>CM062804.1:1251493842-1252904833 GCA_031772625.1 Pinus tabuliformis
AAATTAAAGCAAAAATGGAATTTTTCTTAACTTTTGACAGGAAGACGCAGCCAACCCATTGTCACAGTGCGGGCCCGCACAGTGCAGACGACAACAGCCGCGTCCCAGGCGCACTGTGCAGTACACAGAGAGTGCGTCCTTCTGGAAAAAGAAAGAAAAACCAAAGCTAAGTAAATCTAAAGCTAAGCCACCCAAATACTACTTCTCACAGTCAAAAACCAGAAAATAAAAAATGATTTTCACAAAGCAAAGTTCATATAAAGGAAAAGACCATTCATTAATGGATTCCCCAGCGGAGTCGCCAATTTGTCACACGGAATCTGTCAAGGGGCGGACACGACTGACCTTCCTAGAAGTCTAAGACATTCTAATGACAAACAAGACAAAATGGAGTGATCTTTCTCTAAATACACCTTTTACAACATGAAAACTACAAGTGTTTAGGCTTACCTTATTCCAAAACGCTGTTGTTGAAGTCTGTTCTTGACGATCCGGATGAGCTCCTCCTTCAAGTCAATTCCTGCAACCACAAACAATCAAACAATTACCAAGCACTTGCATTTCATATAATAAAACATATATTCAACATGCAGACCAAGGAACACATGAAATAACTCATTAACACAAGCTATTGAGAAAAATAAACCAGTTTGTATTAATAACGAAACAAAGAAACTCTTACAACCTGGCCTTGGTGTTGTGCAAGTTCCTCCCAGGGTCCATCAAGGGTTTTCCTCTACTTTGACAAAGCTCACCCTCTTCCAAGTAGAATCAAGTAAAGACAATCTCTCCTTACAAAGGCTCTAATGGAAGACCTAAATCCTGCAGCATTTACCCAAAGAAAATGTATAGCTCCAACCTCTTCTCCTTCTGGCTCAATGCCTTTATTTATAGTGCTGTAAAGAGGTTATTCAGGTCCACTATCAATGGGATCATCCTCCTCTATGGGTGGGATAGCTCCCTTATTGATGGGATAAGTTCCCCCTAATAGAGATACATGAACCAACTGGAGGCGCATCCATTTCATCAAACCGACCTCTAGAATGTTCTAGAAGTAACCACAAGTAACTTTTTCAAGATAAAACTCGCGCATTTTGCCTTTTACAGAGGGACGCACCTGTCCCTTAACATACAGAGCGTCCATGGACGCAGATTTTGTGAACATGGTCAGCGTCCCCGCAGGTAAGGCTAGAGAGAACCTGCGACCCCAGAGATAAACATAGTTTTTACAAGACTTTCTCTCTTCTTTGAGTTTGAGATGGATAACAGAGGCATGAGACTTGCCTAAGAGGGTAGCATGACTGTTGATTTGAGCCATACTAACTGTAAGTAGTCAAGGTGACATTTTTTAGTGTAACACCCATCAAGGGAAGATTGTCACTATCGACTAGTTGTCCTTCTCTACTTCTTGCTCCTTGGATGGAAATGTTCCGTATGTCAATAACATTGGTGCTCCCTATGAGAGTGTGGGGGTAGGTCTTTTTAAAGGTTTTGCCTTAATGGGAATATTTACACTCCCACCTCCTCATGTTGCCTCTTTTAGCATGATCTAAGTCAAATCTGACCCTTGGGACATACCTTCACCAGATCTTGTTGATACCTGGGGTGAGGTTAGGCCACTTAGTCCTGTCGAAATCAATTATGTGGAAATTATTTTGGCCTCAAGTCCCACATCCTCTACCTCTACTGTTTGGAATACCTCTCTTGATATGTATTCTCAGTCCCCATGGCTTGGCATTTTGTATTCTCCTGATCCCTTAGCTAAGACTTTTCTTGTTGACGAAAGTATCATGGAAGTAGTGGCTCTCGAGGAACCACCTTGGAACAATACTCATCATCGATTCTCGTTCTTGCCTAGCCCGGCGGTCATGTCTATGTGTTTTGAGCAATTATCTTCTCCACTTCCTATTGACGTGTCTTTTTATTCTGACATAGTCAAGATCTTTCAACTAAGGGCAACTTTATCCCTTCATGGATTTCGGATTTTCCTCCCACCCCGAGTTCTTCCCGATTTCCCATTCCTACAATGGGATTGCCATCTAACTCATAACCCTCCCTCGCCCAAGGGGCATGGGGGAAAGCCTTATATGAGTTCCACTCCATTATTTGGCTGAGTCGATGCTTACTTGTCATGGCAACGATAAAACTCTGGTGTTCATCTGTGTTGATTGATTATCCAAGTCCCAGCATGGGCTCTCTTAAGAAGTACTATGCTTAGGTTATCTTGCATGGTTACTTGTGTGCATTAGTGTGTTAGTTATTTTTGTGTAGTGTGGTTTGGTGTGTTAGTTTTCAAACAACTTTCCTATTTACTATGTTTTCCCTGCTTTGCAGATGTCTGTGACTCCCCACATCAGCTTCGTTGATGGTACTTTTCATAGTACCTGGAATCTATCATCCGCAGCGTGGGCTATTTGTGACCCTCATAGTGAGTTGATTGATCTTCAAAGTATCTATTTAGGTTGCACAACTAACAACATTGTTGAATACAGTGTGGTCATCGAACTATTGTCAGAAGCCATTGCTCCTAACATTCGAGAGTTGGTTGTCAACCTGGATTCACAGCTTGTCATCCTTCAACTCAACGGGCAATATTCCGTCAGAAACCTTTAGATATTGAGAATGTATCTTTGTATTCATCTACTAGAAATGAATTTTGATTACATCACATATCATCATATTCCTAGACACATGAATACATTGACAGATGCATTAGCTAATTATGTGTTGGATAGAGATTTACGAAACATGTGAAATGATAAAACAAATCATTTGTACCATAGTAAGCAAGAAAATACAACATACATACATATATATATATATATTATATATATATATATATATATAATATATATATATATATATATATGGTGATAATGTTTGATACACTCCAAAAAATAATACGTGTCCAAATAACATCGACGGCTCGCAGGCCTCATATATCCGTGGCACACAGGCCTCAAAAATGTAAAACGCTAGACCTAGGAACTAATCAGCATGGTGATCGTGGTAGCATGACACGGCTTGTGCAACATGAGTCAGCAATCAATGGATCTGATCTGATACTCCCACTATGTGTCTCCGGTATTGGTGAGGAATGTCTCCCACCCGAGCATACTCGAGGATGCCACGAGTCAACCCCTCAATGTTCCTCGTGATCACCTCCTCGTTGTCACTCCCCTCCTGATAAGGAGCGACAACGTCAAACTGGCGGGTGACGCGCATGGATATTGGGGACATCCTAGTAGGATGCTCTGGTCCAACATCTGCATTAAGAAAATGAAATGTTATAAACACAAACACACACACACACACACACACACACACACACATACACACACATATAAAACAATTAAAAAATCACAAAATAAAAAAATTGATTTTTTACCTTCATCGTCAAAATCCTCTCCATCTGGCAGCGGCATGTCCGGATCTTCACAAAAGTCAGTGCCATCATATGGCCAGTCCTCCACGATGATCAATTGTCATCGTAGCCATGAAAAGAAGGTAGGCCCGTACAACATGTGCTCACCCGCAGTGATCCTAGGCATCAAACGACTCCAGCTGGCCATCCGCGGGTCGTGTGGCATGGGAGGATCTAGCTCTGTCAATTGGTACAGGAACAACGACGCCCATTCCAAGAAAAAGGTCACTAGTACAGATCCGAAGCAAAATTGCTTAAGATTCCCCACCTTAGCTTTTCTCAGCTGGAATTTTATCTTGATCTTCATGGCTTCTGCCCAATTGAAGATCGTCGGTGCTATGCAGTCGATGGCATATAGTAATTTCGACTTGTTAGTCTCATGCATTGCCTGGGACCCTACCACTCTATTGATAATCAATAGTAGCACTCTCAATGTCAGATCCTGGACAGTGGCAATCTCAACCTTTCCACTCTTGGATTTGAGGGCTTTAGGGAAATGTTGGGCAAGCAACATGGATATTCTTGCCCCAATCGGTTGTGGCCCATATAAGTTGACTGGGTCCCCTCTCCAAGACAGTCCTGTGATGAAATATATGTTTGAAGTTTCTAACTCCAGCTCCTGGTCACTAATGATGAATATTTCCTAATTTATGTCCCAAAGACTAATCAGGTATCGAAGTAGCTCAAGTTGGGCCCGCATCCCTAGTGTGAGAAAGAACTTGAGGAGCCCACAGTCCCTCAAAGCATTCAGGAAATTTGGATCATTTAGTGCCTGAGTATCCACATCTTCATGCTCACATTCTTTCTAGTCTATCATTTTCAATGATTCTTTCCTACAAAAACCATAGATTTAAGTCAATAATCATTTTTGGCCCATAAAATTCATATTCCAACGGTGGTTTTGAGGGGAAATTGGTTTTTCTCTATTCACAACATCGACGCACCTATTTTAAAAACAGTTGCGCTGACGACGCGATAGGCCATTTTAATTACCCTCGGTTGGCATGATTTCGTGCCCAAAAGTCGCGCCAACCGAGGGAGAATTTTTTTGACAAATACTCCCTCAAAAATCCAAAAAATGGTTAAAAACAGGAATAAATGGTATGAAAATGAATATTAGGGCTTTGGCTCTTACCTGTAACTGGCAGCTCAGAAATGACCTCCCGGATCTCCCAAAATCTACTCTGGAAAAATTAGGGCAAAAGTGAGTAAAAAGCCTTCCACAACAAGGTAAAATAATAAATGGTAAAAAATATTTACTTTTCCTCCCTTTTATTCAATTTTTCATGAAATATTAGGTTTGTAAATGTTTTTACCTATTTTGCCTCAAGAATTGGATAATGCACTTTACCTTTTTGCGTAGCGATAGGTGGTGGGTGTTCGACGATGATGCAGATTCATGTTTCAACTCTTTTCTTGACTCGTAAAACTGATATGAAAAGATTTCTGAGTATTTTTACCTTTTGGCTCGTAAAAGAGAATAAAATGGGGGGTCTTCTTTTAGGCTCTTTTCCGACCCTTTAAAAACGAAAAGATAGTCAAGCCCTTGTCATTTTGAACTCGTTAATGGATGTGAAACTTTGTGTGCCCAGTATAAGTTTACCCCTTTTTTAGGCTGGGATGAACTATTTATGAAAAAGGTACTCTTTGACTGAAATGGTCAAGTAGTTCTCTCAAGTATTGTTTTCTACCTTTCTAGTCTTGAGAGACACAAATGTACGAAAAGGGACCATGTGGAGTTTTCTTTTCCATGTCTTTTTCAAACTCTCTAAACATGAAAAATATACCGAGTTACACCTTTTCTGGACTTGTTAAAATATAAAACGACATCGGATTCGTCACCATGACGACAATTAGCTTCTCCTTCCTAGTGCTCGTTAAACTTACTAGGTCAGATTTGCCCAAAGGATGAACTTGCAATGCAAGCATATGCTATCCCCTTTAAGCTTGCGATTAAAAAATAATAGGGCTACTTGCCATAAATGGCGGGGGGGAATTTGGAAATCTAATCAGTTGTGTCGGCAGCTCACTCTTGAACATGACACTTTCTGCTTCGTGTCGGGATGGAATATCCTCCTTTTTATCGTTGACCTTCCTAGGTTGGACTGTTCATTTTTGCTTTCCAATTGATCTCTGCCAAGTCATCATGACCACCGATCCTATGGATCCAAAAGCTACCAAACTTACAGTCATGTCGCCAATATGTTTAAGGGTTGTCCTTCTGCAATTACACTTACCTTTTATTCTCTGTATCATCCAAAATCATTTTGCATCCCTTTGTCTCGTGTCAATGATTTGGGATACATTATGGCCCTCCTTCGACACAGTTGCTTCCTATCGAATTCAACTCATTATCTGGGAAGTTGACCGATAGACTCCTTTCCAATTCCTTAGATCTTGCATGCCCTAATTTCAAGTTCTTCACACTCAATGACAAGTTCACATCATTGGCTTTCAATCGAGTGATTTCACGGGTGTTCCACTTTAGTTCCTCTATTCACATTCCATGGATTGTGCTGATAGTATCTTGAGGACCATTGTGATTATTGGTGGTTTCTCTCGCGCTTGTTAACAGTTTACATCATTGAATGGTAATCAAGTGACTTTCTATCGTGTTCAACGTCAACACATCTATTCACATGTTAGAATTTGTACTTTGATCAGGTTGTGTTGGAGTGCAAGACCCTGGGTTCAGATAAAAAAAGTCCAGGTTGCAAAGTGATGTGCCATGATTATGTTGATATGCATGTCTCTTTCAAATGGATGGCTGCGACGATACCATGAGTTATCATATGTGATCCTTCTCATTATTGGATGGCTGCGACCATACCTTGGTTTCATTATGATCCTCTTTAATGGATGGCTGCGCCCATGCCTGGATCCATTTACATGATCATTATTTTGATGGCTACGTCCATGCCATGATTCATGTATCATTTTATAGAGTTTTTAGTTATGTATATGTATCTGTACTTTCTTGCAGGTTATTTGACGACAAAGTCCTATTCCCCACACTGATTCATAAAGTGTTTCATCCTTCACTCTAGTTCGACCTTCACGCTTTAGGGGGCATTTGTTACACAACATTTTGTCACTATCCCTGTACTCCCTATTCCTTGATCCTGGAGGACCTCTATAGTGAACCCTACATGCTTTCCCTTCATGAATAGACTCCCATTGTGTCTCTCTTCATGAGCAAAATGATTCCCTTTTGCACCATTTCCCCAAAATATTCTGTTTTCCCCAGTTTACAAGACCGACACTAATGACCCTTGTCCTCATCGTGCCGATTTGCAGAGATTAACACTGTCCCTAGTGTCGACCAGAGCGTCCGAGATTTGTTCCAGTCACGTCGATCCTCTTATGGAAAGTTTTTTAAATAAGGAGCCAAAGCTTGCAGCTCTAAAATCTTTGTAATGGAAGCCTAGTAAATGGTTTGTCTAGATAGGGTTGAGGATGTCAGTTTGGGCTCCTTTCCCCTATCAGGATTGAAATACCTCAAGAGATAAGACCTTCTCCCATGAGAATAGGATCCATCTCCCATCCATTCATGCTATATAAACCTCCATTTTTCCCAAGAACAACCTAGTGTTAATGTTGATGTACTAGTGCTAATTAAGTATGGAGTAAACAACAAGATATTCATAGTTGTATCTCTCTATTTGTGTGAGGGAGAAATGTGAATTTGGTTTAGTGTGAAGCCTAAAGGGAAGAGCCTTAAAAATATCATTGTCGAGGCCATCATGGAATGCTAACGGAAGTGTGTGGGAACCTGGTTTTTTCAGAGGAGAAGAACAACATCAAGACAATGGTTGTAATCTCTTCTTGATTCAATATATATGCAACTATCAATTGATTTCCTACATAATGTGTCATCTTACATGTTTATGGCTTAATGTTTCTTGACTTGTTAAGTAGGTTGAATTCCAATTTGTCTATTATCACAGTTGGTGTTTGTTGTTTTTTACTTGTTTCAAGTGTTTGAAGAAGGAAACAAGAGATAGATGGAGCGAGAAAGCAAGTTCATCATCAAATGGGATAAGGGTACTAAGAGGCAGGCCCTCTTAATTGGTTCTAACCTAAGGAAAACTTCCATAAAATGTATCGGTTGTTGTTAGACCCATTATCGGGCTAGAGGAATTGTTTGTGTTCGCACTCATAATTTTACTTCACCACAGAATTACGTAGTCCCTTCTGCCAGTGTGAATGTGTAGTTTCCCAAAATTGGCTAAGTGTTCATCCAAAGATAATGTGGAGTGCACAATTAATATCTGACGAGTGGCACAAAATCTTTAATTTTGATCTTAAGAGAAGTGTCGCTTTTTCCTTGATTTTAGGCATGCACGTCATAAACCCTAACCTGAACCAGATCTATATAATAGATGCTTTTAGAGTTTATTTTCACATTCAACATTGGAGCTCTAGCCTTCCCAATGACATCAAGGAGATTTCGACTTAGTTTGCGGCACTTTTCCAAGTAAGTTTTGCATGGCCGTTTTTTGCCTTTTTTTGTCACTTTTGTTTCTTTTTATTTTATGAGTGTTATTTTTCCTGTTTATTTTCATAGTAGCTAGTGCTTCTATTGTTATTAGCTTGTACAATTGTTATTTCGGTCCATCTTTCACTTTTTAAAGTATTGCATCGACTTCTTTCTTTTTTCCTACAAGATGTTATCGTTGTTGGGTCATTTTGTGCATGTATGTTTTTCCTTTTGCATTATTATTTATGGATCATGTATTCCACTGGTCTAACCTACCATAAGGATAATCTACCCTTCTTTCTTCCCAAAACTCAAATTTGAATATTTTCTCTCTTCTTCCAGGGCATATCTGGGCAATCTTAAGCGATTGCTGCCCTCCCAACTGTGCATTTCACAAGCTTAAGGCTCAACCTTCATCCTTGGCCTCTGAGACTACATAATGCACAATCACTAGCTTGCCTAGCTGTGGATTCTGTAGTTCCAGGCCTCAAGCCTCAACCTTGGTCATTGAGACTGTGCAATGTGTAGTTTCTTCCCTTAGTTTGCCTAGCAAAGAACGCACATTTCGTAGTATCAAGCCTCAAGCTCCTCCCTTGCCTGTTGAGACTGCACACTGCACAGTTCATGGTCCTATATTTCCTCCTTGAACCCAAAAACTTCACAATCCTTCTCTCCATTGAGTGTGTTTCTACTTTGATCTTGATGAATGAATTGATTTGCTTGATCTAATTTTTTCTTGCCTTAAGTGTGGAGCCTGCTTATCTTCCTGATTCAAAGGTATTTTTTTCAGTCGGATGTATACCCCAGGAAGACTGTATAGCCCTCCACATGAGGGTGTGTAGGGGGGGACATTTCCCCCCCGCAGGGGTCCAGAGGGGTGGGGTGGGGGGGGTGATAATATAAAAGGAAGTTCTGGATCTTTCACCATGGACGTAGCCCAAATTGGGTGAACCACGTATATCTATGTCTCTCTTATGCCTTTTGTGTGTTTGTGTTTCTGCAATATTTTATGTGTTCCATTTCTCTGCAATATGTAATTTTATAAAAACTAGTATCAAAGCTGAAGGTCTATTTGGCTAATAAACTCGCAGGAGAGAAGGGTTCCTAGTTTGAGTGGGAGAATGATAGAAGATGGTAGGTTTAGGGTTGAGAAATTTAACAACCAAAACTACCGTCTGTGGAAGATGCAAATGGGATATTATCTGTATCAGAAAGATATGTACCTACCATTGAGTGGAAAAAAGAAGAAGTTGAGGAGTATGAAAAACACAGAATGGGAGATTCTCGACAAAAAGGCACTTGGAACAATATGATTGTGTTTGGCAGCATCAGTGGAATTCAACATTTCAAAGGAAACGACAACAGAGGGTTTAATGACGGCACTGGACAATCTATATGAAAAACCCTCAGCCTCAAACAAGGTATTTCTCGATACATCTTAGAATTTTGTGATCCATATTCATAAAGAGATTGTCTTTCGTATTTATCACATCATTGAGTTTTGGTCGACGTTTTGAACCAACTAATATGGTTCATCCTCAAGACAAAGGTCTAAGATCTTATGAAGGTATTTCTTATGAAGTGTTTATTTAATATGAAGATGTTAGAAGGTGGATTTGTTGTTGATCATTTAAATGAATTTAATACGATTACCATTTAGTTAAGTTCTGTAGGGGTAAATTTTGATGATGAAGTTAAGGCTCTATTTCATTTCCAGAAAGTAGGAATGGTTTAGTTATGGCCATTAGTAACTCTGTCTCTATATCTAGTACTTTCAAGTCTGATGATGTTAGTATATTGCAGTAAGTCAAGGAAAGGTAGATCCAAGTCCAAATCGGGAATAATGTGTTGGAAATGTGGGAATAAAGGGCACCTAAAGAAATAATGTAAGTCTCAAAAGGGAAAAGAAAGAGACACATGACAATAAAACAACCATGAAGCGCATGTGACAGGTGATGTGCTGCAAGACACTTTGATTCTTTCATTAGAAAATATTATTGTTGCCTTTGTGGTAGATTCAGGGGCCTCATTCCATGCCAAACCTGATAGGAAACATTTTCATGATTATGTTCAAGGATATTTTGGACATGTTCATTTGGGTGATGATAAACCTTTTAAAATTGTTGGAATGGGTAAGTTTTTTTATAAAATAGTAGAATAGAAACCAATGGATATTAAAGGAGGTAAGGCATGTTCCAGATCTGAAGAAAAATCTAATTTCAACAGGGTAGATGGGAGGTGAAGGCTATGTAACTACTTTTACAGATAAAACCTAGAAGGTCACTAAAGGAGCCCTGGTAATAGAAAAAGGAGAAAAGGTTGGTACATTCTAGTTATGTAATGGTATTTCTATTTTTTTTAATTCTTTAAACTCTATAGAAGAAGATACAACATTGTGGCATCATATGGTCGGGCACATGAGTGAGAAGGGGATGCATATTTCTCCCTCAAGAAATTTGTTGCCAGGTTTGAAGCATGTTGATTTGGATTTATGTGAGAATTGTGTTTATGGAAAACATAAGAAATCCAAATTCTTCATAGTTGGGTAGGAAAAGAAGAGTGAAAAATTATAGCTTATGCATACATATGTATGAGGACCTGCTTAGGTATCATATCTCAACAACTCTCGTTATTATGTTACTTTTATTGATGATGCAACTGGGAAAACCTTTATTTAATGTATTCAAAATAGATTTGATGTATTTGATACTTTCAAGAAATGGAAAGCTTTGGTTGAGAATGAGACATGAAAGAAGTTGAAGTGTCTCAAATCAGACAATGGAGGTGAATATTGCAACAAAGAGTTTGTTAAGTACTGTTCAAAGCATGGAATTCGCAAAGAGAAGAGATTTTTAGGAACACCACAGGAAAATAGTGTGTTAGAAAGGATGAACAAGATAATAATGGAGCATGCAAGGTGCATGAGATTGCATTCAGGATTTACTTTACAATTTTGGGTAGATGTTGTAGATATTGATGTTTATCTAATGAAGAGAGGGCTTTCAAGTTCCTTGGATGGTGGTATTCCAGAGGAGGCATGGACAGGTAAAAAGGCAAACTACTCATTTTTAAAGACTTTCGATTGTGAATCCTTTGTCCACATTAATAAAGAAAATAAAACAAAGCTTGAGGAAAAATCATAGAAATGTACCTTTATTAGATATGGTGTTGATGATTTTGGTTATCACTTATATGATTATGAAAATCACAAAATCATTAGGAGTAGAGATGTCATATTCAATGAAAATGTCTTGTATAAGGATTAGATGAAGGGAAAATAAAACAAATAATACACAGTGCTTGATGAGATCACAAAAAAAGGTAAATGTGCCTAAAAATCATAATGATCAACATCAACAACAACAATAACAACCATAACAAAAACATGCACCTCAAACACCTGAAAGTGGTGTTAGAAGATCTACCAAGACAAGTATACCCCGTAAATGATACTCTCCTTCATTATATTATGTATTGTTGACTGGTTCTGGTGAACCAGAATTTTATGAAGAAGTAATGCAGGTAGAAACTAGGAAGAAGTGGGAGCTAGCCATGAAAGAAGAGATGGACTCCTTGTTACATAACTAGACTTGGGATTTAGTCAGGTTGGTTGGAGGTAAAACAATATTGCAGAATGAATGGGTTTACAGGTTGAAGGTAGAAAGAGGTAAAAGGATAGACTTTTGTGAAGGGATTTGCATAGAAGAAAGGTATATACTTTGATGAAATATTTTCTCTTGTTGTTAAAATGACTTCAATCAGAACTATTTTAAGTCTAGTAGCAACAGAAGATTTGCATATTGAACATTTAGATGTAAAGACAACCTTTCTCCATGGGGATTTGGAGGAAGAGATATATATGCGGTAGCCGCAAGTATATGAGGTTAAAGGAAAGGAGAAATTAGTGTGCAGACTGAAGAAGAGATAACATGGCTTAAGACATCCTCCAAGGCAGTGTTATCTAAAATTTGACATGTTTATGTTTCAACAAAGTTATACTAGATGTCACTCTGATCATTGTGTTTATCTCAAAAGGAAAAATATGGCAACTATATTATATTGTTCTTGTATGTAGATGACATGCTTGTTGGAGGGTCTAACATGTAGGAAATAAATGTGGTCAAAAGAAAGTCGGCAAATCCATTTGCAATGAAGGATTTGGGTGTTGAAAAAAAAATCGTTGGTATGAGAATAACTAGAGACAGGAAAAATCACACATTAACATTATCTCAAAGTGAGTACATAAAAAAGTGTTGGAAATATTTAATATGCATAATGAAAATCTAGTGAGTACACCTTTGGCTAGCCATTTCAAACTAAGGAGATGTGTCCCAAGACCCATGAAGAGACGGATTATATGTCTAAAGTTCCATATGCATCAACGGTTGGAAGCTTAATGTATGCAATGGTCTACACAAGGCCTGATATTGCACATGAAGTGGGAGTTGTAAGCAAGTACATGAACAATCCAAGAAAAAAATATTGAATGGCGGTGAAATGGATTCTCAAGTATTTGAGAGGTACCAAAAATCAAGCATTATGCTTTGGTGGTTCAAACATTTCTCTACAAGGATATGTTGATGTAGATATGGCTAGTGATAGAGATAAAAGGAGGAGCACCATAGGGTATGTGTTTACTATAGGTGGAACAACTGTTAGTTAGGTTTCAAAAATGCAAAGTGTTGTTGCACTTTCAACGACGAAAGAAAAGTATGTTGCTGCTATAGAGGCTAGTAAATAAATGATTTGTTTGCAAATATTTATGGATGAATTGGATAAGAAGAAGGAGATGGGCATGTTATACAGTGACAACCACAGTGCCATTCATCTTGCAAAGAACTTAACATTTCATTCCAAGACTAAACATATACATCTCAAGTACCATTTCATACGGTTAGTGTTGGAAGTTGGACAGTTGAAGCTAGAAAAGATACACACTAGCCAAAATCTTACAGATATGTTAACAAAAGTTGTAACCATGGAGAAAATGAGATTCTTCTCAGTTTCAATTGGTATTCATGTATGATGATGAAGATGAGAAACAATCAGGTCCAAAGTGGAGTCAGTGTCCAACAATGAAGCAGCGGTGGAGTTGCTATAATCAGTATCCAAATGGGATATTGTTGGGTGTGGAGCATGATTATCTTCCTGATTAAGAGGTCTTTGTTTCAATTGGATGTATACCCTAGGAAGACTGTACACAGCTCCACATGGGGGGGCATCCCCCCTGGCTAGGAGGTTTAGGGATAGCGCCCCCAAAGCTAAAAATAGATGAAAAAATACATTGCGAAATATTGTATATTCATAATCAATATGGGTCATTTATTAGGCGAATGATTTGATGGTAGAAGTTATGTTAATTCAGGGTTTTTTTCCCTAGAAGGAAGCCCTTAGTTTAACAGGGACTTGTATTGTGACTATGTATTAGTATTCTAAGTGAGAAAGAGAGAGGTGACTGTGTGAGAGCGAAGAGGAAATTACAACGATCTGTGGTAGGTTGTACCTATTTATTTTGCTGGATAATATAAAAGGAAGGACTGATTGTTTCTCTATGGACGTAGCCCAAATTGGGTGAACCACATATATATATGTGTCTCTCTTGTTTTATGCATTTTCTATGTTTGTGTTTTTGCAATTTTTTATGTGTTCTATTGCTATGTAATATATAATTTTCTAACAAAGTGCATCTTATGATACATGTACTACAAGTTTTGAGCTCATCTCTCTTTGATTAGTTTCCATCATCATGCCTCCGAAGAGATTAGCCTCAAAAGACACTATAGAGAGCAACACTAGTGAAGTGGTTGAGAGCACTCCAATCAACCTTCCTATTCTTTCTGACACTCAACTCTTCATAGAAAAAAAATCAATTACCACATGGCATATAGTTAAGTATGCATTTAAAACTACCAATTAAAAAGTAGATTTAGAGGATAGAAAAGTATACATAAATGTCCAAAAGTCAAGATTTCATAAAGTTGCATGTAGGTTCCCTATCTTCCCTTGTGAAAATATCATCAAGTGGATCCTACCACACAGAATTAAATAGCACGACCCTCAGTAGTGTCAGTGGACAATGGCTTTCATCATACATGACTCATAATTTTCAGTTCATGTATCATTTTCCCTTGCAAAAGCGTACATAGATTCTCATTTTTATGCAGTCACCGGTTACTTTAACACCAAGGATGTCATCAAAACTTGAGTGAAAGAGCCATCTAAAGTCCACCAGACACCTAGAAACACATACATGACTAAATCCATTAGAAAGGTGTTCCAATACCTGATTGTTTTATGATACCATATTTATGGCTAGAGGAGTACTGAAACCTTCCCTAAAGGTTGGGTTTATTTATTGCATTAGATTTTTAATGAGGGGAAGGTGTTCAATTCGTCGTATTTGTTGGCTCAAAAGCTTAAGATAAATGTGACTAATGAAAATAAACCTCCTAAGTGTAAGAAATCTAGGTTCTATATGTTCACATATTTGTTGGATGGGATATGTGCTTAGAATTCTTTCCCTGGCATGAGTTGGACTTGGACACCAAAAGAACATGTTGTTCATATTTATTGCAAGTTGCTTTCAAAGTGTAGTTATAAAGGAGTCATGAAAAAGTTGATTGATCACTTCATCATAGTATTGTACCATATGATCTCTGAAGAAGAGACACCTTGCATGTATCGTGAGGCTATGGATTCAATAACAGAACTTCTTGATTGGTTTGCCTCACCTGATGAAACTTACCTTAGGTTGTTTAGTTGTCAAAAGTCATCACATCTATTATCGAGTTATGCCACTAATAAGTTGGTCATGGAGGAAATCACTTACCATATTTCCATAGGCTTATCAACATTATTGTAAACAAAGAAGAAAACACCTTAGCCCTCTCTCCATTTGTAGGTTGGATCATAAGAAATTAAGAATATGAAGGTTATAGAAACTGAAGGTAATAAGTTGGAGAAATTCAAATTTGGCTTTATGGAGTACCACCTGATGGGCCTCTAAATTAGACATAAATTAAGTTCCAATATTAGTTCTGAAGAATATACAATGGTTGGAGAAGGGGAAGGATAAGTACAGAATGTGAATGGTGAACAATCTAGGATTGGAGGAGGAAGAGGAGGAAATAGGGGAGGTGGAAGAGGTAGAGGAAGAGGAAGAGGAGGTGGTAGAGGAGATCCAGAACCTTTTGGATTTCCCATCTTTGATGAAGATACCATAGCCACAATGAAAAATATCTCACCCTCCATCCTTCCAAATTTTCATGGATTAAGGAGTGAAGATCCTGAAACATTTCTCTTTAAATTTGAAGTCTTGTGTAGATCTTATGACTACTTACTTGACACTCAAAATTTGAAATTGTTTTCAACAATTCTTAAGGATGCAACATTAAAATGGTTCATGGGCTTAGAAGTACATTCTATAAGAACATGGGAACAAATAAAAAATACATTCTTAGAGAAATATAAGGATTACTGTATGCCCCATAATATTAAGGATGAAGTATTTAAAATGATGCAAAAAGAAGATGAAAATCTTGAAGATTTCATTGAAAGATTTTCTTATAATGTTAAAAGGGCTAAAATGCATAATCTAAATGAATAAAATTTGAAAGCTCTCTTATTAAAATCCATCAGAGATGAGTGGATTGATATTCTCAACTTGAGGGTAAGGGATATATTTCTTAGTTAAATTTTGGATCAATTTGTGAGTTATGCATACACATTTCAAGAGATAAGAACTGGGAAAAATCCAAAAGACCCTGTCATGTCTAGGATTAATAAATCTTTAGTTGGGACAATAAGTAGAGCTTAATTATGCAATTTTCTTGAAAATTTTAAAACAAATATTTTGGGGAGTCTGAGTGAACAAATATATACCCTTAAAGTACAAAACAAGCAAAAGGGTGAAAATGTTGCGTTATCTATCTTCTTTGTGCTATATGTGCAGAAAATCATGATACAAAGGAATGTCCTTCAATACCAAGTCTTAAAGTTGTCTATCAAGAGGAAGTAATACCAAATCAAATAGAACCCTATGTTTTATTACTAAGAGACCATGGAAAAATTCACAACCAAATAAGACCAAAGGTTTTAACACTCAAACATTTGCACAACCATCACAAAACAATTGGACTAAACCCATACCTTGGAAATATTAGCCTCAACCTTGGGCAAAAGGATGGAAAAATCCTTATGGAAAACACCCTCAATATCCTTAGTATCAACAACCCTACCTTGTTTTTCCACCACAATATTTTCCTCAACTCGTTCAACCAACTCAACCTCAAAATCGAAATCCACAACTTTCATTACCATTTCCTCAAAGACCAAATCAATTTCCTTCTCAACCACTTCCAAACCCGAATAATAATAAAAATTCACAACCTGTTTACAATGTGGAAGGACAAAATTTCCAAACCTACATGATAACTCCATTAGATATAAAAAATGTCCAACATAGATTTGGTAGAGTATTGGAAAAGAAGTCAGCATTAGTTGTTATTCATGAATCTTAAAAGGAAAATCTCTCTGAGGAAGAGAAATCTCCTCATCAAGAGGAAAAATCTCAAAAACAAACCACCCTTACACATTTTGATGATATACCAATAAACTCAACTCCCATCATACAACAACCTTCAGTTTCTATTCCAACACCACCTTTTCCTGAAAGATTGAAATTGATAAAGTGGTATAAAAATAGATTATGTTGCCTGATTATGATATGATAGATGAACTGAATAATGTTTACATAAAAAATCCTTTTTTTACAAGCTATCAAAGAAATACCAACATTTGCAAAGACAATTATGGATTTGAGTATTAAAACACCAGGAAGAAAGAGGAAAGAAGTCAAAAGAATTCAGTTTGTTGGAAAAATTGCAGATATCATGATGGGAAAAACAACAATTCAGAATATCTTGATCCAAGAAGTCTTGCTGTGAAAACACACATAAATGGTATCAAAATTCCAAATACATTGATTTATTTAGAAGCTACTATAAACATCATGAATAAACAAACTATGAATCAATTGAAACTTCCTATTCTTCAATATACACCTACATTATTGCAATTAGTAGATAGATATATTATCAAACCTGATGGTGTGTTAGAAGATATATTTGTATCCTTAGATTCTTGGGTATATACTCTTGAATTTATGATTTTGACACCCAATGATAATTTAGGAGGACATCCATTGATTCTAGGAAGACCATGGTTAGCTACAACTGATGCTTTTATAAGTTGTAGGTCCGGTGACAAGTTTATTTTTATGGAAGTTCAACAAAGAAATTCACATTATATCCTCCTAAAAAAACAACAATAGAGGTATAAAGTGAAGAATGGATAGATGATGATATTGATATATGACCAATATTTGTTACTTCACAAATAGATGGAGAAGATCAAATTTTGAATTTAATAGAAAATAATGAATTTTCCTCATATTATAAATCTAGTCAAAGTTTTAGGAACAATGTAATATTGAATATCTATCATCTCGTCAATTATCTTTACATTCTATGGAAAAATTTGGCAATTCTTTAGTATAAATCTTTCCAAAAAAAAACTTTTTAAACATCAATAATAATTTGGAAGAATTTCAAAAGAAATAAATAATAAAGATGTTACAAGAACATTCCTCTGCTTATGCATTGGAATACATTGGTATGAAAGGAATTAATCCCAATACTTGTATACATCATATCTATATTGAAGAAAATTCCAAACCAATCTGACAACCTCAGAGAAGAATGAATCCAAATTTAAGAGAGATTGTTAAAGAGGAACTTCAAAAATTGTTAAATGTGAATTTCATTTATCCTATATCAGATAGCTAGTGGGTTTCACCATTGGTAATTGTTCCTAGAAAGAATGGAAAATGGAGAGTATGCATTGACTATAGGGAATTGAATAAAGCTACTTTAAAATATCATTTTCCACTTCCTTTTATAGATCAATTTTTAGATACATTGGCAAGAAATAAATATTTTTCATTCTTGGGTGGTTTTAGTGGATATAAAAAGATCCATGCAGCTCCAAAAGATCAAGATAATACCACTTTTACCTATCCATGGGGAACCTATTACCTGCAAGTATTCCTGCTGAAGCTGTCTGATACCGCTCTTCCTTCCTTAATCCTTTCTTTCCTTCCTTTCCCTTTGCTTTCTTTTCCTTCCTTGATCCAAAGCTAGGTGCTCCAAGAAAAGTGACCAAGAGTGAGAGAGAGAATAACGAGAGAGCTCCAAAAATTGAATTGAGAAAAGGTTACCAACTGATCCTCGGAAGCCTTTTTATTAATGAGGCCTCTATTTTCTTCATTTTCCATTATTTCCCTTCATTTTCCTCCTCACATGCAACATGTGACCTTTCACCTTAATTTTCTCCTAATTTCCTTTATTTTCATAAATAAATGTGCCAAAAATGCCTTTTTTCCTTTTAATGCCTTTGCCTTAGCCTTTGCCAATTTCCCTAGCCATAAACAAATCCAATTATGCCCACTAGGATATCTTTTCCCAGCAATCACCTTGGAATAAGTGTCCCTTAACCGTGGTCTTAATTTTCTTTTATTAAATTTTATTACATTAAATTTTCACCAGGGCTATTACAGAACCCTCCTCCTTAGGGAACACCATCCTTGGTGTTAAAATACACCAAGACCTCAGCAAACCCACTGAAAAGAAAACACATTGCCCATGGAACTTTATAACTTAGCTAATTTCAATATTTACAATGAAAGACCTGCTCAAAAGGAAAACATCATGACAACATGGCAAGCTAACAACCATACCACTTATTGGAGCTTGATAACGTAGCTCAAGGCGGTATTTACATCCATATATATACACACACACACACAGATATATAGATATATATATATATATATATATATATATATATATATATATATATATATATATATATATATATATATATATATATATACCGAAACATTAGTAAACATATGCCAAAAATATATCAAATATCAAAACAAAACTGTTTTACCTCAACTGACAAACAATGAAGGATACATGATCCCATCTGATCCGCCATCTCCCATGTAGCTTCTTCATGCCCAAAGTGCTTCCACTGCACTTTAAATTTCTCTATGGCTTTGTTCCTAAGCATGAGATTATTCTGCTACAATATGCACTGAGGCTCCAATTGGAACATGATCAACATCCTTTGTATACCCCTTAAGCAATGAAATATGGAAATCATCGTGGAATTTCACTGTTGGAGGTAGTGCAAGTCGATAGGCCACTAGTCTAATCCTCTCAAGGATCTCAAAAGGCCCGCAATAACGTGGTTCCAACTTGGCACATGAAGCAATCCTCAAAGAGATATTCTTGGGCGTGATGCATGAACACACATGCTCCCCAACTTAAAACTCCTTGAATACCCTGCATTGGTCTACATAACTCTTCTGTCTATCCTGTGTTGCCTTTAGATTCTTCTTTATAGCCTTCATTTCCTGTTCCATGTCTGCCAACATATCGGGTCCAATAAGTACCATTTTCACTGGATCGCTCCAGCTGATGGGAGTATTACAACTCCATCCATACAATGCCTTGAAAGGATCATCCTCAATGACTCCTGATAGCCATTGTTGTATGTGAAATCAACTAATGGAAGATACTACTCCCATCTCCTCTACTGGTGCATCACATACATTCTCAACATATCCTCCAATATCTTATTGACCCTCTCTGTTTGCACATATGTCTGTGGATGATAAGTTGTATTGAAGGCCAACTCTATACCCAAACCTACAAATAGCTCCTTCCAAAACTTGAAAGTGAAATTTGCATCACTGTCTGACAAAATTTTCTTTGGAACACCATGTAATCTCACTATATCTTTGATGAAAACCTATGCTACCTCACTAGATGAATATGTAGTCTTCACTGGAATGAAGTGAACTACCTTTCTCACCCTGTCGACCACGACCATAATAGAATCATGTTGTCTCACTATCCTTGGAAGAACTGTAATGAAATCCATGGAAATGGCCTTTCCATTCCGGAATCGCTATAGGTTGTAGTAGACCAACTGGATGCTTACATTATGCCTTTACATGTTGACAATCTAAACATCTAGCCAATAACTCTGCCACTTCCTCCTTCACATTCGACCAATAGTAGAAATTCTTCACCTCTGCCAATGTCTTATGATAACTTGGGTGACTCGAGTATGGGTTGATGTGAAACTCCCTCAAGATAAGCTTCTTGAGTTCATTGAAATTCGGCACATAGATCCTATCCTTGAATCTCACCAAACCATCTACCGTGAGACGATAATATGCATCCTGATCACTTGTACCTATACCTACACCTGTACTTGTTCCTGTACCTATACCCACACCCACAACTATGCATGAATCTACACTTGCACCTGTACCTATACTCTGCTGCAACCTGTACATGATCTCCATGTACTTGTCATCCCGCTATCCTACCTTCAAGATCAGATCATGTAACTCTATCCCATAAGAGCTCATAGTTGTGTATGATTTACCTGTACCTGTTGAAAATGCAAAAAGATGATGGAGCTTAGTGAAAAGAAGTCGCCATCACTAAGTGGGCCCGTAGGCTATTTTTGGCGCAAAGTCTCTTTTTAGACTATGTCTATTTTTAGACATATGGATCATGGTCTATGAGTTGCAGGATGCTATTTGTGGATGATTGGTCATGTTGGTAAAAATAGATGGACTTCTATTTTTAGACATATGGGTGGAGTCTATTTTTAGACTGCCAGGCTAAAAATAGAACAGTCGAATATTATTAGCTCCTAATAATATTTGGACTATAAACATTATCTTATCCTCTTGGAGCACTTCAGTTCGAGCTACGGATGTGGCACATGCAACTGCCAGAAGGAAATACGCTTTTCTTATGGGTCAGTTGAGCTATTGCATGATGGACTTTAGTTAGAACTCAAGTGATTGAGTTTGGTGGAGTTGATGGAGTTGTGTTCAGTTTGACCTGGTTGAACTCGTCGTATTTAGTCTAACTGTAGAATACACTAGTGATGAGTGATGTGAATTAATTATTAATTAATTCACTAATTATTAACTCACAAAGCAACTAAAGAATACATCAGTTAGCTCAGTGCATGGACAGTTCAGTGGAGACAGGTGTTAGAGGTGGAGACTACTATCAATTGTGAGTATAGCTGTGCATGAGATTTGCACAATCAATGATTGAGATTGCCAATGAGGATTGCGCAGTACAAGCCAAGGAAAACAAGCTTGGATCATTCTAATTCTTACTTTGGATTGCGCAGTAGAGGCAGGCAGACAACGAAGGAGATTTGAACCTGTGACTTGATTCAGATCTGAGCTAGTTTGTGTGTAACATGTGGAGATAGTACTGAGTACTTGTGAGGAGTATTGTACTATGTATTGTTACATGTTCTCTATCATTATAATATACAGATATTTGGGGGTTTTCAGCTGTATGCTTTCCCTGGTTACATACTGCGTTGATATGTGCGATTGATGTTTCAATGTGCGCATGCGATTGTTTTTTATTCCGCAAATTGATGATCAACGTAGAGGAGGTTATGTATTATGCATGCGTTCCAAAAATAGTGTATAATCAAGATAATCTCTGTGAATAAGTGTCATATTATTCAAAATTTCTACAGTACCTTCCCACTAAGAGCATCTGCAACCCGGTTCTCCTTTCTTTTGATGTATCTGATCTCAAAGTCAAACTCACTGAGGGTGGCCAACCATCTAGATTTCCTGTCATTTAGATTTGGTTGGTTATACAAATACCTCAACCCACTGTGATCGCTTATCAATACAAACCTCCTACTAAGAAGATAATGTCTCCACATCTTCAATGCATGTAGGATTTTTGCTAGCTCAAGATCATGCATTGGATAGTTATACTCATGCTCATTCAGTTTCCATGACTCATAACACACTACATGTTCTTCTTGCATGAGAACTCCACCAATTCCTCTCTTGCAAGCATCTGCACACACTACAATCTCCTTGTCTGTATCTCCAATATTTAATGCCGGTGCATGTGTCAACAACTACTTGAGTTGCTCAAAACTAGTTGCACATTCTTCTGTCCATTCGAAATTCTTACCTTTCCTCTGCAATGATTTGATAGGATATGCAATGTGTGAGAAGTTCCTAATGAACCTCCTGTAGTAACCTACCAGTCCCATCAATTATCTCACCTCATCCACATTCTTAGGAGTTTCCCACTCCATGATGGCTCTTATCTTTTTTGGATCTACTACTATGTCTTCCTTGGAGACAACATGCCCCAGGTAATGTACCTCAGTCTGAAAGAAGTTGCACTTGTTAATCTTAGCATACAACTAATTCTCTCTTAGAAATATCAACACTGCTGCTAAATGCTCGGTATGTTCTTCCTTATTTTTTAGAATATACCAGTATGTCATCAATGAATACAATAACAAACTTGTCTAGATAAGGACACAACACACTATTCATCAAACACATAAATGTAGTTGGAGAATTAGTCAAAGTGAATGGAACTATAATAAACTCACAATTCCCATACCTAGTCCTGAACACAGTCTTGAAGATATACTCTTCCTTGATGTGTACCTGATGGTATCCTGATCTCAACTCGATCTTAAAGAAAATTGCTTCTCCCTTCAACTGATCAAACAAATCATCAATCCTCGGCAATGGGTACCTGTTCTTAATCGTTACCTTGTTCAATTTCCTATAATAAATGCACAATCTATGAGTACCATCTTTCTTATTTACAAATAACACTGGTGCACCCCAAGGCGGTACACTTGGCTTAATGTATCCCTTGTCAACCATATCATTTAAATGCAACTTCAACTCTACCAACGCAGGTGTGCTCATCTCGTAAAGTGTCTTTGATGCTAGAGTTGCCCCTGCAACTAACTCAATAGAAAATTCTACCTCCTTGTGAGGTGGCAACTCTATAATTTCCTCAGGAAATACATCCTGGAACTATTTTAGAACTGGGTATCTTCTCAAAACATCTGCATTCCAAACTTCCTTACCTTTTTCACTAGAAATGTGCACTGCAAACATCACACAACCTTTTCTGCAACTACGCTTAGCCTGCATAGCAATAACCATCCTCACTAATGTAGGCTTCTACTTCCCCTGCAAAGTTCTCTTTTCCCCACTATCATCCACACACTCAATGGCCTTATCGAATAAATCCACTTTGGTCCTGTGAAGATACAACCAATCCATACCCAAAAGCATATTATATGAACCCAATGGTAATACATTCGAATGTTTTGTTGTAGGCAGACCATTTAACTCAAATGCACAAGATCTTACACAATGGTGAATTCTCTTCTTTATAAATGTAGCCAACTGCACCAACCAAGATTCTGCATGCACTTCTTTTCTCAAACCACACTTATCCACCAGGTCAGGATTGATATAACTTTAGTTAGATCTAGGATCAATCAAAATAGAAACAACATGATCACAAAGCTTACCGTCCATCTCAATGATATATGTCTGATGATCTGCCTTCCTGTTGTCCACAACTGCATAGATATGAGTAATGCTATGACCAACATGACCAACTATATGCGCCTCCTAAGCACTGTAGATCTGGGGTCTACCACCACTTTGATACTGTGGACAATCCCTCTTACGATGATCCTTACCACATATCTTACACTGCAATGGTTCCCTACCATCACCTCTAGCTTGCTGCCCTCCATGTCCTTTCTCAGTTGTTGAACTTCTTGTAAGGGACTACATTTTCTCTCACTTGCATCTTTAGGTCTTCCTCGCTTTGGTATCCATTTTCCTTTAGCTTTCTCTTTTCCTTTCAAGTCATGCTTAGACTCAAATTTGTGCTTCAACTGTTCATAACAATGTTTCAAATTTTGTATGGCCTCCTCCAACGATCTAGGCTCATCAAACTCAATCTGGTCTTTGTATGCTACTGGAAGTCCAGTGATGAATCTCTGAACCTTGGCCTTCTCCTCCTTGAGGTAAGTCACATATCTCAACAAATCCAAAAACCTCCTAGTATACTCATCATCTTTCATGGAACCCATCCAAAACTCATAAAACTCTTTGGCTTTGTCATCAAATTATCTCTCTGACAAATACTTCTTCTTGAAGAGCCTCTCAAAATCATGCCAAGTCAAATCATCCTCATGTATACCTTTAAAATTATTCACATCTTACCACCAAATATCTGCCTTACCTTTAAGACTGAAAGTGGTTATCTTTTCTTTCATGTTTTCTAAATAATCATGCAATCTAAATAACTTCCTCATTCCAAGCAACCATTCCTCTACATCCTGTGATTTCTTCATCTCTCCATCAAAGGTAGGTGGATTTCCTTTCTTAAACTCATTCGGAAAGTATCCCCTGTCACTCCTCCTATAAGGATGATATCGATGATGGTCATGATGCATGTCAGAACTAGAACTAGAATAATCCCTGTGTCCATCACCTCTCCTATCCGGAGTGTCCAACAACCTTCCACCTCTAATCGTGTTGTCTTTGTCTGACCTACAATCACCATAAGACTTGCTTCCATATGACCCATTAGTTCTATCCTCTTGCTCATGGCTAATCCAAAGTGGTCCCTATCATTGCAATTTTGACAAACTTTGAAGTAGCATTGCATTAACCTTTGCTTCTTTCTCTTGTGCCTGCATGATTTTTTCATTGTCCGCCTTACAACTCCTTATTTCTTCCTTCAAGCTTATCGATGTATCTTCAAAATTAGAAGAGTTCCCAACACCGCATTGCTCATCCGATTCATAGGGAGAGTCTTTGTAGTCTACCATCTTTCTAGCCATTTGATCTCCTTCCTGCAAGGTATACTATGTCAGCTAAACCAAATCACAATAAACCAACGTACCTTGGAATTTGATCTCCTTCCTGCAAGGTATACTATGTCAGCTAAACCAAATCATAATAAGCCAACGTACCTTAGAATTTTTTGGGGAGAATATCTCATTTGAAAGATCATAAAATCAACGTAATACATGTATTACATAATCATAGAAGCATATAGACATATGATACATAAGCACATAACCATGTAGCCATCAGTCTAGCTAGAATCCAATCATCAATGCATGACCATATCAACTACACACATGCCATGACTACATTCATGACAAAAACCACAACACCATTGTTTACTTGACCACATGCAAAAATTAACATGCATAAGAAATGTGTAATCAACCACACACATGCATGAACACATATTATCAATCATGAATGACAATACTTGTAACCAAACCTACAAGAATGATACATGTAACCAAGCATGCAAGAATGAGATATGTAAGTGACATCTAACAACAAGTAATTAGTCATACACTCATGAAACCATGCTTCACACAACGACATCCTTATTCCCATGGCGACATCACTATGATCATGACAAACACCATGCATATACAACAAGCACATAGACCACAAGGATGACTGACACATTTACAACCGACATGAATGCATGAAAAACACATCCACCCAAGGAGAACACAACCACGCTCTGATACCAATCTGTAACCACCCTCCTCCCACATCTACCCAAGTAACCAGACAACCAGGGTAGACATGTGACAAGAGAGGCCACTATGAAGGGATTCAACCTCCTTGGTGACCTTAATGAAATGGAATCGACATAACACATCGAACATACTTTCCACATCAACAACAACACCCCCATGAGACATATCAACCACTTAGACATCTTGCCTCTGTGTCCCAATGATCTTTTAGACCTCTTGACCTATGGATTCTCTCATGTTATGGACATGCCAGCTTCCAGGGATCTCTAGACACTCTCACAGGCCTACAAGCCAACCTCCAAGAACTTTTCCCAACAGACATGTGCCACACCAAATTCAAGGCTCTTTTCTAGCCTAGAATTCCAGCCATTGCCCAAAACTTTTTATAAATTTCATAATCCATCAAATACATGATGAAAAGAATAATAAACCAAAAATAAACCTCAGGACTAGGTCTGACCATCCCCAAATGGGACTAACATTTTATCAAACACTTAGCATCAATACAACCTATAGGTCTAGGATACAAGACAGAGCATGAATGACTAAAAACTCTTATGAAACATGACAAGAAGGATCACCACCTTCTCCATTGAATTGTTATAACATCAATTAGGTCTTGCATCCATAATTTTAATAATTACAAGTAAATACATGAAATAACCATGACATGAACCGGTCAATTAACCATGATTATAGCCAGCATAAAACCATCTACATAACAAATATATAACCACAATTAAATCCACATATAAATAAGTGAAAATGCGAGAGAACTTATCTTTTATTACTCATAGGAAAATCCAACCAGGTTCGAAACTTCCACGTACCACCCGACCGTAGACATGGCTGAAAGAATATTTCTTTTAGGCAGTAGTCCCCGTGCCATATTTCAAGCATGAATGTGGGATCTCATGGATAAACCAATCCAAAAACAATCAAGGGAATCCAAAGGTTAAACCACCTCCAACCTCACCAAACTGTGATCACACCAAAACCAGTTCTTTGATCACGAAACCAAACCAAACTTGGAATGCCATCCAGAATCCATCACTATCCTTGAGGAATTTTTTGTCTCCTTGTCTCTAAATATTTACCACAATCCAATCCCGAATCACTAGGCCCTAAACCGAGACCAGTATCTCAAGATTTACCACAAACCAAACCTGGATCACTAGGCCCTAAACTGAGACTTCTCCATTAGACTTTACTGTGTATCCCACCAAAATCAATCAAGGGATTCCTAGGTCTTTGGGAATGAACCTTGAGACTACCTCCGTCCCAGATTCTGAAATACATCCAGTAAACAAATCTCAAAAATGAGATAAACATCCCAAAAAACCATGGCATCTGAAAAAAGGCAAGGCTAGGCTGAAAACCACTATCATAACCTAGAAAAACCATGCCACTGACAACAAGAGAACCATACACCAACATGCAAAGCCATACACGTCAAATCAGCTAGGAAATCACACATGCAATATATTACCTGCAAGTATTCCTGCTGAAGCTTCGAGATCTTTCTCTCCCTTCCTTAATCCTTGATTTTCTTCCTTTCCCTTTACTTTCTTTTCCTTCCTTGATCCAAAGCTAGAGTGCTCCAAGAAAACTCTAAGTTACCAAGAGTGAGGGAGAGAGAATAATGATAGAGCTCCAAAACTTGAACTGACAAAATCTTACCAACTGATCCTTAGAAGCCTTTTTATTAATGAGGCCTCTATTTTCTTCATTTTCCATTATTTTCCTTCATTTTCCTCTTCACATGCAACATATGACCTTTCACCTTACTTTTCTCCTAATTTCCTTTATTTTCTTAAATAAATGTGCCAAAAATGCTTTTTTCCCTTTTAATGTCTTTGACTTAGCCTTTGCCAATTTCCTTAGCCATAAACACATCCAGTGATGCCCACTAGGATATGTTTTCCCAACATTCATCTTGGAATAAGTTTCCCTTAACTTTGGTCTTATTTTTCCTTTATTAACTTTTATTACATGAAATTTTCACGAGGGTTGTTACACCTTTACTCGGTTAAATACAAACATAACGTTGACAATCAAAAAATGTTTCGAATCAGGATAGGGTAATGAAGTTCGCAAGATTTAGATTTTCAAAGTATATATTTTCATTTCTGGTGTTTTTCCACTACCAGTAGGCCTAGACAACACCCCGACGGAGTCACTTCAAGAACACAAACATTTCTTTTCTTCTAATGAGACTGGACAGTACCTTGGCCAAGTTGCTTGCTTCACCTCTCCGCACAGGAAGTCTTTCTCTTATTTCACCTTTATTTCTTTATTTATATAGGACTGTGCATCGACACTTATTTATTTCATGGGCGAAAGAGGGATCTCAAATTATTGAGCACAGGAGAGGTTGTCCCTTCAAATAAGCATATAAAATACTTCTAATATTGGTTTTCCTATTTAGATTTTCCCCTTGTCCTTATCTACTTGATTGGATCAACCTGAAAACAATGAAACATAAATACCTAAGTGTAGGCATGAGTTTTTGAGAATAGACATGGAGATCATGATTCGGCACAAGGATTTCCTAATGCAAGGATCATATTTTCCGTCAAAACATCATTGACCAAAAGGTGTAACTAAGACAAGGAAGAAGGATGGAGTGTCACAAAGTCCTTTTCTATTTTTCCACATTATATTTCGAGCCAACAGGAACATCCTTCATGCAAATTCTTATTAAAAAATGAAAAAAAGACAACACACAACAATGGAACAAAACCAAAGACAAAATAGAACACGAGACAAAAGCTAGAAAACATAGAAAGACTACAAAAAGCAAGTGTAGGAAGACTGCAGGAAAGGGGAAAATAGAATGTAGTTAAGCCTACTCCTAACCTAAACAACTAGAAAGTCATGGTTAGGGATAATGAAATTTTGAATGTAGCCATCGTAGTTGTTCTCGACTTGCATCCACAAAGATACGAATAATTAAAACATATATAAATTAATGTGCAACAGAAAAGATAAGAACCTGAATAACTTGCATAAAAATTTGAAGGTCTTGCTTGTGATCAGAAATATAGGCCATAGTCACTACTTCTAACTAGCTTACATTCTCACATTTTTTATAAGAACAATCATTGAAAAAACCTTGAAATCTTCTCGTGAATGTGTCTCCATGTATACCGCACTCCTTAGCAAGCGCGAGGTAGATCAAAACTTGTTATTTGCAACAGAGATTACCAAGTAATATTGCTCCAACCATTCAATGATTGGATCGTAAAATAAATGACAATCCTCTTGAAAACCCCAAAATCTTTGAAAAGATGAATTTTCAATTAGAGGCATGGGATTATGATGAGAATCTTGTGAGGAGAAATAGATCTGATCATATTCAACAGGAATGTCACAAAAGTGAGGACTTGCCATAACCAACAACGAGTACGAAAGTGCCTCAACTACTTGACAAGTACCCAAATAGTGCGACATTAAACCATAAATATCGAAGGGTGTAAGACAAATGTCATTGGATGTGTTGATAGGAAAATGATAAGCTAAATGGAAATCATCAGAGACGGAATCATGATTATATGGGCTGATTAAAGCATCTGATTCCCCGCTTGTAATTAACAAAGATAAATAAATTTGAGTAGCTATGCGAATACTATGAACAATAGAACCAACTTCCTTACATGCCAAATGTGACACGCCATTTTCCTGTAACTAGAGACAAACTATATAAGCATCGTAATCATTAAAATAATTTAAAAGGAATTCCAGCACCACAAACACATGAGACTAGTTAGGAAATAATGAACAAAGAATACTTTGATTCACGCGATAACTCGTGCATTCATTATCACTCAAGAGGATTTCAAGTGAAATGAAAGGAAATGTTTGCAATACAAAATTCACAAGAAAAGCCAGGAACTGACTATTAGGAAATGAATCTGATAGGCATGATCCCTTCGACCAAAGATAGTCTTTGAAATGATCAACTTCATAATTCCATGACTCTAGAGAGAGACACATTCCAAACCTGATTTTTATGTGAGATATTTTCATGAAGTTGGATCAACTGAAGAATATTCTTGAATCCGATCAAAAACCAAATCTCAAAAGTTCGAAAGATTATATATGATATACCAAACATCTTTTAAAAAGAGATTTACATCGAGTGAAACCATGCAAAGAGAATAATTGTGTGAGAGAAACCAGATCTAACATAGTTCAGGGGGCTTACCAGAGCTGCGAGATCCTAACATAACCATCAACGAAAGTTGAAGTCCATCGACTTCCCGACAAGTCCTAGAACTTTCAAGGATTGTAAAATTTCATCTTGAAGATTGAACTATATCATGCATGGTGTGAGGACAACTTCTACCACTGGTTTCAATAAGACCACTGATCATTGGATGGAAGCCATCTTTGTTATTGACTTGACCATATTTTTCACCTCCAACAACTAGATTACTCAAGTTTAAAATTTCATCTAATTGAAAATTTGAGGATGTAGGGATCAGAGACATTTGATGAGAACGCTAGTTTGGAGAGTTTTCTTCATGAAAGAGAAGAGATGATGAGGGATGGAAAGAGTACTCAATGATTTGATTTTTTTCATTTTCATCATGGATAATCTCACCACCTTGTGTCAATTGAGAATTTAACTCATCAGATGAAGAAATTGAAGAGCATGGAGTATCTTTGTCACAAGTAGATGCATTGCAAATGGTAGAGCACAAGGGATAGTGAGATGAAGAGGAAGTTTCGATAAGGACATCTTCTTTGACCGAATCATATTCTAGATCTAAATTAAAGTCTTCATGAGAAACCAAAAGATCAGATGATTCACATTGGCATTCGTGATCGCATACATCAACATCATCATCATCATCAAATTGATTGTTTCCCAAGGCCATGGATTGATTGAAAAAATTGATTACATTTGATTCATTATCGAAATTAGGAGATTAAAAATCATCTAAGAATGGAAGCACATCATCTTCACATGGAGGATTTTGAAAAAGAGAAGAAAGATTAAAATCATCTTCACCTTCCTTCTCCTCTACCTGTGTAATGTGACTACCTTGTATCTAATCACAATTTGAACCAGCAACTCGAAAATCAAGAGAGTGTGAAAAAATAGCTGGTGGAGAAAATTGATCGGGTTGATCACGATACAAAGAGTCATGGCATGTATATGATAGAAGATAAAAGAAATCTAGATAATATTCGATACTAGAGCTATGAATCGTAACATCATCTTGGGGAGTGGAGGAGTTAGTCTTCACGATGGGCTTTAGGATCCATTCTAAGATTTCCTCCATTGAATATGAGTCATGAAAAGTGGAAGAAGAATGAGAATATGGATTAGGAATTTGATTATCAGATCCCCCAACTTTATTATCATCACAAGAAGGCACTCACATCAGAACTGAAAAGGGAAGAGGACAAGGAACAAAAAGAATCGTAGATTCCTTCTCTAAAATTAGAGGTGTCTCATGATTAACAAAGAGTTGGGGAAGTAGAAATATCAGGAGATTGAAATTCACCATGCAGAGAAATGTGAATCAAATACTCAAACTTTTTATTAAATAAATCTCAATCTATGTCTTCTTTAGGAAATTCATAACAAAGGTGAAGTAATCGATTAGAGAAATCCTAAACTGATTCATTAGGCTTCATTATTATCTAAATGATTCTTTTAAGAACATCTCTTTAATCATACCTATAGAAGGATTCATAAAGCTCCTTGAGGAAATGATGAAAAGAATGAATGGAAGCAGATGGTCGGATATGACACCACTGATTAACATGACCTTCAAGGGTGAGGAAGAAACCCACACAAGAAAAATATTCATCATTGATTTCGTAATATTCACAAAATTTAAGAAAATTAGAAATGTGCTCGATTATCTATGTTCCATCCTCACCATTAAACTTCAATTAAAACAAGTGATAGAGAGGCTCATCAGGGATTAAAAATTTACCAGGGGATAGGTTGGAAAAACACCACGGGAGTATGATTTGAGGATGAGCCATTTATGATAAGAGATTCAAAATAGACTCAATAGGCACAACTTGTCATCTGGCCCTCCTTCTAGTGCCATTTTGTTGAAGGTGTTGGAAATCTGTAAACCAAGGGGGTCTCTTTGATGGGAAGTCCCAATCAGACTTCACATTGTTTGGAATAGGAGCTCCATCTGGAGTATTGGCCCAGTTAGCATGTATTATTATAGATTTTCCTTGGCTCTAATTGTCGGCAAGAGAGACGAATGCATGTGTGCCTTCAAAAAGTAAGTAAGCGTGCTTGGTGAGTCTTTAGTTGTAAGGGTGTCAAGGTTCTTATACTACAGAGGGAGAAAGAAAGTGAGTCTCTAAGAGAGAGGTAATAGTACCACCCCAGTAGAGACATTCGTAACCAAGACGATCCATCTAACATCTAGCATAATAGTCCACAAATATGCGACAATCATTACAACCAATCAACAAGAATGATCTGTCTAGTATCCCATGGAATAGTCCGCAAGGATGTGACAACATGTTGTAGCCGCTACAACTCCACCCAAAATTTTGGGCATATCTAAAATTTTGAGTACCCCACCACTCGCCTCAATCTTTTAGGGTTTTGATAGGGCCCCCAATCGGTTTCTCTCCCCACGAATTTTCCTATCCAACCCCTTTTTCTACACCCACTTACATTTCGTACATTGCATCCACACACCATGTTTCATCTCAGACATATGCCTTAGGACTGCATTAGGGTTTTGAAGGATTGATGGCTTTATTAATGTGTCAAGAGTCTCATGATTTTGGAGCCCATCTGAGCAAACTTACATGCAATTTGGCATTTCAAACGATGGACAATTGTGAGGTTTGGGTGAAACCCTAAATGGGAAAAGGCAATCCCCATCGGTTTCGACCTAATTCGCATCCCGTTGAGAGTATGTTCCCCTCAACATTGTCAGTCATCATGGAAGAAATTGTTGCATGTCGTAGGACCCTCAGTTCATGATTGATTCCTCATCTTGGCATGCACATTAGGATTTTTATCAAGGCTTTCGTTCCCATGGATATTCAAAATGCTAGATCGTGGTAACCTGTAGTCCAACCATCATAAATGTTTCAAGAGACTCACTCTGCGAGTGCATCATCCCTCAGGCATCATGTCTTATCAAAATCAATTATAATTAATAGATCTATGAAAGCACCAGAATATTAAGTTGGCCTCCAAACTTAAACATGCTTTTAACAACTATTATAACTTATAACATATTAATTGGGGTCATTTATTGTTCAAGCTCCTCAATGAATTAGTGTATTGATTCATTTTATGTTCACACGAAAATGTCACTATTGCAGGATAACTTATCTATTATTCTCATCTTCTTTTTCAAGATGCCCTGGAAGTACCTCAGACTATTGCTATAGTGGCACAAGTAGTCCCTGGGCACGACTTCACTAAAACGCTCTGATGTAAATAGTTCCTTAACACGTAGCATGGTGGATGTCTGAAATTATAAATGGGTTATGTTTTGGAGTGTGAGCCATCATGATGCACCCAAAAGTTGTATGGGAGGTCTCTACACTCAAAAAATTAAAAACCATAAAACATCCAACAAACAATCTGAAGCAAGGCATGAGGATGTAAAGAATAAAAGAGGTGGAAATCATATGTCATTGAAGGTGCCATCAGAGGCATAAACCAAAGAGGATGTTTGAGCCCAACATAGTTATTTAGATGCTAGGTGGAAGCAATGCCTTGAGCATGACTAAAGGGTCAGTGTTTGGTCACTAGAACAATCCTAGTGACTTGGCCAAGTGTCCCAAGATAGTTGTTGTATCATATACAATGCTCAGTCACCTGCAGAAGAGTATGCTAGCTATGAAGTGGGGTTTGATGATTGTCGACGAATCACACAACTTGCGTTGCACCAAAAAAATGACAGAATGTGATGAGATCAAAGCAGTTCTTGATGTGGCAAGAACAGTCAAGCGTATTGTTCTTCTATCAGGCACGCCTTCTTTGTTAAGGCCATATGATATTTTTCACCAGATTGTTATGCTATGGCCTAGATTGCTGCGAAAAGACAAATATGAGTTTGCACGAAATCGCTGTTCCATGAAATCAATTCAAGTATCGCAAGGGAGGTGCTATAAGGATTTCTCAAAGGGGATTCGCTTGCAAGAACTTAATGTGCTATTTAGGGAGACTATCATGGTAAGATAGCTGAAGCAAAATGTTTTAGCACAACTACCACCAAAGCATAGGTAGGTAATAATACTAATGTTGAGTTCATCAGATATTTCTTTGGCAAAGGCTTCAATAGTTGAGGATGAAAGAAGGGCTGGTGAAAGTGTCTGCCACTGTGGCTTTACTAGTAAGGATTCATGTGATTGTGAAGATGATGACAATGATTATGGAAGTGGTGAATTTGACAATTCAGAAGACTTGCAAGACACTGGAGAACCAAAGAAGTTGTCTAAAACTCTATCTCATAAATAGGTTGGCTTGGCAAAGCTCTGGAACTTTCAGGAGTGGTTGTTCAATAATCCTCTTTTTGTTGACTCTTAGTACATGGACCTTGTGGATAAAGACTTATGTCCTCAAAAAATGGTAGTCTTTGGTCATCATCTGAGAGTCCTTGATGGAATACAAGCATTTGTGTGTCAAAAAGGGCTTGAGTTTGTCTGTATTGATGGGAGTACACTTTCTAAGGACTAATAAGCTATTGTACAAGAATTTCGTTCAAAGCCAGAGGTGAAGATGGCAATAATTGGTATAATTGCTGGTGGTGTAGGGCTTGACTTCTCGACAGCTCAAAGTGTTGCCTTCGTTGAACTACCCAAGTCAACATTAGAAATGATTCAGGCAGAGGATCAAGCTCATAGACGAGGGCAAAAGAATGCAATCAATATATATATGTCTTCTATGCAAAGGATACATCAAATGAAACACAGTGGTCATTGTAGTATGAGATGTGCTCTGCGATGCTTCTGATTCTTCATTCTGGTTCACAGTATTCAAACAACGAGCACAGTGGGAAGTCGTGGGATGCATGGTATCACCACACATAGAGGATCATGACTAGCATGATGTATGAGTTTTTTAAAAACCAGTGAGCATGTTGTGCGATTTTACAAACATCCACAAACTCGATGATTGGGAAAAGGTCATAAGACTCAGTGGATCATCACTACAGGTTGCAGAGTCACGTCTCATTTCCTTAGGAAAAATACCGATGGGTGCAATTGGCTATTATTTTGACCATTGTGACCTTGTGAGCCTAACAACCATTGAAGTTGTTGAGCGACATTCAAGCATGCTTCCAGAAAATGCGACCCCCTTTGAGTGAAACTTTGCGACATCTCCCAAGTCGCCAAGTTGCAAAATCGCCCCTAAAGCAGACAGATATTTTTGCGACCTCTCCTATCCTGTGACTTTTACGACTATGCAACTGATTTTCAAGAATCCCCTCCAGCAAGTCGCGAGGTCGTAGGCGTGACTATCCATCCAAGTGCAACTTCCAGCAAAACGTGACTATGTGACCTCTCATAAGTCGCATTTCCACCGGGGTCGCACAATTACATTTTATGCCTCAAGGAAGCAGCCAGAAGATGCGACTTCGTTGTAACATGACTATTCAACTTTCATAGGTTGCAAATGACCTCACAAATCGACTTTCCCCCCAAAGGTCACATTTTATTTCAATGGATCATGAGGTTTTCAAATTGTTGCAAGTCACATTTCCAAATGTGATTGGTTTAATGATTATGAGGATACGGGATCCACAGTTGGGTCATGAATATGAAATGATTTTAATAGGGTCTTCTCAAACCATTTCGAGATGTTGCATGGGGCAGTGAAAACGAGCATTATGCAATTTTTCCCTTAAAATAATGATGAGAATGTGAAGCAACCATGAGACAAAAGAAATCATGAAGTAAGTAAAGGACAAACAATTTCTGCTTGTTTACAGTGATGCACTGGTTACAAATCATCTCCTGGATAGCATTACTGATGGAAAAGGGAGATATCATCAGTGGCCAAATGACAAGGGATTTATAGAAGGGCTGTGCAACAATTTTCTTGATGGAGTTGCCTTTTATTCGGAATAGGGGAAGTTACATTACCAATTTTCTTATGAAATGCCATTCTCTGTGACTATTGTAATATTTGGATTGTGGATGAACATATATGGTATTGAGAAGAAACCTCCATAGTTATCTGTTACACAAAAATATTGTCACCATGATTATTTGCAGTCAGTATGGGTCTATCATCACTTGTACTGTCCTCCTAAGCAAGTCTCAGACCTCAGCTCTTCAAATCAAGCTTTGGAAATGAGAGAAAGACATTAAAAATCAATGTAACTCTGGTTCCGCACTTTCTCTCATGGTCACCTGCGGTCCCGCACCTTATGTGTGCAAAAGTTGCAGACCTGCCCACTCTGTCCCTAACGGTGTAGGTGTGGACCCCTGTGAAAGTCAAAAGGCGCAAGTTTTATCTTAAAAAACTCACTTTGGGTTAATTCTAGAGGTTTCTAGAAGGAATTTTGACGTGGATTGTTCGCTCTGAGGTGGTTCATGCATCCCAAAAGAGGAGCTAATCCCTTGATGAGAGGAGCTATCCCTTTGAAGGAGGGCTTTATCCCTTAGAAGGAGGACCTATTAACCTCCCTCCATTGCACTATAAATATAGGCATTGGGCTGGTTGCTGGGGAGGTTAGAAGCTGAACATTTTTGAGGGTAAATGCTAGTGAAATCAAGACTTCCTAGTTGAGCTTAAGAGGAGAGATCACATACCTTTTTGGTTTCATTGGGGAGTGAGTGAAACTTGTCAAAGTAGAGGAGACTTCTTGCTGGACCCTAGGAGGAGCTTGTACAGCGTCAAGGCAAAGGTTGTAAGGTTCTTCTTCTTTTGAATTAATACAATCAAACTCATTTTTCTCAACAAGTATCTTATGTTATTTGTTTCATGGACTCCTTGACTTTCATGTTGAATATGTTTTATGCAATTGGCTTTTCAGGTGCTATTTAATTTGTTTGACTTGTTTGTGTTTGCAGATTCGCCAAAAGGAGCTCATTTGGATCAAAGGAGCGAGGGCATCCACAAGCTGGCGTTGGACCTAAGGTAGGCCCTAAAAACACTTGTTTGCTATTGTTTATTAAAGCATATTTAGAGAAAGACAGTGTCTGGTTGGTTTGCTTGTCATTAGGTCTTCTTTAGATTCTAGGAAGGTCTATCTTGTCCGCAAGATCGACTTATTCCATGTGACATTATCCAACATCAAATTCAAGGGAGTTGGCCACATGCATTGGAGTGTTGGATATTGAAGCCCGAGAAGCTATATTCTTCTTAGCATTGCATCTCCTCCATAGAATATAACGAATTCTTTGGGTCCTTCACCCTAAACACTTCTTGATGTTTGATTATAGAAAGGAGAGATATGGATAGTTCTTTTAGGAACTGACTGCACTGTAGCACATGATAGGACTATCCAGGGGTCGAAAGTTGATTTCTTTTTTTCTTGATTATTGTTATTTATTTATCTATTGTTACATTTATGGTGTGGTTCTTCAATTATCATTGTGTATAACTATGGTTATTGTATTACAAGGTACAGGAGAGCGAGGACTCCGACCTATGAGGAAAGATCTAGGGTTACTTATGGGAAGACCTGCAGCAAGGATTCTCAACCAGTAAATAAATCGGATTAGCATAGCTGATCGAGACACGATGGAAACTGCCATGGCATGTCATGTATCCCAGGAACCACACAATTTGGTCTTATACTCTGGAAACTGCCTTGGTGACAAGCACTCTAGGTTCTACAAGAAACCTCTACATCTTCTTCTTATTTTTAACATAATGTAAATGTTCTCCTATGATGCCAGCAAGTAAGTTGAGATAAATTAAGTTTGTACTAGGTATCACACATGAGAGAGTAGTGAGGAAGCTCAAGAGGGATGAAGGTAGTTGAAAGGGCATGAGGGAAGGCCAAAGGTCATGGTAGGTGAATGGTCACCTGACCTCTATAAATTTGCCCTCATCCCTCACTGACAAAGGACTTTAGCACTCAAGTTGAGGCCGATATAGATAGTTGATTGATGCTTGAGAGCTAGGGCCACTTAGCTCTTGGTAGCTAGGAGAGTGGGTTGGTGGTAAGGTTAGGGTTTTGACACTGGGCGACAGTATGAACAGTCCACTACTGGGTATTGACCAGTTGCATGATATATATTTGAAGTTGCAGCAATAATAATAAGATGTTTTCTTTTACCTTTTGCATTGATTCACATGCTTACTCATGGTGGTTGTATTACTTGTCTGGTACCTCACCATATTTGTATGTGGGATTTCATATACATGAGATGTTATGTACTGATACATAGTGGTCACATGTATGTTTCGCTTTAGAATCTATGTTTACTTGTTCCTTGCCATGTCAGTGACCTATTGTGAACTACTTCGCAATTGACCTCTGACATGTTCCTATTTATTATGTCCGATGGGGTTTTAGCTCACTAATCGCCCTCATCACTTGTCTCTTCTTATCGTTGTTGTTACTTGTTTAAACCTCTTTCTGCAATTTGTCAATCTTGGTCTGATTTTGTTTTGCTGCCCGAGCACTTCATTCTCGCCCCACTTTGGCACCTTCTCATTTGATAACGAGGAGCAGAAAACAATCATGGTGGCAGCTGGACCCACATACCGGATGGGGATCCTATTCCAAACAGTGTGAACTCTAATGGGGACTTTACATCGGGGAGACCCCTTAGACGTTGGCGATAGAATCTTGCCCGTCAACAAATTGGCACTGGAAGGAGGGCTAGATGACAAGCTGAGCCCTTGGAGCCTGTAGTTTAGTCTCATATCTGTTAATGGCTCTGACCAAAATCTTTCTCTTGGGGTGCTTATCTGTTTTTTCTATTTTTCGATTTTCCCTTCCCCGGGAGCAGCTCCATCACTTGTCTCAGTTAAATTTTGATGGTGAGGATGGAACACCTTTAATCGATCACATTTCTTACTTCCTAGAGTTTTGTGAATCTTTTGAGATCGACGATGAAGAGTTTCCTTGTGTGTTTTTCTCCCTCACCCTTGAAGGTTGTGCCAAGCAATGGTGCCACATCTTTATAGCGGTGCCCATTCTTTTGTTCGAGCAACTCGTCAGTAAGCTCCAACAAGCATTTGACAAGTACAATTTTCAAGATGTGTTAAAGAGGATAAATGAGCTTAGGATGAAACCTGAGGAATATTTAGAGGATTTTTCTTTTAAATATGTGCATCTTTGCTTTGAATTTCCTGAAAGTGATGTCAACTGGGTGTATCTGAATATAAATTTTCAACGATTGGTTCTGGTTTCTTTACAACATTTTTTATTAGAAACAAGTCTTGTTTTGCATGAGTATCATCATAATTTGCAGATTACAAAGTGTCTAGATTCTACCCGTAAATTTTTTTTTCCTCTCTCTTTGAACCTGGAACAACCTCAACCCCCCAAGGAAGAGATTATTGTTTGCGGGATTTCTCATCCTCCTCATGACTTGTTACATAATAATATTGTGGTCGTAAATGGTTCAAATGATGAACAATGCCTTATAGGAAACGGATCTGATGGTCTCGCCTTTAAATCCCTCATACATTCTTTTGGTCTTGAATCTGAAAATCACATAATATCCATTCCTGCCGATGGAACCCCAATTGAGTCCATTCAACATACGTCTCACTATATTCTAGGATCTCATTAACCTGTGCATGATGCCTTGGTCTTGTCTTAAGTAACATTGGTGGTCTTATCAAATCCACAGAACACATCAAGCCTGTAAATTTGTCTTTCTCTTTGGCAAATACAAATGGGCAAAATGTGAATCCGGGTCTGATAAGTGCTCCTTCATCTGACCCTATGCACCCATTCTACCCTGATTTAGTCCATGGGTCTACTGCATGGGTGGTTCCTTTAGATCATTCACATCTTTATCTTGCTCGCATCGATTTCAATCATGTGCATGGGGGTAAGGTTTCATAGTCAAGGGATGCAGAGTCTAAATCCCTTATGCCTAATATTTTCCACTTGCAATCTTTAACAAGTGAAGAAGAGGGCCCTGCATCTTGCCCAACTCAAGTTGGTTCTCTCATTAATCCCTCTTTACTCCCAATCCAAGAAGAACCTTATGTGTCAAATACCCATCTTGATCAAACTGGTGGTTTCAACAATTCTCATTTTGTCAGATATATATTCACTCATGTCTATGGTGATTATCCTAAGTATTTGTCTATTGATCCTACGAAGCCACCAGAATTTGTTGACCCACCTTTCGAATGTTTAGGGACTCATCAAGAAGTTGAGGCACTTCAACTTTCGCTTATGGTTATGTTACGTTCTGACGTTCCTGATGAGACCCATGAACCAAGTCGAATTAGGGTTTATACACATCACGCTCCTCACAACATCATCTTGCCAGATGTGAGCTCATCTGGGAAACCCTCTGATTCAAGTAATGTCTCTTTGAGAAAATCTTTCCTTCACCTTTCAACTGATCTGCATCAACTTCTATATCCTAATTTGTTTGCTGAAGGGAGTGCTCTGGCCACTGTCTCAAATCATTTTGATTGTCTCCCAGCCAATATAGTTTGTCAACATACACAATCAAATGATGTCTTACAATCGCCTATAGGGGAAGGGGCAAATCTCCTGACCTCCCCTCTAGCTGAGACTCTTTCAGTTGATTTAGTGCATTTTTCGGAATCTAAAGAGTCTCATTTGTCAAGATGAAAATCTATCAATATTTAGACAAGTGATCCAATCCACAATCTTTTCATTTATAGTTGTCCAGTCACAACCAATGATAATCGTATACATCCATCTACAAATCTTGCGAAGCTACCAATATTTGACAGTGTGTCATTTGAAAGTTTAAAGGTTGGCTAGGATGACAAGGCACTTTAGCTTTCGCTGATGGTTATGTCAGGTCCTCACGTCCTTGATGAAGTCTATGAACAATTTCAAACTAGGGTTTCTTAAATTAGGGTTTCTGTGTTTGAATCCTCAGGGATCTAAGTTACACCCAACAAAGGTCCCTCTTTTTAGGTTTATCAAGTTGATCATCCTCTACATCATGATAGGGTTTCTAATCGGATTAGTCTGGGAGATTCTTTTACTATTCGACAACATCTTGCCTTACTTGCATTGAATTTAAGGTTAAGCATAAACAAATGTATGTTATGGCTGGATGACTATAAATTTCACACTGGTGTTTCGGTTTACCAGGATTGGGTTGTAGTTTTCCTTGAAAGGTCTTCTTTGACATGTTTCCCTGTAAATGGATGAGATGTTATTTTTGTTGTGCATGTGTTACAGGTAAGCATGTTATTTTTTGCACAACTCTTTCCACAAATTCTAATTGCGGTCATCTTTGTTTTTGCAGGTTGGGAACTGCTGCAGTGGTTGCATTGGAAGTTTGATTTCACATAACCTGACCTATGCTTTGGTTAATTTAGGATTTAGGATTTAGACTAGTTAGGTTTTAGTTTTTCTTATTAGTTGGCTGATTAGAATTTTCCTTATGATTTAAATTTTGTCATGCTTCATTTTCTTTGTTGTAGGTAGTTAGTTCCCTGCTTGTTTATTTCTGCACTCATGTCCTTACATTTGTTTATTGTTGCATGGCATTCATGAAATCTCTACATATGCATTGCATTAGTCCTTTAATTGCAATTAGTTGATCTCTTCTGCACATAGCATTACATTGCGTCATTAGCCTTGTCTGTTGCATTACATCATACATTGTCCTTCTCGCTTGGCACACACTCACCTTTGACCTAGCCTGGAAATTTCCTCTATGTTTCATGCCGTTGCATAAGCTTTCATGAGCTCAGAGTTTTCACACCTGTGGTGCTACGAATAAATTTCTCACAACTTTTGGCTCTTTTTCCAAACTCATAGTGCATTGCTCCGACCTCTTCACACCTGTTTAAAATCCCTATGAGAGTTTCCTGGTCCCCTTAACCCTAGAACTGAAACCCTAGCTCTTATGATGGTGTGAATTTGTGATGGTTACGCCGATGAGTAGCCTCTCTTGGAACCAGTCATCAAAGTTGCATCCTAGATAGCTCCCCTACAAGTCTAATTTATTAATAAGGGAAATAAGAATAGATTTCTCATGGGGAACCCTAATCGGTTTAAACATCCTATACCCATAACCTGAAGCTCATGCTCAGCATGGTCTTGATTGTTTCAATGACTTGTGTTCGTTGTTCACTTGCTAACCGGAAATGAGATGTGGGAGCTTAGCATAAGGGAAAACCTAAATCAAAATATCTCTTAATTCCTGTCGAACAAGAAACAACCTCTCTTTCTCATAAAATAAGTTGAGATCCCTCATCCACCCTGGCACAATGAATGCCCAGAAATAAGTGCAAATACACACATAAAAGAACATGAAACCAATAAAGGGTAAAGGATCGAGAAAGGCTTCCATCATAGAGAGGTAATGCAATGACTCCGCCAGGGTACTGACCAGGCTCGCTGGCAGCGGAGCAACATGTGTGATTTCTTTAAGTGACTCCACCGGGGTACTGTCCAGGCTCGCTGGCAGTGGAGCAACACCAAAAACTTTTAAAATTCTGAATACAATAAGCCCTCTGCCGTATTGTTTGCATCATCATCAACTACCAGCATGTGTGAATTGTTAATTGGGTGTTTACTCACTGGCAAGACCTAGCTGAGGCATAAGGCAAGGCATATTTGCACAAGTCGAGGCAACATAAGAGGTGCCCATAGTAACTGTTAAATATTCATTGCAACATACGTGGACTTAGATTATTACAGGGATGTTGACCGAGATATTGGATTCTACCAATGGTTCGCTAATTTTTGTAGCCACTACAACTCCACCCAAAATTTTGGGCATATCTAAAATTTCAAGTACCCCACCACTTTCCCCAAGCTTTTAGGGTTTTGATAGGGCCCCAAACCTATTTCTCTCCCTGCGAATTTCCATATCTAGCCCCTTTTGAGTGCCCACTCACATTTCATACATTGCATCCGCATACCATGTTTCATCCCAGACATATGCCTTAGGACCGCATTAGGGTTTTGAAGGATTGATGGTTTTATTAATGTGTCAAGAGTCTCATGATTTTGGAGCCCATCTGAGCAAACATACATGCAATTTGGCTTTTCAAACGATGGACAATTTTGAGGTTTGGGCGAAACCCTAAATGGGAAAAGGTGATCCCCCTCGGTTTCGACCTAATTCACATCTCGTTGAGAGTGTGTTCCCATCGACATTGTCGTTCACCATGGAAGAAATTGTTGCATGTCATAGGACCCTCAGTTCATGATTGATTCCTCATCTTGGCATGCACATTAGGATTTTTATCAAGGCTTTTGTTCCCATGGATATTCAAAACCCTAGATCGTGGTAACCTATAGTCCAACCCTAATAAATTTCAAGAGACTCGCTCTGTGAGTGCATCATCCCTCGGGCATCATGTCTTATCAAAATAAATTGTAATTAATAGATCTATGAAAGCGTCGAGATATTAAATTGGCCTCCAAACTTAAACATGCTTTTAGTAACTAATATAACTTATAACATCTTAATTGGGGTCATTTATTGTTCAAGCTCCTCAATGAATTAGTGTATTGATTCTTTTTATGTTCACACGAAAATGTCACTATTGTAGGATAACTTATATTTTATTCTCGTCTTCTTTTTCGGGATGCCCTAGAAGTACCTTGGACTATTGCTATAGTGGCACAAGTAGTCCATGGACACGACTTCACTAAAATGCTATGATGTCAAGAGTTCCTTAATACGTAGCATGGTGGATGTTTGAAATTATAAATGGGTTATGTTTTGGAGTGTGAGCCATTACGATGCACCGAAAAGTCATATGGGAGGTCTCTACACTTAGAAAATTAAAAAAGCCATAAAACATCCAACAAAAAATTCAAAGCAAGGCATGGGGACATAAAGAATAAAAGAGGTGGAAAGAATATGTAATTGAAGGTGCCATCAGAGGCTCAAACCAAAGAGGATGTTTGAGCCCACGGTTATTTAGATTCTAGGTGGAAGCAATGCCTCGAGCACAACTAAAGGGTTAATGTTTGGTCACCAGAAAAATCCTAGTGACTTGGCCAAGTGTCCCAAGATAGTTGTTGTATCATATACAATACTTAGTCACCTGCAGAAGAGTATGCTAGATATGAAGTGGGGTTTGATGATTGTCGACGAATCACACAACTTGCGCTGCACCCAAAAAATGACAGAATGCGATGAGACCAAAGTAGTTCTTGATGTGGGAAGAACAGTCAAGCGTATTGTTCTTCTATCAGGCATGCCTTCTTTGTCAAGGCCATATGATATTTTTCACCAAATTGATATGTTATGGCCTAGATTGCTAGGAAAAGACAAATATGAGTTTGCATGAAATTATTGTTCCATGAAATCAGTGCAAGTATCACAGGTGAGGTGCTATAAGGATTTCTCAAAGCGGATTTGCTTGCAAGAACTTAATGTGTTATTGAGGGAGACTATCATGGTAAGACAGATGAAGAAAAATGTTTTAGCACAACTACCTCCAAAGTGTAGGCAAGTAATAAGACTAATGTTGAGTTCATCAGATATTTCTTTGGCAAAGGATTCAACTATTGAGGATGGAAGAAGGGCTGGTGAAAGTGTCTGCCACTATGGCTTTACTAGTAAGGGTTCATGTGATTGTGAAGATGATGAAAATGATTATGGAAGACGTTGGAGAACCAAAGAAGTTGTCTAAAACTCTATCTCATCAAGAGGTTGGCTTGGCAAAGCTTCAAAACTTTCAAGAGTGGTTGTTCAATCATCCTCTTTTCGTGGATTCTGAGTACATGGACCTTGTCGATAAAGACTTATGTCCTCAAAAAGTGGTAGTCTTTGGTCATCATCTAAGAGTCCTTGATGGAATACAGGTAGCTGTGTGTCAAAAAGGGCTTGAGTTTGTCTGTATTTATGGGAGTACACTTTCTAAGGACTGCCAAGTTGCTGTACAAGAATTTCGTTCAAAGTCAGAGGTGAATATGGAAATAATTGGTATAACTGTTGGTGGTGTAGGGCTTGACTTCTTGACAGCTCAAAGTGTTGCCTTCATTGAATTACCCAAGTTAGCATCAGAAATGATTCAGGCAGAGGATTGAGCTCATAGACAAGGGCAAAAGAATGCAATCAATATATATGTCTTCTGTGCGAAGGATACATCAGATGAAACATAGTGGTTAGCGTAGTATGAGACTTGCTCTGCGATGCTTCTGGTTCTTCATTTTGATTCAAAGTATTCAAATAGCGAGCACAGTGGGAAGTCGTGGGATGTGTGGTATCGCCACATGCAGAGGATCATGACCAGCCTACTATAGGAGTTTTTAAAAAACTAGTGACCATGTCGTGTGATTGTACAAACATCCACAAACTCAATGATAGGGAAAAGGCCATAAGACACAGTGGATCATCACTACAGGTCGCAGAGTCACGTCTCATTTCCTTAGGAAAAATACCGAGGGGTACGACTGGCTATGATTTTTGACCATTGTGACCCTCGTGAGCCTAACAACCACTGAATTCGTTTACCCACATTTAGGCATGCATCCAGAAAGTACGACACCCTTCAAATGCGACTCTGTGACCCCTCCCAGGTCGCTAGGTCGCAAAATCACCCCCAAAGCAGGGGGAGATTGGTGCAACCTCTCCTGTCCTGTGACTTCTATGACTATGCAACTAATTTTCAAGAATACCCTCCAACAATTTGTGAGATCGCAGGCGTGACTAGCTATCCAAGTGCGACTTCTAGCAAAATGCGACTATGAAATCTCTGGTAAGTCACATTTCCACCGGGGTCGCACAATTACATTTTATGCCTCAGGGAAGCAACCAGAAGATGTGACTTCATTGTAACGCGACTATGAAACTTTCATAAGTCGCAAATGACCTCACAGATCAAATTTCCTCCCAAAGGTCACATTTTATTTCAATGGATCATGAGGTTGTCGAACTACTGCAAGTCGCATTTCCAAATGTGATTGGTTTAATGATTGTGAGGCTGCGGGATCTACGCTTGGGTCATGAAGATGACATGATTTTAATAGGGTCTTCTCAAACCATTTTGAGATGTTGCATGGGGCAGTGAAAAGGAGTAGTATGCATTTTTCCATTAAAATAATGATGAGAATGTGCAACAACCATGAGACAAAAGAAATCATGAAATAAGTGAAGGATAAACAATTTATTCCCGTTTACAGTGGTGCACTGGTTACAAATCATCTCCTAGATAGCATTACCGATGGAAAAGGGAGATATCATCAATGTCCAAATGACAAGGGAGTTATAGAAGGGTTGTGCAACAGTTTTCTTGATGGAGTTTCCTTTTATTTGGGATAGGGGAAGTTACATTACCAGTTTTCTTATGAAATGCCATTCTCTCTAACTATTGTAATATTGGGATTGTTGGTATTGAGAAGAAACCTCCATAGTTATCCAACATCAAATTCAAGAGAGTTGGCCACATGCATTAGAGTGTTGGATCTTGAAGCCCGGGAAGCTATATGCCTCTTAGCATTGCATCTCCTCCATAGAAGATAACAAATGCTCTAGGTCCTTCACCCTAAACACTTCTTGATGTTTGATTAGAGAAAGGAGAGATATGGATAGTTCTTTCAGGAAATGACTGCACTGTAGCACAGGATAGGACTATCCAGGGGTCCAAAGTTGATTTTGATTTTTCGTGATTATTGTTATTTATTTATCTATTGTTACATTTATGGTGTGGTTCTTCAATTATCATCGTGTATAACTATGGTTACTGTATTACAGGATACAGGAGAGCGAGGTCTCTGACCTATGAGGAAAGATATAGGGTTACTTATGGGTAGACCTATAGCTAGGATGCTCGAGCAGTAAATAAGTCAGCTCAGCATAACTGATCAAGAAACGATGGCAACCGCCATGGCATGCCATGCAGCCCAGGAACCACACAATTTGGTCTTGTACTTTGGCAACCGCCTTGGTGAAAATCACTCTAGGGTATACAATAACCCCCTACATCTTATTCTTCATTTTATCATAATGTAAATGTTCTCCTATGATGCTAGCAAGTAAGTTGAGAGAAATTAAGCCTGTACTAGGCAACATGCATGAGAGAGTAGTGAGGAAGCTCAAGAGGAATGAAGGTAGCTGAAAGGGCATGAAGGAAGGCCAAAGGTCACGATAGGTGAATGGTCACCTGACCTCTATAAATGTGCCCACATCCCTCACTGACAAATGAATTTAGCACTCGAGTTGAGGTTGATATAGATAGTTGATCGATGCTTGAGAGCTAGGGCCACTCAGCTCGTGGTAGCTAGGAGAGTGGGTTGGCAGTAGGGTTAGGGTTTTGACACCGGGTGACTGTATGAACAGTCCATGTTCCACTACTGGGTATTGACCAGTTGCATGATATGTATTTGAAGTTGCAACAATATTAATAAGATGTTTTCTTTTACCCTTTTGTTATAGCTCCAAATCTCACTCTTATGGTTTGTGATGCTGCACTCATGGCCTAGGGCAACCCCTCCTTCCAGACCTGGTCCTAAAATTTTAAAAAACAGTGTTTTATCCCTTATACGCGACATTTCCCTGAGTTAAACGCGTGTACACGCGGGTCTGTGTATACCCAACCCGCGTGTATGTATTAAAACACTTAAAAAAATAAATAATTCCTTATTTTCGGGCGGAGATCGCGGGTTTTACCTGCTGATCACCTGTTAGTGCCCGTGGCCCAACTGTTCCCAACCAACTCCTAACTAAAAAACTACTTTGGAGATGGTATAAAAAGACATCAAAGGGAAGGCCTAAGAAGAGAGAAAAAGAGAGCAAGATTATTATGCTGAGATTTTCCCCTTAGACCAGGTCTGAAGTCCTTGGTGCTTTCTGCACTTCCCCCACTTTGCATTGGGAACCCTTGTTTCCATGTGTATTGGTGATCATTCATCCTTTATATCACCATTGAGTAAGATTTGGAAGGAGCTCTTGTTGGAGGCTTGAGGCTGGAACGAATCCGAGAGGAAGCTTTGCTTGGAGCCTGCTGAAGGTGTTTCAGGTGAAATCTTTCTGTTATATGTACTTTACTTGCCTTTATATAAAGAAACACGTCTTGGTTCCCGAAACAATCTTTCTTTATGCTTATGAGATTCTTGTCTTGAATTCTTATGCAAGTAGTTACTTAAATATTTTTATAACTAACTTTATAGCATGAAGATGGTTTATGTATAAGTATTTGTCCACGTACTGTTGTGTTCTTTGATTTGTTTGTTTTACAGGTCAAAGGAGAAGAAGGGAACTCCAAGAAGGGTTTGGACCCTAAAGGCCTTCTCGAACGTAGGACCTTAGGTACGTACCCTCAACATTAGAATTTGCTTACAGTAAAGATAATGGCTGTGTGTGTGTTTCTTTGAATAAGCAATTTTCAGTCTGGTAGAGTCTTAACCCAAAGGACCCTAGGGGTACTTTCCCCTCAACCAGAATTGGCGACTCCACTGGGGAACAACACTCTTGTTGTTCCTAGTTTGGGTAGTCTTCAAGCCAATCAAGGCTCAGCCCCTCTGTTTGCTGGCTCTGACTGTCTGATCTGTTCTTGAACTCTAAGCTTTTCCAGTTTTTTCAGTCTGTATTTTTTATTTTTCTTGAAAATCTTTAGATACGCTGTTTTGTTGGATTACAGAAGCGTATATACGCAAGTTTAACTAAGTGAACCCACGTATACGCAGGTTTCCTTAGTTACAGTCGCGTGTACATGCACTCTGAACATCACTGCAGGCGCGTATATTATATAATTTTCAGGATTTATAAATTTTCTTTTTGCTGAATGTTTGTCTGGTGGTTTGGGTCAGTTTGAAGCAGTCATTTTCCAGTAACAGTCCTCTGTTTAATAGGGGGCATCTTGTTCTGAACTCTCTCTAGTTATAAGGAGTATTAGTCTTGTTTTCGTTGATTGCAAGCGTCATTGTTTTTTGACACACAAGATTTCTGGTTAAGAGTCTTGACTGCTCTGTTTTGGCAGAGTAGGAAGATTGGATTCAATCTTTGTGTTCATTTTGCTTTGGTGACCCTTTTTGTTTGCTTGACGAAATCATTTTTGTGACCATTTGCTCCTTCGTTTCGGGAAAGTTGTTTGTTATCACTTTCTTGAGACTTGTCTTTTGATCTTTTGGACTTTCATTGCTGCTTTTGATTGTCAAGAGCGATTTCAAACACATTTATTTTGGTTGGGTTTTCATCATTTGAAAGGTGTCAATTCGCAAAAGTGTTTGGTTGCCTATTCTTCAATCATTAGTGTCAGTATTTTTGAGAGCATTCTTTGAAAAAGACTTCTTTGCTTGTTGTTTGAAAGAAAATCTTTTGAAAGTTTTGAGTTTCGCTTTCTTAAACTTGCTTTTCATTTGATTTCCTTTTTTTTGTGAAGTGAAAGTGCTTTGTGTTTATCTTAGAACTTGTTTTTATTGTTTGGACGAAATGATTGGTAGCACATCATATTCTATCTAAGCATTTTAGTGGCAAGACAAATTTGATAAGTGAGCAACTTTCCTTCTTTGTTTGCAGAGTAGTCTTAAAATCTTGCATTCACATATAGTTGTTGCATTAGGATAGATTTGCATCCCTTTTTATGCATACATAGCTTTGTTAGCTTTTGTGAGTGTGGAGTCTGAAAAGAAAGCAAAAAACTTTGTTTTATTTGAAGTTCCTCTGAACCCTGTAGAGATTACTTTTCATCGAAAAACGAAAAGTGCATGTGCATGTAGCTAAGTTTTATTAATTTCTTTTGCGTCAAAAAACACCACTAGTTTCACTTCCGTTACCTTGTGACTTAAAGAATAGCCTAATAAAATCAAGCGCTAATTAAAATCCACTAGAACTTTTTGTTTTAGTCAGTTACACCAACAAGTTTAGGATTTTAGGGCCTTGGATTAGGCGAGTGGAGAGTTAACTCTCCAAGGCCACATAAAACGTCAAACATAAGAGTCTGAATAACGAGAGAAAATCCAATAGCGTTAGGAAGACCAGGAAAGCTCCGGATCTGGGAGTTAAGCACGAGGGTCTGTGAAGACAGGGAAGAGAGATACCCCCTCTCCTACTTGTCCGAACTTACCTCACGACTGTTCCGCCTGGCTTCTGCGACGAGTTGGTGCCCATAGTTGCCTCTCCTAGGGATCTACACAGGTGGCTGCGGAGGGGAATCCCGTGGCACCTGAGGTTGACGTTGCATCACTCTTGACAGTACTACTGGAGGGCACCCTTGCAAAGCTTGGGGGCTTGCACCGGTGCAGGCTGTTGTTAGGAGGTCAGCGTAACTTCCTCTGTTACCTTCGCTGATAGGACTGGGCCGTCATTATCCCAGACTATCTTCGGAAGGCCCCTGACTCCACTTTCTTGTATTTTGGTGTCCGGTCCTCATCACCCGGAGCGGAAATACTTGGAAGTTGTTTGACTGGCTGATATCTTTAGGGACTTTTTAGTGAGTTCTCTTTGCTCCTTGTATATAGTTGGCTTTAGGTATTTTTGTCTAGTCACATTTGGACTTTTTGTTCTGAGTGACTGGCTTACCACTCTACCGATCTTGAAAGGCTTTTGGTTGTTCTTTCAAAAGTTGTGGAGTTGCCTCCTCAAGGGCAAAGGTTTTGATTGCTTATCCATATTCCTTGAAAATTTATTTCTATATTCCCGTAAGGGAAGGGTCTTTGGATCAGTTTAATATGGCCAATATTCCTGTGGAAACCAACCAAGGTACCCTCCCAAAAGGGGATCCTTGTGCTTTTCCTTTCTTTGGAAACGTTGGTACTCCCTTGATGGCCACTTTGAATATTCCTGGGTTGAATGTTGGATTACCCGTTTGGCTGTGGTCCACTCTGAATATTCCAAATGCTCTTGAAGCCTCTCAGTTGAATGCTTTATTTCAAGGGCATCACATGGGTGCTAATTGTTCATCTTCTTTCAAAGAGAAATCTGGGGTTCCTTCTTCTCCTCCTTCTTGTCACAAGAAATCTAAAAAGAGGAGAAAAAGGAAGTCAAAGAAGAAGAATAATTCTATCCTTTCATCACCGACCTCTGCAAGTCATGTTGGAGATGAGCCTTCAGCCGCTGCTAGTCATGCTGGGGGCACAAGTCTAGTCACTGCGAGTCACACTAGCACTTCATCACCGACCTCTGCAAGTCATGTTGGAGATGAGCCTTCAACCGCTGCTAGTCATGCTGGGGGCACAAGTCTAGTCACTGCGAGTCACACTAGCACTTCATCACCGACCTCTGCAAGTCATGTTGGAGATGAGCCTTCAACCATTGCTAGTCATGCTGGGGGCACGAGTCTAGTCACTGCAAGTCATACTAGCAAAGAGTCACCGACCTCTGCAAGTCATGTTCAGTACTCTCCGCAAACCATTGCTAGTCATGTTGGCGGAATGGAGGTTGATAAGAAACCTGGATGTAGAAGTTTTAAACCTAAGTTCCCTTGTAAGATATGCAAGGGAGACCATCTTACTCATTTATGCCCGGGTATTCCAAAGGTTCAAAGGATATGGTCCGAGTCTGAAAGTACTTCTACTCCTACACTTGATATGGTTTCTCATCAATCCCATCAACCATTGGTTGATAATGTGGTAGAGCCAGTGCAATCGCTGGTCGATTACACTCCTCTTTTGGGGGGTGAAGTGCCTAAAAAAAGAGTCTGTTTGATCTCTAGTACAGAGTCTTCTAGTATAGGGGGCATTCTGGTTTCTTCAAATGTTCCCCCTCCAAGTTCTAAGAGTGTTTCCTTTGATTGGGATAGTCTTGTTGAGCCTCGTCTTCCTTCCGCTGCACCTTTCCAAATAAAGGTCAAAGTTAATTCCACAAATGTCTATCGATGTATGGTGGATGAAGGATCCTCTACAAGTATTATATCCTCTTTGACTTGGAAAGCTTTGGGTTCCCCAAAGTTGTTGACAGCTCAGAGTCAGTTGTTAGCCTATGATAGAAGGCTTGGTGAATCTATGGGGGTTCTTCCTCAAGTGCCTATCACTTTAGGTGGGAAGACTGTCTTAATCGATATGATGGTGGTTGATAGCCCTTTAGACTTTAATATGCTACTTGGGCGTGATTATGTCTATGCTATGAATGTTGTGGTGTCTTCACTCTTTCGAGTAATGTGCTTTCCTCATAACGGGAATATTGTCACTATTGATCAACTTGCATCTGATAATCACCACCCTAATTCGACTTTACTGCAGAATGCCCCTTGGTTTGTTCCAAGTGTTCAAGTAGACTCTACCCCGCCATGGGTCAATTATGTGGCATTGAATCCTCAATGTTCAATCGCTTCTGAGAAGGATCCTTTGACCTATTATTCTCCTTCTTGGGACTCGGTCCCGGCAGTTGACCGCTAGATTCTTCCTATAGGGACATGGGACCCTTTAACCCCCTCTTTTGATCCTTGTAGTTCTCATGATTTCTCAGATCTTGTTTTGCCTTCACAGGAGGAACTCTTTGAAGCCATGAGTCTTGACTACCAAAGGAGTCCTTGGTCCGAGCCCTGCAAGGGGTTTGTTCAGCAGAACTATTATGCGTAAGCCGTAAGGCTGCGTGGTTCCCTGTACCATATTGTATATATGAGGTACGCATTTTCAAGTTTGGTATTCTATAACACAAGATCTTATATGAAGTTTATATGTGGGATGCATTAACTTCTCGTCTAGTGTTCCTATTTATGTTTACAGAACTTGGAAGATGTCTCCTTTGGAAGTTTATGGTTGGTCCGTTCTGACAGGTATTGGTTCTCGAAACTGGCATATAGGTTAGGTTTTTCCGCCTGCATTGTGCACTTATCAGTTTCCTTTTCCATTTTGCCTTAGGATCGACCCCACCAAGTTATGGTGCGGAACCTTCTCATTGCTTAGAAGTATCATGACTTGTGTGGTAGAGCCTACCTTATCATGGGTGCCCTAGTTAGTACCTTTTTGTTGCTTGGCACTCATGCTGATTTTTCGTCCCTAGGCTTGGGAGTCCTCTGTAGTCCCGCCATGACTTATGCGTTGAAGACTCATTCCTCTTTGCTTCTTCGCTTCGTTCTGGCCTTATACCCTAGAGGCTCCTATGTGTGTCGAGTTGTACTTCTGCATTGCATGTTGACCATTTGCACCTTTTGGCCTAGAGCCGGCTTCACTTGGACTCGTGTTTAAGCCAACTTTTGACCATGACGTCTGCAAAATCAACCTTGCATACCTTTGACTTCTGCAGCTTGACATACCCTGATCCGTGGAAGGAACATACCTCTGAGTGTCACTGACCAGTTTTCACCTCCCTGCATTGAGCATAGGAACGTTCCTTCCCCAGGAACTAGATCATCTGTTTCACCGACACTCGTTCTTTCCACTGTACCATAGCATTCTTTTATTCTTTTTCCGGCTTAACAGAAAAAGACAAAAAAATAAATATTCCAAAAAAGAGCGGGAACAGGGACATTATTTCCATTTATTGTTGGCAGCTAGAGTCAGTCGTGTCGCCCTTGAACAAAGCACTCAAAACAAAGTCTCCTCTGCATGGGTGGTATTTAGTTTGACTTAGGTATGCCATAACCTTGTTATTGAGTCAGTTCTCCCCCAATTGGTTATCTCTTCCAATCATATGGAGGGTTCGTTCGTGCCTCCTGCATAGCGAACTTATACAGAGTCATCATATGCTGCCACATAGTCACATTGAGTCGTGCTTTTGTTCAAGGGAAGTTAGCCTGAGTCGGCCTCTCTGTGGTGTCTCTTGACTCATTTTTCAGTCGGCCATCCCTGGTTGTCAGTATCATGTCTATCATCACATCAGCTATATTGGTCCTTTACTCGTGCCGGTTTGAGAAGGTCCCCATTGACTTCTTGCTAGCGGGTCTTGTCCTTATCGACGATGACACCTTGCTCTGAGGACAGGCCTAGAGCCGCACCCTGGCCCTATTTTCATTATTGATAGGTCACCTTGTGCTCAGCATCGATCAGTATCATGGGTCTTTGACTGAGTGGTTTCCCTTGTGTTCGACATCAGCATACATTATCACACATTGGGATTCGTGCAGTACCTTGGTTTCCATTTGACCCTATTGGTGGATACCTCGCCTCTGTGTTAGCTTTCATTATTGGTTGGTTCAGAGGGTTTCTATTGTGCGCTAGCCACATCTTGTGTACGCCGGAAACATGCTTCGGTTGGGTTACTACATCTTTTTCATCCGATTCCTTCCACATTATTGGCCTACGGGTTACACTCGCGCTAGATTGATGGAGGATGCCTTAATGCCTTCCTTCTAGCGGATCTTTCCCTATCGACTCCGACTCATTGCTCTGGGGCAAAGATCTAGAGTCCATTTGGCAGTACCTTGGGGTTTGCAGTCATTAGTGGCAGATCCTTCGCTATCGACAGTGGGAAACCATCATTGTATCCTGATCGATAGATTCTTACAGGTGTTCGACTTCAGCTCATCTATTCACACTTGTTAGATTGTACTGGGTACCTTGACGCTCATTATCATTATCGGTGAGTAGTCTCGCGTTTGTTAACGGTATACATCAATGACCGGTAATCAAACGATTTCTCACATGGTCGACTTCAGATCATTTATTCCCATGGTGTAGAAATGTACCACGGCGGTCGGTGAAGACCTCAGGTTGTATCAGCATTCATTGGTTCACTTGACAGTTGCTCCTGTTGCTGCTAGTTGATACCACTCCACCTTATATGTTGCAGTCAGCCATGGCGACATTCTATATGCTGGCACCTGAGTTTGCAGTGTAGTACCATCCTATTCCATCATGTTCAGTTGGTACCTTTTGGGATCAGTCTTTGATATCAGTGATCCGTTGCAGCTTTCAACATCATTGACAGTCTTATATGTGATATTCAGACATGTACTTGCTCATCATGATCAGATGATCCATTATGTATCTTCCAGTCATTTATACTTGTATACTTAGTGGATCCACTTGTATTTGATATGCAGACATGCTTTAATTTTTCTGAGCATGGGTATGCCCGCCTCAGACAGTGTTTCTTTCTGATCTCCTTTTGGTGGCTTGGCAGGCTGAATTCTGGTGAAGTCCTCCTCAGGTTTCTCGACAGACTTCCTTTCCATGTACTTACATAATATATTTCGGCCATCATGTTCCCCTTCTGACCTCATATATTAGGGGGCATCTGTTATAGCTCCAAATCTCACTCTTATGGTTTGTGATGCTGCACTCATGGCCTAGGGCAACCCCTCCTTCCAGACCTAGTCCTAAAATTTTAAAAAACAGTGTTTTATCCCTTATACGCGACATTGCCCTGAGTTAAACGCGTGTACACGCGGGTCTGTGTATACCCAACCCGCGTGTATGTATTAAAACACTTAAAAAAATAAATAATTCCTTATTTTCGGGTGGAGATCACGGGTTTTACCTGCTGATCACCTGTTAGTGCCCGTGGCCCAACTGTTCCCAACCAACTCCTAACTAAAAAACTACTTTGGAGATGGTATAAAAAGACATCAAAGGGAAGGCCTAAGAAGAGAGAAAAAGAGAGCAAGATTATTATGCTGAGATTTTCCCCTTAGACCAGGTCTGAAGTCCTTGGTGCTTTCTGCACTTCCCCCACTTTGCATTGGGAACCCTTGTTTCCATGTGTATTGGTGATCATTCATCCTTTATATCACCATTGAGTAAGACTTGGAAGGAGCTCTTGTTGGAGGCTTGAGGCTGGAACGAATCCGGGAGGAAGCTTTGCTTGGAGCCTGCTGAAGGTGTTTCAGGTGAAATCTTTCCGTTATATGTACTTTACTTGCCTTTATATAAAGAAACACGTCTTGGTTCCCGAAACAATCTTTCTTTATGCTTATGAGATTCTTGTCTTGAATTCTTATGCAAGTAGTTACTTAAAGATTTTTATAACTAACTTTATAGCATGAAGATGGTTTATGTATAAGTATTTGTCCACGTACTGCTGTGTTCTTTGATTTGTTTGTTTTACAGGTCAAAGGAGAAGAAGGGAACTCCAAGAAGGGTTTGGACCCTAAAGGCCTTCTCGAACATAGGACCTTAGGTACGTACCCTCAACATTAGAATTTTCTTACAGTAAAGATAATGGCTGTGTGTGTGTTTCTTTGAATAAGCAATTTTCAGTCTGGTAGAGTCTTAACCCAAAGGACCCTAGGGGTACTTTCCCCTCAACCACTTTTACATTGATTCACATGCTTACTCATGGTGGTTGTATTAGTTGTTTGGCACCTCACCATATTTGTATGTGTGCTTTCATATACACGAGATGTTATGTACTGATACATAGTGGTCGCATGTATGTTTTACTTTAGAATCTATGTTTACTTGTTCCTTGCCATGTTGGTGACCTATTGTGAACCACTTCGCAATTGACCTCCGACATGTTCCTGTTTATTATGTCCAATGGGGTTTTAAATAACTAATCACCCTCATTGTTTATCTCTTCTTATCGTTGTTGTGACTTGTTTAAACCTCTTTTTGAAATTTGTCAATCTTGGTCTAATTTTGTTTCACTGCTTGAGCACTTCATTCTCGCCCCACTTGGCACCTTCTCATTTGATAACCAAAAGCAGAAAGCAATCATGGTGGCAGTCGGGCCCACATACCGAATGGGGCTCCTATTCCAAATGGTGTGAAGTCTAATTGGGACATTACACCGGGGAGACCCCTTAGAAATTTGCGGTAGCATCTTTCCCGTTGATAATGGTCAGCTATCAAGCCAGAGCACATAAGATAATTGTTTTGGGGTTGTGTTTTAATTTGGAGGACCAATGAATGAAACAGATGTAACACTGTAATTCCTAACCTTTTGAATAATATTAATACCAAAGCAGATGGCTACTATAAAATTTCACATAGTGATATAGCTTGAATAGTGGTGAGCAGAAGCAAAAATAACATGATTATCACAAATTTCAAATAGAAAATTAAATAATCATATGTATGGAAACCTCTGACTGATGTTCAGAAGGTTCAAGAGAATATGCTTATGCTTACAACAAGATGCTTATGATTTATTGATTTAGAGGGAATTAATTAAACATACAATCCATTAATCCATTCTCTTTATAGATTATCACTTCAGAAGCTTATAGGAATAAATTGAAACCCAATTATTCCTACCTAGTTATCTTTGTAAGACATAAGAATATGAAGAAAAACATAATGAGTGTTACTGGAAAAACTTACAAGAAACACAAACTATGTAAAACTAAATTCATAATCCTTTTCTTTGTATTAAGGGTCCAGAAAAGCTAAGTACATCAAATGTTTACAAATGCTTCATCAAGGTGCAACCTTTCTTCAAGAGTGAAACCCTTCTTCAATGGTCAACCTAGTTCAATGGTGAACCCATAATAACTCGTGAAGAGAGTTATTTATACAAGATTAGAAAATATCCTACATGGATTTTACAAAAATATATTATTGTGAAATCAAAATAAAGAGTGCTAGTTGATCTGGCACTATTTTGATGTTGTGTTGTTGGTGACTATCACTGAAAAAACTGAAAATTGTTGAAACTGGCTGACTGTTCCTGTTATTTAGGTTTTGTTGTCCTTTAGACTTTGATATTTTTCCCTTTAAGCTGCTTGGCTATTTGATCTTCATGCTAGATGTCATTTTTACTTATGACCTTTCATCTGATACTCTTTGACCTTGTTGACCTGTCAATATCCTTTACTGTGGTTTTTACTTTTGTTGTACATTTCAAGTTTTTACTGTGTATTTCAACAGTAAATCATTTAGTTTTTTACATGTCTCAGCATATGGTAGTTGGATATTGATCATCTTTTTGTATATTTCATCTATTTGTTTTTTAACTGTATGTTTTATCTACCTCCTCTATTTTAACATTTACTGTCTCTGTGTAAAGGATTTCTTCTTTGTTTTAACTATTACTGTGTAAATAAATTCCAATTTTTGTAAATGATAATTGTCTTTTAACTGTATAAAGGATTTTGAATTCATTTCCTGAGAGAATCTGGAACAAACAGGTTTTATATGATCACCTATAAAATACAACAATTGTTAAGAAAAACACAAGTTGCCAAGGAGGCGATAAATGGCTTCAGGGAATAGGATAGTGTATGGATGGAATCCTGGCAGTGTTTGGAAGGTAATCGGAGGTTGAATTTGGTTACAGAGGCTTAGGGTGGCGTAGGCAGGGTTAGGCAGGTTTTACTATGTAAACGGGCGAAAAGAGCGAAAACAAGGGTCTTTGGCGTTTAAACGGGAAACTTTAACTTTGGCACGAAAATTCATAATTGTGAACAGTGAGTGGTTTAGGCCTATGCTAGGATGTGGTTTCATTACTCATCACACCACTTTTGGCTGTGAGGTGGATTTTCTACGAGGGCACGTGAGTTAACGTATAGCTACCATGTAACCACAAGAGGCCCGAGCAAAACCACGAGTCTCATGTGCTCTCGGGTGGGTAAAGCTAGAAGATCAAGAGCGTGCGATATTACAGTGGGTCATTAGATCTGGGAGCAGATGATCTGACGGCTATCACACCAAGGATATAGGTTAAACAGGTATCGGGGAAGGTTTATTAACCATACCCAGGGTTAAATGCCGAGTTTGTTTAACCACACCACGGGGTTGGGTTAAATAGGTTTTGTTGGGAAAATGGTGATTTTCACAGTTTTTTTAAGTAATGCGGGGTTAACATAAAACTTAGGCTAAAGGGGTTTTATGTGTAAAAAGGGTTTTTGTTGAGAAAACATGAATATAGCAGAGTTAATTTTATAAAGCGGAGGGGGGAATAAAAGTTAGGATAAGAGGGGTTTTATGGGTTTTTAGGAAAATTACTAGGGGAAAGTGATTTTTTCAAGGGGAAAGTGTTTCACATTAGAGAAAAGGGGTTTTTGTGTAGGAGAATGAGTTTGGAAGGTAAATTGCTAGGAAATGTGTGAAACTAAGGGGCAAAGGTGAAAATGAAGGGAAAAAGGTATTTTCTTAGGAAATGATGGGATAATGAGGAAATTAGTAAGTATGTAGTGGGGGGTGAAATGAAAAGAGGGGAAGTTAACCAAATCAACTTATGAACATATTTTCACCTTCATAACTACTCCTGCACACTGCAACACATGATCAAGCATGATAAATGTTCTTATGCCTCAATCAACTTTGTACCTCTACAACCTTTCTTCTACCTACCCTTTACTTACCCTAACCTTTTTTATTCACTTAATTGGGTGCATTTAAGCTAGCAGACCCTTTATTTCCTTTTTATTTTGAAAAGAAAACTATCTAATTCTAACCTTATAACATCCAAGGGCTCGGACTAAACTGATGAACTCCTTATTATTCTCTACCTTACTACTGATCTGCCAAGATTAAACAGTTTGGCTAGATCTTTATTCTCTAACTATAAATATGAAATTTAAAGCATGAACTAGTCAAGATTAAACTATTTGACTATCATGGGTTGTGGCATTTATGACAAGCTGCACACAACCATTATTTCGCGTAATAAAGTCAAAAGTAGTGGTACTTGGACTTGCACACTTTCATGATCTATTTTTTGCTTTTTGCTTTTCTCTCTAACCTAACATTTTATTTTTGCCTTCATTTTTTAGGGCATCTATTATAAAATTTTATTTGATATGGACATATTTATCAAAATATTTATTAACATTTTTATTCAGTATTCTTTTTGTCCCTATCCTAGCTTAACATTTTATTTTTTTTGTTAAATATTTTCATTTTTTGAACTAATTTATTCTAACTTATCAAAACCAAAAAATGTTGTAACAAACACAACCATTACAACACATTCTCAATATGATAAGTACTAAAATAACTGAAATAGTTCAACTACTTTAGCACAGATGAAAGAAAATATGAATTACAAACATCCACATAATAGTCTTACAAATATTCATAATCCATGCATGAAGAACGTGCTAGCCATGAGGCTTCTGATATTAAGTAGAAGTTCCAAGACACATGTATACAATGAACACCACTAGCTCTAATAGTGGAGCATTGGAGTCACTACTTGCTTCGCATAAGAACTAGTTTGTCTCTATAATGCCTTGCGGGAAGAGCTATCATGAAAACTATTTTGTGCATATAATGAGGGTGTATATATAACTAATGGGGTGATGCTTCACCTCCTTATGACTCTTTGAATTCCTATAAATTTTTGACTTTTCATGACTCTTCATATTTTGTATGTGTCCTTTGGGCTTCCACTTTACAATAAATTTTGAATAGATAATTACATAATTCACCATAATGATGTGGCATATGATGACTCATGACAAGACATGACATGACACTACTGACATGGACTGCATGATGACATGGAAATGTCAAGCCATTCTTTGCTTCTGCTTGCTTTGTGTCTTCTAAAATATGGGTCATGATCTTCTTCTTTGTCCTCCAAATGGCTTAGAGATGAGGAGTCTTTAGTGGAACTTGATCTCCAACTGTTGTCTCAATTTGATGTCCCTTTTCTTTCTCTTGATTGATCAACTTGTCTTTGTAGCTAATAAAGTTTCTTCTGGCATGGCCTCCTTCTCCATCTCCTTCTTCATCATCTTGCCATGGCATGATATCGTACCTACATCTGCAATCAACTAATGACAATAAAACATTAATATGATAAACCCTTAGTCTCAAATGTTGCATGATGATCCATTGATTGATCCAGAACTGGGTGACAGGCTAAGGGAGAGTCTCAGTGACTACACAGTTGTGTAGCTCAGGTAGTTAGGGGTGAAGCTTGAGCCTTGACACTGCACAATGCATAGTTCGGGCTGGACTGGGCAAATAAATTATGTATTTTTGGGAGTTAGTGAGTCAGGATAAGGGGTTTTGCATTGTTTCAGCCAATTGCGCAGTTCTAGAAGGCATGGGAGGCTAGGTGATTGCACAGTTGCGCAAATCATGAGCTTAAGGGTTGGGCTTGAGGTTTGCAACTGCATAATGCGTAGTTCAAGTCTGGCTAGATGACATGATTTCACAATTTTGGAGGCCAAGGCGTGGGCTTGAGAACTGAAATTCAAAAATGCACAGTATTGGAAGGAAAGGAGGCCAAGTGATTACACAGTTGTGTAGTTCAGGAGCTCAAGACTGAGGCTTGAGGACTAAGGCTACGCAATGTGCAATGCTAGCATGGCTGGAGAGAAAGATTGTGTAGTTCTTGGACTCAAGGGCTGGGCTACTGGAAGGACAGGAGGCCAAGTGATTACACAGTTGCGTAGTTCAGGAGCTCAAGACTGAGGCTTGAGGACTAAGACTACGCAATGCGCAATGCTAGCATGGTTGGAGAGAAAGATTGTGTAGTTCTTGGACTCAAGGGCTGGGCTTGAGCACTGAGGTTATGAAATGTGTAGATTCAAGAGACAAGGTTGCTTCTTGAGGATTGAGACTAAGTAGTGCACAATTCAGGAGGGCTAGATGATGATGAGTGTCCCGGTCGAGAGTTTTTCCAATTTTGACTAAGTGTTGGATCAGTGAGAGGAAGTTGAATAAAAACAAGACTTGAACATGACAAAACACTTAGTTCACTTGAAGACACAACATGGAATACTTAGAACACATGAAAAACATACTTTCCTCAATGCAACAACATTGTGACAACCCATTCCAAGTGCGACACTAAAGTTACACTTTGCGACGACAATGACGACACTAGTGTGACAATACGTAAAACTTTGGAAATGAGTATGGAACATGTCTTCATGATAAGAAAAACTCATCATCACAAATATTTCCCCTTGAAACAAACAAAAACTCCAATTTACACGATAAGCGACAATTCCCACGCCAAAAGACAACACGTGCGATATGAAAATAAAAGTGCGAACGACACTTGCATTATGCGAACAACAGTGAAAACAACACATTCTATGGTGAAGATAACATGGAAATGACACTAATTAAAGGGAAAGCAAGCAAAAGCGACAACCAAAAACATGAAAACGACGCTTGTGAAAACAAAGGTGCGCGAAGCAACAATTTGCAAAACTCATCAAAATAGAAGTACAAACACAACTAGAAGTGAGAAAATGTCGATGTTAGTGTGCATTGATTTTCGACATGGATTAGACATTGCACAAGCACAATCTTGATGGACTTTGCTATGCTTATTTAATCTTGCGTAAAAAGAATACGCTCATGCACTTGTTACGGACTGAGCATGTGTATGCAAGTGAATTCAACACTTCCAATCCAAAAGGGAGCTCAAAGACTTAAAAGAGCTAGAAGTGACTGTGGAAAGGTCGATCACAAGATCCACGATAGGCTCCAAAATTCAAGTATAGGAAAAATTTTGGAGGGTGTTTGTTGCAGTGACAACATAACCAAATGTAATTAAAAACCCTACAATATTCATTACCCTAAAAAATTTAGCACTCTCTCAACTCCACTTTTTATTTAAAATATAATACTATAATATACTATTACATTATTTCAATAAAAATAAAAACGATTAGTAAAATACAATCTTATAATAATATTACATTTTTACTTATAGTTCTCCCTACCCTCCCTCGTTTCATTTAAAATGTATATGATAGTTCACCCAATTTATCACTATTTAATGAGTAATTAATAGTGACCATAACCAATACCAAGTTCAACCAAAAAAAATCAACATATTCCAAGGAAATAAAATAATAAAATTGTTTATTTGTGATGTAAATAACATTATAACAAGTTGTGTTAAAAGGCTTAGTTTAGCTTATAAATGAAATAATATTTTTTATCAGAATTTTGCAATATAATTTTAAGTAAGATTATGATTTTTTTGTTACTTAAAATATTTTTTTGAATATATAAATAGATTCACTCTGAAAATTCCTATAACACTTAACTTCTAAAGATTAAACAATTTAAACTCGAATTTCTAAATATTTCTACCAAATTTTAATTATAATTAACTAAAAAAACTATATATTAAATTCTAATATGTTTATGTTTACTTAAAAAAAAATATTTTACCTATAAAATGATCCATTTAATCCTAATTGATGATTCATTCAATGCAAACTTGGTGAAATATATTATGTTCCAACCCGTGTAAATTAAAATGTAATATTTTAATTTGCACATAGACTATATGTTCATTATGCTTCATTTCATATAAATATTTTATTAAAATTAAACTTGTTATATTTTTTATTAAAACTAAAATTACTTGATATTGAACTGAAATATATAAAGGGTTCACACGACTCTATTGTTAGAGGAATGCATGAGTACAATTATTTTATTCATCAAAGAATATCATATTGTATAAAGTAATATGGAGTCTACCATCCTTGATGTAACGCCTGCGTTCTTGGGCACGAGCGCGCGCTCCCTCCGTCGTGGAAAATGACTAAGTATAAGTGCGAGTCGTCCAAGCATCACATGTGCGCGCGAGTATGGAGGAATGTTCGTGGTTATATATGGTGAATGGATAGTTCGGTCAAGCGTTCAAGCCGACCATGAGTGCACCCACGCATCGGGCGAGCCGACGGTGAGGACGAGCGCTAGGTGGGCGAAGCTTTAAGAATTTTGGAGGTCGGCCAAGCGTTAAGTCGACGACCTTGCGAGCATATAAAAGGAGTGAAGTGCGTGGTCATTTCATCATCGATCTCTCATGACATCTCAATGCACAAAGGTGTGTGCACACTTGGGATAGCGCAGTTTTACCGCAGCTCGGTAGGATGAGCCCGCCGAGCCGGGCGAGGGTCGTGTGAGGTTTCGGTGGTGCGCACGGGCACCCACGTTGTTGCACTTAGTTTTGGGTTGTGGTTTGGGCACGGGTCGTGCATGGGTGCGCCCGCCCGCCCAACGCCAAGTTTGTGCACACATTGTATTATTGTATTATATTCGGTGGAGTCTTGGCAGACCGCCGTGCGCTCTCGCACGGGTGGGCGCCCTCCTGGTTATTGAACGCCGGTTGAGCGCGGCTCCCGGTCATGTAAAAATTCTGCATATATAATAAAAGATCGTTTATTATTATTATTGCCGAGTTGAATTATTATTGTTATATTGTTGATGGTTTCTGCACATTAATAATATGAATTCATGTTTATTATGAATTGTTGAAGGCGTAGTTCGTAAAGTTAACTAACGGAGAACAAGTTATTAACTTAGGCGGTGCCGCACCCGCTCAATTAAACGAAAAATGAATTGGGGGCGTGACAGTTGGTATCAGAGCTCGGTCTAGAGCTAGTGAGCAAGGTTTGCTCGTAAAGGTTTGAAGCTGATGAGCAGGGTTGCTCATGACAGTGGACAACAAGGCATGGCAAGTTTGGGAGAAGGTGGAAGGAAGCTTTTGCATACCTTACACAGGTTAAGGGTGTTGAAAGAAGGAAAGCCCCAGATCCGGAAGGAGCTTGAAGCCTTGGAGAAGAATGTTGAAGGCGAACTCCTTCAACTTGGATGGACAATGGAGCAAGGTGAAGTTGCAGATTGTGCTAACAAGGAAGAGGAAGTCGTGATGGTTGAAGAAGTTGCAGATGCGACAACGATGGAGGGTGAACTTGAAATTGATCAAGTTGGACCAGGATCGTGCGATGTTGAACTCAATGAACTTGATGAGGGGATCCAACATAGTGGACTTGATCTTCAAGAGCTCTTTGATGAAAGGGCCCGGTTGAGGAAGGAAAGTGCCAAGATGGAAGCCGAAATCAAGCAAATTGAGGGAGAGATGAAGAAGAAGCTTCTTGGTAAGAAGGTTGTTGTGATTGAGCAGGAAGAGCTCGACTACATTGACAGGTTGGGAACTCACTACCGAGAACATCCAGAGGACTTTCAGAAGTTAAGTTCCATGAACTTGGTCAATGGACACTTGGTTGGTGCACTTGAGCAGAACACGGTGGAAGGAAAGCTTGAAGCAAGTCAAGCTAGGCCGGGGCCGAGTTCCCTAGAAGGGCCAAGCAAGGAGGTGAAGTACCTTAAGAGGAATGTCAAGAAGGAGCATGAGCCTATTGACACTTCTGAGGCTGAATTCTTGAAGAAGGTTGCTGAGGTGAGACACAAGACAAAGCCAACAGAAGGAGGTGATTCCTTGAAGCTAAGTTTTGTGCAGGTGACCGTGAAGGGGAAGAAGTTTGCAGCTTTGGTTGATAAGGGAGCTACTCATAGCTTCTTGAGTAGGAAAGCAGCAAAGTCCTTTGGAAAGAAGACAAAGATGGAAAAGGAATGGAGTGCTTTCAAAGCTATCAACTCTACCATTAGAGCAGTTGATGGTGTATTGAAGGACACACAGGTGAAAGTAGGATCGTGGTTCGGGAAGTTGGACTTGAGAGTTGTGGACATGGATGATCATTCTATGGTGTTGGGGCTGGACTTCATGGAGCTAGCGCAAGCCATGCCAATGGTGGACCGGGACATTCTCTTGATCACAGCTGAAGGAAAGACCATGATGGTGCCTATGAATAGAAGGAGTTGCTTAGGATATAGACCAAGGATGAATTCTATGATCTTGTATCCCAAAGATCCTAATGTGAAGCATGAGGATGTGGAGCAAGGAGGACTTGGGAGTATTGTGCAAGCAAAGGAAAAGAAGTTGGTGGACTTCATAGCAAAGGCTGGGAGGAAGAATGAAGGAAGTGAGAGGAAGACCTCACAAACATGGAGACATTTGATGGGAGCATCTTCTACTAAGGATCTTCACAATGGAGTTGCAAATGAAGGAAGCCCGAGTGCTACTTCAAAGGCAGTGGTTGATGAGGATTATGAAGGTAGAGATCCTGTTGGGATAGTGGACTTTTGTAGATATGCTATGGGCATATACGACTTTCAGTTGACAAAGAACAAGCTAGGTGAGCTTGGGTGTACATGTGAAGAGATTGAAGCTGTGCATAGATACTTGAGGACACAACATCAATCTGACACATGGGTGGATGAGAGTCAGGGAGGAAACTTCTTGGCCTTCCTTTCTCTATAGATAACCTTGGAGGGAGGTTGGTGTGGAGGCCTTGGTAGGGAGGAACCACATCAACTTTACAAGGGGCCTTGGAAGAGGCTTCTTTATGATAGGTGAAGACTTGGATGAAGATGGCCAAAGGTTGAGATGGAGTCTACATGGGTTAGACATCATGGGCAGCTAGAGTCATGGACATCAGGTTGGTTATATGGAGCATGTTGCAGATGGGATGGAGTTTCCATGGACCTGAGCATGGGATGATTGATAGATTCTTGATGAGTCCGAGATGTAGCAGAAGTCAGGGAAAGACTTGTCATGACATAAGGATGTGCATTCTTATGGTTTGGGCGTATGGTTGGACTGATCACCCGACTAGTTCGAGTCATGAGGGGTACCAATGTGCAGAGATATGTTGGCATTAGTCAAGACATGGTGACACATGTGTGTTGGCATCTAACAGGGAGACTACATGGAGGATGGACACATGATGAGGACTACATGAGATGTTGCAATGGAGATTGTGACATAGAGTCAACAATCATGGATCAAGAAGATGTCTGGTGGACAGCATACCGTGGAGGTGCATACCTTGGTATGATGAGCTTGGTGGTAGTGGTCATTAAGCCGGGACATAGTGGAGAGGAGTCTCTACATATGTTGCAAGGATGTTTGCCTTGCGAAGAAGAGTTCACATCACGGATGAGTGATGATCTTGGTGGATGGCTACCAAGATGGTATGTTGTCGAGGACGACAACGATTTCCAGTGGGGGAGAATGTAACGCCCTGCGTTCTTGGGCACGAGCGCGCGCTCCCTCCGTCGTGGAAAATGACTAAGTATAAGTGCGAGCCGTCCAAGCATCACATGTGCGCGCGAGTATGGAGGAATGTTCATGGTTATATATGGTGAATGGATAGTTCGGTCAAGCGTTCAAGCCAACCATGAGCGCACCCACGCATCGGGCGAGCCGACGGTGAGGACGAGCACTAGGTGGGTGAAGCTTTAAGAATTTTGGAGGTCGGCCAAGCGTTAAGTCGAAGACCTTGCGAGCATATAAAAGGAGTGAAGTGCGTGGTCATTTCATCATCGATCTCTCGTGACATCTCAACGCACAAAGGTGTGTGCGCACTTGGGATAGCGCAGTTTTACCGCAGCTCGGTAGGATGAGCCCGCCGAGCCGGGCGAGGGTCGTGTGAGGTTTCGGTGGTGCGCACGGGCGCCCACATCGTTGCACTTAGTTTTGGGTTGTGGTTTGGGCACGGGTCGTGCACGGGTGCGCCCGCCCGCCCAACGCCAAGTTTGTGCACACATTGTATTATTGTATTATATTCGGTGGAGTCTTGGCAGACTGCCGTGCGCTCTCGCACGGGCGGGCGCCCTCGCACGGGCGGGCGCCCTCTTGGTTATTGAACGCCGGTTGAGTGCGGCTCCCGGTCATGTAAAAATTCTGCATATATAATAAAAGATCGTTTATAATTATTATTGCCGAGTTGAATTATTATTGTTATATTGTTGATGGTTTCCGCACATTAATAATATGAATTCATGTTTATTATGAATTGTTGAAGGCATAGTTCGTAAAGTTAACTAACGGAGAACAAGTTATTAACTTAGGCGGTGCCGCACCCGCTCAATTAAACGAAAAAAGAATTGGGGGCGTGACACTTGAAGTAACCTTTAAAGTAGGCTTAATTGTATAGAATATTAGAATATCGTAATTCTTGTTTTTAAAAATTCTAATACGGTTAGCATAGAGATTTTCAATTATTGGTAGATGATATGGATATGTTAAATTTGTTTAATGTGGTTTATAGTTTTTTTAGAATAATGATGGTTATGTTTATAGAATATTTATATTAAGTTTGATTTATTTAAAAGGATTATTTGTGGGGTTTAATTATAAAATTTAATCTTAAAAATTTAAAATAATTAAATTTGTAATTTTTCAAAAATAAAAATATTTTAACAATAAAAACTTGATCAATTAAATTAACCCTTAAAACTATATAAATAGATTATATAAACACTATAATAAATTTGTAAACAATCTTAATAATATATGAATTTATTAAATTATAAAATATATAAATCTATTACATTATATTAGATTATAAACTAATAAAATGTGGATAGATCTTTGAATAATACTATTAAAAAGATCATGAAAATTGGAAGCATTAATGTTATAAAAAGCTTCATATTATGATAGAGGGGATGGAATTATAGGGTAAAAGAAATTACAATTTTATGGCCCTGTTGAACAATCTTTGAAGAAGATAGAAAAAATATTCTGGGAGCGAACAATCCATTTGAGGATTTTTCTGGGTGAAAATGAGGTATTTGGATTTTCATAATCATGGTCGAATATGCACATCAAAATGAGGTTGGAAAAGAACGAGTTTTGGAATTGTTCATATCACATGGATAATGTTTAATAAAACTCCGTAACATACTTCATTTGAGTGTGTAGCTTGTAATTGGTTGACTTTATCATAATAATCATCAAATATATTTATTATATTTAATTTGTAAATAATTAATTTTATTATAATTATTATTAATAAATTTATTATATTTATAATAAAAAATTATTAGACAGTTACATAATTTGTATTTTATAATTATAATATAATATTTAAATTTTATATTTAATTATATATATTTTTAAATTAATTAAAATAAATTTATACAAATAAAATAAAAATCATCAACAATGAGGCGTAATTCTTTAATCACTTTATCTCTTTAATTTATTATTTATTAATGGAATTTATCAAAATAATGCCATAAACATGTTATGGTTGATTATATTAGTGGCCACATCTACCCAATACAAACACATGATGCCCTTGATGATAACATGACTAGTGTTTCATTTGAACCTCATAAATAGGGAACACAAAATGAACTCTGGAATATTTTCAACATATTTCATCTTCATTTTTTCTTATTTTGAAAAAAAAAAATTGTTGTCTATCCCACTAAAAAATTATAGCAGGTGAAATGGTCTAAATCTATCACAGTTTTGTGGGTTTTTTTTTTTCCTTTTTTTTCTTTTCTTATCTTTATTTCTAACATAGTCTTAGGAATGCAATTTAATTATTTAATTTTTATTGAATAAAGTAATGAAATGAAATTTTAGTTAACAAGTGTTACATAATGGTTAATACATTTCGTTTAGTTTAAATATAGCTAAATTAAATTAAAAACATTGAATTTAGTATTACGGTTTAAAATTTAGTCAATTTAAGTTTTATTGATTTGTAAATTAAGATATTTTGTTTTTTTTGTTTTTTTGTTTGTTTGTTTTTTTTTGTTTTTGTTTTTGTTTTTTTGTCAGGCAAAAAAAAGGTCGATAGTATTATATAAGAAACATAATGGCAAATATTACATCATTTGCTGAGAAAATAGGTCCAGTCAATATACAAAAACAAAATTTGCAGATTAGCCGGAACGAAAAGATGATCCCCAATATGGCCTAATAAACTGAATGTGACAACATTATGCATAGAATGGAGATACTACAGCTTCAATAGGACAATGGTGGCTAAAATTTGAAACATCTATGTTGCAGAATAACATTGGATTGCTTTAACCACCGTCAATTCTAATCAGTGGCAAAAATCAAAATACAAAAAACAAGAAAACCGGAGAGACATTCCTGGTATTCTGCTATGAAAAAAATAGGTTATGTACCAAGGAGAGAGAATTCCTGTATGACGAATCTTTCAGCTTCAACTATTACCTCCATATTCCATATGCCTGGTCGGGAGAGCAGACCTTTCTTGGATAAAATGTCGGCTTCTTGATTTTGAGATTTGTAAGTATGACTAATAGAGTAATCTTCCATCTACCTTCATAGGGACGAGATTCGATTCATCCAGCCCATAAGATTTTGTTCCTTGATATGATGCTTCCCAGAGACATGATCGACAATAACTTTAGAATCTCCCCAAATCTGAAGTGATTGAATATTAAGAAAATGACATATGAATAGAAGACTTGCAAGTGCCATCGCCTATGCTTTGATATTTGTACCCTTCCCTCCGTTCCAGAAAATTTGATATTGCATATTATCCTCCATTATAATATGAACCCCACATCCACAAATATCATTTTGTGCTGCCTCATCGAAGAAAGCCCTGGGATAAACCATATGATTAGGAGGTCGATCTGTTTGCCTTGCCTTGATACTCAGAATGGGTTTTGTTGGGATTGAGTCGAAAAAGGATACAATATTATCATATACTACTGAGAAAGGATCTGATCTGCCCTGAAAAATACTATAATTCCTCCACTTCCATATAAACCAGAGAGCAAGAAGAATGACAGGCCTCCATGATGCCTTTTGTCTGCTCCACCAAATAAAAGCCTCTATTATAGAGGCATGAGAAATATAGGGGAAACCAAAATGAGCAGCAAGTCCACGCCACAACTGCTGAGATATATGGCATTGAAAAAATATATGAAAATTGTTTTCATCTGCCAATTTGCATGCATAACAATATCCCGGTCTTATCCAATTTCTCTTTTGTAAATTATCCCATGTTAGATTTCTGTTGTGGAAAACTAACCATGAGAAAAGGATGATTTTTTGAGGACAGACAGTTTTCCAAAAGATATCAGGAAAACAGGGAAGAGATTGATCATATTTATGACTGATAAGAATTGCATAGATATCCTTAACACTTACAGATTCAGATTTATATTTACTGTTCCAAATGAGGACGTCATCATCGAGCATGCGACATAAGTCACTATTCCTCATAGAGCACTTAACCTGTTCAAGTGTAGTTTTGCATTGCGATGGTGGAGAATCACTAATAATATCTTATTGTAGTGATAATGTTTTTGTTGAAAGTTAGAAAGTTTTACATTTTTAACTTATTCTATAAATTTGTACATTTTTTGTCTAAAGTATAGATAAATATATTTTAAAGCCTTCCACAAAAATCTCATTAAAATAAAATTCTTATTAATTAAGTAAAATAGTTTAGTCTAACAAAGATCTTATTAGATTGAGGAAAAAAATATTTATTTACTATCAAACTAAGTAGTTATGCTTTAGAGATAGTGAGGATTTTTTAATTCAATTAGAGTTCGTCAAAATGTTTAATCTTGTTTAATCTTCTTCATTATTTAAGTTGGTTGAAATAAATCTTATTTTCTTTATCATTTAGTTCAAGTGTCAATTTTGTTTCTTAAATTTTAATTATTTGAATTGTTTTAAAATAAGTTAAAAATTATAACATTAATGTTTTTTATATTTTTTTCTAAAAATAAATAAAATAAACATTAACTTTCCAAAAAACCTCAGTAAATAATAATAATGTGTGACAAAATCTTATTAAAATATTGAATTAAGGCTTCTGTGATCCATATCAAATTTTTGAGACATGTTTTTCGGGATAATCACATCAAAATTCATTTGTCGATGCACACTTTTCTTATTAAATTGTGAAAACAAATTTGGATAATTTTTATTTATTTATTATTAAACTACTTCCAATAAAATGAGAATCATGAAAAATTAATCAAACTTTAATGTAGGAGGTTTACTTCAAGTCATGTGGCCTCCAATGAAACATGAAAAATAATAGTTAAATATGAAAACTGCCACAACCATATAACAAATAATAAATATATTATACTGGCTGAGGCAAGTATAATAATAGAAATTTAATTAATAAAAAAATATTAAATTTATTTATTTATTAATATATTTTTATAATATAAATTTAATTTGTTTTTAAGAGAAAATAATAGTTTTATAACAATATCTTAATTTCATTAAAAAAATTTGAATAAAATACTTAAACATTAAATGGGGTTGTAGTTTGTCATTACGCTAAAGATCTAGTGTATTTAGGAATAGGTTTCTAAATTTTTTGTTTAAAAAAAAATACAAATATATAGATAGTCTAAATTTATAATTTGACAATATTTTTGGTCATATACATATTTTGAGGAATGAATTTAAAGGTTTTTAAATTGTTTTTCTTGATGTGTTACGACTTACACTTTATTTTAGTTTTACAAATTTTTAGCGTTACATAAATTAAAGAACTGAGGGCGTTCACTGTAACTTGGGTTTCTAAAAATTTGTGTTGTAATTCATGAAAGTAGCTAGTCTTTCTTGAACATAAGGACACAGGTTAAGGCCCAAAATCATAAGCATATGGGAAGAGCAAAACTTACCCTTTATGAATAAAAATAATTATATGTGACATGGTTTTAATAAATCTATTTTATTAACCACAACAAATAGTAAATATCTCCACTATTAATTTAACAACTAAATTATAATAGATTTTTCTTACAATATAGCGAAAAAAATAAAAATAGTTTAAAACAACACTTTCACAGTAATAACCATTTACAAGAACACTTTCCAATCACCCATAGTGTGAAATATCTCCACTATTAATTTAACAACTAAATTATAATAGATTTTTCTTACAATATAGCATAGTTTAAAACAACACTTTCACAGTAATAACCATTTACAAGAACACTTTCCAATCAACCCATAGTGTGAAACATTGATAGGTGGTCCACAACAGTGAAAAAGCAACGGCCATGGGTTGCCATGAGGTGACAACGAAACCAGCAGGCTTGCCAGGTGCCAAATTAGCTGGGGATTAAATCCACGCCAACAGAATACTCTCAGATTCCCGTCTACTCAGAGTGATGCCGGCCGAAACTCTTCCATCATGTGATATAAGTCCATTATTATTAACAACAGAAAAGCGAAAAGAAAGGATTATAAAAAGGCGGGGATGTCGCTTCTTTCCGTGAAAGCTCAGTAGTACTAACTGCAGGAAGGCGAAAAGAAAGGATTGAAAAAAGGCAGGGACGTTCCTACTTTCCGTCGAAGTCCAGTTAGTACTAACTACAGCAAACACAAAAAGAGGTTTTAAAAAGGCAAACACGTTGCTTCTTTCCGTGTCTTTTACTTTGACAGCTGGCGTTGTCTACTGGTTAGATTTTTTTTTGGAGTTTTTGGCGAAAAATTTTGTGGCCGTTGTTTAAATTGGTTTTTCCTTAAAGAGTTTTTGCCCAAAAAAAAATTGTGGCAGTTGTTTAAATTGATTTTTTTTAATTGTATATATATAAAAAAGTTCATCTCTTAAACTTGTCACTAAATTTTTGAGGCATTTAGTTTGTAAAAAGTTAAATTTGTAATTATATTTTTGATATTTAAATTATAAAAAATTTACGATTATTTCTATTTCATTTTAATTACTTGGATTGTAAAAAATTTCTCTTAAATTTGTGATTATTTCTACCTTATTCTAAACAAATTAAATCAAAAAATAAACGAAAAAACTTTCAAAAAAATTTAACCTAAACTTTTTAAACATCATGCCATCCATCACCATCACCATCAACCCTCAGACATATTACTTATTCTTTCAACTTTCCACCTAGCTTTGCTTGACTTTATCTTAAGTGCAACCCAGTCAAAAGTTTATTTTAATGGACTCTATGGATTTTCAAATTCCAGGCCTCTGGACACAGATTTGAGGTTGGTTTTGAGTAGAAATTGTTTTGGTGTAAGCTTTATGCCATCAATTAATGTTGGTTTGAGGTTATATTGATGAAAACAGGGCATGAAATTAATCGTGGGGTACTATTATGTTTTGTGGGCTTTTGGGCTCTGGATTCCGATGAATTTGAACGAAGGGGATTGAAATACAGTTGATCAGGATATGCTTGCATTTGTTATAATTTAATTTTCAAAACTATTTAAGTCAATTGATAGCCATTGATATTTGTTTGGTGTTGTTGCGCACGCAAGGTTGAAGTTTTCATTCCTTTTATGCCGCCTTTTAATGCTTATTATAATCCAAATCTTTGCATAAATAAATAATTCAACGTGATGGTAAGCATTCCACACATACAAGATAGGATATAAGAATTAATAAAATAAATAGTTTGTAGTAGATTATTAAGAGAGAATTGAGTGGACGGCTCTTAACAAAGAGATTTAATTAAAATCAACTCTCTCAATGGGTACCATCATGACCTTGGCGGTATTAGCGGAGAATTCGCGCAGACGTAAACCTTAGTCACTGAAATTTCTAGATATCGACAACGAGCATTGTGTTTAACAATGACAATGGCAGTTTACAAATGACACGAATTCTACCCGCGCCGGAACCTTTGAAAACGGATGTGTTTTTTTAATATTATTATTATTTAAAATGTGTTTGCGGAAGTTCAATATTCTGAAACTTTTACTAATTTAATACAAATTTATTTAAAAAAAAAAAAATTTAAACATATTAAGCATCAAAAGAATAGGAAAGAAATTTAAAACATATTAATCATGATAACATGATTTAAACATCTAAAATATATTAATCATGATAACATGATTTATACATGTTGGTTAAAAGTCCAAAATATATTAATTATGATTATATGATTTACACATGTGGGTTAGAAGTTTAAAATATATTAATCATTAATCACATCAGAATTCATTTGTCCATCGTTGTTCATCGTTAGGACAAGATGAAGAATCAGATCAAGGCCACAAGTTAAATAGAGAGATCCATCATTCAAGGGCTATAAAAATGGCTATTTTAAGTTAAAAAGAGAGATCCATCATTCAACGTAGGAAAAGGAATAAAACTAATTTAATTAATTAAATAAATAAATAGTTAGTTTGTTAAATGAAATCATTATTATTATCAATTTTTTTTTAATAGGACCATTATAAAACTAGTTAGTTAATTAGTTAATATAATTATGAGATTATTTATTTAATATTTAGTTATATATAACTAATTTGTTCTAATGAACTAAAACTCAAAACCTAAAACATAAAAATACTTTAAATTACATGAATTACTATAGGACTATTAAAAATTAGTTAGTTAATTATGTTGGAATATAATCTTAACATCTACATTTATTTTTTAGCCTAAGTGTCCTTGACTTAGCCACATGCACTAAAAATCATGTTCACACTTGGTTTTTGGTAAACTAGCTCGGTGGACCAACTTTCCCTTCTTCTTTTTTCCTTTAAAGGCTTAATATTATGGAAATATTGGTCCAACCACTTTCCTAAACCATTTAGACATCTAAGTGCATGTTCACACCTAACCACACCTCATCCATTTGAGTTATTTGAGGATTGGTGCCCCACATGAAGATTCCCCCTTAAATCAAGGGATTTGGTCCCACAGACCATTTTAGCATGTTTTAAAGTTGTCTTCCTTCAGAAATGTGCCCCTCCTCATGCTTTCCTCGTGGCTGATAGTTGGCATAGGTTGTCTTGAGTCATTGTTGCTATTTTAGGCCTCCCTTTAACTTTTCTTAGCCTTTTCTAGTTTTTTACTAGTTTTTTCCTAGTTTTCTAGATTTGGCAATTTCTATATAACCACCTCCCTTTGGGATGAGAGGTTTGGTTGCTCATGTATTACTATTGATCGTTAATTTAATACATTGATTTTATGGAGCAAATTCTTTCTCTCCTCTCTTGAATATTAGCAAATTACTTGTGTTTAATTTAACTAGAATTCTAGATCTATCGGAGTTTCTGCAAGAATTCTACATGGTATCGGAGCTAGTTCGAATCTAGTAGATTGTACATGGTTTTATTTGTAGGTATAGATCTTCAGGAGGCACAACAAGCAACAATGGATCATCTCTCTTAGCCCACAAAACTCGTTCTAAATCCTTTCAATTACTTCGAATAGAAGACACAGATCACTCTGCTCCTTCGAAGCAAAGGGATTTACATGGTAACAATGGGAATGGAGACTAAACTGACTTCTGCAGCGGAGAAGATCAAGTATTTCAATAAATTAGATGAAGCAATTGGGCTGATATGCCTATCAATTTCCAGAGAACTCCTCTTTCATGTCAGCAGAGCCACTACTCCCGATGCGGTCTAGACCACATTGGAAGGACTATTCGGCAAGCAGGATGAAATGGGAGTGCATCAATTAGAGAATGAACTCATATCCCTCAGTCCAACTCATTTCAGCAACCTGCAAGAATACTTCACCAAGTTTAAATCCCTCCTCTTTGAACTTGATGCATGTGGAGTCAAGAAAGACAAAAGATCAACTCATCCTTTCGATTCTCTCGAAATTAGGCCCTGAATATTCCGTATTTGTATCGTCTTTTCAAGCATCTAAATTGACTCAAGAAAAATGGAAAATTCCTCCATTGAATGACTTCATTGCAGCATTGACTCAAGAGTAAGCTAAGTTAGTCCAAATGGGTGCCATCAAGCGTTCAAAGAACCAAGCACTTGTGGCTACTGATGCTCCAAAGAGCAGTGGAAGAGACAAGCAAAAAGGGAAGGGTAAATTTAATGAATCGAAGAAGGAGAGACCCATACAATCTTCAGAGAGCTCTTCTTTTCCTAAGGGTAAGAAGAAGAAGGAAAGAACACTTTGCAGCTACTGTTCCAAAGGTTTTCATCCCGAAGAAAATTGCATGAGGAAAATAATCGATGAGATGGCTAAGCAATTGCAGTAGCACAATCTCATTGTGCCCGAGAATGCAAAGAAGAAGGATGATAACAGAACGGGAGATGGGAGAGGGAGAGCACGAGATGGTCATGCTTTAATGGTTGTCACATCCACTCCATCATCTTGGATCCTTGATTCAGGTGCATCGAACCATATGGCTACATCAAAAGATGAATTTTCCTCCATCAAAGAAAGCACCAAATCCTCAATTTACTTGGGAGATGCCACACCTGTAAAGGTGTTATGAGAAGGAATTGTAGACCTTGAAGGGGTTTGCTTCAAAAATGTGCTTCATGTTCCCTCGTTGTCCGCAAATCTTCTCTCGATATATCATATCACTCATTTTGGCTCTGGAAGGAAGGTGGAGTTCACTCCAAACTCCGCAGTGATTATCGACATTTCCACGGGTTCACAACTTGCACATGGAATTGCAGATCACGGTTCTCATTTGTATTTCTTCTCCCACTTTGTTCCTAAATCTATTAGCACTGTATTTCTGTCACAATCTAATGATATTAGTAGGTTATGACATGAAATATTTGGCCATCTAAACTATAAGTACTTGCATCAACTCAACAAGGAAAACATGGTAGAAGGATTACCCGCTATTAAATTCACAAGCAGTGTATGTCAAGGATGCATTCTTGGCAAGCATTCGGAGCAAAAGTTTGACAAAGGGAAGGCACAAAGAGCTTCTTCACCTCTTGGGCTGATTCACAGTGACATCATGGGCCCATTCCCGCAGCCTTCAATCAGTAAGGCTCGATATGTACTCACCTTCATAGATGATTTCTCTCGCTTTACTTGGGTATTTTTTCTGAAATTAAAATCAGAAGTATTTGAATGCCTTATATAATTTAAAGCACTTGCTGAGAATGAGTCTGGGTGTAAGATTAAGATACTCTGTACTGATAATGGGGGGGAGTATGTCAACAAAGATGTGCAACAACTTTGTATTGATGCAGGTATACAGCTACAACACACAGTGCCATATACACCACAATAGAATGGTGTCGCGGAGAGGAAAAATCGGTCGTTAAAAGAGATGGCCAATTGTATGCTACAGTCCAAATCATTAGCTCCTAAGCTATGGGCTGATATATTAATTGTGCAACATACATTAAGAATCGCATTCCTCACAAAGCACTCAAAGGCACCACTCCATTTGAATGTTGGACCGGTAAGAAACCGAAAGTGTCACACTTTCGCATTTTTGGTTCACGAGCATGGGCTCACATTCCGACAGATAAGAGGAAGGCTTTGGAGCCTCAAAGTGTTGAATATATCTTTGTTGGATATGCTAGCACTGTTAAAGGATATATATTGCTGGACTCTCACACTTAAATGTTCCTTGTAGCTCGAAGTGTGAAGTTTGAAGAAGAATCACTGCATGATTTTTTAGCAGACCCTGCCGAGGAACCGCTTGTTGCCACTGATGAGGAGGAGTCCAAAACTTCTTCGAGCACTTCAAAGCAGCCATCAGAGAAGCCTCTTGGGTCTGATTCAGAGGATGAGGAGCAGGTCATGGCTGCTCCAACTCAGCTGCCAACTTGGGCAGAGAAAAATATGCGGGTGAACTATTCGATGATCCTACAGATGCGAGAAGGACTAGATCACAGTTTTTTGGGGCTCCTTAAGCCCTGGATGCCACCAAACCATTGCTTCCCATACATTGCTATATGACACTTGGTTCAGATCCACAGTCACACTCTGAGGCTGTTGGAAACCCGCTTTGGGAGGTTGCCATGGATGAAGAGGTTTCTGCTCTCATGGAAAACAACACATGGGACTTGGTTCCACTTCCGAAAGGAAGAAAGCTTGTTCGATGCCGATGGATCTATCGAACAAAGATTGTTGCAGATGGTGAGATCAGAAATTACAAAGATCAACTTGTTGCAAAAGGATACTCATGGGTACATGGCATAGACTACACAGAGACATTTGCACCTATTGCAAAAATGGACTCCATTCGACTAGTTTTAGCCATTGCTGCTTCTCGTAGATGGGAAGTTCATCACATGGATGTGAAGAGTGCATTTCTTCATGGAGATCTCAAGGAGGAGATATATATGGAGCAATCATAGGGATACATTCAGAACTCTTCCCTCGTTTGCAGATTAAAGAAATATTTGTATGGCCTAAAACAGGCTCCTAGAGCCTAGTATGAAAAGATGGATTCTTTCCTGGTTTCCATTGGATTCATTCGATGCAAATCTGATCCGAATGTTTATTTGCTGCAACATGATGATTCCCTTTTGCTGATAGTACTTTATGTAGATGATTTACTGATGACAGGGAACCTTACCTCAGCTATTGATTCGGCAAAATCAGCATTGCAAGATCGATTTTCATGATAGATTTGGGACTATTGCACTACTTTATTAGTCTTGAAGTTTCTCAATCTACTTCAGGGATCAAGATGGCACAATATAAGTATGCATCAGATCTACTTGTCCGCTTTTAGATGACAGAATGCAAGCTAGCAGCATATCCTTTTCTTTCAAGGATTAGATTTGAGGATGCGGGTACTACACCTTTGGCGGACAGTACGTTGTATCGACAGTTGGTTGGGAGTTTGTTGTATCTTACTCACACCCGACCTGATATATCTTTTGTAGTAGGAGTTTGTTCTAGATATATGCAGGAGCCCCATGAGCTTCATTGGAAAGCTGCAAAGAGAATCCTTAGATATGTGAAAGGTACTTCCAGTTTTGGTATCTTTTATGCTGCAGATTGCCCACTTTCATTGATTGGGTACACAGATTCTGATTGGGCTGGCGATGGTACAGACCGCAAGTCCACCTCTGGTTATGTTTTCAGCTTTGGTTCAGGGCCTTTTTTCTAGTCTAGCAAGAAGCAATCCACGATTTCTTTATCTACAACCGAGGTAGAGTATAGAGGTGCAGTGAATGCAACTACACAGGCTGTTTGGTTGCAGGGGCTTCTCTTTGAGTTTGGTATTTAGTATCCACTTCCGACTGTCATATTTTGTGACAATCAGGGGTCCATTCAGATATTGATTGATCCAGTTCAGAGGAAGAGGACCAAGCACATCGAGATTCACATGCATTACATCCGCGAGCTGATCCGTGACCGAGTCATATCACTGCAGTACTACCCCACTGAGCAGCAAGTTGCAGACATCTTCACCAAGTCTTTCACTAAAAATAATTTTTCAGAACTGAGAGCTATACTTGGAGTGGTGGAGATAGCTGAGTAGGCCCTTTTGGCCACTTAGCCCTTTTTTTCCTCTTTTAGGGGGTTTTCCCACGAGGTTTTCCCTCTTTTTTCATTTTATGAGGATCTTTTATTTATTGTACCTGAGTACCTAACATGGCATCTTGGCTGGGACTCAATTTAGATAAGTGAGTTAGGATGAAGGGGGGGTGTTGGAATATAATCCTAACATCTACATTTATTTTTTAGCCTAAGTATCCTTGACTTAGCTGCATGCACTAAAAATCATGTTCGCACTTGGTTTTTGGTAAACTAGCTTGGTGGACCAACTTTCCCTTGTTTTTTGCCTTTAAAGGCTTAATATTATGGAAATATTGGTCCAACCACTTTCCTAAACCATTTAGACATCTAAGTGCATGTTCACACCTAACCACACCTCATCCACTTGATTTATTTTAGGATTGGCTCCCCACATGAAGATTCCCTGTTAAATCAAGGGATTTGGTCCGAGACCATTTTAGCATGTTTTAAAGTTGCCTTCCTTGGTAAATGCACCCCTCCTCATGCTTTCCTCATGGCTGATAGTTGGCATAGGTTTTCTTGAGTCATTGTTGCTATTTTAGGCCTCCCTTTAGCTTTTCTTAGCCTTTTCTAGTTTTTTACTAGTTTTCTAGATTCTGCAATTTCTATATAACCACCTCCCTTTAGGATTTTTTTACTAGTTATTATTGTTCATTAATTTAAAACATTGATTTTATGGAGCAAATTCTTTCTCTCCTCTCTTGAATATCAACAAATTACTTATGTTTAATTTAACTAGAATTCTAGATCTATCGGAGTTTCTGCAAGAATTCTACAAATTAGTTAATATGATACTAAGTTTATTTATTTACACGGTATAAGTAACTCAATAGGTAATAAATTAAGGGTTAGTACTATGAATATTTTTGCGATAAAAGTTTTATAATTATTTAACTTACATATTGAATTTATTTAAGTTCATTTACCAAAGGTATCATGGGATAAATAGGGAATAATCATCACTAATTATTTAATGAGTTTATTAAAAAAAAAACCTAGGTCAAGGTATCCGATGATAGCGAGGATGAAAATCCTCCCCCACCTTCTCGTGATCCTCCTTTAGCTCCTAAGCTTCCAAAATGGGTCTGTGCTACTTGGGATGTAGCAGGCGCTCTTGCAGGTGATCCTACATATCAGCGACATACACATTCTCAGTTCGATAGAGCCTCTTCTTTACTGGCTCAAGCTTCAATGAATTATGATCCTGACACTTTTGCAGAAGCTTCAGGCCATCCAGATTGGGACATAGCTATGAATGAAGAATATCGTTCATTATTGGCAAATGATACATGGGATCTTATTCCTCTTCCAAAGGGACGAAAACTTGTTAGATGCAAATGGGTGTACAGAACCAAGTTTGGACCAGATGGAAAAGTTGATAAACATAAAGCTCGTCTTGTTGCTAAGGGTTTTTCACAAGTTGAAGGCATTGACTATACTGAAACCTTCTTCCCTGTTGCCAAAATGAACTCTATCCCCCTTGTTCTTCCCCTTGCTGCCTCTTTCAAATGGGAAGTCCATCAGATGGATGTTAAATCTGCCTTCTTACATGGGGACTTGCATGAAGAAATCTATATGGAACAACCTCCTGGCTTTATACAAACAGACTCCAGCCTTTTATGTCGTCTTAAGAAATCCCTTTATGGTCTCAGGCAAGCCCCTCGGGCTTGGTATGCCAAAATGGATAGCTTTCTTTTACATACTAGCTTTTCGAGGTGTCATTCTAACAATACTATCTACACCAAGAAAGTGGGTAAGTCTATTATCATTCTTGTTGTTTATGTTGGTGATCTTATCCTTACTGGTAGTGATTCCAACCTTATAAACCATGTGAAGTCCAGCCTTAAAAAGAATTTTGAAATGACAAACTTAGGACACTTGCATTATTTTCTTGGTCTTCAAGTCTTGCAATCCAAGGAAGGTATTTCCCTTTCCTAGTCCAAGTATGCCTATGATCTTCTATGCCACTTTCTCATGGAAGACTGTAAGCCAACCCCTTGTCCCTTTCAGTTTGGAGCCAAACTTTCAGTCACATGTACTTCCCCTGAAGTTGATGCTACCTTATACCGTCAGCTTGTAGGAAAACTTTTGTATCTGACCCATACCTGTCCTGACCTTTGTTGTTGGCCTTATTGTTTGGTTTATGCAAAACACACATGAAAGTCATTGGAAAAAAACTAAATGAATACTTCGTTATGTTCAAGGTACAGTTCAGTTTGAGATTCATTACAGTACAAAAGCATCTCTTCTATTGGTTGGTTTCACTAATTCCGATTGGGCTGGTGACCCTAATGATCGGAAGTCTACTGCAGGTTATGTCTTCACTCTAGGTTCTGGACCTATACATGGGCTTGCAAGAAACAAAGTTCCATTTCTCTTTCTTTAGCAGAAGCAGAGTATCATGGTGCTGTAGAAGCTAGTAAGGAAGCCTTGTGACTTCGTCAGATCCTGTCAAAGTTTGGCTTTCAGCAGCAGCATCCGACTACACTTTCGTGAGATAATCAAAGTGCCATTCAACTATGCAAAGATCCAGTTCAACATCAGCGCAACAAATACATTGAACTATACATGCACTTCATCAGAAAGCTCATTCATGACCATTTTCTTGAAGTGCAATATTGTTCAACCGATGATCAAGTTACAAACATCTTTACAAAGGCTCTCACAGAGGCGAAGTTTACTAAACTTCAATTTATGATTGGAGTTGAGGAAGTTGTCACTAAGGGGGGATAGGCTCTATTGCCTCCTTCCTTCTCCTATTGTGTCATATTTTTACATCCTTCAATCCTATCCCAAGTTGTTCTTAAGGGGGGAAGTTAGGATATTCCGACACATAAGGAAATAGTTAACTTGGACTAGTGTAGAGTTAGGTAAAGTGTGTTTCTTTACTATGTACTTTTGTAACTTACAATCCGATGGTCACATTATGTTCTAGGTTCATTCTCTCCTTGGTATTAGCGACATTTGATCCGTGGCTTAACACCCGATTGGTCCATGATCTCTATTTAAAGAGCATGGAGGGTCATTTGTAGGGTGACAATTCATGAGAGAAACTTATGTAAATTTTCTTTCTTTTACATTAATAAATTGCCTGAAGTGGCCGCATTGGCTCAGGCTGTGGATTGTTTCCCCCTTTGAGGGGTTTAACAACGTCAAAGACACTGGTGTATTGATCTGTGATTTGTTTGTGAGTGGTTTCCTTTGATGTTCTATCTAAGGAACTTACCCTATAAATTCCTACATCATCCTATTAAATTGACATTGCTTACTGTAAAAACGACCAATTCAAAAAACTCTCTTTTGAAAGTGAAAATCAAGAAAATGAAGATGATAAAATAAGTTAAATTTATTGTTCTAGTCAATGAAATGTAATCAATAAAAATGTAATTTTATGGGTCTACCAACCAAACAACCATTTCATACGATTATATCATTGAGAAAAACGTTTCTTAATGAGTAACCACCAACCATCTTACTCAATGTGTATCATTGAGACTACACTGCCCTTAGATTCTATTAAAAATAAGCATGAATGAGTATTAATTTCTTTAAATAGAGGACTATTGCTGAAGTAAAAATTGTTGCGTTAATTCCTTTAAACAAAGGACTATTTGTAAAGTAAAACTTTGTTATAAGCATCTATGGTGAGATAAAAATTGCTAGGTCAATTCCTTTCAACGAAGAACCGTTGTTAAAGTAAAAGCTTGTGGTTATATATGCTTTCAAAGAATTGCTAGGTCAATTCCTTTCAACGAAGAACCGTTGTTAAAGTAAAAGCTTGTGGTTATATATGCTTTCAAAGAACTTGTGGTGAGATAGGATTAGGATTTATCGTGATGTGATGGAAACCAATTTACAAAGTTATATTAGAACAAACAATGTATAGATAGGGTATTTGTATCCTATTAACTAATGATCGATAAGGAGATATATGAGGCACTGAGTTTACTATGAATAATTGACATATTTAAGAAGATGAATAATTAAAAATTAACATTTTAAATATTAATTGACATCTTTGAGAGAGGGAGATTTTAGGTGTAGTTAAAAGGATTTATCCAAAATTTAGATAAATAATTAAAAATTAACATTTTAAAATATTAACGCAAAGTTTAGGTTGAAGTACAAAAGATTTATACAAATTTGGTATGACTTTTAAAAGGATTAAGGCAAAGTTTATGTTGAGGGACAAGATTGAGATAAAAAGGTTTTTAGTTTTTTTTTTGGTTTACAGATCATAGAGATTAATTACCCCTATGTCCATATAATACTTGTACCATACAAATTGAGTTGAAGGGTGCACTTTCTTCCAATTAAACAGAGAGCCTCACCCCGAGAGTATCGAGAGAATTAAACCTGTGATCTCTCAATAGCAAAGGTGTTGTTAAGGATTGAGACTCGACCAATTGAACTGACCCTGAACTGACCCTTTAAGCTTATTTGAATATAATAAAGTTATAAAACATGTTATATGAATTAGTTATATTTTAATTAATCTTAATTAAAATGAAAATAATAAAATTATTTTGTCAATGTTATAAATGTTTTTTATTTCAATAACATGATGTGTTATGATATAGTGTATTATGTTGTTTTCACTTTTGTTAGAATTATGTAAAAACTTTTTTGGGCACCATGAATCCCATGGTTTGGGTTGATTGTTCATTTGTTAAAAAAAAACTTAATTTCATTCATTTAGGAAATGAAATAAAATTGCATTTTGTATATACATATCATGTGTGTATTCAATGATGTTTATTGTTATGTGAGATTGAATGCTTCTTTTAAACTAATATGTAGGACCACCTACAGCACAACGTAGACAGAGACAATCACCTAATTGGTACACTGGATACATGGCTCTTGTGAGCAAATGTGTCGTGACTGAGCCATCCTCTTTCGAGGAAGCTGTGGAGGATCTCGCATGGGTAGATGCCATGGTGGAAAAGTATGATTCGATTGTCAGAAACAATGCATGGGAGATTGTCCCAAGACCGGAAGGGAAATCAGTGGTGGGTTCGAGATGGATCTACAAAGTGAAGCAGGCAGCTGACAAGAGTGTGGAGAAGTACAAGGAAAGATTTGTTGCCCGAGGCTTCTCACAAATAGTGGGGATCGATTATGAGGAGACCTTTGCACCTGTCGCAAGGTATTCTTCCATACGAATGATTCTTGCTCTCTCAGCGCAGATGGGTTGGCACATCCATCAGATGGATGTGAAGACTGCGTTCCTCAACAGAGTCATTGAGGAGGAGGTGTACATAGAGCAGCCCGAAGGTTTCGAGATCTTCAGCAGCGAGTCGCATGTGTGCAGGCTCAAGAGAGCACTGTATGGGTTGAAACAAGCACCTCGTGCTTGGTACACACGAATAGACAGTTATTTCATCGGACTTGGATTCTCCAAGAGTGAGGCAGATCCTAACCTATACCAGATTGTGGTGGAGGGTAAGTTGCTGATCATTGTACTTTATGATTTTATTTTGACGGCAGATGAGCTGTTGATACTTTCATGCAAGGAGGATCTTGCTAGAGAGTTTGAGATGAAGGACTTGGGCCTCCTTCATTATTTCCTAGGATTGGAAATTTGGCAACGCAGTGATGGACTATTTGTTTCTCAGGGTAAGTATGCCTGGGAGATACTGGAGAAGTTCAACATGCATGACTGCAAGCCTGTTGATACTCCTCTTCCTGGAGGATGGAGGAAGGAGGATGCTACTTCAGCGGAGGTAGTGGATGCCACTGTTTATCGACAGTTGGTGGGGTCACTTATGTATCTGGTCAATACATGACCCGATATATGTTATGCTATTAACCAGCTTTCACAAGCTATGGTTAAGCCAACCAAGCTCTTCTGGAACGCAGGCAAGCATGTATTGCGTTATCTCAGAGGCACATCGGGATATGGATTGTGGTACAGACAGGAGGATGAGGTGAAGCTATGTGGCTTCACGGATGCAGATTGGGCAGGGAGCCCAACGGACAGAAAGAGCACATCTGGAGGGATATTCAGTATCGGGTCGACAATAGTTTCTTGGTATAGCAGAAGCAGAGATCCATGGCACTCAGTTCAACAGAGGCCGAGTATATGGCAGCAAGTTTGGCTGCATGCGAGGCTATATGGATGAGGAAGATCCTGGTCGGGTTGTTCGGGTCACACTTGGAGCCTACTGCGATTTATTGTGATAACCAGGCTTGCATTAAACTCTCGGCTAATCCAATATTTCATGATAGATCCAAGCACATCGACATCAGGTACCATCATATCAGAGATTGTGTGCAGCGGAGAATCATGTTACTTTCATACATCCCCACGGAGGATCAGGATGCTGATATCTTGACGAAGGCGCTCACCAGGAGCAAATTCGAATACCAGAGAGGCAGGATAGGGGTTGCAGATAATCCATATCTTGTTGAGAGGGAGTGTTGAAAATGCAACAATATGATGGAGCTTAGTGAAAAGAAGTCGCCTTCACTAAGTGGGCCCACAGGCTATTTTCGGCGCAAAGTCTATTTTTAGACCAGTCTATTTTTAGACATATGGATCATGGTCTATGAGTTGTGGGATGCTATTTATGGATGATTAGTCATGTTGGTAAAAATAGTTGGACCTCTATTTTTAGACATATGGGCGGAGTGTATTTTTAGACTGCCAGCCTAAAAATAGAACAATCGAATATTATTAGCTCTTAATAATATTTGGACTATAAACATTATCTTATCCTCTTGCAACACTTCAGTTCGAGCTACAGATGTGGCACATGCAACTTCCAGAAGGAAATACGCTTTTCCTATGGGTTAGTTGAGCTATTGCATGATGGAATTCAGTTAGAACTCAAGTGATTGAGTTTGGTGGAGTTGTGTTCAGTTTGACTTAGTTGAACTAGTTGTATTTAGTCTAACTGCCAAATACACTAGTGATGAGTGATGTGAATTAATTATTAATTAATTCACTAATTATTAACTCATAAATCAACTAAAGAATACATCAGTTAACTCATTGCATGGATAGTTCAGTGGAGACAAGTGTTAGAGGTGGGTGAAAGGGTGAGACTACTATCAGTTGTGACTATAGCTGTGCATGCAATTTGCACAATCATTGATTGAGATTGCCAATGAGGATTGCGCAGTACAAGCCAAAGGGAATTTGAACTTGGATCTGATCTATTCTCAACTTGGATTGCGCAGTAGAGGCAAGCAAATAGTGGAGGAGATTTGAATCCGTGACTTGTTCAGATCTGAGCTAGATTTGTGTGTAGCATGCGGAGATAGTACTGAGTACTTGTGAGGAGTATTGTACTATGCATTGTTACATGTTCTCTATCATTATAATATACAGATAGTTGGGGGTTTTCAGCTGTATTATTTCCCCATTACATATTGTGTTGATATGTGTGATTGATGTTTCAATGTGCGCATGCGATTGTTTTTTTTAATTCCGCAAATTGATGATCAATGGTAGAGGAGGTTATGTATTATGCATGCATTCTGAAAATAGTGTATAATCAGGATAGTCTTTGTGAATAAGTGTTATATTATTCAAATTTCTACAGTTGGGTATGGTGTAATTACATGTATTATTTCCGTTGTGTGTACTTATATAAAGGAACATTATTATGGGATTCATGTGTGAATAAATGATTAAACATTGCATGGTGCATGAACATGGACAATTCTTATGATAATAAAAATGATGTTAGGTACACGTTAAATTTATGTCATAGTTGAGCATATTCACTTCCACAAATGATTTAATTGTGTTTGGCATTACTTGGTAGTGTGTTGCAGAAGCATTGTTCGACTGGAGGCTTGGGACATTACAAGGAGGCTCAGGCGGGGCATTGGGTGCCTCAGCGACACATTAAAGTTCAGTAGTTTGTAAAGGATGGTGTTGTTTTGTATACTTTCCTCTAGTTTTTTACTATAAGTCACAGCTCTTTGTCACCTAGCGGCCAAGGCTTGGCCCTTCGATGTTCTCAAGCTGGTTCGCCCTTATATTAGCAGAGTTTGTGGAGTGCTTCAACTTTATCCTTTGTGTGGTTGTTGGAGGTCAAGTTGTATATCTTCTTGATCAATTTCGTTGCATGCCACTCTATTTTGTTGTTTAATCATAATATTGGTCACTCAACGCTCCATTGGGAGGAAAAAACTGAAAAGATTTCCAGGTCTAAAGCTAATATGAGTCTTTCTTCCAACACCTACGCCAAGAGGTCTCTCCATTTATCTTCCCTTGTTTGCAATTTTGTCTTCTCTCGTGGCTGTAGAAAATTTCCACATTGTATCTCATTGAGCTTTGGATTTGGTGTTTATTGTCTTGCTTTTGTCTCTCTGAAGCTCTTGGGTCTTTCTTTTACAAATGGTTAGCCAATATCAAGTCATACATCCTCCTCATGTCGAGACAACGAGGTGAAGTTAGACGTGGAGTTTCCTCATTCTAGGTGTGTGTTTATCGGGGGCACACTTGCATGCATTACAAGATACATACATCCTCTTCTCGATTCTAAGAACTTCTCCCTCCACATGTCCAAGACGAGCTCACCAACATGGAGGCCTCTTCTCATAAGTCCTCCCCGTCAAACACACGGGTCCTAATCGAATGGGGAAATTGGGTAACGGACACTAGCAATATATGGGGAAGATATAGTTAGTATATGTAGGTGATCGATCTATATTAGAAAAAAAAAAAAAAAAAAAATCCTCATGGGAAGGGCCATTCTAAATTGTCATGAGTCACGTGGAGACATCCTCTATTCTCTCGAGCATATACATAACCATGGCCATATTCTAGATAAAAGAATAGAGCGGCTTGAGCATTGACTTGACATGCCCCCAACAGCGAGTTAGGATTCAGTAGAACCAACAGGTTCCCAACTCAGACCCTGCAACATGATAGTTACGTTTTTTTTCACGTGTACTCATATTTTATACTTTTCTTTGTAATTAGCTAGTCCGGTCCATATATTAGAGATGTTTGTCTTAATTTTGTTACTACCAAGCTTTATATGGATCTCTCTTACTTACACAGTTCAATTTTGGCTTTGGTATGGGCTCCCTAGTGAAAGACTGGTCTAAATTTTGATGTCATATATGTAGCTCCAAATTTTCTTGTTAATAAAATTTACCAAAAAAACATAACATTTAATTAAATATGATAATAAAATTACACCTTAAAAAATCCTTCTCCGTACTTAATAAATTCAAATTTAAAATAAATTTACAATAATAATATTATTTTGTTAATACCTATAAACTATTATAAAATTTACTATATTTGATATTTATGATAATTCAATATTTTACCTCATGGGACTAGCACACAAATTATTTGATTTAAAATTAAGATGCTTGATTACTAACGACCCCACTATTTTTTCCTTATTCAACTAATTGTAACTACTTTCAACAAACACATTTAACGAGTTGGGTAGCTGCATATATTGGACCACTTCATTAATCCACACTACACTTGTCGACAAGGATTTGCTTACGTAAGCATGTGTTGGCAATGGTAAGAATGGGAACCGAAGATGCGTGCAAATGAATTCCTCAAAAAAATCATGAAACATGCCGTGATTTTCCTTCAATTTTTCCTCGTACTTGAGATGCAAGTTTCCATCAACATACAATACTAGCTATTTGATAAAAGCAAGTCACTTTCTCAAAGGCGTTAGAACCACGTTCTCCTCCTCCCTACTAGGAGTGTTAATCATTGCCCCACCTTAGCGTTTATAATGAGACCAGAATCAATGTGCTAGGACCATCTTGGTGCTTTCCTTTAACCTCACTTAAAGGTGTGTTCTTTGCCAAGGCACTCCACATCCCTAACGTTAGTGTAAGGGATTATGTTTCCCATGAGGAGTGGTTATTATATTGTTTATACTATTAGAATAATTAGTTTGGGCAAGGAGAAAATTTGGAATGATGTTTGAAATAAGGGATAAGACCTTATATCTTAAATGAGAAAGTGAATTTGACTAGATGTTGTAACTGAGTTTGATGTAGTGAAATTCATTACTATTTGGTTTGAGCAAGTTTGGAGACTTCTAGTAAACACCTCTATAGTTGCAAAATCCAAGTTTTGTAATAGATAAGTCTTTTGTGATTATATTTTCATTTAAATAAATATAAAGGAGGACAACTTTCCAAATAAAACAGTTTAAGCTGAATATAAATTTATTGTTTTTGTAATGATTATTTCATGATTTAAGTTGCTAGTTATTTTATTGCTATAAACGTATTTTAATTTGAAAAATCACCTAAGATCGTTAGTAGGGAAATAATATATTTTAATTATAAAAATATGAAAAATCACTTAAGATCATTAGTATGGATTTTTTTATTTCACAGATAATTTTAACACAAATCATGAATTAAATAAGAAAATATGAATTCGAGAAACCTTTATTGATAGTTATTGTACATTTAAATGTTTCATTAACTTACATTGGAACATAATGTGTAAGAACTTAAACGCTTTGTTCCATAGCATCATTATCATTTAGGTATATGTTCATGTTTGATTTAAATGTTTCATTAACTTACATTGGAACCTAATGATTGGTGTAAGAACTTAAACGCTTTGTTCCATAGCATTATTATCATTTAGGTATATGTTCATGTTTGATACTAAAGTATAATTAAATATCATTCTTTACCAAATTTGAGTAGAAGGATGAGGTTAATCCAACCCCCTACCAACCTTTTGTTGCACTTGACATGATAAAAATGAAGGATAACACCAACTCCACTAGCTTTGCTACTATTCGAAATAACGCCCAAAAATTTGGAACTAGTTTGTAAAATTGTTATGGTGAATTCTTCCTCAAATCATACTTGAAACATCTACTTAGCATGGATCAAGCTCATGTGGTAAAATCCACTTCAAAGTGAAGATTGATCATAATATTGCATTTTATGATGGGAAAATCAAATCTAATTATTGGCCTAAGACACCCCAAATTTACCTTGAAGCTAATAACTTCACTAACGTCGATAATTTGATCTCAAGACCACAAATACTTGATTGTTAAACGATAATGGCAAAGAAATAACTACTAGTGTAAATATGATGGTCAAGATCAATATGTGGAGCATTGATATGAAGGCAAAGCGTGCCAAATTTTACTCATTAAGGTGTAATAAATCTCAACATATAATCTAGCAATAATTACACTTATGTGGTGATCAATTATTGAAGTATTACATGAACAAGTTTCATTCATTGCTCATTTGGATATCAAAGGAGAGAAAGATAATCTCATTTTCAAGTACTAGCACACATTGCAACAATATATCAATTGTTAGCTTGATCTCTTTCCAATGATCTCACTTGGGGATGCACACAACATCTCACAAAAGTTTGAGTCGAAGTGTAAACTCAAGAATCACACCCACTATTCTAGAGAAAATAAAATTGTAACAAATAGTAAAAGAATTACAATTAGGACAACACTATGCTTTGAGAAAAATATTCCTAGAAAAAAGAAGGCCATAAACTCATCCTTCATAACATACACAAAAGAACACTTGTAAGGGTGTGACCCTCATAAGATGACCTCACAATCTAATGATGAGTGTCATGTGCATAAATATCTTATAATTTTACTGATTCCCAGACACAAAACAAGGGAAGTAGATAAAAATTCTAAATTAGAGCTCACCAACACAATTATTCTCCTAATACACATTAACTCAAACCCCTCTACCACAACTAAATTTGGGGAAGATAAATTCTTACACTTCTCATTTAGACATTAATCTATTAACAATGTTTACATTATATTATTGGTAATTGGCATCAAAAGAATCTAATCTCCTTGACCACTATTCAATAATACAAATTAGTTGCCCAACCCAATCTAAAACCCTACAATATCATATGACTCAACTTAGGGGAGAGTTGCATGTCACACACTAGTGAATAGTCCCATACACCATTTACCTATTGAAGGATGAGTTCAATTATGACATAGCACCTATTGAAATATTTAACATGTTAATGAGACGATCTTATCTCTGGGAGTGCCATAGAATTTATGTGTGTTGTCCTTGTAGCATTGTCCTTCATATCAAATGGAGACTATTTTACATTCCCACGCTAAAACTAAAGCTTAAAATCTCTTTATTTTTTTCAAACTAATATCGTGACTTTGATTCATGCATCAACATGCTTCTAGTCTATTTTAAGCAAAGCACAATATTTCACACTTAAGTGTGAGTGAGTTTTTTATTATTTATTTTCCATTTGTTGGATAACACCATGGATATTTTCTTCTTAGGCAACACATAATGATGTAATAGAGAATGACACATTTCATATTGATGCAATGGGGACGATTTTTCATTAAGGGAATGACCAATATATGCATCCACATGCTTCTAGTCCAAAGTAGGCCTTTTTCAAGATTTAGTGCAACAAACATCATCACGCCAAAGATTTATAACTTGGCAGGTTACCCTCTCATGTCATTAATGACAAATCCTTATCATCCAACATCTTGCATGACCTATGCCTAACCTCCAACACCTCAATATTTCAAACACAATACTTAACTTGATTGTTTCCAACTCAACAGATCAACAAACACTCATATTCTACTTCAAGGATAAATTAGTGGTCCATGTCAATGACATATCAAAATCCAAAGGATTGGTGTTGTTGACTAGTTGAGTAATCAAACTTGAACAAGCAAATCTTACTACAAACTTCTCAATGATGAACACTAACCAATATAGTACACACCCAAGCCAAGATGGATTTAAGGAATGAGCTAACAATCCTCATTTATTGACTCTAATCATGTAGTACCATCATGCAAAATAACCAATGAAATAGGCATGAATGTTTCCATAGAAGGTTTAAAATATAAGTAGTGCAACCATTGGAATAAATAATGAACAATATAAGGAAGTGCACATAACAAGAACACACAAAAGGATATGTCAGATAAGTTTTATGTTAAACATGATAAGAAGCAAACCCAAGGAAAGGAGTAATAGAAAATTCAAGGAAAGGGTTCAATCATAGTATATAGGGATGGACAAAGAGAAGTTGGGAGCAAGGAAAATTTTAAGAACCCCCCCTAAATTTACATGTATAATAAATGGGCGAATCTCCATGGTATATAGGAAAAATGGAAGGCGATTTTATCAATAATATGATATGTATATATAATTTTTGGCGAATCTCTCACCAGGCATGGCAAATATTTTACTCAATTATAAAATCTTGTGTTTATTGAATACACAAATGAAATCATTGCATTTCTTTAAATATCTTTTGAAATCAAAATTACAGAAATTACATATCGAAAACCTAGTGGGTGTAGGATGAAATTCACTGTGCCATTCATAGAAAGCATGAGAAAAAACCTAATACTATATATAAAACCAAGAAAAATTCAAATTCATCACTTCTAGGGACCTTGTAACCACCCTGCCAATACACAAGTATGTTCATGTTTGCAACTAGAAAAATTACCCAAATTACAATCTGTTTACTCCAGAATATGTTGGAAAGTTATAGAAGGATGACTAGTGCAATCAATCCATTCCTTTTAGCCCTGGATTTGTTTCAGTTTAAAACAGAAGTATACAAATATACTTGTCCAATGTCTATGCTTTAACCATTCACCTTAAGATGTTTTTACAATATAATTTCCTAAGTCTATTTAATATCTTCATTATCATAAAAACCAACCTATATTAATCTTAATTCCACATCTACGACTCTTAGGGGGATGAAATCTATTTATCCCTCTGAGCACTTGGTAGACCCAGAATTAAGATGGATCTAAGATGATAGAATTTCCTCTTTACATATTCTATGCTCACATGAATACCATGGTATTACCATGGGTCAATACCATGGGTTATCATAAACCTGGAGCTTAAAAATTACTATTAGTAATTTATAAAAATTAATAAAATTAATAGTTGATTTTCATTTTATTTTTTCTTTTAACCAAGCTAAAATGTTTAACATACATTAAATTACAACATCCATTTTTACTCTTGATCAGATCAAATATTTTTTCACTCTATGCTAGTTTGCATATCACGATATTTGATACCTCTCGAGGGTTAGTAGATCCAGAGTAAAGATGGATCTATGTTGGTTTAATTACCCCATTTAAATAGGCTACATTCCAGGTGAATACTGTGGGTCAATACCATGTGCCATTTTGGTGAATACCATGGGTCAATACCATGTGCCATTTTTATTTTTATTAATACTAATATTAGGGTTAATAATGTTTTTTTGCATGGTATTAATAACAATCTAGTCCATGGTATTTGTCCCATAGTATTTTGCCCATAGGTTTCACCTAAATATAACGCATTTTTTGAGTGTTCGTAAATATAAGGTGACTTATGGAGTAAATATAAAAAAAAATTTTATTTGTTTACCATACCTCTCGTTTACCATACCTCCACTTTACTTATATTTTTATTTGTTTACACCCTTGCATGTATATAAGGTGACTTATGGAGTAAATATAAAAAATGTTTTATTTATTTACCATACCTCTCATTTATTTATATTTTTATTAATTTACCATACCTCTTTTATAAATATGGTATTTGGGCCTTTGGCCCATAGGATTCACTTAAATAAAACCTATTCTTGAAAATGGGCAAATGGATTCACTTAAATAAAACCTATTCTTGAAAATGGGCGAATGGAAGGTTGTAACTCCTAATTTCAAGGGCTAAATTTACCTTTTTTACCCTCTCCCTTAAAATAAGGTGGGCTATTTGAGGTGATTTGTAAAAATGTACTATGATACAATATATTCGCCCACTAAAAATTTAAAACCCCTTAATTTCGCCAAAGGGCGAACATTCGCCCCTAAAATTTTCTATGGTTGGGAGATAAGGAGGTAGTGCAATGAGGATACAGGTGCATGAAAATGTGCAAAATTAAGAGAAGATTGTGTAGAAGACTTTGAGGTAAGATTTAAGAGTGAAGGAAATTTAAAGAGATATATAATAAAGCTAACACATAAAAGTTGAAAAGCTACACAGAGAAGATGAATCATCACCAAAAAAGAAGTTACTAGAATGTAATAGAAGGTCAGTTAAAAAAAGGCCTATAAATAGGATGTTCAAGACACAATCATTGAGGTTGAGGGTGAGAGTGGGAGAAAGGATTGAAGCAATAAATGAAAAAGGGAGATGAAATAGAAATAATAAACTTGGTTCAAAGTATTAGGTAGATAGAGAAGCTATATAGAACATAAATAACGTGTGGAAGGCTAAGGATAAGGGAATCACTGAGGTGCACAATTGAATTTTCTATAATATGTTTGAGTAATGAAAATGAGTAGACCAACTATATAAGGACCCAAAATTAGGTACCATGTGTAATGGCATGGTAGAGGGTGTCAAGCATACATGGAAAGTTGCATGGTGAGTCCATATACTTTGGTGGCCTTGTGACCAACTAATGGTAATTCATGAGAAGATTTGGTTGGTTTACTAGTAAGTAGGCTAGGAGGACCAAGGGTGTAGTATTGAGTAGGACAAACAACCAATGTGGTTCCACATAATTGGCTTTGGAAGAGTATGGCACAACTTGGAAATGTGATAGATTGTGTGTTATATGTGGCGAGTAAATAATGTTGATAAGTGCATTGAACATATGTGAACTCTTAACAAAGGAGGGACATGATATTCATTGACTATCACATGTCAAATTAGATGGATGATATCATGGTCTTATGTTGGGAAATCCATTGTTCAAGTATCCTTGTTTTGGTGCAGGCAATAGTAGGTGGGCTATGGTTGGGTGTCAATGACACAATATCACCTATAGTGAAAAAAGCATTTAGATATTTTTCATTGTTGAAGAAGCATAGATTAGATTTGGTAAGTGTAGGTTTTAACCTTGAATATATAATTCCTACAAGAAAAATATTAATAAAACATAAAATATTCAATGGAAAACACACACATTACCATAGAGGTTTTATCCTATAAACCCAAACTTGGAAAAAAACAACATTATTTTCAATATTCACTTTACAATGTTACAATACAATATATAAATTCCATATAATTCATAAATCCCCAATCAATTAACCCTGGATTAGAATACAATTGTAGTTCCTTTAGCTATATCTACAAAACCATAGCAAAACCACCATGCAAGTGAAAACTACTAAAAGTGAAAACCATGTGCCAAACTTTAATGCAAAAAAACCGTCAAGAAGTATTTTTCTAGTGCAACACCCTAAACCCCATGCAAGGGGGCTCTCACCCCCTTTCATACTACCCAAACAAGGGGGGATAACAACCTCCCTATGACTCCCCTATGTGCATGGTGCATATAAATTACTCATGGAATTAATCATGTAAAGAATATAACACATACCCAACATTCTCCCACTTTTTGTTTTCCTTGCATAGAGGGGGCCACAAGAGTACATAGTCAATAATCCAAGGCAATGATGCCCATTATTTCTCTACATCAAGAGAAATTCTTAATGCTTATGTTTTTTTTAATGCATCTGCAACATTCTTCAAAGTGTCAACCTTTACCAACAACACCTTCTTGTATTCAATGATATCCCTCACAAAGTGATACTAAACATCAATATGCTTTGCCTTCGAATGAAAAGTATGGTTTTTCCTCAAGAAAATTACACAATGGTTGTCACAATAAATCCTTATAACTTGTTGTACCAACCCTATACCTGAACACAATCTCTGTAACCAAACTAATTCATTTCTTGCATGAATGGATGCCATGTATTCAGCTTCTATAGTTAAAAGTTCCACTACAAATTGTCTCTTGTTCATCCAATTGATTGCTCCTCCAAATAGGTTAAACACATACCCACGTGTATATCTTCTACGATCCAAATTTGTTGCCTAGTCTGCATTAATAAATCCATGGATGTCCAACACTATGTCAAGTCTTGGTATTCCATGCAGACACCTGAAAATCATATTTATTGTTATCTAATGCTCCTTCCTTAATTTTGACATATACTTGCTCAATACTCTCAGTATGTGTGCAATATATAGTCTTGTACATACCATTGTCAAACTTCCAAATGTAATAGCATATGGAACATGGCACATGTCCTCTGCCTCTTATAGTGTCTTGGGGCACTGATTTGTAGATAACTTTACACCTACAGGAATAGGGATCTTCACTAGATTATTTTCCTACATATTAAACCTCTATAATATTGTCTCGACATACTTCCTCTACTTTAACCATAGTTTCCTCTTTGTGCAAACTCTTTTAATTCCGATTCCCAAATTGAAATTTGCAGCAAAAATATCCTTCATGTCAAATTTAGAGGACAATTGATTTTTCACATCATGGATGATTTCCCTGTCATTTCCAATCAATAACATATCATCTACATACAATACCAAATAAATAAGACGATAATCAACTAATTTAAATACACATCGTGATCTTCTTTGATCCTTGTGAAGTCAAGTCCCTATATATATGTATCAAATTTTCAATACCACATCCTTGGTGATTGCTTCAACCCATACAAGAACATTTTTAGCATCCTGCATACCAACTCTTTCTTATGAATGCAAAACATTATGGCCACTTCATGTAGATATCTTCTTCCATATTCCTATGTGGGAATTTTGTCTTCACATCCATTTGTTCTACCCCAAAATCAAAAGAAGCAATAACAAATAAAAGAAATATAATAGAAGCTAAATTTGCAACAGGAGAAAAAAATATCACCAATGTTAATTCCATGCACTGAGAATAACCTTTTATTGCTAATCGAGCTTTGTGTTTCTCCATTTTTCCTTTTGCATTAAACTTTTTCTTAAACACCCATTTGATGCCAATGGGTTTTCTTCCAACCAGAAAATCCACTAGATCCCAAGCCTAATTCTTGTTTAAGGTCGTCATTTCTTCAACCATGGCCTTTTTCTAAAGTTTTCCATCCTTTGTATCCACTACCTCCCTAACAGTTCTAGGATCATCATCAATAACAAACAAAGCAACATTTGAATGGAAATTAAGTGGAGTATATATTTCTAGCTACCTTCTTTCTTGGACAAATCTCCTCAAAATTGAAGTAATTGGTTCTTCTTCTTTTGATTTATGTTCTTTTGTACAGTCTAATTCATCATCCTTTATTTCAAACTATATCTTCTCTTGTTCTTTCTCCCTTGGTAGGAATTGTTGTTTGACAATATCTTTCACTTCTCTAAATACCTCATCTCGACTATACACAACCTTCTTTATTTCTAGGTTCCAAAGCTGGTAACCTTTTAAACCGCATTTATAGCCAATAAAGATGCATCTTTCATATTTGATATCCAACTTAGTAATATTTTCCTTTAGAACATGTGCATATGCATCACATCTAAATAACATGAGATGTGTGAGAGATGGTTTCTTATCAATCCATACCTTATGTGGATTCTTATCATCTAATGTTGATGAGGGTGATCTATTTACTAAGTAACATGTAGTATCCACTGCCTCTACCTAGAATTCATGTCTTAACCCAACACCATTGAGCATTCACCTTGATTTTTCCATCAACATCTTATTCATCATTTCTTCAACTCCATTTTACTGAGGTGTGCATAGGGTAGTATTATATTGTGCTATACCACACTTCTTAAAGAACTCTTCAAATTCCTTCCCACAAAACTCTCCACCATTATCCATCCATAACACCTTTATTTTCTTCTATGTATGATTATCCACTAGAGACTTAAATTCCTTAAATCAATCAAAGACTTTAGATTTCTTCCTAAGGAGTTATATCCATGTATTCCTCAATAATTCATATATTAGTGAAATTAAATTATATATATTTACTCAATTATGGAACTGACATAGGTCCAAACACATCATTGTGCACTCTCTGTGGTATTCCCTCGACCCTCTTAACACCGAAGGATAATCTCACCCAATTATGCTTCCCATATAAATAATATTCATAGAAATCAAAATCTAAAGAGAAATTAGACATACCTTCTACCATACCATTACCATGTGATTTTCAATGGTGCTTCTCTCAAATATGCCCCAACCTTTGGTGCCATAGCATAGTCTTTTCTCCAAAGACTACAAGAGTTTTTCCTTCTTCTACTTTGCTCTTAGGAAAAATGAAGATATTACACCCATCACTAATAGTACTTCCTAGAAACTTATACAAAGTTCCGGTCCAAAATCCCCTCAGTAATACCATTTCACCTTGAACCATCTTGCAAGTATCATTGTCAAACATTGTTCTTACACCTGCATCACTCATATTGCTTATATAAATCAAATTTCTAGTTAATCCTAGAATGTGTAGAACATCGTGGAGTGTTCTAATCCCTCCACCCATGAGCTTAAACTTGACTTTTCCTCATCCTATGATTCTAGATGTCGAGTCATCTCCTAAGAAAACATCACCACCATCATATCTTTCATACTCATATAACCACTCCCTATTGGGAATCATACGAAAGATGCACTTTAGTAGACTATCCATGCCTTATGATCTACATGTGTACTTGAAGAACCCAAGTACACATCCCCTCCTTCATTTTAGGTAGTTTTTTCTTCTAGAGAAGGAGCATCTTCTGATCCCTCCCCTTTCTCAGGAATACTATATCTGCAATCTTTCTTTTAATGCTCCTTTTCCGCAACTCCAACATACCTTTACAAACTTTCTTCGAGATTTAGATCATTCTCTAGATTTATATATCCCACTTGAGGACTTTTTTTTAAATATTTCTATGTTGGGAGAATCCTGTTATAGACAAGGCATATCCATATTAGATTTCCATGTTTTTTTGTTTCATCTCCTTTGATAAAAATGATAAGACTATTTCATCTAACTTTAAATTAGTTGCATTGATACATATGGAAACAACTAGACTATCCCATGAGTCTGGAAGAGAATATAATAAATCGATGCATTTATCTTCATCTAGAATATTAATATCGACGGATAATAGTTTAATTACCAACGTATTGAAGGCATTCATATGCTCTGTCACTAAGTCTCCATCCTTCATCCTCAGATTATATAGCTTATTCCATAGGAAAAATTTGTTCACTAGCGACTTATATTGATACAAATCCCATAACTTATCCCACAAATCCTTCATTGTAACTTCCCTTGAAACATTTAGTAATACTAAATCTGAGAGATACAATCTTATCATGCTCTTTTCCTTTCAATACAACTTAGTCTAGTCTTCTATTGACATCCATGTTGATGTAGTACCTGAATCCAAGGCGATCCACTATACTCTATGCACCAATAATCTTTCATTTTGAGCTTACATAACTTGAAACTTTTCCTAGTGAATTTTACGATTTCTTTCCATTTCCTTTTTCACCATAAGAATCACTTCCATAGACCTCCCACTATAATAGGGTCTACCAGAAGCCTGAGCCAAACCCCCTAGCCTCAAAGCATCCCCTTGAAGTCAAAATTGTTTTGATACCAAATGTAGGTTTTAACCATGCACAGATAATTCCTTCAAACATATTCTAGATAAAATATAAATTATTAAATGGAACACACAAACATTAACATAAGTATTTTATCCTAGAAACCCAAACCAGGAAAACCAACAAAATTTTATTTTCAATATATTCAATTTATAATGTTATAATACAATATGTATATTCCATAGAATTCATAAACCTCCAATCCATTAACCTTGGATTAGAATATACCATATCTAGAAAACTATGGACAAAACTACCATGCACTTGAAAATTGTTAAAAGAAAAAACCATGTGCCAAAAACCACCAAAAACATATGCAAAAAACACATAATTTTTTTTATTTGGGGTATTATATTTAACCCCATGTAGGGGGTTACCACCTTCTTTCTTACCCCCTATGATCCCCCTATGTGCATTGTGCATATAAACCACACATGGGGTAAGTCACACAAACATTATAACACATACCCAACAGTAAGGACATGTCAGTTAAGCATATTCTAGGTGGTACAAGATATTTATGGTCATAATCAACTAGCCAAATAACATGGTTGCCACAAAATGACTAGGATTCTTGAGTCGTAGGAGATGTGCAAGAAAAATGAAAAGTCTAGACCCATGAAAAATGGAATCAAAACCATGTTTGAGTGTGGAAATTGTGGAAGTGTCTCTCCACCACCAACACACCCTTTATAATTGAGCTAATGTGGTCATGTTGATGAGGATTTAAATAATTCAAGTGGGGAAGAATGTAAGGATATGATTTGAGGTTCCATCAACAATGAGATATTGGAGGGCATGGCGAGTCCATATGATTTGATAGCCTTAGTGACAAACTCATGGTGTGTCATGATATGGTTAGGATGGTATACTAGTGCACAGTCTAAGAGGACCAAGGATTTGTTGTCAAGTGGGATAAATTACTGAACAAGGTGACACATAACAAGCTTTGGTGAAGGACAGAATTCCTTGAAAATGTGGTATATTTTGTGTTATTCATGGAAAGTTAGAAGTGATGATAAGTTCATTGAAGATATGTGAATTCCTAATGAAGGAGGTACATGATCTTCATTAACTATCACATGTCTGCTTAAATGGATGATAGCATGTTCTCATGTTTCATAGTTGGTGGTTCAAGTATGATTGTCTCAAGGGAGGAAATATTAAATTTCCTATGGTTGGGTGGTGATGATACAAAATCACTTGCAATAAAACAAACACTCTGATAGTTCAAATGGTTAAGGGTTTGGTTGACAGTGCTCGATGTTGCCAATATTGTAAGGGGATCTCCTCAATGTGAATTCCCAATTATACCTCACACCGTTTGGTGTAGGAGTCCCATCTAGTTATACGGTTAGGCCACCATTTGGAAAGATTTCAAAGGTATGCTTGGTTACGATTACACACAAGAGAATGCAAAACCTCTTTGGGGTAGCAAGAATGCAAGCTCTGTGAGACACCTAATGTAAGGTGTACGTGGGAGAATTCCATGGATAGTAGGGAAAATGATCCACCGGTTAGAAAATTAATAGTACTATCCTAAGGGGGACCTGGCAAGGAAGAGAAATACTTGTTGATTACCTACAGATTAGTCCTCATAATAAACAATAAGCATTAAAGCATAACAACACTTATTCAATAATAACCATAGCTAAGCAACAAATTAGTTCATTAACTTAGTATGTGATTAAAGCAACATATATCATAAACATAACAAGAGTAGTCCTATTATATCTATGATACATGCATGAAGAAATTTTGGCTCATTGAGCTTCTGATTAAGTGTGAAAGATCCCAAGAACATCGTTACATGAATGAAACACTATATCCAGTAGTGGAATATGAAGCCAAAACTTGCTTCTCCAAAGAATAATCTATCTCCTATGCACTATGAGAGAAGTCAAGGCAAGACTCTAAGAATCCAAGCCCTTAGCTTGAGTTATGAGGAGCTATTTATAACAAATAAAAATGACCTTTGAGCTTCCTCATGACTCTTTGACTTCTATGACTATTCATATTCTATTTATGACTCATTACATTCCATATGTGACTATTTACATTCCACATGTGTCCCTTGGACTTCATTACATACCATTTATTACATAAGAGAAAGTACATAAGAGATGGTGGCTTACTAAGACAAAACTGATAATGGGACAAATTCTCATCAAATTGATAAATCATTTTCTCCCTCATGGAGTTCATTTGTAATGTAAGTGTGTCATGCTTTGAACTCTGTTAAGATGGATTTTACCTGAACTAGAAATTCCCCTATGTAGCACATATTCACCTCCAGTGCCTCTGTCAATATAGTCTTGGGGCTTGAATGTACATTATTCCATAGCCATGAAAATTTTATATGGGCTTTAACTAGTGCGATGGCGTACTGTAGAATAATGTCCTTGGTGACCTCCAAGCCTTCTTGTTTTGTTGCTTGATTGATCTGTTCAATATATTTATTGATCTCCTGGAAGATGACTTCTTTGTCTATGATTGCTTCAAGTGTTCTTATTGAGGGCATCCCATGCCTTTTTGTTAGAGACTCAGAGCCATTATGCAATCGATTATAGATAGCAATAGTATTGATTGACTGTTCTCCAAGATGCATGTAGTTTTTATGGTGGGGTCTCAGCTGAACACTATCCATTTTAGTGGAAACCTTGTCCTTCTTTTCCAAATGTTGTGGAGCATCTAGATACTTGGTAGCCCACTCCTAGAGATGGTCAATAGATATGTTTTCTACTTTAAGGAGTTTTACCACTTCTTGCACTTTCTTCTGGATTCCAAAGAGAGGAGCCACCACTTGTTCTATAAGTATCAGCTCATCATATAATTGTGCCATGGTGTCCTCCATTGGCCCTAGTTCTTCCTGCATGTTTGTCTGCCATTTTGTAGTGTTGAAACTCTATGATGACAACCATTTATTCTCCACCGCAAGATGTTCCGCTTGTTTCTTTACCACAACAAGTTATCTTCTCGACCTAGCATTCTCACTTAGAAGATATTTCGAGTTATCTTGTGTTGTTGTGGCAAAAGGACCATTTCCCACCATGAGTGCCCTAAGATTCCTTCTGGAGTTAGTAGTTATCACCTTCTTTGTAGTAAGTAAGACTTGATTCTGAGGATCTTTTGAAAAGTATCTATGCCTCTATTGCACAGTCCTCTTCTTAAGTTGATCAAACATGACACTGCATCCATCCATGACTTTGTCTTCCAATAGAGATATGATCCCCATCTCTCCAAAAGGAAGACAACCACCTCTGAGAGGATGTTCCTCTGGATAACCTGGCTTATAATCCGTGGGATGAATGGTATGTTCTTCCTCCAACTCTTCCTCTTTTATCTCCTAAGTCAATTGTTCTTCTTCCAATATCTGTGTTATTTCTTCCTCATGGGACTACCTTTGTTGTTCCTATTCTATCAGTATCCTCTCCTCTTCTTCTTCTTCTTTCTTTTGAAGAAACTCATCCTACTACCTATTCTCCTATTATTCTTTTTCTTCTCTCATATCTTGTTCTTCTTGAATATCTCTTATTTTCATAGGACCACCTTTCCATTTTTTGTTTCTCTCCTATGTCGAATCATATCTTATCCTATTCTTTGGAGCTACTTTCCTTGTTTGAGGGGTTATCTGTTCTTCCTCCTACACCTGCAAGTCTTGAGTTGGTGGACCTTGGGGTGAACTGGTTTCCATCCTTGGATGTTCCTTCATGTTTTCATTGTACCAGTTATTTACCTTCTCATCTTCTAATGTAAATATCGAAGAATACATTGTACTATGACCGATCCTTTCACAGTGTTTCTTACAGACTCTCCTGGGATCATATCCATGAAAGTATTTAGTGGAAAAATGTAAGTGTTCCAGCTCTTGTATTTTTGTTGATGTCTCCTTGTGGCTCTTTAACTCATATAATATGATCCTCAATGGGAAGGTGGGCCAAGGGGATTTCTTCCTCTGTGAAGAACTCTTGATAATCCCTTGTCCAATTGATTTGCTACTTCCTGCATGACCACCTTATTGGTCACATATCACGACATGAGATGAAGGCATATCTAACAACCATAACATATGATGTATGTCCCTTCAGGCACTAAAAACCAATCTATGATATCTCATATTTACTCCTTCAGTTGATCAGTCATGCAAGGAGGATCGATCTCGAATATCATATCAAAGATAATTACAAAGAGGTTCTCGGCCAATCTGTCATATGCACCTCTAAAGCTTGATTCTAGTAACACTTTATTGTGAAAGTAAACTGGGAACTTATTCTCATGGGTCCAATTCCAGTACATTCCACGAAACACATACTGTGCACAAATTTAGTCTGAAAGCAATGCAAACATGTAGAATTTTGGTTCCTTGTTCGTCCTCAAAGATGCTTTTGCCTACCCCACATGATGCTACAACTCAAATGACAATATATCTACCCAATTGAAGACTCTCCCACGAGTTACCACCATATTGAGCATATATATTCGGTTTTCTTCAAACACTTCAGCGTTCTTGCACCCACGCAACCGAAAACACATCACTATCAAATATTGATATATATCTCTGAGGATCTTAGTCAGATAAATTATGGATGGGCGATGGTGAAACTTAGCAGGCTCTTGACACAAATTTTAATGTCATTTGTGTTGAGGTCAGCCCATCTAGTGTAGAAGTCATTATTTTCATATTTTGTGGGCCTAAGCATCTTGTAGTACGTCTACATGTCTTCTCCATAATAAATGGTGAGTTGACTGCCACTCTCACCATGAAGAACATAATAATAGTCATCCATGTGTGTAATGATCCACTCAATCACTTCTACACAAGGGATTACATGGAATCCACATGTGATCATGTTCATCCTAGACCTCTTAATGTTGATGTACATTTACAAGTCCTCCAAGTTCTCAACAAAAAATTTATGCATGAATGTGTTGTATATCTTTCTCCATGTGCCCTTTGTAGTCTTATCAGCAAAGCACTATGTATCTACATATATGGGAATGGTTGGCTTGGTAACTTCAATAGATTCCTCTTTGCTTGCTTATGATACTTCTTTGGAGGCCACTTTATGGGGAGGCATGGGTCCAATAGATGATGATAGGGTGACAATACTTATAGCATGAACACTTGTTTGTGGAAACACACTCATAATGACAAGATTAGCTTAAAGCAACCTAACTATGCAATAATACTTGTAAATCATGTACAAAGAGCCATAAAAGGTAACTGATCATGAAAATATATCAACAACAATACAAAATCACTTGCATGCATGAGAAAATAGGCATGCAAGTAAGGAGGGTGCACTTTCAAAGTACGAAGGAAGGTCAAGGGTTATTCAGGGCTTTGTAGTGCACTCATGCCTTCAAGCAAGTGAAGAAAACCATCTAGGTCACACTGGCACACTCTGAAGGGTCGAAGAGGTGATTTTTTGGGCCTTCAGGCCTTCAAAATGACCTCATGCGCTCAAGGGGATAGAGAGGGCACACTAGCACACTCTGAAGGGATGAAGGAACATGTTGACAAACCTTCAAGCCTTCCAAATGTGCTCATGTGCTCAAAAGAAAGGATGGTGCACTAGTGCATTCCAAATGGATAAAGGAAAGTTCTTCGATTATTTGTGGTGCACTCATGTGCTCAAGGGAGGGCACAGTTCTTTGTGGTGAAGAAGTGCATTCAAGAGGAAAACTTGGTTGTTTTGGGTGCAGTTTTCAAGGCTAATCAGGCTTCGAGTTCCGTAAGTGCAATCTACTTGTTGGAAGCTTAGAAACAAGTTTAACAACAATATTTGATGATAAGAATGAGGAGAAGAAGGATCTACAAGCTTATATATATGTTGTCACATTCACAGTGGAATATGAAGGGTTGAAGAATGTGAAAAGTTTATGCATGCGACAAAAAATCAACACTTGAAAAATTAAGATTGAACAAAAACACCAGCAATCAAACTGAAAAACAAAGAAACAATAGAAAAAAATAAATAACGAAAGTGAAATCATGAAAGGGGATGATTAGATTCGACATGCGAAACTTACCTATAATGTTGGTTAATGAAGAGTTTCTTGATACAAAGTTGTGCACTCAACTTAGATGAGAATGATTAGGCAAATGAATGATTAACTGGGTTTATTTAAAAGATTTTACATGCAAAATTGGCCCATGCATGATCTCCACTTGTCAATAAGTGAAAGGATTAGTTAAGGGAAGTTAAGTGAGCTCCTATTTCCTAGGAGTGCACCCACATGCAACAAGATGCTCATTCATGCACCCAAGAAGAGTGCATGTCTTCAGCAAAAAGGGTTGCACTCAGGAAAGACACACTTGCTCAGCACAAATGAGTGTGCTCAAGGAGGGCATGCTTCTTTAGCCCGAAGGAATGCACTCAACTCAAGCACCTGTCTTCACCAACCTGGAGTGCACTTTTTCCTTTAAAGGTGATTTTCTTTCTTTTGTTTTCTTTTTCTGTGATTTTGAGCATTTTTCTAGTGTGTGAATGGTGAAAATGCAAGTTTCTAATTCGAGATAAGTTATGAGTTCACCTCAAAACTGACTAGATAACTTAAGCGCTTCTAAGGGTTAGGTGACGAAACTTAGGAAACGTTGACTTAGGAGGATGCAACACTAGGAGAAAACACATAAAAAATAAATCAAACAACATGATGACACTAGGGGGCTTGAAAGGACAGTTTATCTAGGATCCAAAATTGACTTAGGCAGAAATTTTGGATGGTCGTTATCACAGCGACAACATTTGGCGACACACTGGGAGAACCCCAACTTCTCTAAAATGGTTTCATTTAGGCGAAAAGTCTTAGTTCTATGGAAATTATTGATTTAGTCAGTGGGTTACCTCATCTCCCCACTCTTACTCAGTTAAAGATATAGTATTCCCTCTTCCATTACTTGGCGTAAAAAAACATAAAGAAATCCATATCATTATCTTGTTGATGTAAGTTTAATATAGTATGGTGAGTTAAAAACCATCAGAGTGTTTGTTTTACATCTTTCGTGTTGCTCTGTTACCAGCAGGCTTCAACAGTACCTCAACAGAGTCACTTCAAGAACACAAACGTTGCTTCACTACCATCGGGCCTAGACAATACCCCAGCAAAGTTGATTGCTTCATCTCTCTGCACAAAAATCCTTTCTCTTCTTTCACCCTTTATATTTTTTATTCTTTTCAATAGGACTGTGCATATGTACTTATTATTTTTCAATGGGTGGAAGAGGGATCCCAACTTATTAAGAGCAAAAGAGGTTTCTCCTTCAGAGACAGGTCTTAGACCTATGATGCTTTGATCACTAAAGGTTTTCCCCTTATCATACTCTACTCAGATAGATAAGCAAGAACATGCTATACATAATAGGACCAAGTATAGGAGAGAGAATTGTAAATATATGTGGGCATCAATGTTCACTTGTAGCTTGCCAACTAAAGGATCTGTTATTAGGAAATCTAGTGTCTATTCAGAGCTACTAGTCCCACTAAGATGGGTAGCTATCTTAGAAACAAACATATTAAAGTCACTTGTTTTTCCTTTACGAGAGAGAGATGGGAAAGAAGCAAAGAGTACCAACCTCAGTCTTCCGCTTGGCTCCTTGCTTGTTTCCTTTCCCCTTTGATAGGATCTCGCCACTGCTTCCTTACTTGTCCCGCTTCAAAGAGCACCTGTAGATTCACAACAACATAATACCATCAAAGCATAGAGATCTTTCACTGTAAACAATATAGGATCAGATATATATTGACCATACAAATGCATATATCAGCACAATATTCAGAGATACACAAGAATATGGAGGAAAACTCAAATAGCTTTATTAGTAAAAGTCGTAGAAGAGAGGATTACAACCACTTGGTCTGACCTAGTGCCATCCTCTCAGCTTGAAAGCCCTCTTCACCTCACACAAAGCAAGATCACCCAACAATGTCTTCAAAGAGAAACTAGCAGCACCTCTTTGCAAATTACCAAATTCAAACCTCTGGATCTCTTGGATGAGGGATCCATTTATATATATTTGCAAGGGGGTGAGTCAGCTTCTGGGATTTTGATTAGTGTCATCTCTTTGATAGTTCCTAGTTCCACATGGATATTTTAGATCTCTTACTCATCCCTGGGCGAACTCAGAGAGGCAAGTGTCAAATGAGTAGTTTCTAGAAGATTCTCTGGGTTTCCACCTAGCAAACTGCTTGTGCCATTTGTCTGCTCTCGCTCATCACACCCTATAGAAGGGCTTTCCAGTATGCATCGCACTTTTTGCATGTGGCAGGTGAGATGCATCGCACCTTTAGCACTGGGTAGTCTGTATGGTCCTGCTTTGACCAGTTCTGAGTAGCTTTTCATGGAGAACTTCTGGGAGATGATGTAATCAGTTGACCTTGCTCCTTTAGGGTATGGAACAACACTTTTAGGGATTTAGAAGCCCTTGGTTAATGGACATATGTGATTGGGGTTGCAGTGCCCAAATATGTCTATAACAGTTGCCCCTAAAGCATGAGGTCGTAAATCTTTTGATGTCGGGTGAAATGCTTTATAATGAGGATCCGAGGTTTTTCGCACTGGAAGGTGACCTGTAATAAGATACAATACAATACATTATCTTCATAATATTTTCATGATCTAGCTGAGGTGGGCATTCCCATGCTCAGCTTGATAAATTCATTTTCATGTACATAGGACAGACAATCGTCTGTGTGCAGACTGATGATTCTGGTAGAGCCATCATCCCTTAGTTTGGATGATTATCTATGCAGCAATGATGTACATTTGATGTCTTTATTTTCCTGATTATATCGCAACCTGGATGGATGAAACTAGATCTGGGGTCTTCAAAACTCATTCAATCTTCGCCTAAAAGTACAAGTTGATCCATGTGAAAAGACGTTCTGATGTCGAACATGGAAGGAAATCACCTGATTACCAGCCAATGATGTAAGTTGTTAACAAACACGAGAGGAATCACCGATGATGATGATGACCCTCAAGGTACTGCAATACAATTCACGTGGTGTGAATACATGAGTTGATGTCGAACACCACGCAAAATCTTTCAGTCGAAGGCCATTAGTGTAAGCCTATCGCCGGAAGTGAGAAACTTGCCATTGAGGCATGCAAGCTTCAAAGTATTGGAAGGGTTATCCCTAGGTCAGCTTCTTGGATAATGAGCTGATGTCGACAAGAAGTGACCCGTCATAGGAGGGAATTAATGGATCCCACATCTACGACATGGAACGGAGCAAATGATATTGTAGAGGTGAAAACGATCTGATGATACAAGGTTCAGGATGGTGGTCATGAAAGAATGAAGCGTGAAGGTATTATAGCGGATGAGAACAAGCTGGGTAGGTGAATTCTCTGAGCAACTTCTCTTGAACATATCAGCAACACTGAAATGGATTGGTAGCGTTAACCCCAAAAGTGGATGGTACGGTGGACCAATGGTGATATAACCAGTGAACGGAATAACCCAACCTGAATCGATCATGGTGATGGAGTGAAAGTGTCATGTTCAAGAGCGACCTGCTACCAATAAAGTTTCTTCAAGTTTTCTTCCCAATTTCCCCAGTCATTTCTGACCAATACCTCTTTATTTTTGTTAAGCTTGAGGAGGATAACATATGCTTGTTCTATAATTTTCCCTTCGGGCAAACCCGTTGCTATGTTTTAACGAGCCTAGCAACGGTGAAACTCGCTCCTATCTGAATGGAAAAGTTTGTCGCTATTGTTTTAACGAGTTTAACGACAAGGATAACTCGGTCCTTTTCAATTTTAGAGAGTCTGAAAAGAGACAGAAAGAAGACTCCAATATTCCTTTTTCGTAACATACTCCCTTAAGTCTGAAAAAGTATAAAACAATGTGAAAGGGATGAATTTTCGATAGTTTTAACGAGCCGAACAAGAAAAACGCTCAATCTTTTTGTGTAATAATCCCTCAAGTCTAAAAAGATTAAAATCTAGAGGAGGGATAGCACTTCCAATCACTTTAACGAGCTAGAGAGGCCAATCGCTCGGCAATCTTTTCATATTTTATGAGTCAAATGAAAAGAGCTTAAAGGAGACTTGTTTTTTGAGGAACGAGTGATGTTTTTAGATAGCAGTTGGTTCCAGTAAGGTTTGGAACTTTCCAATCACAGCAGTGTAAAAAGGTGGCTAATGGGATCACTCGTCGCAGCTATTCCTCAAAAGGGGTAAACAATCAAATGGAGGTGAATGATCGGCAACAACAGAGTGGAGGTGATGGTAAGAACACAACCAAGGCTCAAAAGCTAATGATAATGCATTCACAATGATTATTTGCCAGAGATGGGTTCATTTTTTAATGAGCTTAAACTTTGGTGGAACATATGCTCATTGCTAGGTTTAATTTTTAACGAGCTTGAACTTCGTGTAAAACTGCTCATGCCAGTCGTATAATAAGGATGTCTCATCGAGAGGTTAATTGTTTAGGGAGCTTGCAACATTTGAAATTATGCTCTGACTCCTTTCATTATGTAAGCTAGGAACGACCAATCCTACGAGTTTAAAGGGTTAAGAACCTACAAACTAAGAAAATAAATGGTCGCTTTTCACTTTCACGCAAAAAGTTTGCATGCCCCCAGGTATAGCGAAGTAGAGTTTCCAAGGTTACCCCTCAATTTGCAGACAAAACACTTGTTCTATCAGGAAAGGCCTACCTTTCCAGGTTACCCTTCAATTTGCAAACAAAACATTTGTTCTATCGGGAAAGGCCTACCTTCTAACAGAGGTATCTTATTCCGGTCTAATCCCATTTTCCTAAACAGATCAGTGTGTCAGACCAGTCATATGTCTTCTACGGAAACCTACCCTATACCTGAAGTTTTCCTGCCGAAGTAGGCCAGGGTGCATGCCCCCTGCATTTCAGTCTTGACCACTGAATCACTCGCACTCATCAGGTGGACGGACTGGAGATTGATGAGACATTCCTTGTGCAAAAAGACCTGTTAAGGATGGCATTTGACTATTAGCTATGTGTGAACCAGGGAATGAAAGCTGGTCTACGAGCTGGACCACTCTGCCTTCACTCGGAAAACACATTACTCGAAAGAGCGAGGAGACGATGGCTCCCATGCTATAAATGTAGTCACGCCCAAGGAGTAGATTGTAATCTAAAGGTCCTTAGACTACCATCACGTTCAGATAAACGGTTTTCCTTCTCAAAGTTATAGGCAAACTTGGAAGGATCCCTAATGGTCAACTGGTTCCTTTATCGAAGTCTATTAGATTTCACATCTCAGGAAAAAGTGATGGCGAACCAAGCACTTTCCAAGAAGTTGAGGAAAGGATACTCACAGAAGCCCCTTCATCTATGATGGTACCAACCATGACCATTTTGTAAGTTTGCACTATGATTCGAAATGGTACATTAGATGGTAAATGGGGTCTGCCTAGTAGATTCCAATCAAAGGAAATGACTAGATTGCTTGGAGGTGGGACTGAATAAATGGCCGGATACAACTATGACAAATTTCCTTCCTGCGGTAAAGGAATGGGTAGATTTCCCCCATGTTCATCGGAGTCTGTGTTTACGAAAAGAATTTGAACGGTGTTGTTCTCATTCTCGTTGGTGACTGTATCATCTGAAGGTAAATCTTCTGAAGCCAAGATGGGGTCGACTGCCATCTCAACCTGTTAACTTTGGTCCGATGTGGACTTAGAGGGTTTATCTTCAATAATAGGTGCTTCGACTGACTCCAAAGGTGGGTCAGTCAGATTTTCAACTAGCAATGGATTCGGCAAGAGTTTCTTGTACCCAGGAGGGAGTCACTACGGTGATGCAGGACGATTATCCAAGACTCTTTTAGCTTCGTCCAGGAAGGGACAATGGTGAAGGGCATGATCGCCTTCACACAACCTGCAGGGAAATTTAGATTTCCCTTTTTGTTCGGTGACTTCGCTTTCCCTAGTTGATGGTGTACTTTCAACATGATCGTCAGAGGTTGATGACATCGGATTGTGCAAGCGGGGAGACCAGTCCCTTAGGATCCGTGGGATGCAAGGACAATCTCGGTGATAGTGGTCTCCTTTGCAGATGACACATGGAGATTTAGGTTTGGACGGTGTAGTGTGTGGATTTTCGCTAGACGATGCACAGTTGCCCCTTTTTGCCATTGGCTCCTTCTTCTTCTTCTCCTTCCCCTTCTTCTTCTTCTCAGTTACTTGGTTTTTAGTTTTACTATCTTCACCAAGTGAAGAGGAAGAAGGAGAGGGAGAGACAAATGAAGTAGAAGGTTGGGGGGGAACTCTGGTATCATCTAGTTGCTGATTCGATTGTTCAGGAATCATGGTGTTTTGAATGACATAGGTCGAGAAAATCCATACTGGCAGGCCAATTGTCAGTCCTGGAAGGGACAATGTGGCCATATGAGGTGCACCGACATCTCCCCAAGAGGAGAAAGGACTAGGACTTCCCCCAAGGGGAAATCCTTGGTTGGTGGACTCCATATTCTCAACCTAAGACCAACGAGGGAATAGTGATGTTATTCCGATTAAAATAAATTTTAGACGCTTTGACACAACTTGCTTTTCCAATTTTTAAGAGTCGAGAAAAAGCTAAAGATGACTCTAGTCGCCTTCGATTTTTAATGAGCCTGAAGTGACAAGTGCTCAGATGGACCTTTTCCTTTAAGGAGTCTTAAAAGGAATGAAAGAGACTACTCTGGAAATCTAAACAGAGGGACTACCAAACCAATCGCAAAACTGCAGAATACTTTTTACGGTACGGCAGTCAATCTCCTCGAATGTTGTGTTTAGTGCATTGCGATCGATAGGGCGGCAGACACGACTTCCTAAGGATAAAGGATATAGCCTATTGTGGTCTCCCAATATATACTCAACGGTACGTGGGAGCACAAGTTTGTATTGGCACTTATCTTCTCAAAGAGGAGGAATCACCCAACCTACGATGAAAGCAACAGTTACCAGGCTTTACGACGCCAGAATACGTCTCTAGCCTAGACTTCTAGATGTTGTGCGTTAGGTTTCAAAGCTTTTTTATGTTCATTGAATTTATTTTATAGTTGATCTTTCTTAAGAAGTTTGATTTTCAGGTTCACCGCGTGATGTAGATATACAATTCCTAAAATTCAATCTAAGATGATAAACAGTCGTTTAATCTTCTTTTTGCAATGAATAGCTACTAAGGAAAAGAGAAATGAAATCTTTTCAACATAGAGTAGAGAGCACACATTAGATGCATTGTCCTAAATCAAAATCAACAAGCAGTCTAAATGCAAATGCACATGTATGTATTTTTTTTTCGATTTCTTAATGTGTGAATGACAAAAAGAATGTTGAATACAAATCTGAATTATCTCTTATTTCAAAGCGACAGTACTAACGATTTTCTTTTCAAAAAACAACAGGAAGGCAAGACGACACTTTGCGATTTTGAATTGAAAACTACTTTCGACACTTGAAATACTTATAAATTTAGATCAAATACAAGAGTAACAGTATAATCGACTATCAAGAACAATGGGATTCTTTTCTTTGACTGAAAATGACACTTGCGACACTTCCAAATCAAAAGACGACAGTTCGATTAAGCTACTATTTTGTAAAAGAGAACTGTAAATGGCACACAATACATAAAAACATTCACAATTCTTTGTACAATAGAGGTTGGATGATGCAAAGAAGGGGGGTTTCTACAATGGTCTACTAATCATAGACAACAAAACTCCTGAATAAAACTGAAGACAGTGAAGAAAAAACCAAAATCTGGAGGCAGATTTAGTCTTGTCTAATCATAGCACCTTTAACACAGGGAAACAGGGATGCATCCCACCTACTGCACACGGGAGGTGCGATGCATCCAGATTTCCTAAAGGAGAGGGTGTGATGGTCAAGGAATGAGACTTTAACTTGGTTTTTGGTCACAGTTTGCAGTTTAGTTTAGGGATTTAGGCTGAGCAAATGATAGTTAGTAACTACAAAGTATAGGGCTGATCTAATGAGGTTACTCAAGCTACCTCTAGGGCACTTAGGATGTTTGCAAGTCAATTGTTCAGTTCATAAACAAACCTAGAGATTGACTGAAGCAGCATTGATCTACTTTGCACTTGCATAGCAAATGCAGTTCGAAGGCTAGCTGGCTTAACTTCAGGCTCCATCTGTGGTTTATGAATCAAACAAATAGAGACAAGCAATCAAAATAATCGCTCCCCAGTGGAGTCACCATTTTGTTATCGGGAAATCTAGTGTCTATTCAGAGCTGCTAGTCCCACTAAGACGGGTAGCTATCTTAGAAACAAACAGATTAAAGTCACTTGTTTTTCCTTTACGAGAGAGAGATGGGAAAGAAGCAGAGAGTACCAACCTCAGTCTTCCGCTTGGCTTCTTGCTTGTTTCCTTTCCCCTTTGACAGGATCTCGCCACTGCTTCCTTACTTGTCCCGCTTCAAAAAGCGCCTCTAGATTCACAACAACCTAATACCATCAAAGCATAGAGATCTTTCACTGTAAACAATATAGGATCAGATATATATTGACCATACAAATGCATATATTAGCACAATATTCAGAGATACACAAGAATATGGAGGAAAACTCAAATAGATTTATTAGTAAAAGTCGTAGAAGAGAGGATTACAACCACTTGGTCTAACCCAGCGCCATCCTCCCAACTTGAAAGCCCTCTTCACCTCACACAAAGCAAGATCACCCAACAATGTCTTCAAAGAGAAACCAACAGCACCTCTTTGCAAATTGCCAAATTCCAACCTTTGGATCTCTTGGATGAGGGATCCATTTATAGATATTTGTCGGGGGGTGAGTCAGCTTCTGGGATTTTGATTAGTGTCATCTCTCTGATAGTTCCTGGTTCCACATGGAGATTTTAGATCTCTTACTCATCCCTGGGCGAACTCAAAGAGGCAAGTGTCAAATGAGTAGTTTCTAGAAGATTCTCTGGGTTTCCACCTAGCAAACTTCTTGTGCCATTTGTCTGCTCTCACTCATCGCACCCTATAGAAGGGCTTTCCAGTATGCATCACACTTTTTGCATGTGGCAGGTGAGATGCATCGCACCTTTAGCACTGGGCAGTCTGTATGGTCCTGCTTTGACCAGTTCTGAGTAGCTTTTCATGGAGAACTTCTGGGAGATGATGTAATCAGCTGACCTTGCTCCTTTAGGGTATGAAACAACACTTTTAGGGATTTAGAATCCCTTGGTTTATGGACATATGTGATTGGGGTTGCAGTGCCCAAATATGTCTATAATAGGATCAAACTTTCCATTGAAAATTTGTTGACTTGAAAGATGTAAACCAAAAAAAAAGAGGGTAACAAATAATCCAAGGGTTGTATGTTACTACAAATTTCCTTTCACAAAAGTTAAGCTACATCATCTCGAAGCTCGAAACCAGCTTTATTCAAGACTAGATAAAAACAAAAGAATCAAAACAGGAAAGATGCAAACACAAAACACGCATGCAATACATCTAACTAAGTGTAACCTATCCTACCCTAAACTAAATAGTACACGATCGGGTCATGTGAAGTGGAATTTCCAATGCAGTCATAGAAGTTTCTCCTGACCTTTGGATCGTAATATGTGATCGTGTAGAATCAAAACAAAAAGCAGTGCAATGAAAAATACATACCATGCAAACATGTGCATTGACACGTAAAAAATTGTTGTGGTAAAGCAACAACTGAAACATCCTGCAAATATAAATTTTGATGCAAGAACAAAGATTTATCCATGTTACTTGAACAATCATCATTGTATAATTCAGAGAAAAGGAAATCGTCAGAGTCATGGTTGTCCAAGGGCTCCCTTTGATTAACGAGTAGAATGTCGACTAGTGAGATATCAAGATTTGAATATGGTTTATTGATAAGACCAGACGAATCATCCTCAAGGGAAAGTTGTGAAAAAAAAATTAATTCTTCATTAGCAAATTGATATTTTGTTTTAATGACCGGTTGAGGTTGAAGACACAGAACATCAAAAGGAGGGGAACATGGGACAAAAGGCATATCTGGTTCTTGATCAAGAGGACATGATGAATCAGATTCAAATTTTTTTCTTAATATCTAGACTAAGAATCAAAACTTTTCATCCAATAACTGCTAGTACACATCCTCATCTGGGAAATCATAACAAAGGTGGAGGAAACGATCAGCAAAATGTTCAATAGATTCATTCAAATCCATTCTAAGCTGATCATTTTCATTAAGAACATCTTGATATTCATATTTGTCGAAAAGTGATGAATCGTGTTAACCAATTGTTTAAAAGATGAGATTAAATCAATGGGTAAAGGATAGCATTATTGCTTCGCACGATCATCTAATGTAAGGGTAAACTACCGCGCAAGAATTTCTTTAGAATAAACACCACTTGAGAAAAAAATTGAACAAATTCAATTACGTAATTGCAGAAATTCCCTCCTGTATATCACCTAATAATGTAATATACTAAAGCAAAATACTTGATCTACTTCTACAACCAATTTAGCGGAAGCTTAATCTAACATGAGAAACATCAATAAGAACACATATAATTGATAAGAAGTAATCAATCACACATAGCATAGAAGATATAACCTGGGGAAAGCCTTAGCCTAAAACCCCAACTCTGTAATATCATACAAGTGGAAATATAGCCAGTATTACAAAAAGAATCATCTCAAAAGTTATCCTGCTCTCTCTGCAATACCTCTACTGCTCATAGACAGTCAAAAGGCCTCTATCTAACCTCTAGTCTGCCCTCCAAGCTTCCTATTTCTTTGCGCAATTCTGATTGGGGTCCAGTGTAGCCACTTGTGTGAATTGGCCTCTTCACACACTCACTAACCTCTGATCCAACTACACAGTCTTGAAGGAGATAAATCCTCATCTTTGGATGAGCTTCCTTTATAAGAAAAATATTCATCCAACTGATAGTAGACCGTCCCTTCTCTGATCTCAACTGGGTCTATGTCTAAACTGACATGCATGAGTTATTCATGAGAGAATCTTCAATTATCTGAAGTACAATAGTTATATCCTAGCATGCATTAACTAACTGAAATTACTTAATTTAAACAAACTATTTAAATCAAATATAACTAGACTTGACTCGGTTAACTGAGCCAACTAATTACTACTCAAATTAGAACTCATCCTTATCTCTTATACTGATGGATAAATTCCTCAATTAATAGATAAATTGTTGCATGTCCTCACATAGACTTCATGTTTGATTTTTCACAACTAATTAACTCATGGAGAATTAATTAATTTAATTTCAAACATCTGTTAAGTTCAAATTTGAATTTTACTTCCTATTTTTAGTCCAGGGACTGACTAAAAGACGAATCCATCCTAAACTGCTAAAAATAGCAATGTGATTTTTAGCACTTCCATTTTTCATTCCCTGTTGCTCAATCCAGCACTAGTACCCAAACTGTTGTTTATAGCAGTGCTATTTTTAGCACTTCTATTTTTATCATTTCTTGTTTCTATTTTCAACACTCCCTCTAAACAAGAAATGCATTCAACTCGAACCCAATCCTATACCTTTGGAATGTTCTTCATGCAACAATTCTCCCAAGTGTGGTTGCTCCAGCAACTCTAGAAACAAAAAAACTCCCAACTGACCTCTCTATTGGGCTAGAAACATACTCTGATGTTGAAGCTCCCTCTGTCGCTGACAAGTGATCCCTCTTTGACCTCTGAGCTACTGCAACACTCCATGCATCTCACACCATTGCACACCTCTCTATGCCATCCTGCACTGGTGCAACACTCTTGTGCCTCTCACATTATTGCAGCCTGCTAGCTCTGCACTGTCTTGGGATTCCTGCACTATAGATTTCTCTGCCGCTCCATCTGCATCTACCTCTAACCACTCAGCTAGTCCTGCTACTCCTTTTCGGGGCTCCTGTAGCAAGGTCTAATCAAAGAGGTTGGGTACCTCAATGATCCTGCCACTATTCCAGCCTTTTTGGGACTGTCACTCCACATCGCCCCACCTCCTACCTGGAGGTATGGATGCATGTGATCCCTCTGCCCACTTGGCTCGAAAAGCCCCCCTACTGGAGGTCTCTGCATGAGTGGATGCCTCCACTTGGTCTCCTCTCGGCTTCTCCAGTTATGGCTGCTCCACAACCTCCTGAAGCTGCGTCACCAATTGTGGCTCCTGCACAATTGTCTGAGACTTCTTCTGGGACTACAGGTTGAGAGATAATTTACTCTCCCTCTCAACCACCAAGTATCTAACCTTTGTATTTCTCCTTAAGGCTTTTCATGCATCTTGTACCTCAAGTGCATACAGGTTCCTGGCTAGCACACCAATCTGTTTCATCTTTCTCGTCGTCACGAAATTTTCTGGAAAAAGAGCTAATTTTAAATCAGTGATATCTCTCCCTCATCCGAACTTTGATTCAGGATTTTTTTTTTGAATTTGGGTATTTTTTCGCAAGGAATCCAGATTTGCTATTTGTGTCTAAAAATTTAGCACAAAAAATTTCAGATTTGCTCTACAAACTCGCGACCCATTTTTTTTTTTTTACTTCGGATCCTCTTCTTCGTATACTGTTCACTGCTCTGATAAACTTTGCTTCGATAAACTTGGCTCTGATAAAATTGGCTGTGATACCATGTAGAAATTCCCATCTGTAGTTCACCTGATAATGTAATATACTAAATCAAAATACTTGATCTACTTCTACAACCAATTTAGCGGAAGCTTAATCGAACATGAGCAACATCAATAAGAACACATATAACTGATAAGAAGGAATCAATCACACATAACACAGAAGATATAACCCAGGGAAAGCCTCAGCCCAAAACCCCAACTCTGTATTATTATACAAGTGGAAATATAGCCAATATTACAAAAAGAATCAGCTCAAAAGCTATCCTACTCTCTCTGCAATACTTCTGCTGCTCATAGATAGTCAAAGGCCTCTATCTAACCTCCGGTCTGCCCTCCAAGCCTCTTATTTCTTTGCACAATTTTGATTGGGGTCCAGTGCAGCCACTTGTGTGAATTGGCCTCTTCACACACTCACTAACCTTTGATCCAACTACGCAGTCCTGAAGGAGATAAATCCTCATCTATGGATGAGCTTCCTTTATAAGAAAAATATTCATCCAATTGATAGTACATTGTCCCTTCTCTGATCTCAACTGGGTCTTTGTCTGGACTGACATGCATGAGTTATTCATGAGAGAATCTTCAGTTATCTGAAGTACACCTATTATATGATAGCATGCATTAACTAACTGAACTTACTTAATTTAAACAAACTGTTTAAATCAAATATAACTGGACTTGACTCAGTTAACTGAGCCAACTAATTACTACTGAAATTAGAACTCATCCTTATCTCTTTATGTAGAATTTTCTCTACAAATCAGCTAGCTCACTGATATCATGTAGAAATTTCACCTGCAGATCCAACTGATATATGCAATGTACTAAAGCATAATACTAGATCTACATCTACCATAAACTTAGCGGAAGCTTAATTGAACATGAGCAACATCAAGCATGAACAGATATAACTGAGAATGAGAAGTAATCAACCATAATGCAGAAGATATAACCTGGGGAATGCACCAGCCTAAAACCCCATCTTTGTATTATCAATCAAGTGGAAATCCTCAACAACATACAAAAAGAATCATGGACTATATATGCTGCACAAGTCCTCCAAGCTCCTATTTCCTTGCATAGTTTTGATTGGGGTCCAATGTCATAACATGTGTGATTTGGCCATATCATACATGCTGTAACCTCAGGTTCAACTACGCAATCCATAAGGAATAATATTCCTTCTACATGCAAGGAATATTTACCAAGGAATATCCTAGCAACTGATAATACACTGTCCCTCCATCTGATCTCAACTGGGTCTCTGTCTGAACTGACATGCATGAGTTATCCATGAGTGAATCTTCAGTTATCTGAAAATACTAGTTGTTACATGCATGCAAGCATTAACAAACTAAATCTCATTAATTTAACAACTTGTTAAATTAATCTAATTGGACTTGACTCAGTTAACTGATCCAACTAATTACAACTCATCCTCATCCTTTAACTGATGGTTAAATCCCTCAATCAAAGGAGAAACTATTGCATGTCCACACATAGACTTCAAGTTCATAATTCCTTAACTAATTAACTCAAAATGAATGAATTAATTAATTTACAAACTGTTGTTAATGTCAAATTCGAAATTTACTTCCTATTTCTAGTCTAGGGACTGACTAAAATAGGAATCCACATTGAACTGCTAAAAATATAACTTCTATTTTTAGCACTTCCATTTTTCATTCCCTGTTGCCCAATTCAGCACTGATACCCAAACTTCTATTTTTAGCACTTCTATTTTTAGCAATTTCTTGTTGCCATTTTTCAACACTTTAACTGATGGATAAATTCCTCAATTAATAGATAAACTGTTGCATGTCCTCACATAGACTTCATGTTTGATTTTTCACAACTAATTAACTCATGGAGAATTAATTAATTTATTTTCAAACAGCTGTTAATTTCAAATTCAAATTTTACTTCTCATTTTTAGTCCAAGGACTGACTAAAATAGGAATCCATCCTAAACTTCTAAAAATAGCAATGCTATTTTTAGCACTTCTATTTTTATCATTTCTTGTTGCTATTTTCAACAGTAATAAAGGATGGTTTTTGTAACCTTACCATCAAATTTAAAATTTCACAAGTTATGTAAAAATTTTATGAGGATTGAAAGATCTAAAGTTTTGGAAAAACACCCCGGTATTATGATCTAGGACAAAGCCATTGAAGGTAAGATAGTTAAACAAACTTCACAAGCTCAAATTTTCATCTCGCCCTCCTTCTAGTGCCAAAAATGTTGATGGTTTTGGATTTCACCAACATTGTAAGGGGATCTCCCTGATGTGAAGTCCCAATTAGAACTCACACCATTTGGTGTAGAAGTCCCATCCAGTCATATGGTCTGGCCACCATTTGGAAAGGTTTCAAAGATATGCCTTTGTTACGATTACACACAATAGAATGCAACACCTATTTGGGGTAGAAATAATGTAAGCTCTGTGAGACACCCAATGTAAGGTGTACGAGGGAGACTTCCATGGCTAGTAGGGAAAACGAGCCACCAGTTAGAAAAGTAATAGTAATATCCCAAAGAGGGGCCCGAGAAGGAAGAGAAAGACATATTGATTACCTGCAGATTAGTACACATAATAAACAACAATCATTAAAGCATAATAACACTTATTGAATAATAACCATAGTTAAGCAACAAATTCGTTCATTAACTTAGTATGTGATTAAAGCAACATATATCATAAACAATAACAAGAATAGTTCTAATATTTCTACGATACATGTATGAAGAAGTGTCGGCTCATTGAGCTTCTGATTAAGAGTGAAAGACCCCAAGTACATTGTTACATGAATGAAACACTATATCCATAAGTGGAACATGAAGCCACAACTTGCCTCTCCAAAGAATAGCCTATCTCCTATTCACTACAAGAGAAGCCAAGAAAAGGCTCTAAGAATCCAAGCCCCTAACTTGAGTTATGAGGAGCTATTTATAACAAATAACAATGACCTTTGAGATTCCTCGTGACTCTTTGACTTCTATGACTATTCATATTCTATTCATGACTCATTACATTCCATATCTGACTATTCACATTCCACATGTGTCCCTTGGACTTAATTACATACCATTTATTACATATGAGATGGTGGCCTAATAAGACAAAACTAATAATGGGACAAATTCTCATCAAATTTATAAATAATTTTCTTCCTCCTCGAGTTCGTTTGTAATATAAGTATGACATTCTCTGAACTCCGTTGAGATGGCTTTGACCCAAAATGGCAAGTCCCCTGTTTAGTGCATTTTCACTTCTCATACCTATGTCATTATGGCCTTGGAGCTTGACTGTACATTATTCCATAGCCATGAAAGTTTCATATGGGATTTAACTGGTGCGATGGTGTACTGTAGAATAATGTCCTTGTTGACTGCTAAGACTTCTTAGTGTGTTGCTTACTTGATCTATTCAATATATTTCCTGATCTCTTGGAAGATGACTTCTCTTCCTATGATTGCTTCAAGTGTTCCTATTGCGGGCATTCCATGCTTTCTTGTTAGATGTACGAAACCATTATGCAGATGATTATAGGAAGCAATAGTACTAATTGATTGTTCTCCAAGATGCATGTAGTTCTGATGGTGGATTCTCAAATGAACTCTATCCATTTTGGCGACAATCTTGTCCTTTTCGAAATGTTGCGGAGCATCTGGATACTTGGCATCCACTCCTGAAGTTGGTCAATCCCTCTGTTTGCTACTTTAAGGAGTTTTACAACTTCCTATGCTTTCTTCTAGATGCCAATGGTAGGAGACACCACCTGTTGCATAAGTATCATCTTATCATATAATCGTGCCATGGTGTCCTCCATTGGACCCAATTCTTCCTACATGGTTGCCTTCCATTTTGCATTGTTGAAACTCTATGATGACAACTGTTGAAAGTTGTTCTGCCTGTTTCTTTACCACAACAAGTTCTCCTCTATGCCTACCATTCTCACTCAGAAGATATTTAGAGTAATCTTGTGTTGTTGTGGAAAAAGAAACATTTTCCGCCATGGCCGCCCTAGGATTCCTTCTGTTGTTGGAAGTTATCACCTTATCTGTAGCAACTCAGAATATATTTTTAGGATCTTTTAGAAAGTATTTATGCCTCTGCTACACAATCCTCTTCTTAAGTTGATCAAACATGACAATTCATACATCCATGACTTTTTCATTCGGTGGAGGTGTGATCCCCATCTCTTCAAATGGAAGATGACCACCTGTGAGAGGAGGTTCCTTTGGATAACATGGCTCATCCTCCATGGGTTGAATGGTATCCTCTTCCTACATCTCTTCCTCTTCTATCTCCTGAGTCAACTATTATTCTTCCAATTGTTGTGTTGCTTCTTCCTTTTGGTACTGCCTTTGTTGTCCCTCTTTTATCCTTCTCCTCTCCTATTTTTCTTCTTTTTGTTTTTGAAGAAACTCATCCTATTGCCTCTTCTCCTCTTATTCTTTTTCTTCTATCCTCTCTTGTTATGCTTGAATAGCTCCTATGTTCATAGGACTAGCTTTCCACTTTCTGCTACTCCCATCTGTCAAATCATATATTATCCTCTTCTTTGGAGCTACTTTCCTTTTTTGAGGGGTTATCTGTTCTTCCTCCTGTACCTGCAAGTCTTGAGCTGATGGATATTTGGGTGAACTAATTTCCATCCTTGGATGTGCCTTCATGTTTGCATTATACTAGTTCTTTAACTTCTCGTCTTTTACTATAGATATCGAAGAATACCCCATATTGTGACTGATCCTTTCACAATGTTGATTGCACACTCTAATGGGATCATATCCATGAAATGCTTTAGTGGCGAAGTGCAAGTGTTCCAACTCTTGTATTTCTGCTTATGTCGCCTTGTGTCTCTTTAAATCATATAATTCGATCCTCAACGGGAAGGTGGGCCAAGGTGATTTCTTCCTCCTGTGAAGAACTCATGATAATGCCTTGTCCAACTAATTTTCTACTTCCTACATGATCACCTTATTGGTCACATATCCTGGCATGAGATGAGGGGATATCTGAAAACCATAACATATGATGTATGTCCCCTTAGGCGTTTCAAACCAATCCACGATATCTCGTTGTGACTCCTTCACTTGATTAATTATGCAGGGAGTATCGATCTCAAATATCATGTGAAATATAATTTCAAAGAATTTCTTGGCCAATCTGTCATATGCACCTTTGAAGATTGATTCTAATAACACTTTGTAGTGAGAGTAAATTGGGAACTTGTTCTTAGGGGTCCAGTTCCAGTACATTCCTGGGAACGCATATGCACATATTCTGTCTAAAATAAATGCATACATATAGAATTTTGGTGCCTGGTTCACCCTCAAAGATGCCTTTTCCATCCCCACATGACGTTGCAACTCAAATGATAATATATCTACCCAATTAAGGACTCTCCCACGATTTACCACCATATTCAACATATATATTCAATTTTCTTCAAACACTTCAACATTCTTGTGCCCATGTAACTAACAACACATGGCTATCAGATACTGATATACATCTCTGAGGATCTTAGTCAAATAAATTGTGGATGGGCGATGGTGAAACTTAACAGGCTCTTGACACCAAGATTTGATAATGTCACTTGTGTCGAGGTCGACCAATCTAGTGTAGAAGTCATTATTTGCATATTTTGTGGGCCTAAGCATCTCGTAGTACATTTGCATGTCTTATCCATAATAAATGGTGGTTTGACCACCACTCTCACTACGAAGCACAAGATAAGAGCCATCTATGTGTGTAATGATCCACTCAATTAGTTTTGCGCAAGGGATGATGGGGAATCTGCATGCAATCCTATGCATCCTGCACCTCTTAATGTTGATGTACACTTCCAAGTCCTCCAAGTTCTCAGCCAAACTTTTATGCATGAATGTGTTGTATATCTTGCTCCATGTGAGCTTTGTAGTTTTACCAATAAAGCAATGAGTGTTAAATAATGAATCCATATAGGAGAGGATGGTTTTAGATAGAGGAGGAATGACTTGTTATAGAGTTTTGTGAACCCAACGTTTCGGACTGCCAAGTGAGTCCATCATCAAGGGATGCGACAATAGATATTCTTCAACCTTAATGATTTATCCATGAGCTATGCTTAGGGTACATATATAGGTTATTAAGGAATGATGTGAGAAATTAGGTCGGTTATATATATATATATATATATATATATATATATATATATATATTTAATTATATATATATATATATATATATATATATATATATATATAATTATTATTTCTATTAATATTGTTATTATTAATTAATTAATTAATTATTTTTAATTAATTATTTAATTAATTAATTTATTTATTATTGTGTTTAATTAGCTAATTATTAAGTTAGATAGGTGGATTAATTAATTAATTTAATAAATAGGTTAAAGGGATAAATAGGTTAATTAATTAATTCTATATTTTATATGTTTAATTATTATGTTTACTAATTTATTTATATATAAAATTAATTATTTTGAATAATGATTTACTTAATTTATTAATGTGTTTAAATTAATTATTTAATTATTTATTTGTTTTTTTTTTTTTTTTTTTTTTTGACAAGTTCGGTTGCTGTTCATTAACTGAAAAAAGAGGCTAGAGCCTTACATAGATTGCTTCTGGGGCAATGTTGATCCAAGGAGTTACAAAAAAGGATTTCTCCTTGATCCTTATCTTAACTAGACTACTACTAGTGCTATTTAAACTACTGTAGATACAGACATACTGATTCCCCCAAAATTTGCACTTACAAATCATGATCAATCGATCTCAATGTGACTCATTTTTCTGGCTGTTGATCCTTCTGGATCCATATCGACTTCAATAGGATTGGCACTTGAGGAGGAAGATGCCTCCTTTTTTCCCAGCATTTTCTTGAGTGCAGTGATCTCCTCTTCAGCATGTATGCATTTTTGTTCTGCTTGAATACATCTGTTATGCAACGCACTGTATTGCTCGTGGAGGGAGTGGACCTTATGCATAAAGAGCTCCATTTCAGCTTTGGTATGGAGAATCTTGACTTGCTCCTCCATCCTCATCCCGATGCTTAAATGATTCCTCTGCTTACACTGTCGGAAGTAAGAGCTACTCTTTCCAACGCGATCATGGTTGGGATTGCCGACTCTGCACCCAGGGCGATTCTCTGCGTCGTATATCTTGCCTCCTGCTATTTGAAATAAGGTCCCTTGCTGTTTACTCATATCAGCGCTGTCATAATTATCTTTTTTATCATGAGATCCTTTGGAGTGACTGCTGCGGCAAGTTCTGTAGGATGTGAGATCACATGTTGCAGGTGGGTAATCGTGACTCATGGGATCAGCTGAATGGAGATGTGACCATTGCAGCGCAGCTGTCCTTTTAAGTGGTGGCATGCTTGATTGGCATGATAGTCTGCTTTTTTATTTAGGTTCCTTAGAATGTGAAAGTAGTTGTCTTCCTCTATCAATTTGTGTAAATTTTGATTTCTTGTGTTGATTTGTTGTAGGAGAGTGTTAGGAGTGTTTTTTTTTTGCTCCATAAGGCGTATAATAATTGCTAAATCGCCAAAGACATTGACTTTCTTGATTCCAAGATTGATTACTTGGATTAGACCTTGAAATAAAGCCAACCCTTCAGCCCGATTGTTAGTCATATCTCCCAGCCCCCATTCAAAAAACAAAATTGTTGTACCATTTGCATTGCATATAACACCTCCAGCACCTGCTTGTCCCGGGTTAGATTTTGAAGCTCCATCGAAAAATAGACAATATTTGTTACTGTTACTCAGCCAGAGGGCGAATTCTTCCTCCTTGGGTCTCAGTTTCCATGCTGTGGCTGTCTCTTTTGTTTTTTGCTCCTCCTTTACTGATTCGTAGCTGTTAATCACATTGCCATAATTGAGCAAGTCTCTTTCTTCAACACTGAGGCTGCTGAGATTGAATTTGCTGTAAGGTCGAATGGTCACAGTCTCAACAGCTAAGCTTATAGCTTTGTGGCATATCTTCCTGATGTTATGATTTTTGTCTTGAAACACTTTCTTATTTCTTGCTATCCAGATACTCCACAGCATTGTTAAGGGCAAAGTATTCCAGATTCTTTGAGATAACTTGATTTTCTTGCTCTTCCATGGGCAAAGCTTCTTCCAATTTTTGATTGCCTCAACTATGCTTGGATTAGGATTCCACTCTGTTCTTCCTACAGCAGCTAGTTGTTTCCAACAGTTAGCTGCCACCTTACAGTTGATAAACAGATGCTGCATTGTCTCTTCTTCTTGAAGACATATTGGGCATCTGGAGGGGCCTATGATGCCTCTTTTTTTGAGGTTTTCGGCTGTTAAAATTTTCCCCTTCATTAGGAGCCAGCAAAAGAATTTGACTTTGGGGGGCGCCTCTGCTTTCCAAACAAGCTTCCAATGGTTCCATATGTCTTGAGGGAAGGCATTGGCGCAGAGATGGTGATATCCTGCCTTGGTCGTGTACTCCGCTCCTGATGGATCCCATCTCAAGCTGTCTCTTGCGCCTTTCTGAATCGGAGCTTTGCTGTGTAACTGATCTTTGAGAGCGCTGAAATTTGGTTGCAGGTCCTTTGGGTAGTTAGGCAATTCCCAGCCAATCCATTCTTTGAGGGAGTCTCCCCACTTGGAAATTTGGGCCAGATTCCAAATTCCTTTGCCCTGTAGCCAGTTTAAAGCTGGAAGAACCTCTTCCTTGGATTCCATTGGATTTTGACCAAGAATTCTATCCTTAGATATGCTTATGCTGCCTCCCTCTCCTGGAACTTTGGAGACATGCTGTGCCATGATAGGGATAATTTTCTTGCATAACTTCCAGATGTTGGAGCTGTCTCTGTTGGGTATGCTTACCTCAAGGAGCTTGTGCCTGGAATCACTGAGATACTTGGCTTCTAAAACTGATTTCCACCATGCAGGGCTCCCCGTGATTAATCTCCAAACTATTTTTGCCCCGAGTGCTAGGTTCAGAAGATAAGGAGATCTGATTCCAAGGCCTCCTTTTTCTTGGGGCTGAATGACACTTTTCCAACCAACCAAATTGAATTTTTTTTTCTCTGTTTTCCCTCCTTGCCAGAGAAAGAAGCGAAGAGCTTTTTCCAACTTGTGGTGAAAATTCATTGGAGCTTGGAGCAAAGTAAAACGATAGATAGGGAGAGAGATCAAACCTGATTTGAGAAGGACAAGGCGGCCTGCTGGGTTCAGCCACATGGTTCCCCACTGTTGGATTTTCCTCTTGATCTTGTCGAGGATTGTGTTCCAAGTTTCTGTCTTCAGAGGCCCTTTGCTCACTGGCATACCTAGGTAGGTGAAGTGGGTCCATTCAGTCTTGTAAGAGACCTCTAAGATATTTGCAATACATTGTATTTTGTGGGCCGATACATTCCATCCATATATGCAGCTTTTGTCTTGGCTTATTTTCCCTCCGGAGCATTCCATAAACTGATCCAGGATCCTTTTGAAGCGTCTGGCAATGATAGTCGAAGCACCTCCCATGAGAAGGGTATCATCCGCAAATTGAGAGTGATTTATGTTTTTTGTGCCATGCGCAAACTTGATCCCTGTTATTAGTCCTGCCCTTCTATTATAATCCAGTGCTTTGCTTAGAGATTCAGCCATTAGAATAAAAAGGTAGGGAGAGAGGGGGCAGCCTTGCCTTAGGCCTCGAGAGGATTGAAAGGCTGTGCAGGGTCGACCATTCACAAGAGGCGAAATCCAGGGGTTGGAGATACATGCTTTAACCACGCAGATGAAGGAGTCATTGAAGCCTAGCTTACTTAGGACAGCAAAAAGAAAGGAATGATTGACTCTATCGAAGGCATTTGCTAGATCAAGCTTAAGAATAAACCCTTTTTCTTTTCGGCTGAGGCTTGAGTGTATAGCTTCTTGGACCAGAAGGATAGAGTCGGAGATGTGTCTGTTGGCCAGGAATCCACCCTGATTTTCGGAGATCAAAGTAGGAAGGAGAGGCTTTAGTCTTGAGGATAGAATTTTTGTTATTATTTTATAGGTCGAGTTGCATAGGGATATTGGACGGAATCTGGAAAAGGAGGTTGGGCGGTTCTCTTTAGGAATGAGAGCTAAATGGGTTGAGTTTGTAAAGCCTCCAATTTTGCCTTTTCTTAAGACCCAACGTATCATTTTGAGGATATCTTTTTTAATCAAAGACCAAAATTCTCTATAGAAGCTGATTGGAAATCCATCTGGCCCTGGGGCTTTGTCCGGATGGAGGCTCCAAATCGCCTTTTTGATTTCCTCCTCGTCGACTTCTTTTGTGAGGCTGTTATTCATTTCCGGAGTGACCTCTCTGCTCATGTGCTGGAGAAAGTTTGCATAGTCCACCTCATTGTGGTCCTTGGTTAAAAGAGTTTTGAAGTGGGCTGTAGCCGCTTCCTTGATTGCTTCTTGAGAATCGTGCATGTTCCCTTCTCCATCTCGGATTGCGTTCACTGTGTTGCTGATTTTTCTTATTGTGGCTTGTTTGTGAAAATAGGAAGTGTTTTTATCACCTTCTCGTAGCCAAATTTGCCGAGATTTTAACCTCCATTTGCTCTCTTCCTCTCTAACAGCTTGAGATAAATCTGCATACAATCTGATTTCACTTTGCCTGGCTTGCTGGGTGAGTCCTTCCACTTCTATATTTTGCTGTATTTTTTCCAGCTTCTATTTAATTTCTTTTTTTGCTGCTTCGGGCTCCTTGTAATTGATTTTTGCCCATGCCTTTAGCGCTTTTCTTGTTTGCTTGATTTTCGATTCCCAGATGTAAATGGGGGATCCTTCTACGTGTTGCAGCCAGGCTTGCTTAATGATTTCACATGCTGCTGGGTTTTGATTCCAAAGGGAGGAATATCTGAAGGGAATAGCGCCACGATGGCTTTGACTTTGCAGAGTAAGAGTGATGGGGAAATGATCTGAGGCAGAGGAGTTAAGGATTTCAGATTGCCCGATAGAGAAGGAAGAGAGGAAAGCGATGTTGATTAAAAAACGGTCAAGTCGCTCCATTATATTACCTGCTCCCAATCGCCTATTACTCCATGTGTACTTGCGATTCTTGGGCTTTAGATCTACTAAATCCTTATCATGCATAATGCGTTCCAACCTATTTCGCCATTGGTCGGCAGTAAAGATCCCTCCTCTTTTTTCATTTGAGTGTAGAATAAGATTAAGATCCCCCGCTAGGATGAGATTGTTATCATTATCTCCATCTAACTCTTCTTCTAAGGTGGTCCAGCAGATCTCTTTTTCCCTAAAGTGATTAGGAGAATATATGTTATAGACTTTTACCTCTTTGCCATTGTCCTTGTTTTCCATCTTAGTGCTTATCCAATGCTGCTGTGTTTTGGTCCCCTGGCAGCTCCATCTGTTTACATTTCACATAGTTAAAATGCCCCCTGATGCTCCCCTGGCTTCGCTGGTGCAGCCTTCATACTGCTTGTGTTGATTAATGAGTTTACTGATTTCGATCTGGCTTAGCTTTGTTTCTTGAATAAGTAGGATATCTGGCTTTTCACTGCGGATTAACTCCTTGAGGGCAGCTCTTTTGGAGGGGTGCCCTAGTCCCCTGTTGTTCCAGGATAGTACTTTCATCATCATTTACCTGTATTGTGCAGAGGTGCTCGCCTCTCTTTGCCTTTGAGGTTGCTTTCCTTATCTGAGATTCCTAGTATGAAGGTTTCTATTGGCGTCTGGGATCCCATTGCAATATCCTTTTGTGCACTTTCCTCTCGATGTTGTTTTGCAGATTTCCTTCCTGGTCTGTGTTTTCTCTGAGGCTCACTGGAAATAACTAGGTCCTTTGAAAGGCTTCTTGTGATTCTAGTTGAGGCGTTATCCGGTGAAGTTTGAGAGATATGGGGGGGCGAGGAGGATTGATGCTCTGGTTCATGAGAGAGTTCTTCCTCTGAGAGGGATGCAAAGGGGTTTGAAGACGGGGGGATGGGGGGATCAGAAGGTCGCGGAGGGGAAGGTGGAGGAGGCCCTGAGCTGGACGGTTGCATAGAGGATGGGGGTTTTTTCAATGAGGGCTCAGCTGCATCTTGCGGAGGGTTTGATTTTTTCTTTTTCCGAACAATTTCCCATGCTTCCTCGGGGGATTCTTTGTTAACATTATCTTCTGATCTAGATTTGGTGCATCTGTTAGCAAAATGACCATATTCGTGGCATACCTTACATTTGAAGGGGAGCTGCTCGTAATCCACTTGCTGAATGTGCGTCCAGTGGTCGACTTGGAGTTTGACTGCTTCTGGTAAGCCTTTACTTAGGTCCACTTCTACACATATCCTCGCACAAGCATACATATTCTCCTTTGGTTCCGATCTGTCCACGTATTTCCACACAGCGTTTCCAATAGCACGAACAGATTCATCTCCCCAGCAGTGTAGTGGGAGATGTGGCAAACGAACCCAAACCGGGACCGCATTAGGGACATCCATTTCTGGATCGAAATCGGGAGTCCATCGGTTGAGATAAAGTCCTCTAGTGTCCATAAAGTAAGGACCATTCCTGAATATGAGGTTGCGGTCTTCCACTGTTTCGAAGAGGAAGGTGTAGTATCCCCTTCCACAGAATCTTATAGCGATTTTTCCTTGGACCATCGCATTCCAATTTCTTTCCACCCATTTTTGAACTGTGCGAGGGGAAGGCCACAATCCTGTAAACTGTCCAACTAATGCACGATCTGCTAGATTTACTGCTGCTCTTCTTGGTAGCGCTGTGGGCAGAGGGATCACCGGTATTTCATCCAGTTTCTTGATAAACTTTGAAGCTGTGGGTCGGATTCGTTCCGTATTGGTCTCTGGGACGAGCATGGCAAAAGCTTTCTCCATTTCAGAGAGCTCCTGGGACTGAGTCATGGCTCCTGAGAAGAGGATAATAGGGCAGCGGGCAAGGAGGTCGAATCAAGCAGAGGCGTCGAAGCGAGGGGAGCAGCTGTCACAGAGCTGCTGCAAGGAGGGCAGGAGGCCCAAAGGGAAGTCTCTAGATCGGGAGAGCAGGAGGCTCCGCCCACGAGACCGGATCGGGGCTGCGGCCCAGCAGCGGAGCTGCCAGGCACGGGGGCGCAACGGCTAAGGCCAGAACCAGAAGGGTTCGCTGCCCATTTCCTCAGAGCGCATCCAAACCATTCATAGTAGAATTTTTATTTATTTATTATCATTATTAATTATTATTTATTTATTTATTTATTTTATTTACTTATTTTATTTTAATTTTTAAATTTTTAATTTAATTTTTAATTTTTTATTAAAAGAGTTGATTAAATAATATATATTTTTATTTTTTAATATGTTTATTGATTTATTAATTTGATTAATTAAATAATTAATGGATGATATATAAATTAATTATTTAATTTTATTATTTATTGATTTAATTATTATATTTATTACTTTTATGGATATCAATCACTTAACTACTTTATTTGATTTAATTAATAAAAATTAACTTAATTTTAATAATATTTACTTATTTTCTTACCAATTAAAGTATTTATATTTGGTTAGTTGGTTTTATTTAATTTATATATTCAATTAATTAATTTCAATTAAATAATTAATCTTATAGGATTGGTGAGATATTTTTATAGTATTATCTATAATTTCTAGGGTTAATTCTTAATTGTTTAAATTTACAATTGTATGTATTTTATTAGTTGTGTTTTAATAAATACTTTAATTGGTAAGAAAATAAATAAATATTATTAAAATTAAGTTAATTTTTATTAATTAAATCAAATAAAGTAGTTAAGTGATTGATATCCATAAAAGTAATAAATATAATAATTAAATCAATAAATAATAAAATTAAGTAATTAATTTATATATCATCAATTAATTATTTAATTAATCAAATTAATAAATCAATAAACATATTAAAAAAATATAAATAAAATAAAATAAAAATATATATTATTTAATCAACTCTTTTAATAAAAAATAAAAAATTAAAATAAAATAAGTAAATAAAATAAATAAATAATTAATAATTAATAATAATAATAAATAGATGATTTTTTCCTTGGGAGAGAAAAAGTTGGGCAGGGAGGGCGCAGGGTTCGATCCTGAAACCCTAGGCTACGGGCCTAGGTGACGCAGACAGGCTACCCTACGTCAAGCAGGTACGGACAGGACTGATGGCAGACCCTCCGTGGTTTCTCGTTTACGAGGTACCCTAGCAGATGACATATGGGCGGACTTCCCTTTGGTCTCTCTCGGTTAGGTCTTTGGGGGTTTAGCGCTGGCGGTTTTGTGTTGACAGTTTTCCTTTGAGGGTTCACCTCTGTAAAATCGTTCCGAGGCGGGTTTGGAACAACGTTTACCATAAACAAATCGGTGTATTAACCCCTGACGGTTCTAGGAGCGTTTTTTCAGGTAACGGGTTTCTGTGAGGTGTCAGTTTTTACCACAGTTTAGTTACCATGGTTTTTCACAATGAGGCGGTGGATTTAGACCCAGCCCCAGAAGACATTCTCTCGGTCTGGGGTAAGGAGGTCACCGATCAAAACCTGGACAAGTTCTTCGGACAGGTGGGAAACTCCGCATCCGCCACCTTTCCAGCGGGAGGTCCATGGAGCAGTAAACCGCCAAAAGTTTCGTTGGAGGAGAGTTTGGTTTTGGCTGGTGCGTTTGGCAAAAACGGTGGTCGCATAGGAGTTTCAGGAGCACGAGAGGAGGAATACACACTGAAAGAGAAAGGTCTCCCAGATGGTAAGGTTCTTTCTCCTTCGAAGACTTTCAGCCCGTCGGGTGGTCTAGAAGACATTATAAACTTCAATTCCAGACAGGGGTTATGGAGATCAATAGGGGGTTTCCAAGGCTCGGACAGAGAAGCCAGGGATAGAAGCGGCTCCTTGGCTGTAAATAGACCCCTTTCCTCAAAAGATTTGTCTACAGGCGGCCCGGTTAAAAAGGGGGTCTTTTCCGAGCTTGGCAAGGTTTCTATTCAGGGGAAAGATGACCAAAACCCTGTCACTGAAAGGACGGAAGAGAAGGGAAGCCAGTCTACTGGCAAGGAAGGAACCCCAGCAGGAGTATCGAGCCATATCCCCCCAGGAAAGGACGGTAACCCCTCTGCGAGTAATGTGCATGGAGCACTAAGGGTACCAGATTTTTTAGGCATAGACAGAGAGGCGGACTTGGAACGAGAAAGGGTTGGGGAAAAGCGTAAGAAGGCGAAATCCCTAAAAAAGAGAAGGATAGCAGGAAACTTGTTATTGGGAATGGATGTTCAAGTAGAGGACGCGTTGGATGTGGCAGAGTGTACGCTTGTGGGTCGTGTAAGGGGGCGTTTTGTCTCTGGCAAGTTTCTACAGCAATGGGCGGAGAGTCAATGGAAGGAGACCCCGGCAAAGTCCTTCAAAACGGCCACTTTGGTTAAAGGGTGGTTCATGATCAGGTTTGACAGCAAAGAAGCCATGGAATGGGTTGAAGGAAGAAATTGGGCTTTTGGGAAACGTCCAGTCTTTTTCAAAAGGTGGTCTCCTCTCTTCGACGCGTCCAAGGAAAAGGTGGAGGAATTCCCCGTCTGGGTAAGGGCACCTGGTCTTCCACCGTTCCTTTGGGTGGATTCCGTCTTCTCTTCTATCGGGAATCTCCTGGGTACGTTCTTGGAAGCGGATAAGTCTTTTCTAGACACACACGAAAGGGCAGTGGCAAGGATCTTAGTGCGTCTGAACCCAAATGAAGGGCTAGTGGACTCGATAAATTTGCAATACAGAGAGTATGTCTTTGAACAGTTGTTGGATTATGAACTTTTACCATTTAGGTGTCACAGATGCCATGAGCACGGACATCTGGCAAGGGATTGCCCCTTGGGGAGGCGCAGAAGGAGGATTCAAAAACCTGTTGAGCAGTGGGAGAGGAGCATGAGGGAAGAAACAAAATTGGCAGAGAAGGAAATCTCAGAGGCCAAGCCCATGGAAGGGGTACAATCCCAGGAGGATGAAGCTCTACCCCAGACTGAAGGGGACCCGATCAAAGCAGCCGAAGATCAGAGCGGTGCCGAAAAGACTCCTGTGGGAAATACTGATGCCGTTGCTAATGAACCATCCGGTAAGCAATCAGACCCTTTAAACTCTGTTTGTTTTCCTGATTCAAAAATTGTCCACTCTTCTATGGAGTCTCCTCTGACTACTAATTGCAAAGATGACTGTACAAACATTGAACAATTAACTGCCGCTATTCCCTCCATCGATCTGAACTGTGAAGTCGTTTCCCTAGAAATCCCGGTCTCAGGTGGCTCCACCCCTGCTCGCACTTATAACCTTAGATCCCTCAGCAAAAAGTCTGATCTCTTCCCTGATTTGGGGGAGCCAGTGGGTGGTTTGGGTCCTTCATCGTCTAGAAACTCTCATAAAAGGGGCAGAGGAAGGAAGTCAGATCTGTCCAAAGCCCAAGTCAAAGCAAAACTTGATGTGGCTGACGGCAAGCAAATGTTGATTCCTGGGGCGCTTAGAGCAGCAAAACCCCCTGAGGCGGTTATAAAATGATCTGTTTATCATGGAATTGCAGGGGTTTAACCAGTAAACCCAAAAAACTGGCATTGAAGGAATTAATCTCTCGCTATAACCCGGATCTGGTCTTTCTTCAAGAAACTCTGGGAAGGGGTGTAGATATTGAACCAGTCCTCAGATCTTTCCTCCCGGGGTGGACTTTTGTAGCCCTTGATGCAGAGGGCCACTCGGGTGGTCTTGCCATCGGTTGCAGGGATGGCAGATTGAAAATTTTGAGCCATTGGGGTATGCCCAATGTGCTGGGTATGGAGGTTAATTACCCAGATTTCGATTTCTCTTTCTTGATAGTAAATGTTTATGGGCCTTGTCAGGCAAGGGTTGCTTTCTGGAACGCGTTCATGCCTAAAGAATTGATGAAAGGGAAAAATCTGATAATAGGAGGTGATTTAAATTTCTCATTAGGGAATGCAGAGGCTTGGGGACCCTCGGCCAGAATTGACCCCCTATCAGATTATTTTGCTCAATTACTCCTATCCCACAAGCTGATAGATGTAAATATTATAAAGGCCAAGCCTACTTGGAGGAATAGGAGAACTGGGGAGGAGAGGATAGCAAAAAGGCTGGACCGCTTCCTAATCAGTGACTTGATGGCTTCCAATATTCCAATGTTCAGGCAATGGGTGGGTGAAGGGGGAAATTCTGATCACTTCCCCATTCTCTTAGAACTTTCCAAACCTCCCCCAAAACCTGCAGCTCCTTTCAAATTCAATGCTTCATGGCTGCAAGAAGAGTCTTTTAACCAGCTGTTCAGGAATACTTGGAGACACACGGGCAGAGACTTTTCTGGAAATAAAGGAGCTCTCTTCATGGAAAATCTAAAAAGACTAAAGAAAGCAACTGTAGAATGGGCATCAGAAAGAAGGAAAAAGCAAAATGAGGTCTTGGATAAAATAGATGATGAACTCCGAGCTCTAGAAGATCCTGAGGCGGATGCATATGCTACACAGGAGTCAAAAGAAAGGATTGTGACTCTTGAGAAATCGAGAGCAAAGATCTTATTGGACAAAGAGGAAGAATGGAGACTTAAGAGCAGGGCAATCTGGTTGAGAGCAGGGGATGAGAACACAAAATTTTTCCACAACTATGCAAAAGGCCGAAAAAATGCAAATACAATCTGGAAGCTAAAGGACCCTGAGGGCAGAGAAGCCTCGTCCTTTGAGGCTTTGTCAAATATGGGGAAGAATCATTTTAAATCTTTGTTCTCAGACCCAGGAGGGGTTTCTTTAGCTGAAACTATCAGAACAGCTCAAGCTTTTCCTCGTTTTGTGGAGGGGGAGGAGGCTGAAGATCTTTTCCGAGAGGTGACAAAAGAGGAAGTAGAAAGTATTGTTAAATCTATGGCAAAAGACAAAAGTCCGGGGCCGGATGGCTGGACAGTTGAACTCTTCACTCATTTTTTCGAGCTGATCGGGGAAGAGCTAACGGAAGTGGTGGAGGAATCAAGGAGAAAAGGTGAGGTTTATACCCCTTTCAATGCTACTTTCATTGCTCTTATTCCTAAAAAGGAGGCCCCGGAAACTTTCGAGGATTTCAGGCCAATTTCACTGTGCAATTGCATCTACAAAATTATTGCAAAAACCATTGCGGTTCGCCTGAAACCGATCCTTTCCAATTGCATCTCATCGGAACAATTTGGTTTTTTAGACGGTCGTCAAATCCACGAAGCTATAGGGGTGGCACAGGAAACCATTCATAGCATCAGAAAATCAAACTCGAAAGGGGCTGTGCTAAAAATTGACCTGTCAAAAGCTTATGACAGAATCAGCTGGACTTATCTCAGGATGCTGCTGACTCACCTGGGTTTCAAGGTGGAATTCATAAGCTGGATCATGGGGTGTATCTCAAGTGCAAGTTTCGCAGTGTTAATAAACGGGGCTGCCTCCCAATTCTTCAGAGGTCAAAGGGGTTTGAGGCAAGGATGTCCCCTTTCTCCTCTGCTCTTTCTCCTAGCTGCTGAGGGTCTCAGCAGATTGATATCCAATGCCAAAAGATCAGGTTTGGTAAAAGGTTTGGAAGTTGATGTAAATTTGTTCATTACCCATCTCCTTTTTGTAGATGATATTTTATTATTTACAAATGGGAGTTTAAATGAAATTAAAGAACTTAAAAGTATTCTTGACCTGTTCTTGAAAGCTACAGGCCTTCAAATAAACTCTAGAAAGTCCCAGCTAATTCTGGAGGGTTTCAACAGACAGGAGGAACTCCTGATTTCATCTTACTTACCCTTCGAGGCCTGTAAAATGGAGAATCCTTTCAAATATCTTGGTTTTTGGTTGAAACCACAATCGTATAGAAAGCAGGACTGGAACTGGCTGGTGGCAAAAATTGAACAAAGAATTTCCCATTGGAGCTACAAGTGGCTATCTCGAGCAGGCAGACTGACTCTGGTGAATTCAGTCCTTCAGGCCATGCCTGTGTTCTGGGCAGCCCTGACATGGATCCCAAAAGGCATCCTCCACAAGATTAAACAACTATGCAGCAGATTCCTTTGGTCAGGGTCAAAGGAGGACTCAGTGCTTCCTTGGGTGGCATGGGACAAAATCGCAAGGCCAAAAGACTGGGGTGGATGGGGCATAAAAAATCTCTATGATTTCAGCACCTCCTTAGCAGCAAAATCCGGTTGGCGCTTAATCATTTCCGAGAACCTATGGACCAGAGTAGTAAAACGAAAATATATTGATCCCATGCCCCTAGAAGATTGGATAAGGAACCCAAACAAAAAAGGCAGGAATTTCTCTGTGATTTGGAAAGCTACAGTAGAGGCTTTCAAGGTTATCGAACAGGGTCTGGCTTGGCAGGTAGGAAACGGTGAAAATGTAAGGATTGGAAGAGACCCTTGGGTGGGCTGCAACGAATCTTTCGCTCTTTCTCCTGAACTGAATGCTCATCTGGATTCGAAGGGGATTCATGGTCTAAATCAGATTGCTAACTTGGGTCAGTCAACCATTTGGGGCCAAGCATGGAAATCAGATGAAGAGTTAGGAATCGACCCCAGGTGGAGGAATGAGTGGCGGAGTTTTCTTCAGGAGCTAAAGAGATCAAATGTTAGAATTCAGGATAGACCGGACCAATTGGTGTGGGCACATGCTGAATCTGGAGCCTACTCCCCAAAGGCGGGGTATTCTTTCTTAATGAAGAAGAAAGGGTGGGTTAATCCAGAATGGTGGGTTAAACCTCTGCTAAAACTGAAGTGCCCCAAGAAAGCAAGATTATTCTCTTGGTGTGTTTTAAGAAAGAAAATTCCTACCTGGGATATTCTACAATCCAGATTCAAACAGGGCCCAGGTAGGTGCCCCTTATGTTTCTCAGACTCTGAATCCATTCCTCACCTGTTCATTGCTTGTCCTTTTGCAAGGAAAGTTTGGGAAGAAATGCAAAATTTATTAGGGAAAAATGTTAGATGGGAAGGGGATACTTTTCTTTCAGCTTGGGAATATTGGTGGAACCACTACCCAGAGAGGAACTTAAGGAATCTCCCCCCCATTATTTGTTGGGGTATCTGGATTGCTAGAAATAGAAGCATCTTCAGAGAAAAACTTACTCCAGCGGAGGTGATTGCTATACAAAGCTCAGCCATTCTGTCTAGTATCCCGGAACCTGAAGAATCACGGAACTCAGCCCCCAGAAAGGAAGAGCGAATCAGGGAAGGAATTCCATGGGCCTACTTCGACGGGGCAGCTCAAAACAACAATACGGGTGCTGGAATCTCCATTCATATAAGCCCCTCTCACTCTCTAAAAGCCGCTGTGGGATTAGGACCCGGAACAAACAACTTTGCTGAACTGTCCGCCCTCAAACTACTTTTATGCTGGCTCATAAACAGAAATATTTTCACAGTTCAGATCTTTGGTGATTCTTTGAATGTAATAAACTGGGTCAATGGGAAATATAGATGTCAAAATTATATGCTGAGGCCGCTTCTGGAAGAGATTCAAAACTTAAAACTGCATTTTAATGTTTTCTCCATTGATCATATTTACAGGGACAGGAATGAAGAGGCAGATAGGCTTTCTAAAGAGGGTTTGCAGCTCGCTCTGGATTCGTGGAGGATAACTGAACAGATGCATGATCAGATCCGTGTGTCGGATATCCCTCCTCACACTTAACCTTTTCTTAAAATATCAGATGTTTCAGTTTTTTTGGGTTTATAGATAGTCTACTCATATCCGTTTTTGTTCGGTCAAATGTAAACATTGCTGGTTTCTATTTCCTGTTTCGGGACTGCTTTTCTGGAAACAAACATTTACAAATCAGGGAGATCAGTGGGTTGTTTTCCTTTTTTAAAAAGGAGGCCCACGATTTATTTTGTCATGTTCCAAAATTTTTGACAGAGTTGTCTATAAAAGGCAATGTCTCAGTGCTGTAAGTAAGCGAGAAAGAGTTTATTTCTTTTTGGTTTGGCTTGGTGATTCTAAGGGGAGTATGTCTCTCTCCTTGAGGACTGATGATGGCCTCAAGATCACAGAAGTTTTTGGAATGTTAACTCATGTGCTTGTAACTTTTTTATTCCTTATAAAAAAGTTCGTTTTTTTCCTCAGAAAAAAATAATAATAAATAGATAAATAAATAAAACAAATAAATAATTAAATAATTAATTTAAACACATTAATAAATTAAGTAAATCATTATTCAAAATAATTAATTTTATATATAAATAAATTAGTAAACATAATAATTAAACCTATAAAATATAGAATTAATTAATTAATTAATAATAATAATATTAATAGAAATAATAATATATGATATTATATATATAATAATAATAATAATAAAAGAATGGTTGACCTAATTTCTCACATCATTCCTTAATAACCTATATATATACCCTAAACATAGCTCATGGATAAATCATTAAGGTTGAAGAATATCTATTGTCGCATCCCCTGATGATGGACTCACTTGGCAGTCCGAAACGTTGGGTTCACAAAACTCTATAACAGGTCATTCCTCCTCTATCTAAAGCAATGAGTATTCACACACACACACACATACACACATATATAATTGGCTTGGTAACTTCAACAGGTTCCTTGGTGCTCACTTTTGAGACTTCTTTCTAGGCCACTTTATGGGGAGGCATGGATCCAACAGATGATGATAGGGTGACAATACTTATAGCACGAACACTTGTTTGTGGCAACACACTCATAATGACAAGATTAGCTTACTTGGCAACCTAACCATGTAATAATACTTGTAAATCGTGTACAAAGAGCCATAAAAGGTAACTTATCATGAAAATATATCAACAACAATGCAAAATCACTTGCATGCATGAGAAAATAGGCATGCAAACAAGGAGGGTGCACTTTCAAATTACGAAGGAAGGTCAAGGGTTATTCAGGGCTTTGTAGTGAGCTCATGCCCTCAAGCAAGTGAAGAAAACCATCTAGGGAAAACTGGCACACTCTGAAGGGTCGAAGAAGTGATTTTTTGGGCCTTGAGGCCTTCAAAGTGACCTCATGCACTCAAGGGGATAGATAGGTTATACTAGCACACTCCAAAGGGATGAAGGAACATGTTGACAAGCCTTCAAGCCTTCAAAATGTGCTCATGAGCTCAAAGGAAAGGACAATGCACTAATGCATTCCAAAGGGATAAAGGAAAGTGCTTCAATTATTTGTGGTGCACTCATGCACTCAAGGGAGGGCACAGTTCTTCATGGTGAAGAAGTTCGCTCAAAAGGAAAACTCAGTTGTTTTGGGTGCAGTTTTCAAGGCTAATTAGGCTTCGAGTTCCAGAAGTGTGCTCTACCTGTTGGAAGCTTAGAAACAAGTTTAACAACAAGATTTGATGATAAGAATTAGGAGAATAAGGATCTGCAAGTTAATATACATGTTGTCACAATCACGGTGGAATATGAAGGATTGAAGAATTTGAATATTTTTTGCATACAACAACAAATTAACACTTTCATAATGAAGATTAAACAGAAACGCTAGCAATTGAATTGAAAAACAAAGAAATGACAACAAGAAAAGAAAGAATGATAATGAAATCACAAAAGGCGATGATTAGATTTGACATGAAAAACTTACTTGTAATGTTGGTTGATGAAGAGTTTCTTGATCCATAGTTGTGTGCTCAACTCAGATGAGAATGATTATGCAAATGAATAATTAACTGGGTTGATTTAAAAGAGTTTACATGCAAAACTGATTCATGCATGATCACCACTTGTCGATAAGTGAAAGGATTAGTTAAGGGAAGTTAAGTGGGATTCTATTTTCTAGGAGTGTACCCACATGCAAAAATATGATCATGCATGCAACCAGGAAGATCACATGTCTTCAGCACGAAGGAGTGCCTCAGGTAGGGCACACGTGAAAAACATGAAGGAGTGTGCTCAAGGAGGGCACACTTCTTCAGCCCGAAGGAGTGCGCTCAACTCAAGTGCATGTCTTCACCAACTTGGAGTGTGATTTTGCCTTTAAAGGTGATTTTCTTGATTTTTTTTGCTTTTTCTATGATTTTGAGTGTTTTTCTAGTGTGTGCATAGTGAAAAGGCAAGTTTCTAAGTCAAGATAAGTCATGAGTTCACCTAACCATGGACTAGATAACTTAAGCGCTTCTAAGGGTTAGGTGATGACACTTAGGAAACATTGACTTAGGAGGATGTGACACTAGGAGAAAACACACAAATAACAAATCAAACAACATGACGACACTAGGGGGCTTGAAATGACAGTTTATGTAGGCTCCAAAATTGACTTAGGAAAAAAATTGGAGGGTCGTTATCGCAACGACAATAGGTTCCTAGCTTGGATTCAATCAAGAAATGTTGGTCAGGCATATTTCAGGTGATATAAGTGGTTTACGGTCACTCCTAGCAAGCAAGGTCATGTTGTTGCCACATGGTGACTAGGATTCTTAAATGGTATGGGACACTCAAGCATAATGGAAAATATAGCCCCATAATAAATTACCTCTTCTTAATTGTCCTTCCATGTTTCGATGTTTTTTTCTTGTACTTTCATATTGAACCATTAAAGATTTAATCATAGTTGTTTATGTTACATAGTTCAAATTGGATTTTTTAAAGCATCAAGGCGAAATTCACATGCACATAGTAGAAAAGGCTCTTTGCACATTCCTTTTTTTAATTTGGTATTGCAGAAAAGAAAGACTCTAGTAGAAATATGAGGTGATTAAATTGAGAATTTACAATGTTAGGAGGACCATGGCTGCATAAAAACAAAATTTTTTATTGTGAACCTAACTAAAAGAAAATAGAAAACATGCATGATAATGATCCTATGTTGTAGTTGATCACATTGTTGAAGAACAAATTAAATATGACATTCGATGTTCTCTATTTTGATACTAGCATGGAATTTGAAGCCTTGGTTGTTTGGATATGAGAGATGGAGAATTATTTCAAGTTTGAAAGGATTAAAGGCCCGCAAGGTAGCATGTTTTTAGTCACGAGGATGAAAGAATATGTGATAATTTTGGGAGATTTCTTGAAAAAAGATATATTGTGAAAAAATAAGGACAATATCCATGCTCTGGCTAAGATAGTCCATGAGTTATATGAGAAAAAATTTCCATGAAGTTAGAAGAAATTAAATACAATAGATGTAGAGCCTGTCACAAAAAGAGTATAGTGTAGGAGAGTATAGAGAAGAATTATAGATATAATTGATACATGTTATACATGAGGAAGATTAAGATAAACATGTCTTGAGGAATGTGAATGTTTTGAAATTCATTTTCCAAGATGAGATCATTTTTCATAATATATACATTTGGTAAAATATGTGTATAGATGACACTAAGAGAGAAGGTAACTTCCAACACACAAAAATAAAATTTTACCAAAGGTAAAGGTCATCATGCAATATGCAAGGGAGATGATGCACATGGAGAGAAGGAATATATTTAGAACTAAATGACATGTGTTCAATGTCGTGGATAGTTTAGGGATGTAAATGAAGAAATGGTCATATTGTTTCACTTACAAAGATGAAGGCCATAAATACTTTGAGTGTCCACAAAGGACTGACATAAAGAAGACTAAAATGTGAGTTTAATTAGCATAATAGAGGAGTAGAAGAGGAGATAAATTGATAATGTATGAAATAATGATAACAAGAAAAATATTCCCTGATGGGTGTGTCATTTAAGGACTCTAGGAAGAGAATTTTTCACATGATTACCATGTGGGAGAAACATTTGGAGGAGGAGTTGGTGTTTGTTAATCGTCGTGCCAAATTTAACATATATCGATTCAAAGGATCGACATGGAGAATGCTTAGCTCACCATGGAGGGTTAACCTAACCCAATCCCCTCACGATAAATGATTACCTGGGAGAGTAGTACAGAAGCACCACAAATTTCGGTTAAGTGCAGAGCAGTATTGGTCAAGGAAGGAGGGGCTAGTTATTGCTAAGATGGGGTCTAAAAATATTTACACTAAACTCATTTATGGTGGCCTATACCAGGTAGAGAATGTGGGATTCGATCGAAGTGTATCTCCTCACACTTGTCTCTGTTACAATTTTGCATGCGAAGAGATGGATTGTTTATATTTTGTTATACAGTGGTCACACCCATATTGAAATTGCATAGGTAGTTTAGCAGGGCGTTGGATTTAGAAATCAACATGGGGTGGAAACTATGTCTACTTGCAAACAATTTCTCTTGAGCCTCTACACCAGGTATATCTTATCCCCAACATGGATGACTGTTGTGCTTTGATTCATTTTTGTAACACCCTCTTTCGTGGTTTTTTGTCTATAGAACATGGACTATATTGTTGTAGTGTTGGACCATCAAGCGAGGGTCCATGTTTTTTGTGTTATTTCTTCACCAAACAGGTGTCGAGCCCATGTTTGAACTGGCGGCAGTACTCTCTACTGCGTCGCTTCAAGGACTCAACTTGGTGGTGGTTTCCTTCTCATGCCCGATTCTTGTTTGTGGAATGTGGTTCCCTGGAAATTTCTCAATTTGGTTTTCAAGGCTTGTTGTTGGGTACCTTCTCCTTTCTCCTAGATGGTAATTTTGTGCTCGAGTCGCCTTGGTTTCTTAAGTTGAGTCATTGTGGTATTTATTTTCCTGGACTAGTAAACGTCATATTTGTGGTTCATTACTTAGGCTATTTTGTATCTCAGCCTTACCCATTCCTTTTTGTCATTATAACACACTATCAACTACAAATTCGGTTAGACGATGTCTCGTTGCACACCTGCCAACTATTCTATGTATTACCTACTTTGTCCCTACTCGGGTGGGTGGAAAATTATTGGTCTTGGGGATTTTAACTAGTCACTTGGTGTTGTGTAACCCTTCAGGGAATTTTGACATTTATAGTTTTGTTTATGCCCTCTCCCTCTACCACAAATTTGCTTCAGGTCTTCCATTTTCAAACCAACTTGATTTCTGTCATCTGGATGGCTCCTCGGTAGCGAATTCTCAGCCATCGAGGTGGTTCATCAAGTTCATCCTCCCACCATCCTCGTTTGTTTGGGTGGGAATCGATTGTTAATTTCTTTGATACAATTCCTCTTGAGGTAAGGAAGGAAATCCTCCTTCTTGAATCCAAGGAGTTCAGAAACTGGACTTATTTCTCTAATTCGGAAATCGAAGGTGCCTCTCTTAAATGGGTTCTTGACCTGGGTAAATTTCGAAAGAGAAAAATCCACTTCCTACACTCTATCTCAGTACACCAGCAAATGGAAACTCTCATGCATATGGTCCTCAGAGATAAATAGGTGAATAACTAAAAACTATTCGTGGGTCATGAGGATATCAAATGAATCCTTAGATATCCACTACAACCTAGATGACATTGTCACCTGACTTTCAAGGGTGGAAAAATATATTGTCTCAGACTCTATCACTGAATCGGTGGAGGTCAAGGATACTCCAGGTGTCATAAATGAGTCGCCGCCCAATGTTTATCCTCCAATTGATCTTCCTTAGGGGAATTCTTCACCCCTCTCCCTTGTCATTATCTTGTACTGACACAGTCTGTGCCATGGCGACACCAGGTGGAAGCACATATGGAACTTGTGACCATGATTGTTCTCTCCTTAGCCAGCACAATACTCAAGCCTTTCATGTTTGCATTTTTGATGTATGAATCTTGTTTTTTTAAGATCGATTATGGTTCTACTTGTCATCCTTTTCAGTATTTTGCAAATTGTACTGTGTGGAGACCATGGACAAATCTGGCTCACATAGGTTGGCTAATTGTGTTTGGTCTATTCATTTGAGCTATATTTCCAAGTTTTAACTCGTAATACTGTTGGGTCTTTGGGAACACCTTATTAGAGCTATGGTCTCCCAGGGTTGTCTTTTTGAATTTTCGAATACTTCATGTACTCTATGTAATGCTTTCGTATACTAATAGAAATCATTTGCAGAAGCTTACAAAAAAAAAGATAACAAGAACAACATATACAAGAAGAAGAGAGGCATTTGAGAATATTTAGAATGTGATACAAATATGGAGGCAAGTGTCATAGTAGATTCTATCAATTCATATAAATGTTTTCTTCAAAGATAGTAAATCAATAGCAATTAAAATGATAAAAGCATCCTCAACCATATAGATTATTTTGGTTCTAAAAAGAATATGAGGTCATAGAGACATATCAATGTAAAGTCTCCTTTCATATAAGGGAATATAGGAGATGAAATTTCATGTGATGTCATCCCCATGGATGCCAACTAGTTGTTTTTGGGAAGATTATAGTTTTAGAGGCACAAAATGTATTATGGAAGGAAAAACATTGGCAATATCCCAAAGGATGGGAAACACATGTAGTTGTTATCATTGAATAATGAATATTTAACACCCCTACATTGATTACGATCATTATAAAATTTTTTGTGTAATTGAGCATCTCAGTGTATTATTTGATTGCCAGAAGAAACCTTGTTTTAATATAATGAAAATTATTATTGATGAAATTCATGCATATCCTGATCATAGTGCCAAATTGTATGAATGCTATATTGATGTTAATCTTGCATTAACACTTTAATTGATACCAATTTAGAATAAGCATACATTAGTGCTTGGATTGATCTAATCATGGGTTAATGTTCTCATTAATAATTAATTAGTTATTATAATATTAATAATTAACTTATGCTTGGAAGAAATTAATTATGAATTCATGTTTTAATAAATATTTGTTTAATAATTATAATATTAATAAATAATTATTTAGTTATTTATTATTTAATCTATGGAGAAGGAAGACAAGAGAGAGTTTTGAGGGGATGGGGTCTAACATCAACTGCCATACCATCTCATCTAAATTTCATGTCGAATTTCCCCAATACTATAAAAGCAACTCTAACATGATCTGGACATTAATACAAAGGCGACATTGTTCCAAATATGTCTCTTTCTCATAAATTGAAATGGTAATGTGTTAGGAAGGAAGTGTAGGGGAAAAGAGTGTCTTGTTGGCCACACTTGTGAGGCAACTCAAACTACCATAAATACACGAATACATTAAAACAAGGGTTTGATTTTGGTCTTGCAGGAAAGTCCTAAGGAAGAATCAATGTTGGAAACATATCATGGGGAGCATTTCTTCTACACTGGATTTTTCCCACTTAGCTTCTAGTTTTACATGGTATTGCCAAGCTTGAGTGTGGAGTTGAATGTGCATATTGGGTGCCTACCAAGATTGATAAACCACTAGTGCTTGGTACGACTAATAAACCATCGGTGCTTGTCTCTTGTTGAGAAACCACCTACATAGTGAATCAATGGTGCTTGATTAGACTGATAAACTATGGGTGCTTGTTATGGTTAAAAAACCGCCTATGTTTGTCCCTAACTGATAAACCACCTATAAGTTATTTTGCTCCCTTAGGTCATCTGGGGTATTGCTTAGAAATTTTTCTTCAACCCTCAAACTCTAGACCTAGCACAAGGGTGGCAAGTTATGGAACAAAACAACATAGCAACCTATGGTTGGGAGGAAAACTTGAAGTCCTCTAATTGCAAGTGAGATTTTATTTACACAGATAAGTAACATGGCTTGGGCATTACTTCTGAATATTGAACTCTCATGTAATTAATTGATGTGTGAAATATGTTGAGTGTTACAATATTTGAAATTTTGAACACATTGATATGTGTTGACAAAACCAAATTTCTAATTATCAAAATCCCGTATACTATTATAGATTTTTATTCAATGAGAACCAAGTTGCATGGAACATCACTACATGTGAATTCTGTGTATAGTTAAATAATCCTAAATGTATACATCTACGAGTCTAGTATATATGCATATATATTGAAATGGCTTAACAATATCCAATTAACAACATGCATGCCACGAGCAATGTTAGGAAATTTTGAACTTGATGTAAATAAATCAGCCCCTAGGTCTCTTGTTGAGCCGAGAGGCTCATTCTACAACCTAGTATGAGGGGATGTGAAAGTTTGTGAGCCACTCTGTCCCATTTAAAATTAAAATTAAAATAAATAAAATTATGTTTTAAATAGAAAATAATGCACGCTATAATTATAATAAAAAATGAATACCTTGTGTAAAGTAATTAGAAGTAAAAATAATGTGTCAGTGAGGTGTGTAAATCTTGTATTGTTCAAATATATTTCGATTTAAATAAATTAATTTATGTCGATATCTATATATATCTATATCTATATATATATATATATATATATATATATTGATGTTGTATATAAAAAAAATATTCAATGTGGGTTATCAATAAAATATTTTAATACATATATTTAAAAATATATTAATAATAAAAAAATCATTTTAATTTGTGTGATAAAATGTTTAGATGTACATGTTATGTAAAATATTTTAATGTAAATTACTTATATATTATATATCATTTTCAAAAAATCATGTATATATTATGAAAAAGTTAAGTTTTTATGATTAAAACTTTTATTTAATCATATATATATATATTTTATTTAGCATTAGAAAATAGAATTTAAACAAATAAAAATATCACATTATAACAAATAAAAATATCACATTATATTTGATGGTTTAAAAAATTATCGTGAAAAAATTTAATCTTCTCACTCATATTAGAACCCACTATACGGTATAAAATTCAATGGTATAAATTTGAGCTGGATTCATATAATCTAATTGTATAAAAATTGGAACTAGCAACGTAGGTGTGTGTTTAGGTCGGCCCAGGCCTTCCATTTGATTTTAACTCTATTAATGTTTGATATGCTAGCATAGGAAAATAGATAGTGTATTGTCTGCATGGGCATATAGTCAATTCGGAGGAAAATTTTTGTTTAAAGCCTTCGGACCCACGACCCCCAATGGGGCGCAGGTGGGTCCCAAACATATGTTACACATATACATCCAATCGTCGGCATTGCTGTGGTAACCAAGGGCTTGGACCCTGACCCACGATGGTGTGAAAGGTGGATTTGCCTTGTTACCAAACCATCCTTAACCATCCCGATGAACCACGGGATTAACGCAACGACATGGATTATGTTGCTCTATTATATGTATATGTAATGTGTTGGGTATGGGAATGGCGTGGATTTTGATTTTGAGTGTGACATGTGTATAATATGCTTGTAAATGATTGGGTAGGTATATCATTGGTGTGACACCAAATTATATATTTATCACGTTGGTTACGTTAAATACATGCAATTGGTGTGGATGCTTAAAATATATATGATATTGTTTATCTATCATCTAACGTGATCTATATATGGATTTGTTTGTCTATTTATCTTATATACGCATATGTATATATATACGTATATATATGTATATATATATATATATGTATATATACGTATATATATATATATACGTATATATATATAAGAATTAAATATATGAAATTTGTGTATAGGTTTAAAATATATATGATATGGATTTGTTTATATATATATATAACAAAAGTATAAAAAATTTAGAGTATTTCTTCACATTCCGTGGATGGTAAACTAGGTAAATTGTCACCCCTGATTATGGTGCCTCATCCCAAGGGAATCGAACCTGTGATTAGCAACAACTAGCAACAATATCAAAGAACTTCACGTTTGGCCTCACCCAAGGGTTCGCTGAAGTGGTTTAGAGGCAGACGTGAAGTTATTTGCTATCGCTACTAGTTGTTGTTGATCACGAGTTTGACTTTCTTTGAGTCCCTTGGGGTGAGGCCCCTTAATCAGGGGTGACGGTTTACCCGATTTTCCATCCACGAAATCTAGAGAAGTACTCTAGGGTTTACTCACACATACAGACAATAAATCAAGAAATTGTGCAAGAACCATTGACCACAAGGAAACCAAATTGAAAAGAGAAGCCATGTAGGAACCATGTGGAATGTTAGGGTTAACATGGCCCACATTAATAAAGACATATTTTCCTTTAAGTGATACTTTCTATATGATATTTGGATTGACGAGTAGTTTCACATCATTAGAAACTCTCACTGAGTTGGGCACCATGGTTACATCAATGTCTCATTCTGCAAGTTTTTAGAAAATGGCATTTTTATGGTCTAGCACATTGTTAAACATTGAGAATTTTGAGTTAAAATGCTAGTAACACGTTCCACGACCCATATTATTGCAAGGGAGTGGTAGGTAGTGCTATAGAATTAGTCTATGTTATGTGTTATTAGAGATAAATCAAGTAATTTTTTCACGTAGCAAAAGAAACATAAGAGTTTCATGCATTTGCACAAAGGAAGATAGCAAGTCATATAGTCCAAGAGTGCAATAAAGAGGCAAAAAAATATAGGAATGGTGAAGCTCTTGATGAAATGAAAAATTTATGGGAGAAGTTTGTAGATATTGTGCATGAAGAATCCAAAGTTTTGTCATCAAAGATAAACAATGTGCATGAGAGAAACTTGGTTTTGTGTGCAAGTTTATTGAATCAAGCAGTGCACTAGATGAACTCGCATAAGAGTGAAGAATTGAACATACTAAGAATTGAATTATTGTAGAAAGGTTTAATCAGAGAAATTGTGAGCACACATGTAGTATCATATCTAAAAATCCAAATTAAGGATAGAAACTAGAAGATGGTAACATATAGCAAGTTAGTGAATAAGATCATGAGAAGTTATATATTTCTATCGTTGAAAATGATGACTTGATGAAAAAAATTTGTGGCATATAAAAGTTATTGAAAATATATCTTTGGAGTGAATACCATCAAATCAAGATAAAATAAGATAGATAGTGTAAAAAAACATTCAATACCAAGCATGGAGTGTAAGAATGGTTTCTTCCCGATTTTGATTGATAAATGCACTCAAGATATTCATATGGTTATTAACAATGAGTTGTGTTAATATAGTGCTAAGTTTGTGGTTGTGCATATGGATGTTATTATGATTTTTAGAAGGGATCTCACATTCTATTATCAAAACTAGCTCACTATTGGGTGAATCCCAATACTGAAGCCATCATTTGGAATACTTCATTCTCAAAATGTGTACCATGGTCAGACACCAATTTCCTGAGAACGCTAAAAAGGGTGATGATGTGGTTAGAGAAAAAATCAATAGGCATGATAGAAGTGTTAATAAAGTTTTACATTTCTTTCAGCCACTTGATAAAATAGTCAGCAATCACGATAATGTACTTGTTAGCACTATTAGAGGTAGGATGGCATTCTGTAAAGCTAATATCTCACCTGCAAAAGGACTAGTAATGATACTACGATCTAGGGGAGTAAGTAGCACTTGAGTTTTGGATGCAAATATTTGGGAATTCTCGTGATACTTAACATCGTGGATACAATCATTGAGAAAGGAGGGCCAAAAGTAGCCTATATCAACGACTTCGTAGGCAATTACCATTCAAAACTACTGACCACCACTTGTTTCATTGTGGAAATTCTTGAGAACGTCCTATGCCTCCTCATGAGATAAACATTATTACAATATAATGTCATTAATAGAGAATGCCACCAATAAGTATAAAACAAGGAGGTTGTTGATGAACGCATCGATGGTCTTCATGGGAGAGTTGTGACATAATCTTTGATGTGTGAAGTTAGACCAAGATATCATTGTACTATGGATTGTTAGATGATATGATGAATATATGATTGTTGCGAGAACATCATTGAGGGGTGGGTTTCCCATATTAGTAGGGATATTAGTGATGAAATTGATGAAGGCTATAGCCTTCTTACTTTTGGGGGTGGTGAATTCAAGATCAAACTCTTGGAAGAAGACTATTTAATTGGCGTGAGGTTCTTGTTGATTGATTCTTGACTCGAAATGTATTACATGTGATTTGAATTATCCATGACTTCAGTGTGTCAAAGAATGATGTAATACTAGAGATTGTTAGATGAATGGACTACATCCAATGCCAGTTTCTTATTATAACTGTAATTCAATGTTAGATTAGAAAGGATTTTTCTAGCATAAAAGATGAAATGATTTGACCATCATCTCCTTGTTGAACTAACATATAAGAGACAACAAAGGCCAAAGTATCAATATAAAGTATAGAATCCTTCATGAAGTCAAGGGGGCTAAGAAGGGGGTAGTGATGACTAATTTGTCAAATGATTTTTGGCTTCATCATCCCATAAATTGTGGTATTTTGGTGCAAAATGCATAAGAAACAATGAACATTATGGCATAGTTAAGTACAAAGCATCACAAAAATTTATGTTTTCTTTGAAGAATATGGAGTTAGCAAAGGATGCATGGGGATGAAGCTCTACGATGACATGAACTTTCAAATGATCAATAGTAATCCCCTCCTTCAAGACATTGATGACTCATAATATGCTCTTAAGTATGATTTAACCAAATGTTATTTTCTTGGCGCCAAAGAAAAATGTTGCATGTATCTTTTAATTTTGTAATTCTCATTTTGATATATCCATGAGATAATCAAAATAAGTTATAATAATGTGGACCATATCATGGAACACATAAGACATTGCATGCTAAAAGGTGGATCTAGAATTCTTAAGCCCAAATGGTATGCCATGATATTTGAAAGTTCCCTAGGGAATGGTAAATATAGTTTTGCATCGATTCTACATATGGATTTTGATTTGGTTATACTTAAAGAACTCATTGATAAAGGTCAATACCTCATGGTTGACACAATCAACAATACTTGATTAATGAAGGACATAGGGAAATTATCTTTAAGACAAACCTTATCAAGATTGTGAAAATTAGTACAGACTTAAATGGTTCCCCACTTCTTATAAACAAGGATAGAATTGGACACCTATGATATTCAGGTTATAAGGTAAATGAAACTAGTTGAATCTAATTTGTATATTTCAATATTGATGGATAGGAATTTAGTGGGGTTAACAGAACATTGTTTTTTCCAAACATGGGACATACATGACCATGTGTCAATATGTCGTTTCATGATACAAGAGTCATTGCTAGGTATTTTTAAGTAGGACCACACAAATATGTTAAAGAATTCTTGGAATAATGATTTATAGGCAATGAACTCATTTAGATACTAGGTAATACCAAGAAGCATGCTTTTGGTAATGCTAGGTATGAAGGAAATTTTGATGATCATGGTTTTTTAGATGTCCATATTTTATTCTTCAAAAGTGCCTAGAGGGGGAATAGGATGTCTAAACCAATTGACATGTCCATGAGGGATGAAATATTTGGTCTTGATAATGTGTTATTATGACTTCACGAGGGAGTTCCAAGAAAGGACATTCGATGTGATGAAAATCATCCCAATGATCAACATTAGGGTAGTCACACCCTTTAAAATGTATTTGTATAATAGGAATATGTGAGCACTAGAGGAGGAGGTGTTAGATAGACCACTATTTGACTATTATTAATGGCACACGTGAGTGAAGGGTGTTTGAAAGAAGTAGAAACAACAAAAGTGGACATGGTTTTAATAAATAAAAATTCCAAATATGGAAGAGAGTGTGGAGCCTTGAGGGTAAAAATGGATAGAATCGATATTTGATCAATATCGATGCTAGACATAAGCATTTTTCAAAGGAGTGTGTAACAACCCTGGTAAAAAATCCATGTAAAAACTAATAAAGGTAAAATAAGGCCTTGGTCATGGGACATGTATTCCAAGATAAATGTTGGGTAGAAACATAGTGATGGGGATAACTTCTAATTAATTAATGGTTATGGAGATTGGCAAAAGGCAATGGCTAAGGTTTTGGAAAGGAAAAATGCCATTTGTTTATGAAAATAATGGAAATTAGGAGAAAAGGAAGGTGAAAGGTAACAGGTTTCATGTGAGGAGGAAATTGAAGCAAAATAATTGAAAAATGAATAAAATAGGGCCTCATTAATAAAAAGGCTTCTGAGGATCAGTTCATGGCTTTTGATCAGTTCCGTTTTAGAGCTCTCATTTTTTCTCTCTCTCTCTCTCACACTCACACACACACATACACACACACACACATACTCTTGGACACTTAGAGTTTTCTTGGAGCGCTCTTAGAGGAGTGTGGCATACTTGGGATTTGGAGCAAGAAGGCAAAGGAAAATTAGGAAAGCGCAAGAGGACATTGAGATCAACAACTATAATGGGTTTTTCTTGTAGGTACTAAGTTGCATGTATGATTTCCTTGCTAGTTTTGGCATGTGTGGTATATGCATGTGGTTATTTGGTTATGATCTGTCATTGGCGTCGAGGATTCCATGGTGTTGTGGGTTTTACTTTTTTTTTGTAGTTGGTTTTCTTGTGCCTTTATCTGTGGGTTGATTATTAGTTCCTGGAAGCCTTGGTTTAACAAACGCTCTGGAATCCCTATAACAACTTGGGTCGAGTTACTAGTCTTGGAAGCCTTGGTTGGACAAACTCTCTAGAATCCCTTGGTCGGTTGAGTTAGTAGTCCTGGAAGCCTTGGTTGGAAAAATGATCTGGAAGCCCAATGATAGTTGTGGGTTGAGTTACTAATCTTGGAATCCCTAGTTGGAATAAATGCTCTAGAGCCCTGGAAACCTTAAGTAGAGACCAATCTGGTGATGGTTAGTGATGTCTGACCGTGAGGTGGAAACACTAGTTGAGGGTTGAGGTTGTTTGGCCTTTGGAAGCCATGAATGGTTTTTATTGATTTGTTTTATAAGATCCCACATCCACGCTTGGAATATGGCACGGGGGTGACTGGATGAAATAAAGATTTGGTTCAACCTCATCTATGGTCGGGTGATTCGTGGAAGTCCCATACCTAGTCAACTTATGAAATCATCAATAAGATCTCTCTTTCTCCTTGGTATTTTATGGGTAAATATGTTTTTTATATGTGGTGGCTTATATGGATGTTATATCCTTTATATTTCTATTGGTTATATGCTGGTTATGAATGAGTTTTATGACAGTGAGAATGTGTGGCTCTCATCATGTTTTGGTTAATCACTAAATGTACAATGAATATGTAGTTTAACAGATGGTAATGCAGTTATTGTGATAAGGAAACAATGCTTCTTAGTGAATCTCAGATAAGCTTGAGACCCCTATACTCAGATCTATTGTTTAAACCTGTAGGATGCATATTTGTGACATGTTTGAAGAAATGTCTGTCATGGCTAGTAGGTGTCTAGTCAAGTCCTTGTTCAATTATTTGCATATGTATGATTGTTTCAATGTTAATTTTCATTTCTGGAAGTTTCATGGATTTTTGGGCAATGGCTTGAGTCCTGGCCCTGAAAACATGGCATAGAATTTGGAGTCATTGACACAAAACTGCCTGGAAAAGTCCCCAGTCGCATGCATGCCTTCTTGTGGGAGTGACTGGAGGGTCCCAGTCGCATGCATACCCATGTCAAGGGAGTGACTGAGGATTTAATGCAACAAAAATTCAATTTGTCTCGGGGTTGGTCACCTGGATGGGCTAGATGGCTCTTGGGGTTTTTGATGCATGTGTAGAAGGCCAGGTTGTTTGTGTTTCATCGATTCCACTTCCTTAACTGCTACATAGGGAGTTGAATCATATCATAGTAACTCTTTGTCACATGTTTACCTCGGTTGGCTGGTTACTTGGGTAGATGTTGGAGGAGGGTGTTACAGAGTGGTATCAGACCCAATTTTTGTTCTCTTTGGGGTTTGTCTGGTTTCCATTATGTTTGGGTGATGTATGATACCACAAAGCATGGTTAACCCCTTGGACTGGATGGGCGGTGTTTTGGTCATACATTCATGTCGGTTGCATATATGTGTTCCTTATGCTTGTGGTCTATGTGCTTATTGCATATGTATGGTGTTGGTCATGGTTGCAATGATTTGCCATGTGCAAGTTGATGGTGTTGTTGTATGTGGTAGTAATGAGTGTTTGTTGGTTATGCATTAGTTATGCATGTCAGTGCTTTTATATCGTTATGCATATACTGATGTGGTTTTAGTTGTCATGCATGAGGTCATAGCATGTAGTTGGTATGGTCATGCATTGATGATTGTATAATTATTGAAATAATGAATAAATGTTGATATGATTATGTTTATATGTATATATTGCGATAATATGGTTGGTTTTGTAGACAAGATATCCTCCCCAAACTATGCTAAGGTACATTGGTTTGTTTATGATTTGGTTTAGTTGACATAATATCCCTTGCCGGAAGAAGAGATCAAATATGACTAGCAAGATGGTAGACTACGGAGTTTATCCCTATGGATCAGGTGATTAGTGTGGTGTTGGGCACTCTTTAGACTTAGCAGACACATTGAGGAGTTTGAAGGAATAAATAACGAATTGCAAAGCAGATAATGATAGAATCATGCAGGAACAGGAGAAACACGCAGAGGTTAATGAGTAATCCTTAAGAGTTTTTCAGAACTGTAGAGATAGGGACCACCTCAGATCAGCCATGGATAGGAGGATAGGTCTTGTTATCACAAAATCGTGTACTAAGGGCTGCTACTTAGCAAGATCTCATGCAACTATTTCAAACCAGGCTTTAGACTAAGGCTTAGCCTCCTTAGTCAGAGAGGGCTCTCTCACCGATTTTTGATATGAATTAATAACAAGAAAAGATGGCTAACTCTTCAAACAGTACATGAAAATAAGCTGGTTGGAACAACAAAATAAGACTTCTTCCATTGGGCTCATGGAGTCAAACGCCTTTGCAGTAAATTACCAACTACTCATTCATGGAAGTCAAGGCATATAATGTCTAAACACTCAAAACATTTTTCAAAGGAACCTCAACTCATAAACATACACAGGAAATCTGAGCACTAGGTGAATTCAGAGTGATTGCACATCTATGGAGCTGTAAAATAGAAAGGAAGAGACACAAACATATATATTCTGAGCATTTAAACACAAGATGAATCTTGAGAAGAAAAAGTAATCTTTCTATTACTGTCAAAATTCTTTTACATCAGTCAATATAAAAACTCTGTTTTTTGTATAAATCTCCAACCCCCATTACATCAGAGTTTTCACTATATATAGGAAAACAAACTAAACTATTTTGAGTCTCCTCCTCCAGCATGAGGGGAGCTCAATGGCCTATCATTAACTAACCTTATCTATTTTAAAACAAACTCATTAAATGCATAAGGTATTGAACTGTAATTACATAGAGTTCTAATCACACTGAAACTCTAACTTCATCTCCTCGTATGCATGATTCCTTCCTTGATTATTGACACCTGTATATTTTCTATTTTGGCCGAGATATGTTGGAGGAGAATACACTGAACGAGCTGGCCTTGGATACTAGCTGTGTAGATGGCTCATAAACCAATTAAGATAAGTGCCCTGATTCCACGGTCCCTGTCTTCCATTATTCTTCACTACTTAAAGAACACGTCCCAGTTCTTTAATTCTTCAAAAACAACGCATAACACCATATATCTCATGAGTTGGATGCCTCATGGACTGAACAGGTTTTCAACCAAAAATTCCGGTAACCCTACCAGAAACCTAACAATTCGGTCATAAAGTACCTTTAACAAGACTTTGGCAAAAAACAAAATATTTCACTTTTTCTCTAAAATGCACAGCTGTCATTCTTTGAATAGTTATGATAGTCTTGTATAGTCTCCCTCCTGTCCTTGAGGTATTTCCTTCAAAAATTCGCTGACTTCATCATCAAACTCATTTTTTCCTTATAAAACAGAGCATATTTGTCTTAAGCGCTTTCTGCTTAGACTCATGACTTCTTCAGACCTTTACTACAGGTGTTAGGGACCTAAATGGCTTCAAAATGATGGAGCTTAAACCAAAATTTATCAAAACTTTAGAAAATCACCTTTCCTTTAAATCAGCGAGCTAGTTTACCTAGCTTCTTCTTCAAACTGGTAACCTCTTTCTTCAAAGCCTTATTTTCTGATCTCAGGCTCATGTTCAGCTTTCTTATGAGTTTTGCTTGCTTAAGTGCTGGTACCGTCCACGAATATACATCAGATCCCGAGTCAGCTTGACCCACTAGGCTTGTACAGCCTTTTAAAACAGCCCTTCTATAATTGGCATATCTCACTGCACGCTCTTTAGAAACATTCTTTACCTGGGCCACTTCTTCTTGTGTTGCTCCTGCCTGGTTCTTTATAGCTATGACATTTCCTCCTTGGGTAATAATGACCCTACTGTCCTTACGCTTGGCTGCCTGCACTGTTTTGGTCAAAACTTCAATTACCTCTGTACTGGGCATCTTTACAGCTACCTCTTCTTTATGCACTTTCTCAGCCTGTTTCATTTGTTTCCTTGTAACTGGCCTTCGTGGCTTGAACACATATTCTTCACTAGGCTCCTCAAACCTTAACCTCTTCGAAGCCTTTGATTTCTTCGTGCTCTCTGGTGAAGATTGGGTTAAGTCTATGTGCATTGGCTGCACTGACTAGTCCTGCTCAAACTCTATTGGCTCAATCTGCACTGGCTGATCTTGTTCCAGCTCAATAGCCTCAAGTAAATCATTTAAACTAGCCTTTGACATAGGACTTTCTTCAACAGCAATTGATTTGCCCTTCTCCTTGCTTAATTGACTTCTTGTTTTTACTCTTGATACCTTTCCAATTTCACTTGATCCAGGTGTATCCTTCTTGTGCTTGACCTTCTCTTTTGATGATGATTGAGGTGGCTCCTTGACAACCAAGGGCTTCACTGATTTCTTCAACTTGGTTTTGGTCTTCTTCCGATCTTTCACCTCCTTCCTAAGCTCAGTAAGAGTAGGTTCTTCAATTGACTCTTCTCTTTCCCTAACAGGCAATGGAGTGAGGCCTGTCTTGCTCTGAAAGCCAGCCATAAAAATAAAGGAGTTCCAATCTTTACCAATTTTCTGCAAACCATCTAGCACTAACAGCTTTACTAAACCATGGTGAAACAGTGATGTTTCACAGTCATCTTTCTTCAGTTGAATTTTATCACACATCTTACTAAGGCTTCTGAATAAGTAGAATGGGATATCTATAGATGCTTTGCCTGTGAAATGTAACAAAAGTTTAAAATGATAGGAATAAACTTTGTTATACCTCCCTTTGCATGTTAAATATTTTTGGATGCATGTAAGGAGCAGTGCAAAATGTTCCTTCACGTAACTCCTTGGCACAGCCTTTGTGAGATCCTCATTTACATAAGGCTCCTTCAAGAATTCCTTACAGGGGCTCATATCGAATTTGAAATTTTTGAACCATTCATGTCCTCCTCTCGGAATCTCAGTCACATTGGAAATAGCTTCTGGAGATACAGGGAATTCTAGCATGGACACCTTAGAGTTTAAACCTGTAAAATTCATTGCAAATGCTTTTGTCACCTCTGCATGCCCTCCCTACAACTTCTCACAAAACCTCCAGCAACCAGCATCTCTAAAAGCTTTTGCTACTCCTTCATCCTTTAATGCAAGATCCAGCCCCTCCGGTTCTGTTCTTTGGCACCTTCCTGATCGATGCTCCCTCTTCTCCATTTTGCTTTGAAAACTTCCGCACAGAGAAATAACAGCAGCTTCAACTCAAAAAGCAAATTTAAACTTTGGAATGCAGGCTCGCTTGCAATCAGGTCCTTTTAAATAAAAACTCGGGCTCCTTTGCGCTTTAACAGTCTTATCAAACAGCAGGTCAGTTTACGCACTATGAACAAATATCATGACACTACCATACATTACAAAATCACTTTGAATGATTTTTATGTGCGTGGTTCTGAACCTCATGGCGGAATGATGACTCATAATGACTTGGAGAGGACACCAACTGACAATAGATGGACGGACCTAATGACTCATCCCCCCAGACTTGACATTTCAAGAATCCGCACTGCAAAATCCCCAAATCCCCAATTTCGTAGCGCAGACAGTTATAAATTAACGAAATGCGCTACGAAATGGCTGGTTATTGACACGCTAAGAAAAAGCTAAAACATCATTGCCCTGCCAAATCAGCCAATCAAACTGCGCTGCGAAACTGCGAAAAGGACCAATGACGCAAACAAGATAAGATATGCCTTAAATAATCATGATGGAGGATGACTAACGGTTTTTGAAAATTATTCACATCAATACCTTTTTAAAACATGATCCCTAAGTAACACACATAGGACCATAACCATTTGACACACATTTTTTGACAATGAAATTTTTTTTGTTTGGGAAAACATTATGTACATGGACTGTAGTTCTAGGTGATAACAGGTCTAATGGGGCATATGGAAGTAGGTATCTTGGTGGGTATAGGTCAGATAGAGATGACACGATCAAAGATGGTAGGTTCTTGGATACTCTCGATAGGAGAGGTGATGGACACAAATATTATTCTAGTTATGGTTCTTATAGGTATCATGGTCATATCGTTATCATCCTTACAGGAGGAGTGATAGGGGATATTTTCCAAATGATTTCAAGAAATAAAAGTTACCCACCTTTGATGGAGAAATGAAGAAAATATAGGATGCATAAGCATGGTTGCTTGGAATGAATAATTTATTCAGATTACATGATTATTTAGAGAACATGAAGGCCAAAATAGTTGCATTCAGTCTTAAAGGTAAAGCAAATATCTGGTGGGAAGATGTAAATAACGTCAAAGCTATTTATGAGGAGGGGTTGACTTGGAGTGAATTTGAGAGACTATTAAGGAAAAAGTATCTATCGGAGAGGTACTATGACGACAAGGAAAAAGAGTTTTATGAGATAAAGATGGGATATATGACCGATGAGGAGTACACTAGTATATTCTTGGAGTTAATGAGATATGTGCCTTACCTCAAGGAGGAGAATGACAAGATTCAGAGATTTATGAGTGGATTTTCGATAGCATTCAAAGACGAGATTGAGTTTGATGAGCCTAGATCATTAGAGGAGGCCATTCGAAAGCTAAAGCATTGTTATGAGCAATCAAAGAGTAGATGTGAGACTAAGCCAAACTGGAAAGGTAATGATAAGAATAAAGGGAAATGGGATAAGAAATGAGCAAGGCCTTAGGACACAAGTAAAAAAGAGAATGAAACACCACACAAGAAGTTCAATGCATCTGACGGAGGATAGGAATTTCGGTCTAAGAAGAACAAGGGTGATTATTGGAATCCTATCTAGTTTTGGACTTGTGGCAAAGATCATCACAGGAGAGATTGTCCACAACATTAGGGTGATATGACACAGATCTATAGTGCTCAGGAAGTGTAGACAATGGGGGATGTTGGATAGAGTGTTCCTACGATCTATGCAACGTTGGGTAACAGGGAGGTCGATCATCAAGCATCTATTATCGATATGGATGGTAAGATTTGTGATTAAGTTGTTTTTATTTTGATTAAACCTGGATATAATTATAGTTATGTTAGTCCTGACCTGGTGGATAAGTGTGGTTTGAATAAATAAGTACATGAAGAGTCTTGGTTAGCGAACTTGGCTACAGGTACAAATAAGCGAGTTCATCATTGGGTAAGAGCTTGTGGATTTAAGTTGAATGGTATGTATACAACAACACATTTGAATGTATTTCCATTAGGTTCGTATAGCATGCTTTTGGGTATGGACTAGTTGTATCTCCATAGGACCAAGGTGTACTAGTATGACAAAGCTATTGAGTTATTGGATGATAATGGAGAACAAAGAATATTACAGGATAAGAAGAAAGAAACATCAGTTAGGATGGTGACAACTATGCAGGAAAAACACAGTTGCACGAAAGGGTGTGTTTTATTTGCAGCACATATTTCTAGTGACAAAGGTAAGGAAGTTGAGGATGAAGATGTTTAGAGAAGGTACCTATTTTTACAACAATTTTAGGATGTGTTTCCAGCAGAGATTTCAGCATTGTTTCCTCACATGGAAGTAGACATTTATATTGAGTTGGTACTAGGGGCAACACCAGAATCAAAAGCACCATACAAGATGAGCACTCTAGAGTTGTTAGAGCTAAAGTTCAAGTTGAAGGAAATGATTGACAAGGGATACATTAGGCCAAGTGTATCACCATGGGGTGCACTAGTATTGTTTGTGAAGAAGAAGGATGGCACTCTCAAGTTATGCATTGATTACAGGAAATGAACAAAGTAACCATTAAGAATAGGTATCCGCTGCCAAGGATTGATGGATTTTTCGATTAGTTGAAGGGAGCAGCAACGTTCTCAAAGATTGATCTGATATCCAGATATAATTAGGTATGCATTAAAGAAGATGACATTCACAATACATCTTTCCAGACCAGGTACAACCATTATGAGTTTGTTGTCGTTCCATTTGGTTTGACTAATGATCCAACTACCTTTACGTGCTTAATGAATAGTGTGTTGAATCCTTATTTGGACAAGTTTTCTATTGTGTTCATTGATGACATCTTGATATATTCTAAAAGTGAAGAAGAACATGTCGAACATTTAGCAGTAGTGTTGAGATTGCTAAGAGAGCATCAGTTGTATGCTAGGATTAGAAAATGCAATTTCTTTCAGACATAAGTACATTACTTGGGACATGTTATTTCCAAGGAAGGCATAGTAGTAGATCTAGAAACAATAAGGGCTATCATGGAATGGGAAACTCCTAGGAATGTGGATGAGGTAAGATCATTTATGGGGTTAGAAGGTTACCACTGGAGGTTCATAAAGAACTTCTCTCACATTGCATATCCTATCATGTCATTACAACGAAAAGGTAAGAGGTTTGAATGGACAAAAGAATGTGCAACAAGTTCTGAGCAGTTGAAAAAATTGTTGAAAAATGCTCCAATACTAAATATTGCAGATCTAGACAAAGAATTTTTGGTATGCACAGATGCTTGTAAGAGAGGGCTTGGTGGATTTATTTATGCAGGAGGGAAAAGTGATATGCTATGTGTTAGCACTTTGTAATTTTTCGAGTTTGTGAAGAGAAAATGACAAAGGTAACCACAAAACCACTTTGGAGCTTAGGATCTAGCCTTCCTAAACTCAAAGAGAGATCTCTCTATCAGATTTAACTTTTTTGTATTTAGATATTAGAATAGTTATGAGAGTTTAGGGTTTGATTTTAAAATTTATTTGGTTGATTAAATGCCTAAAACTTCCATTGGGCTATGGAGTCTACAAACTTAATAGGGATCTGTCTCAGATTTTCAAAGGAGTTTCACAGGGCAAGGTAGTTGAACTAACTGGATCTTTTAGATTTAAATGAAATGTAATAGAAGAAAAGATATAGGTTCAATTGAAGCTAAAGAGCAGTTAAGAATTCTTTAACTTGATATCAGAAGAAAACATTTAAATTATCCACAGCCAGAATCAGAGTGTATCTTTCAACAAATTTTGTTCATCAACTTTCTGTAAAATAATTCAAATTTAAGAACACATAAGTATGGAAACAAAGAAATAAACACATAGACAGTGAGAGAAGCACTTCACCAAATATTCCAACACATGAATCCTGTGAAGAATGTCCTTTTTATTACTGATCATCCCATCAAATGAAAAAGTACAATAGCTTTCTGGAATGAAAAAATCAACCCTTCATACTTCAAAAAGAGAAGTATTTATAGTTTATTTACAAAATATCCTGTCAAAACTGACCACGATGTATTTTAGGAATTCCTAAACAGAATCTATCTAACTATTACAATAATTTAGGAAAATTGAAACTGTTTGAAATGCTGGCACTCGCTTTGTGGAGATTCTGAATATCTGGCCCTTTGAATCTTGTTGTGTTGTTGATGCTGAGTTGTACAACTAAATCATCTTCTTACTCCAATAACTCGCACAATTTATCCCAATGTTCTTCACTAGGGATAGACATCTTGAGTAACTTCCTGTAGACCTCATCCACTTCAGTATATTTGGAAAAAGTTGGTTTGGAAATAAAGACGTGCCTGATTTCATAACAAATGTCTAAATCATATGCCAATGTTTCTAAAAATTATTTCCCTGTTATGCTGCCTTTCAGTCCTGCAAACTTAGTACTGTCCTTGGCAATGGTCATCAATTTTCTGGCAGTAATCTAACCATGTGATGAACTTGTCATTTATCACTAATAAACTGGGAAGTCCCTTTTTGTAGAGGAATTCCAATTTGCTGAAGAAACTATGTACACCAAAGTCCAAAACTTGAAAATTTTCTTCCAGCTGTCTGATCAAATTCATTTTGGTTAGCACCTTTTTTACCTCTAGTATGGTCTCAGTCCTGTCCTCAATATCCAGTTCTTCTAGCTCCTACTTATTTTTGGAATTGAGGAACTTGATGAGTTCTGTAGCTTCACTGGGTTTATCACCCAACTTATCTTTGATTTCTTCAATAGCTTCATTAAATTTCTCAATTAATTCTTTTTGCTTAAATATTATCTGTATAGATTGCCAAATTTCTATCTTGGCTTCATCTATCCTTTTCCGCATGGTCTACTTGACTTGGGCTAGGGTATTACCTAGGGCAGTTTCCTTCTCTATTTGTTGCACTCTCTGGGTAAGCCCTGGGATTTCTGCAGCTCTGTTAGGAGAGAATTCTCATATCTGGTGTTCTGTTCTTGTAAGACATTTACATCTTCTCGCAAATTTTTTATTTCTTCTCCTTGTATTGACATATTTTCCATTGATTGGGCTAGTTTGATAGAATCATCTACAGTTGAAGTAGAGGGTATTATAGAGGTGGATTCTCCTGCAGTAGGAATGCCTATTTGAAGTATTGATGCAATAAGAACTGCATCAAGAGGAACCATAGCGAGCTGAGAATTATTCTCCTTTTCTTTGATTAGTTTATCCATCTCTGCCTCCATCTCTTTAATTTGTGCACTTTGTTCCACCAGTAGCTTCAACATTTCCTCTTTCTGTATTTCTGTTTCTCCTAATTCCTTTGCTTGAGGATCTTCAGTAGCAGGGAGCTTCAATTTATTTCTCAGGGATGATATATCAGCATTCTTCTTCTTAATAATCTCTTCCATGGCCTTTGAATTACTCGGATCAAAACCTAATTTGATCACCATCTCCTCTAAATATTTGATTCTATTATCTTTGTCCAGAGAGGAAATTTTCTCTAGTTTGAGCTGTGATTGAACATTGTTCAAATATAGCTGCAACTTGGAGGCACTAATGGTAGTCTATGTGAAAGTTGAGTACACCATCTCTCCTATTTTCTTGTGCATGTCCATCTGGTCCAAAGGATGGACATCTTTTGCCTCAAACTCAAATGTGGTTTGCTTGAAATCAACTGCTGATTTAGGTTGAGGTACTTGGGCCTGCAAGAATGCCATGTGCATTCTCCCTTTCTTTATATCATAGGCTGAAATGAGCCTATGTTGAATTGAGGAAGACTATTTCCTGAATTGAGTATAAATGTTGTCATGGAGGGCTTCATTCCTCTATTTGATTTCTTTGTACCTTTGAAATATATCTAATTGCCTCTATTCTGTAAATGACTCTGGTGTATGAGGTGTTGTGGCTGGAGTGGTACTACTAGCAAAATTTAAAGTATGAAGGCCAGAGAGTACAATAGTACCCCGTGTTTCCTCCACTAGTGGGAAATCTACCTTGGAGCTTGTCTTTGTTTTCTTTGTGTAAATCTTGAATTCCTTTGCTGAAAATTCTATTATTGGAGAAGAATCATCTTCTCTTTGCCTGTTCTCAGTTTTCTCTCTAGGGTAGGAGTCTATGAAGCGGTTTTGGACAACACCTACTCCTCGGCCTCTTGTAATGTGTTCTTAACCCAATCCTGTTGATTCATATATTTCTCAATTTCTGGTCTTCGGGTATGTACATAAGGGGTTGTCTTCTGCTCCACCCTTAGCTTAGAGAAACCCCAAAGGGGTCATGGGACCATGTGAAGATGAGGGGAAAAATCACATGTTTTAGAAAGAGGTCTGCTTCCTTTCTTGTTGCTTTACTATTATAGATAAATGGCCCTATTTATGTTTTGATCCTGAACTGGGACTTCTTCTTGGCTTCCACAAAGTGAATGTTATCTGATTGGATTATTTGCCTGATATATTCTACAGAAAATATCCTCATAGGAAGGTATTTTGGTAGTTTATAAGGTGGCAGCTCGGAGCCATAAACCCTGATCTATGTATAATTTTGGCATAAATACCAATCTCCTATATTCACCTGTTCAATGAGATGCAACACCTTTTGAATGTCTTCACTGATCCTGGGAATTTCTTGGTCACTCAACAAACCAGTTGCTGTATATATGAACTAGTCAATAAATTCTTTAAACCTCTACTCCTGTGAATTCTTTCTGATAATTGAGGTCGAAAAGATTATGGATAGAGGTTCACCCTACTGATTGAGTTTGTGAACTGCAAAAAGAAACTTGTTTGTTTGGAAGAAAATAAAAATATCCATAAGAATAGAGGAGTATCTGAACATTCCTTCAGTTAAAAGCTGAAGGAATTCTTCATGTATGACATCTGCAAGAAAGTGACCATAGTAAAAAATGACTGAAAGTCCTTCTTCTGTGGAAAAGGTGGATAGAAAGCCTAAAATAGTATCATCTACCCATTCATCTGAGAATTATCCAAGTAGACAAGACAAGACAGAGATGATCTATTTGGTTCTTTGGGGGAAAATAGAAGAGGGATAAGGGGGGTTTTTCTTGGGCAATTGAGAATATTCTAGCAGGAAGACTTCAAAAATCCTGGCTCTCTGGGGAAAAGTGAGTTTTTGGTAAATCTCTTTGAGAGCATCAATTGAGAAGGGAGTTAGGGATTCACTGTGTGGGATCTACAACATTTGGTTTATACTCTCAGGGGTAATGGTGAAAAGGATTTCACCATTAGGGGATATGATGGCTCTTTTGCTTGAGATGTAAGAGGCTTGGCACTTCAGGAAAAATTCAGGGAAATAATAGGATTGGGGAAAGATGAACAGGGGTAATCTGGATTGCCAAAGCCTAATCTCATTAGACTGGTCTAGATAGGTGTCCCGAAACCAATAGTGTAATTCAAAGAGGTTGAATTCACATTGTGTTTCAGAAATTTTGTAGTCTCTTTTGGCTAAGGGAATGTGGTCTAAATCCACAGAGGGAGAAAGAATCAGGTTTATCATAGTGGCATCAGTTTTGGTTTTGGGGGCCATTGTGATAACGGGGTAAAATTGTAGAGGATGATAGTGCCAATTTCTTGGGAAAAACAACTTGGAGGTTATTACTCTGTCAGCAATGAATTGCGGATGAGGGAAAACAAAGCTCGGATTGATACTGCTAAGAGGATGCGAGAATGAGGAAAGAAAGTGATCGTGGGCTAGTGCAAGGATTTATAAGTTGGTGATGGAGTGGGATCGTTAGATGAAATGATCGTTTAGGGGAGCATTTACTCCGCAATGGGAGGAAGTGGCAATGGGAGGGTGTAACGATTAGTTGGCGTGGCGCCAAGCGATAGATGGAAAAGGGTGTAGGACTGTTGGTGGAAATGGGCGTGGGTTGAGCATTTTTCAGAGGGGGGTAGGAGCGGTAAGTAGTAAGTGAGGGGGGGTGCAAAATAATGTGAGAGGGACACGTAGCGGCGGGCCTAGCAGGGAAAACCACTTTTTCGGATCCCTCCCCCCTCGCCGATAAAGGGATACATGGTAGGCGGGGTGAAAAGGCTTAGGAGTCATCCGATCAAAAAGGTAATGCGATCGGGAGTGGGGAGATGTGCGTCGTTTAAAATGTTAATGACAAAATGTTCCATAATGTGTATAATTTTACAATAAGGTTCAAACTTTGGACAAATAATACCACATATGGCACTTTTATGATAAATTCAATTCCCCCCCCCCCCCCCAAGCTAACCTAACTAAAACCAACTAGGGTGCATTTAGGAGTGAAAACCCTTATTTATTTTGCAATTTAAAGGACTAAAAACACCTATTCAAACAATAAAAACTAATCTAACAATTGCATTAATCCAGATTACACTGTTGGATTAATTTCTTCATCTAACTTACCTAACCTAATCTTAGCCAAGATTACATTGTTTGGCTAAATTATTCATTCTAATCTAATTGACATAAATTGAAATTTGCTTGAACATGATTAAACAATATGTTTCAAACAAGAAAAAGGATTGTGGCATGTTGAACAAGCTGCACACAATTCATGAATTTATTCTTCAAAAATTATTGTACTATCAGTGGCACTTCAACTGGCATCACTTTCACATTTTTTCCTTTCTGTGGGGTTCTTTTATCATTTTTTATTTTTATTTTCCATTTTTTATATATATACCCTCTTTTCATTTTTTATTTTTATTTATATATCTTTTTTTTGGAAATCATTTGAAATATACAATTTACAATTGGAAATACTGAAAGACAACACTCAATCATCATTTGATCCTATGAAACATATGACCCTAACAGTGGCTCCAACTGGGGATGGCACTCTCCTTGTGAGGTGTCAAGAAAAATATACTAGTAGCCTTGAATCCTTCTCTTTAGTGTTTTCCTGCATCTAATATTTTGTAGTTGTTGCTGATCTAGGTGGATGTTCAGAAAGTACTAGTGGCATGGTAAAATGCTCAAAACTCAAAGTGGAAAAATATTGATAAAATTAGCATTGGATTGAAGTGATCGTCATCCTGATTCCAATGGTGGAAACGAAACTCAAATCTGAGTTCATATGCAAAAGTTAGAGCAAGTCAAATATCAAGTTTAACTTGTCCAAGTGGTAGGAGGAGATGACATGGCAAAAGCTCAACAAATAGGGAAGCACCAAGTGGAAGGCTGCCATTGGATCCCTGCATTTTTCTTATCACAGAAAAAATGTTGAAATGTGGCAACAAGAATATTCAATTATAATTTGTCCTTGAATTAAAATTCGAATTTAGTCTCACCAGTTGCTTGAAAAATAATTAATTAATTCATCTTGGATTAATTAGTTGGAGAAATTCAAGCTAGAGGTCTTTGTGAAGTCATGCAATAGTTATCCCTTAAATTAAGGAGATTATCCCTTAATTAAGGAGATAAGGATGAGTTATAATTGAGTTTTAATTAGTTAGCTAAGTTAACTGAGTTATGTCCAGTTAAATTAGTTCCAAACAGTTTGAGGAACTAATTGTGAGTTCAGTCAGTTAATGCATGCATGCATCAAACCAGTGTACTCTAGATAACTGAAGATTCTCTCATAAATAACTCATGCATGTCTATTCAGAGAAAGACCTAGTTGATATTAAAGACATGGACAATGTACTATCAGTTGCAAGAATTTTCCTATAAGAAAATCTCTTGCATGCAGAAGGAATTCATTCCTTGAGATTTGTGAAGTTTTATAGGGTGTATGATTAGTGTGAATGATCAGTGTTACACATGGTAATAGTTGGATCACCCAGGAAAAAACTGTGCTAGGAAATAGGAGCTTGGATGGAAATGTGGAGGACTTAATGAGAAGTCTATTTTTCCTGTGAGAATCTGTGAGGATTGTACTGAGAACTGGCCAGTTGTGAGAGCTAAAGCTCTGTGTAATCCTGAGATATTTCCACTTGTATGATAATACAGATAGCGGGGTTTTTAGCTAAGGCTTTCCCTAGAGTATTCTTCTGTGTTTCATGTACATTGATTTTGCTTCTGGTTATATGTGTTCTGCTTGATCTTGCTCAAATCTATTAAGCTTCTACAAGTTTGATTGTAGAAGTAGATTAAGTATATTGCTTTAGTTGTATTTCATTATCAGGTTAATATACAATGAGAATTTCTACATGGTATCATAGCAAAGGTTATCAGAGCTATGAATAGTATATAGAGTAGAGAATTCAAAGTTTGAAGTTTAGGATTGCAGGTACAAATCGAATTCATCTCATACTTCAAGTTGGTCAATGACGTTCTACAGCTTGAGACTCGAGTATGCCTTAGAAGGCAACTCGAATTACATAGCATGGAAGGATAGAATGGAAGCGATATTAGAAGACAATGGTTTGAATGATTTCATTGATCAAGAAATCCCCAAGCCAACTGCAACTAATGCACAAGAATTGGCTGAATGGAAGAAGTGTGTGGTGAAGGTGAGATGGATTCTTCTAGAGGGAGTTCGAGACCATATTGTCTCAAGTCTCCATGGGAAGGAGACTCCATTTTCAATGTGGAAGACATTGGAGGACCTATATCAGAATAATAGAGACCAGAGGAAATTGGCAGTCAAGGATAAGCTTCGAAAAATCAAGATGGAGAAGGGCAATACTATTTCTACATATCTGAACAAGCTCATCACCTGCAGAGATGAGCTTGGTAGTGTGGGAATAACTACTTCCGATGATGATATGGTGAGCCTTTCTCTCCTCGGTCTTCCAAAGAGTTGGAATAACTGTTTAGTCAATTTAGTATGTCCTAAATTGCTGCATTAATTATCAGTCCGGGAGTCGTAAACTGATGAAGTGTGGTGCACTATATGTGCAAGGCAACCTCTTCCTTACTTTTTATTGTTTTCAATTTTATCTTATTTTTGGCGGTTTTATCTTGGTTTGTCTCTTAATGAAAGTGGAAATCCTAGTCCTAAGTTTTAAGAATACTTTAGAAGGCAAGTTTGGGTATAGATTTTAAGGAAATTATGTCCTTTATGATGACTTCCAGAACTTAACACTTCAGAGGATCTCAAAACAGTCTAGTGATGAAATTAATACTTGAACAAGAATGTAAATGTGCAGATACTTGAATCAAACAAATGATGAACTATTGATCATGAAATCTCTATCTCTGCTGCTCATCTAAATACAGAAATAAAAGTTAAGCTATTGCACTCAAACAAATCAAAAACTGAAAACTAACAAAAGTAAAACCAATTCACTTCATTTATAGTCCGATAGCTGGCCAAGTAGCTTTTCGGGGTTAAGCCATGGCTCTGGAGATAACGTTAATAACATGAGGAATTGATATCTAAATTATCTACTTGCAAATAAAAATAAAATCAAGTCTCTTCACTTATAGTCTGATAGCTCACCAAGTAGCTTTTTCGGGTAAAGCCATGGCTCTGGAGATAACGTCAATAACATGAAGAATCAATTCACTTCACTCAAAATCCGATAGCTTGCCAAGTAGCTTTTCGGGGTTAAGCCATGGCTTTGGAGATAACGTTAAATGACATGAAGAATTTGATATTTAAACTAACTGTCAACAGCAAATGAATAAGACTGAAATCAAAGCACAACTGAAATTGAAAGCTAAGAAAAACAAAGTTAGCAGAGAGGACAATCTCATGTCAATATTTACTGCAAAAAATTGTATGAAAATGCCCGGGCCTATCCTAACCTGAAACACACTGATCAGTGTTAGCACAAATATACAATGCTTGGAAAATCATGTATAGGAATGAAACATTAGCATTATAACTAAAATGTGAAATATACACAAGTGCACATACTACGAAATATCTACAATGGAAATAAAACAACAACACATGAAAAATTTACAGAAATAAAAGAACGAAACCTTAGCTAGCAGGGGCCCTCTGCATGGCCTTGGTTAACACGTTGTCAATCCGAGATTATGCTCACACAGTCATATAAAACAGAGTTTTATTGTATTGAAAAACAGAGGAAGGATCCTCTCGTTAACATAGCAAGACTAGTGTCATGGCAAAATACATAAACTTAACAACAAAATTACATCAACCAAGACTAACTCTACATGTGTTTGCAAATGCGTTATTTATAAAGGAAATTACATAACAGTTTTCCTATGAAACACCTTCAGTAGAGGACACGTAAAAAGACAGCATCCGTGAGCTTAGCATGATGGTTTCCAAGATCATTCAATCTACCAAAAGGTGGTTGTTAGATTTGCTTCGTGGGGGCAGTCTACAGCTGTCAAAATATAGCCATGGATCTTGGAATGGTCTCGGACCCTTCACGTGTTGAAAAACAGAGAACTGCTTGCCATAGGACTCCTTGTTTGACCACCATTTGACCACGACTTTCCTCTACGATTCTAGCTAAACCAATAGGACCTGGTCCATGTCCAAATCATTCCTGACCTGCCCACGTGCCTCGTTTTGCTTGATAACACATATAACATAGAGATCAACAAAAACAACTGCGGAAAGTCGAGTCAGCTGCGGAAAGTGGCTGCATTCCGTAGCTGATGAGAAAAATCTAGGTCAAATAGCAAACACAAAAACATAGTTAGAAAACCAATTAAATGCACTCTCAAAATCAATATGTAATGATTTTTGATAGCTTGTGAGGCACTGGTGAGGGCAAAAAGTCTAGAAAAGTGTGTAGAAGAGATGTAGTTTCAGAGCTCAACATACCCCCACTGTGAAGGTGTTGCATGTCCTCATGCAACCAAAAAAATGATCATCTTCCCTTTAGTTCATGTGTTCTGAGACCTCTACCAACACATCTAGCCTTCTTTTCTTCTTTCTTGGTACCACTATCATCCTAGGCTTCCTCATTAGGCACTTGAATTTGAGGTTGATGAGAGCTCTGCTCAACCTCCTGCTCTTTTTCTTCAATTTTCTATTTTTCTTCTGCCATAGCCCAAGATGCAACATGGTGTTGTCGTGAATAATCTTATCCAACTTGCTCTGTTCTTTCAATGTTTCATTTTCTCTTTTGATGTGTCTATTTAGGACCTCTAGTTCAAAAACTTCCTGTTTTAGTGATTGGATTAGAGCTTCCTGGGCTGTATTAGGCTGGGCAAATGAAGTGCCTTGATCTGTGGTAGTTTTCTCCAATGTCTCAATATAATCATACATTTCTTGCTGGGTTGGATCTATCTCAGGTGTAGTCTTTCTTGGGATGTCCCCAAAATCTGGTAGAGAAGGACTAATCTCAAAATCTGGCTGAGAAGGACTGATCTCAAAATTTGGTTGAGAAATAGGAGTATGGTGTGGGCCATGGCCAAGAGGGATTGTTGGAGGTTGTTCCAGTGTTTCCCCTCATAAATCAATGAAGTGGGGCCCTTTAGTTTGTACTTTCCTCAGTTTTCCTTTGAGTCTGGAGCTCCTCCTTAGATTTTGTGAGCTAGTGTCTTCTTTCTCCACACTTTGTTTTTCTTTCCCTTTCCTCTTTGCTGTAGCTGACTGCTCCTAAAGGTAAACTAGTCTTTCAAAAAGTATTTGGTGGTCCTCTTCTGAGGAAGGTTCTGGGGTTTGATAGACAACTTCAATTTTTCTTTTCCCCTTTTATTTGCTTTGCTTCCTAACCTCAGTTCTTTCCTTCCTACTTTCAAACAGCTTCTCTTCCTTATTAGTTTCTTTAACTATGTTAGTAGGAGTGTCCTGAATTTTCACACTTGTTTTCCTTCTCCTACTTTTCCTTGCTGAGCTGCTCTCGGGTGTTTCAGGTGGATCTTGAAAGAAGTTTCTAACCAAAAAGTGTTCCTAGGTGTCCTTCTTTTCCTTCAATTGTTTTTCAATCAAAATTTTTACAAGGTCGTGATGGTACAGGTGGGGTTCTATGTCCTCCAAATTCTTTTGTACAGTCATGGACATCTTTTTCAGGCTATTCAATAAAAATTAAGGCAAATTGATGGTTTGATTTTCTAGGAAATTCATTAGCAACCGGATGTGGTACATATACATGGACCCAAACCGTCCTTCACATGTAATAAACTTCTGGATTATCAACAATAGACTGGCCCACTTTTCTTCTAAAGCAGAGATAGGGATTCCACGTTTGAAAATGGTTATATCCATACCTGGATTATGTGAGATAACCCTCCAGGCCATCTCATCAAAGGTTTTGTTTTTGAACCACCGTTCCCCCTCCTGTGGGAGTTCTATTGCTGCAGCGATAGATGCCTTTGTAACTGAAAATTTAAGATCTCCAACCTCAACTTCCACGCCATTAAAAGACCTCACAAATGTCTTCGTAACTTCTTTATTGTAGCCTCTGAATTTCTAGATGAACTGTAGCCACCGTGCCTTCCTTAGTATGCTTTTCAATTGTGGATACCCCTCCATGAATTTGGGCCCTTCCGGTTCTGCTCTTAGCAAAAGACCCATTCCTTCCTCCTGCCTTAAAATACGTCTGGGTGAGTAATGGATTGACGGAGGTGAAACGGTTGTGTTAGCAGGGAATGGAGAAGGTTTGTGGAGAAAAAAAAACCAATAATCGTAAACGAAAGAGCAGAGACAAGTAATGAGAATGAGTTCACAAGGATGTAAACAGGCCGGAAATAACAAACGGGATAGTATGGGAATAGAGTGAGCTTAGCTTTTGAGATAGAAGGCTGTGGAATAGGCGTGAGCACGTTCTCAAAATGGCTGCGGATTTGTGTGGCAGGACAAAGCCATGATCAAATAGATTACGTCCTCATAATTACCCGGTTCAGTAGGTGGAATGCCAACGTACAAATAAACACGAATTAAATTCAGAGGCGGATCATGAGGCCATTAAAAATTAATGCAAGGTTTGTGGAGGAATCATGTAAAGTTCATGGAGCGGTTATGGAAGCTATCAATGCTAATCATTACACATAATGGAGCCGTGGTTTCATAACTATATAGAATGTGCTTTAAAATGCTATTTGAAATGAATCTTGCTCATACCTTGGAATTTTTTCCACTTCCATCCATTAACCTTTGATTAGCTGCTTCCTGTTGGTGCTTTAGGTGCTTTATATCTTCAAAATATTTTCCTTTGTCATACCTGCATTTGGTTCCCATCATTATTTGGCTAACATCTGATTGTCAGTGCTGAATAATAGAGTGTTAGCTGCGGAATCAATCAACTAGCTGCGGAATCAGTTTCTAGCTGCGGAAACTGACACAATGAACATATGAATGAATGGAGATGGATGGAAGTGAATGATGACTGAGTGAATGATATATGAAAACTGGTCATAAAAGGAATTTTATTGGCGAAATGTGATGATGAAATGAAGTGAAATGGCATAAAACTATGAATAAATTTTTATTTTTTTTGAAAAATATAGGGTGTCAGAAGTTTCTAATTTTCGCCCTGTATTTTCTATATAAGACTGCCAATCAGTGATTGGTTTTCAGGCTTATACAATTTTTTTTTTTAATAGAAAAGAACAAAGACTAGGTTGGTGGAGAAGAAGGATTCTTCTTCACCAGCCTTATTGCATAATTCTCCTGAAAGATTTTGACAAATTCCTTCTCTGAGAGTGGCTTATGATAGATCTTTAATCTATGGCCACTCACAATAAGTGGAGTTTGATGTTCATCAATGGTTTTTATTCTTATCGCTCCATTGCTAAAGACTTTGTCAATCTCATATGGTCCCAGCCAATGAGTTTGAAATTTACCTTTGAAATCTTTAAACTTGGAATCAAATAGCAATGCCCAATCTCCTTCTTGAAACTTTTTGTCCTTGATGTATTTGTCATGCCACTTAGCTCTTTGATATTGAACTAGATCAATTCTTAGGATTTCTTCTTGTCTAATCTCATCTAGCTCATTCAACTGCTCCATTCTATGCTTTTGGGCTTCTGATAGATCCATTCCCAATTGAACTGCCATCTTGAAGGTTCTAACTTGGAACTCAATGGGGAGTAGAACTTCTTTCCCATAAACAAGTTCATAGGGAGAATGTCCTGTTGTATTCCTCCATGTAGTTTTATAGGCCCATAAGGCTTCAAGAAGCCTTTCTGCCCAATCTCTTCTGTGTAGAAGAACAGTCTTAGTAATGATGTCTTCAAGAACTTTGTTTGTAGACTCCACTTGACCATTTGCTTGCGGATGATAAGGACTAGATTTTCTGTGCTTGACCTTGTACTCTTCCATCAGCTTCTCCACCAATTTGGATTTGAATTGACCTCCCTGATCTGTCACAATTTCTCTTGGAACACTAAAGTGAGTAAAAATATCCTCATAAAGAAAACTAACAACTGAATGCTCAGTAGCAGAAAATAATGCTTCGGCTTCTACCCATTTAGTGACATAATCAGTACATACGAATATATACTTTCTTTGTTTGGATGGTGGGTTAATAGGTCCAATGAAATCTAAAGCCCATTTTTCAAAGGGTTCGATGAGTATTTGTGGTTGTAATGGCATTTCATTTGAGAGGGTAGGTTTCCCTACTCTTTGGTAGCTGTCACATCTTCTGACATATTGTTTTGCATCTTTGAAGAGGGATGGCCAATAATATCCTAAAGAGGGTGTTTTATAGGCTGCCCTTTTGTCAGCAAAGTGTCCGCCACATGGTTAATCATGACATGCTTTGAGAATATCAGGCATCTCATCTTCCCTAACAGATTTTTTGATCACAAGATCTGGCCCTGTTTTAAACAATTCGTTAGAAATCCATGAATAGTTTGAACTCTCTTGAATAATCTTTCTTCTTTCACCAGGAAATAAATGTGGAGGTAGTTTCCCTGTAACCAAATAGTTAGCTATATCTGCATACCAAGGAGTCTTAGTAGTTATTCATCAGGAAAGTTATCCTCTATAGGAGAATCTTCTTTAGTATTCTGAATCCTAGACAAGAAATCAGCTACTGTGTTTTGTTTCCCTGGTCTATCTAACACAGTAATATTGAATTCCTGTAAAAGTAAGAGCCACCTTGTAACTCTGCCATTAGTAATGGGTTTATTCATTAGATATCTAATTGTAGAATGATCAGTATGAATAAAGTTTCATAGCCTGTTATATAATATCTAAACTTATTGATTGCATGAACAACAGCTAAGAACTCTTTTTCAGTCACAGTATAGTTCAACTCAGTAGGAGTTAAATTTTTACTGGTATAGTAAATGACATAAGGAACTAAATCTTTTTGTCCCAACACAGCCCATAGAGCTGTATCTGAAGCATTGTAGAAATATGGAAAGGGGGTTTCCAATTTGGTCCTCTCAAGATAGGCGCTTTAGATATTCTTGTTTTCAAAGTTTCAAATGCTGATTGGAAATCAGGAACCCATTTGAATTCACAGTATTTTGTAAGCAGTTTGAAGAGTGGATATGCTATTTTGGTGAAGTTTTCTGTAAATCTTCTATAATATCCAGTAAATCCCAGTAAACTTCTAACATCTTTTTGACAATTTGGAATAGGTAACTTGGAGATGACTTCAACTTTTGATCTATCAACTTTAATCCCATCCCCTAAAATATGATGTCCTAAAACAATACCTTCAGTAAACATCATAAAGCATTTTTCATGGCTTAGTGAAAGGTTTGTTTCTTTACATCTTATAAGGACTTTTTCCAAATTTTCTAATGCCTCTTCAAACGAATCACCATAAACTGTAAAATCATCCATATAAACCTCTACACAATCATGGATTAGATCAGAAAAAATTCCTAGTACTGCTCTTTGGAATGTTGCAGGTGCATTACATAATCCAAAAGGAAGCACTCAATAAGCAAAAGTTCCCCATGGACAGGTAAAAGTGGTATTATCCTGATCTTTAGGTGCTACCTGAATTTAATTATAGCCACTAAAACCATCTAGAAATGAAAAGTACTTTTTGCCTGCTAATGTATCTAATACTTGATCGATAAAGGGCAAGGGAAAGTGATCCTTCAAAGTTGCTTTACTCAATTCCCTATAATCAATGCATACCCTCCATTTACTATTCTTTTTGGGTACTATAACCAAAGGAGAAACCCATCGACTATCTGAAATTGGGCAAATGAAATTTACAATGAGTAGTTTTTGGAGCTCTTCTTTCACTATCTCCCTAAGATTTGGATTCATCCTTCTCTGAGGTTGTCTGATTGGTCTACTGTTTTCGTCGATATAGATATGATGGATGCAAGTCTTAGGGTCAATACCTTTCATATCAGTATACTCCCATGCAAATGCAGTAGAATGTTTTTGCAAAATTTTGACTAGCTCTTCTTGTTGTGACTTTTCCAAGTTTTTGTTGATATTCAGTGTTTTACTTGGAAAAATTTCAATGGTAGGGATACCAAACTCTTCCATAGAGTAAAGAGACATTTGTCTTGATGATAGATATTCAATATCAGAATCTAACTAAAATTGTGTGTGGTCATATTCTGAAGATGTTTCAAAGTTTTCTAATGTGTTCAAAATTTGACTATCTTCACTAATTTCAGAGACAGTAAAGACAGGTTGTATAATATCTTCATCGTCGACCCATTCATTGTCTCCTACTTCTGTAATTGCCTTTGCTGGAGGATACAAATTGAATTTCTTTGTTGAACTACCATCAGAAATGTACATATCTCCAGATCTACAACTAATGAAAGCATCAGCTGTGGCTAGCCAAGGTCTTCCTAAGATGAGTGGATGTCCTCCTAAATTAATCTTGGGAATCAAAATCATGAAATCTAATGAATATTCCCAAGAATCCAAGGAGACTAAAATATCTTCTAGTACACCATTTGGTTTGATTATTGATCTATCTGCAAGTTGCAGTAAGGTGGGTGTAAAAAGAAGATTAGGAAGTTTAAGCTGTTCCATAGTCTGTCTACTCATAATGTTGATAGTAGCCCCTAAGTCAGTCAAAGTGTTTGGAATTTCTATCCCATTTATATGTGTCTTGAAAATTGGACTACCTGGATCTACATACTTCTGCATGGTAATTTTTCCCATCGTGATATCTGCATTTTTTCCTATCAGGTGGATTCTTCTTGTATCTCTTGGTTTCCTTCCTGGTCTTTTAAGATTCAACTCCTTTATTGTTTTCGCTAGAATAGGAATCTATCGAATGGCTTGTAGCAAGGGAATCTTGATACAGACATTCTTTAATTCATCTAGAAAATCATAGTCAGGCAACGAGATTTGTTTTTCCACCCCTTTGTCAATTTGTAATCTTTTAGGGAAAGGAGGCGTGGATGAAGATGTAGGTTGCTCAACTATATGAGTTGTGGGGGTTGACTCTTTTTCTTTTTCTTTTTGAATGGTTGGGTTTTGAAGAGATGCTTCCTCAGAACCTTTATTGACTTTAAGAGAATCCTCCTCAGAGGTACCTTGCTCTTGAACATCTATAGAAGGTTTTTCTAAAACTCTATCAAATCCGAGTTGAACATCATTAAGAGGAACAATCATATAGGTAGGAAATTATTGTCCTTCTACCATGTAAGCATTCTGAGGATTTTTGTTGTTAGGATTTGGCAATGGCTGGGCTGGTAGTTGATTTATATTTTGTTGAAATGGAAGCAAGAGTTGAGAATTTGGATTTTGTTGAGAAGGTTGTTGTTGTGGTAATGGCAATGAAAGTTGTAGGTTTTGATTTGGAATTGGTGGATTTTGTTGATTTGGAAAAGATGGAGGATATTGATAAAATTGAGAAAATCTCCCATAAGGATTTTGCATCCCTTGTGCCCATGACTGGTATGGATTTTGAGATTGGGGCCAAGGTTGTTGCCAAGAATTCCAATTTGGATGGAGCTAAAAGTTCATAAGATTGTTAAATCCCTGATTTTGTTGCCCTTGCCATGGTCTTCTTGAAACAAAACAAAGGGACTCTACTGAATTTGGATCTTCCTGAAAGACAGCTTTGAGCCCAAGAATTGAAGGACAATCCTTGGTCTCATGACTTTCTCAGCAATTCATACATGTTTCTACAACTTTTTCATCTAAGGGGCATTCCCTTAGAGCATGTTTCTTTCTACATTTTGGACAAAAGATGGCCAAGAAATCAGCTTCTTCTTTCTACTTGTTTTGTATTTTAAGGGTGTCTACTTGTTCACTAAGGCTCCCTAGAATATCAGTTTTGAACTCATCAAGCATATTGCCAATCTCTACCCTACTTACTGATCCAGTTGCAGATTTGTTTGCTCTAATAAGAGAAGGATCTCTAGGCCCTTTTCCAGTTTTAGATTTTCCTCTTGAGAGATGGACACATAGTTCTACTATGTCATGAAGTGGAAGTTGAGAAATATCTCCCTTCCCCATCATGTTTAAAATATCTATCCATTCATCTCTAATGGCTTTCAATAGAAGGGCTTTCAAGGTTTCCTCATCTAAATTAATCATTTTTTCTCTCTTTAAGTTGTATTGAAATCTTTTAAGTAAATCCTCTAAGTTTTCATCTTCTCTTTGCATCATCTTGAATACCTCATCCTTATGATTGGTGGGCATACAAAATCTAGATATCTATCCAAAAATGTTTGCTTCATATCATTCCAAGTCCTAATAGATTGAGTGACTAATCCCATGAACCATTTCAAAGCAGCTCCTTTCAATGTTGAAGGAAACAGTTTGAGTTTTTGAGAGTCTTCCATATAGTCATAAGTTCGGCACAAGACTTCAAACTCAAATATAAATGTTTCAGGATCCTCACTTCGCAACCCATAAAGTTTGGGAGGACAAATGGTGAAATGTTTTTCATTGTTGTATGAGTTTCCTCATCGGCTATAGGGAATCCAAATGAGTTATCTCCATCCCTATTTCCCCCATTGTTACCTCTACCTCCTCCATTATTTCCTCTTCTTCTACCTCTACCCCCTCCTCCAAATCCATTTACTACTTCCTCTGTCATGATAGTTTCCTCAGAGTCTTCTGGTCCTTCTATTAATGGTGAACGAGGAAGAGTTTCTCCCTCCTCTTCTTCAGGTGATTTTACTTCTTTGATTACAATATGTTCCCTTGTAGAAGTGAAGAAAGGTTCTTCTCTTAGATCAGATTTAGTAAGTAGTGTAGGAGAATCTTATAATTCAGCTGCTGCCCCTTGAATTCCAGGAATCCTAAGGCTGGGAGTATGAGTTGGAGATGATGGAGGTGTATCTTGTCTATGCCTTGGAGTAGCTGGAGTTGTGAAAATCGAACTTTTGGCCTAGCTATAAACCTTCCCCTAGAATCTCTTGCTCTATGCATGTCATTTATTATTATTATTATTATTATTATTTTAACTCGGGCTAATAATTCTCTTTCTGATCTTCCAGGTCACACTAGGTGCAAGAAGAGAGCATAATCAAGAAATTATTGAACTAATAACTCTCTTTTCTGATCCTCCAGATCACACTAGGTGCAAGAGGAGAGCATACTTCAAGAAGTTATCAATTTTTCCCTTCTTTTTTTTTTTTAAGAGATCGGCTACCTAGTTACACTTCCCCAGAAACGACGCCAAAATGTTTAGTCAATTTAGTATGTCCTAAATTGCTACATTAATTATCAATCTGGGAGTCGTAAACTGATGAAGTGTGGCGCATTGTATGTGCGAGGCAACCTCTTCCTTACTTTTTATTGTTTTCAATTTATCTTGTTTTTGGGGTTTTATCTTGGTTTGTCTCCTAATGCAAGTGGAAATCCTATTCCTAAGTTTTAAGAATACTTTAGAAGGCTAGTTTGGGTATAGATTTTAAGGCAATTATGTCCTATATGATGACTTCTAGAACTTAACACTTCAGAGGATCTCAAAACAGTCTAGTGATGAAATTAATACTTGAACAAGAATGTAAATGTGCAGCTAAACAAGAATGTAGATATGCAGCTACTTGAATCAAACAAATGATGAACTACTAATCATGAAATCTCTATCTCTGCTGCTCATCTAAATACAGAAATAAAAGTTAAGCTATTGCACTCAAACAATTAAAAAATTGCAAACTAACAAAAGTAAAACCAATTCACTTCATTTATAGTCCGATAGCTCGCCAAGTAGCTTTTCGAGGTTAAGCCATGGCTCTAGAGATAACGTTAATAACATGAAGAATTGATATCTAAATTATCTACTTGCAAATAAAAATAAAATCAAGTCTCTTCACTTATAGTCCGATAGCTCGCCAAGTAGCTTTTCCGGGTTAAGCCATGGCTCTGGAGATAACGTTAATAACATGAAGAATCAAATCACTTCACTCAAAATCCAATAGCTCGCCAAGTAGCTTTTTGGGGTTAAGCCATGGCTTTGGAGATAACGTTAAATGACATGAAGAATTTGATATTTAAACTAACTGTCAACAACAAATGAATAAGACTGAAATCAAAGCACAACTGAAATTGAAAGCTAAGAAAAACAAAATCAGTAGAGAGGACAATCTCATGTCAATATTTACTACAAAAAATTGTATGAAAATGCCCGGACCTATCCTAACCTGAAACACACTGAACAGTGTTAGCACAAATATACAATGCTTGGAAAATCATGTACAAGAATGAAACATTAGCATTATAACTAAAATGTGAAATGTACACAAGTGCACAGACTACGAAATATCTACAATGGAAATAAAACAACAGCACGTGAAAACTTTATAGAAATAAAAGAATGAAACCTTAGCTAGCAGGGTCCCTCTGCACGACCTTGGTTAACACGCTGTCAATCTGCGATTATGCTCACACAGTGATATAAAATAGAGTTTTATTATATTGCAAAACAAAGGAAGGATCCTCTCGTTACCACAGCAGGACTAGTGTCATGGCACAGTACATAAACTTAACAACAAAATTACATCAACAAAGACTAACTCTACATGCATTTGCAAATGCGTTATTTATAAGGGAAATTACATAACAGTTTTCCTATGAAACACCTTCAGCGGAGGACATGTAAAAAGACAACATCCGTGAGCTTAGCATGATGGTTGCCAAGATCATTCAATCTACCAAAAGGTGGCTGTTGGATTTGCATCGTGGGGGCAGTCTACAGCTGTCAAAATGTAGCCATGGATCTAGGAACAGTCTCAGACCCTTCACGTGTTGAAAAACAGAGACCTGCTTGCCGTAGGACTCCTCGTTTGACCACCGTTTGACCACGGCTTTCCTCTATGATTCTGGCTAAACCAATAGGACCTGGTCCATGTCCAGATCATTCCTGACCTGCCCACGTGCCTCGTTTTGCTTGATGACACATGTAACATAGAGATCAACAAAAACAGCTGTGGAAAGTCGAGTCAGCTATGGAAAGTGGCTGCATTCCGCAGGTAATGAGAAAAATCTAGGTCAAATAGCAAACACAAAAAAATAGTTAGAAAACCACTTAAATGCACTCTCAGAATCAATATGTAATGATTTTTGATAGCTTGTGAGGCACTGGTGAGGGGAAAAGTCTAGAAAAGTGTGTAGAAGAAATGTAGTTTCAGAGCTCAACAATAACTACCAAGACTATGTGAATGGAAGAGATAAACTTCCGGATTGGCAATGACTGTGGTCAGATCTCATGTAGGAGGAGATTATGAGGAGCACTTAAGTGTTGGCATTTTAGCACAGGTGTGGCGCTACGGTATAGGTGTTGTCCTTGATGGCAACTCTCTTTGAAGACAGATCTCAGTCCAGACTACAAGAATGAAGAGAAATTTCTTATACGCAGGTTCATTAAGCCCAAGTTGCGTATACACGCCGGTACGCTATATACTAAGTCGCGGATACGCAGGCTCGCTATATACGAAGTCGCGTATACACGCAGTTTCATGAACAGAAAAGTGCGTACATGTCGAGAAGCTTTCTTTTGGTCCGTGGTAGTTAGTCCTCGGTACTTGAGCCTATGTTTTTGGACCAAGGTATCTCGACAGTCGTGTTGATCCCGAGTTTTGAAGTTGATGGTATTGTGTTACTATGGTTTTGGACCGTGGTATTGTGAAGGGCCTAAGGCTATATAAGGAGAAGAAGATCATTAGGCAAGTGTATTGAAAAGTCTTGAATATCTAATGAAGAAAGAGATCTAGTATGCAGGTTCTGGGTTGATGATACATTGCTTGATCTGAGCTAAGGAGAGATCACACCGGTTGATGGAAGACTAGATCTAAGGATAGATCGGGATCAAATTGTTTGAAATGAACTATCTTTATATGGTTGATTATGTGTATTTTTAGATCTGCACACTGACGCAATGTTATTTTCTGGGTATGATTGATGTCTGGTACAACTGCGAAGTTTTAAGGAAATATTTTTAGATCTGTACGCATGTTGGCTTCGGTAAAAGTGCATGTATACGCGGGTTTGTTTCATTGAAGTAGCGTATATCTTTTGAAGCTTAATTTTTGGGGTTGCAGTTGGGTCTGACTGTTATTGCAGAGTTCTGTAGTCTGCTCTGTGTTCTGGTGACTGGGTGTTGACAAGGTTTCAGTGGTTCAGTGATTCAAAGATTGATGATGCTAGTATTGGTTGTTTTGTGCTTCAATGATTTGTGAATGAATCGTGGTCTTCAGATTGTAATGTTGTGCTTCAGGAGTATCCAGTCTGAAAATTGATGAAAAGTGGTACCTGAAGGAAAGAAGATTGTAGGCCAGCACCTACGTACTAGTATCTTAGCTAGTACAAGAGCAAAGGGGGTTGGAGCTCCCTTCCAGGAGAGTCTGGAAAAATGAGAGAAGGTTGTAGCCTTCTGCAGGTTGTAGCCTGCGTACTGGTATAAGGCTGCACCAGTACAAAAGATTGTAAACTGAAGTTTCTGATTAAAGAAAGATAGAGACGACTTGCAGCAGGTGGTTTTCACATTGGGTTTCCACCTTATATCTTGGTGTTCATGTGTGTGGCTTTTGTGTGATGATCTGTTCTATTATACTGCACCTGTTTACTGTTAAAATGGTTAATAATGTTCTGATGCATTTACTGAAGATAAGCTAACTGAATCATAAGATTTCTGGATATATGCTAGTTGTTTTAGACACAACAGCGTGTACATGCGGGTTCACTTAACTGAAGTAGCGTATATGTTTCTGAGTATGAAATTGAAACAGTTTTATTGATCTGATAATACTGATTCACCCCCCCTCTCAGTATTATTTCCAACAATTGGTATCACAACAGGTCCTTCAGAGAAGCTTGATCGCTTGAAGGTAGATCGTTCATCATGAGCAACTACAAGAAAGAAGCATCAATCAGGCCACCGGTTTTTGATGGGACAAACTTCAATTATTGGAAGGTAAGAGTTACTGCCTATCTTCAATCTCTTGGTACAGAAGTTTGGGACATCGTAGAGACAGGCTACACTTTTCCTTCAGCTACTCGTATAGATTTGGCCGAGAAAAAGAAATATGAAACAAATGCGAAAGCAGTCAATACTCTATTGGGATGTATATCCCAATCGAAATTCATGAAGGTAATGCACTATAAATCTGCAAAAGAAATATGGGACAAAATTGTCACGAGCTATGAAGGAGACGAGCAGGTAAAGCGTGCTAAACTTCAAACTCTCAGGATTAAGTATGAGACTCTCAGAATGTATAATGATGAAAGTGTGGCTAACTATTTCCCTAGGGTGGATGAGATTGTTAATTGCATGAAAAACTTGGGTGAAGAAATAAAAGAGGCTATTGTGGTTGAAAAGGTTCTAAGATCATTGTCCCCCAAATTTGAATCTAAAGTGTCTGCAATAGAAGAAAAGGAAAATCTACGAACTCTTACTATGTCTCAGCTTCACGGAATTCTAACTGCTTATGAAATGAGAAAGGGAGGTCCATTAGACAGAAGAGAAGCTGCTTTCAAGGCTTCAGGCAAAGAAGATTATTATGAAGCAAGTCACGTGCCAGAAGATGAAGAAGAAGAATCAAATTTTGTCAGAAATCTTCAAAGGGGTTCTGGAAGGTTCAGAGGTAAGTTACCTTTTAAATGCTTTGCTTGTGGAAGAGTAGGTCATTATGCTGCCAAATGTCCTCACAAAGATAAGGGAAAGGAACCTGTCAAATGGAACAAGAAACAGAATGAAAAGAAGAAAAGCTATTACACTCATGAAGATAGTGATGGTCTTTCAAATAGTGACGAAGATGAACAAGGTAATAGATATAAACTTTTAATGGCTTTTGAAGATGATGACTACATGGATGCTATAGATATAGAAGGCTTTTGTGAAGAAATGAATAATCTCAAAGTTTGCTTAGAAGAGAAAAGTGCTATTATTGATTCTCTACAATGTCAACTGGCTGAAAAGGAAAAACATCTTGAAAAATTGGAATGTGAGATTGTTTATCTTAGAAAGGAGATTGAGAAACAAAAGCGATTAATCTTAAATTTGTTAAAGGATCTGAAACCTTGGATGATATTATCAATGTGCAGTGTTCTCCTCTGATCAAGACAAGTCTAGGATATAATGGAGAAACATCTCAAGCTTCTACCTCTAAAAGTTATCTTGATGCAGCAAGGAGGAGCGAGCAAAGGCCAAATAAAAGTCATCAGGTGAATCAGGGACAGTTTACCTCAAGAACAAATAAAGACAATCAAGAAATTCGGGGACAAGCTGCCTTAAGGACAAACAGAAGCTACACTCAGCCACAGGTAAAATCTTCCCAATTTGCCCCAAGAATGGATGTCAATAGAAGCTACAATCGGTTGGATGATAGATCTGATTATCGCAGAAGTTTCTTTAATGGCCAATGTTTTTCTTGCCATAACTTCGGTCACAAAGCAGCTCAATGTGTTGCCTACAAGACAATCATGACTAGAGAAGCTCAAAAGCAAAGAAGTATGACTGGAACCATGAAAAGGACTTATAACAACTTTTCGGTTCTTGAAAATGAAGTTGAATGCTCTATTTGTAATAACTTTGGTCATGAAGACTCTGAATGCAGGAGCAGGTTTAGAAAGACAACTCAGAAGGAACAAACCTCAAATGTCAGAACATGGAGAATAAAGGAACCGCAACCAGAAAGATGTGGGATAGCCTTTTATGCAGAAGGTCAAGAAAGTATATGGTACATTGACAGCGGATGTTCGAAGCATATGACAGGGGACAAAGAAAAACTTGAATCATATACCGCATTAGAAAAGGGAAAGAAAGTTTCTTTTGGAAACGATATCTCTGCAGCCATAAAAGGAAAAGGCGTTGCTCCGTTGAAAGAGAAGGTCAAAGCTGGAAATGTTTTGTATGTTGATGGATTGAAGCATAATCTTCTGAGTGTCAGTCAGATGTGCGATCAAGGAATAGAGGTAATATTTAGATCAAATGGATGTTGTGTTCGTGATCTTGATACAGGTGAAACAGTGATCAAAGGAAGAAGGACTCCAAATAATCTATACATATTTGAAGAAAGACAACAACAATGCTATTTGAGCAAGGATGATGAACACTGGCTATGGCATCGGAGGCTGGGGCATCTAAGCTTTTCACAAATAAGGAAAGCATGCAGATATCAGGCAGTTCGTGATCTTCCAGATATCAAAATTCCAGACAACACCATATGCAAATCATGTCAGTTTGGAAAGCAAACCAGAACTAATTTTCCTAAGAAGGAAGGATCAGCTAGCATGCCTCTTGAGCTAGTACATACAGATACATGTGGTCCATTCAGAAAAAGAACACCTCGAGGAGAAGAATATTTGATATTATTCATTGACGATTTCTCCAGGTTTGTCTGGTTAGGACTTATGAAGCACAAAGATGAAGCATTCGAAAAATTCAAATCCTTCAAGGCCTTGGTTGAAAATGAATCAGGACCCAAAATTAAGTGCCTCAGATCTGACAGAGGTGGGGAGTTTACCTCGAATGAATTTTTCGATTTCTGTGAAGAACATGGGATAAGAAGAGAATTCTCTACAGCTAGAACTCCTCAGCAAAATGGAGTTGTGGAAAGAATGAACAGAACAGTCCAACAAATGGCTTGTGCTATGCTTGATGAATCAGGTACTCCCGCAACTTTCTGGGGTGAAGCTGCACATGCTGCGATTATTATTCTCAACAAAACAAATGTCCGAGTAAACAGCACTCAAACCCCTCATGAACTCTGGTGTGGTGATACTCCTTCGGTGAAGCACTTCAAAATCTTTGGGAGCAAATTTTATATTAAGAATACTGATGAGAAACTTGGTAAACTTGAACCTAGAGCAGATGAAGGCATTCTTCTTGGTTATTCTCCACATAGCAAAGCATACAAGTGCTACAATAAAAGACTTGGCAGAATTGTTGACAGCATTGATGTTGTGGTTGATGAGAAGGGATACATTCCTAGGCAAGTTCATCATGAAGACATCGAAGAAGATGAAGGCTACCCTCAAAGACAGAATGATGAAGAAGAAGAACCTCAAGAAGAACCAGAGGAGCAGACAAGAATAGAAGAGAAGACTCCATCTAGATATGTTCAGAAGAATCATCCAGAATCTCAGATTGTGGGGCAGAAAGAAGCAGGAGTACAAACAAGAAGAACAATTGCAGAAGCTTCAAGCTACTTGGCATTACTCTCTTCCACTGAACCACAAAATGTGAAAGAGGCATGCAAAGATGAATGTTGGCTCAAAGCAATGGATGAAGAACTTGAGTAGATCGAAAAGAACAACACTTGGGAATTGGTTCCTAGACCAAAAGATAAGAATATCATAGGGACAAAATGGGTCTTCAAAAATAAATTGAATGAAAATGGAGAAGTAATTAGAAACAAGGCCAGACTTGTTTGTAAAGGATATGCGCAGCAAGAAGGAATAGATTTTGAAGAGACCTTTGCTCCTGTTGCAAGACTTGAGGCCATTCGAATGTTCCTTGCTCTCTCAAGCTTTCAAAACTTCAAAGTATTTCAAATGGACGTGAAATCAGCCTTTCTGAATGGAGACTTAGAAGAAGAAGTATATATTGAGCAGCCAGATGGTTTCATTCTTAGGAATGATCCAAACCTTGTATGCAGATTGAAAAAGGCTCTCTATGGTCTCAAACAAGCTCCAAGGGCTTGGTACTATCAGTTGGACAAATATCTTCACCAACAAGGTTTTTCAAAAGGATCAGCAGATAGCAATCTCTATATAAAAGTTGAAAATAACAAATTGCTAATACTTGTTGTGTATGTAGATGATATTATCTTTGGCAGCAATGAAGAGGCTATGAGTCAAAACTTTGCCTTGGTTATGCAGAAAGAATTCGAAATGTCATTACTTGGAGAATTGACATACTTTCTTGGATTGCAAATCCAACAAAATGAAGGAGGTATTTTCTTGTCTCAAACCAAGTACCTCAAGCAGATCTTGAAGAAGTATGGCATGGAAGATTCAAAGCCAGTTTTTACCCCCATGGTTACAGGATGCAGCCTTAGTGCAAATGATGAATCAGCAGCAGTTCACCAACCAACTTATAGATCCATGATTGGGAGTTTGCTTTATTTGACAGGTACCCGACGAGATATTATGCATGCAGTAGAAATTGTTGGAAGATTTCAAGCCAACCCAAAGGAAACTCATCTTCAGGCAGTCAAAAGAATCTTCAAGTATCTTCAAGGGACTCAAAACTATGGCTTATGGTATCCTAGAGATACAGATCTCACTCTTCATGCGTACACAGATGCAGATTGGGCCGGAAGTGTGGATGACAGGAAAAGCACAAGTGGTGGTGCTTTCTTCATGGGTTCCAGATTAGTATCTTGGTTCAGCAAGAAACATAGTTCGATTGCTTTATCTAAAGCTGAAGCAGAATTTGTGGCTGCGGCATCTTGTTGCACACAACTTCTTTGGATGATGCAGACCTTGCAGGATTTTCAAATCACTTGCACTCCACCAGTCCCTATCTTATGTGATAATACAAGTGCAATCAGCATTTCAAAGAATCCAGTCATGCATTCAAAGACCAAGCACATACCAATCAAGTATCACTTCCTCCGGGAACAAGTGCTTGAACAAAAGGTCAAGTTAGAGTATCTTTCTTCTAAAGAACAAGTTGCTGATATTCTCACAAAACCACTGCCCAGGGAGACTTTTGAATATCTCAGACAAAAGCTGGGAGTAGTTGATGCTTCATCCTGCTGTTGAAGCTTGTCTGTTCTAAAGAAAAGTTGGTATACACGAGTTGTGTAAGGGATATCCGCGTACATACGCTGATTTATGCAGGTGAAGTCGCGTATATGGAGTTCTGAACAGCAAGGGCAGATTCTGGTTGGAGAAGGTCTGAGATGGGTATGCCAGAGTCCTTCAGGCACAGTTTCAGGGGGAGCAGCTTAAAGCATTGTTGGCATTTAGATGCTTTTGGTTCTAGTTCACAACTGTTGTTGGTTTCAGGAGAAGGAAATCTTGGTTGCTGATCTAAAAGATGATTATCAGATGCTGCTGGTGACTTTCATAAGTCTTGGTCTAGATTTTTCGTCTCTATGTCATGTATCTCTTTTGTGATATCTCTTCTATGGTGTCAAGGTCATGTAACGGCCTATGTTGGTTTCCCCACTATGCCTGGGATGAATGATGTAATGTAATTGGTTGTTATATGTAAATTTCTGATGTATCCCCTCTTGGTTGGGAGTATGGATGTATATATTGAGTCTTTTGGTGATAGGAAGGTCCTTTATGATATATAAGTCTTGGTTCTTTTTGAAGAACATCTTTTGCAGATCTTGCTTACAGTCAGGGGGAGCATGTTTAGCACAGCAGAGCAGAGATATTAGCATGTACTCAGGGGGATCACAGCCCTTTGCCCTTGATGACAAAGGGGGAGAATGATTCTAAGGATCTTGGGGTTGCCATCAAGTCCAAAGGGGGAGATTGTTGGCATTTTAGCACAGGTGTGGCGCTACGGTACAGGTGTTGTCCTTGATGGCAACTCTCTTTGAAGACAGATCTCAGTCCAGACTACAAGAATGAAGAAAAATTTCTTATACGCAGGTTCATTAAGCCCAAGTTGCGTATACACGCCGGTATGCTATATACTAAGTCGCGGATACGCAGGCTCGCTATATACGAAGTCGCGTATACACGCAGTTTCATGAACAGAAAAGTGCGGAGAAGCTTTCTTTTGGTCCGTGGTAGTTAGTCCTCGGTACTTGAGCCTATGTTTTTGGACCAAGGTATCTCGACAGTCGTGTTGATCCCGAGTTTTGAAGTTGATGGTATTGTGTTACTATGATTTTGGACTGTGGTATTGTGAAGGGCCTAAGGCTATATAAGGAGAAGAAGATCATTAGGCAAGTGTATCGAAAAGTCTTGAATATCTAATGAAGAAAGAGATCTAGTATGAAGGTTCTGGGTTGATGATACATTGCTTGATCTGAGCTAAGGAGAGATCACACCGGTTGATGGAAGACTAGATCTAAGGATAGATCGGGATCAAATTGTTTGAAATGAACTATCTTTATATGGTTGATTATGTGTATTTTTAGATCTGCACACTGACACAATGTTATGTTCTGGGTATGACTGATGTCTGGTATAGCTGCGAAGTTTTAAGGAAATATTTTTAGATCTGTACGCATGTTGGCTTTGGTAAAAGCACATGTATACGCGGGTTTGTTTCATTGAAGTAGCGTATATCTTTTGAAGCTTAATTTTTTGGGGTTGCAGTTGGGTCTGATTGTTATTGCAGAGTTCTGTAGTCTGCTCTATGTTCTGGTGACTGGGTGTTGACAAGGTTTCAGTGGTTCAGTGATTCAAAGATTGATGATGCTAGTATTGGTTGTTTTGTGCTTCAATGATTTGTGAATGAATCGTGGTCTTCAGATTGTAATGTTGTGCTTCAGGAGTATCCAGTCTGAAAATTGATGAAAAGTGGTACCTGAAGGAAAGAAGATTGTAGGCCAGCACCTATGTACTAGTATCTTAGCTAGTACAAGAGCAAAGGGGGTTGGAGCTCCCTTCCAGGAGAGTCTGGAAAAACGAGAGAAGGTTGTAGCCTTCTGCAGGTTGTAGCCTGCGTACTGGTATAAGGCTGCACCAGTACAAAAGATTGTAAACTAAAGTTTCTGATTAAAGAAAGATAGAGACGACTTGCAGCAGGTGGTTTTCACCCACATTGGGTTTCCACCTTATATCTTGGTGTTCATGTGTGTGGCTTTTGTGTGATGATCTGTTCTGTTATACTGCACCTGTTTACTGTTAAAATGGTTAATAATGTTCTGATGCATTTACTGAAGATAAGCTAACTGAATCATAAGATTTCTGGATATACGCTAGTTGTTTTAGACACAGCAGCTTGTACACGCGGGTTCACTTAACTGAAGTAGCGTATATGTTTCTGAGTATGAAATTGAAAAGTTTTATTGATCTGATAATACTGATTCACCCCCCCTCTCAGTATTATTTCCAACATTAAGATGATTCTTCATCAAAGAATGTTGATGAAGAAAATATGGCCTTAGCGAGTAAGGCAAGGAAAGGGAAAGGGAAGGCTTCCCATTCCAAATCGAATTCTTCTCGTGGAGGGAAGAAGGGTGACGAATCTAAAGTGAGATGCTTTAATTGTCACGAGATGGGACATTATGCAACTAATTTCCCATTGAAGAAGTCCAAGAAGGGATCCACAAAAGGATTGGAAGGTGAGGCTTTAACCTCTCAGTTCAAAATGGACTTTACCCTTATCGCATGTATGGTTTCATTGATGGTGGGTTGTGTTTGGTATCTGGACGGTGGAGCCTCATTCCACATGACCGATGATAAAAGTTTATTCAGTACCTTGGAGGAGAAATACCCTAGATGCACATAGAGATGGGTGACGACAGAAAGTACTGTGTTTCAGGAGAAGGCATGATTTGTTTTAAGAGGGAGCATAGAGCTCCTCTCACCTTGACTGATATAAAGTATGTGCCTGGACTGAAGAAGAACTTGGTATCGGTTGCGATGTTGGAGGACAAAGGCTACAATGTTATCTTCAGTAAAGGAAAGGTGAGAGCAAGTTCATACTGATTTGTGTGGACCATTCTCGACAACATCCACTGTGAAGCAAAGGTATTATAGTATTTTCCTTGATGATTTTTCTCATAATTTCTGGATTTATTTCATGCAGAAGAAGGACCAAACCTTCTCAAAGTTTTGTGAGTTCAAAGCTTTGGTTGAGAAAGAGTCAGGGAAGAAGATCAAGGCCTTGAGAAGCGACAATGGTGAAGTGTATGTCTCTTAAGAGTTTAAGGACTTCTGTGCAGCAGAAGGAATTAAATGGGCATTGACGGCACCTCATAACCCACAACAGAATGGGGTGGCTGAAAGGAAGAACAGAACGATTGTAGGGGTAGCACGGGCGATGCTGCAGACCAAGGACTACCACTTCATTTGTGGGATGAGGCATGCAACATAGTGGTCTATTTGTAGAATAGAAGCCCGCATCACATAATTGGGATGAAGACACTAGAGGAAGCTTTCTCCGATAAGAGACCAGATGTGGGCCGCTTTAGGATCTTTGGCACATCGATATGTTTCCATGTGACAAAGGATGCACGGAACAAGCTTGAGCTGATAGTTGAATTGGGGATACTTGTGGGGTGCACTGATACACCCCACAACTATTAGATGTACTTTCCTACTAGTCGCAGGACAGTGGTTTGCAGAGATCTCAAGTTTGATGAGCAGAAAGCCATGCAAGTTTCCCTTGAGAGGGAGCTCCAACTATAGGTTGTGGAAGAACTTTTGGTTCCTACGGTGGAGGAGCCTCAGATTGATGTGGAGCAACCACATGCAGAGGTTTGAGGAGTGGAGACATCCACTCAAGCTTAGTCTTCCAGAGATGGAAGGAAGTGCATAAGAGAAGCTGACAAATTGTTGTTGGATGCGAGAGAGAATGTGGGAGAACCATCTTCTCTATGTAGACAGAGGAGGTCACTTGAGAGGTACACTGGATACATGGCCCTTGTTGTGGAATGTGTTGAGACTGAGCCATCTTCCTTTGAGGAAGTAGTGCAACAGCCAATTTGGGTTGATGCTATAATGGAAGAGTATGACTCCATAGTTTGAAACAGTGTTTGGGATGTGGTTCCAAGACCTGTGAACAAGTCAGTTGTGAGTTCCTGTTGGCTTTATAAGGTAAAGCAAGCTGTTGATGGTAGTGTGGAGAAACATAAGGCAAGATTTGTTGCCCGTGGTTTCTCTAAGGTCGAGGGGATCAACTATGATGAGAAATTTTCTCCTGTAGCAGGGTACTCATCTATCAGATCGATGTTGGCACTATCTATTAGCACTCAAAATGAACCTCAAGGTTGAGAAGAGGCAATTCCGAGGTAACCATAGACCAAGCTTTCGATCTCGCATCTAGCCCTACCAGACCAGAGAGGGCTCTCCCTTTACCAACAAAATGTGGCTGCAATAAGTGAATCTTAGGCTAGCTATGAAGTACGGGGATTTTATTGAAAGTTGTGGGTCAAAAACAGCAGGAGAAGGGATCATTGGGTTGTGGAATCGAGGCTAGTTTCTGCCGGAAAACTTGGGGCAAAGTAAGTGCAATGCTTAGCCAGATTAAAGATATAATGAGAGAAGGTAAGAGGAGAAAGCCCACTTCCCTACAAGCATCAATCAAGGGATGGATCTACAATGGCAACATTAGAAGAAAAAAAACAATGGGTTACTCAACAGAGCATCTAACAGAGGATGGATTTTGCAAAGATAACCACTACATTTGACAACAAAATCATTGTGAAAGGAGCATCATGTGTGGATGGATTCCCAACACTTCCCTTAGATAATGATGTAAAAAGAATTATCAGGAAAAACAAAGCATGGAAATGAATTTACAAGAAAAACATGCTGCACATTAAACACTGTGATGGATCCCAAATCTAAAGGGCAGAAACTGCTCCATTAAAAATAATATTCAGAAAAAGCTTTACACAGTCCAAAGAAGCTTTCCTCTGCTGAAAAATTTGAACCCTTTACACTCTGAAATTCATAAAATATATACAATTATCTCATCCCTGTACTAAGGGAGTTGAGCTCAACCATCTCCCTAAAGATAGAAATAGTTACATTAAATTTGGACCGAATTTATGAAAATAGGGGTCAAAGATGAACTCGTATCTCTTGAACCATAACACTTGTTACAAAAATGAAAGAGGTTTTTGTAGATAAGGTCATTTTTGAGAAAAACCTCTCTAAAATTTTTTAAATTCATTTCAAGTTTCTCGAAATCTATGCTACAAAATAATCTCTAAAACAGGAAATCATTAAATATTTAAATCTATAAAAATAGGCTGTAAAGATCTAGTCAAATATTCCAATTAATGACACCTGTGAATAAAATGAAATAGGTTTCTGTTATATGGCTTGTGGTTGACAAAAAAATCCTTGGGTTTGTCAAAATTAATTTCCATATGTTGTAAAATGGCGTCGTACTACAATGACTAAAACAGTAAAACAAATGTAAAATTTGTTTTGTTTTAATGTAGGCTTCAAATATCACTGCATATCTCCCACATAGTAATACCCGTGCATAAATTGAAGGAGGTTTTTGTTATTTGGTATGTGATTGAAAAAATGGCTTTCAATTTTGTAAAATTCATGTCCATTACTTTAGAAACTGATTTTGTAGTAAACTTGTCCCTGTGTGCAGCAAATGACCTCAAAACATGCATAACCAGGAATCAATCATTCATTTTGATCATATCTTCTGATCCTGGAGCCAGTTTTGGGAGTGTGATATACCATTGGAAGTATTTTTCTGAGCTGCATCTGATGAACATGCTTAGGATATGATTTTCACTGAAGATAATGTGAAAAACTTCTATGAAAACCAGACATAGTAAGAGCCCATTTTGATCCCTGGTGATAGGTTGTGAAGACTGGAACTAACACTATCAACATAGATGGGTTGGAAGATCCATCAGATGGATGTGAAGACTACATTTCTCAATGGAAACATTGAGGAAGAGGTGTACAGAGAGCAGCCAGAAGGTTTTGAGACCTTCGATCATGAGTGGCATGTGCGCCAACTCAAGAGAGCTTTGTATGGGTTGAAGCAAGCACCTCGTGCTTGGTACACTAGGATCGACAACTACTTCACCGAGTTGGGCTTCACAAAGGGTAAAGCAGATGCGAACCTGTACCACATCCTGGTGAAAGGTAAGTAGTTGATCATTGTACTTTATCTTGATGATCTCATATTGACAGGTGATGATCAGTTGATCATGTCTTGCAAGGAGGACCTTGCAAGAGAATTCAAGATGAAAGACATGGGTCTCATGCATTACTTCCTTGGCATGGAAGTATGGCAGAAGGATGGGGAGCTGTTTGTGTCTCAGGGAAAGTATGCCAATGAGATACTAAGGAGATTCCATATGGAAAAGTGCAAGCCGATGCAGACTCCTCTAGTAGGTAACTAGAGGAAGGAGGATGCTACTTCAGGAGAAGTAGTAGAAGCTACTGTGTACAGGTAGCTTGTGGGTTCACTGATGTACTTAGTGAACACACGACCATATTTGTGCTATGCAGTGAACTAGCTGAGTCAAGCTATGGTTCAGCCTACCAAGATGTTTTGGAAGGCGGAAAAGCATGTTTTTAGATACCTCAAAGGCACATCTCAGTATGGATTATGGTATAGACAGACAAAGGGAGTGAAGCTACAGGGCTTCACTAATGTAGATTGGGCAGGGAGTCCATCAAATCAGAAGAGCACATCAGGTGGAATTTTCAACCTTGTGTCGGTGATAGTTTCTTGGTACAGCAGGAAACAAAGGTCGGTTGCACTCAGTATGACAAAGGCCGAATACATGGTTGCAAGTCAGGAAGCATGTGAGGCCATCTGGATGCAGAAAATTTTAGTTGGTTTGTTTGATTAGAGGATGGATCCAACTCTGATCTATTGTGATAATCAGATAATCAGAGTTGTATCAAAGTCTCTGAGAATCTAGTATTTCATGATAGGTCCAAGCACATCGACATTCAGTATCATTATCTCAGAGATTGTGTGGCAAAGAGGATCATGTTGTTGCCATATATTTCGATCGAGGAGCAAGATGCTGACATTTTGACTAAGGCATTGTCAAAGTGTAAATTCGAGTTCCATAGAGACAGGATCGAGGTGGCTAATAATCCCATTCTTGTTGAGAGGGAGTGTTGAAATGTGGCAAAAAGAATATTCCAATTTTAATTTGTCCTTGAATTAAAATTGAGAATTAAAATTCGAATTTAGTCTCACCAGCCACTTGAAAAATAATTAATTAATTCATCTTGGATTAATTAGTTGGAGAAATTCAAGCTAGAAGTCTTTGTGAAGTCATGCAATAGTTATCCCTTAAATTAAGGAGATTATCCCTTAATTAAGGAGATAAGGATGAGTTATAATTGAGTTGTAATTAGTTAGCTTAGTTAACTGAGTTATGTCCATTTAAATTAGTTCCAAACAGTTTGAGGAATTAATTGTGAGTTCAGTCAGTTAATGCATGCATGCATCAAACTAGTGTACTTTGGATAACTGAAGATTCTCTCATAAATAACTCATGCATGTCTATTCAGAGAAAGACCCAGTTGAGATTAAAGACAGGGATAGTGTACTATCAGTTGCAAGAATTTTCCTATAAGAAAATCTATTGCATGCAGAAGGAATTCATTCCTTGAGATTTGCGCAGTTTTGCAAGGTGTATGATTAGTGTGAGTGATCAGTGTTACACATGGTAACAACTGGATCACCCTAGAAAAACTGCACTAGGAAATAGGAGCTTGGAGGGCAGTGTGGAGGACTTAATGAGAAGTCTATTTTGCCTGTGAGCATCTATGTGGATTGTACTGAGAGCTGGTTAGCTGTGAGAGCTAAAGCTGTGTGTAATCCTGATATATTTCCACTTGTATGATAATACAGATATCGGAGTTTTTAGCCGAGGCTTTCCCCAGTGTATTCTTCTGTGTTTCATGTACATTGATTCTTCTTCTAGTTATATGTGTTCTTCTTGATCTAGCTCAAATCTATTAAGCTTCTGCAAGTTTGATTGTAGAAGTAGATTAAGTATATTGCTTTAGTTGTATTGCATTATCAGGTTAATCTATAGTGAGAATTTCTACATGGTATCAGAGCAAAGGTTATTAGAGCTGTGAACAATATACGGAGAAGAGAATTCGAAGTTTGAAGTTCAGGATTGCAAGTACAAATCGAATTCATCTCATACTTCAAGTTGGTCAATGGCATTCTACAGCTTGAGACTCGAGTATTCCTTAGAAGGTAGCTTGAATTACATATCATGGAAGGATAGAATGGAAGCGGTATTAAAAGATAATGGTTTGAAGGATTTCATTGATCAAGAAATCCCCAAGCCAGCTGCAGCTAATGCACAAGAATTGGCTGAATGGAAGAAGTGTGTGGTGAAGGCGAGATGGATTCTTCTGGAGGGAGTTCAAGACCATATTGTCTCGACTATCCATGGGAAGGAGACTCCATTTTCAATGTGTAAGACATTGAAGGACCTCTATCAGAATAGTAGCGACTAGAGGAATCTAGCACTCAAGGATAAGCTTCGGAAAATCAAGATGGAGAAGGTCGATACTATTTCTACGTGTTTGAACAAGCTCACCACCTACAAAGATGAGCTTGGTAGTATGGGAATAACTACTGCCGATGATGATATGGTGAGCCTTTCTCTCCTCGGTCTTCCAAAGAGCTAGAATAGCTACCACGACTCTGTGAATGGAAGAGAGAAACTATCGGATTGGGAATGACTGTGGTCGGATCTCATGCAAGAGGAGATCAGGAGGAGCACTCGAGATGGTTCATCATTAAAGAATGATGATGAAGAAAATCTGGCCTTAGCGAGTAAGGCAAGGAAAGGGAAAGGGAAGGCTTCCCATTCCAAATCGAATTCTTCTCATGGAGGGAAGAAGGGTGAAAAATCTAAAGTGAGATGCTTTAATTGTCATGAGATGGGACATTATGCAACTAATTTCCCATCGAAGAAGTCCAAGAAGGGATCCACAAAAGGATCAGAAGGTGAGGCATTAGCCTCTCAGTTTTAAATGGAGTTTACCCTCATCGCATGTATGGTTTCATTGATGGTGGGTTGTGTTTGGTATCTGGATAGTGGAGCCTCATTCCACATGACCGACGATAAAATTTTATTCAGTACCTTGGAGGAGAAAGACCTCAAGATGCGCATAGAGATGGGTGGCAACAAAAAGCACTGTGTTTCAAGAGAAGGCATGGTTGCTTTTCAGAGGGAGCATGGAGCTCCTCTCACCTTGACTGATGTAAAGTATGTGCCTGGACTGAAGAAGAACTTGGTATCGGTCGTGATGTTGGAGGATAAAGACTATGATGTTGTCTTCAATAAAGAAAAGGCTTTCCTAAGACACATAGCCATGGATCAGACCAAGAGGATTGGGATTTGAGTGAGGAATATCTATAAAATAGAGGTAGATGACTGTGCAACATTGAGCTCGAAAGTAGAATTGGTGCAAAACCAAGACATTGGTGAGTTATGGCACAGGTGTTTGGGCCATCTGCATCATGGGGCCTTGAAGATAATGTAGCAGATCTCTACTGGACTTCCCAAAGGTAAACTAGAGCATGTTGACACATGCAAAGGTTGTACCTTGGGAAAGTACACCAAGTCTTCCTTTCATGATCAAGACAGTCGAGTAGAAGTGATCTTAGAGCGAGTTCATACTTATTTGTGTGGACCATTCCCGATAGCATCCACCGTGAAGAAAAGGTATTATGTGATTTTCATTGATTATTTTTCTCGTAAATGATGGATTTATTTCATGCAGAAGAAGGACCAAACCTTCTCAAAGTTTTGTGAGTTCAAAGCTTTGGTTGAGAAAGAGTCAAGGAAGAAGATCAAGGCCTTGAGTAGCAACAATGGTGGAGAGTATGTCTCTCAAGAGTTTAAGGACTTCTTTGCAATGGAAGGAATTAAACGGGAGTTGATGGCACCTCATAACCCACAGTAGAATGGGGTGGCCGAAAGGAAGAATAAAACGATTATAGGGGTAGCACAGGCGATGTTGCATGACCAAGGCCTAGCACTTCATTTGTGGGCTAAGGCATGCAACACAGTGGTCTATTTGCAGAATAGAAGCCCGCATCGCATACTTGGGATGAAGACACCAGAGGAAGCTTTCTTCGGTAAGAGACCAGATGTGGGTCACTTCAGGATCTTTGGCTCATCGGTATATTACCATGTGACAAAGGATGCACGGAAGAAGATTGAACCAACAACTGAGCTGGGGATACTTGTGGGGTACACTGATACACCCCACAACTATCGGGTGTACTTGCCTACCAGTCAGAGGACAATGGTTTGCAGAGATCTCAAGTTTGATGAGCAAAATGCCATGCTAGTTTCCTTGAGAGGGAGCTCCAACTACAGGCTGTGAAGGAACTTTTGGTTCCTAAGGTGGAGGAGCCTCAGACTGATGCAGAGCAACCACATGCAGAGTTTCCAGGAGTGGAGACATCCACTTAAGAAGAGTCTTCCAAAGATGGACATAAGCGCACAAGAGAAGCTAACAGATTGTTGTCAGATGTGAGAGAGAATGTGGGAGAATCATTTTCTCAGTGCAGACAGAGGAAGTCACCTGAGAGGTACACTGGATACATGGCCCTTGTTGGGGAATGTGTTGAGACCGATCCATCTTCCTTTGAGGAAGCAGTGCAGCAACCGATTTGGGTTGATGCTATAGTGGAGGAGTATGACTTCACAGTTCGAAACAGTGTTTGGGATGTGGTTCCAAGACCTGTGACGAAGTCAGTTGTGAGTTCCTGTTGGCTTTACAAGGTAAAGCAAGCTGTTGAAGGTAGTATGGAGAAACATAAGGCAAGATTTGTTGCTCGTGGTTTCTCACAGGTCGAGGGGATCGACTATGATGAGACTTTTGCTCCTGTGGCAAGGTACTCATCTATCAGATCGATGTTGGCACTATCAGCACAGTTGGGTTGGAAGATCCATCAAATGAATGTGAAGACTGCATTCCTCAATGGCAAGATTGAGGAAGAGGTGTACATAGAGCATCCGGAAGGTTTTTAGGCCTTCGATCATGAGTCACATGTGTGCCGACTCAAGAGAGCTTTGTACGGGCTGAAGCAAGCACCTTGTGCTTGGTACACCAGGATTGACAACTACTTCATCGGGTTGGGCTTCACAAAGAGTAAAGCAGATGCGAACCTATACCACATCATGGTGAAAGGTAAGTAGTTGATCATTGTACTTTATGTTGACGATCTCATATTAACAGGTGATGATCAGTTGATCATGAGAATTCGAGATGAAAGACATGGGTCTCATGCATTACTTCCTTGGCATGGAAGTATGGTAGAAGGATGGGGAGATTTTTGTGTCTCAGGGAAAGTATGCTAATGAGATACTCAGGAGATTCCATATGGAAAAGTGCAAGCCCATGTAGACTCCTCTAGCACGTAACTAGAGGAAGGAGGATGCTACTTTAGGAGAAGTAGTAGAAGCTACTGTGTACAGGCAGTTTGTGGGTTCACTGATGTAATTAGTGAACACACGACCATATTTGTGCTATGCGGTGAACCAGCTGAGTCAAGCTATGGTTCAGCCTACCAAGATGTTTTGGAATGCGCCAAAGCATTTTTTGAGATACCTCAGAGGCACATCTCAGTATGGATTATGGTACAGATGGACAGAGGATGTGAAGATACAGGGCTTCACTGATGCAGATTGGGTAGGGAGTCCATCAAATCGGAAGAGCACATTAGGTGGAATTTTCAACCTTAGGTTGGTGGCAGTTTCTTGGTACAACAGGAAATAGAGGTCGGTTGCACTCAGCATGGCAGAGGCCAAATACATGGCTGCAAGTCAGGCAGCATGTGAGGCCATCTGGATGCGGAAAATTTTAGTTGGTTTGTTTGATCATAGGATGGATCCAACTATGATCTATTGTGATAATCAGAGTTGTATGAAACTCTATGAGAATCCAGTATTTCATGATAGGTCCAAGCACATCGACATTCGGTATCATCATCTCAGAAACTGTGTGGCAAGGAGGATCATATTGTTTCCGTATATTTCGACCGAGGAGAAAGATGCTGACATTTTGACTAAGGCATTGTCAAAGTGTAAATTTGAGTTCCATAGAGACAGGATCGGGGTGGCTGATAATCCATTTCTTGTTGAGAGGGAGTGTTGAAATGTGGCAATAAGAATATTCCAATTTTAATTTGTCCTTCAATTAAAATTGAGAATTAAAATTCGAATTTAGTCTCACCAACTGCTTGAAAAATAATTAATTAATTCATCTTGGATTAATTAGTTGGAGAAATTCAAGCTAGAAGTCTTTGTGAAGTCATGCAACAGTTATCCCTTAAATCAAGGAGATTATCCCTTAATTAAGGAGATAAGGATGAGTTATAATTGAGTTGTAATTAGTTAGCTAAGTTAACTGAGTTATGTCCAGTTAAATTAGTTCCAAACAATTTGAGGAACTAATTGTGAGTTTTGTCAGTTAATGCATGCATGCATCAAACTAGTGTACTCTAGATAACTGAAGATTCTCTCATAAATAACTCATGCATGTCTATTCAAAGAAAGACCCAGTTGAGATTAAAGACAGGGACAATGTATTATCAGTTGTAAGAATTTTCTTATAAGAAAATCCCTTGCATACAGAAGGAATTCATTCCTTGAGATTTGTGTAGTTTTACACGGTGTATGATCAGTGAGAGTGATCAGTGTTACACATGGTAACAGCTGGATCGCCCAGGAAAAAATGCGATAGGAAATAGGAGCTTGGAGGGCAGTGTGGAGGACTCAATGAGAAGTCTATTTTTCCTGTGAGCATCTGTGAGGATTGTACTGAGAATTGGCTAGCTATGAGAGCAAAATCTGTGTGTAATCCTGAGATATTTCCACTTGTATGATAATACAGATAGCGGGGTTTTTAGCTGAGGCTTTCCCTAGAGTATTCTTCTGTGTTTTATTTACATTGATTCTGCTTCTGGTTAAATGTGTTCTGCTTGATCTTGCTCAAATCTATTAAGATTTCGCAAGTTTGATTGTAGAAGTAGATTAAGTATATTGCTTTAGTTGTCTTGCATTATCAGGTTAATCTATAGTGATAATTTCTACATGGTATCAGAGAAAAGGTTATCAGAGCTGTGAATAGTATACAGAGAAGAGAATTCGAAGTTTGAAGTTCGGGATTACAGGTACAAATCGAATTCATCTCATACTTCAAGTTTTTCAATGGCGTTCTACGGCTTGAGATTCGAGTATGCCTTAGAAGGCATCTTGAATTACATAGCATGGAAGGATAGAATGGAAGCGGTATTAGAAGAAAATAGTTTAAAGGATTTCATTGATCAAGAAATCCCCAAGCCAACTGCAACTAATGCACAAGAATTGGCTGAATGGAAGAAGTGTGTGGTGAAGGCGAGATGGATTCTTCTGGAGGGAGTTTGAGACCATATTTTCTCGAGTCTCCATGGGAAGGAGATACCATTTTCAATGTGGAAGAAATTAAAGGACCTCTATCATAACAGTAGCAACCAGAGGAAACTGGGGCTCAAGGGTAAGCTTTGGAAAATCAAGATGGAGAAGGATAATACTATTTCTACATATCTGAACAAGCTCAACACCTGAAGTGATGAGCTTGGTAATGTGGGAATAAATACTGCCGATGATGATATGGTGAGCCTTGCTCTCCTTGTTCTTCCAAAGAGCTGGAATAGTTACCAAGACTCTGTGAATGGAAGAGAGAAACTGTCGGATTGGGAATGACTGTGGTCAGATGTTGGGTCCCTATAATACTAGTGATTACCCCATTACTATTGTAGTTATACCCCTTATTAATATTTTTGTGCCCCTATTGCCCCCATATTGTTATTACTGTGCCCCGTAAAATCCCTCTATTGTTATTTTTGTGGCTTTATATTATTATTGTTAGGTCGGCTGGATTATTTTGTGACTCCTTAGACTCCTATATATAGAAAGGAGGTTTTGTCATTTGAATCATCCAAGAAATTGTTCATTTATGTAATGTAAAGGAGGTTGCCCCCTCGAAGAGGCTGAATTATAAGGCGTTGATCTATCTTTTCTATCTTTTCTTGAGCTGGTTTCATAACATTTGGTATCATAGCTTTGGATTCTAGGGTTTCGCTGCTCCAAACAGGTCATCGTGGCATTTTCGCTATAAAGTTTTTTCTGTGACGTTTCAGAAGTCACAAAAAAAACCCATTTGAGAAGAGCGCTAAACCTTGGGTCCGAATTTCAGAGCTTTTCGCGTGATATTTGCGGAGATATGATCTGAGGAAGTTGGTCTTTTTGCAGACTCCTGAATTACATTCAAAACAGGTGACCTGGGGAAAATCATCATAACTTTCTCTCTGGGGATCGGATTGAAATTGCGTAAGAAGGTACAGAAAGAGGACAAACTGTAGTTTCTTGTATGCATGTTTTAGATCCAAAGGTTGAAACAGTGACTTGTGGCACATCGTACAAGTTCGCTTGACTGAACTAGTCTATAAGCAAGTCACTGTGGGAGATTTCACATAACTCTTCCTTGGAGAATCCAATTTGGGTCAGACTTGTGGCATTGGAAAGAGGACACAAAGGGCTACTATAGCTCACAAATTTAGAACTAGATGATTGGAAAGTATAGAGATACATTACAGGCAATATCAGGATTCTACAAAGTGAAAAAAGGTGTGTAGTTTTTTTTTTAAATTTTTGCATAAGCTGGGTTTGAAGGAATTCAAAGGGCATAGTAAAGAATTATTATCGGTAACTGATGCCCCGAGGAAAGAAAATGAAAAAACCTAGTAAGGAACCTGAAAGCTCTAGCATGACTCATGAAGAGGAGGAAGAAATGCTACATGATATATCAAAATTACAAGAACAAGTGCAACAAATGTCACGCTCACAAAAGCTAACAGAAGCTAAGATAAATGGTATGGAATCTAAGATAAAGGGCGTGGAAGCTAAGATGGATGATTGGAAGACATATTTGAAGATAGACATGGAAGAATTGAAGATAGATTTGAACACAAGCTTGAAGACAGGCATGACAGATATGAAGACAGATTTGACAAATTTTCTACAAGAAATACTTACTAATGGTGAAAAGGTAGTAAAGGAAACTCATGATGCGAACAAAAGAAATGTTAATCATGATATCATAGACTCTAATGTTGTATCGAAGACCCACCATATTCCAAAAATCGATATGAGAAAGTTTGATGGCAAGGATCCTGCAACATGGATATTACAGATGGAGCAATTTTCGATCTCAATAATGTGCAAAACACACAAAAGGTACGTATGGAAACTTTATATTTGGAACCAAATCAGTTTGTATGGTATCAATGGCTTTGCTCTCGTAAACAATTTATCACTTGGGAAATTTTTACGAAAGAATTGATAGCACATTATGAGGATACAAAAAGCAACACTTTTTTTAGCCAATTGATAAGTCTCAAACAAAAGGGTTCAATAATGGAGCACATTGAGGAGTTCCAAAAATTGAACATAAGGGTAAAAGATATTCCAGAGGAGCATAGGATTGATGTGTTCATAGGCTCTTTAAAGGATAATATCCAACATGATGTTCGCCTTTGGGAACCTGATTCATTAGAGAAGGCATTCAGGTTAGCAAGAAAAATGGAAAGCAAAATTATGGCAACCAGGAAGCATACCACTCACAACTATAAAGACGGAAGTGTTGTTGCCCCTAGTCTTCCACAACCTATAAGGTTGACACCACAAAAATTGGAAGAAAAAAGAGCAAAAGGGCTTTGTTACAGTTGTGATAGAAAATACACTAAAGGTCATAAGTGTGCTGAGAAGAAATTATTCTACATAGATTGTGAAGAGGAAGAAGAAAAGGAGCAAGAAAGGTCAAAAGAAGAGGATATACTCCAGGAACAAAGCCTAGATGAAGAAAAAATAAATCCGACCATATCTTGTAATGCATTGGCGGGAATTACCACTCCTCAAACCATCAAGATAGAAGGACAAATCAAGAAGAAAAAGGTAATAGTGTTGATTGATTCAGGAAGCACCCACAATTTTATTCATTGTAGGGTAGCAAAAGAATTGAATTGCTTCCTATATCCAGCACCAGAGTGTCAAGTGATGATTGCAAATGGAGGAACAATAAATTTCTCTGGAAAGTGCCATAATATCAAGCTATCCATGGGAGAATATGTATTGACTAGCCCAATGCTTTCCATTCCAATGGGAGGTGCTGATGTTGTACTAGGAGTCCAATGGTTACAATCCTTGGGTACAATAGCTTTTAATTTTCAAGAACTTTTCATCAAATTTTCTGCGGAAGGAAAGGAAGTTGAATTAAGGGGTATTGCAGGGAAACCAGGAAAGATAATCAGCTCTAATGGTATGACAAAGCTTCTAAAAAAGGAGCAAAGAGGTGTAATTCCACAATTATGTTCGCTAGATGTTTCCACATCAGAATACACTATTTCTCCAGATCTCCAAAAAGTCCTAGACAATCATTCCAAGGTATTTGAGACTCCCAAAGGTCTCCCACCTATGCGTGATCATGATCATGCTATTCATCTGATTCCAGGAAGTGTTCCTCCAAACATCAGGCCGTACAGATATCCCTATGTCCAAAAGAGTGAAATTGAACGTATGGTTGCAGAAATGCTAGAGGCTGGTATAATTCAACCGAGTCAAAGTTCTTTCTCTGCTCCAGTAGTATTGGTGCACAAGAAGGATGGATCATGGTGCATGTGTCCGGATTATAGGGAGCTCAACAAGCTCACTATTAAAGATAAGTTCCCCATTCCTGTCATTGATGAATTACTGGATGAATTGCATGGATCAATTTACTTCACCAAGTTGGATCTTCGTTCAGGATATCATCAAATCAGAATGAAGATTGAAGACATTCCGAAAATAGCATTTAGAACTCATGAGGGTCATTATGAATTTTTGGTCATGCCTTTTGGCCTTACCAATGCACCTTCAACATTTCAAGGTTTGATGAATTCAATTTTCAAACCATTCCTTAGAAAATTTGTGTTAGTATTTTTTGATGATATACTAATCTACAGCAAGTCTTGGAAGGATCATGTTGAACATGTTGACAGGGTGCTACAACTATTGGAGGAGAAACAATTATATGCAAAAAGATCCAAATGTTTCTTTGGAGTCCAGGAGGTGGAATATTTGGGTCATATTGTATCTCATGAAGGAGTTAAGGTAGACCCTAGCAAAATTAAAGCCATTAAGGAATGGAAAATCCCCACATCCATAAAGCATCTGCGAGGATTTCTTGGGTTGACAGGGTATTATCGCAAGTTTGTTAAGAATTATGGGAGAATAGCAGCACCTCTAACAACATTATTGAAGAAAGATGCATTTTCATGGACTCTGGAAGCAACAAAGGCCTTTGAACATCTTAAAGAGGCAATGTGCCAAGCACCGGTCTTAGCTACACCGGACTTCACAAAAACCTTTATTGTGGAATGTGATGCTTCAGGAAATGGAATTGGTGCTGTTCTAATGCAAGATGAAAGACCCATTGCTTTTGAAAGTCGTCCAATCAAGGGAAAGTTTTTAAGCAAAGCTATTTATGAGAAGGAAATGTTGGCAATACTCCATGCACTTAAGAAATGGCGACCCTACCTAATGGGAAGACACTTCAAGGTAAAAACGGATCATGATAGCCTTAAATACTTTTTAGAACAAAGATTATCCTCTGAAGAGCAACAAAAGTGGGTCACAAAGATGTTGGGTTATGACTTTGAAATCATCTACAAAAAAGGGAAGCAAAATGTGGTGGCAGATGCACTCTCAAGAAAGGATGAGGATGTGGAAGCATTGTTGTGCACCATTTCTATTATCCAACCAGATTGGATAAACGAAGCAAGGGAGGAATGGAAGAATGACGAAGAAGTGTGGGCACTTATTCGAAAGCTACAACAAGATTCCAATACGTCTGATACATTTAGCTGGCAAAATGATTCGTTATGGTACAAAGATCGCTTATACCTCTGTAAGAATTCCCATCTAAAACAAAAGATTCTTATGGAATTGCACACTTCTCCCTTAGGAGGGCACTCAGGATTTTTAAAAACTTACCACAGGGTTAAGAAGGAATTTTTTTGGGATGGCCTTAAATCAGATATTCAAAAGTTTGTGGCAGAATGTTTGGTTTGCCAACAAAATAAAGTGGAAACAATTAAGACACCGGGTCTATTACAACCTTTATCCATTCCAAGCCAACATTGGGAGGAGGTTTCAATGGATTTTATCACAGGTTTACCCAAGTCTGAGGGAAAAAGTGTCATCATGGTGGTAGTTGACAGGCTTACCAAGTATGCACATTTTTGTGCATTATCACATCCATTTAAAGCCAGTACAGTTTCTACTCAATTTATGGAAACAATTCAAAATCTACATGGAAACCCAAAGATTATTGTAAGTGACAGAGATCCCATTTTCATTGGAAATTTTTGGACAGAATTATTTTCTTGTCTTGGTACTCAGTTAGCTCATAGCTCATCTTATCATCCTCAATATGATGGGCAAACTGAGATAGTAAACAAATGTTTGGAGGGATATCTTCATTTCTTTGTATCTGATAAACAGACACACTGGGTTGAATGGTTGCCTCTGGCTGAATGGTGGTATAACACTTCCTTCCATACAACAAAAAAATGACCCCATTTATGGCACTTTATGGGTATCAACCACCATCCATCACATCATATTTAAGAGAAAATTCTAAGGTTCAGGCAGTGGAACATCACATCGAACATCAACAACAAGTCCTCCAACTCTTAAAGGATAACCTCGTGTTGGCACAGAATAGAATGAAACAACAGGCAGATCAACATCGCAGTGAAAGAAGTTTTGATGTAGGTGATTGGGTATTCCTACGGCTACAACCATATAAGCAAATGTCACTCAAGCAAGCTAAGAAGGATAATAAATTATCACCAAAGTATTATGGTCCGTACAAGGTGTTGCAAAAGATTGGTAATATGGCATACAAATTGGAGCTTCCTGCAGCCTCTCGATTGCACCCAGTTTTCCATGTTTCATGTTTAAAGAAGGTTATAGGCGACAAGCTCCCAGTTCAAACAATATTTCCAGAACTTGATGAGGAAGGAAAAATTATATTGGAACCGGAAGTAGTCATAGAAACAAGAACTCGACAGCTACGAAATCGATCAATTTCAGAGTATCTTATCAAGTGGAAGAACTTATCTGCTGAAGATTCTACATGGGAAGATGAGAATTTTATGCAGAAGTATCCAGAACTACTCAAGCATTGAGGACAACACTTTTTTGAAGGCGAGGGGCATGTTGGGTCCCTATAATACTAGTGATTACCCCATTACTATTGTAGTTATACCCCTTATTAATATTGTTGTGCCCCTATTGCCCCCATATTGTTATTACTGTGCCCCATAGAATCCCTCTATTCTTAGTTTTGTGGCTTTATATTATTATTGTTAGGTCGGCTGGATTATTTTGTGACTCCTTAGACTCCTATATATAGAAAGGAGGTTTTGTCATTTGAATCATCCAATAATTGTTCATTTATGTAATGTAAAGGAGGTTTCCCCCTCGAAGAGGCTAAATTCTAAGGCGTTGATCTATCTTTTCTTGAGCTGGTTTCATAACATCGGATCTCATGCAGGAGGAGATCAGGAGGAGCACTCGAGATGGTTCTTCATCAAAGAATGATGATGAATAAAATCTACCCTTAGCAAGCAAGGCAAGGAAAGGGAAAGGGAAGGCTTCCCATTCCAAATCGAATTCTTCTCATGGAGGGAAAAGGGTGACAAATCTAAAGTGAGATGCTTTAATTGTCATAAGATGGGACATTATGCAACTAATTTCCCATCGAAGAAGTCCAAGAAGGGATCCACAAAAGGATTAGAAGGTGAGGCATTAGCCTCTCAGTTTGAAATGGACTTTACCCTCATCGCATGTATGGTTTCATCGATGGTGGGTTGTGTTTTGTATTTGGACAGTGGAGCCTCATTCCACATGACTGGCGATAAAAGTTTATTCATCACTTTGGAGGAGAAAGACCTCAAGATGCACATAGAGATGGGTGACGATGGAAAGTACTTTGTTTTAGGAGAAGGCACGAATGCTTTTCAGAGGAAGCATGGAGCTCCTCTCACCTTGACTGATGTAAAGTATGTGCCTGGACTGAAGAAGAACTTGGTATCGATCATGATGTTGGAGGACAAATGCTATGATGTTGTCTTTAGTAAAGGAAAGGCGTTCCTAAGACACATAGCCATGGGTCAGACCAAGAGGATTGGGATTGAAGTGAAGAATATCTATAAATTATAGGTAGATGACTGTGCAACATTGAGCTCAAAAGCAGAATTGGTGCAAAGCAAAGACATTGGCGAGTTATGGCACATGCAGTTGAGCCATCTGCATCATGGGACCTTGAAGATAATGCAATAGATCTCTACTGGACTTCTCAAAGGTAAAATTGAGCAAGTTGATACATGTAAAAGGTTGTACCTTGGGAAAGTACACCAAGTCTTCCTTTCATGATCGAGACAGTCGAGCAGAAGCGATCTTAGAGCGAGTTCATACTGATTTTTGTAGACCATTCTCAACAGCATCCACCATGAAGCAAAGGTATTATGTGATTTCATTGATGATTTTTCTCGTAAATGTTGGATTTATTTCATGCAGAAGAAGGACCAAACCTTCTCAAAGTTTTGTGAGTCCAAAGCTTTGGTTGAGAAAGAGTTAGGGAAGAAGATCAAGGCCTTGAGAAGCGACAATGGTGGAGAGTATGTCTTTCAAGAGTTTAAGGACTTCTATGCAGCGGAATGAATTAAACAGGAGTTGACGGTACCTCATAACCCATAGCAGAATGGGATGGCTGAAAGGAAGAACAGAACAATTGTAGGGGCAGCACGGGCGATGCTGTATGACCAAGGTGTACCGCTTCATTTGTGGGCTGAGGCATGCAACACAACGGTCTATTTGTAGAATAGATACCCGCATCGCATACTTGGGATGAAGAAACCAGAGGAAGCTTTCTCCAGTAAGAGACCAAATGTGGGTCACTTTAGTATCTTTGGCTCATTGGTATATTGCCATGTGACAAAGGATGCATGGAATAATCTTGAGCCGACAGCTAAGCTAGGGATACTTGTGGGGTACACTGATAAAACCCACAACTATCGGGTGTACTTTCCTACTAGTCAGAGGACAGTGGTTCACAGAGATCTCAAGTTTGATGAGCAGAAGGCCATGCGAGTTTCCCTTGAGAGGGAGCTCCAACTACAGGCTGTGGAGGAAATTTTGGTTCCTAAGGTGGAGGAGCCTCAGACTGATGCGGAGCAGCCACATGTAGAGGTTTCAGGAGTGGAGACATCCACTCAAGTAGAGTATTCTAGAGATGGAAGGAAGTGCATAAGAGAAGCTGACAAATTATTGTCAGATGAGAGAGAGAATGAAGGAGAACCATCTTCTCAGCGCAGACAGAGGAGGTCACCCGAGAGGTACACTGGATACATGCACCTTGTTGGGGAATGTGTTGAGACCGAGCCATATTCCTTCAAGGAAGTAGTGCAACAACCGATTTGGATTGATGCTATAGTGGAGGAGTATGACTCCATAGTTTGGAACAATGTTTGGGATGTGGTTCTAAGACCAGTGAACAAGTCAGTTGTGAGTTTCCATTGGCTTTACAAGGTAAAACAAGTTGTTGATGGTGGTGTGGAGAAACATAAGGCAATATTTGTTGCCCGTGGTTTCTCATAGGTCGAGGAGATCAACTATGATGAGACTTTTTCTCTTGTAGCAAGGTACTCATATATTAGATCTATGTTGGCACTATTAGCATAGATGGGTTGGAAGATCCATCAGATGGATGTGAAGACTGCATTCCTCAATGGAAAGATTGAGGAAGAGGTTTACATAGAGCAGCGAGGAGGTTTTTATACCTTCGATCGTGAGTCGCATGTGTTCCGACTCAAGAGAGCATTGTACGAGCTGAAGCAAGCACCTCATGCTTGGTACACCAGGATCGACAACTACTTCACTGGGTTGGGCTTCACAAAGAGTGAAGCGGATACGAACCTGTACCACATCATGGTGAAAGGTAAGTAATTGATCATTGTACTTTATGTTGATGATCTCATATTGATAGGTGATGATCAGTTGATCATGTCTTGCAAGGAGGACCTTGCAAGAGAATTCGAGATGAAAGACATGGGTCTCATGCATTAATTCCTTGGCATGGAAGTATGGCAGAAAGATGGGGAGTTGTTTGTGTCTCAGGGAAAGATGCCAATGAGATACTCAGGAGATTCCATATGGAAAAGTGCAAGCCCATGCAGATTCCTCTAGTAGGTAACTGGAGGAAGGAGGATGCTACTTCAGGAGAAGTAGTAGAAGCTACTGTGTATAGATAGCTTGTGGGTTCACTGATGTACTTAGTGAACACACGACCAGATTTGTGCTATGCGGTTAACATCTGTGTCAAGCTATGGTTCAACCTACCAAGATGTTTTGGAAGGTGGAAAAGCATGTTTTGAGATATCTCAGAGGCACATATTAGTATGGATTATGGTATAGATGGAAAGAGGGAGTGAAGCTATAGGGCTTCATTGATGCAGATTGGGCAGGGAGTCTATTAGATCGGAAGAGCACATCAGGTGGAATTTTCAACCTTGGGTCGGCAATAGCTTCTTGGTACAACAGGAAACAGAGGTCAATTGCACACAGCACGTCAGAGGCAGAATACATGGCTACAAGTCAGGCAACATGTGAGGCCATCTGGATGTGAAAAAGTTTAGTTGGTTTGTTTGATCAGAGGATGGATCCAACTATGATCTATTGTGATAATCATAGTTGTATCAAACTCTCTGAGAATCTAGTATTTCATGATAGCTCCAAGCACATCGACATTCGGTATCATCATCTTAGAGACTATGTGGTGAGGAGGATCATGTTGTTGCAGTATGTTTTGACCGAGGAGCAAGATTATGACATTTTGACTAAGGCATTGTCAAAGTGTAAATTCGAGTTCCATAGAGATAGGATCGGGGTGGCTGATAATCCCTTTCTTGTTGAGAGGGAGTGTTGAAATGCGGAAACAAGAATATTCCAATTTTATTTTGTCATTGAATTAAAATTTAGAATTAAAATTCGAATTTAGTCTCACTAGCTGCTTGAAAAATAATTAATTAATTCATCTTGGATTAATTAGTTGGAGAAATTCAAGCTAGAAGTCTTTGTGACATGATGAAACAGTTATCCCTTAAATTAAGGAGATTATCCCTTAATTAAGGAGATAAGGATGAGTTATAATTGAGTTGTAATTATTTAGCTCAGTTAACTGAGTTATGTCCAGTTAAATTAGTTCCAAATAGTTTGAGGAACTAATTGTGAGTTTAGTCAGTTAATGCATGCATGCATCAAACTAGTGTACTCCAGATAACTGAATATTCTCTCATAAATAACTCATGCATGTCTATTCAGAGAAGGACCCAGTTGAGATTAAAGATAGGGACAATGTACTATAAGTTGCAAGGGTTCTCTTATAAGAAAATATCTTGCATGCAGAAGGAATTCATTCCTTGAGATTTGCGCAGTTTTACAGGGTGTATGATCAGTGTGAGTGATCGGTGTTACACATGGTAATAGCTAGACCACCTAGGAAAAACTGTGCTAGGAAATAGGAGCTTGGAGGGCAGTGTGGAGGACTTAATGAGAAGTCTATTTTTCCTGTGAGCATCTATGAGGATTGTACTGAGAGATGGCTAGCTGTGAGAGCTAAAGTTGTGTGTAATCCTGAGATATTTCTACTTGTATGATAATACAGATAGTGGGGTTTTTAGCTGAGGCTTTCCCCAGAGTATTCTTCTGTGTTTCATGTTCATTGATTCTGCTTTTGGTTATATGTGTTATGCTTGATCTTACTAAAATCTATTAACCTTCCGCAAGTTTGATTTTAGAGGTAGATTAAGTATATTGCTTTAGTCGTATTGCATTATCAGGTTAATCTACAGTGAGAATTTCTACAAAAGGAGCTTGTAGCTTAAGGAGAATCGACCCCAGTAGGATCCAGGCTGCGATTGCGATATCACATATCACAGGTCATAGGAGAAATGGGTATTTGAGAATCGGCCCCCAAAAGAGCCTAGTTGTGATGCGATATATCGCATATCACAATCGAAGAAGGGCTAGTGGATATGAATCAACCCCGACAGAGTCCAGTTGCAATGCAATATATATCGCAATCATAGTTCGCAGAATGGAAACGGTAGCAGGGAGTGCCAACCTTGGTTCCATGCCGATTACGACTTGCGAAGGGGTTTCCCGACCCAAGAATTTATATGTTTTGTTTTATAGCCCGATGGGTTTTCCATATCGCAAATCACTTGAAGCATGGGTTGGGTTATTCTTTGATGGGGAACACCGATGAAGAACCATCGACAGTGAAGACCGTCGGTCTCAAATCGGAGTTAAGGGAGTTTCACCATACTTTAAATGGTTGTTTCCATGTCTTATTCAGGGGTCGAGAATCTCTGTTGGAAAAATGATCGCCTGCTAAACTTTGATGTTTGTTTGGAACTACCCAGGTTGTGAGGTATTTACCGCCATCTTATTTAAAGGACCATTTGTGTCAGAAGAAGTGGAGAGGATTGGCTGAGTAATTCAGAATCCATTGTATAGCATACCCTAACCCTGGCAGCAGGCCGGGACCTCCCCTTGAGAAGCAGGGAGGTTCTGAGAAGTTGTAGAAGGCCCGATTATCCAAATTGGGTGTTGGGATAAGCATTTTTGCATGATTTTTCTCGAGGAGTTCAATGGTTTTGTTTGTTTTTGAAGCTGGTCTCTCCATTATTTTTCCATCTTCCAGCTTGGAGGTATAAGGATTGTAAAGAATGTTGCTTGTATTTTTATCTCTTTTATGCCACTTAATGAATGAATGCCTCCCCACTATTGAGCAGGGCCCGGAGACGTAGTCCAAATTGGACAAACTCTCTAATCAAATATTTGTGTCATGGTTTCTTGCTGATTGTGTTATTTATGCATTGTTTCATGTTTTTTTAAGTTCCATGGTTAATTAGCTCTGTTATATGTAATTATGATGCATATGTAAGTAAAATTTCTTGGATCAAGTTTGGTATCAGAGCAGGTCTTTGTAGATGCGAATTGCAGGAGTTTATGCTAACCCGGAACAAGCTGCGAAAAGGAGAAGGAACACTTAAGTCCTTTGATCTTGAAGTAGGATGTGCAAAATAAAGAAGAAACATGGTCAATGAAGAAGCTCATTGGGAAGAGGAACAAAATTTCCGCAAGGTATTCTACAATATGGCAGGGAAAGTAGACAAGTTGTTCGCAGAGTATGAGAAGGTGCTTGGGCATGAGAAGAAGGATGTCGATGACCATGGGTCAGCAAATCATGAAGATGGTGGAGAAGAGCCTCTTCCCTCTCCTTCAAGTGATAGTTCTCATCACTCTCATCGAGATTCCAAGCGTTCATCTAAGAAGTCGTTCTTCAAGTTAGACATAAAGTTTGACTTGCCCATGTACAATGGAGAGTGTAGTGCAGAAAAACTTAATAATTGGATAAGATAGATAGAGGTTTACTACCGGATCTAGCAGATCGAAGAAGATGAGGTGAAAGTCCAGTTATCATCTCTTCAACTGAGTGGAACTTCACTCGTTTGGTGGGAGAGAAAGTTGCAGAAGGGCAGCACAAATTCAGGCAACCTTCTCTCCTCTTGGTCTAGTTTTATTTCTACATTGAAAGACCAATTTTAACCTTTGGGTTATAAACAAAAGGCACTTATGGAATGGAAATATCTAAGGCAAGGTAATGGCCAGAATGTGAAAAGCTTCATTGAATAATTTCAGAAACAAGTATTGAATCTGGGCATCTTATTAGATTTGCCCGAGACTGTAACTATGTATGTAGGTGCACTACATAGTTACATAAGACACTCGCTATTCCTGTTCGATCCTACTACAATTGATGCGGGCAACGTAAAGGCTATTCATCTTGAAATCTAAGGTAAGAATGATAGAGATGATCATGCCAAGAAGACGTCGTTCAAACCTCATAATGGAAAATTCTAGAAGAAAGGAAAAGGGAAGGATAAGAAGACTGTCGCAGCCAAGAAAGGGGAAGGAGCAACGCCATCTTGCACTCATTGCAAGAAGGATGGTCATGACAAGGACCACTGCTGGAAGCTGCATCCAGAGCTGAGACCAAAGAGATTCAACGGAAAGGGGAAGAAGAAGATAGTGGCAACAACGCAGGAGCTTGGATCAGATTCCAACGATGAGACATTGATCATAGCCATGGACACAAAAGGTACTCTTTCTGTTAATGATAGTTCCGATTCAATTACAAGTACTAGTTATTTGGATGAGCCTATAAGTAATGAGCGAAAGAGAACTGAGTTATTCAACATTAGAGTTATTATAAAACATATGAAGGTGGAAATTCTGTTCGATTCAGGTTCCTAAGCAAACTTAATCTCAGAGTCCTTAGTGAAAAATTTAGACCTTGAAACTAAGCCTCATTTGAGTCCATACCCAATTGGTTGGGTAAGTGATAAAGCTAAATTGCAGGTAAATAATCAGTGTAGGGCCAGATTTGTTATTGCTTCCAAATTAGTTGATGAGGTAGAGTTAGATGTTGTTCCTTTTGACATCTGTGGAATCATCTTGGGAAGCTCATATCTATATGACAGAAAGGAATTTTTCTTTCACCATGAAAATGAATACCACCTCACAAAGGATGGGGTAGAATATATAGTTAGAGCTCATCATACAAAAGCTAGTGCTAGCCTTGTCAGTCTAGGATAGATTAAACGACTGGTTAATTCCAGTAAAGGGTGCATGCTCATTGTAGTGAGAGCGAAAGAGGCTGAGACAACTGATGCTTTCAAAGGTTGTGATCCTGATCATAAGAAAGAATTGTTTGAAATTATTTCTGACTATGATGGATTGTTTTAGGAACTGAGAGGATTGCCCCAAAAACGGGAAATCCAACATGAGATCCATTTACAACAAGATGCTCCTTTACCAAATGTTGGCATGTATAGGATGGCTTCTATCGAGATGGAGGAGATCAAGAAACAGGTGCAGGAATTGTTAAATCAGGGAATTATCAGACCGAGTTCTTCTCCGTGTGGCTCACCGATCATGTTGGTGCCAAAGAAAGATGACACATGGAGAATGTGAGTAGACTATAGGGTGCTAAAAAAGATTACGGTGAAGAATCGATACCCTCTCCCTAGCATTGATGAATTGTTAGATCAGTTGAAAATTTTTGTTTATTTTACAAAACTGGATTTTTGAAGTGGATTTCACCAGGTTAGAATTGCAGAGCAGGATGTTTGAAATACTGCATTCAAAACCAAACAGGGGTTGTTCGAATGGATGGTGATGCCATTTGGACTGTGAAATGATCCGACCACGTTTATGAGGTAATGAATGATCTATTTAGGCCTTTTCTTGATAATTTTGTGCTTTTATATCTGGACAATATTCTTGTGTATAGTAGGACATGGGATGAACATGCATGTCATGTGAAGAAAGTGCTTGATGTTATGAAACGAGGAAAATTGTATGTAAAAATGTCAAAGTGTGAGTTTTGGAAGACCTCTCTGGTTTATTTAGGCCACATAGTAGGTAATGGGAAATTGAGGATAGATCCCTCTAAAGTAGATGTGACTATGAAATGGCCTGAGCCCAAAAATTTTATAAAGGTCTAAAGTTTTTTGGGCATGGTATTGTTGGACCTCATAATTACTCTTTATTTGATAACTTTTCTCACTTCTTTCTCTTGTTTTTCCATGAAAGACAGATCCCCATCACTGATAAATGATACATTTTGTTTCAAGGAAGACATTAAATGATTGAAATGTTATACTTTTATGTTTTCTCTATTTGAAATAAGTTTTTGCAAATTAGCTATGGAACGTAGCCCATTCCCTAGCTAATTGTGTGTTCCATAGCCACTTCCATGGTTGAGTAGGTTACAAGTGTCAAACGAGGAAACCGGCCACATGGGCATCTCTGGAATGGTCACGACATGGATCCTATCCTAGTCACCCAACCTAGATTGACAAAAAAGCCAGCTCAAGACCACAGTCAAAGGTGGAGTCAAACGAAGAAACCTGAGAGCAATAGGACTCTGTGTCCACTCTTCGTGGCTAATTAATAAATCCGACAGTTTTGTTGTAGCAATAACTCGAACCAGCCATCGGTGATAATAGTTCATGCAACCATCTTGCTGATTTAAAGTCACCTGTAGCTGATCAACCCTTTACGCAGATCTGTTGTAATATGTGGAAACCACCTGTAGCTAAATTCTCTCAAAAGACAGTTAGGAATGTTTCTTTAAATATCAGTTGTAAAGAACTAAGAAGGAGTTCGAATTTTTATATGTATTAAGCTCAGACTTACATCTCTGTAATTTTGGAACTTATTTTCCTATTAATAATATGAAGCCGTGTTTGACCAAGTGATCATTTGCAAGAGTATCTTCAGATAGTTAGCAGCTCAACTCAATCAGTTGCAGAGGGCCCCTGCACTGAAGGAGGTTTTTCTTTTGTTATTTTGTTTACTGTTCAGTTCAGCTTCATTATTTACTTTTAGCAGTATTTGTAGTTTAGATTGATTTCTTGTAGTTGTTTTATTTTAATTATGTTCAGTAGCATAATGTTAGAATTCGATGATGCAGTCTTGTTTCTCCTATCTATTTCATAAATGAAACTTGTTTTGTTTTAATAGGGTAAGGTGGAAAAGTAACAAGGATGCATTATTGATTAGTTTATGTTGGCATTATGACACAGATGTGGCGCTATGGCATAAGTGTTGTCCTTGATGGCAACTCACTCAAGTGGCAAATCACTATTCAGGCTCTCAAAATGATAGAAAATGAGATACCCGCAGGTGAGCCTAACAAAATTTGCGGACCCACAGGTGCTCCAAACAAGAAGTGCAGACATACCCGTAGGTTCTCTGAAAAAAAGGTGCGGGCGTCAAATTCACTCATTTTCATGCAAAGAAGCGCGCGCACGTGGGAAATTTTATGATTGATCCATGGTATTTAGTCTGAAGTTTTTGATCCTATGGTTTTGGTCCGTGGTATTGCATCTAAAATATTGAACCCCGATTTTGGGTCCCTTGTATTGGCTTTCTATGGTTTTGATCCATGGTTTGAGTAAGGGCTTGCCTATAAAAAGGAAAGGAGATCAATTGGCTAGGCACTCATGTGTTGAATATCTTAAGTCAAACAAGATCTGAAATACTTGTAATGGGTTGGTGAGTCATAGTTGAACCTGAGCATGAGAAGATAAATCAATTGAGGGGTCGTGATCTCTTTGGCGCATGATCAGATCTGTGAATCTGATAGTCGAGGGCATATCTGAGGAATGATAAACTATCTTTATCCGGAGGTCCGCAGGCCAGAAATAGTTTAGGTGCGAAGGTACGCAGATCAGAAGACGCCCCAAGTGCAGAGGTGCACGGAGAAGTCGACGGTGCAGGTGCGGAGGTGCGTGGAGAAGACGAGAGTGCAAGTGCGGAGGTGTGCGGAGCAACCGATAGTGCAGGTGCGGAGGTGCGTAAGTCACAAATAGTGCAGGTGCGGAGGTACGCAGATTAGAAGAGCACCAGGTGTGTAGGTGCACAGAGAAGCCGACAGTGCAGGTGCGGAGGTGCACGGAGAAGCCAAGAGTGCAGCTACGGAGGTGCGCGGAGCAGCCGATAGTGCAGTGCGGAGGTGCGCAAGTCACAGATAGTGAAGGTGTGGAGGTACGCAGATCAGGAGACACCTCAGGTGCAGAGGTCCGCAAGGCAGAGACAGTACAAGTGTGAAGCTGCGCAGGCCATAGACAGCGCAGGAGTGAAGCTACGCAGGTCACTGACAGAGAAAGTGCGGACATCCGCAGGTTACTATTGGTGAAGTTGCGGAATTTTCTCTTGATATATGTTTTAGCTGCTTCTATCTATCACTACTGTGTTCAAGGTTCTGATTGGTGTTTGATTACTGGTACTGTGTTCTGAGAAGTTATTAATTCAATATTTTCACAAGGAAGTTGGTTGATTATAGATCTAATTGATGTTTGATTGAGATTCTTGGATCCAATTTGAAAAATTATGAAACGTGGTCCCTGGAAGAAAAGAGAAGGTTGAAGCCTTTAGTGGGTGAGCACCTACGTACTAGTAGCTCAGCTAGTACAAGAGCTAAGGGGGTTGTAGCTCCCTTCCAGGAGAGTCTGGAAAACGAGAGAGGGTTGTAGCTCTCTGCAGGTTGCAGCCTGCATACTGGTAAAGGACTACACCAGTACATCATCATTGTAAAAAGAAGTTTCTAATTGAAAGAAGATAGAGACACATTGCAGCAGGTGGTTTTCACCCACATTGGGTTTCCACCTTATATCTGGTGTTCTTTGGTGTGACTGTCTATTTTTCTTGTTCCTGTTCATTATTATATAATACTGACATTCAAATTAATGGTCAACATCTGAAGAATAAATTAAATTATAAATCTGGAGGGTATATTGAAAAGAATTTGATAATACTGATTCACCCCCCCTCTCAGTATTATTTCCAACAGTTTACTTAGCATTCTTTTCCTCTGTTATTTATTTCCTAGTTCAAATTTCTAATGCACTGTGTGGATAAACGTTTTTGGTCACCATTTCAACACTATATTGATTTAGTTCTCTAAACTATAGAGTATAGTAGGTTGCTTGTTTTCCATCTCAAGAAAGTTATCTTTCAAAATTGGAGGCTTGGACAACTAAAAGTGCTTTAGTTAGTTTTCATTCTCTGTAATTATTTCAATTTTCCTTACAGCTTCACCTTTTAATTTTGACTTAGGATTAAATGGTAGGATAGGATAGATACTCTGTTTTTCCTTCCTTTAACTTAGATTTTGATTAGTTCACCTATAGGAAATTTAGACTCATTTTCTCATCATTTAGACTGTACATCATTAGAAATCAAGGAAACCCCTAAAACAAAACAATATAAAAATACAAAACAACAAAGTAAGAAGGGTTAACTAGCACATATAGTGTAGTACACTTCATCAACTTACGAGCCTTGGTTGATAATTTATGCAAAGCAATTTAGGAAACTAAATTGACTAAACATTTTGGTGCCACTACTGGGGAAGTGTAACTAGGTAACTTTATCTCTTACATTCAAAAAAAAAATGATATGCATAGAGAAAGAGACTCTAGGGGTAGATTTATAGCTAGAGGCAGGAGTTCAATTCCTACAACACCATCTACTCCACCAAGAACAAGAAAAGATACACCTCCATCCCAAACTCATACTCCTAGCCATAGAACTCGTAAAGTTCTAGGGGAAAAAATCCAATTAAAAGAATCTCCTACTTCATCTACCAAGTCAGTCCTAGGGGAGAAAAATATTGAATCTCCAACAGTAGGAGTAGCCTTTTTCACCTCCACAGGGGAGCACATTTTATTTGAAGAATTAGGAACATCTAGTGAGGAAGAAGAAGTAGAACTTCTCTCCCATATCCCATTAGTACAAGAACCAGAGGAGGAGAAAGTAACCTTGCAGGTTGAACCCTATACTGACCCCGAAGAAACTATAATGGCAGAAGAAGTAGAAGATGGAGAATTCACACTGTTTGGAGGAGGGGATAGAGGAAGAGGTAGAGGAAATAATGGAGGAGGTAGAGGAAATAATGGAGAAGGTAGAGAAAATAGGGAAATAGATAATTCTTTTGGATTCCCTATAGTGGATGAAGAAACAAATGCCACAATGAAAAATATATCACCTTGTGTTCTCCCAAACTTCCATGGGTTAAAAAGTGAGGATCCTGAAACATTTTTATTTGAGTTTGAAGTCTTGTGCATAACCTATCACTATTTAGAAGACTCTCGAAAAATTAAGTTGTTCCCTTCAACACTGAAAGGAGCTGCTTTGAACTGGTTCATGGGGTTAGTCACTTAGTCCATTAGAACATGGAATGACATGAAAAAAACATTTTTGGATAGGTATTTGGATTATTGCATGCCTATCAATCACAAAGATGAAGTTTCCAAAATGATGCAAAGAGAGGATGAAAACTTAGAGGATTTGACTGAGAGATTCAACTATAATTTGAAAAGAGAAAAGATGGAAAATTTAGATGAAGACACCTTAAAAGCTCTTTTACTAAAAGCCATTAGAGATGAATGGATAGATATCCTTAACATGATGGGGAAGGGAGATATCTCTCAAATCCTATTAGGTGATATAGGAGAATTGTGTGTTCATCTCTCAAGAGGGAAATCTAAAACTGGGAAAGGTCCAAGAGATCCTTCTCTTGTTAGAGTAAATAAGTCTGCAACTGGATCAGTGAGTAGGGCAGAAATTGGTAATATGCTTGATGAATTCAAAACAGATATCCTAGGGAGTCTTAGTGAGTAAATAGACACCCTTAAGTTGAAAAACAAGCAGAAAGCAACGCTGATGCTTTAGCTATTTTCTGTCCAAAATGCAGAAAAAAACATGCTCTAAGAGAATGCCCTTTAGATGCAAAAATTATAGAGACTTGTATGATTTGCTCAGAGAATCATGAAACCAAGGGTTGTCCTTCGATTCCAGGTCTTAAGGCTATTTTTCAAGAAGAAACAGTTCCAATTTCAGCAGAACCTCTTTGTTTTGTCTCTAGAAAACCTTGGCAGGGGCCACAAAATTCAATTGTGAAAACACATATCAATGGAGTTGAAATTCCAAATACATTGATTGATTTAGGGGCAGCAATAAACATCATGTGCAAACAAACCATGGAACAGCTCAAGCTTCCTAATCTTCTTTACACACCTACATTACTACAATTAGCGGATAGATCTGTAATCAAACCAGATGGATTGTTAGAAGATATTTCAGTATCCTTAGATTCTTGGGAATATCCTGTTGATTTTATGATCCTAAGCCCCAAGAACAATCTAGGACGACATCCACTTATATTAGGAAGACCTTGGCTAGCCACAGCTGATGCTTTCATTAGCTGTAGATCTGGTGTATGTATATTTCTTATGGGAATTCAACAAAGAAATTCACTCTATATCCTCCAGCAAGAATAATCACAGAAATAGATGACAAAGAATGGATTGATGATGAAAATGACATTCAACCTCTCTTTACTATTTCATATATTAGTGAAGATAGTCAAATGTTAAATACAATGGAAAATTTTGAATCATCTCAAGAATATGAACATGATCAATTTCAAGAAAAATCCAACATTGAATATTTGTCATCTAGGCAGATGTCTCTTTACTATATGGGAGAATTTAGTAGCTCTACAATTGAAATATTTCTGGGGCGAACATTGAACATAAACAATAACTTGGAAAAAATACAAAAGGAAACGCTAATCAATACATTACAACAACATTCTGCTGCATATGCATGGGAATATACTGACATGAAAGGAATTAGTCCTAAGACTTGTATTCATCACATCTACATTGAGGAAAATTGTAGACCTATTAAACAACCTCAGAGAAGAATGAATCCAAATCTTAGGGAAATTGTGAAAGAAGAGCTACAAAAACTGTTGAATGTAAACTTCATTTACCCAATTTTAGACAGCCAATGGGTTTCCCCTTTAGTGATTGTGCCTAAAAAGAATGGTAAATGGAGGGTGTGCATTGATTACTGAGAATTGAATAAAGCTACCCTTAAAGATCATTTTCCTTTGCCCTTTATAGATCAAGTGTTAGATACATTAGCAGGTAAGAAGTATTTCTCATTCTTGGATAATTTTAGTGGTTATAATCAGATTCAGGCGGCACTTGAAGATCAAGATAAAACCACATTTACTTGTCCATGGGGAACTTATGTCTACCGAGTACTTCCTTTTGGGTTATGTAATGCACCTGCAACATTCCAAAGAGCAGTACTAGGAATTTTTTCTGATATAATACATGATTGTGTAGAGGTATATATGGATGATTTTACAGTCTATGGGAATACATTTGAAGAAGATTTGGAAAATTTGGAAAGAATACTTAAAAGATGTAAGGAAATAAACCTTTCACTAAGTCATGAATTTTTTTTTATGATGTTTACAGAAGGTATTGTTTTAGGGCATCACATTTCAGGAGATGGGATTAAAGTTGATAAATCTAAAGTAGAAGTCATCTCTAAATTATCAATTCCAAATTGCCAAAAGGATGTTCGAAGTTTTCTAGGATTCATAGGATACTATAGACAATTTATAGAAAATTTCACTAAAATAGCATCCCCACTCTTCAAATTACTCACCAAGGATTGTGAATTCAATTGGAATCCTGATTGCCAGTTAGTATTTGAGACTTTAAAAACAAAAATTTCTGAAGCACCCATCTTGAGAGGTCAAAATTGGAAACTACCTTTTCACATTTCAATAGATGCTTCAGATACAGCTTTGGGAGCTGTATTAGGACAAAAAGACTTGATTCCCTATGCCATCTACTATACAAGTAATAATTTGACTCCCATTGAGTTGAACTATATTGTAACTGAAAAATATTTTTTAGTTGTTGTTCATGCAATCAACAAGTTCATACATTATATAATTGGCTATGAAACCTTTGTTCGTATAGATCACTCTGCAATTAGATATTTAATGAATAAACCTATTACTAATGGCAGAGTTACAAGATGGCTTTTACTCTTGCAAGAATTCAATGTTACTGTGCTAGATAGACCTGGAAAGCAAAACACAGTTGCTAATTTCTTGTCCATAATTCAGAATATCAAAGATGACACTCCGGTTGAAGATAAGTTTCCTGATGAATATCTTTTTGTAGTGACTACTCAAACTCCTTGGTTTGAAGATATTGCTAATTACTTAGTCACAGGGAAATTTCCTTCACATTTGTTTCCTAGAGAAAAAAGAAAAATCATTCAGATAAGCGCAAGATACTTATGGATGACTAATGAATTTTATAAAACAAGCTCAGATCTTATGATCAGAAGATGTGTTAGGGAAGATGAAATGCCTAAGATTCTTAAAGCATGTCATGATGAGCTGTGTGGTGGACACTTTGCTGACAAGAGGAAAACCTATAGAATCCTTTCTTTAGGATATTATTGGCCATCTATCTTCAAGGATGCCAAAGAATATGTCAGGAGGTGTGACTGCTGCCAAAGGGTAGTGAAACCTGCTCCTTCAAATGAAATGCCACTACAAGTTTAGGTACTCATTGAACCTTTTGAAAAATGGGCCTTAGATTTTGTTGGGCCAATTAATCCTTCATCTAAGAAAAATAAGTATATATTGGTATGCACTGATTATGTCACTAAATGGGTAGAGGCCAAAGCATTACCTTTTGCTAATGAAAAATCTGTAGTTAATTTTCTTTTTGAGGACATCTTCACTCATTTTGGTGTTCCAAGAGAAATTGTGACAGATCAAGGATCTCAATTTACATCTAAAATGGTGAAGGATCTTGTGGAAAATTACAAGATCAAACATAGGAAATCTACTCCCTATCATCCACAAGCAAATGGTCAAGTTGAATCTACAAATAAGGTGATTGAAGGAATTCTCACTAAGACTGTGCATCTACATAGAGGAGACTGGTGAGAAAGGCTTCTTGAAGCCTTATGGGCCTATAGAACTACATGGAGGAACATAATGGGACATACACCCTATGAACTTGTTTATGGGAAACAAGCCCTATTCCCTATAGAGTTTCAAATCAAAACCTTTAAGATGGCAGTCCAATTGGTATTGGATTTATCAGAGGCACAAAAAAATAGATTGGAGCAACTCAATGAACTTTATGAAATCAGACAAGATGTATTCCAAAGAACCAGTATAGTCCAACAGCAGAGGGCTAAATGGCATGATAAATATATTAAGGAGAATAAATTTCAGGCAAGAGATTGGGCACTGTTGTTTGATTCAAAGTTCAAAGATTTTCAAGGGAAGTTTCAAACTCATTGGCTTGGGCCATATGAGATTGAAAAAGTCTTTGACAATGGAGCGGTGAGAATAAGAACAATAGATGAGGAAAAGGTACCTCTTCTTGTGAATGGTCATCAATTGAAGATATATCAAAAACCAGTTTCAAGAGAGGAGTTCATTAGGATTTTCCAGGATAATTCTGAAATGAAGCTAGTGAAGAAGAATCCTTCTTCTCCACTAACTTAGTCTTTATTTTTCCAAGAAATGATTGATAAAAAAAAAAAAAATAGAATAAGGTTGAAAACCAATCATTGATTGGCATACTTATACAGAAAATACAGGGTGAAAATCAGAGATTTCTGACATCCTATATTTTCCATTTCCTTTCTGTAATAAGTAGTGACAAAAAGCTACATTTATTTGCAGTATAGAGTCTGCAATTTCATAGTCTCATTCCATCTCATTCAGTTTTCATTCTGTTTTACAGTTCCACTTCATCTCACTGTCATTTTTCATTTACATTTTATTTTTATAGTTTTACTCCATTTCACCCTATTTTTCATTTTATCTTACATCTCATTCCATCTCACTGTCATAACTCATTTCCATTTTATTTCTACATCCATATTTCATAAGCCATATTTCACTTTTCCTTCTTTTCACATTCTGCAGCTGGTTCCATTCCGCAGCTAATCTGATTCTGCAACTACAACTTACTTATCAGCTCTGGCACAATTGTACAGCTCACAAATAAATCATGAATGCAGGGAAATTGAATAATTCCAGGAGATAAACCATTCTCAAAGTACCTATGGATCAACACCAAAAGAATTATCAAGCAAAAGGTTAAGTTCTAAGGTAAAATGCAAATTTATTTCAAATAACAAGTCATAAACATAAGTTATGTATAATATGAATGATCATATGTCTCCTTAATAAGTCATCATTTGATTTGACTACCACATCTCCGCCACATCTTCCACATTCGATACCCAATGGTCTATAATGATTTCATCATACCACACCTCCACTACGGTCTCCATACTCTGTACTTAAAACGGTCTCTAATAACTCCATCTGCTAATGCTCATAACCATGATATGACCAAAGTATCCACATATCTCTAAACCCTCACTATCTACTTATTTCCATAAAAACCCATCATTATTTTTCACTATAACTGCAGACAGTCCATTTCATAGACCAGGAGAGTAATTGTGAAGGTTAGCAAATTCTACGAAACAGAGAGCATGGGACTCATTGTCAGGGTAGAGCCCATAGGGGCAAAGTTTATGGAAGGGTACCCACAACTCAAGGAGATGCTGCAGAAGAATGGATGGCTCAAATTCATTAAAAAATTTGATGGATATCACAAGGAGATCACAAAATCTTTTGCTAGATTATTCAATGGTACAAAAGTAGAGATTGGAGACATTAAGTTTGCATTAACAAAATCTTACATAGTAGAGGCTACAGAACTGCCAAGACTTGGTGAGAGGTGGTTTGAAAACAAAGAATTTCACAGTGAATCTTGGAAGGTAATCCTCAAGAACCCAGGTATGGATGTCACTCTACTTAGAAAATGAATTCATATTTCAACACTCAAAAATAAATGGAGAAGCATGCTTTTGATATTATAAAAATTTATTACCTGTGAGGGAAGATTCAGATGTATGTATGTTCATCATATACATTTATTGATGAACTTTCTAGAAAATGGAAACATCAACCTCCCTTTATTCCTTCTAAACAGTCTGAGGAGGATGGCTTCAAATGTACAGAAGAACATAGAATCCCTAGAGACAACAATTTACCATCATGGGTTGGTCAAAATACTGGTTGAAAATCATCTGAAAAGAATGGGAGATACCTAGGAAAACTTTCTGATAAGAAACCATTCCAAGAGGCACCAGAATCTCCTGAAAAAGATAGTATCAGAAAGATTAGGGGAAAGAAGACTAGTCTAACCATTCAAAGCAACCCTGAGCCTTCAGTACAGAATAATGATGAAGAACCAATCTCTGAAAAATTAACAGAGGTCATAGAGAAAATCAAGCAAAAGAAGAAGATAAAAAAGAAAGCTGGTGGAATTACTGAGAACATACCTGAATCTCCATTACAACAAGATGATGAACAACCAATCTTTGAAAAATTGACAGAGTTTAGGAAACAAATCAAGAGGAACGAAAAGATACGAAAGGAGAAAAAGGGTACAAACGAAGAGAACATAAACCCCCTACAACTTAGAAGGAGCTCTAGACTACGAGGTATGGTGAAGAAGATATCATCAAAGGAAACAGAGTTCATAAATCTAGAGGAAGAAACTCCAGTATCATCTCCTGAAAATGTTCCATTTACATACAGTCCTCAAAACTCTCCTAGACATTATTTTGAAGGCAACCCCAGTAGAGGATCCCTAGTTATAGACCTAGTACAAAAACAAATTTATGATTACATAGAATCACTGGAAAAGAAAAGTGCCTCAATGGATCTAGGATCCTTAGCCAATCTAGAACAACATGTCAATCTACAAGAAATTTTGACTGACTCTCTCAAACAAGAAATCTATGAGTTGGATATATTGAAGAGGCATATCAAGAAAGAAAATGAAACCCTGAAGGAACAAAGCAAATTGGATAAAGCCATTCATGATAATACAATACTGCACCTAGGGAAATGGTACAAGAAGAATAGGAAGTTGAAGAGGAGGAATAGAAACTTGAACAAAACAACGATCAACGAGGAATAGAAACTTGAACAAAACAACGATCAACCTTAAATACAGACTTCTCATGAAGAAACCTAGTATGGAAGTCACTTCAAAGAGGAGCAAGAGAAGAAATTTAGATGTACTGGTAGAGGTATCTGAGCAGATGCAATAGGAAAGAAGAGTTCATAGTTTTGGCAAAATTGCATGGGGACATGCAATGATTTTGTAGTGTGGTATGTTGGACCCCAGAATTACTCTTTCTTTGACAACTTTTCTTAGTTCTTTCTATTGTTTTTCCATGAAAGACAGATCCCCATCACTGATAAATGATAGATTTTGTTTCAAGGAAGACATTAAATGATTGACATGTTATACTTTTATGTTTTTTTATTTGAAATAAGTTTTTTCAAATTAGCTATAGAACGTAGCCCATTCTGGATCTAACCATGTGTTCCATAGCCACTTCCATGGTTGAGCAGGTTACAGGTGTCAAACGAGGAAACCGGCCACATGGGCATCTTTGGAATGGTCACGACATGGATCCTATCCTAGTCACCCAACCCAGATCGACAAAAAGGCATCTCAAGACCACAATCAATGGTGGAGTCAAACAAAGAAACTTGAGAGCAATAGGACTCTGTGTCCACTCTTCATGGCTAATTAATAAATCCGATAGTTTTGTTGTAGCAATAACTCGAACCAGCCACCGGTGATAACAGTTCATGCAATCATCTTGCTGATTTAAAGCCACCTATAGCTGATCAACCCTTTACATAGATATGTTGCAATACGTGGAAACCACCTGTAGTTAAATTCTCTCAAAAGACAGTTAGGAATGTTTCTTTAAATATCAGTTGTAAAGAACTGAGAAGGAGTTCGAATTTTTATATGTATTAAGCTCAGACTTACATCTATGTAATTTTGGAACTTATTTTCTTGTTAATAATATGAAGCCGTGTTTGACCAAGTGATCATTTGTAAGAGTATCTTCAGATAGTTAGCAGCTCAACTCAATCAGTTGCAGAGGGCCCCTTCACTGAAGGAGGTGCTTCTTTTGTTATTTTGTTTACTGTTCAATTTAGCTTCATTATTTACTTTTAGTAGTATTTGTAGTTTAGATTGATTTCTTGTAGTTGTTTTATTTTAATTATGTTCAGTAGCATAATGTTAGAATTCGATGATGCAGTCTTGTTTCTCCTATCTATTTCATAAATGAAACTTGTTTTGTTTTAACAGGGTAAGGTGGAAAAGTAACAAGGATGCATTGTTGATTAGTTTACTTACTGTTTGTTTCCTTTGTTATTTATTTCCTAGTTCAGATTGCCAATGCACTGTGTGGATAAACGTTTTTGGTCACCATTTCAACACTATATTGATTTAGTTCTCTAAACTATAGAGTACAGTAGGTTGCTTGTTTGCCATCTCAAGAAAGTTATCTTTCAAAATTGGAGGCTTGGACAACTAAAAGTGCTTTAGTTAGTTTTCATTCTCTGTAATTATTTCAATTTTCCTTACAACTTCACCTTTTAATTTTGACTTAGGATTAAATGGCAGGATAGGATAGATACTCTGTTTTTCCTTCCTTTAACTTAGATTTTGATTAGTTCACCTTTAGGAAATTTAGACTCAATTTCTCATAATTTAGACTGTACATCATTAGAAATCAAGGAAACCCCCAAAACAAAACAATATAAAAATACAAAACAACGAAGTAAGAAGGGTTAACTAGCACATATAGTGCACTACACTTCATCAGCTTACGAGCCTCGGTTGATAATTTATGCAAAGAAATTTAGGAAACTAAATTGACTAAATAGGTATAGTATTGGAGAAGTTTCATAGCAAACTTCTTTGTTATCACAGCCCCCTTCCATGCATTGACTAGTATGAAGCAGGACCTTCAGTGGGGAGGAAAGCAGTAGAAATATTTTGACACACTGAAAGAGAAGATCAGCACAACACCAGTGCTAGCCTTACCATACCTTCAGCAACCTCTTGAGATTGAAACAGATGCCAGTGGATATGCCATGGGCGCTGTATTGATGTAGCAAAGAAAGCCTGTATGTTACAATTAAGAGACTTTCTCCTAGGCTATTGTGAATTATCCCATGTATGACACAGAGTTGTATGCCTTGGTTCAGAGTGTAAAGAACTAGAAACACTACCTGATCGTCAAGGAGACCATCATCCATACGGATCATTATCCCTTGTAGTACCTTTAGTCACAGACCAAGCTTTAACAAGCTCGTCACTTCAGATGGATGGGATTCCTCCAATAGTTCCATTTGGTAATAAGATACAAGAAATGTGCCAACAATAAAGTAGCAGATATGCTTTCTCGCCCTCCTATTTCTGCATCTGTAGCTTTGCAAAAAATTTCTTTATCGTTAGAAAGTTATGCTAAATAATATGCTAACGATGATGATTTTAAAGAGGTTTATGCAAAACTAACTCGTTGATCGCAAGTGGACAATTATCACTTGTAGAGAAATCTATTTTACCACCGTAGCAAACTGTGCATACCCATTGATGAAAAGGTTCATGTAATCCGAGAGGCTCATACCTCTCTGGTTTTTGGTCATTTTGGGGTTGAAAAACTTTGTCATTTACAGAGCTTTTGTTTCTAGCTTCATATGAAAAACATTGTGACTCGCTTTGTAAAGGGTTGTGTGTTGTTTTCTGTTTCAAAGCCCTCTAATAGAAAACTTGGGCTCTGCACACCACTCCATATTTCGAGTCGACCATGGGAAAGTGTGTCCATGGATTTTGTTGGAGGATTGCCTATGTCTAGGAAAGGTCATGACTATTTGTATGTTGTCATGGATCGTTTAGTAAAATGTGTATTTTAATGCCTTGCAAAAAGTAGGTCACTGCTAATCAGACTTCTTATCTTTTCTTTCAACATGTTTGGGTCAATTTTGGGTTTCCCACATCTATTGTGTCAAATAAAGACTCTCACTTTCTTGGAGAGTTTTGGACCAGCTTGTGGAGAATGATGGACACTAAGCTGAAAAGAAGTATGACATTTCATCTGCAAACCCATGGACAAAAAGAGGTCATCAACCGCATTGTGGTACACTTGTTACGAGGCTATTATGGAAAACATCCCAACTTGTGAGATGAACAACTTCCTTATGTGCAACATGCATACAATCAAGCAACACCTTCATCTACATAGAGCTCACTGTTTGAGACATGGTTTGGCTATCTACCAAGAGATCCCTTGGACATGGTGTTGGGACAGGAAAGAGGTATGATTTCTCTTCGTAAAATGTTTCATTTACCATTCATCCTTATATGATTATCTTCGTTTATAGATTAAAATGAGGAAAATATTGGCTAAAGTTGGATGAAAGCATTTGGTGATAGAATAGGCAAATATAGTACAAGAAACTGATTTTTTGCTATCTTTGTGTGCAGAGATGCAGACTGGGCAAAATCCATTCAGTTGACAGAACAACACGAGGACATAAAAGGGAAAATATACAGTGTCTTGGGCAGACAAGGAAGCGGGAGATCAGCTCGAACAATGCTATTTTATCACATGATCATATTATGTATTGCGAAATCCTCAGGATCCCCTGATCCTGAGGATTCGCTTTTATCCAGTTACTCTTTTATGTTATATATAGGGCCGAAAGGCAATTAGATACAGTTCAGACTTTGATAATCTGTAATTATTCTTTTTGAAAACATATAGGCTGTTATATTGGTGACTCTATAATATGTTACTTTCAATTAATGAAAGAAGGTTGCATTTGATACATCTTCATATTCTGAGTTCTTATTAAGTAGAGGCTTTTGGCAACTTTGGGCCCAGTCACAAGAAGTTCTACTACTCCCTTGTGTTATAGTTTTTATATTTAGTCTTTGCTATTGATTTAATGTTCATTCATTGGTTACTTCATTTATCGTAAAGGTTTGTGATATTGATTCATAATGCCGTTCAATTAGATTTAGAGTGAAGCCGTGTGACATACTTAAGTAGTGCTTTGATTGGAATGAGTGAATTAGTGTTAATAGCAGATTGTTGTTCATTTGAATTGATGTTATCATAGATCTTGGAGATAAGACTGATTAACTTCTATAGATTTAAATATAGATCGTTTGCTATTTAGGAATCCTTTATCACTATTTGTTGTTCAATTACCGATTGCTATTCAATTACTGATTGCTGTTCAATTATCAATTGTTGTTCAATTATTGTTGTTGTTCAATTGGGAATTGCAAGTTGATTTGGGTTGTTATAGATTAACAGTGTTGTTCAATAGTTATAGTTTCTTTACTTGATTGAGTACGTTAGCCTTAAGTTTATTTGAATAATTCCAAGTGTAATTCTTATTTGCATTCAGTTTCAATTGATTTCGGAACAAGTTGCATAGAATTATAGAGTGTGTTAAGAGTATTTCTTCCATAGATAGTTCTTTCTAGAATTGTGTGAATTGAATTGAAGAATTAGCCATTAGTGATTGCAACGATTCATCATTAGATAACCTATAGATTCACTGCATATACTGTGCTGACACTCTTGAGATAAAAAGACTTACCTCGGGTTGACAACTAATGTAGGGATTAAGATTGCCTGTAAAAATACATCTTAGTGAGCCAACATTTTGGCGTCGTTGCCAGGGAGGGTGTTTCAAGTGATTGTTTTTATTTTTGCTGTGGAATAATTGGGTTTTAAAAACGGAAGGTAAGAAATGGCATACCTAGCCAGTAAAGTGCTTGCTTACCTGCCCGCCTTACAACAAAACCTTAGAGGTTAAATAGGAATTTGTTTTTATGAATGACTAGAAATAGAAAAATAGAAAAAGAGCAGAATCCTCCACCAAAACCCACAAAACCCAAAGGATTGGTGAACCTTGGGAGAACAACCTTTATAGACGAAATCATAAGAAGAGCAGAGTCTCAAGCGTCAGTAGGATTCCAGGCTATACCTAGAAAAATTTCTATTGTTATCCCTCAAGCAGCAGGCTCACCATCTGCACCTTACGCTGAGATTCAAAGCCGAATAGGAGAATTGGAACAGAGTCTTCAAGCTACAATAAGCTTACACTCTGATCCTCTATAGGAGCGAAAATCTTGTAAGTTAAGAGAAGGGCAACAAGAAACTAGTGGGGCTACTAAAGTAGAACCACAGATGTCTGAACAAGGATCTCCTGAGATCCCAGACCTAGGTGGTGCTCTACAGCAATATCGGGTTGCTAACTCTCTGCTTACTCCAGAAGCACCCCTTGAAATCCCCGAAGATTATTGGCACATCTTTGATCAAATGGAAGATCAGCCACCCCAAGGTCAAACCTCGACATTAGAGTACCCCATAGTCGACTAGGTGGCCAATGCTCCTATGAAGGCTATTCCTCTGTAGAGAATCCCAACCTTCCATGGGATGATCACAAAGGATCCTGATGCTTTCCTGTTTGAGTTTGATGTCCTCTGTAGAGGGTATGACTATACCACCGACCCCCAAAAGATAAAACTATCCCCTTCCACTCTGAAAGGGCAACTCAAAGATGGTTTATGGGTCTCGGTGGCCGAACCATCAATTCTTGGGATGAAATGAAAAGCTCCTTCCTCAAAAGATACCAAGACTTTCGTAAAACTAAGTAACTGAAAGATGATATTTTCAAGATGACTGCAAAAGATAATGAAACACTAGAAGAATATGTAGAATGATTTAATTATAATTTGTAGAGGTCTCCACACACTGCCCTACCAAAAGAATTCCTAAGAGCTATCTTAATTAAAGGAATGAAAGAGGAATGGGTAGAAACTCTAAACTTAATGGGGAAAATTGATATTTCTTAGGAAGATTAGGATGAAATTATTTGTTTGTGTATCAGGTGTTTGCGGGCAACCACACGCACGGGAGCAGGTAGCCGAGATCCCATGAGCGGAGGAAGCAAACCACATAGTGGAGGTGTAACACAGATGGAGATCAATAACCTCCTGGAAGATTTTAAGATGGACATCCTGAGCAATTTTACAACACAGCTAGACGTCATACAGGCTAAACAAAAATAGGCTTTAGCAGAACAAATTTTTTCCATCTTCTTCCCACATTATCGAAAGAAGCATAGCCAATGGGAATGCCCATAAGACATGGTTCAGATGTGCACCATCTATACTAAAGATCACGGCATTGAACAATGTCCATCATTACCCTAGATGAAAGCAGTATTCAAAGAAGCAGAGGAAGAAACATAACCGGTATATCTGATGAACCAGTGTCGACAATGGCAAGCTAAACCTACAAGTATGTCACAAGACGCACCCCAATTCTTTCCTTCCTCGCAGTTTAATCAATAGCAAAACCTTGGGGTAGCCTGGAAAGGATAATCACCCTACCCAAATTAGCAGAGCCCACCATTCCCTATGACATCCTGGCCAACACAATCTTTTCCAGGAAATGGCTAGCCGAATTCTCCTTTTACTCCTGTTTGGCAAGGCAATCCCTATCAATCCTAGTGGCCTACTTCCACTTCTCAAAATCTAAATTGGTCTACAAATTGGAAACGACCTCTGGGGATATATAATGTACCTATCGGGACAGGCCCTCAGCCTCAACCCACATTGTCAACTCCTTATACATTGCAACAGAATTCTCAACCTCTTATGTGGCCGCAATTACCAGCTTAGCCGAGCCCAAATCCTAATAACAGACCAATCCAGTTGGTACAGATTATTGAAAACCCAGAGTATGAGATTAAGCAAAAATAATGTAATGAGCTCAGATTGAGGTCAGGACGCGTCATCACCCTTGAGGAAATCAGGGACAAAACTTCAATTGAAAATGTAACTCCACCTGTACATATTCCATTGCCTGTAAATAATATTGAACCAAAGCAAGGGGAAGAAATAGATCAACATGATGACCCTGAAAAACTTATAGTCACTTCTCCTCTATTCCCCAAAATACTAACGATACCTAAGCCGATCACCTACCCTGATTTTGATCTTGTAGGGGAACTAAAACATTTGTGTATTAAGATCCCTCTCCTCCAAGCCATTCAAGACATTCCCATCTATGCCAAAACAATCAAAGAATTGTGTGTAAGGAAGCCTGTGAGGAAGGTAAAAACATCACCCACTATTCATGTTGTAGGGACCTTATCTGATTTACTCTTGGGAGAGGAAACTCCAATAAAGTACGAAGATCCTGGAAACCCCATAGTAACAATTTAGATATATGGCTGCTCTTTTCCAAATACACTAGTTGATTTAGGAGTCGCCATTAACATATTAAAAACAAAAACTTGTTAGGCACTTGGTATTACAACCCTGGAACTGACCACCACTTTATTAGAACTTGCTGACCGATCAGTGGTAAGACCAGAAGGGACTTTACAAGACATCAAAGTTTCTGTTGAATCATGGGAATATCCAGTAGATTTCCTGGTTATAAACCCAAGGAGTAGGTTGGATGGGCATCCTTTGATTCTAGGCCGACCTTGGCTGGCAACAGCGAATGCATATATTGGTTGCCGAGAAGGTAGCATGACTATTACAAAGGGGTATGTTGTAAAAAATATGGTGTTATATCCTCCTGCCAGGCCAAGTTTTCTCATTGTAAAAATATGTAAGCAGTCACCAACATACCTGGAAGAGAGCATCCGTTCACCACTCACAGTAGCGGAGGCAATGGAATTTAAAGATCAGACTGAAGATAACGTTATTAACAATTTATTAAATCAGCCAACTAATATGAGTAAACAGTGTCAGATGTTGAAAGCAATCCTTGATAATGAAGCCATGGAAGATCCCCTGAATGATACAGATGACCAGCATATTCAGACGACTGTTGTTCATAACAGCAAACCCATTGAGATTGAGCCAGGAAAAGTTCTAAATAGCAATGACAATCTAGATACTGAACAACAAAAAAAGCTTATCTAGGTATTACAGAAAAATAAAGGGGCTTTTGCCTAGGATTATCCTGATATGAAAGGGATAGACCCACAACTATGTACACACCACATTTATACAGAGAAGGATGCTCGACCCATTTGACAACCTCAATGGAGGTTGAACCCACACCTCAAGGATATCGTGAAAGAGGAATTGTGGAAGCTACTGGATGTAAATTTCATTTATCCTATCTCGGATAGTAAATGGGTCTCTCCATTGGTAGTCGTCCCTAAGAAAAATGGGAAGTGGCATATTTGTGTAGACTATCAGGAGCTGAACAAGGCAAAACAGAAAGATCAATTCCCCTTCCCATTCATTGATCAAGTCCTCTATATGTTAGCAGGGAAGCAGTTATTCTCCTTTCTAGATGGATTCAACGGTTACAATCAAATTCAGATGTCTCCTAAAGACCAGGATAAAACAACCTTCACTTGTCCCTGGGGCACATTCGCATACAGGGTATTGCCATTTGGCTTGTGTAATGCCCCAGCCACATTCTAGAGGACTATACTCAACATCTTTGCTGACCTAATAAATGAAGGACTTGAGGTATATATGGATGACTTTGCTACATATGGGGATGACTTTGATCAAGCATTGCAAACGCTAGAAAAGGTCTTAGAATGATGCATTTATACCAGGTTATGTTTAAGAAATGTCAAGTGCCACATGATGATGACCGAGGGTGTGATCCTGGGACATTATATCTCCGCAGCAGGAATACAGGTAGACCCAGCAAAAATACAGGTAATTCTTTTACTACCTACCCCCTACACTCAAATAGAGGTACATAGATTCCTAGGATATGTGGGTTATTATTGTAGGTTTATTAAAAAAATTCATATATAGTTGCACCCTTATATGCTCTAACTAGAAATTTTGATTTCAGTTGGTCTGACAAGTGTGATACAACTTTTGCAGGTTTAAAGAAACTAGTCTTAACAACATCGATATTACATGGACCAAACTGGGAGCTGCCTTTCCACATCTCCATGGACGCATCAGCTGTAGCTATTCACACTGTCCTCGGCTAGGAGGAGGACAAGAAACCTTATGCTATATATTATATTAGCAAAAATATCACATCTACATAACTTAATTATACAGTGACAGAAAAAGAATTCTTAGCTGTTATTTATGCAATAAACAAATTTAGACACTATACAACTAGCTACCAAGTCTTTTTGTACACCGATCACTCTACCATTTGGTATCTGGCTAATAAACCAATCACAAATGGTCAAGCAACACGGTGGCTATTGCTTTTGCAGGAGTTCAACATTACCATTAAAGATCGTCCAGGGAAGGAAAACCTAGTTGCTGATTTTCTATCTCGAATCCTGAAGGTGAATGACCCACTAGTGGTAGATGACCAATTTCCGGATGAACACCTGTTTTCCATGGCAGTGAAGACACCATGGTACACAAATGTGGAAAATTATCTGGCAGTAGGGAAGCTACCTAAACATTTGACGACAAGAGTAAGAAAACTGATTGTTTAGCACAGTGCCCAGTTCTCTTGGATAGGTAGATATCTTTTTCATACAGGGGCCGACATGTGTATACACAGATGCATCCACGAGGATGAGATCCATGAAATTATGAAGGTTTGCCATGAGGAACCTTGTGGGGGATGTTTCGCAGATCGAAGGACATGACATAAGGTATTACAAATGGGCTATTATTGGCCCACTATTTTTAAGGATGCTAAAAAATATGCCCAGGCCTGCAATAGTTGCCAAAGGATTGGCCGATCTGGCCAATCTAATGAAATTCCTCTCCAGCCCTAATTAGTCATAAAACCCTTCGAGCGTTGGGCATTGGACTTTGTAGGTCCATTCCATTCGCCATCCAATCAAAAGGCCTACATATTGGTAGCCACAGATTATGTGACAAAATGGGTGGAAACAATAGATTTACCAAGAGCCATAAAGGAAGCAGTGATTAACTTCCTTTTTGGGCTATTTGTGCGGTATGGATTACTGTGAGAAGTGATCACAGATGGGGGAAAGCAATTCATAGGGCACAAGATTACTGCCACTCTCAGAAACCATCATATTACACACAGGATCACTTCTCTGTATCACCCACAAGCGAACGGGCAAGTCGAAAGCACCAATAAGGTTATAGAAGCGATTCTGACCAAGACAGTCTCAACACACTGGCGAGATTGGGCTGCTAGACTGCTAGAGGCCTTGTGGGCCTATCGTACGACTTGGAGGAATACTACTGGATACTCTCCATACTAGCTTGTGTTCAGTAAAGAACCAATTTTTCCAATTGAATTCGAAATAAAGACTCTAAGAACGGCCCAGGAAGTGGGGCTGGATTTAACAGAAGCCCAAACCAAGCGTCTTCAACAGATTAACGAACTAGATGAGGCTCAATTGCTTGCTTTGCAACGAACTGCAATAATCCAACAGCAAAGGGAAAAATGGCATGATAGCCTTATCAAGAAGAAAACGTTTCAAAAAGGGGATTGGGCGCTTCTGTACGATTTCAAATTCTAGGAATTTCTGGGCAAGTTTCAAACAAGATGGTTCGACCCTTATGAGATTCAAGAAGTGCATAGTAATGGTACTCTTACCTTGACTACCATAGAAGGATCCAATTATTCTTTTAAGGTAAACAGGCATCGAGTGCGCCTTTATCATTAACTGCTTACCGAGGAGTCTTTTTGCGAGAAGGTACGTGAGGACCCCTCCATGCAAATTCTAGTTGCAGGGAATGAGAACCCAACAACTTTTCCTTCAAAAAATTGAAATTGTTTGAGAAATAGTAAATAATGTACATATCTTTGTAGGCATTACCATGTAAATATATTTTATTTTTTTTTTAGTTTCATTTTCATCTTTTTGTTTTTGTTGTTCAAACAATTGAACGTCTGCCATTCAATTGATTGAACAACACATTTTCTTCTTTTTCGTTTTTGTTGTTCAAACAATTGAACATCTGCCATTCAATTGATTGAACATCACATTTTCTTCTTTTTGTTTTTGCTGTTCAAACAATTGAACGCTTGCCGCTCAATTGATTCAACAAAACATTTTCTTCCTTTTGTTTTTTGCTATTAAAACATTTGAATGTCTGTCGTTCAATTGATTGAACAACACATTTTTCCTTTTTGTTTTTCGTTGTTCAAACAATTGAACGTCTACCGTTCAATTGATTGAACAACACATTTTCTTCTTTTTGTCTTATTTTTCAAACAATTGAACATCTGTCGTTCAATTGATTGAACAACACATTTTCCCTTTTTGTTTTTGTTGTTCAAACAAATTGAACGTCTGCCGTTCAATTGATTGAACAACACATTTTCCCTTTTTGTTTTTTTGCTGTTCAAACAATCGAACGTCTGCTGTTCAATTGATTGAACAACACATTTTCCTCTTTTCTGTGTGTTGCTATTCAAACAATTTAACGTTTGTCGTTCAATTGATTGAACAACACATTTTCCCTTTTTGTTGTTTTCGCTGTTCAAACAATTGAATGTCTGCCGTTCAATTGATTGAACAACACATTTTTTTCTCTTTTTGTATTTTCGTTGTTCGAACTATTGAATGACTGTCGTTCAATTGATTGAGCAACACAATTCATTTTCTTTTATTTCTGCTGTTCGAACTATTGAATGATTGTTGTTCAATTGATTGAACAAGACAATTTGTTTTCATTTATTTGCACTGTTCAAACAATTGAACGACTGCCATTCAATTGATTGAACAACACATTTCATTTTGATTTTGATTTTGCTATTTGAACAATTGAATGACTGTCGTTCAATTGATTGAACAACACTTTTTGTTTTGATTGATTTTGTTGTGAAAATGATTGAACGATTGTCGTTCAATTGATTGAACAACACTTTTCATTTTCTATCTTGATTTTGCTGTTCAAACAATTGAATGATTGTTGTTCAATCGATTGAACAACACCTTTTAAGAAGCTAAATTGTGAATTTTTCTCAGTATTTTTCTTGATCATTATGCCATTTTCTCTTCTTCTTTTGTATTTAAAATAAGCACCATTTGAATCAATGTGTGCTTATTTTAAGGAAAAACGGTAATAATAATAATATCATTATGACCTCTACAAGCCTTTTGATGGTTATCTTTATTCATAAGTTAATACGGTGTATCTTTAGAATGACTGCCTGAACATCTTTTCTTTTGGACACATCATGAAATGATTCATTATTCTTAATCCATGCTGGCTTATGTTTATACTCCCAAATGGATAAAACTCATTGATATAATGATAAGGGGATAAGAGTATAACACTTTCATTGGAATATTTTTACTTCTTACACCATCCCTGACTCTTAAGGAGAAAATGAGCCTCCCTTTTTCTAGAATAAGAATTCCAAAAGAAAAATAAAATATCAAAATACTTAAAACATTGTCTAAAGAGGATAGGGGCTCTCATCACAAGCCAACCTACCATGATCATAAGGATGTAATAGGTGACATTCCAATTTGGCTACCAAACCAAGGCAATGACCTTCTTGATAATTAATATGTCAGAAGAATAGGGGGTCTCATCACAAGCCAGCCTGATCACTTTGTTACACCCTGGTGAGTGGCACTATGGTTATCTGGTCACCATGCCAGCATAGTGGTCTCTTTATGACAAAGAAAAGAGGAATTAACTGTAAGAAGGACTCTGGCTCATTTGGGGGGTTAAAAAGCAAGCCTGCCGAGGCTATGAATGCTTGTTGGCAGCAGTGGCTTTGTTTGTGGTATTGGGGTATCATCTTATATTGCCATATGTCATCTAGGTCTTATCACCTATGGATTTATTTCTAATGAGAATTTCCATTTGAGTAGCACTTTTACTAGACGAATAGCACGGTGGCTTTACTCTATATTCATTATATTCCATACGTCCAATCATTAAATGATAGTCATTAAACACATACCGCCGATTATGCTGATGTGATTAACATCGCTCACGGTGAAGATCCTTGCCATAATGAATTAAAATTGCAGTTTTTATTTGATTTGGCCAATTCACGCCTGATGACAAATATTGCTTAAATGCTTTACTGGTTTGCGTGCTGTGTTTTTTTTAGATTGGTTGCCAGCATTTATTTTGCATTAGTATATTTGCTTTCTTTTCAAGTGTTGAAAGGACATGGATGCCCTTTTCTTGTCAGAGGGGGGATCGCCTGTGTATGCACGACACGTATCACAGTTATGGATAACTATGTAACAATCATTCGGATTACCTCCGGAGTATGAACTGCATGATGAGAATGAATGTGTAATAATTAGTAGGAAATTCCGATTGGACGAAGAATGACAACCATTATGGTGGGCATGCGAACTTATGATCCTGTGTTAAGTATGGCTGATAGGATGAATGACTTAACTAAAAATGATAATAATTGTCCAAACAACGTCATTTCCCTGTTAATTGTTGTAACATACATTGCTGCTATTCTGAATTACAGGGGTAAAACACAATTGTATACAGGTGAACCAGCCTCAGGTGTAGCAGCCATGGGTGGAAGAGCTATCCGGAGTGAACCTCCAGTGCTAATGGTGTCAGATCAAGCTCACAAAATCCTTGAACGCGCTGGCTGGCTACAGTATTTAAACAAATTGCAGGGATTTCATGAGGAGCTAATGCTGGAATTTCTGCAAAATCTGTAGAATGGTAGCACAGTGGTAAAAGGTATAAGCATGATGGTTTCTGAAGAATTCCTAGCCGAAGTCACCGGACTTCTGACAGAGGGGATGAAATGGACAAATAAACACATCCTTTTATACAGCGCAATTGAAGTATTCCAAGACCTGGGCGAGTGGCTGGTACGAGCAGGGAAAGGAATTCATCCGTCGACGTTATAGAAATAATGGAAAGAACTTGCAGTCATCATCCAAAGATACATCACTTGTGACGGTTGACACGATGTGGTAAAGCCCCGACAACTAAAACTTTTAGCCATTTTAAAGCAAATAATTTTAGTTAATTTACCGTTTTATCTTAATTCCCTGTTACATGATGTTGCTCGATAGGTAAGGACAACCAAAGACCCACATAGTGTAGTCAGCCATCATGGGTTAATTAAATTAATTATCACAAATAGATTGGCACAACAACAATTAACATGGGACAATATCATAAATCCTACCTTGGCTCCAGCCCCGGAAAATGTGGAAACAAAGCAGCAAGGGCCAAGAACCCCATGCCCAAAGAGACATTAAAGAGAAAGAATCCCTACTGACAGCCCTAGTCATGAGCAAACCCAACCATTTACTGATGCCATGGAGGAACAAAGGGAGTCAATTCCTTCCATGGAAACACTGAAGCCGAGGTACATGAAGAAGAAACTCAGACAGTGGGCACCGGTCCAGTGGACCCCCCAACAGAAGGAAACCCTAAAGATGAAAACCTGAGAGATGCTAATCAACTAGGTGATACTCCCTTTTCGAAGTCCCCTGCGAATGAGGCCTACCAAGGAGAAGACCCCAAAAATGATAATTGTTTAGGAGATACCATTGCATTGGGATCTCCTGAAAATGAAATACATAATAACAACGAGTTAGAAGGAGACATTCCACCAAGAGACATAGTTCCAATTGGGAACATCCCTGATGTTGACATAGTATAGCCTGTACAGGAAGCAGAAGATAACACAGCTAACCCACCGTCAGATGAAGGCCCTAGAGTAGAAAATTCCTACAGAGATAGGCTTAGAAAGATGCTCAGAAAGTACAAAAAATAGAAGCAAGTAATCAGGCAGCTGAAACATTGGTTAAAAGAGGCAACCAGAACCATGAAATTGAAAGTGGAAATGGAAACTGTAGGAACGCAAACAGAACAGTGTTCTAGGAAGGATGTTGAGACTTAGACATAGTTTCTTGTGGTCTGTCTAAAAGAAACCCAGGCTGAGCTGGCTATGATAGAAGACACTTCCATGCAAACTAAGGACCCCTGTATCTTTTCGCAAGGAACCCAAACATACCACCCCACTGTGGATACTACTGTCCAAACAGATGTTGAAGAAGATGTCCGAGTTGATTGTATAATTCAAGAAGCAGCTGAAGCTGCTGTGCAGACAGACCCTATGGAGACCCAGGATGGAGAGGCCCAAATAGATGAGATACCCCTTTACACCCCCTTGGTAAGAGAGGCCATCATCAAAAAATTGCAGAATGAGCTACTAATGGTTCAACAGGAACTGGCTCAGCACAAGGAAAAGGTGGTCCCTCTGCATGAAGATCAACGGTTAAGGAAGAAGTTTGAAGCACTTACCAAGACTAAATATGAGACATTTGCTCAGTATAAGGCTGAGAAAAAGAAGGTTGAAAGATTAAAGGGCCAATTGCAAAAAGCTAGAGAGCAAATGGAGATCATCTGCTCTCTTTATTCAGACACCCTATCTTGCAAAGCCCTTGCCACAAATTATGCTTTATTTCTCATGGAAAGATACCTCCTGCTCAAAGTTAAGGCTGCTAAGGCTGGAAAACCGATAGAGATCAAAACCACTCCCGACTTTATCAAATGCTTCAGAAAGCATGATGAGAAGGCTTAGCGCCTCCTTTGTGAACTCTATATGCATAATTTCATTTTAGAAGATGACAGGGACAACCACCCTGGCCCTTTTATAGGAGACATCCAATTTTAGGCATTCCTCTCATTTGCTGCCAACCAGCTCAAGTGGGCCAAGGCTCACAACAATTTCAGAAAACGTGAGTATGGTATTGACCTACGGGTCAGAGGGGAGCCTACACATCCATTACTCCTATCTGTAAGGCATAAGCAATTTATGCAATGAGCTGATGTTCTAGGCAAGTTGGGGCCACTCCATATTGATATTATTGAAGAAGCCTTGTCTACATCAAGGCAGAGGTGGGAAGTCTCCAGTAACACTGTGAGGAGCCGAGAGCCATTTGGATATCGAAACTTCTAAGCTGCCTCTTCTCATTTCTACAAATATAGTAATATGATTTTAACAATGGGGCTAGATTGGATAGGATGTCATTACAAAACTCCAATCATATGGTATCCTCCTGATTAATACCGTATTGACTATAACTTGAAGGATCAGGAGGTAACCCAGGCTTTCACTATCCTTAAGCAGAAAAATGGTTTTAGGAAGTACAAGGAGGAAGTATATCCTGCTTGTTCCCTAACTCATTTGCATCTAAACTATTCGCCTACACGAGGACGTGCAACAAGGTAAGTTGGGGAGTATGCTGCGATAGGAAAAAGGTATGATTTCTCTTTGTAAAATGCTTCATTCACCATTCATCCTTATATGATTATCTTCATTTATAGATTATAATGAGGAAAATATCAGCTAAATTTCGATGAAAGAATTTGGTGATAGAATAGGAAAATCTAGTGCAAGAAACTAATTTTTTGCTATCTTTGTGTGCAAAGATGCAGACTGGGCAAAATTTGTTTAGTTGCTAGAACATCACGAGGCCATAAAAGGGAAAAGCTATAGTGTCTTGGGCAGACAAGGAAGCAGGAGATTAGCTCAAACAATGCTATTTTATCACATGATCATATTATGTATTGCAAAATCCTTAGGATCGCCTGATCCTAAGGATTTTCTTTTATCCAGTTACTCTTTTATGTTATATATAGTGTTGAAAGGCAATTAGATACAGTTCAGACTTTGATAATCTGTAATTATTCTTTTTGAAAACATATATGCTATTATATCGGTGACTCTATAAGCTGTTACTTGCAATTAATGAAAGAAGGTTGTGTTTGATACATCTTCATATTCTAAGTTCTTATTAAGTAGAGGCTTCTAGTGACTTTGGGCCCAGTCACAAGAAGTTCTACTGCTCCCTTGTGTTATATTTTTTATATTTAGTCTTTTCTATTGATTTAATGTTCATTCATTGGTTACTTCATTTATCGTAAAGGTTTGTGATATTGATTCATACTGCTGTTCAATTAGATTTAGAGTGAATCCGTGTGACATACTTAAGTAGCACTGTGATTGGAATGAGTGAATTAGTGTTACTAGCAGATTGTTGTTCATTTGAATTGATGTTATCATAGATCTTGGAGATAAGTCTGATTAACTTCTATAGATTGTGTTAGGTTCCTATACCAATAGGAGTCATAATTTTGAATGACTAATGCTAAGCCTTGTAATATTGTACATACCTTTGCTTTATGCAAATGTTTTCCATATTAAAAAATTAAAAAATTAAAAGAGGGTATGTCCTAAAAGAATAATCAAAGGACAAAAATAAGAAGAAAAGTTCCAAAAAAATGAAAATATATTAACCCCAAAAAACAAAAAGAGACCATGAAAGTGAGCAAGTCAAAATGCCACTACTATTTACTTTTATACATAATAATGATTATGTGCAACTTGTTATTCATGCCACAATCCATGGTAATCAAATTGTTTAATCTTGGTTATACCATGCTTTGAATTTTATGTTTATAGCTAGAGAATAAAATCTGACCAAACAGTGTAATCTTGGCAGATCATTAGATAGGTAGAGTAAATAAAAGGAGCTGATCAGTTTAATTTGAGCGCTTGGATGATATAAGGTTAGAATTAGATAGTTTTCTTTGTAAAAGAAAAGAAAAGGATTTGATAAGGGTTCGCTATCCTAAATGCACCCAAATAAAATGAAGGAAAAAATGGTAGGATTAGTAAATGGGTAAGTAGAAAGGTTGCAGAAATATCAAGTGATTACACAAAATCACTTGTGACATGTTTAAATGCATTTTTCAAATGTGCATAATCAATAAAGAAAGCAAAGACAATGATTCACAACTTAGTTTATTTAACATCCCCTCATTCATTTCACCCCTTTACTTTACTAATTTCCCATAACTAAGTTTTAGTACTTAAATCCTACAAGTCAAAGAGGCTCAGAACATTTCTCCAACTTATGGAGGGACTGGACCTTTGGCTTGATGACTTATCGGCATAAGTGCTAGAATCCCCTTCATAAAAAATTCATCTCCTTTAATTTCCCCTCATTTCCCTAATAAAACCACACTTTCCTATGGTTGACACCATTTACCTAGGAAAAGTGGAAACCCCCATGTAAATCCCTTTTCACTCAAAACCGCACAAAAAACCCACAAAAAATCCTTTTTCCTAAGTATAAAGCTAAGTGCGCGAATGTTGACTTTACCCTTGTACTTAGAAAAAACCCACTCCGCCCTTTATATTTCATATTAATTTCTAACATTATTATGTAAATTCCCCGAACTCCCATTATCCCATATTAAATTGAATCCCTATATAAAATACCCCCGACCCTTAGTTTTCATAAAAAAATATATAAACTGCCTATACCCCGATATAGCCTTACTTAGTTTACCTAATCTCGGTAAACTTAAGCTAATCCTGGTATTAACATCACTCGACTCCCTAATCCCTATTCCCTCATTAAGCTCGACCCGATCATTTTAAACCTTCAATTTATCCCTAAACTAATCCCAAACCACCGTGATTAAACCCCTGGGCCCCCAATCAACTCCCATTAATTTCCCCCGTGTAGCGTTTCCACTCGACTACCATTGATCATCACCCCCCCCGACATCCAACGACGCACAGCCATATCGGTTGCACCTGATGACTGAATGTTAACCACCCAATAAAGTGGTTTTCCCCGACCCCGTGGATGCTATGTGTCAAATTTTGTATTGCATCAGGTGACCCCTCCTGAATACTGCCCGTGCCAAAAAGTGGTGTGATGGCCCTCCAAAACCACTTCCCCCACTTAACTGAAAAACTGTCAACTGTTCATCTAAAAGTGAAACCACCAAAACTACTCATTTTTTCTATAAAAGGCCATGAAGCCCTCTTTCTCCCTTTTTCTGCACGTTCTCTGTGTAAATTCTGTAAACCATTGCAATCCCTGTGAATGCCGAATTTACCACCAGACTTCCAAGTCCGCTCGAGAAGATGTTGCAGACAACCTAGCTGACCTTTCAGTTCATACCAGAACTGTACAAACCTCTGCAGTCGCCGAGAATCATCAATTTGAAGCCAATTCACCCAATTTCCAGAACTGATAAAGATAGCTACAATAGCTACTCAAAAAGTCAAGGAGGAATTGGGTGACATGCCAGAGGATGCCAATGGACTCATCCATTTCCTTAATAGCAAAAATAGATATGAGCTCTAGGAGGTAAATATAGAAGACAGGAGAGAAACCATCTTGGAAATAAGGAAGGTCCTTTCCAAGAGAAACCTAATGCTAAACTTGGAGGAAAAGTGCAAGAACATGTAGGTGGCCATTGATAGATTCATGGCCAAATTCCAAATTTTGAGGGAGAAAGGATTGCCCAGTCCATTGGTCATCAATGACAAACTTATGACACAGCAGGACTATGACAATAGACTCAGGCAGTTGGCTAAAGAACAAGCTAGCACTTCATCTATTAAAGCCCTGCCAACAGGAAAAGTTTTATATAACACTTTTGAGAACCTGTTTTTCCTCCAACATGAGGTAAAACACTTATTCATCACCAAGCCCAATTTTGCCAAGTATATTGAAGCTGATGAGATATACTGAAGGATGATGAATGTAAAATCACCTGATGCACAATGGCGGGAAACCATGACTGACTTACTGTAAGAAATTTACAGTAAAAAGTTACTGCACAGTAAAAATAGAACATCCAGGTAAATAGATGAAAACATGACAGTAGGGTCAAACAGTATCAGGGTCAAAGAGTATCAGATGAAAGATAAAAGTTGAAGAAGGTTCCAGCGTAAAACACCACAACTGCAAGCCAACATAAAGGGCTACAAATCCAACCATAAAAGCCAGCAGTACCACAATAAAAGGGATAGCATGAAATAGTTCAATAACTGTCTCTATCTTCTTGCAAGAAGATATTTGTATTTCCTAGAATAAATCTCAAGTTTGTTTTGAGATATTTTGTAAAAGTTTCTGTATAAATACTTCAGAATTCGAAGTATGTAGGGTGAATTCTTAGACATTTCTATAGACCTTTTTGATCAAAGATTGTAAGCTATTGTATCAATGATTGGACCAACAAGCTAGATTAATGAATAAAGACAAGAAATTTCACTGGATTCATATGTAGAGCGAAGTGCAGACAAGTATTTTCTCTTGTGTTGTTCTTTTCCTTTAAAAATTTTTCCACAATCTTTAATGTATCTGAAATTTGAATGATATAATATGGAATGATATCTTAGAATTTGCTTCATTGCGCTCTGTTTTAACTATTATGCATTTTAATGTTTTCTACTAATTTTCTAAATTAAGGAATTCTTGATTGCTCCTTAGTCTAGGTAGTCTCCCTGTAGTCTATAGCAAAGGATTCTTAATTGCCCTTTATTCATGATTATCCTCTGTTCCTCATTTTAATCCCAGTCTGAGAATTCTTAAGTGCTCTCTCACCCTGGTTAATATCATTTCACCCATCTGGCCCATGTTGTGTGTGGAGCATGATTGTTCAGAGGTCTTTGTTTCAGCTGGATGTATACCCTAGGAATTTTGTACACCCCTCCACGCGGGGGGGCCGATCCCCCCCAGCTGGGGTGTCCGGGGGCTCGGGGGTAGCATCCCCGAAGCTAAAAATAGATGTAAAATTACCTTGTAAAAGTATAGTAATTTCTAATCAATCTGGGTCGTTCATTAGGCGGATGATCTGACGGTAGAACTTGTGTTTAGTTTAGGGTTTTTTTGCCCTAGAAGGAAACCCCTCTCTTTGTATGAGGGCATTGTATTTGAGGTTGCATAATAGATGTGTATTCTGTGAGCGAGAAACATAGAGGTGAGACTGTGAGAGAAAACAGAGGATATTATAGCGGATCTGCTATAGGTTGTGTCTCTTCATTTTGCTGGATAATAGAAAGGAAGGACTGGCTGTTCGGGGTGGACGTAGCCAAAACTGGGTGACCATGTATATATATGTCTCTCTTGTTTTATGCGTTTTCTGTGTTTATATTTCTGCAATATTTTATGTGTTCCATTGCTCCGTAATATATAATTTTATAACAACTGGTATCAGAGCCGAAGGTCTATTTGGCGGATAAACTCGCACGAAAGAAGGGTTCCTCATTCAAGTGGGAGTAATGGTGGAAGATGGTAAGTTTAGGGTCGAGAAATTTAACGGCCAAAACTTCTCACTGTGGAAGATGCAGATGGAAGATTATCTATATCAGAAAGATCTATACTTACCATTGGGCAGAAAAACAAAGATGTTGACGGGTATGAAAGATGAAGAATGGAACCTTCTCGATAGAAAGGCACTCGGAACAATACGGTTGTGCCTTGCACCGTCGGTCTCCTTCAACATTTTGAAGGAAACAATGACAGATGGTTTGATGAAGACGTTGGAGAAACTATACGAAAAACCCTCGGCCTCAAACAAGGTATTTCTTATGAAACGGTTATTTAATATGAAGATGTCGGAAGGTGGATCTGTTGCAGATCATTTAAATGATTTTAATACTGTTACAAGTCAGTTATGTTCTGTAGGGGTAAACTTTGATGATGAAGTTAGAGCTCTGTTATTCCTGTGCTCATTGCCAGAAAGTTGGAATGGTTTAGTAATGGCCATTAGTAACTATGTGTCTGGATCTAGTACTTTAAAGTTTGATGATGTTGTCGGTGCTATCCTTAGCAAGGAAATGCGACGGAAAAGCTCCAGTGAGACATCGGGAAATGCTTTGAGTGCAGAGTCCAGGGGAAGAAAAATGGAAAGAGGAAAGAGCTCAGGATATCGCAGTAAATCAAGGAAAGGTAGATCCAAGTCTAGATCGGGGATAGTGTGTTGGAAATGCGAAAAGAAAGGACACCTAAAGAAAGACTGTAGATCTCGAAAGGGAAAAGAAGGAGATTCACAGCAAGAAAACAATCATGAAGCAAATGTGACAGGTGAGGTGTTACAAGATTCTTTGATTCTTTCTTTCAAAAATATTACTGATTTGTGGGTGGTAGATTCAGGGGCCTCATTCCATGCCACACCTGATAAGAAAAACTTTCATGACTATGTTCAAGGAAATTTTGGACAAGTTCGTTTGGGTGATGATAAACCCTGTAAAATTGTTGGAATGGGTAAGGTTCTTGTAAAACAGCAAAATGGAAACCAATGGCTACTAAAGGAGGTAAGGCATGTTCCAGATCTAAAGAAAAATCTGATTTCAATAGGGTAGTTAGGCGGTGAAGGTTGTGTGACAACTTTCACAGATAAAGCTTGGAAGGTCACCAAAGGAGCCCTGGTAATAGCAAAAGGCAAAAGGGTTGGTACATTGTATTTATGCAATGGTATTTCTAACTCTGTTAATGCTTTAACTTCCAAAGGAGCAGATGCAGCATTACGGCATCATAGGCTCGGACACATGAGTGAAAAGGGGATGAAGATTCTTCACTCAAGGAATTTTTTGCCGGGTTTGAAGAATGTTGATTTGGACTTTTGTGAGAATTGCATTTATGGAAAACAGAAGAGAGTCAGATTTCTCAGAGTTGGGAAAGAAAAGAAGAATGAAAAATTAGAGCTTATGCATACAGATGTATGGGGACCTGCTCAGGTATCATCTCTCAGTGGCTCTCGTTATTATGTTACTTTTATTGATGATGCAACTAGAAATACTTGGATTTATTGTATTAAGAATAAATCTAATGTATTTGATACTTTCAAGAAATGGAAAGCTTTGGTTGAGATTGAGACAGGAAAGAAATTGAAGTGTCTTAGATCAGACAATGGAGGTGAATATTGCAGCAAAGAGTTTGATAGGTACTGTTCAGAGCATGGAATTCACAGAGAGAAGATAGTTCCAAGAACACCACAAGAAAATGGTGTGTCAGAAAGGATGAACAGAACAATCATGGAGCGTGCAAGGTGCATGAGATTGCATGCAGGATTTCCTTTATAGTTTTGGGCAGATGCTGTAGATACTGTTGTTTATCTAATAAACAGAGGGCCTTCAAGTTCCTTGGATGGTGGTGTTCCGAAGGAAGCATGGACAGGTAAAAAGGTAAACTACTCTTTTTAAAGCCTTTTGGTTGTGAGGCCTTTGTCCATATTGATAAAGAAAATAGAACAAAGCTTGAGGCAAAGTCAAAGAAATGTACCTTTATTGGATATGGTGTTAATGATTTTGGTTATCGCTTATATGATTATGAAAATCACAAAATCATTAGGAGCAGAGATGTAATATTCAATGAAAAGGTCTTGTATAAGAATCAGTTGCAAGAAAAGAAACAGGAAAAAGAAAACAAGGAATACGCAGTTCTTGATGAAATCACTGAAAAAGTAAAGGTGCCTGAAAATAATAATAATCAACAACCACAATAGCAACAACCACCACAACAACAACAGGCACCCCAAACACCTAAAAGTGGTGTTAGAAGATCTACCAGGATAAGTAGACCTCCTGAACGATACTCTCCTTCATTATATTATTTATTGTTGACTAATTCCGGTGAACCCGAATGTTATGAAGAAGCCATGCAGGTTGAAAGTAGGAAGAAGTGGGAGGTAGCCATGGAAGAAGAGATGGACTCCTTAATGCATAACCAGACTTGGAACTTAGTCAGGTTGCCTGTAGGTAAAACTACATTGCAGAATAAATGGGTTTACAGGCTGAAGGAAGAAGATGAGGGAAAACAGAGGTACAAAGCTAGACTTGTGGTGAAGGGGTTTGCACAGAAGAGAGGTATTGATTTTGATGAAATATTTTCTCCTGTTGTTAAAATGACTTCAATCAAAACTATTTTAAGTCTAGTGGCAGTTGAAGATTTGGATCTTGAGCAGTTAGATGTAAAGACAGCCTTTCTCCATGGGGATTTGGAGGAAAAGATATATATGCAGCAACCAGAAGGATATAAAGTGAAAGGGAAGGAGAAACTAGTGTGTAGGTTGAAGAAGAGCTTGTATGGCTTAAAACAGGCTCCAAGGCAGTGGTATCTAAAATTTGACAAGTTTATGTCTAAACAAGGTTATACTAGATGTCACTCTGATCATTGTGTTTATTTGAAAAAAGAAAAATGATGGAAGCTATATTATAGTGTTATTGTATGTAGATGACAAGCTTGTTGTAGGATCTAACATGCAGGAAATAAATGTGCTCAAAACAAATCCTTGGTATGAGAATAACCAGAGACAGGAAAAATCGCAAATTAACATTGTCTCAAAATGAGTACATACAAAAGGTGTTGAAAAGATTTAACATGCATAATGCAAAACCAGTTAGTACACCTTTTGCTAGCCATTTCAAACTTAGTAAGGAAATGTGCCCAAAGACCCAAGAAGACATGGATTATATGTCTAAAGTTCCATATGCATCAGCAGTTGGAAGCTTAATGTATGCAATGGTCTGCACAAGGCCTGATATTGCACATGTAGTGGGAGTTGTAAGTAGGTACATGAAAAATCCAAGAAAGGAACATTGGATGGCAGTGAAATGGATTCTCAGATATTTGAAAGGTACCACAAATCAAGCATTATGCTTTGGTGGTTCAAACATTTCCCTATAGGGATATGTTGATGCAGATATGGCAGGTGACAGAGATAACAGGAGGAGCACTACAGGATATGTATTTACTATTGGCGGAACAGCTGTCAGTTGGGTTTCAAAACTCCAAAGTGTTGTTGCACTTTCAACAACAGAAGCAGAGTATGTTGCTGCTACAGAGGCTAGTAAAGAAATGATTTGGTTACAAAGGTTTATGGGTGAATTGGGTAAGGAGCATGATATGGGCACGTTATACAGTGATAGCCAAAGTGCCATTCATCTTGCAAAGAACTCAACATTTCATTCCAGGACTAAACACATACAGCTTAAGTACCATTTCATACGATCAGTGTTGGAAGAAGGAGAGTTGAAGCTGGAAAAGATACACACTAGCCAGAATCCTGCAGATATGCTAGCAAAAGTTGTAACTAGGGAGAAACTGAGAACATGCTCAGTTTCAATTGGTCTTCAAGGATGACGATGAAGATGAGAAACAACCACGTCCAAAGAGGAGTCATTGTCCAGCAAATGAAGCAGCGGTGGAGTTGCTACAATCATTCTCCAAGTGGGAGATTGTTGTGTGTGGAGCATGATTGTTCAGAGGTCTTTGTTTCAGCCGGATGTATATCCTAGGAATCTTGTACACCCCTCCATGTGGGGGGGGGGGGTGTGGGGGGGGCCGATTCCCCCCAGCTGGGGGGGTCCGGGGGCCAGTGGTCCCCCGGCGGGGGCTCAGGGGCAGCGCCCCCAAAGCTAAAAACAGATGAAAATTGCCTTGTAAAAGTATAGTAATTTCTAGTCAATCTGGGCCATTCATTAGGCGGATGATCTGACGGTAGAACTTATGTTTAGTTTAGGGTTTTTTGCCCTAGAAGGAAACCCCTCTCTTTGTATGAGGGCATTGTATTTGAGGCTGTGTAATAGATGTTTATTCTGTGAGTGAGAAATAGAGAGGTGAGGCTGTGAGAGAAAACAGAGGATATTACAGCGGATCTGCTGTAGGTTGTGTCTCTTCATTTTGTTGGATAATAGAAAGGAAGGATTGGTTGTTCAGGGTGGACGTAGCCCAAACTAGGTGAACCAATTGTATCTGTGTCTATCTTGTTTTATGCATTTTCTGTGTTTATATTTATGCAATATTTTATGTGTTCCATTGCTCCGTAATATATAATTTTCTAACAGCCCAAAAACCTACAATTTACTCTGCTAACTTGCCCTTTGAACACTCCATTTAGTGAGTTAATTCCATTTCTGCTACCCTTCTTTGACTCCATTGCCCAATGGTCCAAAGACATCATTCTATCCATCTGTTTTAAGGATTCCACCATCCAACCTTCAATACAAATCAAAACCCCCCCCAAACCTTCAGAACTAGCCTAAAATCCCAACAAACAAAGCTAAATCATATAGAGAGAGCCCTCTCTAAGCCATAGGTTAGATAGAGCCTATGTTTAAAAGTTGGTTTGTGGTTACCTCGGTCCTTTCCTTCTTCTGATAACTTCTAGGGAAAAATTCTAAGTGATAACATAGTGGCGACCATACTAGGGATTTCGAATCCTCAGTCTTAATAAAGCTTTAAGAAATCCTAAATTTTTATTTTAAGCCTCTTGAAGTCATTTGTTAGAAGTTCTCTTAAAAAATCTCACAAAAACAATTAAAATGTTTGAAATTCTGGCTTCCAGGAAGACTCATTTTACTAGGGCTAATCCAGACCCAAATCATTCCCCAATGTTTGATAATCTCAACCTGATTTCAAGAAAATCCAAAGAAGAAGAAAGTTCAGTTAATCAGACATCGTTAGTTAAAGCTAATTCATGCCCTGATGAATGGTTATTTCTAGAAGAACTTCCATTTGATGAGTCATTTGATCTTTCGTTATTTAGAACAAAATCTGAAAGTGCACTCAGTGAAACTATTCTAGATCCAGAATTCATTGCAGACCTTGAAGTTCAATAGGCCAACAAATCCATTGATGAGTACATTCTGAAATCTCCACAATCATCTATTAATACTTCCACAACCCTTGAGCTTTTTGAACAATCTTCCATCACTTTGAGTTCACCATTTTTCCCTTCAAATTCATCAATAATACCTTCTTAAGTCCATTCTTCACCACTGTTTGTACCTACTCTTCCTCACCAACCTATCATCTCCCATTCATCACCTACTAGCCCTGGTTCTTCATCCACTCTTCATCCACATCTTAACCCATCCCAGCTTATAGCCATGGCAATTAGATATTCTCCTCTTGTTTTACCAGCCCCACTTGGTGCTATGCCATACTGATTTGGGCATTAAGTTGTGTCCTTATGGATATTGTAGTTGCTCACATCCCACCAAAGTATGGCATGCTATTATTCAAATCATGGGGAGCCAAACTTCAAGGATCCTTACAACTAGATATGTCATATGTAACAATCTTTGTTTTTGGACAACCTAAGAAACTATACCTAGAAACCTTAATGAAATACATGGTAAGTAGCCAGGATTGGCCTCAAAACTTTCCCAACTACTCCATACAATTAGACATTGATTCTTTTATCCTGTGTAATGCTGATCAAACACCAGAAGAAATTTTAGATAGTGTTAATACAGAACCAAAAGAAATTGCAGTTTCTACACAAAATGAAACTAACCAAAATTTAGAACTTTCCAATAAACAAAGTGGCCAAATTGTTGTGAGTGATGAAAAGTTTGTTGCACCAAATAGTGAAAATTATGAGCATGAGATATATGGCATCTTGAATTTGATGGGTCAGTCAATAAGTTTGGAGGAGGAGCAGGAGTGTGGATATATAATTTGGAGAATAATCACTCAGAAGGCCATGCATATAGATTGAATTTTAAATGTACTAATAATATGGCTGAGTATGAGGCATTAATTTTAGGTCTTAAGTTAGTTAGAAATCTAGGAGCTAAAAGAGTTTCTGTCATGGGAGACTCTAAACTAGTTATAAAATAGATTGATGTTGTATATATGACAAATGACCCTAAATTAAGTTGTTATAGAGGAACTATTGTAGAAATACCTAATACTTTCCTAGGAACAAAGCTTATAGTAATCCCCAGAAAACACAATATGCAAGCCCATAGTTTAGCAATGTTTGCCAGCACTTGCAAATTACCCTTCCAACTTAACCATCAATACACTGCTAAAGTTAGGCACAGACCTGCAATTCCAGATAATTTGAAGAATTGGCAAGTATTTTCTAATGATAAACAGATAAATAACTTTTTAATTTCAGAATAAGGGTTTGTAAATAACAACATAGATACTGATACATCCATAGATCCTGTCAAAGGGTGAGTTAGAAATAAATGAGATAGAAGGTGATGAACTAGATAGATTGAACCCAACTAAATTTACCAAATCAGATGTATATAACTTAGAGAAAATTGAGATTAATGAAATAATAAGTGAAGAAACTGAAGTAATTAATCTCAAGGATAACTTCTTACCAAAGGGATTAACCCCTCTATAAGATTTATTTGATTCAAATGATGTTCCTAGGAAACCTAAAATGGAACCAGTAAGATCTGATATAGAGGAATGTAATATAGGCACCATTGAAAACCCTAAACTAATCAAACTTTCAAAATCATTACCTCCCACTGAAAAAGTAAAATACATTGAGTTGTTGAAAGAATTTCAAGATGTTTTTTCTTGAAGTTATGAGGACATCAAATCCTATGACACCAACATCATCCAAGACACAATCCCTATTAAAGAAGATCAAAAGTCTTTCAGACAAAAGCTTAGGAGGATCAATCCTCTCTTATTACCTTCAATTGAAAAAGAAATTCAAAGGATGTATGATGCAAAAATAATTGCACCAATCAGGTTTTTTTATTGGGTCTCAAACTTGGTGCTAACTAGGAAGAAAACTGGTGAGATTAGGCTCTGTGTGGATCTCAAAAACCTCAACAAAGTGTCACTAAAACACAATTACCCCCTCCCCAAAATGGATTACATTTTACAAAGGGTAGTTGGATCAACCAGAATCTCATTGTTGGATGGGTTTTTTGGTTACAATCAAATTTTGGTTCATCCAGATGACCAACCCAAGTCTGCCTTCACTACTCCTTGGGGCACATTTATGTATGTGAAAATTCCTTTTGGGCTAATGAATGCAGGAGCCACTTTCCAGAGGGTTGTGGATATAGCCTTTGTAAAAGAAATTCATGATTTCCTTGTAATATATCTAGATGATATTACTTTTTTTTTTTTAAATCTGACAATCAACATTTGGATCATCTAAGACAAGTTTTTATTAAATGCAGGAAATATGGAATCTCCTTAAACCCCAAGAAGTCTTTGTTTGGGTTAGAAGAAGGAAAGTTGTTAGGTCACATAATCTCAAAAGATGGCATAAGAATAGACCCTGTGAGAATAGAAGCCATCTTGCAGATACAACACCCGAGGAACATTAGAGAGTTACAAGCTTTTTTAGGAAAAATTAACTTTCTTAGAAGATTTATATCTAATCTAGTAGAATTAATTAGATCACTCATAATATGCTAAAAAAAGATTCGACCATAAAATGGACTGTTGAGGCTAAAAAATCCTTTGAAGACATTAAACTGGCCTTAACTAAAACACCTGTGTTAATCAGTCCAAAATTTGACAGAGATTTCATCTTATTTTCCTTTGCTTCTGAGCACACAATAGCTACAGTTCTATTGCAGAAAAATGACCAGGGCTATGAACAACCTATTTCTTTCTTTAGCAAATCCATGAGAGATGCCCCCTCAAAATGCAATATAATGGAAAAGCAAGCATTGGCTTTAGAAAAAGCCGTTAAGGATTTCAGGGTATACATCTTATATTCTCATATAGTAGCCTACATTCCAAATTCAGTAGTCAAAGACATCCTAACTCAGGAAGGTCTAGATGGAAAGAGGGGAAAGTGGATTGCTACTATTTTAGAGTATGATATAGAAATCAAACCTACTAAGTTAATCAAGGGCCAAGGTTTAGCCAAGCTCATGGCTGAATCGAACTGTCAGGCCTTGGATATAAACTTTATTGCAACAATAGATGATGGAGAGGAGATGGCGACTCCACTAATCAGCCAGGCCTTTATTGAATCACCTTGGTATGCTGATATTATTTATGTTTTACAGAACTTACAAGCTCCTCCTGAATTATCTAGGACTAAAAGCAGGTTTTTAAAGATGAAATCCTTGAAATTTTGTATATTAGACAATGCTCTGTTTTGGAGAGATCATGAAGGTATTCTTCTTAATTGCTTGTTAAAAGATGAATTTGACAGAGTTTTACAAGAGTTTCATGCAAGTGACTGTGGAGGACACCTTTACTAGAAAACCACTGCAAATAAAATCCTTAGAGCTGGTTTCTATTGGCCTACCTTGTTTTCTGATGTCAAGAAATATGTGTCCTCCTGTCACAAATGTAAAATTTTTTAGGGGAAGAAAAATCTTTTACCTTTACCCCTCAAGCCAATCTCTGCTGAAATACCTTTTCAACAATGGGGTTTAGACTTCATTGGTGAAATTCACCCACCCTCCTCTGCCCAGCACAAATGGATCCTCACAGCCACAGACTATTTCACAAAATGGATAGAGGCCATACCTTCAAGGCAAGCCACAGATACTGTTATCATAACCTTCCTTGAAACCAATATTCTATCAATATTTGGATGTCCAACTAAGCTCATTACTGATAATGAAGCAGCCCTTAAATCCAAAAGAATGATAGATTTCTACAATAAGTATCATATCACCTTGGTCCATTCTATAGCATATTACCCTCAAGGAAATGGACTAGCAGAATCCTCAAACAAAAGCCTGGTAAACATCATCAAGAAGTTACTAGAGGACAATAAGAAAACTTGGAATAAGAAGCTAGTCAATGCCTTGTGGGAAGATAGATTGACTACTAAGAAATCAATTGGTACTTCTCCCTATCAACTAGTTTATGGGATGGAAGCTATCTTTCCATCCTCTTTGGGAGTACCAGTAATGAAGATGCTTCAAGAATTGCAGGTTGAACCTAATAGTATCCAAAGAAGAATCAACCAAACTATTCACCTACAACAAACCAGAGAAGAGGTCTACATCAGGTCTCAAGTTGTGCAGGAAAGGGTTAAAAAGATTTTTGATAAAAGAACCAAGGCTGAAGATTTCTACCTTGGTGACAAGGTGCTCAAGTGGGATTCAAGGAGGGAAGACAAAGGTAAACATGGGAAATTTGATTTCCTATGGAAAGGCCCATATGTCATTTATGCTTTCAGAGGTAATAATGCTTTCTTCCTAAGAGAAATTGATGGTACAAAAGCAGAAGGTGGGCCAGTGAATGGTCGAATGCTAAAACATTACTTTGAGCCTAGTTACTAATTTTTCATTTCCCATTTGTACATATTCTATTTTCAAAAGTCTAGTTTGGATTGGATGGTGATTTTTGAAGTTGAAGCCTGAAGAGAAGGCCCTAAGCTTTAAAAGATCTACTGTCATAAGTATCAATAATGTAGAGGCATAGAGGAAAATTTTGCAAGGTAACATCAACAACAATTCAAAGGCTACTGATCTAGAAAGTTCTTGACATTTCACTAGAAAATGCCATCCCCAAGTGGAGCCACTATTAGGTTCCTATACCAATAGGAGTCATAATTTTGAATGACTAATGCTAAGCCTTGTAATATTGTACATATCTTTGCTTTCTGCAAATGTTTTCCATATTAAAAATTAAAAAATTAAAAGAGGGTATGTCCTAAAAGAATAATCAAAGGACAAAAAGAATAAGAAAAGGTCCAAAAAAATGAAAATATATGAACCCCAAAAAACAAAAAGAGACCATGAAAGTGAGCAAGTCAAAATGCCACTACTATTTACTTTTATACATAATAATGATTGTGTGCAACTTGTTATTCATGCCAAAATCCATGGTAATCAATATGTTTAATCTTGGTTATACCATGCTTTGAATTTTATGTTTATAGTTAAAGAATAAAATCTGACCAAATAGTGTAATCATGGCACATCATTAGATAGGTAGAGTAAATAAAAGGAGCTCATCAGTTTAATCTGAGCCCTTGGATGATATAAGGTTAGAATTAGATAGTTTGGTTTGTAAAAGAAAAGAAAAGGATTTGATAAGGGTTTGCTAGCCTAAATGCACCCAAATAAAATGAAGGAAAAAATGGTAGGATGAGTAAATGGATAAGCAGTAGAAAGGTTGTAGAAATATCAAGTGATTACACAAAAGCATTTATGACATGTTTAAATGCATCTTTCAAATGTGCATAATCAGTAAACAAAGCAAAGACAATGATTCACAACTTAGTTTATTTAACATCCCCTCATTCATTTCACCCCTTTACTTTACTAATTTCCCATAAATAAGTTCTAGTACTTAAATCCTACAAGTTAAAGAGGCTTGGAGCATTTCTCTGACTTTTGTAGGGACCAGACCATTGGCTTGATGACTTATGGGCATAAGTGCTAGAATTCCCTTCATAAAAAATTCATCTCCCTTCATTTCCCCTCATTTCCCTAACAAAACCACACTTTCCTATGGTTGACACCATTTACATAGGAAAAGTGGAAACCCCCATGTAAATCCCTTTTCACTCAAAAATGCACAAAAAACCCACAAAAAAGCCTTTTTCCTAAGTATAAAGCTAAGTGCGCGAATGTTGACTTTACCCTTGTACTTAGAAAATACCCACTCCGCCATTTATATTTCATATTAATTTCTAACATTATTATGTAAATTCCCCAAAATTCCATTATCCCATATTAAATTAAATCCCTATATAAAATACCCCTGGCCCTTAGTTTTCATAAAAACTATATAAACCACCCATACCCCGATATAGCCTTACTTAGTTTACCTAATCACGGTAAACTTAAGTTAATCCCGGTATTAACATCACCCGACTCCCTAATTCCTAATCCCTCATTAAGCCTGGCCTGATCATTTTAAACCTTTGATTTATCCCTAAACTAATCCCAAACCACCGTGATTAAACCCCTGGGCCCCCCATCAACTCTCGTTAATTTCCCCGCGTAGCTTTGTCGCCTAACTACCGTTGATCATTGCCCCCTCACATCCAACAACGCATAGCCATATTGGTCGCGCCCGATGACTGAACATTAACCACCAGATAAAGTGGTTTTCCCCAACCCCGTGGATGCTACGTGTCAAATGTTGTATCGCTTCGGGTGACCCCTTGTTGTAGCTCTGATACCCCTTGTTGTAGCTCTGACACCCCTTGTAGCTCTGATACACAAATCTGATACATCAAGTGGTATCAAAGCACTTTCTTGGGCACAAAAGTGGAGATTTTTTTTTAATTTTTTGCAGGATTTCGGGGGCGGCGAGTTTGCAGATCAAATCTGTATGTTTTGGTGAAAAATATGCAAAATCTAATTGCAGATCTATATTCTTTGTGAAAAATAGCCGATTTCAAAAAAAAAAATCGGTTGAATCGGAGTCCGGATGAAGGAGATATCGCTGATCTAAAAATTAGTGGGGTTGCAGACAATTTTTCAGGGCCGCGAGTTTGCGGCGCAGATCTGGACGTCTTGGTGCAAGATCTGCAAAATCTAATTGTAGATCTGGAATCTTTGTGAAAAGATACCTAATTTCAAAGAAAAAATCAGTCGAATCGGAGTCTGGATGAGGGAGATATCACTGATTTAAAATCAGCTCTTTTTGCAAAAATTTTGGTGACGGCGGGAGAGTTGCAGCACAGATCTGGAATTCTAGTGTCTGGATTGGGATTTCTATCACATGGGCAGATGCAGAATGATTGTTCCATTTCTGAAAATAGGTCATAATAAGGATTCTGAGCAATATTGACGAAACTGTGACAATTTCAAATTTTCGCCCAGTAAGTGAATTTTTCTCAAACCCTCTTCATGGTGATTCTATATTTTACAGGAAAAGATGATGGTCCTACTATTGAAGAATTCATACAAAGATACAAGTCCACACATGGGACATATTGGAAGCTTCCAATGGTGCTTAATATGAGAGATGAGGCTCAAAAGTGGAATTCATCACTTGACTTAATGCAGTTGATCAAACTTTCAGATGCAGAATTTGAAAAAATCTTTTTGGACAAATGGTCTCGGGCTAGAAAAAAGGAGAATGAGACACATAAGGGGTTAATTGCTACGGGTGTCTCCTTACTGCAGGTTCATGGATTGATTCAGAAGGAGAAAATCATTGTGTCTATAAATCCGAGTTGCAAGCAAAATCTCATAAATGTCAACTTGGCAAAAAAATTGCAAGTTCCAGCAAAACAAATTGAAAATACACAGGTTGATGATGAGGCTGTTCAAATTTATAAGGATTTGAAGCTTTCTATGGATAAGTATGTGTTTCATGGTGATTTTTATGCTTCAGATATGGATAACATGGATGTTGTTTTGGGATACCCTTGGATGGAATCAGTGGGTACTATAAATATTAATGTGCAGAAGAAATTCCTGAAGCTCTGGTATAAAAAGAAGAAAATTACATTACATGATATTTCCATTAATAAACAAGTAGAGTGCAAGGAGGCTGAAGCAGAAGATGTTCCAGGGTCTGACATATTAGATGATGAGCCAGTGATGATAGACAATCAAACACAAACAGAGGCGGAAGCAGAAAAGGTTACAGGTGCGGTTACATCAGAGGAGGGCTCAGTGGTTGAAGTCATATTGGAAAAGAAGACACCACAACAGGCACCACAGCAGGGTGAATTAAAGAAAAAGCCATCGTGGGTTAAAACTTCAACATATCATCACCCACATCACCCCGCAAGACAACCATCAAGATGGAAACCAAGTAGTCACAAGGACAACAACCACAATATGATACATAGCAAGGAGAGAAGATCCACCTACTACACATCAACACAGAAGAGCCACCACGGTCAACTTCCATCTCAAGCGAGCGAGGCATCAGCGAGATCGAGGGTTCACCTTTCTCTTGAATGGCTAGATGCACGTGCATGGTATCAGTGGACTACTCTTTTAAGTAGATCTTATTATTTGTGTTATTCCCATGTTTCGGGGACGAAACATGCTTAGGGGGGTGGAATGTTATATACCTAGGGGGGATAATATGGGGTACCAAGGGAGGTACCCAAGGTAATAATATAATAATGGGATGGGCCATAGTAATAAATAAGGTGGTTAACCCATATCATGTAAGGGACCACAAGTAGTTAATAATAATGTAATGGGCCCATGGTATTAGGGAACCATGGTAATGATCCATGGTATTGTATGTATGAGGCCTATATAGAGGCTAGAGACTCCACATGGAAGAGAGTGAAGGATTATTGTATGAACAGGCATATGGCTTGTGGAGTGTTCTCCTTCCTTAAGGAGTGAATGTATGGTGTTGCCCTACCTTAAGGGTTTGATCAATAAAGTGAATCATTTCTATCTATTTCTCTCTTATTGTTTCTGGGTATATTTGCATTATCTTATATTTTTGGATTAGATCTATAACACCCCTCCCAAATACCGCCCGTGCCAAAAAGTAGTGTGATGGCCCTCCAAAACCACTTCCCCCACTTAACTGAAAAACTGTCAACTGTTCATTTGAAAGTGAACCCGCCAAAATTACTCATTTTTTCTATAAAAGGCCACGAAGCCCTCTTTATCCCTTTTTCCACACGTTCTCTATGTAAATTCTGTAAACCATTGCAATCCCTACGGATGCCGAATTTACCACCAGATTACCAAGTCCACTCGAGAAGATGTTGCAGACAACCCAGCTGACCTTTCAGTTCATACCAGAACTGTAAAAACCTCTGCAGCCATTAAGAATCATCAATTTGAAGCCAATTCGCCCAATTTCTAGAACTGATAAAGATATCTACATTAGCTATTCAGAAAGTCAAGGAGGAAATGGGTGACATGCCAGATGATGCCAATAGACTCATCCATTTCCTTAACAGCAAAAACAGATATGAGCTCTAGGAGCTAAATATAGAAGACAGGATTGAAACCATCATGGAAATAAGGAAGGTCATTTCCAAGAGAAACCTAATGCTAAAATTGGAGGAAAAGTGCAAGAACATGCAGGTGGCCATTGATAGATTCATGGCCAAATTCCAAATTTTGAGGGAGAAAGGATTGCCTAGTCCATTGGTCATCAATGAAAAAATTATGACATAGCAGGACTATGACAATAGACTCAGGCAGTTGGCTAAAGAAAAAACTAGCACTTCATCTATTAAAGCCTTGCCAATAGGCAAAGTTTTTATATAACACTTTTGAGAACCTGTTTTTCCTCCAACATGAGGTAAAACACTTATCCATCACCAAGCCCAATTTTTCCAAGTATACTGAAGCTGATGAGATATACCAAAGGCTGATGAATGTAAAATTACCTGATGCACAATGGTGGGAAAGCATGACTAACTTACTATGAGAAATTTATAGTAAAAAGTTACTCTATAGTAAAAATAGAACAACCAGGTGAATAGATGAAAACAAGATAGCAGGGTCAAAGAGTATCAGATGAGAGATAAAATTTGAAGAAGATTCCAGCGTAAAAGACCACAACTACAAGCTAGCATAAAGGGCTACAAATCCAACCATAAAAGCCAGCAGTACCACAATAAAAGGGATAGCATGAAACAATTCAATAACTGTCTCTATCTTCTTGCAAGAAGATATTTGTATTTCCTAGAATAAATCTCAAGTTTGTTTTGAGATATTTTGTAAAAGTTTTTGTATAAATACTTCACAATTCGAAGTATGTAGGGTGGATTCTTAGACATTTCTATAGACCTTTTTGATCAAATACCGTAAGCTATTGTATCACTGATTGGACCAACAGGTTGGATTAATGAATAAAGACAAGACATTTCACTAGATTCATGTGTAGGCGAAGTGCAGACAAGTATTTTCTCTTGTGTTGTTTTTTTCCTTTAAAAGTTTTTCCACAATCTTTAATGTATTTGAAATTTGAATGCTATAATATGGAATGATATCTGAGAATTTTCTTCATTGCACTCTGTTTTAACTATTATGCATTTTAATGTTTTCTACTAATTATCTAAATTAAGGAATTCTTGATTGCTCCTTAGTCTAGGTAGTCTCCCTGTGGTCTATAGCAAAGGATTCTTAATTGCCCTTTGTTCATGATTATCCTCTGTTCCTCATTTTAATCCCAGTCTGAGAATTCTTAAGTGCTCTCTCACCCTGGTTAAGATCATTTCACCCATCTGGCCCAAAAACCTGCACTTTACTCTGCTAGCTTTCCCTTTGAACACTCCCTTTAGTGAGTTAATTCCAGTTCTGCTGCCCTTCTTTGACTCCATAGCCCAATGGTCCAAAGACATCATTCTATCCATCTGTTTTAAGGATTCCACCATCCAACCTTCAATACAAATCAAAACCCCCCTGAACCTTTAGAACTAGCCTAAAATCCCAACAAACAAAGCTAAATCATATAGAGAGAGCCCTCTCTGAGCCATAGGTTGGATAGAGCCTATATTTAAAAGTTGGTTTGTGGTTATCTCGGTCCTTTCCTTCTTCCGAAAACTTATAGGGAAAAGTTTTGAGTGATAACAGATTGCAATATAGATCGTTCGTTATTTAGGAATCCTTTATCGCTATTTGCTATTCAATTACTGATTGTTGTTCAATTGGGAATTGCAAGTTGATTTGGGTTGTTATAGATTAACAATGTTGTTCAATAGTTATAGTTTCTTTACTTGATTGAGTACGTTAGCCTTAAGTTTATTTTAACAATTCCAAGCGTAATTCTTATTTGCATTCAGATTAAACTGATTTTGGAACAAGTTGCATAGAATTATAGAGTGTGTTAAGAGTATTTCTTCCATAGATAGTTCTTTCTAGAATTGTGTGAATTGAATTGAAGAATTAGCCATTAGTGATTGCAACGATTCATCATTAGATAACCTCTAGATTCACTGCATATACTGTGCTGACACTGTTGAGATAAAAAGACTTACCTTGGGTTGACAACTAATGTAGGGATTAAGATTTCCTGTAAAAAGACATCTTAGTGAGCCAACACATGGTCTTTGGGGAAGAGGAGTATGGAAATGGATGAGATGATAGGGACAAAGCACAAAAGTTTATTCAACCGATATAGGTGATTCATCAGGCAATACAAGAGCAGTTGGAGAAGATTCAAGCTCGGTATAAAGCTCGACATGATAAGCACTGAGTTGACCATCAATTTCAAGTTGGGGACAAGGTATGGCTCCACATCAACAAGGATAGAATGAAGGGAGAAGGGAAGAAATTGAGACCCATTCGATATGGTCCCTTCACCATATTGGAAAATATTGGAGACAATGCTTTCCATCTTGACTTGCCCACTTATATGCAAATGTACTCAGTGGTAAATGTTGAAAACCTAAAGCTTTATGAACTTCCATTGATTGTGGATACCAAAGAGGTTGGAAATATTCCTACAGTGGATGATTTTTCACTAGAGTATCTAGATAAGTTTCCCGAAGATATCATTCTTGACAGGAAACCCAGAACTTCACGACGGGGAGATGTGGAGTACTTTCTTGTTGGCTTCGAAGGAATGCATCTGATTAAAGCTCGATGGACGGAGAAAGAGAAAGTGAGGGAGAAATTTCCTCACTTTCCAATTGACTTAAAAGGATTTTGGCGGTCCAAAAGATCTTAGTGGGGAGGATTGATCCAGGTGGATCTTTAGAAAGTACCAGTGGCATGGTAAAAGGCTTAGAACTCAAAGTGGCAAAATCTAGATAAACTTAGCATCAGATCAAAGTGCTCATCATCCTGATTCCAATGGTGCAAATGGCACTCAAATCCGAGTTCATATGTAGACATTAGAGCAAGTCAAAGATCAAGTTTGACTTGTCTAGGTGGCAGGAGGAGATGACATGGAAAAAGCTCAGCAAATAGGAAAGCGCCAAGTGGCAGGCTTCCATTGGGTCCCCGCATTTCGCTTATTGTAGAAAAAGAAGTTGCACTTTAAGGAGAATCAGCCCCGACAAGATCCCATCTGCAATTGCGATATCACATAGCGCAGGTCAGAGGAGGAACGGGTATTCGAGGATCGTCCCCCATTAGATTCTAGTTGTGATACGATATATCATATATCACAATCAAAAAAGGGATAGTGGATATGAATTGGCTCCAACGGAGTCCAGTTGCGATGTGATATATATCCCAATCACAGTTCATAGAAGGGGAGCGGTAGCAGGGAGTGCCAACCCGGGTTCCACTTCGATTGTGACTTGCGATGGAGTTTCCAGACCCGAGATTTTATATGTTGTGTTTTATAGCCCGGTGGGTCTGCCATATCGTAGAGAACTTGAAGCATGGGTTGGGTTATTCTTCGATGGGGAACACTAATGAAGAACCGCCGACTGTGAAGACCGCTGGTCTCAATGCGTTGTTAAGGCAGTTTCGCCATCTTTGAAAGGGTTGTTACCATGTCTTATTCAGGGGCCAGGAATCTCTGCTGGCAAAACACCAACCTGCTAAACTTCAACGTTTGTTTGGAACTACTTGGGTTGTGAGGGATTTGCCGCCAGCTTATTTAAAGGACCATTTGCGTTAGAAGAAGTGGAGAGGATTGGCCGAGTAATTCTGAATCCATTGTACAATAGACCTTGACCTTGACAGTAGGTCAGCACCTCCCCTTGAGTAGTAGGGAGGTTTCGAGGAGTTGCAAAAGGCATGATTATCAAAATTGGGTGTTTGGATAGGAATTTTTGCATGATTTTTCACGAGGAGTTTAGTGGTTCTGTCTGTTTCTAAAACTAGGCTCTCCATTCTTAGTCCATATTCTAGCTTGGAGGTATAAGGATTGTAACGAATGTTTCTTGTAATTTTATCTCTTCTTTATGCCATTTAATGAATGAAGGCCTCCCCACTATTGAGCAAGGCCTAGAGACGTAGTTCAAATTGGATGAACTCCATAATCAAATATTTGTGTCATGGTTTCTTGTTGATCATGTTATTTCTGCATTTTTTCATGTGCTTTTAAGTTCCATGGTTAATTATCACGGTTATATGTAATTCTGATGCATCTGTAAGTAAAATATCTTGGATCAGTTGTAGTTATGGTGGAAAAGATGACTAAAATCTCAAGGCCTTCTCCATGGGCTTCAAATTTTAGACATAAGCTACCCCAATCATAACAGTACAAAGAAAATGGTATCTACAATGAATGTGATGAGAATTGCTTCTATTCTTGAAAAACATAATGTTTCAACATCCTGCCATTGACAGGTCCTCCAGGTAGCTCTATTCCATCCATGTCCTTCAAAAAAAATGCATTATTTCCCCTATAAGCATGGATTATGTAAGGTCCCATCCATAAATGATCAAATTTAACATGTTTTCCCTTTTCTTCTCTTCTTGAATCCCATTTCAGAACATGGTTTCCTATATGAAAATTATCAGCCTTAGTTCTTTTGTCATATATCTTCGTAATAATTTCCTGGATCAATTGAGTTCTATTGTGAAATCCCTCTCTTGATTGTTGCAGGTGAATTGTTTGATTTATTCTTCTTTGTAGGTCATTTGGTTCAACCTCCAATTCTTGCAACCTTCCTCTCTTAGCTGTTGTAGGTGAATTGTTTGATTTGTTTGTAGGTCATTTGGTTCAACCTCTAATTCTTGCAGCATTTTCAAAACAAGAATTCCCAATGAAATTGGAAAAAAAAGCATCCATCCCATAAAATAATTGGTATGGAGACATGCCAATTGACTTCTTAGTAGTAAGTCTATCAATGAATTTACAAGCTTATTGTGCCATTATTTCTAGCTATATTGCAACAATTTTTTGATAATATTAACCAGACTTTTGTTGGAAGATTCTGCTAGTCCATTTCCCTGAGGGTAATAAGTTGTAGAATGTCCTAAAGTTATTTGATACTTGTTGCAAAATTCCACCATCCTTTTTTATTTGAATGCTACAACATTATCTGTAATGATTTTCCTAGGGCATCCAAACCTTGAAAGAATATTATTCTCTAGGAATTTAATGATTACTGCATCAGAGGCTTGCCTAGTAGGTATAGCTTCAATCCATTTGGTAAAATAATCAGTGGCTGTAAGAATCCACTTATGTTGGGTAGAAGAGGAAGGGTGAATTTCTCCTATGAAATCCAGACCCCATTGCTGAAAAGGAGTTTCAACTGATATGGGCTTTAAGGGTAAAGGCAGTAGTTTCCTTTTACCTTCAAATATTTGGCATTTGTGACATGAGGTGACTTTCTTTTGGACATCAGAAAATAAGGTTGGCCAATAAAAACCTGCTCTTAGGATCTTGTTGGCGGTGGTCTTCTAGTATAGGTGTCCACCACAATCTCCTTCATGAAATTCCTACATCACTTTATCTGCCTCATCTTTCAACAAGCAATTTAGTAAAACTCCACCAGTATCTTTCCAATACAAATTATTATCTAAATACAAAATTTCATGCCTTTGAGTTTGAGAAATCTAGCTTTCGTTTTGCTCAGACCAGGAGGATCTTATAAATGATATAGAACAAAAATATGGTCTGCATACCAGGGAGAGGTAGAAAAAGCCTTTTCTACTTGTGGAGTCGCTAGCTCTTCTGGTTCGTTGAGTATAGCTAGAAAATTTATATCCAAAGCATGTAAATTAGATTCAACCATCAATTTAGCTAACCCCTGACCTTTAATGAGTTTGGTAGGTTTGATTTCAATGTCATATTCTAAGATAATGGAAATCCATTTACCTCTTTTCCCATCAGGATCATTTTGGGTTAGTATGTCTTTTACCACAACATTTGGAACAAAGGCAATTATATGTGAATGGAGGATATAAACTCTAAAATCTTTTATTGCTTTTACCAAGGCAAAAGCTTGTTTTTCCATGATATCATATTTTAATGCAACATCTCTCAAGGCTTTACTAAAGAAAGCAATAGGTTGTTCATGTCCTTCATTATTTTTCTGTAAGAGAACTGCAACAATAGTATGCTCAGAAGCAAATGAGAAAATGAGAAAATCTTTTGTAAAATCTGGGCTAATCAACACAAGAGCCTAGGTTAAGGCTTGTTTTACTTTATCAAATGATTGTTTAGCCTCAATGTTCCACTTTACCTCTGTATCTTTTCTCAACATGTTTGTTATATTTTTTAGAAGCTCTGCTAGATTAGGAATAAATCTCCCAAAAAAATTTATTTGGCCAATGAAAGATTGAACCTCCTTTACATTTCTAGGGGATTTATTTTTAATATAGCTTCAATTCTGTTAGGATCTATTTTGATTCCTTCCTTTGAAATGATATGTCCCAACAATTTTCCTTCTTGTAAACCAAACAATGTTTTCTTTGGGTTCAGGGAAATACCAAATCTCCTACATTTTTCAAAGACTCTCCTTAGGTGAAGTAAATGTTCCTCATCTATTTTCGAAAAAACAGTGATATCATCAAGATATATGACTATAAATCGACCCATTTCATCCACAAAGGTAAAGTCCATTTCTCTTTGGAAAGTGGCACCAACATTCATCAGACCAAAAGGCATCTTCACATACATGAAAGTGCCCCAAGGTGTAGTAAATGTTGTCTTTTCTTGGTCTTCAGGATGTACTAGGACTTGATTGTAACCAAAAAATCCATCTAAAAGAGAAATTCTACTAGATCCAACCACCTTCTGCAAAATGTGATCCATCTTAGGCAAAGGGTAATTGTCTTTCAAAGAGGCTTTATTAAGATTTCGGAAATCAATACAAAGTCTGATTTCTCCAGTCTTTTTCCTAGTTGGAACTAGATTAGACACCCATTTAGAATATCTTAATGGCACTATGATCTTGGCATCATACATTCTTTTGACCTCTTTTTCAATTAGAGGCATGAGAATTGGGTTGATTCTCCTTAATTTCTACTTAAAAGGCTTGTGGTATTCTTTTAAGGGAATCTTATGTTGTATAATGTTGGTGTCATAGGATTTCAAATCTTCATAACTCCATGCAAACACATCTATGAATTATTTGAACAAGTCTATGTACTTTTTCTTTTCTGTTGGGGGTATAAATTTGGATAATTTAATCATCTTAGGTTCTTGTTCAGTTCCAATGTTACATTCTTCAACTTCAGCTCTAGTAGGTTCGATTTTAGGCTTTTTGGCTACGTCATTAAAGTCAAACAAATCTTCTAAGGGGGCTAATCCTCTAGGCAAAACATTGTCTTTCAATTGTAAAATTTATGATTCTTCTTTTTCTTGATCTATTTCTTTCAACTCTACTTTAGTCACACCGTTATGTGCACTATCTTCTAGGTCAACTTCTTTGTCTATATTAGAATAGTTGAGCTCATATTTTGACTGTAAAAAACTTTCAATCTGTTTATCATTTCCAAAAACTTGCGAGTATCTAATATTGTTTGGTACAATAGGTTTGTTCTTTACTTCAACAGTATATTGGTGACTAGGACAATATGGCATTTTACAGGTACTAGCTAAAGTAGCAAGACCATCAGCTAGGATGTTTTGACCTCTAGGGACCACAGACAGGCTATACTCAATGAAAGATTCCAAAAAATCCAAAACAACATTCCTATAGGCCCTCATCCTTGGGTGTTTAGCAGAATATTCCCCTTTAATTTGTTTTATTATCAATTTGGAATCTCCATGAATTGAAATTCGGTTAGCACCTAGCTTCTTTAAAATCTATAACCCTAAAATTAAGGCTTCATACTCAGCTATGTTGTTAGTACATTGGAAATTTAATTTATATGAATGGCCTTCTGAGTGACGAGTTCATGAATTTGAAACCCATATGCCTACCCCTGATCCTTCTTTACTAACAGCTCCATCAAAACCTAAATTCCATAAAGGTTCATCTGGTTTATCATGTTCCCTGATATCTGTTTGGCATTCCTCAGTCTGACATAACATAGTGTTTTCATGGGGAACTTGTTCCCATATATTTCCATCATTTTACAAAATAAAAGAATCAAGGTCTGAATGGACTGAATATAAGGGATAATTATGAGGTCTATCTTAACTAGTAACCATAAATTTCATGAGTTTTTCCATATATAGTATTATATTCTAACCAAACACTGGAATTGTAGCATAGGTCATATCCATTTGGAGGATTCCTTGGAGTTTAGCTTCCCATGAACGAGACAGTAGCATGCCATATTTACGGGGCATGTCAGCAACAACTATGTCCATTACCATGCTCTTGGTTGGTATTTGCACCAACTTGACACAAAAATCCTTAATAAGTCCAAGGCATTTTACTTTTCTTGAATCAAACGAATACAAATATTTGTATGTCTAGTGATATCTAGTCCCAATTTTTCCATGATAACCCTAGGCATGAGATAGTGAGAGGCCTCTGAGTCAAGCATTGCGTTATGTAAAATTTTATCATGAATGTTTAAGCTAATGTAAAAAGGAGGTACATCTCCATCTTGTAGTTTATCATCGACTTTAGGTCTAAACAATATTTTCATTAGTTACATTGACTATATTTGTATCTTCACCTATTCTTAAGGCTTTCATGACTTGTGATTTGTATGCAGTTTTGTTCATCGGTTCTGTTAAAGGAATGGATATTTTAAGATTGGCCAATTCATGTTCTATAATGAATGACGTTTGAGTTTTGTTTAAATTGATGGCTTGTTGTTTTTCAGCCAAGTCCTTTTGGGAAATATCTCTTTGCTGGCTAGTGGAGGGATCATCAGTTTGAGTTGGTTTGAATACAGTATCAAGTCTTTTTTGGGTTGGAACCTCAATATTCTTTCTAGCAAGAATCTCAAGGTTTTTCTTAGTAGGTGTATCAGATGGCTTTTTATTTGGAGTATCAGGTGTTTCCCTACTCCTCAAATTATATTTCTTGTGGACTTCCATAATTTCATTTTCAAAACCTTTCTTATACTCTTCTGATTCCTCGTGATCTAGTTCATCCTGGGATAGTAGAAAAATGTCTTGTTCTTCTTGCGTGAGAAATGTAGAATTATGGTCATTTACTCCCATTAAATTGATTTGAGAATCATTCATGTCTTCATCTATTTCTCCCTCCTCATCTGTATAGTTCTCTTGAAAAGGAGGTCTCACCTGCTGATCTGGACCTTTTGGGTCCCTTTGTTTGATTTAGGGTGGGTTTCTTCTAAAATTTGGATTTCTGATTTGCAGAGTGGTTTGGTTTTCTCTAGGGGGAATCCTATATATTATGCTTATCCTATCCATCATTTTCTCAATGGTTCTAAGTAGAATATCTATTTTATATTCAGATGGAGAAGAAGAGGAAGGTTCCTCTTTGATAGTAACCCTTCTTTCAGTTCTTAATTTTTCTCTTTTGACTAATACATTAAGCTTGACTTTAAGGGAATTAGATTGCATTTCCTCTAAGGTAGTAGGGTATCTTTCTCTTAGTTGATATTCCATATCGACATCAAATCCTTCAGGGAAATGTATAAGGGCCAAGTCGAGGGAGGTTTAATAGCAAGTGGAATTGCACTATAAAATTTATTAAACCTATCACAATATTCTTCCACAATCTCATTAGGTCCTCTCTTTAGGCTTTTATATCCATTCAAGTTGCGAAGAGTATTATTTTTGGTTTCCCACCTATTTAGGAAATACTGATGAAAGGAAGCAAGGTCAACTATACTAGATGCTACTAAATTTTTAAACCATTTTCTTACCTCTCCACCCAAACTCTGGGAAAAAAGTCTCATCTTTACATCACTTTCATCCACTTCCTGAAGATCAAATAAATCGTTCATTTTATCTATATGTTGTTGTGCATTGATAGCACCAGTGGCATCAAATTGAGGAATTCTAGTTTGATAATCTTGGGGCATAGGATGCAACTACCCAGGTAAAACCAAGGGAGCATAATGAGTAGCCATGTTGGGTTGAATAATATGTGATCTTATGGGAGGTATAGATATAGGAGTTTTTGGGATAGGTTGGGTTACTGTCTGTGATACTACTAGAGAAGTAGTGGAGATTACAGAAGGGGTGGGACTAGTTGATGTAGGATGAATAGATTGGGAAGAAAGAGATGATGTTGCAATAGTGAGGGTAGAAAGTTCAACAGATTGTTGAATATAGGCTTGATGTACAGCTTGATCAAGTGTTGATACAAGATCCTGTAATTTGTCAAAGTTTTGGAGGGCTTGCTGATCAAAATCAGGTTCAACAAATAGTTCTACAAATTTATAGGGCTAGAGAACATATTTATCAATTACTGTTTGATTGACAAAACTTTCAGATTTGGTCCTAAATAGACTATGTTCGAATGTTAGTAAAACTGAATATCTTGTATGGTAACGAACTTTTATGGAAGAGAATCTGCCCTAGAAAGGGGACTATTACTTCCTTGACTTTCAGCTAAACTTCTTTTCCTTACTAACTTTTCAGGATCATCTAAAATTTTGGGAGGTTCTGGATCAGGATGAGATCTGGTGTAAATTATTTTTGGAGCCAGATCTTAAATGTGAGAGACACAATTTACAACCTCTAATCCTTTATTTCTAAAATTTGGATCATTACTCTTCCTAAAATAAATTTTTATGAACTAGGGAAGTTAATTTTGTAAAAATGAAATGAAGGATTGTTCTTCCCCAGTATGGTCGCCAGAATGTTAGCACTCTATAATTTTCTGAGGTTGTGAATCACAAAGGTAACCAAAAAACCACTTTAGAGCTTATAATCTAGCCTTCCTAAACTTAGAGAGGGATCTCTCTATCAGATTTAAATTTGTTGTATTTAGATGTTAGACTAGTTATGAGAGTTCGGGGTTTGATTTTAAAATTGATTTGGTTGATTAAATGCCTGAAACTTCCATTGGGCTATGGAGTCTACAAACTTAACAGGGACCTGTCTCAGATTTTCAAGGAGATTCATAGGGCAAGGTAGTTGAACTAACTAGACCTTTTATATTTAAATGAAATGTAATAGAAGAAAAGATATAGGTTCAATTGAAGCTAAAGAGAAGTTAAGGATTCTTTAACTTGATATCAGAAGAAAACATTTAAATTATCCACAGCCAGAATCAGAGTGTATCTTTCAACAAATTATGTTCATCAACTTTCTATAAAATAATTTAGATTTAAGAACACATAAGTATGGAAAGAAAGAAATAAACACATAGACAGTGAGAGAAGCACTTCACCAAATAGTCCAACACATGAATCTTGTGAAGAATGTCCTTTTTATTATTGGTCATCCCATCAAATGAAAAAGTACAATAGCTTTCTGGAATGCAAAAAAAAACCCTTCATACTTGAAAAAGAGAAGTATTTATAAATTTATTTATAAAGTATCCTTTCAAAACTGACCAGGATGTATTTTAGGAATTCCTAAGCAGATTCTATCTAACTGTTACAATAATTTAGGAAAATTGAAATTGTTTGAAGTGCTGGCACTCTCTTTGTGGAAATTCTGAATATCTAGCCCTTCAAATCTTGTTGTGTTGTTGATGATGAGCTATACAACTAAATCATATTCTTACTCCAGTAATTTGCACAATTTATCCCAATGTCCTTCACTAGGGATAGACATCTTGAGTAACTTCCTGTAGACCTCACCCACTTCAGTATATTTGGCAAAAGTTGGTTTGGAAATAAATATGTGCTTGATTTCATACTAGACGTCTAAATCATATGTCAATGCTTCTAAAAATGCTTTCCCTATTATGTTACCTTTCACTCCTACAAACATAGTACCTTCCTTGGGAATGGTCATCAATTTCTAGCTGTAATCTGACCATGTGCTGAGCTTGCAATTTATCACTAATAAACTGGGAAGTCCCTTTTTGTAGAGGACTTCCAATTTGTTGAAGAACCTTTGTACACCAATGTCCAGAACATCAAATTTTTCTTCCAGGTTTCTGATCAAATTCCTTCTAGTAACCACCTTTTTAACCTCTTTTATGGTCTCAATCCTATCCTCAATCTCCAGTTCTTCTAGCTCTTGCTTTTTTTTGGAATTGAAGAACTTGATGAGTTATGTAGGTTCAATGGGTTTATCACCCAACTTCTCTTTGATTTCTTCAATAGCTTCATTATATTTCTCTATTAATTCTTTCTGGTCAAATATGATCTGTATACATGTCCAGATTTCTATCATGGCTTCATCTATCCTTTTCCAAATGTTCTCCTTGACCTGGGCTAGGGTATTACCCATGGCAGTTTCCTTTTCTATCTGTTGCACTCTCTGGGTAAGCCTTTAGGATTTCTATAGCTTTGTTAGGAGAGAATTCTCATATTTGGTGTTCTGTTCCTATAGGACCTTTACATCTTCTCACAACTTTTTTATTTCTTCTCCTTGTATTGACATATTTTCCATTGATTGGGCCAGTTTGATAGAATTATCTACATTTGAAGTAGAGGGTACTGTAGAGGTGGATGCTCCTATAGTAGGAATTCCTATTTGAATTATTGATGCAATAGGCATTGCATCAAGAGGAACCATAGCTAGATGAGAATTATGCTCCTTTTCTTTGATTAGGATATCCATCTCTGCCTCCATCTCTTTAATTTGTGCACTCCGTTCCACCAGTAGCTTCAACATTTCCTGTTTCTCTATTTTTGTTTCTCCTAATTCCTTTGCGTGAGGATCTTTAGTAGTAGGGAGATTCAATTTCTTTCTCAGGGATGCTATATCAGCATTATTCTTCTTAATAATCTCTTCCATGGCCTTTGAATTACTTGGATCAAAACATGCTTTGATCACCATATCCTCTAAATATTTGATTCTATTATCTTTGGTCAGAGAAGAAATTTTCTCCAGTTTGAGTTGTGATTGAACATTGTTCAAATATAGTTGCAGCTTGGAAGCAATAATGGCAGTTTGTGTGAAAGTTGAGTACACCATCTCTCTTCTTTTCCTGTGCATGTCCATCTGGTCCAAAGGATGGACATCTTTTGCCTCAAATTCAAATGTGGTTTGCTTGAAATCAGTTACTGATTTAGGTTGAGGTAGTTGGGCCTACAAGAATTCCATGTGCATTCTCCCTTTCTCTATATCATAGGCTGAAATGAGCCTGTGTTGAATTGAGGAAGATTGTTTCCTGAATTGAGTATAAATGTTGCCATGGAGGGCTTCATTCCTCTGTTTGATTTCTTTGTACCTTTGAAATATATCAAGCTGCCTCTGTTCTGTAAATGGCTCTAGTGTATGACGTGTTGTGGCTGGATTATCTTTAGTGGTTGAAGATGACGGAGAATCATTGAACTGCTACCAAACTTTAAAGTATGAAGGCCAGAGAGTACAATAGTACCCTATGTTTCCTCCATTGGTGGGAAATCTACCTTGGATCTTGCCTTTGTTTTATTCATGTAAATCTTGAATTTCTTTGCTGAGAATTCTATTATCAGAGAAGAATCATCTTCTCTTTGCCTTTTCTCAGTTTTCTCTCTAGGGGTAGGAGTCTCTGAAGCGGTTCTGGGCAACACCTGCTCCTCGACTTCCTGCAATGTGTTCTCTACCCAATTCTATTGATTCATATATTTCTCAATTTTTGGTCTTTGGGTATGTACATAAGGGGTTGTCTTATGCTCCACCCTTAGCTTAGAAATTACTCCAAAGGGGTCATAAGACCATGTGAAACCGAGGGGAAAATTCATCTATTTTAGAAGGAGGTTTTCTTCCTCTCCTGCTGCTCTACTATTACAGAAAAATGGCCCTGTCTATGTTTTCATCCTGAATTGGGACTTCTTCTTAGCTGCCACAAAGTGAATCTTATCTGATTGGATTATTTACCTGATATATTCTACAGAAAATATCCTCATAGGAAGGTATTTTGGCATTTTATAGGGTGGCAACTCGGAGCCATAAACCTTGATCTCTGTATAATTTTGGTATAAATACCAAACTCCTGTCTTCACCTGTTCACTGAGATGCAACACCTTTTGAATGTCTTCACTCATCCTGGGAATTTGTTGGCCACTCAACAAACAAGTTGTTGGATATATGAACTGGTCAATAAAGTCTTTAAACCTATACTGTTGTGAATGTTTTCTGATAATTGAGGTCCAAAATATTATGGACTGAGGTTTGCCCTGCTAATTGAGTTTCTAAACTGCAAAAGGAAACATGTCTATTTGGAAGAAAATAAACATATGCATAAGAATAGAGGAGTATCTAAACATTCCTTTAGTTAAAAACTGAAGGAATTGTTCATGTATGACATCTGCAAGAAAGTGACCATAGTAAAAAATGGTTGAAAGTCCTTCTTCTTTGGAAAGGGTGGATAGAAATCCTAAAATAGGCTCATCTACCCATTCATCTAAGAAATATCCAAGTAGACAAGACAAGACACAGATGATATATCTAGTTCTTTGGGTGAAAATAGAAGAGGGATAAGGGGGGTTTTCTTGGAAATTGAGAATCTTGTGGCAACAAGACTTCAAAAATCCTGGCTCTCTGGGAAAAGTGAGATTTTGGTAAATCTCCTTGAGAGTATCAATTGAGAAGTGAGTCAGGGATTCACTGTGTGGGATCTACAACATTTGGTTTATACTCTCAGGGGTAATGGTGAAAAGGATTTCACTAGTAGGGGATATGATGTCTCTTTTGCTTGAGAGGTAAGAGGCTTGGCACTTCATGAAAAATTCAGGGAAATAATAAGATTGGGGAAAGATGAACAGGGGTAATCTGGACTACAAAAGCCTAATATCATCGGACTAGTCTAGATAGGTGTCCCGAAACCAATACTGTAATTCAAAGAGGTCAAATTCACATTATGTTTTGACAATTTTGTAGTCTCTGTGAGATAAGGGAATGTGGTCTAAATCTATAGAGGGAGAAAGCATCAGGTTTATCACAGTGGCACCAGTTTTGGTTTTGGGGGCCATTGTGATAACTCGGTAAAATTTCAAAGGATGACAGTGCCAATTTCCCAGGAAAAACAACTTGGAGGTTATTACTCTATCAACAATGAATTGCAGATGAGGGAAATCAAAGCTCGGATTGATACTGCTGAGAGGATGTAAGAATGAGGAAGGAAAGTGATCACGGGCGAGTGCAGGGATTTATAAATTGGCGATGGAGTAGGATCGTTAGATGAAATGGTTGTTTAGGGGAGCATTTACTGTGCAACAGGAAAACTGCAATGAGAGGAAGTGGCAATGGGAGGGTGTAATAGTTAGTTGATGTGGCACGAAGCGATAGGTGGAAAAGGGCGCAGGACCATTGGCAGCAATGGGCATGGGCTGAGCGGGTTTCAGAGGGCGGGGTAGGAGTGGTAAGTAGTAAGTAATGGGGGGTGCAAAATAATGTGAGAGGGACACATAGTGGTGGGCCCCGACATGGAAAACCCTTTTTAGAACCCCCCCCGTTTGCTGATAAAGGGAGACATGGCGGGGGAATAAAAAAGGCTTAGGAGTCGTTCGATAAAAAAGGTAATGAGATTGAGAGCAGGGAGATGTGCACCATTCAAAATGCCAACGACAAAATATCCCATCGTGCTTATAATTTTACAATAAGGTTCAAACTTTGGATAAATAATACCACATATGGCACTTTTATGATAAATTCAATTTTCCCCCTAAGCTAACCTAACTAAAACCAAATAGGGTGCATATAGGAGTGGAAACCCTTATTTATTTTGCAATTTAAAGTACCAAAAACACCTATTCAAACAATAAAAGCTAATCTAACAATTGTATTAATCTAGATTACACTGTTGGATTAATTTCTTCATCTAAATTACCTAACCTAATCTTATCCAAGATTACATTGTTTGGCTAAATTATTCATTCTAATCTAATTGATATAAATTGGAATTTGCTTCAACATGATTAAACAATATGTTTCAAATAAGAAAAAGGATTGTGGCATGTTGAACAAACTGCATACAATTTCATGAATTTATTCTTCAAAAATTATTATACTATCAGTGACACTTCAATTGGCATCACTTTCACATTTTTTCCTTTTGGTGGGGTTCTTTTATCATTTTTTTTATTTTTATTTTCAATTATATATATATATATACCCTCTTTTCATTTTTTTTTTATTTATATATCTTTTTTTTGGAAATCATTTTCAATATACAATATTATTTACAATGAAAATATGGAAAGACAACACTCAATCATCATTTGATCCTATGAATCATAGGACCCTAACACTATGAATCATGGAAACTGAATGAGCACAAGCAGAATTATCCGACACATGATCTTGATCTGGCAGCGATCATCCATGCATTGAAGATGTGGAAGCACTATCTTCTTGGAAGAAGATTTGTACTGATGAGAGATCACAGTGGATTGAGGTATCCATCTAACCAATCGAATTTGAAGGCTAGGCAAGCTATATGGTTGGACACGACTAGCTAATTTGACTTTGAGATTGAGTACATTAAAGGTAAAGGGAACATGGTTGTAGATGCTCTTAGCAGGGGGATACAAGTGAAGCACATAGCAACTATGAGTTCTTATGGGACATATTTACAGGCTTGGATCTTACATGCAGGTCATTAGGATAACAGGTACATGGAGCTCAAGTACAGGTTACAACATAGTGTTGGAAATAATACTGAGAGAGGGGGGTGAATCAGTATTATCAAATCAATTATTTTTCATTTCACAATCAGATTTGTATACGCTACTTCAGCTATGGGAAATTGTGTATATACGCTACTGTGTCTAAAGAAACTAGCGTATATCAGAAAACTTAAGATTCATTAATTTTTGATATTTAATCAGTGCATCAGGACTTCATTAATCATAAGAACAATAAACAGGAGCAGTAAAATAGAACATATCATCACACACATGGACACAAAGATATAAGGTGGAAACCCAATGTGGGTGAAAACCACCTGCTGCAATTTGTCTCTATCTTCTTTTAATTAGAAAATTCTTTTTACAATCATTTTGTAGTGGTGCAGTCTTATACTAGTACGTAGGCTGCTACCTACAGAATGCTACAACCTTCTCTCGTTCTCCAGCTTCTCCTAGAAGGGAGCTACAACCCCCTTAGCTCTTGTACTAGCTGAGGTACTAGTACGTAGGTGTTGACCTACAAAAGGCTACAACCTTATCTTTTCTTCCAGGGACCACGTTTCATAAATTTTCAAACTGGATCCATGAATAACATCAATCAAACATCACGTATATCTATATCAACCAATCTCCTTTGCACTAAACAAAACTGAATCAAATAGTCACTTCTCTGAATGCTGTACCCAGAAAATAGTAACAATAACCAGACACCAATTCTGAACCCAGACCGCTGCAACAATAAACAGAAGTAGCTAAAACATATATCAAGAGATGTACGCTACTTCAATGTGTACAACTTGCGTGCATAAGCATCTGAATTAAGTCCAACTTGCGTATACACTATTTTGAATTACAGAACCAGCATGTATACGCGCCTTTGCTTCGCTGAACCTGCGTACAGATCTATAAAAGATAATTCATCCTTTTTACTTATTCAGACATCAGTTATACCTAGATTATCAGATTTATAGATCAAGTCATGCGCCAAAAATAACATATCAAAATCACACAAAGATACTACTATTCAAGCCTTAAGATCTTGACCCATCAATAGTACTTATCCTTCTTCTTGTGCTCAGGTTCCTCCTTGATTCAGATCCAGCTATGCACCATAACCCAATGACCAGTATTTCAGATTTATCTCTTCATCAGATATTCAATACTTAAGTCAATGTCCATGCCTAATGATCTTCTTCCCCTTTTATAATCTTAGGCCTTACACAATACCATGGTCCAAAACCATAATGAATCAACACCTTGGACCAAATACTTGGGTTCAACACTTCAGACGAGATACTATGGTCCAAAACCATAGGTCCAAATACCAAGGAATAAATACCATGGATCAAAAATAAGTTTTCCCACACGTACGTGCTTTGTCGTGCATGAAAGTGCGTGCATATGCATACGTGACTTTTGATCGGTAATCCCAAGTGTATACGTGACTTCATCAAAGGAAACCTACATATATCTCTTTTTCTTTCATTTTGAGAGCCTGAACAGTGATCTGCCATTTGAGTGAGTTGCCATCAGGGACAACACCTGTGTCATATTGCTAAACCTATGTCATAATGCCAACAATCTCCCCCTTTGGACTTGATGGCAACCCCAAGTCACTCAAAGTCGTTCTCCCCCTTTGACATCAAGGGAAAAGGGTTATGATCCCCCTGAGTTCATGCTGAAATCTCTACTCTGCTGTGCTGTCCATGCTCCCCTTGATTGTAGGCAAGGTCTGCAAGAAGATGTTCTACAAGAAGATACATAACTTTATACATCATAAATGATCTTCCTCTCACCAAAGACTCATATATCCATCTCCCAACCAAGTGGGGATTGACTCATTCACCAAACCAAGTGGGGATACACCAAAAGTTTACATAAGATAAAACAAGAACATTACATTATCCATCCCAAGCATAGTTCAGAAACCAAAGTAGGTCATTACATGACCTTGATAAGAAAAGAAATACATGACATAGAGATGAAATATCTACAACTAGACTATGATAGTTATCAACAACTATTAGCAGCATCTGTCAATCATCATTCAGACCAACAACCATGTTCTTCTTTTGCACCTGTTCCCCCTAAAACCAAAACACTGTGATCTTGAACCAAGATCTTCTAGGATAATGCCAACAATGCATTATTAGAAGAATATATATGCTCCCCATGAACCTGTGCCAGATGGTCTCTGTCAGACCCATATCAAACTCCTTTCATCCTGAGCCTGGCCCACTGTTTGTCTTCAAACCAACATATACGCAACTGTATCAATGTATGTACACGGATTCTCCTCATTAAACTCGTGTACAACCACTTTTCTCTGAAACAGACAAGTTTCAATAGCAAGATGATGCATCAACTACTCCCAGCTTCTATTTGAGGTATTCAAATGTCTCCCTGGGCAGTGGTTTGGTGAGTATATCAGCAACCTATTCCTTGGAGGTAACATACTCCAATTTGACCTTTTGTTCAAGCACTTGTTCTCAGAGAAAATGATATTTGATAGGTATGTGCTTGGTATTTGAATGCATGACTGGATTTTTTGAAATGTTGATTGCACTTGTATTATCACATAAAATAGAGATAGGTGGAGTACAAGTGATTTGAAAATCTTGCAGAATTTGCATCATCCAAAGGAGTTGTGTGCAGCAAGATGCAACAACCACATATTCTGCTTCAGCTGTAGATAAAGCAATTGAACTTTGCTTCTTGTTGAACCAAGAGACTAATCTGGAACCCATAAAGAATGCACCATCACTAGTGCTTTTTCTGTCATCCACGCTTCCTACCCAGTCTGCATTTGTATATGCATGAAGTGTGAGATTTGTATCTCTAGGATACCATAAGCCATAGTTTTGTGTCCCTTGAAGATATTTGAAAATTCTTTTAACTGCCTAAAGGTGTGCTTCTTTCGGATTTTCCTGGAATCTTCCAACTATTCCCACTGCATGCATGATGTCTGGTCGGGTACCTGTCAGATAGAGTAGACTACCAATCATGGATCTATAGGTTGGTTGATGTACTATTGTTGAATCATCATTGGAGCTAAGGCTACATCCTGTTACCATAGGGGTACATACGGGTTTTGAATCTTCCATGCCATATTTCTTCAAGATATCCTTGATGTACTTGGTTTGTGACAAAAATATACCGTCATTATTTTGTTGGAATTGTAAACCAAGAAAATATGTCAGCTCACCAAGCAAGGACATTTCAAACTCTTTCTGCATCAGCAAAGAAAAATTTTGACTCATGGCTTCTTCATTGCTACAAAAGATGATATCATCAACATACACAACAAGTATTAGCAATTTATCATTCTCAACTTTTACATATAGATTGCCATCTGCTGATCCTTTTGAAAAACCTTGTTGATGGAGGTATTTGTCCAGATGATAATACCAAGCCCTTGGAGCCTATTTAAGACCAAAAAGTTCCTTCTCAAGTCTACACATAAGTTTTGGATCATTTCCAAGGATGAATCCATCTGGTTGCTCAATATACACTTCTTCTTCCAAGTCTCCATTTAAAAAGGCAGATTTCACATCCATTTGAGAAACTTTGAACTTCTGAAAGCTAGAAAGAGCAAGGAACATTCTTATGGCTTCAAGTCTAGCAATCGGTGGAAAAGTTTCTTCAAAGTCTATACCTTCTTGTTGAGCATACCCTTTACAAACAAGTCTGGCCTTGTTTCTAATAACATCTCCATTTTCATTGAGCTTGTTTTTGAATATCCATTTTGTCCCTATGACATTCTTATTGTTTGGTCTAGGAACCAACTCCCAAGTGTTATTCTTTTCAATCTGCTCAAGTTCTTCATTCATGGCCTTGACCCATCATTCATCTTTTCATGCTTCTCTTACATTTTGTGGTTCAGTGGAGGAGAGCAATGCTAGATAGCTTGAAGCTTATAAAATAGTTCTTCTTGTTTGTACACCCACCTCTTTCTGCCCCAAAATTTGAGTTTCTGGATGATTCTTCTTACCATACCTGGATGGATTCTTTTCTTCTATCCTTATCTATTCTTCTAGTGCCTCATGGGTATCTTCTTCATCATAAGTTTGATTTGATGTTGAAGGATAGTCCTCATCATCTTCGAAATCTTTGGGTTTTACTTGCCTAGGAATGTTTCCTTCTTCATCAACCACTACATCAATACTTTCAACAATTTTTCCAAGTCTTTTATTGTAACACTTGTATCCTTTGCTGTGGGGAGAATAACCAAGGAGAATGCCTTCATCTGCTCTAGGTTCAAACTTGCCAAGGTTTTCATCAGTCCTTTTGATGTAACATTTGCTTCCAAAAATCTTGAAGTATTTAACCGTGGGAGTCTTACCATACCAAAGTTCATGAGGATTTTGAATGTTGTTCACCCGGATGTTTGTTTTGTTGAGAATAGTAACCGCAGCAAATGCAGCTTCACCCCAGAAGTTTTCGGGAGTTCCAGACTCATCAAGCATAGCACGAGCCATTTGTTGAACCATTCTGTTCATCCTTTCTACTACTCCATTTTGCTGAGGAGTCCTTGCAGTAGAGAATTCCCTTCTCATTCCATGTTCTTCACAAAAATAAAAAAATTCATCCGAGGTAAATTCCCCTCCTCGATCAAACCTAAGGCATTTGATTATGCGATCTAATTCGTTTTCAAACAAGGCTTTGAATTCTCTAAAATTTTCGAAAGCTTCGTCTTTATGCTTCAGGAGTCCTATCCAACACATCCTTGAAAAGTCGTCAATGAACAATATGCAGTATTCTTCTCCTCGAGGTGACCTCTTCCTAGTTGGACCACATACATCAGTATGAACAAGTTCAAGTGGCCTGCTAGCCGATCCTTCCTTCTCAGGGAAATTAGTTCTGGTTTGCTTCCCAAACTGACATGATTTGCATATTGTGTTGTCTGGAATTCTGATGTCAAGGAGATCACGAATTGCCTGATATTTGCATGCTTTCCTTAGCTGAGAGAAGCTTAGATGCCCCAATCTTCTGTGCCATAGCCAGTGTTCATCATTCTTGCTTAGATAGCATTGTTGTTGTCCTCCCTTGAGTATGTATAAATTATTTGGTGTTCTTATGCCTTTGATCACTGTTTCTCCTGTATCAAGCTCACGAACAATACATCCATTTAATTGAAATATTACCTCATTTCCTTGATCATACATTTTATTGACACTCAATAGATTATGATTTAAGCCATCAACATACATGAAATTTCTAGCTTTGACCTTTTCTTTCAAAAGAATAGAACCTTTACCTTTTATGAATGCAGGGGTGTCATTTCCAAATGAGTCCTTATTTTCTTTTTCTAAGGCACTATACGATTGAAGTTTTTCTTTATCACCTGTCATATGTTTCGAGCATCCACTGTCGATGTACCACTGATTTTCTTGCCCTTCCGCATATAAGGTTATACCACATCTTTTTGGTTGCGGTTCTTTCTTCCTCCATGTGTTTGGACTCAATGAAGCTTGCTCCTTCTGAGTTGTTTGTCGAAACCTACTCCTGCATTCAGAATCTTCATGACCGAAGTTGTTACAAATAGAACATTCTATTTCATTTTCAAGATCAGAAAATTTATTGTAGGTTCTTTTCATGATTCCAATCACACTCCTTTGATTTCGTGCTTCTCTAGTCATGATGGTCTTGTAGGCAACACATTGAGCTACTTTGTGTCCAAAGTTATCACAAGAGAAACATTGGCCATTGAAGAAATTCCTGCGATTATCAAGCCTTCTGTCCAGGTGGTTGTAATTTCCATAGCCATTCGTTCTTGAGGTAAATTGAGAATGATTTCCCTGAGGTTGGTTGTAGCTTCTGTTCATCCTTGAAGTAGATTTCTCTCCATTTACTTGGTGATCTCTATTCATTCTTGAAGTAAATTGTCCCTGATTTACCTGGTGATCTATATTGTGCCTTTGTTGTCGATTGTCAACCTGTTCACTTTTGCTTGTTGCTTCAAGATAACTTTTGGAGGTAGATGGCTTCTGTGCTTGAGATTCTTCTTCAGTATACCCAAGACCTGTCTTGATTAGAGGAGAACGCTGCACTTTGATAATCTCATCTAAAGTTTTATATCCTTTAGCAAATCTAAGATTAAGAGCTTTTGTTTTATCAATATCTTTTCTAAGTCCCACAATTTCATATTCTAACTTTTCATTGTGTTTTTCCCTTTCAGCAAGTTGGAATGTTAGAGTATCTATAATCATATTCTTTTCTTCTAAACAAATTTTAAGTTTAGAAATTTCTTCATAAAGACCTTCTTCATCTATAGCATCCAAGAAATCATCATCTTCAAAAGCCATCAAAAGTCTATAATCATTACCTTGTTCATCTTCATCACTATTTGAAAATCCATCATTGTCTTCATGTGTATAATAGCTCTTCTTACTTACATTCTGTTTTCTGTTCCATCTAACTGGTTCCTTACCTTTGTCAAGCTTATCTTTATGAGGAAACTTGGCTGCATAGTGACCAACTCTTCCATAAGCAAAGCATTTAAAAGGTAGATTACCTCTGAATCTTCCAGAACCCCATTGAAGGTACTTGACAAAGTTTGATTCTTCCTCTCCTTCTGACATATGTCCTGACTCATTGTATTCTCCTTTTCCTGAGGCTTTGAATGCAGATTCTCTCATGTCTGATGGTCCCCCTTTTCTCATTTTGAAAGCAGTTAGGATTCCGTGCAGCTGTGACATGGTAATGCTTTGAAGATTCTGCTTTTCTTCTATGGTTGAAACTTTTGATTCAAACTTAGAAGACAAAGATCTTAGAACCTTTTCAACCAAAGTAGCTTCTTTTATCTCTTCACCCAAGTTTTTCATACAATTAACAATCTCATCTATACGTAAGAAATAATTAGCCACACTTTCATCATTGTGCATTCTGAGATTTTCATATTGGATTCTGAGAGTTTGTAGTTTTGCACGTTTTACCTAATCATCTCCTTCATAGCTCAGAACGATCCTGTTCCATATTTCTTTTGTAGTTTTGAGCTGCATAAACTTGACGAATTTTGATTGAGATAAACTCCCTAATAGAGTATTAACAGCCTTTGCATTTGTTTCATACTGCTTTTTACCAGCAGTATCTGTAGGAGTTGTTGATGGAAATGTGTATCCTATTTCCACGATATCCCAAACTTCTGTACCAAGAGATTGAAGATAGGTTGTGATTCTTACCTTCCAGTAGATTAAGTTGCTTCCATCAAAGATTGGTGGCCTGATAGATGCCTCCTTTTCGTAGTTGCTCATGATGATAGATCTTCCTTCAAGTGATCAAGATTCTTCTGAAGGACCTGCTCTGATACCAATTGTTGGAAATAATACTGAGAGGGGGGGGGGGGAGGGGGGGTTGAATCAGTATTATCAAATCAATTATTTTTCATTTCACAATCAGATTTGTATACGCTACTTCAGCTATGGGAAACTGCGTATATACGCTACTGTGTCTAAAGAAACCAGCGTATATCAGAAAACTTAAGATTTATTAATTTTTGATCTTTAATCAGTGCATCAGAACTTCATTAATCATAAGAACAGTAAACATGAGCAGTAAAATAGAACAGATCATCACAAACATGGAAACAATGATATAAGGTGGAAACCCAATGTGGGTGAAAACCACCTGCTGTAATTCATCTCTATCTTCTTTTAATTAGAAACTTCTTTTTACAATCATTTTGTATTGGTGCAGTCTTATACCAGTATGCAGGCTACTACCTACAGAAGGCTACAACCTTCTCTCGTTCTCCAGCTTCTCCTGGAAGGGAGCTACAACCCCCTTAGGTCTTGTACTAGTTGAGGTACTAGTACATAGGTGTTGACCTATAGAAGGCTACAACCTTCTCTTTTCTTCCAGGGACCACGTTTCATAAATTTTTAGACTAGATCCATGAATAACATCAATCAAACATAAAGTATATCTGTATCAACCAATATCCTTTGCACTAAACAAAACTGAATCAAATAGTCACTTCTCTGAATGCTATACCAAGGAAATAGTAATGGTAACCAGACACCAATTCTGAACCCAGACCGCTACAACAATAAACAGAAGTAGCTAAAACCTATATCAAGAGATGTATGCTACTTCAATGTGTACAACCTATGTGCATATGCTTCTGAATTAAGTCCAACCTGCGTATACGCTATTTTGAATTATAGAACCAACGTGTATACGCACCTTTGCTTCGCTGAACCTACATACATATCTATAAAAGATAATTCATCCTTTTTACTTATTCAGACATCAGTTATACCTAGATTATCAGATTTATAGATCAAGTCATGCGCCAAAAATAACAGATCAAAATCACACAAAGATACTACTATTCAAGCCTTAAGATCTTGACCCATCAATAGTACTTATCCTTCTTCTTGCACTCAAGTTCCTCCTAGATTCATATCCAGCTATGCACCATAACCCAATGACCAGTATTTCAGATTTAGCTCTTCATCAGATATTCCATACTTAAGTCAATGTCCATGCCTAATGATCTCCTTCCCCTTTTATAGTCTTCGGCCTTACACAATACCATGGTCCAAAACCATAACGAATCAATACCTTGGACCAAATACTTGGGTTCAACACTTCAGACAAGATACTATGGTCCAAAACCATAGGTCCAAATACCAAGTACTAAATACCATGGATCAAAAATAAGTTTTCCCACACGTACGCGCTTTTTCGTGCATGCAAGTGCATGCATACGCATACACAACTTTTGATCAGCAATCTCGCGTGTATACGTGAATTCGTCAAAGGAAACCTGCGTATATCTCTTTTTCTTTCATTCTGAGAGCCTGAACAGTGATCTGCCATCTGAGTGAGTTGTCGTTAAGGACAACACCTGTGTCATAGTGCCAAACCTATGTCATAATGCCAACACATAGTATAGGTACAGGTACAGGTGCAGGTATAGGTGCACAAGATGTGTACTATTGTCTCACAGCAGATGGATTGGTTAGATTTAGGGACAGGATACATGTGCCAGATGATAGGGAGCTCAAGAATATTATCTTGAGATAGTTTCATGTGAAATTGTATTTAGGTCACCTAGGATATCAAAAGACACTGACAACATTGAAGAAGTTCTACTATTGACTGAAATTGAAGAAAGAAGTGGTAGATCTTGTGACGAGATGCTTGGAATGTTAGCAGGTAAAGGCATAATGCAAGCATCCAATGGAATATTACAGCCGATTGCGATTCCAGAGTGGAAATGGGAGGTCATTTCCATGGACTTCATCACATGTTTGTCGAGCACATCTAAACAACATGTCTCAATTATGGTTGTAGTGGATAGGTTGACTTAGGACGTAGTGCACTTCCTTCCAGTGAAGTCTACTTATTCAACCAATGATGTAGCACAAGTATTCATTAGGGATATACTGAGGTTGCATGGTGTACCAAATAATATCATATGAGACAGGGATGCCAAGTTCACTTCTAGGTTCTGGAAAAAGTTATTTGCAAGTTTGGGTACAGAGTTGGCCTTTAGCACAACTTATCATTCTATTGAGGCCTCAATAATCACTGTGTCAATTGATCCAGGTTGATATTGGTGGTCACCCACCTATTCCACGTCGACCCCCACCATTGCTTCTTTCAATTTTTTTCAGTTTCCTTAATTGTAGCACAGTTTACTATTTTTGGTAGTTTTTCGGGTCCTAAACTTCCAGAGCCGTTTTGAGGCCCTAAATGATGTTTTTTTTTTTTAAATATTCATCCAGGTGATTTCAATGAAATCATATTTTTAGTTTTATTCCTCGGAGAGATATTTCTGAGGTATCATGTACATCAAATGGAGATAATATGACCAAGTTACAACCCCGGGAAGTTGGTTTCCCAACTAACCCCAACGGGGCCCATAAACTCTTAGTGTTACATCTCCTCGGGTTAGGGTTTTGGTTGTTTAGGGTTTTATCTTATTGTTCAATAATAAAAAGGCCCTTAAGCCTCATTGTAACACAGCTCAGAGGCATGTAGCCACCACATCTCTTCTCAGAGATAAGATACCATCGCCTGAGCTAGTCTCATTTCCATTATGTTTGTAAGTATATTTTATTGTTTGATATTAATGAAAGATAGGTTTATTTCTACTACATATCTATATTTATGGTTATATCTATAATTTTTTACGTTCCTGTTTAAATTCAGATCATCAAGATAGGAGGAAAACCACCCAGTCCGGACCTTAAGGCAGCTCCTTTTCCGTTTAAGTAGTGGCTCCAACTGGATATAATGGGACTAGTCTCCCAAAGAGGGTGATTGAATGGATATATAATGATTATAGTGCAGTGAAATAGATGGATTTGCAGCAATGAATCAAATGGGAAACATATACATTAATCTATTCTATAACCCGGGATTGTTTAACATTCATCTAGATGTGATTTACAATAATTTTCCATAGTGAATGACAACATAGATTGATCAAACACTAATGCAAATGAAAATATTTAAAGATGATTATTATGATTTAATAGTTAATCCAAAAAATATGTATAGTTCATATTGCATTTAGAAAAAGGCAAATTGCTTAACAAATATTTAAAAAACATCAATGGCAACATGATCAGAAGTGAATACATGTAACACTATTCTTTTTGAAATATCATTTAATAAACAATTTGCAAAGATAAATTCACTATTTATTTCATGAAAAAAATAGAGGCACAAAGATAGAAATAACAGATGCACATTTTCTTAGCTCACAAGGGAAATAGCAATAGTTTAATCCTTCTCACAAAGATAATTCCAGGAGTACAACAGTGCAACTTCTTGAAATCCTTTATTGAAAATTCATAAAACCATGTTCCAGCCTTTCTATTAAAAAAGGATGAAAGTACAGTAGTGCAAGCTTTCATAAGCCTTTCTTCATAAAATTCGAGACCTTTATTTCCTACAACAGCTAAGCTTAAATAGAAAAAACAACTCTAATCTATTGTGTGGAGTGTTGAGGGCATTAAACAAATCCTTTCAACAATGTTTAAATAAAACAATATTTGGTAATGGTTTCTTGCAAAGGATTTGTTGTCATCATTAGCTTCATTCATTCCATTGAATTCTTCAGATTCTTTTCTGTCTTGTTTGAACTGATCTGCCACTTATCAACATAGTTGTCTCTCTATTATGGACCTGCATACGAGAAACAAGGATTGATAAGATAAACATGAATGATATGATAAACAACTTTTATTTGAAACAAATCACTTTTGCAGGAAATTAGGAAAATGTAGAGCGCAATAAATCTGATAGAGATCGTGTAGAGGAATGCAGAGTTTTATAGCTTATCACAATCGGCTGTCAAAGTTTTGGGTAGATCATAAAACATTTGCAGTCAACATAGAACTAGGGGCAAAACTTTAGAGAAGTCGCAATTGGCTTGGAGTGGGAGTATTTAATATCAAATCCAAAAGGGGCCTTTTTTTAAAATTACATCGCAATTGGCATTTGGAATGGTGGATGGCTTGTTATAAACTATATCCTTTTAAAATTTGTGATTTCCATGTACGTGAGGTATGTATGAATTGGATTGTATAATTCCATCGGGTACGGTCTAATCGAAAATCGCAATCGACTGGGGTGAAAGGTTTATTACAGGCTCTGTCCCTTTAAATTTTCTGATTGCGGGATCCCAGGGTTACGTCAGGGATGATGTGGCGGATGATGTGGATCTGATGTCACTGCTGATGTCATATTGCAATTGGCATTGGGGAAAATATTGCAATTGGAAAAGGGAATGGTTCTCGCAATAACTCCAGACGCGAGATTTAAATGAAATGAAGTTGACAATTCCCTTGGGTCAGGGCTTATCGTTGATCGCAATTGACTAAGGGAGGAAGTAGGAGACAAGACCTTTAGATTCATGTGATTGTGCTATAGGCCTCTAGACGTGATATAAATATAAATCATAGTGAATAATACTCGTGGGTCCAGTCTAATTGCAATCACAATCGGCTAAGGTAATGGGGTATAGACTTAAGCCTTTGTAAATTCCACGGTGTGGTTTACGATGTGATGTAGTTATGTGACCTTGTGGGTCCCGACAGTCTTGGATTAATGTTTTTGTGAGTCTTTTCTTTGTAATTTTCACTTTGATCTTGACTTTAACTCCCGATTGCGGAGGTTGGGTTAATCGCATATCGCAATTGGCTAGGGCTCAGACTTAAGGCCTTTGGAACCTTTGTGTCGTTACGATGCGGGGAACTGGGATGAGTCAGATATTGTTTAAGATTTGAAATTTAGGAGAATAAAACTTATATTTATTTAAAATAACCCATATTTTTTAAATACTTCAGGTTTTTGAAGCCTAAGTATGGTTTTGATCTTGGGGCTTATTAAAATTTGGTTTTTTTGGGGATAATCAAGGTTTAATATTTGGGTTTTAATTAAAAAGCCTAAGTATTAAACTTTGATTAGAAGATTTTTTTTATTTTTATTTTTTTAAATGAAGGGTCCCTATTTTAATATAATAAATTTCATAGGAAATTTATAATATATTAAAATGGGGGATGTTGTATAGTACAACACATTCGCAAAAATATGGACAGATAGAGAGGGTCACCAAGATATTGGAGGATATGTTAAGGATGTATGTGATACATCATCAACGAAAGTGGGAAGAGTCTCTTCCCCTGGTAAAGTTTGCTTACAAAAATGGGTACCAAGAATATTTGAGGATGAGTTTGTTTGAGGAATTCTATGGGCAGAGTTGTAATAATCCCATCAGTTGGAGTGATCCAGTTAACAAGGTATTGATAGGACCAGATGTGTTGGTAGAGATGGAACAGGAAATGTAGGTAATCAAGAAGAATCTAAAGGCAACACAAGATAGACAAAAAATTTATGCAGATCAAAACATGTTTTTCAAGGTGTTTCAGGTTGGGGAATATGCATACTTTCACGTTAATCCCAAGAAGAGATCCTTGCATTGGATCATGTGCCAAGCTGGCACCTCGGTCCTATGGACCTTTCAAGATTCTTGAAGGGATTGGACCACTATCCTATCGACTTGCACTACCTTAGACAATGAAATTCTATGATGTTTTCCATGTGTCATTGCTTAATAAATATGTTAAATATGTTGATCATATAATTTATTATTCAGTGTTGTAGGTGGAGTTAGAAGGAGAATTCTATCCAGAACCTCAATGTATATTGCAAAGAAAGATGCTCATGCCCCAGAACCAAGCAATCGAGTAGGTTAAAGTGTAGTGGAATCACTTTGGGCCCGATGAAGCTACATGGGTGTTGACGGTGTTATACATATGTCAACCAAGGGGATCTCCATGATATGAAGTCCCAATTAGAACTCACACCATTTGGTGTAGGAGCGCCATCCGGGTTAAAGGCCTAGTTTCCAAGTTCTCAAAGATCTACCTTGGCTCTAATTGTCAGCACTGGAGAGTAATGCAATGGTGTCTTCAAACATCAAGGTGAGTTTGCAGTGAAAATTTGTCTAGGTTCTCTTATTGCAAAAAGGGGGAGAGAAAAGTGAGCCTCTAAGTGAGAGCTAATAGTACCACCCACGAAGAGACACACATGAACTAGAAAGGCATGTCCAACATCCAGCGGAATAGTCCATAGCAGATGTGACAGTCGTTACAACCAATGAACAAAGGAAGATCCATCTAACATCCAGCAGAATACTCCACAGCGGATGTGACAGTTGTTATAACTAATAAGTAGGGAAAGGTTTTTCTAGTATCTCGTGGAATAGTCCACAAGGATGAGACAATGATGACACATGTTACAACACATTCCAACCAAGATAAGCACTAAAACAACTTAAATAGTTCAACTATCTTAGTACATTTGAAACAAACATGAAATATAAATGATCACAGAATAGTCTTACAAACATCCTATTGGTTACGTGGGGCATGACCCAGGTTCAATGTTAGTTAGCCAAACAAATCCCTACACTAATGGCCCTATCGACATTAGCCTGTGGAGCGCAGACCGAAGTCTCACCTGAAGTAGTATGGGTGGATGCTGGAACCAAGTTTCCGCACCTTGAGATGGTTGTGATGTCGGTTTATTCCTTCTATTCCTGCTCTCGTGCGGGTTGTTAAGTTCTAGGGCTCTTTCAGTCTAGCCCTTTATTCCGCCCTTTGGTACCTCTGCGAAGGGGTACGATTGACCTTCATGTAGCCCTAACCTGTGGTTCAAGTACTTTCGCGTTGCTAGGGCAACGTATCGTATAGATTCCCAAACTAGATTAAGTGTCTTACTTATCTTATTAAATAATCATAGTTAGCACCGCGTAAACAGATATTACTACTTGCATTCAATTAACCAACGTAATTACGTACATTCGTGCATCACATAAGCAGTATAAATGAAAACCATACACAATATGACAAGATGCATTAACAGAAACAAAGACACAGAATTTGTAGAATGCTTTTCTTTATTGATATCTTTAGATGATTACAAACTCTATCCGCCCTGTGCACACAGCTGCACGGGTCCACGCACTCAACTGCGGACTTCTACCCTAGGCCTCTACGCACTCGGCTATAGAGCCTCTACCTACACTAAGACCCAAAAGCTTAGACTTCTCTCCTTGTCGCTCAAGACTTCTTACTTCTACTACAACTTATGGCTACTTAAAGCTTACTTACTTAGCTCTTTTTATACAATCCCATTGTCCGCGGACCATGGGTAGGTATTTACAGCCAACATTACACTTTACAAAATAAGGGTGGACAATCCTTTATGACGCATGACACCTTCGCGCTCCGCGACCACAAAATGTGGAGACTTTACAACTTTATTACAAAATTTGACCCAAAACATGGGATTTTAGCCCCAAAAATATCCTTGTGGGCTCCCTTTCCCAACACATCCATAAGTCATGCATGGAAACTTGTTGGCCTGAACAAGCTTCTATAGTTAAGTAAAAATTCCAAGACACATATTTACATTGTACATCACTAGCCCTAGTAGTGGGGCATTGGAGCCACTACTTACTCCTCAAAGAACTAACTGAAAATCTCTATGCGTTATGGGAGGAGCCAAGGTGAAAAGTCCTTTGCTCATGCAATGAGGGGGGTATACATAACCAAGGGGTGATGATTTTCCCCTTGTGACTCTTTGTCTACCCTCATGACTATTCAACTTCCTGTGACTTTTCAACTGACATGAATCTTCATATTCATGTGTGTCCATTGGACTTCTACTTTACATTACATTCGATTTAAAATACACATGGCTCATAATAGTGATGTGGCATTTGAAAACTCATGGCATGACATGACATGAAACTGCTAACATGGATTAGTTTGCTGAAGTGGAAATATCAAGCCACTGTTGTTGTTGAGTGATAGATGTGTTCTTGGATGTGCTTTCTCTTCTCCTCTACATAGCTTGGTGGTGCAGGGTCTTCAGTGATATTTGGTCTTGAAAGGTAGTTGCATGCATGTGCTCCATTTTCTTGTTCTTGATAAGATCCTTTTCTCGTCTAGTGACAAGTGAGTTTTTAAGCATGCTTCCCTCCTGTCAGGCGGAAAGAGTCGATAGTGCGGACACAACCAACCTCCCTAGGAGCCTAAGACTCTCTAGTGACAAACAAGAGCAATCCTTCTCTAAACATGCATTTACCATACGAGAAATCAAGTGTTTAGATCCTACCTGTAGTCCAACGCTGTTGTAGCAGTCCAGCCTCGCCGATCCGGATGAGCTCGTCCTTCACTTCGAAACCTGCATTCACTAACAATCAAACGATTAAATAGCACCTGATAATCTCATAAAATAAAACATATTTAACATATAGACCAAGGAGTACATGAAACAACTCATAAATAACAAGTTATTGAGAAGAATGGACTCATTTGCATTAATAGGAAACAAAAGGAACAATTACAACCTGAGCCTTGGTGTTGTGCAAGTCCCTCCCAGGGTCCATCAAGAGTTCTCCTTTACTTTGACAAAGCTCACCCACTTCCAAATAGAACAAGCAAAGATGGTAATCTCTCCTCACAAGCTTCTAAATGGGAGTCCTAATTCCAGCAGCATCTACCCTTAGAAATGTTTAGCTTTCAACCTCCCCTCCTTCTGGCCCAATGCCTGTATTTATAGTGCTCAAGAGGAAGTTAATCAGGTCCACCATCAATGGGATAATCCCCTCTTTGGATGGGATAGCTCCCTTATTGATGGGATAAGTTCCTCTTTGGTAGGGATACATGAACCATCTGGAGGCGATTCATACACGTCAAACATACTTCTAGAAGCCTCTAGAAATGACCACAAGTAACTTTTTTGGAGTGAAACTTGCGCCTTTTGACCTTTACAGGGGTACGCACCTGCCCCTTTACATACAGAGCGTACAAGTACGCAGTTTTTGTGAACATCAGGTGCGTATACGCAGGTAAGGCCGAGAGAATCTGCGTACCCAGAGATAAACACATTTACAAAGACTTTCTCTCTTTTTGGAGTTTGACATGGAGAGCAGAGGCATAAGACTTGCCTAGGAGGATAGCATGACCGTTGATAGAGCCATACTAACTATAAATAGCCATGGTGACATTTTTTAGTGTAACACCTCCTACTTTTCCTTTTCATCATCTCGTCATGACTTGAGAGTGCACCTGTTCCTAAAATTCACTCATGACAGGATGACAACAATCCGAAAAATCCCTACTCTAAGATGGTACATTATCATCCATGGATTGAGCTTGGGACAAGTCACAGGTTGGGAGACTGGGCTTAGCAACTGTGCATTACGCAACTCCAATTGGTAGGGAGAGAGCTTGATCATTGAGACTACACAGAGCTCAACTCAGAATTGACTGAGGAACTTTTGAGAATAGTCCTCCCTAAGGAGAAAAATTTTGCAGTGGCCACTAGGAGATAGGATTGCATAGTTCAGTTCAATAGTGGATGGTGCAAGGTAAGGACAAAGGAGGTTAGTTCTGCATATTTTTTAGAGGCAAGGAGGACTAGGAAGCAGAGAGGTCTGGAAGCCAAAAATTGCGCAGTCCTTGAGGAAATTGCACTCTGGATGAGGGAGGAAACTGGGGGACACCTTTGTGGAGTTCTCGAGGTCAAGGGAGGTTGTGCTCTCTGTACACTACAAGATTCCAACAAGCAACGGAAAAGCTTGAGGACTGAAAGGGAGAAATACACAGTTCAAGCCAGACTGGAAGGAATTGCTACGCAATTATGTGAGTCAAGGAAGGTTTCTGAACTCTGGAATTGTGCAGTGCTACTCATTTGGAGGATAGTGACTGTGCATTGTATATTTCCAGTAAGAAAGGTCATATTATTGAGGGCTGAGACTACACAATGTACAACCCAGTTGGGGCTCTGTCGCGCGGAATGAGTCGATCTGGCGGACAAGATAGACCTTCCTATAATCTAAAGAAGACCTAACGACAAGCAGACCAACCAGACACTATCTTTCTCTAAATATGTTTCAATTAACAATAACAAACAAAGGTTTTTTAGGGCCTACGTTTGGTCCAACGCAAGCTTGTGGATGCCCTCGCTCCTTTGATCCAAATGAGCTCCTTTTCGCGAATCTGCAAACACAAACAAGGCAAATACATTAAATAGCACCTGAAAAACCAATTGCATAAAACATATTTAACATGAAAGCCAAGGAGTCCACGAAACAAATAACATAAGATACTTTTTGAGAAAAATGAGTTTGATTGTATTAATTCAAAAGAAGAAGAACCTTACAACATTTTCCTTGACGCTGTACAAGCTCCTCCCAGGGTCCAACAAGATGTCTCCTCTACTTTGACAAGTTTCACTCACTCTCCAATGGAACCAAGAGGTATGTGATCTCTCCTCTCAAGTTCAACCAAAGAGTCTCAATTTCACCAGCATTTACCCTCAAAATGTTCAGCTTCTAACCTCTCTAGTCCTCACCCCAATGCCTGTATTTATAGTGGAATGGAGGGAAGTTACTAGGTCCTCCTTCAAAGGGATAAAGCCATCCTTCAAAGGGATAGCTCCTTTAGTCAAGGGATTAGCTCCTTCTCTTTTGGGATGCATGGACCACCTCAGAGCGAACAATCCACGTCAAAATTCCTTCTAGAAAACTCTAGAATTAACCCAAAGTGAGTTTTTTAAGATAAAAAATGCGCCTTTTGACTTTCACAGGGGTCCGCCCTGCACCGTTAGGAACAGAGCGGGTAGGTACGCAGCTTTTGTACACAGAAGGTGCGGGACTGCAGGTGACCATGGGAGAAAGTGCGGAACCAGAGTTACATTGAATTTTAATGTCTTTCTCCCACTTCAAAAGCTTGATTTGAAGAGCTGAGGTCTTAGACTTGCTTAGGAGGACAGTACAAGTGATGATAGACCCATACTAACTACAAATAATCATGGTGACGATATTTTTGTGTAACAGATTGCCCCCTAAAGTGCGAAGTCTGTAGTAGATGAGGATTTCATTTATCATATAGGAAGAGTGAAGTACTTTATCATTTCGAGGATTATCTTGTGGAGAGCCTGGTCAGAACCTGTAAAAACATTCAATGCAAGATATATATATGAGATCATATCATCGCTGAGGTAGGCATTCCCATACTCAGATCAAAACTAACTAGAAAAACTATCTATTGTCTGATACATGAATGATCTTGTAAAACATCATAAGTATAGACTCGTGTGAACACAGTATGGACGCAGCCATCTGTTTATGAATAGTGCACAACATAATGAATACAAAATTCCTCGCAGCCTGGATGGTGGAAACTAGATCCAGGGTCTTCATTTCTATATCCCGAAATAGTACGATTCTATCCATGCGAATAAATGTGTTGATGTCGAACATGGTAGAAACCACTTGATTACCAGTCAATGATGTAAACTGTTAACAAGTGTGAGAGAAACCACCAGTGATGTCAATGGCTCTCAAAGTACCCAGTACAATCCATGAGATGTGAGTAGATGTGTTGATGTCGAACATGTCACGGAATCCTTCGATCGAAAGTCAATGATGTAAACTGTCGTCAAAGGCGAGAAACCTGCCATTGAGGCATGCAGATTTCAAGGTACTGATGATTCCTAGATCATCTTTCTAGATAATGTGCTGATGTCGATAGAAAGTGATCCGTCGTAGGCAAGCCCACAACACGAAATCATAGATCAAGTTGAAGAAATTTAGTTGCAAGGACTGACTCAGGGATGGTCAAGATGGATGACAGATATTTTGCAGATGAATGGCTTATTGGCAGTGACCTCTTGAACACATAATGACACAACAGATGGCTTGGTGACAATTGACCCAAAGTTAATAACCAGAAACCGGCTGAAGACTTTCAATGTGGTTTGATCAACTGCTAGGCAAAGGATTTCCCAACCCAGGTGAATAAAAGTGTCGTGTTCAAGAGTGGTTACAAAGTATGACAAACAGACTCATTTTCCTCTCTTTTCCCCCACCATTTCTGGCAAGTACCTCTTTATTTTTGACAAGCTTGAGGAGGATAACATTTGCTTGATTATAAGCTCATCCTTCAGATGAGTCCAACTTAGTTTAGATTCGAACCCTAAGAAGGAGTGGTTCGTTCCTGTTTGTAATTGAACAGGTCCTTTACTGTGAAATTTTAACGAGTCCAGTATAGGAGAAACTCGGTGTTTTTCAATTTTAGAGAGTCTGAAAAAACTTAAGAAGACTCCAGGGTTGACCTTTTTCGTAAATTTGTGTCTCCCAAGCCCGAAAAAGTATAAAATAATACTTGAGAGAACCGCTTGATCTTTTACGACCAAGGAGTACTTTTCGTTATTAGTGTCACTGACCTGAAAAAGTAAAAAAGCGATCAACGACACGTCGTTTTATAACCAATATCGAATTTGAAATGACAAAAATCTGGTAATCTTTTCATGTTTTTTACGGTCGGAAAAGAGCTGTAAGTGGACCGTCTTTTAATTCCATTTTAACGAGTGTAAAAGAAACTCTCGGCAATCTTTTCATGTTTTAGGAGTCAGAAAAGGGCTTAAAGATGACTCTACTTGTTTTTTTGTTGAAAATAATAGATTTTGCCTGAACAATCCTGTATTCTGCACAAAGACACAAAAATTACTCATACTTGTTTGAAATGGATAAAAATGTCGTAAAATACCTTTTCAAAGTGAAACATAAACAAATTTGCAATTCATTTACTCAAAAAACTTATAAAAAGGGGTTTTGACAATTCATTTTTACCGTTCGAGTTTGGGTGAGAAAATAGTGCTTTTGCTTAGAAAAATTCCCGTGAAGATTGTGGAAAATCCGACCGTCAAAATCGAGCGCCGTCTTCTCTAGGTAATCCACATCATCTTACTCTTCATTTTCAACCGTTTAGTTTTTTGATTTAGCCCCTCATTTTGTTTTTTGGGAGGGTTTTTAGGCGCAAAACCCGCGCGCGGGGGTCCGCAGGTTTACCATTGCGGACCCGCGGACCCCGACTTTTTCTCCATTGGGAAAAAGCTCGGGGTCCGCACCTTCCGTGTAGAAAAAGTGCGTACCCACGCACTGTGTCTAACATGGAGGGTGCGTACCCCGCCACAAGGGTTTTGAACCTAAAATTTCTCAAAAATGGACCAACCAAAAGTTTTTCTAGCAATCTAATTAATCTTTATTCTTGATGCAGAGAATATATCATGCTAGATTGGCGCGAACGGGAGCATGAGGACGTGGATACCGCCGCATGGAATCATCAGCCTTCACTTGATGCTTTGAGGGCATGCGGACTGTACAAGTTCTGGACCATTCCTGGCATGAGGGCTCAGGTAGATTTCTTACAGTGGCTGGTTGACAGGTGGAGCATTCAGGACCAGTGTTTCTTCATTGGCGGGCACCGGCTCGAAATCGAGCCAGAGGACATTTATTTCTTGACTGGTTTGCCTAAGAGAGGCGAGGACTTGACTCTATATGGGACTAGGCCTGGTGGCCAGTCTGTCGATAGCCTCCGGCTAGAGTACTGCAACAGCCAGGCTAAAGACAAAGGGATAGACATAAAAACCATATCCCGTCCTGAGCTCATGGTGATTGCGTTTACTGTCACCAGACTTTGCGGAGCTGCCGCATTACATGTTGCCACCGGATCCCAGATGCGTATGGCAGTTGATTGCTTTCAAGGCACCATCTTCAATTGGTGCAATGCTGTGCTGGCCAATGTGAAAAGCCAACTGACCAGGACCAAGAGCGGACGACTAAAGACCTTTGGTTATGGGGTTTTGGTCGTGAGTTTTGGCTTGGAGAGGGTTCCTATGCTGATCCCACAGCATCTTACTGTTGGAGCTGGGCTTCCTCGAGAGCCCAAACTGATGCGATGGGTCACAGTCATGGCCCGTCACCCAGACGAGAGGACAGAGGTTGCTCGGTTCAAACCTGAGTATTTCCAATGGTTGGAAAACCAGGTTTTTTCCATTCAGGACTTCCCTTACGCTGGGATAGATTTTCGTGGTGACCCAGACATGGATCTTCCACCAGGAGAGCAGTGGGACGAGTCAGGTAAAATCCTTTTCAACTTTTCTATTTAAATTTTTTTTATTTTTGCATCGTCTCAAAACTGATAGTAAAAATTTAAAATGCAGATGTGGGTCCACAACGACCAGCCGCTCTCCGGCCTTTCGAGAGGAAACAACCAGTTGCACCCTTGCCAGCCCCACAGGACGAATCAGCAGAGGTTTTGGCCGAGTTGGAGGGCCATCTTGAGTGCTTGATAGGGGATATTCTTGAGACCACTATAGACGACATTCCTCGTCGACTTCAGCGCTATGTGATTGGAGTCCCGAGACCTTTTAGGAGGTTCCTTTGCAAGGTGGCCCGGGCAGTGGTTTCTTATAGAGATCATCACCAGTGATAGGATGATCGCCTTTTGTGGGCACATGTGACATTTTTGTTTTTTGTACTTATCATTTTTGCCGATCATAAGGTGTTTTTCAACCTATGATCGAAGACGATGTATTTTTTGACACACTCCTATATATATATATATATCACTCTTACCGGCTTATCTTGTAAATCATGTTATGGAATGGTTTTAAATTTACATGTATGATTATTGCAAATCTCTATTTAACATTCGAGAAGCAATTGCATCTGCTAATGTATTTAAATACCTTGGAATATGCTGATATTCAATGTAATCAAACTCACATTCCAAGAGACGCACTCTCAAAAACAATCTTAATAACACTGGATTTCTAATGGCATACACTCTATTAAGCTATAATACAACGAGTTCAGAATCTAACCTCACTATCAAACTCTGAATCCTAAATGAAATAGATTCAGATAATAACTCAATCACTACACTATACTCTGCAATGTTGTTTGTTGTTTGACCGAGGCTTACCCCATGCATAGAAACTAACTCGTCAGAGGGTGAATAGATAACCCAAGCTGTGGAAGAAATGTTCCGTGTACTATGACAAGCACCATCAGCAAATCCAATGTATGTTTGGAGAGGCATCGACATCTACAATATCAAGAGTAAAACCAAGATAAGCCAGGAAAATGACGAAAAACACTCTCTAAGCTAAGCACACTTTTTAAACTAAAACACACTTGCTAGAAAGAAAAACTCACCTAACTAAAAATCTCCATACCCATTCTTTTAAGCATAATACCTCTTCAAGTAAAGACCATTTCTGGGTTTACCTAAAGAGTCCCCGTCAAAATCTACCAACTCATAGGCCCCTTTTGCTAGCTTTCGCTTGACAATATAGGGCCCATGCCACATAGGAACGAATTTTCCAGAACCTAATTTATCATTAGCTTGATCATACAATAACACTAGGTCTCCTTCCGAAAAATTTCGAGGGGTCACATTCCGATCATACTGAGCTTTCATACGTTTTGCGTGAGTCTCGATCACCAATGCAGCATCACGTCGATTCTCATCTAATTGAGCTAAGTATAACAAATGCTTTTCCTCTTCGGAAGTAGCTGGAAGTAACTCGATGGCCATTTGCAGTGATGGGATTTCGCACTCAATGGGTAACACGGCTTCCAAACCATAAACTAGTTGGAAAGGAGTGAACCCTGTTGATGTTTTTATTGAAGTTCGGTACGCCCAAAGCGCTGAAAATAGTATGTTGTGCCAATTCGACCGATGAATCCCAATGATTCGTCGGATCATGAAAACTAAAACTTTGTTGATGGACTCAACCAGACCATTTGCTTGTGGATAATAAGGAGTTGAACTATCGTGACGTAAACCAAGCTGGCCTGTAAGTTCGGTCATCATAACGTTTCGAAAATGACGCCCATGATCAGTGATTATCGCTTGTGGGACACCAAACCTAGCAATTATATGATTGAACACGAAAATTGCAGCTGTCTTGCCGTCTGCCTCGAATGTAGGCATCGCCTCGGCCCACTTAGTAAAATAATCTACCGCAAGGATGATATACGCATGCCCCCCGGCCGAGTGAGGGTTACATGTAACAAAATCGATACCCCATTTGGCAAAAGGACCAACGGCAATTATAGGGTGGAGAGGAGCGGGTGGAGCGCGCATCTTACGATAAAAAATTTGGCAGTTGTGGCATTTTTGGACCGCCATAATACAATTTTTAAATAAAGACGGCCAGAAGTAGCTAGCTCACAATATCTTTTGGGCTGTGGCATACCCAGACATATGACTGCCACATGCTCCAGAGTGATAGTCATTTAGAACCCTTTCAGCCTCTTCGTGAGTTAAGCAACGTCGAAAAATAGAGTCCGCCCCTCGGCGATAAAGAGTATCTCCAATAATTTTGAATTGTTGGGACTGGAAGAGAATTTTCCGACGTTTCGACTTTGAAATTTCTGACGGAAAGGATTGGGTCTGGAGATAGACGATGATATCCCCATACCACGGATCTAAAGTGCTGATTAGAAACAAAGATTCGTCCGTAATGGGCTCCTCTGCCATAGTTTCCGTGTCAGCACGCGGGAAGTCACACATTAACTCTGCAAAAACTAAAGATTTCTTAGACTTAGATTTCTCAAACTCCAAGTCAAACTCCTGCAGGATAACGATCCATTTAGAGTACTTTCCCCCTAGCAATTGTTTGGTCAAAATGTAGATCATAGGGTTGCAATCCGAAATAACTATAGTTTTGTGTAGTAAAATGTAGTGACGAAAACGTTGGACAGCTTGAACAGCTGCCAATGCCAATTTTTCCACATGTGAGTATTTTAGCTCAGTTGGATTTAACGTGCGACTAAGGTAATATATCACATGTTTCGTTCCGAATTCATCCTCCTAAACTAAGACCATTCCAATGGTGGAATGGGAGGCGGCGAGATACAAAAAGTAATCCTGGTTGTAGTTGGGAGGATGCAACAACGGTGCATGGGTCAACGCGTGTTTGAGTGCATCAAAAGATTTCTGAGCTATCTCATCCCAAGAAAATTGAGTATTTTGTTTTAACAACCATGTAAAACCCTTTGTAACCTCGGCGTAGTTAGGAATGAATCGTCGTAAAAAGTTTGCTTTCCCCTGCAAACTTTGGAGTTGGCGAAGACTCGAAGGAGGAGGCAAATTGATAATAGCTTCGACCTTCGAGGGATCAACGCGAATGCCATCTTTCGAAACTACAAATCCCAGCAATCGACTCATTTCTATACAGTAGACACATTGATGTGGGTTCAACCAAATACGATAATGCCTACACCTCATAAAAATTGCACGTAAGTGGACGAGGTGGTCAGCTCGATGTAATGAATGAGCAGGCAAATCATCGAGATACGGTTGCACAATGTGTTTGATGTCATGAAACGCATAAGACATCGCCCTTTGAAAAGTTGCTCCGGCATTCTTGAGCCCAAAAGGTAATTTGCAATAAGCAAATGTCCCCCATGGACAAATGAAAGCCGTTTTTGGTTGATCGACAGGTAGAATGTTGATTTGATTGTATCCAGAAAAACCGTCCATAAAGGAAAATATTTCGTTGCCGGCACAATCATCAATGATTTGATCGATATAGGGAGTTGGGTAGTTGTCATTTGGACAAGCTTGATTAATTTCCCTATAGTCGATGCATATTCTTATTGTTCCCTGTTTTTTGTTAACCGGAAAAATATTCGATACCCAATCCGTTAACGGGATCGGATAAATGAAACCTGCTTTCAACAGTTTTTCAACTTCTGCTTTAATTGCAGCAGCTTTTCGTGGGTGAATTTGACGCAAACGTTGCCGGACGGGTTTAGCATCCGGGTAAGTCTTGGCAACAATCGCGGGATCAATTCCTGGCATTTCCTCATAGGACCAGGCAAACACGTCGCAGAATTCTTGAAATAGGGCCTTATATAACTGGATTTCGTTATCTGTACACGAGGCACCTATATGAATGTTCTCAAGAATTCCAGGCTTAACCGAAATGTCAATGGGAATAGTTCGAGAGATGTTTCCCAAATTTAACTCTGAATCGGGATGTTTCATTGGATTCTGAGGTTCCTTGACATATTCAGTCGTAAAGATTGATGAGAAATCATTTTCAAAACGATCATCCTCAGGTAAAAACTAAGATCTGTGATGGAGATCTTCCCATGGTAAATCATCTACACATAGGATTTCATGAATTTGCTCATCAGAGTGAACAAGTTCAGAAAATGTAGTTAAATCCGAGGTTGATGTGAAAAGTGATTCCTCATGGACCACATTCATTAAGTCATTTTCGGTTGAACACAGGTCGGCAAAAGACTGCACGGCTTCATAGGCAATTTCATATGGACTCAAAGGCATGGAATTACCAAATGAGTCTATCTCAGATTCAGAAGGAATGATCCAAGGATCGTCATAAAAAATGCTGTCTGATGTAATCATATGAATGGTTGCAAACGAAGACGATGCGTCGATTGGAGGAAAAGGAAAAGTTCCCAGTAAACCGGCATCTTTAACTAATCCTACTCCAACATCCTTATATGGGATAGTCGTTTTACCGACATGCTGAATACTCTTCGAAGAGGCTGGGTCGGATGAAAAGTAAGCCAGTTGGTCTATTGTAACGATCTTTCCGTTATGTGGAAACTTTATGACGCTAAAGACTGATGAAACAACCGCTATCATAGCGTAAGACCAACTTCGACCCAAGAGAAGGTTGTAGTCTAGAGGGGCATCAACAACCTCCACATCTAGACTAACGGTTTTTCCTTCAACCCCTATAGGCAAATCCTGTAGAATGCCAAAAGGATGAAACCCACGGCCATCAAAGGCCTTAAGAATTGTCGGGGATTGATTTAGTGAAGGAGAACCAAGTGATCTCCAACACTGTATCAACATAATACACGTTGAGGCTCCCTCATCAATTACAGTCCGATGAATAGGCCTATTTTTGACTATCACTGGGATCTGGAAAGCTATTTGATGAGGCAACCGTGGTGTACTATTTTCTAGATCAAAGATTATTAGGTTCGGGTCCTGAACATCAACAGCTCCTATAGCCGACAAAAGTATTTTACGTTGTGCTGGGCATGATTGCAGCACTTCCAAAGCCGACATTGCTGAGGGTGAAACAACTAAATCCTCAACAATGTTATAATTCTGAGCCGCTCTCGCATGTGGATTGAAAGCTGACTTTCGAAGTATACCCTTGGCGAGCGGTTTGATTACTAAGTCTGGATTAGGTTTCTCGATCTGTAGTGGATCGGAACCGGGAGCTGAGGTTGATGGATTAGAATGAGAAGATTCTGCTTCTTTGCCATCAATAGGACTTTTACTACCATAATCTTGCGATTGAGTCACAATCCTTACATGGGACATCATCAATATGGGTTCTTCATTGGCACTCGAGGAAGAACCTATCATCTTGCTATCTTGATTTGGAAATGGATCCTTCAAAACAGCAGGAGTTTGGGAACTTTTGATGATCTTCGCAACCTCTGCTCGATGAGGGCAGTCTCTTGTAAAATGTTCTTCGTCACAAATGAGACATGGATAACGAGGTTTGCGCTTTTCATCATTGGGTTCCGCCTTTTTAGATTTCTCTTTTGAACTTTTGTCCGTTTTATTCTTCTTCTTTCCTTTCTTCTTTCCACCGGATTTTGATTTAGTCGTAGATGATTCTACAACGTGAATATCGGACGAAACTTCTGCAGAAGAATCTCCTGTCGGGGAATCAGGCAAGGTTATGATAGGAGAAGAATTCTTGGAAGACTTCTTCTTACTTTTAGTGTTAACCGTACCAATCATACCGTCAGCGGCATGAGATCCCGAAGGAGCTGCAGTGATTTGATTTGACTTAGGAAGATCGGGGATCTTTTCGTGTAACGTACCTGACTGAGTATAGACCAAGTCAAGGTACTGTGCTTGAGTAATCACTTGCTCCTCAGTAACAACTCCGGCTTTAGCAACATCTTCAGTGATCCTTGGCAACAAAGATTTTACAAACCACTTAGCCAAGATTTGATCTGGAATAAATACCTTCACTAAACGTCGTCGACGTCTCCACTCATGAATATGATCTAAAATGTACGTGGATGTCGATTTTTTTAGCGAAGTTAATAATTCCGTGCCATTGTCATATCGGACTGGCAACTGGAAATGAGTTAAAAACGAGGTAGCTAACTGACTAAAATTATAAAAAGTGCCTCGTGGTAACTCAATGTACCACTTGGCCGCGAGACCAATTAGAGTGCGCTGGAAAAGTCTAAGACGGATCAAATCATCTGTGATGGAGTTAGACGCACACCAGAGGTGGTAAGTCATCACATGGTTCGACGGGTCCTCTCCAGATTTACCTTCGAACTTGGGAATGTCACTGGGCAACTTGTTCGGCATTGGCGGCCAAAACGGAAGATAATTAATTGGATGGTTCGTTAGGCGCGACAAGTCTGGTAAGTCCAAAGTTGCGATAAACGGTAGCTGCCGATTAGGATCCCTAAAAATTTGGGTCATGAGACCAGCCCCAGGAGGAGGATATCCAGGATAACTAGGAATAGGAATCGTGTTCGGGATATTTTATCCTCCTGGCAAACCAGGATTAACCGGACCGTACTGGGGTTGTTGAGGTTGTTGATAAGTGTACCCAGGATACGGTTGATATTGATAAACTGGCTGCTGGACAGCAGGACCGAATTGGAACTGTCCCTGGTATGGTTGATAAGTGAATTGTGGTTGACTTGTGACAACCGTACTTAAACCAGGTTGTCCTACAGGCATCTGAACTGTAGTTTGAATCGTATATCCAGACGGTGGTAAATATGTCTGAGGAGTAGATACAGGAACAGTAGAAACTGGAGCTGTCGATACTCCAGAAGTAGGTGGGGTAGATTGAACAGACGTTGCGGCAGTTGCAGCAGTTGTTTGAGATGGAGTACTAAGCGCAATAGGCCCAGACTGAGAAACTACCGAAGGTACAGAATTTTGAATATTAGACTAGACTGGTTGCTGGGGTGAACCAGAAACTAAGGGTTGTCCAATTTGAGATGACAACTGTACATTTGGCTGCAACACCTGTTGAGTTTGCGATGGATCCCGCACTATGTTCATTCCGGGGTACTGACCCATAACAATTTGAGAATATTGAGGACCATAACCGGGTTGAGGGTAGGTTTGTTAATTGAAAGGTACATTTCCCGTTCCTTGAACATAAGATTGACCTTGGGGTGGTTGGAAACCTTGGTTCGAGTACTGACCTTGGGGTAGATACCCCTGAGGCATGTACTGATACTGAGGTTGACCTTGAGGTATAAATTGACACTGGGGTTGACCTTGGGGTACATATTGAGTCTGGGGTTGACCTTGAGGAATGTATTGTACCGTAGGCACGTACTGTCCTTGAGGTTGCCCCCCAAATGCAAATTGTGTACCTTGAGGTTGCCCCCCAGGTGGTAACTGGCCACCTTGAGGTTGAGAATTGGGAATAGAACCTGACATCATAAGAATGTCTTCTACGCTCAACGGCTTTGCACCATTGCTTCCAGTGAATAACCCTTGTTCAATGGGTTGAGGAGATGCTCCCGAAAAAGTACCAGAAAGTGACTGATACCCAGAGGGGACAGAAGGACCACCGTACAAAAAAGATTCAGGCGATTGAGTATACATGAACGACTGACCTGACATATTTACAGGAGTATAAAAACCCCTAGGTTGATAAGGAGTACGAGGTGGTGAAAAACTTAACACTGGGTTTTCCAAATAATTAGTTAAAGAAAGATACCAAGTAGTACTTCTAGGTGGACTGTAAAAAATTTATTCACGCTCCCTTAGATCAATAACAGGTTGATTTTCTGGGATAGGGATGCCTACTTCTTCTTCCGGAGCAAGTTCTTCAATAGCTATCAAACCAGAAGGAAGATTTTCGGTGATTACTCTTTCTACCCTAGGTGAATCAGGACCACTAAAAGTTGGAGAGACAAACCCCGATGTTGGAGTAACAGGTTCAGATATCTCAAGTTCTTCGCCTATATCACCAGTAGATGAAAAGCTACCAGCAAGTTCGGAAACCGAAATAGCTTCAGGATTATAACCTGTTTCTAGAGTTTGGTAATCAGGATGAACAACCAACGAAGACTCTCCTTCTTCAGGTGACCCAACTTTACTGACACTAGGAGTTACGAGGACTTTCAAGCCTTCAAGATGGCTCGGGACTTCTTCAGGAGGTTGGCCCCGAAGTCTACGGGACTTCCTCAGTAAATCAGCCACGGCTACAAACTCAGGAGACTGGCCCCGAAGTCTACGGGACTGTCTCGGTAATTCAACCACAGTTAAAAAAATTTTAACTACTTCACACGCAAACAAAGTAAAATCTCAATGGAAAACACCTAAAGCCTCTAAAGAATCAAACAAATTTGAATCACACGCCTAAAGAATCTAGAGATCAAACACACACAAATAGTAACTTTCCGGACCGAAAACACTAGTTGGTGATGAAATCCAACGTCGCAGAATTCAGTGCAGAAATGGCAGTTGGAACAGTTACCCCGGCAACCTGCTTAACGAATAGACTGGACCAAGTTCCTCCACTTTAACCGTCTCGAGTGAAGTGAACCCCCCAGAAAATCCAAGTGAGTCTGGCCGACGTCTGCTCCAGGTACAGTGGGATCTTCCCACCACTGTCACCTTAGGAAGAATCCTAAAGAATATGGTCACTACGGCTACCAACTGAGACAAATACACCTGGGGGAACAGTCTACGATCTGATACGCATGCAAGGGCAGAGTAGGAAGCTCAATCCCCTTGAAGGCTCCTTGACATAATCCAAGGTTTACCAACAAGTGACCCCAGGCTCCTCGACAATGGTTAATCCGAGGTTTACCATTTTTAATACGTGAATATCTGGCATCGTTCCCAATGAGGAAGGATTGATTCCCACACTGGTTCGGACATGATCTCGTGCTTCTCCTTTAAGAGGAGCTTTCCCAGAGCATAAATGCAACAATTGGATTTCTTCCTACCACAAAATACAACTACTTGTTTGTTTTTATTGTCTTGGAGAGTTAATTACTCTCCTACTCCAAGACACTAGCCTAAGCTAAGTTGGTGTATCAGAGCCCTAGAAATAAAATGTTAGTAAGTGAATTTTACTTTAAGCGTTAATTTTAGTGGTTGTTTTTTAAGTCAAGAGGTGGTGGAGATGAAACTCGTGGTGTAAAGACTCGACTCGAAATCACTAAAAAGATGCACCTAAGATGATTTAAACAATCTTTCTCTTCGATGAACTTCTAAACTAAGAAAGAGTTTGAGAATGCAAATATTTTGTAAACACAAATCTTTCTCAATTAAACAAATTAAAAGAAGAGCTTTTCCCTTTCCAAAGCACTCAAAAACGAGACAACTAGTTATTTCACACAAATTTCCCTTTTCTTTTCAAAGCACTCAATCACTACAAAAACAAACTTTTCAAAAGAGATTTTTTTTATATTTTGTAAATAAAACACTCAAAACTAATGAAAATGACTAACTTTGAGAGCTACAAACTACAAAAAACTACTTGAAGTCAAATCCTACTAAAAGTCTTTTTGAGGATGTTTTACTTAGCTAAATGTGAGCTAAGGACTAATTTATGCAGAATCACAATTAGTCAAAAAACAAACAATCTTTCGTTTTTTTTTTTGTAAAAATGAAAATTCCAAACTTTCAACTACAAGCTTTTCGAAATTTTGAAATGAGAAAACTCAAAGAGAATTCCTCAACAAGGGGAGATTTCATAAATGGTTAGACTCACAGGAAGACCAGTAGACACCAAGGTAATCTGAGGTCCCTAGGGCTTCTAAGCTTAGAGCCACTACACAACCAAAAATGAAAAACAAACCCAACAAGCAAAATTCCTAGGAATTCCACCTAAAACCCTAATGCTAATGAAATCAAACCAAGGAAAGTTTTTGACAGGGAACAAGCAGGTCTGGGCAATGGCTAAAACCTATAAACAAATTCTAAACTGATAAAAAGAGGAAAATTTAAAATTTTTCAAGTTTTTGACAGGGTACACAGGCAACCTGTTTACACAGGTGCGTCTACGCTCTGTGCACAAAGGAAAAGTGCGTACAGGTACGCACTATGCCTAACTCAGAGGGTGCGTACCTCTCCCAAAACTATGAAAAATGAAAACTAACTCAAAATTAACTAAATTCACCCAATCCCACAATCATCAAGTCAAAAACAGAAACAGGAACAACAGTTTCTCAGGTCAAAGTATAGACAAAGAAAACAATCAAGTCCCCAATGGAGTCGCCATTTTGTCACACGGAATGAGTCGATCTTGCGGACAAGATAGACCTTCCTAGAATCTAAAGAAGACCTAACGACAAGCAGACCAACCAGACACTATCTTTCTCTAAATATGTTTCAATTAACAATAGCAAACAAAGGTTTTTTAGGGCCTACCTTTGGTCCAACGCAAGCTTGTGGATGCCCTCGCTCCTTTGATCCAAATGAGCTCCTTTTCGCGAATCTGCAAACACAAACAAGGCAAACACATTAAATAGCACCTGAAAAACCAATTGCATAAAACATATTTAACATGAAAGTCAAGGAGTCCATGAAACAAATAACATAAGATACTTGTTGAGAAAAATGAGTTTGATTGTATTAATTCAAAAGAAGAAGAACCTTACAACCTTTGCCTTGACGCTGTACAAGCTCCTCCCAAGGTCCAACAAGATGTCTCCTCTACTTTGACAAGTTTCACTCACTCTCCAATGGAACCAAGAGGTATGTGATCTCTCCTCTCAAGTTCAACCAAAGAGTCTCAATTTCACCAGCATTTACCCTCAAAATGTTCAGCTTCTAACCTCTCTAGTCGTCACCCCAATGCCTGTATTTATAGTGCAATGGAGGGAAGTTACTAGGTCCTCCTTTAAAGGGATAAAGCCCTCCTTCAAAGGGATAGCTCCTTTAGTCAAGGGATTAGCTCCTTCTCTTTTGGGATGCATGAACCACCTCAGAGCGAACAATCCACATCAAAATTCCTTCTAGAAAACTCTAGAATTAACCCAAAGTGAGTTTTTTAAGATAAAAAATGCGCCTTTTGACTTTCACAGGGGTCCGCACCTGCACCGTTAGGAACAGAGCGGGTAGGTACGCAGCTTTTGTACACAGAAGGTGCGGGACCGCAGGTGACCATGGGAGAAAGTGCGGAACCAGAGTTACATTGAATTTTAATGTCTTTCTCCCACTTCCAAAGCTTAATTTGAAGAGCTGAGGTCTTAGAATTGCTTAGGAGGACAGTACAAGTGATGATAGACCCATACTGACTGCTAATAATCATGGTGACGATATTTTTGTGTAACAGTCTCAGTGAAGCTGAGTTTCCTTGTCGGGAAGATTTCCGAAAATGGCTAAGTGTGAGGGAAAAGATGGACTCGTGATGAACTCAAACTGTGATCACAAACTTAGAATACTTCATGGACACAACAACCACAGATCATCATAACAACAAGAAAATCATTACCCTTTGAGTGATTGTCTCATGACAAGAAACAACAATTGCAACACTTGGGATAGACTTTAGGATGATCGTGACGACACTTGTGCAAAAATGTTCAAGACTTTATGTATGAGTGTGACTAGTGTTTACATGGATATGATAACTCATATACACAAAGACAACCTTTGAGGTCATCAGAAAGGTTAGAAAACATGACATAACAACCAAACATGCCAAATGACGACAATTGATCCAACAAGCGAAAGGGAGCAAGACACTTAGAGGAAACACATGGAATGAATTTCAGTGCTTGCAACCATGCATGTCATTGAAGACATAATCATATGATAATAATAAGATGTCCTTCATGCTGCACTAAGAGGTGTATTTCAAAAATATGTGCTTTGTTTCCCATACCTACCCTCCAAAGGGTTATGCATCAGATGGAGTTTTCATGCGATCTCGATCTTCTATCATACCTTCCTTGGTCTTGTTATCTAATAACTGTATTTTCTCCTTAGCTCCTTGAGAGTCATCTAGCATGTCATCCTTCTTAATATCCTTCTTCATCATCGTCTCATATCTTGGTATAATTGTTTTATTTGTAATCTACTTATGACAAGATGATATCAGTCTGATAAACCCCTAGTCTAAGATGTTGCGCTTGGATTCAAAAACTGGGCTAGAAATTAGTGATGGGTCATGGAAGAAGACCCAGTGACTAGGAAATTGTGCAATTCATGTAGCCAAGGGTCAAGCTTGATCACTAAGATTTTGCAGTGTGTAGCTCAAGACAGACTGAGGAAAATTTTCTACATAGTCCTCACTAAGGGAAGGGATTGCGTAGTGGCCAATGAGAGACAAAATTACACAGCTTAAACAGGTAGTGACTGATGTGGGATAAGGCCCTGGGAGGAAAAATATGTGCAGTTTCATGAGGTAAGGTGGGTTGGGCAGTTGAGAAGCTTGAGGGACAAAACTGTGTAGTTTCTGGAGAGAGTGGGTTCTAGCTGACGGGAGGAAACCGAAGGTATCCATTGTGTAGTTTTTGATGCCAAGGGAGGCCAGGATTTATATGAATTGCATAGTTCTAGCAATAAAGGGAAAATCTTGAGGGTTGCAGATGTGAAGTGTGCAGTTCAGGAAAGCTGGATGAGGCTTGGTTGTTAGGAAAACTTCGGAATTTGGCTAAGGGTGGGATCAGTGGAACTGATGCGATAGTGATATAACTTGACTACAATCGCACACTTGAACACTTAGCGATATAACATAGACCATCCAGAACATGTGAAAACATACTTCTCCTAATGCAACAACCTTTGTGGCAGCTTACGACAAGTCTGGCTATGATGATAGACTTTGTGAGGATAATGGTGACACTTCTGTAATAATGCGTGAAACTTTGGAAATGAGTGTTAAACATGTCTATATGATGAGAACAACTCATTCTCACAAATATTTCCCCTTGAAGCAAAACAAACTTCCCTTTGCATGACAAGTGATAATCCCCATGTACAAAGATGACACATGTTATATAAAGATGAAAGTGTGAACAACTCTTAAGATTTAGGAAGGGAACTTGAAATCATGAGCTTACCAATAAGTGACTATGGAACAACCGATCATAGGATCCACAGTAGGCTCCAAAATTTTGGAGGGTGTTTCAACCACTACAACACTTGGTGACACACTAGTTGAATCCAGCTTCTCTATCTTGGTTCGTTTTTAGTGCAGGGCCTTGGTCCCTTAGGGAGTATTGATTCATCATGTAGAATAAGTTGGCTTCTTGACTTACCCCATGGGCAGATATGGTCCCATTTTACATTCTGAGTTGAACACAACATAAGATTCAGCCAGATCATAGTGTTTCCAATTGGGAAGGGTAGTTTAGCTCGCGAACTTAAGATTTTTAGAGTATAGTTTTTCATCTCTGGTGTCGCTCCATTGCCAGTAGTCTAGGATAGTACCCTGGTGGAGTCATGTAGGAGCACAAGCATTTCTCCACTTCCAGTGAGCCTAGGCAGTACCCTAGTGGAGTTGCTTGCTTCACCTCTCTATGTATGAAGCCTTTCTCTTCTTTCGCCTTTATTTATTTATTTAAAGAGAACTGCGCATTCATACTTATTTATTTTGGGGTAGAATAGGGATACTGACTTATTGAGCACAGGAGAGGTTTTTCCTTCAAAGAATCATATAAAGACCTTTGATTTAGGTTTTTTTGTTTAGATTTTCCCCTCCATTTCTACTAGTTGGATAAGCTTTAAAACACCAAAGCAGAATATTGAGTATAGGCATGAGGTTCCCGATTTGACACAAGTTCATGGTTGGACCAAAGATCTCCTTATGGATGGACCACATTTTCCATCAGAACTTCATCGGCCAAAAGATGTAACCAATACAAGGAAGATAGATAGAATAGTAGCCAAGAACTGTAGTGTCACAAGACTCTTTGAACTTTAGCCCCACACACACTCGGAAGCCAGAACTCGGGAAGTCATAACACTTATTTTCATGGTGAAAAGAAAAGGAAATATCAACAAGAAATAAAACAAGGTAGAAATAAAGAAAAGAAAGAACCAGGAAACAAAATCAGAGGACAATAGAACAAAATGACTAAAGAAAACATGATGTAGAACCAGCATAATAAAATCAGGACCAACTACAGGGAATGAGTGCAAGATGAGCGCAAGGAAGGGAAAACTAAGTTGCAGCTAATCCCATCCTATCCTAACATCTAGAAGGTCGGGGTTACATGTAATGAAATTTCCAATGAAGCCATTATAGTTGTTCTCGACCTGTATCCACAAATATATGATTGATTAAAACATATATAAAGTGATGTGCAACAGAAAATACAAAAACTTGAAAAACGTGCACAAGAAAAGGAAGGTCTTGCCTATGTGTGGAAAGGTGTGTCACACCCACTACTTTTATCCAATCCACATGCTTACCTTTTCGATGAATACCATTTTTCAACAAACCTCAAAAACTTCTTGCTGATATGTCTTCATCTACATCGTGCTCCTTGCCAAGCGTGAGGAAAGATAAAAACTTGTTGTTTGCTACAAAGCTTGCCAGGTAGGATTTTTCCATCCATTTAGTAATTGGATCACAAAAATCATGATGGCCATCTTGAAAACCTTGTGATCTTGGGGAAGATGAATTTTCAATTCAAGATGCGGGATCACTATGGGAATCTTGTATGCGAAAATAGATCTAATCATTCTCAATAGTCATGCCAAGACAGTGAGGACTTGCTGTTGAGCCTCAAAATTACTCTTTTCCTAGCAACTCTTCTCATTCCTTTTCTTTGTTTTTCCATAAGAAATATGCATTCTCATCACTCATAATTGGTATATACTATCTTGAAGAGGAAATTTAGTTACATGTTATGCTTTTTATGTTTTGCTGTTTGAATAAATTTTTGTATATTAGCTACGGAATGCAGCCTATTCTACAGCTAACCAGCTATTCCGCAGCTACTTCCATTCTCTAACAAGTTCCAGGTGTCAGAAGGAGAAACTAGCCACATGGGCAGCTTTGAAATCATCATGACATGGACCCTATTCTATTCATTCAGCCTAGGTCGACAAAGAAGATGGCGTAAGACTACGGTCAATGGATAAGTCAAACAAAAAGAGACCGAGGGTAACAGGACTCTATTTCTTGGTTAGTTAATGCACGTCACAATGATGGGAAGCATTATCCAGAGCAACCACCTGTACCTACGGACTCCAATAACCACCTATACAAATGAATCCAACAGCCACCATGTCTTGGATTTATTTCTCTAGCAGTCGAGGAAGAAATTTTGCATATCTGTCTTCTACGTGTTTGGCTATAGCATGCTTTTCTCCACAAACAATTATACGATTTTTCTTATATATACCTATGTAAGGGACCGAAGAAGTTAGTAATAGTTTTAATGTGAAATCAAAGTTCTAGACTCTGTAATTTTTGGGCGTTTTGTGTCCTTGTTTTAATATGAGAAGACCACATGTTTTTATGAACATCTGAAGGAGTTTTCTTGGAGTTGATTGAGCAAGCATAGCCTAATCAGTTGCAGAGGGCCCCTGCACTGAAGAAGGTTTCATTTTATTTATTTTTCTTCTTCTTGTTAACTGTAAATTCATCATTTTCTTTCTAAAATAGTGTTTATAATCATTTTCTTACTAACAATGTTTATAATTTAGAGTAGTTTCCATTAGCTTGATTTCTTTTTAGTTCTTATCAGTAGTTTAGAAGATAGAACTCAATAGTGTAATCTTGTTTCTTTAATTAAAAACTAACCTTGTTTTAGGATGAGAGTAGGATTGAAGAATGATAAGGATACACTGTTGGATAGTTTACTTCATTCACTATTTTGCTAGTTTAAATTCTCAATTAAACTGATCAGTGTCATTTACTGTCTTTGCCATTTCATTTTTAGTTTAAAATACTAACTCATGGTGTTAATGAATTTTTATGGAAAACCCTTCAAGTTGATAATTCATCCTTAACTAAGTGGTTGAACATTTCATCTATGCAATGAGTTATTTCTACATCTTTGTATTTTCTTTCTCTTAGATTAATGAAGTACAAAATTACTTAAATGTCATCCCAAGGAGACTTTCTCCAAAAATTGAGAGGCAGAGTAGCCAAGTATTTCATTTAGTTTTATTTCTGTAATTAGTTAGACATCAATTATAAATTTCACTTTCAGTTTTAATTCATGATTTGGAAATAATGGTAAAATAAGAATAGAAACTTTCTTTTCATTTCTTTCTTAGATTTGTTTCCATATCTTTCTTAGCTCTGTTTTCATTTCTTCCTTAGCTCTATCTTCATTTTTAGATTTTGACCAGTCTTTAAAAAAGTTAGATTTAGTTTTGATAATTTACATTGTAAATCATTAGGAATTAAAAGACCAAAAAACCCCAAAACAACATAAAACATAAAAACAATGAAGTAAGAAGGGTTAGCTAGCACAAACAGTGCACTACACTTCATCATTTTACGATAGCCGGATTGATAATTTATGTGGAGCAATTTAGGACACAAAATTGACCAAACACCTGCCATAACCATTAGTGAAGGCTAAAGTTCCTCACCTGCTTGACAGAAATCTGAATATAGAGATGTTGAATAGTGAAGACCAAAGGGTGTGAAACAACTATTATTGGATGTGTTGATGGGAAAATTATAAGCCGAATCACTGTCACCAAAGACAGATAATTGGTCAGATGAGTGATTGAAACATCAGATTCATAGTTTTCAATGAATAAAGAAAAATCAATTTGAACAATCTTGCAAATGCTCTAAACAATCGAACCAAGTTCCTTGCAAGACAGATATGACAGACCACCTTCCTACAATTGGTGACAAATTGTGCAATCATCATACCCATCAAAAGATTTTAAAAAGGATGCTAGCCCCATGAATGCATGAAACCATTTGAGGCATGATGAATGGAGGAGGCATGGTTAAGGGAGAAGAACTTGATTTGTGTGACAACTTGTACATTCACTAGCACACAGGGATATTTCTGGTGTGATGAGAGGACAAATTTGCAATATAATATTTGCAAGACGACCGCGGAGCTGACCATTAAGGGAGAAATTCGATAAGTATGATTCTTGCGGGAAAAGATAGTCCTTGAGATGATCAACTTCACATTTCCATGACTTCATGAGAGATGGACATTCCCAACCTAAGTTTGATGTGAGAGATTTGCATGAAGATGAATGAGCTGTAATAGATCCTTGAATTTGGTCAGAAGTAAAATCTTGAAAACTCGAAAGACTACACCTGGAATACCAAGCATTTTCCACACAAAAATCCACATCGATTGAAACCATGCAGATAGACAGATTGTGTGAGAGAAACCAGATCTTATTTAGTTCGAGGGGCTTACTAGAGTCCAGAGATCTTGACATAACCATCAACGAAAGTTGAAGTGCCTCAACTCCTTGGCAGGTCTTGAAACTTTCCAGGATTGTAGAATCACATTGTGAAGCTTGAAATAGATTATGCATGGTTTGAGGATAGTTTTTATTGTTGAATTCAAAACTACTCACCAGATGGCAGGCATCTCTGTTATATGTTTCACCACAATTTTCATCTTCAACAATCAGATTACTCAATTGAAGAGGCTCTTTTGATATCACATTCAAAGATAAATTCATTGGTGATATCTCATGCGTAAGATGATTTGAATAGTTGTCTTCATGCAAAACAAGAGATGATGAGGGGTGGGAAGAATTCTCTATGATTTGGCTATTTTCAATTTCATCATGGACAACCTCTCCACCTTGTTTCAATTGAGGAGATAACTCATCGGATGAATAAAATAAAGTGAATGGATTATCTCTATCACAAGTAGATGTGTTGCAAATGGTAGGCCCCAAGGGATAGTGAGGTGAAGGGGAAGTTTCAATATGAACATCTTTTATGACTGAAGCATGTTCTAGATCTAAATTAAAATCTTCATGAGAAACTGGAAGATCATATGATGTGCTTGGGAATTCATCAAGAGATACAAAAATAGAGTTATCATCATTGGAATGATTACTTCCCAAGATTGGGGGTTGATTGAAAGAATTGATTGTACTATATTTTCCACCGAGATTAGCAGATTGAGAGTCATTCAAGAATGGAAACTCATTGTTTTGACATGGAAGATTTTAAAGCAAAGAGAAAAAATTGAAAGTGTCCTCACATTTCTGCTCCTTTACCTGCGTAATGTGACTTCCTTGTACCTGATCACAATTTGAGCCAACAGTTTGAGAATCAAGAGAATGTGAAGAACTAGTTGGTGAAGAAAATTGATCAAGCGGGTCATGGTACAAAGAGTTAGGATGTGAAGAAGATAGAGGATAACAAAAATATGGATCAACCTTGAGATTAGAGTTGTGAACGGTGACATCCTCTTGCAAAATGGAGGAGTGAGTATTCATTGTAGGCTTCATGAGCCATTCTGTAATTTCTTCCATTGAAGTGGGTGAAGAATGAGAAAATGGGCTAGAGATTTGATTTGTATATTTCCCGGTTTTGCGATCACTACAAGGAGGCACCAACATTGGGACTGAAAAAGGAGAAGGACAAGGAAAAAAATTGGTAGTAGGCTCCTCCTCTGTGATTTGAGGTGCGTCATGATTCTCAAGAGTTGGGGGAGAAGGGAAAATAGGAGGTTCAGGCTCACCGTATAAGGAGACATAAACCCAACATCCAAACTCTCATTTCAAGAAATGCGAGTTCAATTTTTTTTCAGGAATTTGACAACAGAGGTGAAGGAATCGATCAGAAAAATCCTCAACTGATTCATCAATTTTCATTCTTAAATGACTAATTCTTTCATAGACATCTTGGTGGTTATACTTATCGAAATATTTATACAGCATCTTGACAAGCTAATCGAAAGAATGGATAGAAGAAATGGCTAATGTATGACACCATTGACTAACATGAACTTAGAATGTGAGGGTGAGTAATCTAGTGATGACATGTAATATCCCTTTTTAGGGATATCCCTCAAACACAAGCAAACTCCAACCAGAGAAATAATAGTAGTGCAACATACAATAATGTATATATGGAATATAAGAAGATACTCGAGAAATGCAGAGAGAAACGCTAAGCCATTTTATTATACTGAGTAATGGAAAGAGTACAAGAGGTGATAAGAAAGATAGCGCCTCGACTTGCAAAAGGCAAGTGAAGAAATGCACCCAGAATGGTAAGGAAATGGCCTCTCTCTAAACTACGTCCAAGCTGCCGGAGAACTACTGTGCTGCTGCTATTGTTGGAATCAGGTGAGGATTTGGGGTTGTTCCCCTCCTCAGAAAATGCTAAAACTTTGGAATCAACCTCTTCTCAATAAACCCAGAAAAGCCCAGAAAGCGACCCCCGAAAATTACCCCCTTGAGGATCTATGCTATCCGTGAAGGCTCTGTGCTGCTCCTAAAGAGAATCCTCCAAAAATCTACCCGAAACTCTACCAAAATCCTACAATATGCAAGGGTTGATCCCTTGCTCAATCTCCAAGCTCAAATCCTCCATAAAAACCCAATCCAGAGCTCCTACCAAAAGAGACTGCGTCCTTCCCTCTCAATACTGCACAGTCATCAAAATGCTTAGTTCCTCCTCAACTCCAGAAATTGCTGCTCCTGCAAAATACTACTAAAACTACCTTTCCTGAGCAGGCACTCGAAATCCCCTGGGGCTAAGGGTGAGATCTCCGAACAGAGACACTCGATGCACTAAACAGTGTTGCAGACAGGCTAAATAGGTAGCGTGCTCTGAGTTGAAGTGACTAGCTCAAATGAAACATAATCCAATGATCAAAATGAGGAGTCTCCTCTCTCCTTTATAGCGTTGGCCTCTCCCAAAACCCTAAGGCCCACCTCCTCCAATGTAGCCTCTCTCTTGCCACGTGTTCCTTCTCCATCTGCGCAGTCCCTCCAAGTGTCTACGTGGGCCCCTTCTCTACGTGGTCCTTGGGCCCCCTTGGCTCCCATTTTAAGTTACAACGTTGTGCTATTAGGGAGTGACTTTATTCATAAAGTGAGTTATGTCCCCCTTTCCTCACCTTTTTATTTATAAATAACTATAGAAGGCAAAATTGAGCAAAATCGAATATTCTAATTAACCATGGCTAATTGGGAATATTACAGTCTCCCTTGGAAAATTGTTGCTTGTCCTCAAGCAACTGAAGTGATGAATGCTGCAAAATTTTCTCGCTCTCCCAAGTGGCATCCTCATCCGGTAAATTCTTCCACCTCACCAAGAATTCCCAGACCATCCTACTTCGTAGCTGCCTCTCCCTGGTATCAATAATAGCTTCTGGCTACAATACCAAATGCCCCTCATCATCCGTCGGTGGTAGCTCATCTGTCACTGTCACCTACTGCCCCAATGCCCTCTTCAGGCATGATACATGAGAAACGTTATGAATCTTGCTACCTTTCCAATTCATACGTAACCTGTCAAATCTTGCGTATCACCCTGTATGGCCCATAAAAGAGGGGCTTGAGCTTATCAGCTCCCTTCTACTTTAGTGACAACTGTCGGTATGGCTGTAATCGTAGGTAGACCAAGTCCCCTACCTAAAAATATCTCTCCACCCGACCCTTGTCAGCATACAGCTTCTGCTGGTTCTGCGTTGTAGCCATATTATCCTTGAGAGCTCGAAGGATATCCTGACTCTCTTGGATCCAAATCTTAGCTCTCAGAGCCTTGCTAGCACCAAACATCACGTCAGCAAAAGATAAAGGATGATATCGATACAAAGCATAGAATGGTGACATACCAATGGACATGTGATGTGTAGTGTTGTAGAAGTACTCCCCCAGATGTAGCCACTTCAACCATGCTCGTTGTTGCCCACTAACATAGTTACGCAAGTAGCCCTCCAGCCACTTGTTAACTATCTCTGTCTGCCTGTCCGTTTGTGGGTGATAACTGGTACTTGGTGTCAACTCTGTCCCCACCAACCAGAAATGCTCCTACCAAAACCTGCCCATGAAACGGCTGCCTCTATCACTGATGATGGTCTTAGGAAGACCATGTAGTCTGAAGACCTCTCTGAAGAATAGCTCGGCCACCTGCGATACTGTGTAGTGTGTGGATATGGCGAAAAAGTATGCGTACATTTTCAGTCAATCAACGATGACAAAGATACAATCCTTGCCCTGCACCATGGGCAATCCTGTGATGAAGTCCATCGAAATACTCTCCCATTTCCCCTCCAGAATGGGAAGAGGCTGCAATAATCCTGCGGGATGGCTCATCTCCCCCTTGTTCCTCTAGCAAATATCACACTCCCGGATATGCTAGAGTACATCCTCCTTGAGGCCCTTCCATGAGAACCTCTCTCTAATGGCCCTGTAGGTTTTGGTAAACCCTTGATGGCTGGCCAATGGTGAATCATGTGATGCTTGAAGTACCTTCTTCTTGAGTTAAGATCCCTCAGTCAATAAGATCTGGTCCCTATAGTAGATGATCTCATCGATTACCCTGTACCTGTCATCCGCCACCTGCCCATCTAGAATCTCACATGAAAATCTATCCTTGGAGTACTCTACTAAGAGTCGAGCCCTCCAGTCTATGTCCAAGCTTATAAGAGACAACGTGGCTGGTCTACATGAAAGGGAATTTGCTACCACATTGTTCTTACCCTTGAGATACTAAATGTCAAAGTCATATGCTTGGATCTTACTGATCCACTTCTGCTGCCTCTCTTGTAGCTGTTTCTACTCCAAAAAGAACCTGAGGCTGTTGTGACCAGTTCTCACCCTGAACCTATTACCCACTAAATACTGTCGGAATTTGGCCAATGCATGCATAATGGCCAGCATCTCCTTGTTGAATATAGAATACAACCTCTGATGCGGAAGGATCTTCCGGCTCTCAAAGGCTATAGGGTGACCTCCTTGCATCAACATTGTGCCAATCCCCTCTCCCGATGCATCACACTCCAAAACAAATGGCTGCGAAAAATATGGCAATGCAAGCACTGGGCAGCTGCTCAGGCCAATCTCTAATGGCCCTGATCTTCTCCTCGTGGACTCTCACTCCATCCACCCCTATGATGTGTCCCAAGTACAACATCTCCATCAACCCAAACTCACACTTGGAGAGCTTGGCATAGAACTGCTGCTCCTCCAAGATGCACAACATTGTCTCAATGTGTTGGAGATGCTCCTCCCAAGTCCTACCATAAATGAGAATATCATCAAAGAACACCAACACAAACTTCCTTAAGTGACTACGGAAGATGTGATTCATGCAGGACTGGAATGTAGCTGGGTCGTTGGTTAGCCCGAGGGGCATCACAAAAAACTCAAAGTGCCCATAGTGACACCTAAAGATGGTCTTGGGAATGTCCTGCTCCCTCACACGAATCTGATGGTACCCAGATCTCAACTCAATCTTTGAGAAGAACCGTGCTCCTCTCAACTCATGGATCCTGGGTATGGGGTACCTATTCTTCAGGGTCTTCTTGTTCAGGGCCCTATATTCAATGCACATCCTCAGTGTGTCATCCTTTTTCTTCACCAACACCACGGAAGAAGAAAAAGGACTCATGCTCGGCCAAATGTGCCCAAGAGCCAGCAGCTCCTAAATGGCCCGCTCAATTTCATCTCGATAGGCCTTGGGATGCCTATAGGGGGTAGTAATCACTGCCTGTATGCCCTGCTCAAGCTCAATGGTGTGCTCAAACCCCTGGTCCATTGGTTGTCCTGGCGGAATCTCCCAAAACACTGTAGCATACTGGTTAAGGATGGACTGTATCTCTGGGTGCACCATCTGCCCTGTAGTCCCTGCCTCTGATGCATGCAGCTCCACTACCCACTCTATGTCTCCCTTCCGGAAGACTGCCTCCATCCAATGAGCCGAAACAGTCTGAGGCAGATATGTGTGTTTTCCCCATATCTTCTCATGCCTCCCTGTCTTCTCATCATCCCACTCCATCTCTAGGGCCTTCCAATCTATCGTGACCTTCCCTAGAGTGATAAGCCACTGAACACCCAATATCATGTTGGTGTCCGGAATATTGACCACAAAAAAGTGGTCAGTCAGTGTGTAGGTGCCCATCGTCACTGATAACTCTGCGACATAACGAGCACACACCATGGTCTGATCTCCTGGGACCAAAACTGAAAATCCATCGAAGCTCTTTGTCTGTATACCTCTCCACTCAACCATTTTTGCATCGATGAAGTTATGGGTTGCCCCACTGTCAACCAAAACTAATACTCATTGGCCATGTACTGTCCCCCGTACGCGTAGTGTCAAATACTTGGGAACTCCTTGCAATGCTGCAAGGGCCACTCCGGTAGGTGCAAAAGTTGCACCACCTGCTACTGGTGGTGGAGGTGGCAAAGGATCTTGTGCGACATGACTATCTCCTACCCCCACATCATCCTCCTCATCCTCTTCCCCGCTAATCTCGGAGAAGGCCTCAATAAAATGTGCTTTTCCAGCAGCACATCTATGTCCCAGTGCCCACGACTCCTGACAGGTAAATCACAACCACTTCTTCTTTAGCTCCCTCCTGGCATCATCATCAATCTGTGCTCGTCTTGGATTCCCCTTTGGAGGCGGAATCCTCATATCCTTCCCCTTAGGCTGGAAAGCCTGTCTCTGGGGGTAAGGTGTTCGGGTCCTGGGTAAGGCATCCTGTAAGTCTCGGGTCTTGCTAATAGCATACTGGAGTGTGGCTGGTCTAGTGGATCTTACCAGACCCCAAAGTGGCTCTGCTAACCCCTCAACAAACATGTAGATCCTCGGTCTGGCACCATCAGTAAAACCCTCAAGAAGTCTACAATGTAGGTCTCTAGGTTCCCTGTCTGTTTAAGCCTCGTCAGCTCAACAAAGTGTTGTTCCAGATCCCTCCGTTCAAACCTCTCTATCAGTCTCCTGGTGAACTCGACATATGTCGTCATTGTGGAGTGTCCGAGTGTAATCAACCCATGGAACCACCAGTCCTGGGCCTCACCATCCAAATGTAATGTCACCACCTTGATGGCCTCTGTCTCTGACATCTGGTTAAGCTGGAAATAGATGTCCAACTTCTCCACCCAAGACTTTGCCGAACTGTTTGATGAGCCATCAAACGTAGGCAAGTGGAATCTACTAGCTGTGAATTGGGTGTCTCCATCATGATAATGTCGGTATTCTCTGTGATGGTCGCAGGGTCTACTATCCCGTTGGAGCTGAACAAAGCCTCTAAATGAGAGAGCATCCCTGAAATCCTACCCATAGGCCTGGTACTCTGTGAAATAATTGCCCATATGACCGGGCTCTGCCTCCTGCTGGGCTTCAGCCCCTGTGTCTACTCCTAGGAAAGTGGGCATGGTAGAACATGTAGGGGCATGTGAGGCCATCTGCTGAGTAGTATCACGTTGGGTGGCACCCTGCTCTAGCAAATGATGGGATGTACTTGATCCCTCACCAACTTGGAAAACCCATGGGTTCTCATGCTGTCTAGCCTCCACCACCGCGAATCTCTGCCCCATCACCTTTATCTGCCTTGACAGATCCTGCACTGATTTGAGGAGCAAGTCTGCAAATCTCTTCCCATCCTCATCTACCATCTGATCCTCCTGTTCTGTGTCCACCACAGGCTCCTCCTGTTCTGTGTTCACCACAGGCTCCTCCTATTTTGTGTCCACCACCCGAACATAGTCTTCCTCTTCGTAGGTGTTCTCCAACCTATGCTCAATATCTCTGTATTTCCTACCTCTGTAACAGATGTAGGGCTTCTCCCTCAATGTCATAGACTGCTAGCTCCACAAGCTTAGCCAGATCTATGCTCTGATACCACTGTAATATCCATTTTCAAGGATATCCCTCAAACACAAGCAAACTCCAACCAGAGAAATAACAGTAGTGCAACATACAATAATGTATACATGGGATATAAGCAGATACTCGAGAAATGTAGAGAGAAATGCTAAGCCATTTTATTATACTGAGTAATGGAAAGAGTACAAGAGGTGATCAGAAAGATAACACCTCGACTTGCACAAGGCAAGTGAAGAAATACACCCAGAATGGTAAGGAAACAACCTCTCTCTGAACTGCGTCCAAGCTGCCGGAGAACTACTGTGTTGCTACTATTGTTGGAATCAGGTGAGGATTTGGGGCTTTTCCCCTCCTCAGAAAATGTTGAAACTCTGGAATCAACCTCTGCTCAATAAATCCAGAAAAGCCCAAAAAGCTTTTCTAAAATAGCTGACCCCCGAAAATCACCCCCTTGAGGATCTACGCTATCCGTGAAGGCTCTGCGTTGCTCCTGAAGAGAATCCTCCAAAACTCTACCCGAAACTCTACCAAAATCCTCCAATATGCAAGGGTTGATCCCTTGCTCAATATCCAAGCTCAAATCCTCCACAAAAACCCAATTCGGAGCTCCTACCAAAAGAGACTGCGTCCTCCCCTCTCAAGACTGCGTAGTCATCAAAATGATCAGTTCCTCCTCAACTCCAGAAATCACTCCTCCTGCAAAATACTGCTAAAACTACCTTGCCCTAGTAGGCACTCGAAGTCCCCTGGGGCTAAGGGTGAGATCTCTGAACAGAGACACTCGATGCACTAAACAATGTTGCAGACAAGCTAAACAGGCAGCGTGCTCTAAGTTGAAGTGACTAGCTCAAATGCAACATAATCCAATGATGAAAATGAAGAGGCTCCTCTCTCCTTTATAGCATTGGCCTCTCTCAAAACCCTAAGGCCCACCTCCTCCAACGTAGCCTCTCTCTTGCCATGTGTTCCTTCTCCATCTACTGAATCCCTCCAAGTGTCTACATGGGCACCTTCTCTACGTGGTCCTTGGGCCCCCTTGGCTCCCCTTTTAAGTTACAACGTTGTGATACTAGGGAGTGAATTTATTCATAAAGTGAGTTATGTCCCCCTTTCCTCACCTTTTTATTTATAAATAACTATAGAAGGAAAAATTGAGCAAAATCAAATATTCCAATTAGCCATGGCTAATTAGGAATATTACATGACATCTTTGGAACATATTCCGTGACAAGCACAAAACCAAAGAAATTGAAATAGATGTTCACGAAAATTTGATTCACCCTCACCATCCAACTTAATTTGGATAAGTCATGAATAACTTCCACAACGATGGTACAATTAAGCTCTTTAGAAAAAAAATCTTAGGATTATGATTTTGGGAAGAGCCATTTTAAATAAGAGACTCAAACTAGACTCTAAGGGCACAACCTATCGCATAGCCCTCCTTCTAGTGCAATTTTGTTGACAGTGTTGGAAATACATCAACCAAGGGTATCTCCCCAATATGAAGTCCCAATTAGACCTCACACCATTTGGTGTAGGAGTCCCATCCAGTATAAAGGCCTAGTTGCCAAGTTCTCAAAGATCTACCTTGGCTCTAGCTGTCAACATAGGAGAGTAATGCAATGGTGTCTTCAAACAACAAGGCGGGTGTTCTTGGTGAGTGTGCAATGCAACTGTGTCTAGGTTCTCTTACTGCAAAAATGGGGGAGAAAAGTGAGCCTCTAAGTGAGAGGTAATAGTACCACCCAAGAAGAGACACACATGAACCAGAAAGACCTGTCCAACATCCAGTGGAATAGTTCACAATGGATTCGACAGTTGTTACAGCCAGTGATTAAAGGAAGATTTGTCTAACATCCACCAGAATAGTCCACATCGAATGTGACGGTCGTTATAACCAATAAGTAGGAAAAGGTCTATCTAGTATCTTGCGGAATAGTCCAAAAGGATGAGACAATAGTGACACGTGTTACAGCACATTCCCAACAAGATAAGAACTAAAACAATTGAAATATTTCAACTATCTTAGTACATGTCAAAATAAACATGAAATATAAATGCTCATAGAATAATCTTACAAACATTTGTAAGTCATGCATGGAAATGTGTTGGCCTAAAAAGGCTTCTATAATTAAGAAAAAGTTCCAAGACACATGTTTACATTGTACATCACTAGCCCCAGTAGTGGGACATTGGAGTTGTTGGCTTAGGGAGTCCTGACCCAGGTTCAAAGTTAGTTGCACCAACCAACAAAACCCTACACTACTAGCCCTTTCAGAAACAACCTGCATAGCGTAGGTTGCAATATCACCTGAAGCAATATGGTGGGATGCAAGAACCAAGTTTCTGAATCCAGAGACTAGTGTGATGTCTTTCAGCACCTTGGATCTAATTTCGCGCAGATCGAATGACTTCTAGGGATTTTTACTGTAACTAAGTTAAAGATGCCTTCAGACCTTCACGAAGTTCTACGATCATTCCTTGCAAACCATAAACAGTCGATTTACCTACTTTCACGCATCAACAAGCAACCCTAGATCACATTTCACGTAGATCTAATTGATTCATAAAAAACATAAGAGAAATAGCTTCTAACTTCGTGGAAGTGGATAACCATTCATTTCATATATTATTAAGATAGATTCAGTGAATTCACGTAGCATTTATGCAATAATTCAAAAAACATATCATTAATCGGCAACATGTAACATAAACAAATTCAATGGAATTACTCAGTAATTATTCAAACAACTATCTTTATTGATATTTAATTCACCTATTACAGAATCTTCTACCCTGCGCACACCACTGCAGGGGTCTGCACACGCATTTGCAAACTCTACCCATGCCTCCTGTGCACTCAACTGCAGGAGCTTTCCCTTCTCTACCTAAGTGCAAGAAGTAGAGTCTTCCTGTCTTAGCACTTGCGCAAGACAACAAAATTCTTCAATGTACCCAATTCTCTGTCCCTGTTTTTTCTAAGACTCGCTATGAATCAACTATTTATAGCTTTTCTAATACAATACCATGGCTACCGGCTCATGGGTGAGTCTTCAAAACTGATCAATACAAGGGGATAAGACCCTTTTGAATCCTATCTATCTACGTGCTCCTCATCCATGTTTCGCGGAGACTTTACATCTTTTACAAAATTATTTACAAAAAATGACTAAGTTAATCCAATTCTAGCCCTGGGGACCCTATCCAAACAGGCCGCCAACACAAAGATCGTGACTCACCCTCGAGTCACTCGACTGGTTGTTCCACTTTATGGTAGAGATCGTTGAATGCCTTGGTCAATGACTGAAGCTCCGCGGTACTCTGTTCTACCGCTTGCTGTTACTCTTAGACTAGTTTCTCTGTGGTTGGCCCCTCTACTGTAAGTTGTGTAGTCCTCTGGGTCTGCTACATGGCCTTCAGCTTCTCATGAATGTTCTGTGAAAGTTGGTTGGCTTCCTCTGTCTAAGGCTAAAGTCGGTCTCTTAGCAAGGATTACTTTTTTTGCAACTCCTGGATGTGTATCAACTTTGCCTTGCCTTCCTGCAAGCACATGAAGCATTGGATTGGCACCAACGTCCGCGCAGTCGTATTGATCTCATCATATTGTTTTTTGTGCTTCCCTTATCTCTGTGTTCAACTATTGCAATGTAGGATCCTCCTGCAATGTATCCCATAGGCCCATTACCTAAGTGAAGTGTTGGTTGCAACCCTGAACTACGACATCTAGTTGATCCATGGACTCTTTTATAGTTGCTCCTCTTTGTTCTCAAACTTTTGGTGGTGTGGTCAGCTGCAACTTCAACTGTAGCTTAGTTATTTTCATTTGAAAATCGAAAGTCACCTTATTGAATTTCTCCTTTGAAGCACGTACTGCAGCAGCCAATTTCCTCACTTTGGTTGAGGCCTCTGCATCCTCTCATATGTTTAGCTTAGGCATGGACTTTTAGGCCTTCTCAATTGTTGTTACCAGGTTCTGGAATTGTGTCTGCAATTCCTCCTGTTCCTTCACCGCCTGAGTTTTTTCTGTGAAAAGATGCTCGTTTTTTACTTTAAAATCACTGATGAGAGTGAGTGTGCTCTATTCTCTAATATTCAACTCATTTGATATCCCTTTATGCAACAATAAAACCATTTTTTGGCTTAGGGGGTCCTAACCCAAGTTCAGAGTTAGTTGAGCCAACCAACAAAGCCCCACACTACTAGCCCTTTCAGCAACAACCTGCGTAGCATAGGCTGTAGTCTCACCCAAAGTAGTATGGGAGGATGAAAGAACCAAGTTTCTGCACCTAGATACTAGTGTGATGTATTTTAGTGCCTTGGATCTACTTTCATGCAAATCAATAGAATTCTAGGGCTTTTTACTGTAACTAAGTTAAAATTGCCTTCAGACCTTCGTGAAGGTCTACAATCATTCCTTGCGGACCTTAAACAATCAATTTACCTAAATTTCATGCATTAGCAAGCAACCCTAGATCGAATTTCACGTAGATCTACTTGATTCATCAAAAACATAAGAGAAATAGCTTATAACTTTGTAGAAGTGGATAACCATTCATTTCATATATTATTAAGACAGATTCAGTGAATTCATGTAGCATTCATGCAATAATTCAAGAAACATATCATTAATTGATAATATATAACATAAAAAGATTCAATGGAAATACTCATTAATTCTTCAAACCGCTGTCTTTATTGATCTTCAATTCACCTATTACAAACTCTTCTACCATGCACACACAGCTGCAGGGGTCCGCGCACTCAGCTGCGAACTCTAATCAGGCCTTGTGCACTCAGCTACAAGAGCTTTCCCTTCTCTACCTAAGTGTAGGAAGCAGATCCTTCCTGTCTTAGCACTTGCCCAAGACAACAAAAATCTTAAATGTACCCAATTCTCTATCCCTGTTTTTTTCTAAGACTCGCTATGACTCAACTATTTATAACTTTTCTAATACAATACCATGGCCCCTGGCTCATGGGTGAGTCTTCAAAACTGACCAAAACAAGAGGGTAAGACCCCTTTGATTCCTATTTATCTGCGCGCTCCTCATCCATATTTCGCAGAGAATTTACATCTTTTACAAAATTCTTTACAAAAATTGACTAAGTTAATCCAATTCTACCCATGGGGACCCCATCCCAACAGGAGCCACTCCTTGCTCCTCAAAAAACTAATTGAAACTCTCTATGCTTTATGGGAGGAGCCAAGGTGAAAATTCCTTTGCTCATACAATGAGGGGGGTATATATAACCAAGGGGTGATGCTTGACCCTTGAGACTCTTTGACTACCCTCTTGACTGTTCATCTTCCTATGACTTTTCAACTAACATGACTCTTCATATTCATCTGTGTCCATTGGACTTCAATTTACATTACATTCGATTTACAATAAACATGGCTCATAATAGTGATGTGGAATTTGACAACTCATGCAGTGACTTGAGAGGACACTGTTGACATGGACTAGCTTGTTGAAGTGGCAATGCCAAGCTGTTGTTGCTGCTGAGTGATAGATGTGTTCATGGATGTGCTTTCCCTTCTCGTTCACATAGCTTGGTGGTGCGGGGTCTTCAATGATATTTGGTCTTGAGAGGTAGTTGCATGCATTTGTTCCCTTTGTTTTTTCTTGATAAGCTCCTTTTCTCGTCTAGTGGCATGTGAGTCTCTAAGCATGATTCCCTCCTACTTTTCCTTTTTCATCATCTCGCCATGACTTGAGAGTGTATCTATTCCTGAAATTCACTCATGATGCGATGACATCAATACAAAATCCCACTACTCTAATATGGTGCATTATCATTCATGGATTTAGTTTGGGACAAGTCACATGCTGGGATACATGACTTAGTGATTGTGCATTGTGTAGTTCCAGTTGGCAGGGAGAGAGCTTGATCACTAAGACTGTGTAGAGCGCATCTCACACTTGATTGAGGAACTTTTGAGTACAATCCTCCCTAAGGAGAAAAATAGTGTAGTGGCCACTGGGAGACATGATTCGCAGTTCAAGTCAGCAGTGGATGGTGCAAGGTAAGGACAAAGGAGGTCAGTTCTGCACAGTTTTCAGATCTATGGAGGCTTGGTTAGTAGAGAGGTCTGGAAGACAAAATTGCGTAGTTCTTGAGGACAATGAGCTTTGAATGAGGGAGGACACTGGGGGACACCTCTGTGTATTTCAAGAGACTAGGGGAGGTTGGGCTCTCTGTGCATTGCAGGATTCCATCAAGCAAGGGAAAAGCTTAAGGACTGAAAGTACGAAATGGTCAGTTCAAGCAGGACTGGAAGGAACTGCAACACAATTCTGGGAGTCAAGGAAGGTTTTTGAACTTTGGAATTTTGTAGTGCAATTACCCTAGAGGAGAGTGACTGTGTATTACATAGTTCCATTCAGCAAGGTCACATTATTAAGGGCTGAGGCTTTACTATACACAACTCAGTCAGGGCTCGATGAAGCTGATTTTCCTAATTGGGAAGATTTCCAAAAATGGATAAGTGTGAGGGAAAAGATGGAATCATGATGAACTCAAATTGTGATCACACACTTGGCATAATTCATGGACATGACAACCACATAGCAATAGAACACCAAGCAAATCATTATCCTCTGAGTGAGAGTTTGATGACAAGAAAAAACAAGTGCGACACTTGAGAAAGACTTTAGGACGACCGTGACGACACTTGCGCAAAAACTCTCAAGACTTTGTGTATTATTATGATAGGTGTTTACATGAATAGGATAACTCGTATACGGAAAGACCAACCTTCGAGGTTACCAGAAAGGTTCGCAAACATGACATAACAACCAAACATGCCAAAATACGACAATTGATACAATAAGTGAAAGGGAGAAAGACACTTAGAGGAAACACATGTAATGAATTTCATTACTTGCAATCATGCATGTCATTGAAGACATAATGATACGAAAATGATAAGTGGTCCTTCATTCTACACTAAGAGGTTCATTTAAAAAATATGGGCTTTGTTTCCCATACCTACCCTCCAAAGGGTTATGCATCAGATGGAGTCTTCATGCGGTCCTGATCTTCTATCATACCCCAGAATCCTTAGTCTTCTTATCTGATAATAATATTTTCTCCTTAGCTCCTTCAGAGTCATCTAGCAGGTCATCCTTCTTAATATCCTTCTTCATAATCTTGTCATAGCTTGGTAGAGTTCTTGTATCTGTAATCTACTCATGATAAGACGATATCAGTATGATAAACCACTAGTCTAAGATTTTGCACTTGGATTCATAAAATAGGTTGGGACTTAGTGACAAGTCATGGGAGAAGGCCCAGTGACTGCACAATTATAGAGTTCAGGAAGCCAAGTGTCAATATTGATCATTGAGACTGTGCAATGCGCATATCAGGCCAGACTGAGGGAAATTCTCTGCACAATCCTAACTGAGGGAAGGGCTTGCTCAGTGGCCACTGAGAGAAAAAATTGTGCAGCTTAAGTAGCTAGTGAATGATGTGGGATATGAACCTGGGAGAATAAATCAATGTAGTTTCAGGAGGCAAGGTGGACTCGACAACTGAGAAGCTTTAGGGAGAAAATTGTGCAATTTCTGGAGATAGTGGGTTCTGGTTGAGGGAAGGACACTGGAGGAAGCCATTGCACAGTTTTGGATGTCAAGGGAGGCTGGGTCTTCTATGCATTGTGTAGTTCTATCAGGCAAGGGCAATGCTTGAGGGCTGCAGATGTGAAGTGTGCAGTTCAGGAAATATGGATGAAACTAGGTTGTTAGGAAAGCTTTGTAATTTGGCTAAGTGTGGGATACCGATGTGAAAAATGATAGAACTTGACTACGATCACATTCTTGAACACTTAGAGATACAACATAGACCATCCATAACATGTGAAAACATTCTTCGCTTAATGAAAAAACCTTTGTGGAAGCTTATGACAAGTGCAGCTGCGATGATAGACTTTGTGAGGATAATGGCGACACTTGTGTAATAGTGTGTGAAACTTTGGAAATGAGTGTGAAACATGTCTATATGATGAGAACAACTCATTCTCACTAATATTTACCCTTGAAGCAAAACAAAATTCCCTTTGCATGACAAGGGATAATCCCCATGCTCGAAGATAACACATTCTATATAAAGAAAGCGTGAATGACTCTTAATATTTAGGACTGGATCTTGAAATGATAAGCTTACCAATAAGTGACTAAGGAACAAATGATGATAGGATCCATAGCAGGCTCCAAAATTCAAGTGTAGGCCAAAATTTGGGAGGATGTTGCAACCACTACAACAATGGGAGATGGCAGATCAGATGCAGGCTATGTATCCTTCTCTATTTTCTAGTTGAGTAAATGTTTGGCATATGTTTGGTATATTTTTTAGGTGTATGTACATATTTATATGGATGTAAATACTTCCCCGAGGTATTTTATAAACCTCCAATAAGCGGTATGGATTTCATGTCATTATGGTTGTTATGTTGGTTTTCTTCTCAGTTGATCATTGTAAATACTGCAACGATGTCAGTTATAAAGCTCCATGGAGAGTATGTTTTGTTTACAATAGTTTTGTGGTTGTAGGTGTCTTTGAACACTGGGGATTCCCCCAAGGGGGAGGGTTTTATAATAGTCCTAGTAAAAAATCCATGTAAAAACTAATAAAGGTAAAATAAGACCTTGGTTATGGGGCACGTATTCCAAGCTGAATGTTGGGTAGAAAAATAGTGATGGGGATCACTTGTGATTAATTAATGGCTATGGAAATTGGTAAAGGAAATGGCTAAGGCTTTGGAAAGGAAAAAAGGCATTTATTTATGAAAATAATGGAAATTAGGAGAAAAGGAAGGTGAAAGGTCACAAGTTTCATGTGAGGAGAAAATTGAAGGAAAATAATGGAAAAGTGAAGAATACATATGCCTCAATAATAAAAAGGCTTTTGAGGATCAGTTCATTTTTGGAGCTCTCATTTTATCTCTCTCTCTCTCTCACATACTCTTGGACATAGAGTTTTCTTGGAGCACTTTTGGAGGAGAGTGGCATACTTGGGATTTGGAGCAAGAAGGCAAAGGAAAAGTAGGAAAGAACAAGAGGACATCAGGATCTGCAACTACAATGGGTTTTTCTTGCAGGTATCGAGTTGAATGTACAATTTCCTTGCTATTTGTGGAATGCATGGCATATGGATGTGGTTATTTGGTTATGATATTTTGGCATGGAGGATTTCTTGGATTGATAGTGGTTTTGCCTAGCCTTTCCATTTCCTGGATAGCCATGGTGTTGTGGGTTTTAATTTTGTTTTCTGGTTGGTCTTCTTGTGCCTTTGTCTGTGGGTTGAGTTATTAGTTCCTAGAAGCCTTGGTTGGACAAATTCTTTGGAAGCCCTGTAACAACTTGGGTTGAGTTACTTTTCTTGGAATCCTTGGTTGGACAAACATTCTAGAAGCCCTTGGTGGGTTGAGTTACTAGTCCTGGAAGCTCTAGTTGGACAAACGCTCTCGAATCTTGGTGACACTTGTGGGTTGATTTACTAGTCTTGGAAGCCCTAGTTGGGACAAATGCTCCAGAGCCCTTGACAGCTTGGGTAGAGACCAATATGGTGATGGTTGGTGATGTTTGACCGTGAGGTGGAATCACTGGTTAAGGTCTAAGGTGGTTTGGCCTCTGGAAGCCATAGATGGTTTTGATTGATTTGTTTTGTAAGATCCAACATTCATGCTTGGAATATGGCATGGTGATCACTGGTTGAAATAAATATTTGGTTCAGTCTAGTTTGTGGTCAGGTGGTTTGTGGAAGTCCCATACTTGGTCAGCTTATGAAATCATCAACAAGAGCTCTCTTTCTCCTTGGTATTTTATGGGTAAGTATAGTTTTTTATATGTGGCTTATATGTTTGTGTTGTAGCGGCTACAACCACCCTCCAAAATTTTTCCTTAGCTTTGTTTTGGAGCCTCCCTTCCAACTTTTCGCAGCAGCTTGCCTTGCTTCGTCAAGTTCACAAGCTTTAGTGTTTTGCTTGCACAAAGGCAGCTTGTAGATCACAGCTCAATGCATTCCCCTCACAAGTTGATCACCCAGACTTGGTCCAAATGCAGGCTGAGCAAATCCCCCAAGAAATTGCACAATTCTGGAGGGCAACCAGCCTTCCCTCTAGAAATTGCACAATCCTGACTGGCAGCTTGCTGGGCTCCAGAATTGCACAATTCTTCCAGTCAACCCTCACAGAGAAAATTGCGCAATTTTCCCCAACAAGGTTGCTCAGCCCAAAATTTGTGAAAATCTGGGCAGCAGTCAGCTACTCTGCCTAGAAATTGTGCAAATCTCCTGGGCAGCCAACCCATCTCCCAACCAGAAATGTGCATTTTCTCCTAGCAGTTGAACAACCTCTTGCATGTGTAGCTGAGTTGACTGGTTCCCTTCGGGACCGAGAAAAACTGACTTGCATGCATGGGATGCTTCTTCCAAGGCATCATGCAAATGCATCACTTGTTTCAGAGATCTATTTTTAGCAGTTGGAGGTTACATGCAAGGATTAGTTCAGAAACCTCCCACCAAGTATTGCTTTCCCTAGATTTGTGGCATGCGTGTCACAACCTCGATGTTATCAAAACTCATCAACCGGGTGCTGCAAAGCTCATTCCTCACATCAACCTTGCATCTCTGACATCCCACATCACATCTGGGAGTTGCCAGCACAATCAACTCAACTGTTTTTGGGTAAGCCCGCTTTCCATGACTTGTGTTGCATTTCTATCACTTTTTGTGTTTTCTCTTGTATGAGTACCGTTTTATTGTTTTCTTTGAGCACTTGTTATCTTTTACATGTATATTAGCTTGTACTAGCACCATTTCATTTTTCATCAACATCTCACTGTTGTCGCATGTATGAAACTTTTTTTCACAAACGTTCGTCGATTCGGTGACTCACCTCACCCACATGCATGTTGTTCCATTTTCTAAATATGTCATTCACCATTTGCATACATGATCATTAACTTATACTTACACTCAGTATCACCATGCATTCACACTCACATTCGCATTCAGTTTCCCGTCAGTGAGTCCGGGCAACCTCGGCCCAGAATCTACTTTCAATGAGATAGCATTGCGTAATCCGAGGAAGGAAGGCTCTATCTTCCTCTCCAGAAATGCACATTTCTTCCAAGCAGCTATTCCCCAGGCTTGATTTGCACAATCCTAAGGGACAATAAGTGTTGGCCAAGAGAATTGCGCAATGCAGTCACTGAGCCTACAACCATTGCTAGCTGAGATTGCACATTGCGCAATTCAAACAGTCAACAAATGGACTAGACTACGCATTGCGCAATTCTAGCAGTTAGTCAGTCTCCTAGTAGCCCAGACTATTCATCTAGATGCTTTGACGGCACCCAATGCACTGGTGTGCCACGCTGCCCGAAAAATCTATTCATTCTCTTGCTCATCTGGTCGCAGAGATAGACTATGCTTTCAATCACTTTAACTATAAAGCACTCAACAAAGAAATTCTGGAATTACAAAAAGCACCCGATGAATCCGTTGAATAGTTTCACACACGCTTTTGTAATCTTGCATACCAATTCCCGAAAGATGATATTGATTGGGAATTTCTTGATGGAAGATTTGAGTATCTTCTTCATGTATTTGAACCCCGCTTAGCACACTTCGGTGATGGAGCTACGCAATCATAGGCAGTCATAGTTGCTTTCACAAGTGACTGTCTGCCTTCACCTCATCAAACAGCTCCACCACCGCGGAGTGATGTGGGAGATCATGCACACACCTTTGTTGAACTGTCACATCCTCCCACCCCACCTGCTCTTGAGATTTGCGCAGATTTGGCTTGCAAGCCTGTTGGTTGTCATGTGGACTCGTTCCCTCGACCTCCATCCTTGCATTCTATTGATCCTCTAGATTGTACTGTCTTGTGTTCTCCCATTCCGGACTCCTCACCTGCTGTGAATGAGGATCAAGCTGTCGACGGAGTTGGTGTTATGCAACCAACTTGCGCCATCATTCATGATGAGTGTGTGCGGGAATCTAAAGAAGAGACCGCAGTGAAGGATGACTCCCTTCCAGCTGTGCCTCATCCACTTCATCCTGACATCCCTTGTGATTCTGCCACTGCTGATTTCTCCTGTGAAAATCCATTTCCTAATGTTTCTACTTTCGATCATTCATAGGACACCTCGAATGTCAGTGTGTCATTACAGTGAGGAGATGACACATATTCCTCAGAAAATCTGTTCAATTTGTCATTTTTCTTTCTTGAAAACACAGAGGGTGAACATCTTTGCTTCTCATCTACCCCTCTACATGATTCATCAAATCATGAGGATGTCGACCAACATCTCAAATTTTCTGATCTTGGTTTTCGTCATCTATTCACTTCCTCATTTGATCATGATGTTGATTCAATTGTTGTTAATCTCTCTAAGACACTAGTCTACAGTGATCTATCTGTCAATGGAGTTGAAACCCCCTAGACTGTCGAGGCACTTCAGCCCGAGTTGATGGTTATGTCAGGTCATCACTGTCCTGAGGTTTGTTTCACTTCCAGTCAGGAAATTGTTGAAACAGTCAAGGCTCCTCATCACTATCTACTTTGCATTGAAGATCAACCCAACACCTAGATTTCACTTTCTCCACTCGAACTACACGGGCCCAATGCTCCTGCATTGGAGGAATCTTACAAAACAAGCGCACATGCACAACACAAGTGGTCTACCTTTCTCACATTTGCTTGCATGTCACAGTCAAGAGAATGCATACACTCAACATCTGCACGCAATGTAGCACAACATCATGGTAGAACCATAGAATGCATGTAAAGCACTTTCACTCATTGTTGTTCTGTGGTTGCTTGTAAGCTCGGAGTGTGTTTTTCTTCACTGTTACATCTTTCTGGTTTGCTGGTTTTCACAACTTCCTTGTTCGCGAACCATGCCTTCACGAACATGGGTCAACCAATGAGCCGATGGTTGCATTAGAAGTATCACTTCACATGAGATGACCCATGCACTGTTAGCTTAGGAGTAGGAGTAGTGTTTTCTTTTGAGTTGTCTGCTTGCATGCTTGTTTGCTTACTTGATTTGTTTGTTTGTTTGTCTACTTGCTTCTTTTCTTACTTGCTTTGCTTTCGCTTTTTCTTCTTCTCTTTCTTTTCTTTGTTGTTTGTTAGTTCGCTTGTTTTGTTTCGTAGGATAGTTTCGCATGAAACCATGTATGACTCTCGAAGCAAGATGGGTAAAGTAAAAGAGGCCTTGTGCTACTATCACTACTTGGTTATCTGTTATCCAACCTCTATATGAAGAACTTCTTACTTTTATTCCATGATATGTCGAAGGAAAATATGTACTGTTCGAAGTGAACCTTGGTGAAAACACAATGCTTGTGCACTAACTAGTGTCGCCTTCTCTAGTCGGTTGTTTTTGGATTAACCCTTGTCTGCTCAGTCAAGTAGAGTAAGGTGAGGGGAAAAACCTTAATAGGCACGTCAGAGGTATAATAAACTACTTCTCTGTTGGAACAACCTCTTCTTCTCTCAATATGTCAAGATGCCTCTTCCACCTTTGAAATGAATAAGTGTTATGCACAGTTACAAAAATGAAAAAAAATGAAAAAAATTTGAAAAAATGAAAAATGAAAAAGGTGAAAGAAGAGAAAGGCTTCCTGTGCAGAGAGGTGATGCAAGTAACTCTGTTCGGGTACTGACTGGGCTCGCTGGCAATGGAGCCATGCTTGTGTTCCTATGTGACTTCGACGGGGTACTATCTAGGCCTACTGGTAGCAGAGCAACACCAGAGATGAAACTAAGACTCTGACGACTATACTGCTTGTGCACCAATATACCACTCAACCCTAATTGAAACAATTGTGTTTCCTCGGCTTGGAATGTGTTTCAATCGAGTAAGAGCTTGGTAGATGCTACATCTTACAATCAATCTAGTGTGAAACCAGGACAAGCTAAGAACTGAACAATACTTCTGTAGGTGTTAGACTTGCTTTTCAGGAACAAGGTCCATTCAGAGAGCTGGAGTTCTACCAGTGTGTCACCAAGTGTTGTAGCAGCTACAACCACCCTCCAAAATTTTTCCTCAGCTTCATTTTGGAACCTCCCTTACAACTTTTCACAACAGCTTGCCTTGCTTCGTTAAGTTCACAAGCTTCAGCATTTTGCTTAAACAAAGGCAGCCTGTCAATCATAGCTCGATGCATTCCCCTCACAGGCTGATCACCTAGACTTGGTCCAGCTGTAGACTTAGCAAATTCCCCAAGAAATTGCGCAATTCTGGAGGGCAACCAACCTTCCCTCCAGAAATTGCGCAATCCTGACTGGCAGCTTGCTGGGCAACAAAATTATGCCATTCTACCAGTCAACCCTCACAGAGAAAATTGCGCAATTTTCCCCAGCATGACTGCTCAACCCAAAAATTGTGCAAATATGGGCAGCAGTTATCTGCTCTACCCAGAAATTGAGTAGCTAGCTCAGCTCCCAGCCCAAAATGCGCATTTTCTCCCATCAGTTGAACAACCTCTTGCATGTGCAGTTGAGTTGACCAATTCCCTTCGGGACTGAGCAAAATTGACTTGCATGCATGGGTTGCATCTCCCAAGGCAACATGCAAAGCCATCCCTTGTTCTAGGGATCTATTTTTAGCACTTGGAGGTTACATGCAAGGATCAGTTCAAAAAACCCCCACCAAGTGTCACTTTCCCTAGATTTGTGGCAAGTGTGTCACAACCTCGATGTTATCAAAACTCATCAACCAGACGCTACAGAGCTCATTCCTCACATCAACCTTGCAGCTTTGACATCCCACATCACATCCGGGAGTTGTTGGCACACTCAACTCAGTTGTTTTGGGGTAAGCCCGCTTTCCATGACTTGTGTTGCATTTCTGTCACTTTTTGTGTTTTCGCTTGTATGAGTACTATTTTCTTGTTTTCTTTGATCTCTTTCTATCGTTTACATGTATATTAGCTTGTACTAGCACCGTTTCAATTTTTGTCAAAATCTCACTACTGTCGCATGCATGAATTTTTTTTTCATGAACAGTTGCCAATTCAGTGACTCACCTCACCCACATGCATGTTGTTCCATTTTCTGAATCTATCATTCACCATTTTCATGCATGATTATTCACTTATTCTTACACTCAATATCACCATGCATTCACACTCACATTCGCGTTTAGTTGCCCATCAGTGAGTCTGGGCAACCTCGGCCCAGACTTTGCTTTCAATGAGACAACATTGCGTAATCCTGAGGGACGGTGACTGTTGGCCAAGAATATTGCGCAATGAAGTCATTGAACCTATAGCCATTGCCAACTGAGATTGCACATTGTGCAATTCTAGCAGTCAGCATCCAGACTGGACTGTGCATTGCTCAGTTCTAGCAGTCAGTTAGTCTCTTAGCAGCCCAGACTATGCCTTCTGCAGTCGTGGCAGTCAGTCTCCCGACCTCTCAGCCAAAATTGCGCAACCTTCATGATCAATCACATAGGTATCTTGCAAGTTATTTCTCAAGTTCAGTTTAGTTTTTGACTGATATATTGCTTGCCATGAGTGTTGCCATGTCTCCAGGTATTACAGGTGTTCATCTACCTCTCAACAGTGTAGGTACAATGGGTTCTAAAAGGGCAGAGTCGAAGACATTGTTCAGAGCACACCTGGAGATGCAGTCGATCAAATGTCTATGAGCTTTCCTACTCATGAAGATATCAAGTTGTTTGTAGACAAGCACATCAAGATATCACAGCAAGAAACACCATGAATAGCGGCTGAAGGCAGCATACCGAACAAAACGAATGCAGCGAACACAATGAATGCAACGAATGCAACAAATGCAGCGAACACAATGAATGCGGCGAACGCAACGGATCGAGCAAATGCAATGAACGCAACAGATGCAGCAAATGCAGCGAACACAACGAATGCAGTGAATGCAACGAATGTAGCAAACGCAATGAATGCAACGAAAGCAACGAATGCAGCGAATGCAACGAACGCAACGAACACATCGAATGCAACGAATACAATGAATGCAAGATGAAGGTTGCTGAAAAAACAGAGGCGGAACAAAGTTGAAATATCAAGCAAATTCCCTAATGATGAAAGCAACTTTGGAGACTCGGGATATGAGGTGACGACGCAACATGAAGATTGCATAAATACAAAGAATGGAACAAAGAAGGAGTTGCATGTGCTGAAGTAGCAACTCAAGGAAGAACATGCAGCTGCACAGATAGACAAATGAGTTGCAGCAGGAACAAGAACAACAATGGGTGCAACATGCACTCATGGACAAAATTGAGCCCATACAAGTTAAAGATCCATCCCATAGCTAGCACAAAGAAAACATGGTGAGAAATGTTGTTAATCGCATGCATGTCATTGTGTGCACGCATGCATTCCAACCCATTCAGCACACTCACCAAGGCAAAGACAAGAAGCAAGTCCAACTAGAGCTGAACATGTACTTCGGCAAGTTGATGCACATGACCACCAACACAAACTTGAAGATCAGCATGGACACTATGCATCAGTGTGTTGCAGGTTCAGCCGCAGCCAAGAAGACCATACGCATATTAGCAGATGAGTTGGATGAAGGAGCTGAACCAATGCACCAGTTGCAACGAAGCAAGAGTTCACTTCAGCAAGATGTCACCATGAAGTGCATGCACACCATCACAGAAGACCAAGCTTGGCATCATCTCACCACCTTCACCATCACAAGTATGCCAAAGAGTTGGTCTCATCACAACGGACCGAGTGTCAATGATGTCTTTCATAACTTACTCAAGCCATGTTGTCTCACATGAGTACATGTGCATTGTAATGTAACGTAATGTCAAGTGTAAGTCAAGTGTCAATAGTCGAATGTAACAGTCATAGAGTAGGTGAAGATTTATGAGGGTAGTTGAACTGTCACAAATGGGAATGTCAAGGGTCACCCATCCTTCGCTATAAATAGTCCCTCATAACACATTGTAGAGGCTTTTGGTCAGCCAAGCTTCTGATAAGACTATCTTGGAGAGAGCTTGGACAATATTGTAATACGCCTTGGCTTCTCCACTGCATGGAGCTAGTACATCTCTTTGGAGGAGCAAGCAGATGTGGTTGTAACATTCCACTGTTGGAGCTAGCGGGTTTACATGGATGTATTGTATGACTGGAACTTCCACTTCCTTATATGATAAGAGCCATCACATTTTCATGCATATGTTTTTATTGTAGTTGGACTATTCTGGTTGTTGTAGCAATGTATGTTGTTTAACTTATGTAGTTGTGTATGAACTATTTTGTATGCAATTATAAGAATCTTGATTCCAGCACTAGTCTCTTGCATTGATTCCAGCACTCTCGATGTTGGAAATTGCGGTGGTAAGGGAGGTGTTGATAGCATAGATAGTGAACAAGGTAAGATTAGTGTTGAAATTGTAGATGAAAGCATTGTTGCCAGAGAAAACATTGAATGGGTGGATATTATAATGCACTTTGACAATAAGAGCACTAAAAATCCGATAACAAAAATGGATAAGGACAACAATGACGTAGAGGGTGAGAAATGTGTTCCTGAAATTAATATAGGATGTCGAATTAATTCGATAGGTGAGCACAGAGGTTCTACCATTAATAATAACAACAACAATCCCAATAAGATTGATATGAGCAACGCTGATAGGACCTGCGTAGATACTCAATTTAGGGAAAAACCCAAGGAATATGGGGGCAGTAAAGATTGCAGTGAAAATTGCGGTAATGATAGATCTGTTTTCAGAAATCCCAATGTCCCTAATATAAGTGGTTCAAAACTATTACCTAATAAGAGAGTCGTTAATCTCTCATCCTTACTGCTCACTCCTGAAGAAATTAATACGCTTAGCAAAGGCTTGGGGTTCGCAGTCTCCCCCAAGAACATTCCATTTGAAAGCATCATCTGCAACATTGAGAATGGGACTCAAGGCCTTTCATTGGATGACAAAGAAGTATTAAGACAGGAGTGTTCCCTTGTTATGATGAAATCTAAGTGGCCAAAGAGTAATTTAAATAAAGAAGGGCAGGATGCTCTTAGATCACTTCGTAATAATGATAAAATAGTTGTGCTTAAGGCTGATAAAGGAGGAGCAACTATTGTTTTAGATAAGGAGGATTACATTCATAAAATGAATGAGCATTTAAATTGTGGTAGTTATAGAAGAATTAACTCCAACCCCATTCCTAAGGTTATAAAATAGGTCAAGAAGGCTATCATGGGATCGAACCTTGAAGATAAAATGAAAAAGAGGCTAATTCCATCCTGTGAGGTTATACCTTGAATTTATGGATTACCAAAAATTCATAAAGAAGGGGTCCCTCTTAGACCAATAGTCAACACCATTGGTTCCCCTACCTATGAATTAGCTAAATATGTGGCTAAGATCCTAAAGCCTCTGGTTGGTAACATAGACTCTTTTATAAAGGACTCCAATGATTTTGTGAAACTTATTAAAAATGAGAGGGTGGATAAGGATGATGTTATGGTAAGTTTTGATGTGGTTTCTTTGTTTACAAAGATTCCTCTAGATGAAGTTGTTCATGTTATAAAAGAAGTCACTGATCCTGAAACAAAAAAACTTGCAGAAATTTGTTTGCGTTCCACTTTTTAAGTTTTCAAGACCATTATTATGAACAGATATCGAGAGTCACCATGGGATCCCCACCCTCACCTATTGTCGCCAACTTATACATGGAGTACTTTGAAAGGAAAGCCCTTGACTCATACCCTTTGAAACCGACTTGGTGGAAAATATTTGTTGATGCCACCAACTTAAAATGGACTCATGGCAAGGCTGAGCTGGAGAGGTTTTTTAATAATCTTAACTCTATATCATCTAAAATCAAGTTTACTATAGAGCTTGAAGAAAAAGGTAAAATTCCTTTTCTAGATGTCTTGATCAGTAGAGAGGAGGATGGTACTTTGGTACACCAAGTCTATAGGAAGAAAACACATATGGAAATCTATCTACATGCTGACTCATACCATCATCCATCGCAAAAATTTGGCGTCTTAAACACTCTGGCTGTTACGGCTCTCAGAATTTCTAGCTCTGATCACATAAATGAAGAAATTAAACACTTAACCTCTGTTTTCAAATATATAGGATACAAGGAGTTTAGTATTAAGAAATCTATAAAAAGAGCTCAAGATAAGGTCCTCTCTAGGGGTCCCCGGGAAAACAGGAAAGAAAATTGTGGGAAAGTGTACCTCCCATTCATTCAAGGGGTTACAGATAAAATCACAAAAAATTTAAGAAAGAAGGACATAAACACTCAGTTTACAACATGTGGAACGATTAGGCAGAAAATGAGGTCAGTTAAGGATAACATAGATCATCAACAACTTAAGGGTGTGTATAAGATTGATTGTTCATGTGGCAAGAGTTATATTGGGGAAACAGGACGATCTTTGAAAACAAGACTTAAAGAGCACAGAGTTGATATTAAGAATGGGAGATCCCGTACATCGGCCCTTGTGGAACACTCATCCAAAACCAAACATCATGTGTGTTTGGAGGACGCCAGAATTATTGCAAGAGAGGATCATTATCAAAAGAGGAAAATTAGAGAGGCTATCGAAATTATGAAATTTCCTCATAATCTCAACAGGGACAATGGAAATGAGATTAGTGGAAACTGGCTTCCCCTGATTAGACATATAAATCCCTCCAGATCTTTTGAGGTGTAGTATCACTGGTATCTTCCTCCTCGTTCCTTAATTAATAGCTGTCTTAGTGATATTAAAAATTTAGGAATTAATAATTATTTATTTGACATAATAACCATTTATCTTTAAATAGATAAATAAATGACTATTATTAATAATAACTAATAAAAAAAGAAAACAATTATTCTAGCGACTGTAGATTTTAGCATTAGCATTATTAAAATCTATAAAGTAATTTATCTATAAATAATTTATTTCTTTGCTAGTTAGGTACTTAGGCTTAAATAAAAATTATTTATTATCAAAACATAATAATAAATATTTATTAAGATTATTTTATGATAACTAATAAAAGAAAAATAAAAAAAAATTATTATAGTGACAATAGATTTTAAAATTAACATTTTCAAAAATTATTAAAATAAAAATTATAGATTAATTAAATAATTTACTTCTTTATTAATTAGGTACTTAGGGTTTAATTATCTATAAATGAAATTAATCTATAAATCATAAAAATAAAATAGCAATAAAATAATTTAATCTTTCATTTATCACTATAGTATTTAATAGATTAATTAATTAATTTGTTTTAGTAATAAAGAAATTAATTAGACTTATATTTATATATAAAAATAAAAATAGAATTAGAAACTAATCATACAAAATAAACTTATTACATTATAAAAATAAATTTATTGCAATAAATTTAGTTATTCATTATCTCATTAGATTTAATTATGTATAAAGAGTTTTTTCGGAAGAAGTCACGTTGAAGATTTGGGTCAACGCGTTTCGAACCAGCGAGTGTGAAGACAGATCTTGCAGGTTTCTAAGATGAAGACAGATCTTGCTTTCCTGAAGAGGTGTAGGGATTTTCTTTAAACACACTTGCTGGTTCGAAACGTGTCGACCCAAATCTTCAATGTGACTTCTTCCGAAAAAAATATTTATACATTATGATATGGATCACAGAAGCTTGAATTCGAATAGATTTAATTAGTTTTATTATTATTCACTAATTCATATTAGGTTAATTAAAATAAATTAAATTAAAATAAATTAAAATTAAATTAGAATAATTAAAACTAAAATAATTAAAATTGAATAATATATGTAGGTTAGTCTTTAAATTAGTCAGCTTCTACTTGAATTTATCATACTTTAGGTTTTATTTATATATATTCTGGTTGGAAGATTCTTCTCTCAATCTATCATTCATTTTCTGTCCTGATGATGGACCCCCTTTGGGGTTCGAAACGTCGACATAATTAACATAGTACTGTGGATAATCCGGATCATACTGCTCCAAAAAACTACCACAGAAGCTTAAAGTATAATATATGAATCTTGTTGCAGATGTGATGTTGGTTTAACCATCACTTTGGATTTCCAGCTGACTTGCTTTCCAGCTTGTGATGCATCTTCGCTCGTGTGTTCCCTTCCCATCCAAGTACTGTTACAGGTTTCCAAGGGCACTCTCATCTCAACCCACATGTGTTAGAACCTCTCATGCACCTTCCTTGACTCACTGTAGTGGTCACACCCTTGCTACCAACAGAGTTATCTTACTTGCCTCTGTGCGAAATTTTGGTCAAGGCATTACCATACGACCCACTGCTAGGACTCCTACACCAAACGATATGAGGTCTAATTGGGACTTCTTACCGCAGATATCCCCTTGATATGTTGGCAGGTCAAGCACCGTCAAAAGGTTGCTATATCCTTGATATTTCTATTGGTTATATGCTGGTTATGAATGGGTTTTATGACAGTGAAAATGTATGACTTTCAACATGTTTTGGTTAATCACTAAATGTACAATGAATATGTGGTTTAATAGATGATAATGTAGTTATTGTGATGAGGAAACAATGCTTCTTAGTGAATCTCAGATAAGATTGAGACCCTTATGCTCATATATGTTGTTTAAACCTGTAGGATGCCTATTTGTGACATGTTTGACGAAATGTTTGTCATGGCTAGTAGGGGTCCAGTCAAGTCCTTGTTCAAGTATTTGCATATGCACCATTGTTTCTTTGTTATTTTTCATTTTTGGAAGTTACATGGAGTTTTGGATAGTGGCTCGAGTCCTGGCCTTGAAACAGTGGCACATAATCTAGAGTCGCTGGCATAGAACTACCTAGAAAAGTCCCCAGTCACATGCATGCCTTGTTGTGGGAGTGACTGGAGGGTCCAAGTCACATGCAAGCCCATGTCAAGGGGGCAAATGAGGCTTTAATGCAGCAAAAAGTCAGTTTGTCTCAAGGGTTGGTCACTTGGATCTGTTGGATGGCTCCTGGGGTTCTGTTGCATGTGTAGAACGTCAGGTTGTCTATGTTTTGTTAGTTCCACTTCCTTACCTGCTACATAGGGAGTTGAATCATATCATAGTAACTCTTCATCAGATTTTTACTCTGGTTAGCCGATTACTTGGGTACATGTGGGAGGAGGGTGTTATAGAATGGAAACAAGTAATGAAACAACATAAATAGATATTGATTCCAAATTACCAAGATAGGGCAGAGTAGGACATGCCAAACTAAATTCGCATTATAATATAGGAATATAGGTTCCTATACAAAAGTAGTTTGAGGGGACCGAAATGCTAGGAGTTCTAGTTAATGGTTGGTATAGTGTTTGAGTCCCCTGCACATAGTGTAAGAATAGTGTAAGAAAGGGTATGGGGTTTGTTAAAGAATGGGAAAATTAGGTGGTTTGATAAGTTGTTTAAGCTTTGAAAGTGTAGGATATCACTAAGTGGTGTTACCACCCACATCATAGGGTACAAGGAAATGTTACTGGAGTACGAATTCCTATAGTTATATGGTTGTGGATAAGCTAGTAACAAGAACAATGATACCCCAAATTTATTTATTTTCAATATGAACCTATCCATAATATTTTCTCATGAGTTATAGCCTTCTACCTAGCTACTCGAGGTATCAAATTACTAGGAGTGTTGTTGGTAGGAGGAGAAATGGGATAGCCAAGAGAGAAGATTAAGCTAATAGGTTTCATAGTGGAAATCTAGGATGAATAGGAAGAGAAATACTATACAAGGATGTTAATGGTTAACTTAAGAAGAGATATGGTATACATGATAGGGTTCCTAACTACTTTAAGTGGAAAAAATGAAAAGGAAACCTATTAGATGATATTTTGTGATTGAAAATTTGGGTGAAGGTAGGACATGCTCATGATTAGTGTGGTGTTACTTTGGCAAGGGTGACAACAAAATAGAGGGAACTATGGATTCCACAAGGATATGAAGAGTGGCCTTGCAGTAGGGCGAATTCATCTCAAATAGGATGGGAAGTTCCTTGTTTTTATAGGAAATGGTATACATAATATAGGAGTCCACATGAGTAACTTTTTGGAGGATCAACATAAAAATATCACAAAATAAAATTCTTTAAACATGCCAAGTTCCATCTCAATGTAAGATCTAAGGTTTTGTGGCCTCAACAATGTTAGAAGAATGTTATCAATAGTGGTAGGTGGTTTGGGATCATAATATGTATGTTGGACTAGGGTAATTTCCCCTTTGTGGGGGAACATTATGTTGTATAATATAGAAGAAGCTAGCACCTTCATCAAATACATATAACTATGTCCAAGGAAGATGTCATAATAAAGCAGGGTATTGATACCTTTGATTTTAATCGTAAGTATTTTTCCAAAATGTTCCTTGGTAACATTTTGAAAATCCTTTGTAGTCGAGAAGGGAAGTTGTGGTAGGAAAAGAGAATGATAATAGATGGGATCAAGCATGGGTATACCAACTCTTTCTAAACCCATGGACATGACACAATTAGAAGAACCTCCATCTAGAATGCAACAATGGATGGAAATAATGTGAAGACAGGGAGCCTAGGATTTTCTTTGTCTAAGTCTAAAGTTATTATTTATGAATCTAAAGTATCTATGGCTCCCAAGATCAATAATAAGCCCTTCCATTAGGAAGGATAGGTTTGAAGGACCTTTAAGGTTGGTATGGTGGATAGTGATTGAAGTAAGTTATTAATGATATTGTAGCTATTTCACATGTACATTATGGGAGGTTTGATGTAAATGTTCTTTCAGCACATTAAGTGTGGAGTAAACATTAGGTCAAGGTATCTAAAATGGAAACTGATAAAGGGTAAGTCATTATCCCTTTTAATGGGATAGGATCAATAATTTTATATGGATGAGTGGATATTTGAAGGTGTACGTCAAAAGAATTAATGTATATATTCTATGAAGAAGAGTGTCTAGCTTATGAAGTATTGGATGAGGACGATTATGATGGGGTATCTTGATCCTTATAGACTAATTTCTCTTGGAGGAACAAATTATTCAATCCTAGTAGTTATGGGGGTGAGGGTTCCCTTATGGAGGGTTGTTGGTTCTAGTTAGAAGAGCAAGAAATGGATGACCCTATAAGGCCATCAATTATTGAATTTCTAGTGAATCGATCTATTTATAGGTGTAATGTCCATGAATTTCATAAATGGTGCATGGAAAAGTGGTTTGAAGCTTATTTATTTTTCTCATTTTTATATGGGTTATAGTTGGTATAATTTAGAATATGGTTGGCATTTTGCGTGTCACCCTCAGTATTACTAACTCGATTATGCAGAGGGACCCCTTTCCTTGAGTTTTGGTTATTGTTGTTTCCCTTTTTCTTCTTCCCATTTTTGTTTTATTCTCAGTTAGGTGGGATAGGATGATTTTTCTAATGAAATATATAACCTTGTTGAGAAAATTAGGGTTGTACCAAGCTGATATTAGATATTTGAAATGTGGGAATCTGCATGGAAAATATCATTGTTCAAGACTTTGAAATAATAAATATGGGTTTGAACTTGTGAAATGATAAGGGGAATTCCCATTAAAAGAAGAATTATATCCATTGTAATAGGTATTAGGCCCATCATAATGTGTGCTTACATTATAAGAAGGATGGGGTTCACCATTATGATGGTTAAGACCACTATAAGGACTAGTGGGTCCATCATGAGAGGTATTTTCCCCCATTATAGTAATTATCATAAATGCTATGACTTAGGGATGATGATATGTTAACCAAATGGTTGGAGACATAAGGAAGTAACCCCATGATCCCATCCATAGCATGAGAATCCCCCAACATTAGTGGTTCATGGGAAGGATATTGAGGAGTGTCAAGAATGATGGTAGATAAGTATTATTATTATGATTGAGAGTAAATAATTTCAAATTACCATGCCTTGAGGATGGTGTTGGTTTGAGGGGGCTTGGACCTAGGTTCGGAGTTAGTTGCACTAACGAACAAAACCCTACACTACCGACCCTTTCGGTAACAACCCGCGTAGCACAGGTTGCATTCTCACCCGAGGTAGTATTGGGGGATGCTATAACCATGTTTCTGTATCGAGAGGACTATGTGATGTGTTTCTGTTACTCTTAGGGCTTTATTCTGACCTCCGCGAACCCTAACCCCTAAAACCCAGAAATTACATTAACTAATATATAACAAATTCAAACCCTTCGCTGATTGTTCTAAACATTCATAACATCATTTAAATAAACATATCTACTCCTTTCATGCATCTATTAAGTACTTTTCATGGTAAATTGCAGTAAATAGAGTGAACATATAATAATTTCAGAAGTAAACAATAACATAGAGATACACAGATAATGCTCCAAAACAACCTTTATTATGGTTGGATCTTCAATTACAAACTCTTCGAGCCTTACACACACAACTGCATGGGCCCGCACACTCAGTTGCCAACTTACCAAGGTCTTCACACACACGACTGCAGGAGCCTTCCCATTTGCCTAAGTACAGAAAACAAACTTATATCTCTTACTTAGATCATTCAATGATTGATAGATCCCATGAATCTCTATGACTTCTTTTTATATCATTCTCTATTACAATACCATGGTCTTCGAACCATGGGCGCGTCACAAAACAACTTAATCTTAACAAAATAAGGGGATTTGACCTTCCTAAAGCCCCTTTGACTCGTATCGACTTGCGCACTCCTCTCCTCAAAATGTGGAGACTTTACAATATTAACAAAACTCTTACAAAATTAAACCCAGGGGACCATGTCCCAACAGATGGCTCCTTATTCATTTTGGGGTATGGTTTTTGCCACATCTTTTGCAATGGCCAAAAGAAGAGATTTTAAGAACTATTCCATGATAAGATGGTTGACAAGCTCCATGTTGAAAAAGTTGTTCCTTCGATTCCACTCTTAGATCTGGCCTATGATATGAGTAGCAATGTTTTCGTATCACTAAATTATAACTTTGATGCTCATTTCATGACAAATGTATATGAATGGAAAAATGCCTAGATCCTCGTAAGAGTCTCAAAGTGGTATCAATTTGGATTCTTGTTTAATATACCACTTAATAATGACCTCGATGATTTTTTTGAAACAAAAAAATCCTAATGGAATCTTCCATGTTGTTACTAAAAGACTACTCAAATATTAAAGGTCATTAACACATGGTTTGATGGATCCTATCCTAATTGACCATCGAACTTAGGGATATTTAATGATAACCTAGTCGACGTGGTGGGTTAAATAGTGTCATGGTCAATGGGTTCATTTATAAATTTTGAAAGGTTTAGATTAGCCACTCATGAAAGCTTTTACTTCTCCCTATTTTATCCATAATAGAATAATTTGTTGAGGTGTAGCTCCCAATGGAAGAGCTAATGGTTGGACAACTTAATATTTACCTAGTCAGTATAATAGGAAGATATTGGACCCCTTAAAAAAAATGAGTAAATCCATGGTATCCATGAAAATTTTAGGTGTATAAGAGTTAAAAGGAGTGGATAAATTTTTGAGTTCCCAAAATCTAACTAGAATATTCAAGGTGTGTGGTACACGAGTGTATTAATGCATAAATGTCCCTAAGGAAAACATTGTAAAATATTGTGAGGGCATGTAAGTGCCAAGGTGATGAACCATGTGGTTCCCAATATCTATTTAATGATAGTAAATAATGGTATTTATAAAACTAAAAATAAAAACACTTCCAAGACTCAATGATAAAAACGAAAAAAATACACTCCCAAGACTCTATGATGGATCAAGATATCTATTATGAGCAACTAATCCATCCATGCATCTCAATCAATGGTGAAGAAATCAATTGAATAAAGAAATTGAAGGCATTATCAACACAATTATAATGAAATTCCTAATGTGATGAAATATAAACAATTATCTATCGCATGTCTCTTGCAATCTCATACGAACCATGTGGCAATAAACATAATAGTGGTAACTAGGATATCTCTTCACAAATAATGGACAAGGGATTATTGTCTTCAAATAGTCAAGAGGTGATGCACAAATTAAATTATATAGGAGGTCCCATAAAGATAATAGTATCAACCTAAGAATTAACACTTAAAAGAGTGTGTGCCCTCTATGTCGAAAAACATGTCTAGTATAAAGGAATTTAAGTACTTTGGTAAAATAACTATGTTTTGATGAGGAAAATTTAACCCTTTTTTATGCTTAACACCACTATGAACCTAAAATATAAATTATCTTTTCCTCAAAAGAGGCTTTAGTAGATTATATATAATTTAATTAAATTTTATACGTTTTGGCTTGGCATCATGAACAAATAATGTTTATTGTTAAGGATTCCGAAAGGAGGTATAAAGCTATCTATTTTTTTGTGCACCAAAATTACTTAAAAAGTATAGGGTGAAGGTCATACTTCAATGAGGGATAGGATTTAGGTCCTTCTATATGTACGAGGGTGTGGTGACAAATAAAAATGATAATAGGAAAAGTAAAGTGATAAATAGAAACATAAGAAATGTAGATATTAGGTTGTAGATTCGAAACTTCTCATGAAATTTACTAAATCACAAGACTCGAAGCTACTTTACTACTATGTGGACATTAATTCACAATATAGAACACAAATCATATACATGCAAAAGGAAACATCACACATGTACAAATATTTATCTAGGGGAAAGAAACTGCTCAAAACCCCTTCCTATATGTATTACTTTAATCAAATAACAGAGATGAATACATATGTTTCCTCAAGCTTGAGCACAACTTGCAAGTGTATAGTCTATCTCTCTACCTGACTAACTGACTCTGGCCAACACTTAGCCAATTTTCAAGCCCTCCAAGCTCCTATTTCCTTGCGTTGTTCCTTGAGGAAATTAGCCCCTATTATTTAGGAAATTCCCTCAATTGGATTGCACAATTCCTCTAGGCTCATCCTCTGATTGCATGTTCCACCTGTACACATTGATATAGTCTACAACTGATAGTACACTACCTTTGAATCTCCATATCAATTGGGTAAATCGAATTTTCTGCATGTATCCATTATTTTTGGTTGATTGATTGTTTAAATGGTTTATCACTGAGTGTGGTTGATGTTACACTTCCATGACTTGACCTTGCACTATTTCCCCCAACAGTTAGAACTAGTTTAACCGACCATAACTCAATTTAACTAAAATAGATTACTACAAATTAGAAATCAATCATACTGAAATGAACTCAAGCCTCCCCAACTTGAATTAACTGAGTGACAAGTGCCATGTCACCTTAGTTAACTACCTCCAAGGTTTCTGCTGAAATGGAAGTTCAGATTTTCTTTAGTTTGACCAAGACAAACTCAAACTGATATTTTCTTGATGCAATTTCAATGCTCCCTCTCAGCAGGAAAGGGATTATCAGTGACCCCTATCTTGCACCTGTGGAACTTGAACTTCTCCTTGACAAGGCCTTTGTCAAAATGTCAACATCTTGTTCCTTTGTCAGAATGTACTGCAACAACATTATCTGCCTCTGCACACAATCCTATAAATGGTGATATGAGATATCTACATACTTGGATCGATCATGAAAAGTAGGATTTTCAAAGATTTTGATGGAACTATGATTATCACAGTAGATCACAGTTGGATCCATCATCTGACCCAACAATCCAACAAGTATCTTCCTCATCTAGATCACATCACATCTTGCTTGACTTGCAACTATGTATTCTGCTTCTGTTGAGCTGAGTGCCACAAATCTTTACTTCCTGTTGTACCAAGAAACTGTTGTGGACCCAACACTAAAAATTCCACTTGATGTACTATTTCGGTCTGCCGGAATCCACACCCAATCTGCATCTGTGAAGCCACATAGCTTCACTTCCTCTATCCATCTATACCATAGTCTAAACTGGGTAGTGCCTTTGAGGTATTGTAGAACATGCTTAGCTTCCCTCTAAAATAATAAGGTTGTACTAACCATAGCTTAGCTCATTTGATGAATTCATAACACATATTTGGCCATGTGTTCACAAGATACATTAGTGAACCCATCAATTGCTTGTAAATAGTAGCATCCACTTCCCCACCTGAAGTGGCATCCTCTTTCCTCTAGTTAGTCGCTAGAGGTGTCTCCATGGGCTTGCAATTTTCCATGAAGAACCTCTAAAGTATCTCGTTTTCATACTTTCCCTGAGAGAAAAAAAATTCCCCATCACCTTGCCATACCTCCAATATGAGGAAGTAGTGCATGAGACCCATGTCCTTCATTTCAAATTCTCTTGCAATTTCCTCCTTGCAAGATCCAATCAGCTAATAATCACCAGTTAAAATCAATTCATCAACATATAAGTCAATAATCAATAATTTACCTTATACCAAGATATGATAGAGGTTTTCATTTGCTTTAGTTTTGGTGAAGCCCAAACCAGTCAGATAGCTATCAATCCTGGTATAGCAAGCACGAGGTGCTTGCTTGAGACTGTACAATGTTCACTTGAGTCTGCACACATGAGACTCCTGAACAAAAGTATCAAAGCTTTCTGGTTGCTTGATACACACCTCTTACTCAGTAACTCCATTGAGGAATTTTGTTTTCACATCCATATGGTGGATCTTCCACCCCATCTGTACAGCCAGAGAAAGGATTGACCTGATGGATGAGTACCGTGCTACAAGATAAAAGGTCTCATCATAGTCAATCCCTTCAACCTAAGAGTACCCCTCAGCCACAAATCTGGCCTTGTACTTTTTTATGCTTCCATCTGCTACATGCTTAACCTTCAAGATCCATCTCAAACCCACAACTGATTTATTTTTTGGCCGTGGGACCACTTCACAAACATTTTTTTTTACAATGGATTCGTATTCCTCCACCATTGCATCAACCCACATAGATTTCTCTATTGCTTCCTTGAAATAGGATGGCTCAGTCTCTATAAGCTCAGTTATTAGAGCCATGTAGCGAGTGTACTGATCTGGTGACCTTCTATGCCTGCCCTGATTTGAAGGAGCATTCTCCCTCACATCCTCCGCAAGTCTCTCAGCTTCCCTAATCCTTTTCCTACCTTCCCTGGAAGGTTCTACTTGAGTGGTTGTCTCCACTATCTGCTCCTCAATTTGTGGTTGCTCCACAACTTCTTGAGGTTTCTCCTTTGGAGCTAAAAGATCCTCTTATGATGGGATCTGAAGCTCCCTCTCAAGAGAGAATTGCATGGCTTTATCTTCATCAAATTTTACATCCCTTCACACAAATTTCATTCTAAGGGATGGAAAGTACACACGGTAATTGTGGGGAGATTTTGTGTAACCCACAAATACCCTCAATTTTGTTGTCGGCTCTAGCTTCTTCCTTGATTCTTTGGATACATGGCCCTAAATAGAGGCTCCAAAAATCCTGAAGTGTGACACATCCAAATTTCTCCCTGAGAAATCCTCCTCCTATATAATCATGCCAAGAATCCGATGAGGACTTCAGTTCTGCAAATAGATTGTTGTGTTGCATGCATCGACCCACAAATGTTGAGGTAGGACTCGATCATGCAACATCACCCTCACTTCTTCCACAATTCTATGGTTCTTCCTCTCAGCCACCTCATTCTGTTGTGGGTTGTGGGTTGTGGGGTGTTGTCAACTCTCGTTGAATGCCTTCTTTCGCACAATTTTTTTTAAATTCATTCAACACATACTGAGTGTAACACTCTCCTCCCACATTTACCCAAGTAACTATATAATCAGGGTAAACATGCAATGAGAGGCTACTATGATTGGATTCAACCTCCTATGTGACGTTAAGGAAATGGAATCAACAGAAACACAACATAAACACCTTCCACATCATCTAGAAGACTCCTGAGAACCATGCCATCACTTCAGGAAGCTTGCCCCTGGGTACCACTGAATTTTTTGATCACTTGACCTTTGGATGCTCTCATGCTATGGGCATGCCAGTGTTTAGGGACCTCTGGACACTCTCACAGGCCTGTAAGCCAGTGTCCTTGGGATTTGAGCCACTTTTTCAGGTCCAGAGCCCAGGTCACTACCCTGAATGGAATGACATATTCAAAGTATTAAATAATAAGGAAACAACAATGCAAAGAAATTATTTGAACAAGCCCTTGACCAAACCTTTACTACCCATGCCATGAATTTCGTCAAAAATATCACAAATTGTAATCTACAGGTGTAAACAATAGATTTAAGCAAATCGATCCCATACTTATCTGAGGATTGCTAAGAACCATTGTTCCCTCATGTCATTTGTTACATTATCATAGATTAGGTCATAGATACAGTTTCCATTCATTTACAAGTAAAAACATGATGAGAGCCATACATAGTTGTTGTCATAAACATATACATAACCATCATAGTAACAACAGAAATATCACATATACATCAGCCATAGAATCTACATATAAACCAGTACATTTTCACATGAAAACCAAGGGAGTGAATTTCTCATTAATGAATATAGAAACCAACTGGGGATGGGACTACCACGTTCCACCTGACCATAGATTGGTTGAGCGAAATATCTCTTTAGCCAATCACACCCGTTCCATATTCCAAGCATGAATGTGGGACTAATAACCAACCGAGAAGAACCAAACAAGCATGGATGCCACCGAAGTTCTCCACCTACATCGTGAGAAATTTTAAGTGCCCCCTAGTATCTCATGCTTTACCATAATCCACAATATGATCCAAGGATCACTAGGCCCTACACTAAGACCCACTCTCTGACCTTTACCTCACATCCCATCCCGAGACTACTAGGCCCAACGAAGAGCAATCCACCTCTTGGCTTTACCGTATATCCTGCCATTCACCGGCAAGGATTCCTAGGCCCATTGAGGCACACAATCCTGGATTTACCACAACCCACAGTCTGACTCAGGGGTTACTAGGCAAGTGGCTTTACCGTGATCCATGATCTGGTTTAGGGACCACTAGGTCATGTGTTTTTCATTTCAGAGATCCACCCCTCTGAGCTTCGAATAAATATGGAAATCCATCTCAATCGAAGTATGAGAACCCATCTCATCAAGGCTATCAGGAAATGGCAAGGCTAGGCTAAACACTCTGTCACACCTAACAAAATCCATGCCATGATGGAAAACAATCACATGAAATACCATGCATGCCAAATCTAGCAAGGAAAATACACATGAAAATCGATACCTGCAAAGAATCCTATTGTAACTGCTTGATCCTACCTTCCTGTGCTTGATCTTTACTCCCTCTTTACTTCTTTGCTTTTCTTGATCCAATTCCAAAGTGCTCTAAGAAAACTCTAAGTGTCCAAGAGTGAGAGAGAGAGAATAATGAGAGAGCTCCAAAACTGAATTGACCAAAGTCCATGAACTGATCCTCATAAGCCTTTTTATCAATGAGGCCTCTATTTTCTTCATTTTCCATTATTTTCCTTCAATTTCCTCCTCACATGCAACCTGTGACTTTCACCTTCCTTTTCTCCTAACTTCCATTATTTTCATAAATAAATGTGCCAAAATTTTATTTTGCCTTTCCAATGCCTTTGCCAATTTCCTTTAGCCATAATAACTGAAATGAACACCCACTAGGATGTTTTTCCCACCATTCATCTTGGAATATGTGTCCCATCAACCGTAGTCTTATATTTTTTACATGGAATTTCACCAGGTTTGTTACATTGAGCTCCATTATCGCTTCTGAGAGCCTTCACCTTCTTGCCCATTTCTTTCTCAACCAGTTCTTTGAATTCTATGAACTTGGAGAATGTCTCATCCTTATTTCACATGAAGAAGATCCATCACTTCTGTGAGAAGTCATCAATAAAAATGAAAACATATTTGTGTGTAGAATTGGAGGCTGTTGAGAAAGGTCCACATACATCAGAGTGGATCCTTTCAAGGATTTCATGTGCTTTGTTGTTCCAATCATGGAATGTGTCTTTTGTGTACTTCCCCAAAGTACATCCTTTGCATACATCATGTTGATTTGTGCTCCTTTAGGGAGGCATGTGGTTATCTGTTGCATGATCTTCAAAGTTCCATGATGAAAATTGCCAATTTTTCTATGCCAAATTTCACCAACATCACGAATCTACACCTTTTCTGCCTTTGTTCCCAATATAACACAATTTTCCACATCTATCTTGTATAGGTTCTTCACACAAACCCTGATCTGCTTCACCTGTCTCATGGCTATGTGTCTCAGGAATGTCTTTCCTTTGTTGAATATCACATCATAACCACGGTCTTCCAAAACTACAACAAAGACGAGATTTTTATTTAGGCCCAAAACGAATATGACATCCTTGAGCCTGAGGGGGGAACCTGACTCCCTCTGAAATGTGACTATACCAAACCTGGTCACGTTATACCTTTTTTCCCCCATCTCAATGTGCATATGCAAATATTTCTCCTCTAGGTCACTTAAAAAATCTCTATTACCCATAATATGGAACGATGCACCTAAGTCCAAGTACCACACGCTCCCCATCACTTTGTTCACCATGCATGCAATGAGGATAAAGTCAATCTCTAACTATGAAGCCAAAGCTTCACTTTCCGCTCCTTCTGAGGTATTCTTGCTTTCCTTCTTGTGTGGACACTTCATGGCATAGCGCCCAAATTCATGACAATGGAAGCATTTAATTTTTGATAAATCTTTATTCTTTCCCCCTTGACTTGATTCTGGTATGGATTGGTATTTCTTTCCTTTTCCCTTCTTTGCCTTTCCATCCAATGCAAATTTTTCTTCATCCTCTCCCTTGGATGATGTCCCATCTCTAGTATTCCGCCTTATTTCCTATTATACCAAGTCAGACCATAAGCACTCCCAACTCAATAGTTTCTCCCTCCCATTCATCAAATATTGATAGCTATGCCATCTCTTGGGAAGGCCCAAAAGGGATAAGGTTACCAAGTATTCTTTAGGTACATTAACACCGACTCCACCAAGTTCAACAAGACATTGTGTAAACTTACTCAGATACTACGGTATAGTTTCATTCTTATGCGTCTTAATACTTCGAAGTTTGTCCTTGAGCACTAGCTTCCAGAGTCACTACTATTCTCAAATAATATTGTCAATGATTTCCACATCATGAACATAGTTTATTTTCTATGGAGATTCGATACAATATGATCTCGTACTCCCTCCAATATGATTCTCCTCACCTTGGCCACATATTTCTTCCACTGAGAAAGGTTCTGGGAATCATATGCTTGACATTTTGCAACATTTTTCTTGATGTATTTTAGCAACAAATTGTCATCCAATACTGCCTCCATTTGGTCCTTCCATGCAACAAAATTAGAGGTTCCTTCCAAGGCATACTTTGGCCTTAGTCCATTGAAGGCCATCTTCTCAACTATGAAGAAATCCTATTACATTAATATTCAAATTCGAGCCTCTGAGAAATAACTTCAAATTTCTTGCTTTAATGTGAATCTTGTTCTAATACCATGTAGAAATTAGGTTGTAGATTTGAAATTGCTCATGAAATTTACTAATCACAAGACTTGAAGCTACTCTACTGCTCTATGGACATTAGTTCACAATCTAGAACACAAATCCTAAACATGTGAAAGGAAACATCAAACATGAAAAGATATTTATCTAGGGGAAAGCAACTGCTCAAAACCCCTTCCTATATGCATTGCATTAATCAAAGAATATAGATGATTACATATGCTTGCATGAGAACAACCTACAAGTGTATAATCTATCTCTCTGCCTGACCTACTGATTCTAGCCCTCCAAACTCCTATTTCCTTGCATTGTTCCTTGAGCAAATTAGGCCCTATTATTTAGAAAATTCCCTCAATTGGATTGCGCAATTCCTCTAGGATCATCCTCTAACTGCATGCACCACTTGTACACATTAGAATAGTCTACAACTGGTAGTACACTACCTTGGAACCTCCATCTCGACTGGGTAACTCAAATTCTATGCATGCATCAATTATTTTGGGATGATTTATTAGCTAACTGGTTGATCACCGAGTCTAGTTGAAGTTACACTTCGACAACTTGTCCTTCCACTAGTTCCTCCAATAGTTAGAACTAGTTTAATTGACCATAACACAATTTAACTAAAATAGATTGCTAAAAAATAGAAATAAATCATACTAAACTGAACTCAAGCTTCACCAACTTGAATTAACTGATTTAACTGAGTGACAAGTGCCATCTCACCTCAGTTAACTACGTCCAAGATTTCTGTTGAAATGGAAATTAGTTTTTTCTCTAGTTTGACCAAGGCAAAGTCAAACTAAGATTTTCTTGCTTAATTTTCAACAAGGAATTACTAACTAAAGAGCATTAGACACATGAAATTAAGGATTTATTTATATCATAATTTCATTAAATTCTACGGTGGTTAAATTGATATATGACATGGTTAGAATAATGAATAAATTTTGGAAAATTTCTAGAAGGTTGGGAATAGGCCCAAAGTTATAATTAAGGATGATCCATTGGTAAGAGGAGGTTATTCACATAGATTACCAATCGAGGTGATGGAATGTCTCAATATTTAAGACATCTTCATCTTGGCTCAAGAAGACAATTCTTTAACAACTTCAATATGATCCAAAGGTTTGAATTCTACAATCCTTTTCGTATTTAAGGTGATTTAGATACTATTTGGGAAGCTTTGGTTAGATTCTTACAGCAAAGTCACATAAGAATTAGATATGAGGAGGTACACTTGGTTTGGTAAATATACTTGGACAAGCCCGTGTTCTTGGAAAAAAATTAGAGAAGTTGATTATGGTGTTGGAAGTCAAATTGGAAGATCAAATCTCCCATGAGGATTCACCTTTTCTACTAGTTTTCCTTATCCTAAAATTCCTTAAATTTGTATATTTTACCAAATATAAGTTCACAAGGACTATGGATTTGAATGTTCTGTTGGAATGCTAAGGAAATTATTCGCCACTTATCAATTCACTACACCTTTGCTAATATTGTGTGGTTTGAATAGGTTTCTCTCTAAGTGGGTTGATGGCTCGACAATCATTTTTTGTTGAGGCATGAAAACACACCTAGTTTGAAAATGGAGGTATAATAGAGCATAGAGGCCCACTTCGTATTGTGTCATAGGAAATTTGGTTAGCTATAAATGCCACCCTCTTCCAAGAAAAATATGGCTCGTCCTTTAATTTCATGACGTCCTAAATTAGATTCAACTATAAGGGCATTAATCTATCACCAACGTTAAGCATTCTAGACATATAAAATATAGTGATATATACATATTGAGCATGGGGCTTCTTTGATAAACCTTTGTATGGTGATGTAGGGTTCTATGAAATTGATGGTATATTATTCCTTTTTGACACTAATTTTATAATTTCTAAATAAAAGTTATAGAATGGTTCCAAAAACCTAGTAGAATTATAAGATTCGTTGCTTATGCTTAAATCTATTGTAAATATGAAAATATACCACTTGTAAATATTTGGTGACTCCTTGGTTGTTATCAAACATATGATAAGGGGAGTGTGGTTATAAATTTTCAGCTTCTTTATATATGATCAAATCAAACAGATTTAAACTCACATAGGTTATCTTCCTTATTCTCATGTTTATAGAGAGCTTAATATCTAGCTTGACACTTATCAAAAGAGGCTTTGATTGTTAATTCTAGTATTTTTATTGAGGCAGAAGGCAGGGTAAATGAGAAGCTTCCAACTATCTCAAGACATATTCATGTAAATTTTCCTTAATCCCGGTGGTTATGTAGTTGTTCATGGAGATATTAAAGTCATTTCTAGCCTAAGTTTCATAAATTTAGTTTTGATCTATTTGATGCAGATGTTATTAGAGGTTCTAAATTCATTTTCAATATTGATCTAGTTTTCCATTTGGACCTTCCAATTTTCCCAAGGCCCTTTCATTTATAAGTTACTTCAATTTTAGTTTTGTCCTAGTTTATGCCACCATTCATAGAGATCTTGAAGTAATTTCTAGTCTAGGTTTCAAAATATTAGTTCCAATTTTTACATATGTAGATGTTCATGGAGGTCTTGAAGCCATGTATAGCTTTCATATGATTTCTTTTGAGTCATGATGATCTCCATTTTTTCCTTCTAACCCTTTTTAAAGTCTATGGAAACATGTTGTACCTTTCCTTATTAGTGCATGCCAAGGTAGGACTCTAGAAATTGATTTCCGTATTAACCACAACTAGTTTAGCATTGACCAATGCAAGTTATAATGTTTAACTTTGAAAAACAAACATTTGTTTTTTAAAATTATTGAAAAACATATTTTTCAAACATTTGATTGGACCATAACTTTCAAGGTCTTATTGCAGCCTTTGTGCCATGTGGATAACTACCTCAACTTATTTTGCAATAATTTTTGGATGTAGATGCAAAATTTATGCCATGATTTTTAAATATTTGTGCAATGATTTTTCATTGTTAATATTCAAAGGAAAACAACCTAAAATTAAAATCCTTGAAAATATCTCATATATTTACCATCAATTATTTCCCACCATAATTTAAGTATGTGTTTGCATAAAAAATGAATACGAACAAGATGGAAATAAATATACCTACCTGTTGATGGTGCTAGAAATAGTTCAACCAAGGGGCTCTCCCCGATGTGAAGCCCCAATTAGACCTCACATTGTTTGGAGTAGGATCCCCATCCAAAGTATTGGCCCAACTTCCATATATCCTTGTAGATTTTCCTTGCCTACAAAGTTCATCACAAGAGAGTAATACACATGTATTTTTAGATCAGAAAGTGAGTATGCCTAGTGAAATGTTTAGTTGCGGAAAGTATCAAGGTCCTTCTATTAAAAGGGAAGATAAAAGTGGTCCCTTTAAAGAAAAGTAACAATATTAATTTAGAAAAATAACGCAAGAATATTCATATGAATGAATCGTTGATCAACCAGTGAAATATTTCACAAGGAAGAAACAATTGTTAAAGAAAAGACAACACGCCTTCAACAAGATAAGTACCAATGCCACATAAATAGTTCAATTTCCTTAGTACAGATGAAAATAACATACATCATGAAAATTCAAAGAATAGTCTTACAATATTCACGACATATGCGTTAAAGTGTGCTGGCTCAACGAGCTTCCGAATTAAGTAAAAGTTCCAAGATACATCAAGACAGTGAACACCACTAGCCCCAAAAGCAGAGCATTAGAGCAGTCACTCACTCTTCCAAAAAGAAATATCTTCCTCTCCAATTCCTGGTAGGAGGATCCAAGGTGAAAATTCTATTTCCATGATCTATGAGGATGTATATATAACAAATGTGGTGACCATTCATCTCCATTTTGACTCTTGGACTACCCTCATAACTGTTTAACTTCTCTATGACTTTCAACTCTTGCATGAATCTTCACATTTAATACATGTCTCTTGTACTTCCACTTTACAATAAATTTCTCCAATATGAATTTACATACTCCACAAAATTATTGGCACATGATGACTCATGACATGACATGACACTAGTTACATGGACTACATGATGACATGGTAGTGTCAAGTCACTCTTGGCTATTGCTTCCTTTGTGTCTTCTTGAAGGATAAAACATGATATTTTCTTCCACCTCCATATAGATTTAGGATAAGGAGTCTTCAATGTAATCTTGACCTTCAGATTCTATTGCAATCTGATGTCCCTTTGTCTCCTCTTTATTGATCATCTCTTCTTTGTAGATAGAGATATGTCTTCTAGCATGGTCTCCTTCTCCATATTCTTCATCGTCATCCTTTCATTGCATGATAGAGTACCTGTGACTACAAGCCACTCATGAAAAGATGACATAAGTCTAATAAATCCATAGTCTAAGATGCTTCATGATGATCCATTAACTGATCTAGAATTGGGTGACATACTGAGAGAGAAGCTCTAGGATTGCACAATTGCGCAGCTCAGGAATTCAAGGGTTAGGACTAAGCCTTGAGACTGCACAATGCACATTTCAGGCTGGGTTGGGCATGTCAACTGTGCAGTTGAGGGACTCAAGAAGGAAGGATGAGGGCTTGAGCACTGATTTTTCCCACTACTCAGTTTTGGAAGGAGAGGAGGAAAAGTGATTGCACAATTGAGTATTTTAGGAGCTCAAGGTTGAGGCTTGAGGACTGAGACTATGTAATGCAAAGTGAAGGACTAGTTGGAGAGTAAAATTACACAGTTCAGGAGCTCATGGGTTGGGATTGAGCATTGAGATTGCACAATGTGAAGCTTTGGGAGGCAAATACTGTGAAATGTGCAGTTCCAAGAGACCAGGTTGTTGCTTGAGGACTAATACTGCGTAGTGTGTAGTTCAGGAGGGCTAGATGAGCCTGAGTGGCCAGGTTGAGGAGTTTTCCCAGTATTCACTAAATGTGGGATCAGCGAGATGAAGTTTAATAGGAACAAGACTTAATCATGATCACACGCTTAGATTACTTCATGACAAACCACAGGTGATCCAGGTGGGTATTGGTGGCCACCCACCAATTCCACTTGGACCCCCACCATTGCTTCTTTCATTTTTTTTAGTTTCCTTAATTGTAGCACAGTTTACTATTTTTAGCAGTTTTTCAGGTCCTAAACTTCCAGAGCCGTTTTGAGGCCCTAAATGACATTTTTTTGGAAATCAACCACCAACAGTTTTTTACCGAAAATCATCTTTTCCGTCATAGTCCTCAGAGATATATTTCCAATGGGTTATCATGTGCTTCAAACGGAGATAATATGACCAAGTCACGACCCCGGGAAGTTGGCTGTCCAACTCACCCCAACGGGGCCCATAAACTCTTGGTGTTACATCTCCTCGGGTTAGGGTTTTGGTTGTTTAGGGTTTTCTCTTGTTGTTCAATAATAAAAAGGCCTTGAGCCTCATTGTAAGGTAGTTCAGAGGCATGTAGCTGCCACATCTTTTCTCAAAGATAAGCTACCATTGCCCTAGCTGGTTTATTTCCATTTCTGTTTGTAAGCATATTTTAGTATCTTACATTAATGAAATCAAGTATTATTTCAGTTGCATCTCTATTTTTATGGTTATTTGTTTAAGTCCGAATCAACAAGACACCCATAACATATGAATAACATACTTTCCTCAATGCGACAACATTGCGACAAATTACTCCAAGTGCGACATTAAAGATACACTTTGTGACGATATTTATGACACGTGTGCGACAGTGCTTAAAACTTGGAAATGAGTATGATACATGTTCACGTGATGACAAAAACTCATTGTCACAAATATTACCCCTTGAAACACACCAGAACTAGCTTTTATACAATGTGTGACACTTAACATGCTAAAATACGAAACATGTTATATGGAAAGAAAAATTTGAAAGACACTTGAGATATGCTAAAAATGATGAAATAGACACATGCTAGAGTGAAGATAACATGAAAATGATACTAATCAAATTGAAATCAAGAAAAAGCGACAGTAAAAAACATGAAAGTAACACTCACGAAAGTGAATGTGTGCAAAAGCAACAGTTTGAAAAAATCACCAAAATAGAAGTACAAACACAGCCAAAGGTGAGAGATTGCCAGTGACATTGTGCACTGACTATCGACATCGGTTGAACATTGCACAAGAATTACCTTGATGGATTTTGCTAGGCCTATTCAAGCTTGCGTGAAAGAATGTGTTTGTGAATTCATTACAGATTGAGCATGTGTGAGCAGGCAACTTCGACACTTACAATAAAAAAAAGTATATCAAATATTGAGCAAAGAATTAATCAAACAAGAAGTGACTAATGAATGACTGATTGCAAGATTCAAAGTAGGCTTCGAAATTCAAGTATAGACAAAATTTTGGAGGTTGTTTGTCGCAACAACAACACTACCTTACCACTATTTTCTTCAATGCTTTAAAATGTAGGATTAAAAATGTAAATGTGCAAACTTAGTGGTGGTTACTACCTGCTAAAAACTTATGCGAGTCCTTATCCCTTAGTACGAAATTAAAGAATGAAAGTTTTTTATGTTTGAACATAAATAATTTTATTTACTTTATATAATTTCTTTAAGGATATAAAAAATAATAATAATTTGTCCATATATTTAAAACAACACGAAAAACAAAAGAAGCTTACCCAAACAAATGAATTCAACGCATATACTACATGGATGGTTGAGGAAGTTACATCTAACACCCTTCTCTTTACAATTTTAGAATCTAAACAGTTGTCTTAATTGTTTGGAAGCATATTTTGCTTTTGGTTTTGTCCTTCTATTTCTGACTATTAAATTGCAATTAATTCTCACTCCAAAACATTGGATTCTTCATTCATATTAAATATCGATATGAGTATGCCATTATGGGTTTTTGAGTTATCCTAAAAAAAATTCTTATAAACATCTTGGGTTCTTCCATTCATCATGAAATATATGTACAATGTGTTTTATAGTGTTTCTTGTGTTGTTTTAATTTGTCAATCTTTCTTTGTATCACAACAAGTCTTTATATTTTCTATTCCTTCATTTATGGCTTAGGATTGTTTTAGTTTTGTATTCTGTTTGATATTTTCAGTAGCAAGAAACATTTTATCACAGTTTTGCTTTCGATAAGCATCTAGGTAGTTTATGAATTACAGTCTTATGATGTTTGTGACTTCCACATATTTGAAATATTGAAACAACTATAGATCTTGTAATTCTATCATGCTCTGCAAAAGAATTTTGATAGTCACTTAGGATATTAAATAGATGATTTAGCTAGCCTGGTAGAAGATATAAGAATTTAGGGTTTGACATTGCCTTGTATGCATACATCATAATGTTCTCCTATGGAGAATATAGTGAAGATAACTTTTATTAGAAGGAAAATAATTTTCATTTTCTATACAAAGAGCAATGTTGTCTTGGGTGAATTAGTACACACACTTTTCCATTTGTACATATGTGACATCTCTGATAGATTTAAAAATAATCTTATTAACATTTAATAAACATTGAACACAACTACTAAATATTAGGTTCCAAATGATTTGAAGTCATGGATAATTACAAGAAATTTCTCCATCTCAATATATTCCATTCAAAATTAATTGATGTGATGGATACTTGAGCTTTTACAACAGTAAATATTGTTACAATATGATTACAATGGGTTTGAATCCTTATGTTGACATGGCGCATATTAAAATTCAATCTTTCTATTTACGTGGTGCAGAGTCGAATACATATGAGTATGACTAATGATTTATTTTCATATACACCATTATTACACTTCACATGTCTCAGTGTTGGTTCAAACCCAATGTAATATGTTTTTTATAGAATAATACAAGACCAAATTGAAAGCCCTAGTTGAAACATTTTTTTTCTTTTAAAATAGAGAACTACCAAGGTGAATAATACTAGAACATGAAAGCATTTTCTTTTGTGTGAAAGCTCAAGCTTCACAACCATGAATTCAATCTAAGAATCCTTGGAGATATAAATTCCTTAAATAAATGGGACAATTGGATTTAAGGACAATAACCATCCAGTTAAAAAAACATAATCTGTAAAAATATTATTGAATCAAAATAAAACATAAATTAGTAAAAATCACCACTACTATTCATTTATGTATGGACATTTTGAAAAAGATACAATAGAGCAAGGGCAGAAATTTACCCTAAATATATATTTTTTCTGTTTTAGTGCCCACGAGGACATTAACTTTAATCTCATGACCAAGTTATCCTATGATGGGAAATAGTAGGGGACACAATGTCTTTTGTCGAATTAGAGATGGATGGTGTTATTGATTAGAATGATCCTAGGTTATTCCTTTGAAGATCGGGCTAACAAAATTACACTTTATCATATTTATATTCACCTTCTAATCTTTGGGTCCTCATGGTCATCCCTAATTGATATTATCCTTCTATTTCCATGATTTTTAAATATTTGTGCAATGATTTTTTATTGTTCAACTTCATTGAAAACCACCTAAAATTAAAATTCTTGGAAATATCTCATACTCATGTGAAAAAACTATTTACCATCAGTTACTGTCCACCATATTTTAAGTAAATATTTGCATAAAAATGAATAGGAACATGTTGTAGCAGCTACAACCACCCTCCAAAATTTTGCCTTAGCTTTGTTTCGGAGCCTCCCTACCGACCATCCTCAGCAACATGTCTTGCACTATCAAGCACATCAACTTCAGTTGTTTCATAGAGTCTTGTTAGCCTATGCATGCAAGTTTGTTTCATCCCCTTCACAGGCTGCTTTCCAGACTTAGTATTAGTTGTTGGTTGAGAAGCTCCCTATGGGAATTGCGCAATTCTGGAGGGGAACCAGCCTTCCCTAAAGAAATTACCAAAACTCAGCTGGTCTCTAGAATTTCACAATTCTTCCTAACAGTATTCCTCTCAAAAATTGCACAATTCATCCCAGGATAGTTGCTCAGCCTAGAAATTGCGCAATTTTGGGCAGCAGTCACCTGCTGCTCCCTGAAATTGCATAATCCCTATGGGACAACTAGCCCAACAGCTAGTAGAAATTGCACAAATCCATCCAGACAGCCTATTGGGCTCAAAAATTGCGTAATACAGTCAGACAGACTTCCTTGAGAAAATTGTGAGACCTAACCCATGACAGCTGCTCAACTCAGAAATTGCGAGATACAGTCATACAAGCTTCCTTGAGAAAATTGCGAGGTCTGACCTAGGACAGCTGCTCAACCCATAAATTTTGCAATCCTAGGAGACAATCACCTACTCCTCTCAGAAATTTCACAATCCCTCTGGGGCAGCCATCTCTGCTCAGCCCAAAAACTGTGTAGATTTTCATCCCAGGCTTGCAGGTAGATGCATGTGCCTTCAGGTTGACTAGTTCCCTCTGGGACCAAGAAAAACTGGTTTGCATGCATGGACTGCTTCTCCCAAGGCAACATGAAAAGACATCCCTTGATTCAAGGATCTATTTTTAGCAACTAGAGGTTACATGCAAGGATCATTTCAGAAACCTCCTGCCAAGTGTCGCTTTTCCTAGATTTGTGGCATGAGCATCACAACCTTTATTTTATCAAAACTCATCAATCAAACAATGAAAATCTCATTCCTCACATCGACCTTATAGTTCTAACATCCCACATTGCATCTAGGATTCTTCGGCACATTCAGCGCAACTGTTTTAGGGTAAGCCCGCTTTTCATGTTTCGTGCTGCATTTCTATCACTTTTTGTGTTTCACTTAGTGTGAATGTTGTCTACTTGATTTCAGTGAGTGCTTGTTTTTGTTTTGATGTATGTTAGCTTGTAGGAGCATCATTTTAGTTTTTGTTTTCATCTCACTGATTTCGCATGCATGACATTTTTTTTTCACGAACGGTCGTCGTTATGACAACTCGCTTCACACACATGCATGCTTTCCCATTTCCTGAAATCCTGCACTTGTTTTTTGCATGTATGACCATTAACTCTTGTTTTCACTCATCTCATCATGAATTCAAACTTCTTATTACATAGCATTTTGTCACTGCCCCTGTACTCCCCGTCTATGATCTCGGAGAACCTCTACAGTGTACCTGAAATGTTTTCCCATCATGAAGAAACTCCCAATATGTCCCTCTAAATGACCAGAATAATTCCCCCTTGCATCATTTCCAAATAATCTTCCTTCTATCCCAGTTTACAAGACCGACGCTACTGACCAGTTTTCTCTTCGCGTCAATTTACAGAGGTTAAAACTAACCCTCGCATCGATCGGATCGACTGAGCCCTTTTCCAGTCACGTTTATCCTCTTTTGGAAGGTTTTTTAAATAAGGAGTCAAAGCTTCCATGTATAGAAGCTTTGTAATGGAAGTCTGGTAGATGATTAGGCCAGATAGAGTCAAGGAAATCAATTTGGGATCCTTTCCCCTATTAGGATGGAACAACCTCAAGAGATAAGACCTTCTCCCATTATGAGAGGAACCATCTCCCATCCATTCAAGCTATATATGCCTCTCTTTTTCCCAAGAAAAATCTAGTTTGAGTTTGGAGCAAGTGTGAATAACCAGCAAGTCATTTATAGCTTGTAGCTTTCTAGTGTGTGTTTGAGGGAGAATAGTGTGATTTTGGTATGGTTTGAGACTAGAAGGAAAGAGGCCTTAAACTTCCATTTGTTGGGGCTATCCATGAAGTGCTAGCAGAAGTGTGGGAACCTGGATATGTTGAAGGAGACCAACAACATCAAGGCACTGGTTGTAATCTCTTTCTGATTTATAGTAATGCAACTATCGATTGATTTCCTACATGAAGTGTCATTTCACATCTTTATGGCTTAATGTTCCTTGACCTATTAAGTAGGCTAAATACAATATTTCATGTTGTCACATTTGTTGTTGGTGTTGTTTTCTTGTTTCAGGTATTCAAAGGAAGCAAATGGAAGATAGTTGGAGTGAGGAAGCAGGATCATCACCAAGCAGAATAGCAGAATAGCGGAATTGGCGACTCCACTGGGGAGCCAATCCTGGTTTGATTGATTTTAATTTTATGGTTTTGTGTGAACTTTTCTAGTATCACTATTTCCCTTTAGTGTTCTCTGCTTTGCCTAGTTTACTGCTCTGAGCCTGAAATTTGCAGTGGTAATTCTGGTCTTAGCCTTTGAAATTTTTTATTTTTTCCTTGAATCCTTGGTCAGCGCATTTATTTTTCTGACAGTCACGCCGATCGGCGCAATTTTCTCAAAACCAGTCGCGCTAACCCCCTTTTGGCGCGTGTTTTCAGTTAGGCAGTCGCGCCGATTTCTATAGGTGAAGATAAGGGTTTACCCTAGATCATAGCCAGTGTGCCTTGCCCTTCTGATTTCTGTCTCTTAGCTTTTGACTATGTTCTCCCTAGCTAGAAGGCTATTTTAGCTTAGTTTATATGATTGGTTAATTTTCATTTCCTTCACTTGGTTTCTTGAGTTCTTGGATGGTGTATAACCCTAGGGCATCTAGATCATCACCCATTCACTTGTTTTCCTGCTCAGAAAGTCAAGTTCATAGTCAAATTTTCTCCTTGCATTTCGTTTGATTAGTCCTTTCATTGCTTTGATTTCCATTTGACAAGTTTGGAAAGTTTCGTTTAGTGTTTGAGTGTCTCTTTTCGGGCACAGATCACATTTTCCATCTTGTTTTTGGTTCAATCTTTGCTTCATTACTTTTGAAAAGAATTATATTTTATGCTCACTCGTGATTGATCGTATTGTGAATGTTCATTGAAGTGTGAAGTGTTTGCAAAAGATTCATTCCCTCATTTCATTGAAAAATACATAACTCTAGTTTGTTGCATCAATATGTTACATTAGTTAGCATCATTGAAGGCTAGAGTTGCATTGTCACTTGCATTGAAAAAGAAATGAATTCTCTTCATTAGTGAAAGGGCTGCTAAAAGTGCATTTGACAGGAAAGTTAAGAATTGGAAAGAGTTTTTCATCATTTTTGTTTTCAAAAGACGAAATAGTGAAAAAAATCATTTTTCTTTCAATTGCTTGTTTTGTTGCATTTGAGTATGATTTCTACTCTCATTAGTGTAGACAATTCATCGAATTGAAAGGGTCCTGTCTCATTTAGCTGCATGTAGGTGTTTTTGAGTCGCATCGATAAGACCTGAAAACTGAGACATAGTTTCAAGATAAACTCTAAAATGTACTCAGTTAACCTAAGGCACATTTGAAATCTAACGATCACATCTTAGAAGGTCTAGGCTAGAGACATGTTCTGGTGTCTTAAAACCTAGTAGTTGTCATTCGCTTCGGCACTAGACAACGCTAGTACAGACTTGTGCTCCCTGTATCGTTGAGTATATAAAGGGAGACCCCACTAGGCTGCAATATTTTATCCATAGGAAGCCAAGTCTACTGCCTTGTAAACGTGATACACCGAACACAACATTCGGTTTGCCAAGAGGTATTCTGCAGTTCACAATTACTTGGTAATCCTATTTACCTAGATCATCCTCAGTAGTCATTTTGATCTTTTTGAATCCATAAATATAAAATATCACCCGAGCACTTGTCCTTTTGAGCTCGTTTCAAATCGAAAGTGATAGAGTCACCTTTGCTTCTTTCTCGACGCTTAAAACATGAAAGAGTACTAGTTTGTTTTTACGTCTTAAAATAAATTGTTGCCCACGATCTTATAACATCCTGGTTAGTATTTTTTATACCACATCATGAGTATACCTTTAAATACATTTTAAAGCCCTTGAAATCGATCTCTCTTTTGGTTATTTGAGACAAGATCATCGTGGCTGAACCAACTGGTTCACCTAGTTCCTCTTCCTCTCCTCTCTCTGAAAGATTGTCTGAGAAGCCTTTTCCTGAATTGCCACAGTCACTTGAGGACCAAGGGTGTTGAGCTTGGAATTGTTCTAAGTATTCAACCTTTGTCATCTCATCCTCCCCCTTCAAATACTAGGTCACTTTCTGACACTTGCCTGGAATCTTTGGATAACCCTATCCAAACTTCCGAGAGTTTGCTGACTTCTGAAGGTCAGGTTGGACTGGTTGTTTATCCTCTGAATCCTTTGTTCGATCCTGTTGTGATATCATCACAACATCCGTATAGCCCGTACGATCAGCCGGGTATTCCTTTTGAATTATCTCCTCGAACATCTTCGATAGTCCATCGTCGTTCATTTTCACCCATGGAATCAGAAGGCAAAATCCCAGTCTCCTCTCTGGGTCACTCGGAGGTTTCCACTCCGCACACAGTCGAGGAGCAAGAATATCCTTTCCCTCCTGAAGGTTTCCCTTACACGGGAAGAATTTCAAATAGCGTTCATACTGAGTTATCGTGTAATTATGTGACTTTAGTTCAGTTGGTTTTAGCCACGCCTACTGCCTCATCATTATATCACAACCCTATTTGGGCATCTGGCACTATCCCTACCATAGGTCCGTTCATTCAGAACCCGACCACCCAAGAAATCCTCTTGGCTTGGTTCTTCGAAATCCCTCGATCCCTTACCCAAGACTTTTCTTTCTGATGAAATTATCATGGAAGTAATGTCTCTATAGGAAGTACGTTGGAACGGCACTCATCATCGTTCCTCGTTCTTGCCTAGCTTGATGGTCATGTCTATTTGTCTCGAGAAGTTCTCTTCTCAGTTCCTGTCCCTACCGCTTTAGACACTGATCCTGACTCACGAATTTTGGTCAGAAGGGAACAAGGGCAACATTACCCAAACGATGCCAATTGATATTTCTGTCAAACCTGGTGTCGTTGAAAATGTCCATATCGGGGTAACTTGTTCTCTAAAAGAGATCAAGATCTATACTCATATGTTCCAAGAATTCTGGGATTTTTTCACATGGTCATATGAAGAAATTCCCGGCATTGACCCAAGTATAGTCGTGCACAAGATCCAAACTTATCCTCATGTGAAACCCGTTCGCCAGCAGCTTCGTCTAGTGCACCCTAGAAAAGTGGTCGTCATTAAGGGTGAAGTTGAAAAACTTCTAAAATATGGATTTATTTATCCAATCCCTCTTACAGATTGGGTGTTGAATATTATACCGGTGACAAAGAAGCAAGGCACTATTTGCACTTGCATCGATTACCATGATCTCAATCATGCTTGTCCTAAATATAACTACTTGACTCCCTTCATTGACTAGATCATTGACGAATGTGTCGAGAGTGAATTATTTTCTTTTATGGATGGTTTTTCTAGCTACAACCAGATAAACATTACACCAACTAATCAAGATAAAACAACCTTCATCTATCCATGGGGGACTTTTGCGTAAAAAAGGCTCCGTTTTGGCCTTAAGAATGTTAGGGCCACATTCCAAAGAGCAATGTCTTATGCATTCCACAACATTCGAAACATCATTCAACCTTACTTGGATGATCTCCCCATTCATTCTCGTAATCGCCCTAATCACCCTGATCATGTCCGACAAATTTTTCTTTGTTGTAGACACTACAACATCCAGTTGAAACTGCATAAATGTGTCTTCTGCGTCAAATCTGGATGACTCATTGGCTTTATCATTTTGAAGGAATGAATTCGCCTTGATCCTCTTAAAGCCGAGGCCATAGTTAATTTACCCCCTCCATCTTCATTGCATCAACTGTAGAGTTTGCAGGGAAGAGCAAATTTCCTCGTTGTTTCGTACCAAACTATGGTGAGCTAGCTTCAGGGTTCACTCGGTTGCTCAAGCAAGGAACCCCATTTGTCTGGGATGAGGTCGCTCAAAAGTATTTCGATGACCTAAAGACTGTCTTCATCAATGATCCTTTGCTGCATCCCTCGGACTATCATCACGATTACTTCCTTTATCTAGATGTATCCTCTAGTGCTATCGCCATGGTGCTAGTATATGACGATGTCGAAGGAAATGAACATGTTATTTAATACCACAGTCGCAATCTCCTCGACATTGTCGAGCAGTAAAAAGGGTCTTTTTCACCTCTATTTACCCTACATTAACTTATCAATCCAGGAACGATTTGTTATCTCAAAGAGTGTACTCTATTTGAGGCAGTCATTTGTTAGAGTAATGCTAGTGGTATAGTGCTCTAAATACAAGAGTAAACGGATGCTTGAAATAAGATCTACTTACAGAAAAGAACCTTAAAACTCAAATCATGCACTCAGAAAACTATAGCAATTTATCAGTCAAGGGTACAATAGTGGTAACTCATCCCTCTGTAAACTGATGTAATTAAAGACAATGAAGGAGAAGATCATCAATCTAGGAACTAGACAATAAATGTCAATGCTCACTACAGTCTCAAATCGTTCTGCACACCAAAGAAATGATAATACAAATGACAGGAAATGGAACAGCAACTAGTCTTATGAACAAGATTGAACAGCAAAACCTTAGTCTACGGAAATAAATGTAGCAATTGTATCCTACAGGAATTAGATAACAATCTTTACTCTAAAGATAAATCAGACAGCAACGGAAATGGAACGGAAACGAACAGAGATGAAATATGGAACAACAACTAGAGTCAAATATAAATGTACAATGAACCAAAACAAATATCACACACGACACGCTTAATATCAGAAGAAACAGTAATCTAAATTCGATACAACAAGCATAAATCACAGTTATAAAGAATAACGATTGTGATTCGTAATGGAACAGCAACACCAGTTGAACAACAATTGCAGTTAAGTGTAAACCATAGATGAATACAGTAATACCGACTTATGAATGTTACAACACGGTTACTCTATAATCAAACAGCAATAGCATTTTGTAAGGAACAGTGATGTTATATCAATGGTTAAAGGAACAGCAATGCGTTATAAAGTCAGAATGAACAACACAACATTCCTGTTACAGAGAACAACATTACTCAGTTGAGCATAAAAAAAATATAACAGAACCATGATGTAAAATAGCAAAACACATCAGATTACCAAACAGAGCTAATAACAAAAACCAAACATGAATTGGAAATAATGATACAGGAGCAAGTGTTCCACCAGGGCCTGGCCCTTAGCCTCCAGGGACGCACTGCTTGAGATTACTCCAAAATCAAAGATGGAACAGCAACCAGATTTATATTAAAACATCAAAACAGAGTTAAGTGGATCTCTCTTCAACGAGAGTCGATGATAAAAGTTTCAAATACAAAGGAGAATTACATAAAAATAACAAGAAGTCATCCCTCGGGCTAGCAGTGCTACCCCTTCTTATAACAGTGGAGCGGAGATATCAATGATACAAAAATTGTTACGATAACGATCCCTCAGGATCAAAGGATCCTAAGGGATTCACCAAACTGTTAATTCCCAGTTATCCTCTTGTTCTCTTGCACCGATTTGATATCTCCTTTTCCCTTTCCTCGCTGATACGCTCCAATTTGGATCGCCTTATTTGCATGCGGTTCCCTGCCAAAGGGACAGCAGTTAACTTTGCCCTGTCTTTTCCTTTGGGATGGTAATCTTCCGTTTTCTCCTTTTCTTGCATAAGAAAAGAGCAATTATTAGCTATTTTGCATTACATACAAATCCCATATATTTTGTCGTAATTTCTTATTATCTACCTAGTTCATGATGCAAAGAGGTTATGAGTTTTAAAGAAAAGATGACAAAATAAACGATAATACATACCTTCTTCAGTACTCAATAGACACCAAGACGTGTTATGCTCATATCGAGAAGTTGGCTTTGGCTACTGTACAGGTTGTTCAGCACTTTCAGCATTACATTCTCCTGTGCATTACCACTATGATTTCAAAATGTAACCCTGTGACCTACATCTTGACTCGTCAGTTACTGGGGGGAAAATATTCGAAGTGGATTGTTATCCTCCAAGAATTTGATTTGGTGTTTACTACTACAAACTCTAAGAAATCACTAGTCTTTGCTGAGTTGATTTTCTCCCTTCCCTTTGGTTCTCTCCCTGTTGGTTCCAATAAGCAGCTCTCGGACGAGACCCTTTTCTTGATTAGCACTCTTGACCCCTAGTACGGTGATATCATCGTATATCTCCAGACATCCACCTTCTAGTCCATGTTGACCAAGGATGCTCGCCGATGCATTCGACATCAGTCTCAACCTTACCGTATTATTATAGATACCTTATACTGCATCAGTGTCGATTCAATTCTTCGCCACTATCTCACTCTCGAGGAGGCTGAGAGAATCTTGAATGACTGCCATTCTGGCACATGTGGCGGTCACCTGTCTAGATATGCTACTTCTCAAAAAATCATTCATGCTGGTTATTTTTGGCCCTCGATCTTCAAGGATTGCATCCTCGCCATTTGCAAGTGCCATGAGTGCCAAATTTATCAACGTAAGATGTGCGCCCCACCCACTCACCTAAACCCCATTATTATTGTCATTCCTTTTTCCAAATGGAGCATCGACTATATGACCTGTAACCCTTGTTCGGCTAGGGGGCATGGGTATATTATCGTTGTTGTGGACTATTTCACCAAATGGGTCGAAGCGATGCCTACATACTCTGCGAACGGTAAAACAGCGGCTCAATTTCTATTCAATCATGTTATTTCCAGGTTTGGAGTGCCTCAGGCCATTGTCACTGACCATGGCTCCCATTTTCGAGATTACATGATGGCTGAGCTAACCTCTACGTTGGGCTTGCACCATAATGGCTCAACCCCATACTACCCTCAAGCCAATGGCCAAGTTGAAGCTGTGAACAAAGTCCTGGTCACGATGCAGCATCATTGGGATGCACAAGTCAAATTGGCATCTCATGCTCTTTTCAGCTTTGTGGGCTTAACGAACCTTGACCAAGGATGCAACTGGATTCACACCATTCCATCTAGTCTACGGTCTAAGCAACTTTACAGATTGAGTGCGAAATTCCATCCTTCAAGCTGGCTATCAAACTTCTCCCTAAGACCGCACCCCAGGAAGAGCATCTCTTGTACCTATAATGACTTTATGAGACTCACCGTCTTGCTACTCTGGTTATCAAAACACAGAATAAGTGGGTCAAATCCCACTTTGATCACTCTATCTCTCCTCGAGCCTTTTCTGAGGGCAATTTGGTTCTTCTGTATGACCAGGCTAATGATAAGCTGGGGGCTGGCAAGTTCGAACCCATGTGGCATTAGCCCTACATTGTTAAACATGTATTACAGAAAGGGGCCTATGAGCTCATTGACTATGAGGGAAATCCCTTAGACAAGCCCCGCAATGGGCTTTATCTCAAAAAGTACTATGCTTAGACCATCTTGCATGGTTGCTTTTTAACAATAGTGTGTCATTCATTTTTTACAGTGTAGTTTGGTGTGTTATTTTGCAAGCAGCTTCTCTGCTTATTATGTTTTTTCCTGCTTTGTAGATGTCGATGTCCCCTCACATTGGTTTCGCTGATGGTTCTTGCCATAGTACCCAGAATCTATCATCTGCAGCATGGGCCATCTATGACCCCCATGGTGAGTTGATTGATATTCAAGGTATATGTCTAGGTCGAACAACTAATAACATCACTGAGTATAGTGTGGTTATCGAATTAGTGAAAGAAGCTATTTCTCTTGGCATTCGAGAATTGGTTGTCAACCTTAATTCACAGCTTTTTGTTCTTCAACTCAACGGGCAATATTCCATCAGAAACCCTCAGATATTGAGAATGTATCTACGTATTTGTCTGCTAGAGAGAAATTTTGATAACATTACATATCATCATATTCCTCAACACATGAACACATTAACAGATGCATTAGTTAATTATGTGCTAGATAAACATTTGTGAAACATGTAACAACTCAAAAACAAAAACATTTGTACCATAGTAAGCAAGAAAGTACTATATATATATATATATATATATATATATATATATATATATATATATATATATATATATATATATATATATATATTTGTGTGTGTGTGTGCCGGTAATGTTTGTCATACATCAAAACCTCAAAAAATAATATGTGTGTTCGAAATACATTGGTGGCTCACAGGCCTCAAAAATGTGGAATTCTAGACCTATGCACTAAATAACATGATGCTCATGATAGCATGTAACTGCTCAGACTACACGAGTCAGCACTTAGCGAATCCGATCTGACACCCCCATTGTATGCCTCTGGTACTAGTGTGGGACATCACCCATCCGAGCATACTCTGGGATCCCATGGGTCAAACCCTCAAGATTCCATGCAATCTCCTCCTCATTGTCACTTCCCTTCTGATAAGGAGCGACATGAAACTACCAAGCGACGCGCCTCGCAATCAGGGACATATTGATAGGGTGTTCTAGTCCAACATCTGCATTCATAAAATCGAAGTTTCATGAACACATATATTTCAAAAACAGTAAAACAAACATCAAAAAACTAAAAAATTGTTTGTTTTTACCTCCATCATCAAAATCCTCCCCTTTTGGAAATGGCATATCTAGGTCTCCGCGGAAGTCGGTACAACTGTAAGGCCAATCCTCCACTATGATCAACTCTCATCGTAGCCACGAGAAAAAAGTAGGCTTGTAGGACATCTATTGGCCCCCTGTGACCCTGGGCATCAACTTGATCCAAAGGACCATCCGTGGGTCTCAAGGCATCGACGGATCTAACTCAGTCAGCTGGTATCAGAACAATGACACCCATTCCAAGAAGAAGGTCACCAACACAGATCCAAAGCAAAACTGCTTTAGGTGTCCCGCCTTAGCTTTTGATAGCTGGTGATTCATGTTGATTTTCATTACTTCTGCCTAGTTAAAGATGGTGGGCGTCATGCAGTTGATGGCGTACTGAAACTTTGACTTGTTGGTCTCATGCGGCACTTGGGACTCAGCCACTTTGTTGATGGTCAACATTATCACTTTCAACACAAGATCCCGAATGGTCATAATCTTGATCTTGTCACTTTTGGATTTGAAAGCTTCTGGGCAATGTTCGACAAGTAGCATAGTCACGCTTGCCCCGATTGGCCTCCACCCATATAGGTTGATTGGTTCCCCTCTCTGGGACAGTCTTGTGATGAAATAAATGTCTGAACTCTCCAGCTCCAGCTCTTGGTCACCGATGATGAAAATTTCACGATTTATGTCCCAGAGACTAATCAGGTACTGTAGCAACTCAGGTTGTGCCCATATACCTGGTGTAAGAAATAATTTGAGGAACCCACAGTTCTTCAAAGCCTCCAATCAATTTGGATCAAATATTGCTTAAGTATCAATATCCTCATGCTCACGTTCTTTCCAATATACCATTTTTCACAATCTCTTCTTGAAAAAACCATGTAATCAAGTCAATGATCATCCTCGACCAGAAAAATTTGGGTTCAAATGGCTGAATTGAGCAAGGAACATGAAAAATTTTTCTCACTGCATCGGCGCGACTATTTTAAAAACAATGGCATCAACGTCGTGGTTGGAAGTTTTAGCCACCCCTGATCAGTGCGATTCCGTGCCCAGAAATCATGCCAACTGAGGGCAAAAGAGTTTTGTCAAAAGCTCCCCATGAAAGCCAAAAAATGGATAAAAACAAGAAAAATTAGTATGAAAATGGAGAAACAAGCAAACAAAACCAACAAAAAACGTGACAACATGCAATATTGTATTCAACCTACTTAATAGGTCAAGGAACATTAAGCCATAAAGATGTGAAATGACACTTCATGTAGGAAATCAATTGATAGTTGCATTACTATAAATTAGAAAGAGATTACAACCCGTGCCTTGACATTGTTGGTCTCCTCTGCCGTATCCGGGTTCCCACACTTATGCTAGCACTTCATGGATAGCCCCAAAAAATTGAAGTTTAAGGCCTATTTCCTTCTAGTCTCAAACCAAACCAAAATCACACTATTCTCCCTCAAACACACACTAGAAAGTTATAAGCTATAAATGACTTGTTGGTTATTCACACTTGCTCCAAAACTCCAACTAGCTTTTGCTTGGGAAAAAGAGAGGCTTATATAGCTTAAATGGATGGGAGATGGTTCCTCTCATCATGGGAGAAGTTCTTATCTCTTGAGTTTGTTCGATCCTAATAGGGGAAAGGAGCCCAAACTGATTTCCTCAGCTCTATCTGGCCCAACCATTTACTAGACTTCCATTACGAAGCTTCTAGACATGGAAGTTTCAGTTCCTTATTTAAAAAACCTTCCAAAAGAGGATCGGTGCGATTGGAAAAGGGCTCAGTTGATCTGATTAGTGCGAGGGTTAGTTTTAACCTCTGTAAATCGGCGCAAGGAGAAAACTGGTCAGTGGTGCTGATCTTGTAAAATGGGATAGAAGGAAGATTTTTGGGAAAAGATGCAAATGGGAATTATTATGTTCATAAAGAGGGACATACTGGGAGTTTCTTGATGATGGGAAATCATGTCTAATGCACTATAGAGGTTCTCTGGTATCATATACCAGGAGTACATGGACAATGACAAAATGTTGTGTAACCTTTCTCATGTTTTTAGTCATCCGTCGGCAAGTCTAGGCTGCCTTGACCCGGACTGTGCCTTGCTTGGCTAGCACTACACATTTCTGGAAGCAAAGGCTTTGCCTTCCCCCTAGAAATTATGCAATTATGGCCCAACACTAATCTCCAAGCTTGCATTGCGCAATTCTTCGAGGCAGTGTCCTCCTGGCCCCAGAAACTACGCAATGTAGTTTGTTGGTTGCATGTCACTGCTTACTAAAATTGCGCATTGTGCAGTTTCAGTCCTCAGTAGCTTAGGTTGGACTGTTCATTGCATAGTTCCAGCAGTTAGTCAGCCTCCTAACAACCCAGACTTTGCCTTGCGTATTTTTGGCAGTCAGTCTCCCAACCTCCTGACGGAAATTTCACAACCTTCACAATCAATCACATAGGTATGTTGCAAGTCAGTCCTCAAGTTTGTTTTGGTTTTTGACTGATAGATTGCTTTCCATGAGTGTTGCTATGTCTCCAAGCACCACAGGGGTTCATTTGTCTCTCATTAGTACAAGTACAATGGCCTTCAGGAGAGCAGAGTCAAAGGACACTATTGAGAGCACAATAGGGGTTGCAGCCAAGCAAGTGTCTATGAGCTTGCTTACCTATGAAGACATCAATTTTTTCTTAGACAAGGACATCAAGATAAGATGACAGCAACATCAAAATGAGAAGCACCATCAACAGTAGTAGAAGGTAGCACACCTGCATGCAACGAGTGCAAGAGGAAGGTTGTTGACAACATAGAGGTGAAGCAAAGTTATAAGTTCAAAGTAGATCCACTCATGACGAAAGTAGCTTTGGAGATTGAGGCTATGAGGTGACGGTGCAACAAGATGAAGATCGCATGAAGGTAGGGAGAGAAATAGAGAAGGAGTTGCATGTGCTGAAGCGGAAACTCAAGAAAGAACAGGAGATGCACAGGCAATAGAATGAGTTGCAGCAGGAACAAGTACAGCAGGGGGTGCAACATGCACATATGGATGAAACTGTGCCCACACAAGTTATAGATCCATCCCAGTAGCTGGCACGAAGCAAACAAGGTGATCAGTGTTGTTGATCACATGCAAGGGAATTCAGCAACATGGATGTCATTCTGTGCATGCATGAAATCCCACCCATTTGGCACACTCACTGAGGTGAAGACAAGAAGCAAGTCCAACTGGAGCTAAACATGTATTTTGACAAGTTGATGTGCATGGCCACTAGCACAAGCTTGGAGATCAGCGTAGACACTATGCATCAACATGTTGTCGGTCCGGTCACACCCAGGAAAACCATATGCATGCTATCAAACCAGTTGGACAGAGGAGCCATATCAGTGTACCCATATGCAACGAAGGCAAGAGTTCTCTTTGAGCAGGATGTCACCATTGAGTGTTTAGACGCCATCATGGGCAACCAAGCTTAGCATCAGTTCGCTAGCATCGACCATCACAAGGATGTCAAAGAGTTGATCTCACCAAAATGGTCTAAGTGTTAGTGATGTTTTGCATGGCTTGCTCAAGCCATTTTGTCTCATATGGGTACATGTGCAAATTGTATGTACATCTCGTCAAATGGAAGTTCAAGTGTCGATAGTTGAATGTAACAGTCATAGAGTAGTTGAAGAGTCATGAGGATAGATGAACGGTCACAAATGGGAATGATAAGGGTCACCCCACCCTTTGCTATAAATAGAACCTCATAACTCATTGTAGAGGCTTTTGGTCAGCCAAGCTTCCAATAGGAGTATCTTAGAGAAAGCTCAGACAACATTGTAATGAGCCTTGGCTTCTCCACTGTGCAGATCTAGTATATCTCTTTGGAGGAGCAGGCGGTTGTGACTATAACGTTTCGCTATCAGAACTAGTGGTTGGACATGGATGTATTGTATGACTGGAACTTACGCTTCTTCATCCAGCACGTTTCATGCATATGTTGTATTGTAACCAGCTATCTTGTTTACTCTAAATGATATATGCATTTGTTTTCTTACGCATGCATGGACTATTATGTATAAGTATGTATGAATCTTACTGAAATGTGTCGATTGGTTTAACCATCACTTTGGATTACTTTCTAACTTTCTTTCCAACTTGTGATGTATCTTCTCTCATGTGTTCCCTTCCAAACTGCGTATTATTACAGGTTTCCAAGGGGCCACTCACCCCACTTTCTGTGTGTTAGAACCATTCATGCACCTTTCTTGACTCACCGCAGCCGTCACACCCTTCTACCAACAGGGACATCTTACTTTCCTTTGTGCAAAATGCAGTCAAGGCAATACCATACGACCCACTGCTAGGACTCCTACACCGAATGGTATGAGGTCGAATTGGGACTTCTTATCAGGGAGATCCCCTGACATGTTGGCGGGTCCAACACCATCAACAGAAAAACATGGAAATAAATATATCCATGGTTAAGAATCTTGTTACATATTTGTATGATTTTTTTATTTATATATTAATTCTTTATCATTAATAATAATAATAATAATAATTTAAAATGAAGTTGTAATTCTGTTGATTTTTATGATTTATTTAATTTCAGCAATGTGAGTTGTATCATGAAATAAGTATTTTGATGTCTATTATGGATTGATTCCTATTGAAATTTACTAGCCATTTAATTTATATGGGTGCAATAGTTACATATTATAACAAGCGATGTAGCATAGTCCCTGCCACTTAAGCGGATGTTATGATTTTAGAAAAAATTCAAATTGATATATGACACTTGTTCATATAATATTTTTTTGATCAATCAATTTAATAAAAATTGAAAAAAAAGTGCATAATTTCTTTGGAGATAAATCTTGTTGGAATTGTGGCAAGAAAATGCTTCATTTGACTTGTGCCTTAGTCAAATAGAGAAATTTGATTTCCCACATCACCAGGATTACTTGGATTGCAGTTATCTAGAGTGACATGGCCTTGTCTACTAGTTGAGTTAGTAAATTCAAGTTGGTAGGCTAGAAGTAGAGTTGTGCATGGGTTGATTTCTAAGATCTAGCAATCTAGTTGAGTTATTGTTAGTTGAACTCAGTTAACTAAGCTCTAGCCATTAGTTGAGTTAGTTGAAGGTCAATTGAGTAGTAGAATTGTTGTTAACTCAGTGATCTCTCAGTTAAACTAGCCAGTTAGCTAAATATAGACCCAATCATGCATGGAATTTGAATTTCCTAATTGAGTGGATTGAAAAGGAACATTTTTATTTATAATTTCATGTTTTTCAGTGTAAAGTGATTTTTTCACTGAGCATATGATCAATTCCCCTTGGATTTGTGCAAGGAAAAAGGGAATTTCCCTTTTTTTTAGGAGCTTAATTACTCCAGGATTGTGCAAGGAATTAGGAGGTTAGTTGAGGATTGAATTGGCTAAGTGTTGGTTAGAGTAGGTTAGGAAGTAAGAGAACAGTTTTACAGTGTAGGGTGTGCATCAAAGTTGAAGCAAGACAGTGTAATTGTTTCTCTTTCTCACCTGAATTAATGCAAAGTAGCAGAGGGGTTTTTCCGAGTTGAGTTCCCCTATAAATTGTTAGAAAATTATATATTACAGAGCAATGGAACACATAAAATTTTACAGAAATATAAACAAAAAAAATGCATAAAACAAGAGAGACACAGATATACATGGTTCACCCAATTTGGGCTACGTCCACGGAGAAACAGCTAGTCCTTCCTTTTATATTATCTAGCAAATTGAAGAGATACAACCTACAACAGATCCGCTGTAATTCCCTCTTCTCTCTCGCTCAATCTCCTCTCTCTCTTCTCACTCAGAATACAGATCTACATAGACACAATACAATTCCCTCATATATAGTGAGGGGCTGCCTTCTAGGGAAAAAAACCCTGAATTAAACATAACTTCTACCATCAAATCTCCGCCTAATGAACGGCCCAGATTGAATACGAAATTACAACATTTTACAAGGAAATTTTACATCTATTTTTGGCTTCAGGGGTGTTTCCCCTGATCCCCCCCCCCCGCCCCCCCTGGACCGCCGCCCCATTACAAATTGGGGTCCAATGCGGCGATACCTTTGAATGCAAAAGATAATCAGGCTCCACACCCAACAAAAATCATTATGTTCCTTGTGTTTTGATGGTTTCATGTCATTTAATGTGTTTCTATCATGTGTTTTCCTTTTTGCAAAATAGTAGAAGAAATTTGTGTCTCTTGATTTCAATTCAATTTCATTAGCAGTAGAAAACTTCTTGCAATTTCTACAAATCTCAACGTTTAATTTATGAATATTATTGAGACTATTCGGGAATATTCCATGGAGGTTAAATCCCTACCATCCACCTAATGATTATTGATAATTAAATTAAAATTATAGAAGCCTTATTCCAAAATAAACACATCTATCGACATGATTAACATTACAGTATATGCTCCAAAGGTGTGGATTTTTAGCACCTTCAAATGATTATGTAGTAGGTTGCACTAGTTAATGTTGTTTTTTTAGTGATATAAGGATGATATGCCCTTAGGGCTAATACCTATATATTACTTACGTACTTTACATAATTTGAAACATTTTCATGACTTCTGAAGGGAAAAAAATTGTAAGTTTAATACATATGAAATATACTTTCCTTTTCAATACATGAAAATAGAAATTATAAAGTTTTACTTGGAAAATTAATAAATTATAGCAAAATTAAGCCACTCAAAAACTTTAAAGAAAATACAAAGCTTGAATAAAAATTGAATTTCAAGGGAATTGTGCAAGTCATAGAACCAACAATTGCATGATCATGTGAACTAGGTAAAGATTCCTTCTACAAATTTTTAATTTGGGTTTCAAAGAGAAACTTGTGCACCTATACAAGGTCCAAGAAAATAGTTGTGTAAATTCCCAACAATTGAAAAGAATGCTAGTATGCTAGTTTTTGAAAATGGATACACTTCACTTGAGTGTTGGGGTTAATATAATATCCAGTGAGAACATGACAAATAATAGATATTAGATGATATCCTAGAAAAAAATAGGGAGGGAGATTAATGGATACCAAAGGAAAAATAGCTTGTTAACGCCAAGGGTATACAAATGGCAAGTAAACAACACGGAAATAAATAAAAACTTATAAAAAAAAATATCCCCTCAGCATAGATATTAACTAATAAAGTGTTCCAATAGTGAGTTTAAATGATTTGAAAAAAAAAATGGGAAAGATAAGTATGTTATTATCCAGTGGAAAAGAAATAAAACTTGAAATGAATCACATGGGAAAAAATGACTAGCTTGTGGACTCCAATATTCACCACAGGAGGGTCTTTAAGTCCTCCAATAGCTTCTCTCTAGCTTGAGGATGAACATGTAGTAATTCACCTTCTATGTTGGCCCTCTGGAGGGGAGAAAATAGCAACATGAGGGTAAGCAAACATTAGAATATGCGAGTGGAACCAATGATATTTTCACTTTTTGGTTATATTCCACCATTAGGACCTACATTTAGAATTTGTTTTAAATGTGGAAATGGATTTTATATATAGGTTGAAACTAACTTGGATGCATAATTGGTTCAAATGGGAATTCACAAGCTTTAGGTATGTGCTCCTAAGTGCATGATTGACACAAAGGAAGGCCAGATAGTGAAATATTAATGAGAAAGTGAAACCTATCTAGGTTTGAGCTCAACTAATAATATTGTTTGGAGAAATTTAGCATTAATGGGTCATGGACATACCTAAATTATAGTGATACAAATATCAAATAGGTATCAAATAATATTTCATATGGATCATGTGACTAATAAATGTAAGGTTGCATGAATAATTTTATGGTCAACTTAAAGTTTGACTAGGATATGAGGTATGCAATTGGACTATTTTCCATGATTTTGATTGTATGAAGTTGGATTAATGCTAATTAGGCATGCATTTATCTAAAACATTGAATTGTCACCAATGGACATAATTGGCATTATAATAGGAACTAAATCATCACAATCATTTTTGTTGCCAAAAATGTTCCTTTTGTATATGGACCATTAGCTATTGAAATTTATTCAAAATTAGATGAAGTTGAACTAAAGGCATTTGAAATGAATTTAGATGATGCCAGGATACACTTTTTTGTTAAGCACAAGTATAGTGTAACACACCCCATCCTAAACCTCACCATAACACCAGTTAAGAGGAGACGGTTACTATACTAACCCAAGATCCAATATACCATTATGGAAATAGGATCTAAATTTTTTTATCTCATTAACTTACTTAAAACCTAAGTTCAAAATCACCATTGTGTTTGTCTCATCAAGATGATTCCAATGATATAAAATTTTACTTCAATCCAACCTCTAGATCAAAAGATGTGACCATTTGAATTTATGACAAATCAAAAGACACCATGCAATCAAGTTGGCCACATGGAAACCACGTGGCTATAACACTTAGCTAGTCTCTCGACACCATTTGGAAATTGTTTATTGGCTATTGGAAATTGTTCTCATGCTCAATCTGAGCCAACCATGATATAGGCTTAACGCTCGGTTATGCTATGTAGTCATATGACCTAGTGACTTGGACATCAAGCAAACCTTCACGCAACCCAAAAAATCCTATTGTGATAACGGTTGAGGTTAAATGGGCTAAGAATAAGGATTTTCTTCCTGAGCCATTTGCGAAGTATTATGGCCATGGATTTACCATGGTGGTTCTACAAATGTTTTAGACTCATGCCAGAAATAAAACATCGCTATTAAAGTTATGTGAAGCATGCACTGGTGTTATTCCTCCTTAACTGCTGCCAGTTTACCTCCTCTGGATTCTCAATGGATGAAACACAATAGGAAAAATAGGGTTTTGTCCATCCAGACCTGGGACTTGTCCATTCAAGCTTGCAAAGGTCTATGGTCTCCATGATGATCAAATCAATATACCAAGACCTATAAAAATAATTAGAATCGCGTGAAGGTGTACAAGTCCATAAGGAATAGGGCTCAATCATGTTCATGGCTTAGAGACATAACCATGTAAAACTAGGAAGCATAAACCTAATTCATTAAAGCCCTTTTGAATAGATCTCCTCCCTAGTAAGGAGAATAAGCCCTTCTCAGCCCTAAGCATGGAAAGAGTAAAAACACTGGCCCAAAACTAAGGGTTAGCGTTATGGGAAGACCTAGAGCAACATGCATATAAAATGAACAGGTTAACAAACCAACAAGGGGAGGGGGATCTCTAATACGCAACCCCAGACTATATGGAGTGATGAAGCGATCTTATTACCAAAACAAAATCATGTTCTATCATTCATGAAGGAGCTTCCATACAGGTTACTATAAAAAAAAACCAATATATATATATATATATATAGACATATATATTCATACTAATAGAGTATGAATCCATTTGAACACCGTGACTCTACTAGTCATTCGAAAAAAGACTTACCACTTTTTTCCAGCACCGAGACAACATATGAAATATAACAATGAGGAAATCAGGATCATCATGTGCATAGTAGAGATGCAACATTTTGTAGAGTACATGAATGTAAGTCAAATCATTCAAGCCCTTGAAGTGGTGGCATATGCAGCAGTGAATGCAAGGTTCACTCTAGCTTCAGCTCTTGTTAGCATGGAAATATAAACCCATAACTAGAAACCCAGAACCAAGGTATACATTGTTGAAGACATGGAGGAGACCACCATATAAGGTTATAGGTAAATAAGGATAAGAGGAGGAAATCCTCAATATTACCCCATGACAACATAAGCAATGAAATATTGCAATCAATTTAATCACCATACTAGAATATGAAATAGTTTCCATACTAAATATTATTATGACATAACCAGCAGTATTACACGTTATCCCATCACCTTCAACATTAACACAACACATTAGTCAATTATGTAAATATCAATAATAATGTAGGCATGTATCATGCTTTAATACACCATCTCAACCGGGAGTGTAAACACATTTTACCATGGGTAAAGAGAATAAGAAGCACTTATCTTAAACAATGCAAAAACATTCCAACTAAGAGTGGGAATCTAACTCTCCACCCAAATGTAGACAAGCTACAACCACTATTACTTGTAGTTGTAACCCCCGAGCCATATTCCAAAGATTGAGGTGGAGTGATATCAAAGGGAAGCCTTCAACAAAGGCACATCTAAACCAGAACACCACCAGGTCACCTTGCCTTTATCCTCAAGGAAAACCACTTCTCTCTTTGTAATGCTTGTTCCCAACAATTTTTCAATGGGGTTCTTCAGCAAGTTATAACACTCTTTAGCACTCAACACCGCAGCTTGAGATGCTACCCATTATGCCTCTTTTATAGCTTCTAATCACCATTATCTCTTCTTCTTCTTCCACTTCTACGTGCCAATAGGTTATTTTCCCTTTCTATATTCTACATGGGTGTATTCTCATTGCCCCCCCCCCCCCTCGACAATGCATGTCTCCATGGTTGAATAATATCTAGGTTTTCCCTCTCTTTCCCCTCATGGAAAATGCATCCCATGCCACTTTAAAGTTTTTTTCATGTTTTTCTTGCTAAGGGAGTCAAAGGACACATGCTTATGTCCCTATTCTTTCAGCTAATTTATGGCACAATCATCCCACTCAATCAACTAGGACTGATATTAAAACATTAATTCCCTCAAGCAATGGCATCTGTGTCCCTCTCTCATCCTTTTAAAATAATTACAATTATTTACAAGAGAGAATTATTAGCCAAGGGATATCATAGTCCCCTCCCCTTGAGGGGTACACTTTCCTTGGTGTTCAATGCTAGTATACAACATAGCATACTTGACAATAGTCATATTTTTTCATGGAGCTTTATATATTCATCTCTTTACAACATTTACAATACTTTATGCATTTGCTTCAATCATCAAATAAAGTATGACAGGTTTTAAGTCATAATTCATCCATTTCCAATGGTCCTCCTTATAGCCTTTAGATGCTTTAGATGTGTCAATACCAAATTGGATCATTCTTTTCCATTGTTTCTATGTTGAGTCCTTTGTTCCCTTAGTGAACAATTTTTAGCTCATTGCTTTTGGGCACACCACAATGTGCTCCTGACCCCAACTAGCAATGCTCATTACTAAGAAAACAAATTTTATTTTCCATCCTTCCCTTCTATACTTCTCAGTCCTTCAGTCCTTTTGATTACTCCCTCTCTGCCAAGTCACTCACCTTCCAATTTCAGAAATCTCCTTCTCTTCTTCTTAGTCCTCGAGTAATCCATCCCTTGGAAAGGCTTCCTCACATCGGAAGGAGTTCAAATCCAAGGCATATACCTACCTCCAAAACTATCATATAGGTCATAACATGCTTCATGGTGATCAATGGGAAGCATTGAATATTGGTGTCCCACAATGGATCTACTCCCAAAATATTTGAATTTAACGTATTGTTGTCATTCCACTTTGTGGTCAACTTCATTCATTTGAATGGGAAATCCCATACGCATTTTTACACCATGGGTACATAGATTTCAAGAGAACCATAATAAGGAAAATTTCATAATTTTAAATCACACCTCATTAGTAGTTTATTCATGGGGTGAAATTGGAATTCTACTTTAATTCCTATCATAGCAAAACCAAGTTAGCTCATAACCCAAACCATTATAAATAAAAAAATTGAATTTAGATTCATAATTTAAAAATTCAAAAATTAATGAAATATTGATACTTATCTTAATTTTCTCTTTGTTTCTTTCTTTACCCACACTGGATCGGTTTCCTATCCCGACAAGTATCTAGTAGACTTGTTTTTCCCATAGATATACTAGATCAGTTTCCATCCCAGCAAGAAACCTATGACTTCTCCTCTTTGAGCACATACACACACAAGATTAATTGCCAAGCTCGGCAAGCACCTAGTCCCTTATCTTCTCTTTGACCATGTACACACGCTATATCAGTTTCCAAGCTCACCAAGCATCGAGTTCTTTCTCTTCTCTTCTCTTCGATTTCAAATTTACTAAGTGGCTCATTGGCCACAAGGAGATCACTTAGTAAAAAATAAGTATAAATAGCCAATCACCACCCTACAAATATGGGCACTACCCAAGCACGTAGTCTTTTGTCAACATGAAATATAGGTGTATTCCACACCTTTGTAGGCCTAGGAAACCCCTGTTCTAGGTAAACTACCTGTCCTAAATTAACACAGGCCTAGATAGTCCCATACCTTCCGATCCTAACACATTACAGAAGGGCACAGACAGTCCCATACCTGTCTATCCCAAAGCATTACACAAATCCCAGACACTCCATACCTACCTATCCCAAAACATTACACAATACATGCACATATACATAGTGCACAACAAAACACATACACATACACACAATAATGTTGCCAAACTCAGACGCCACATTGTCTCTATCCATAGACATCAGACCACACTGCGTCTAGTGTCTTTCCAATGCTTCATCGTGGGCATCCATGATTCAAATCTAGAATTTGAGCTTTATTCAAGCTTGTCCCACCATGCAGCAAATCACAATGCTTTCGTTCTACTAATATATCCTTCAGCATTCCCTATTCATAACATAACAGTATGAATCATATTCACATGCTATTAATATCATAGATCAGTCAGGGCTACCTTTTCCTATTTGATTTCTCATTAATCAGGAACCTTTTTATGTCATTTACTTCTGCATTAGACAAGTTTAAATAGTCCCTCTTCCACAGAAGGTCCCTTGACAAAGCCTTGTCAAACAAAATGGCATTTTCATATTTATATGTAACAACATAATCATGTATATTGTATATAAACATATGTGCAACAAGGCCAAGGTTAAGAAACCCTCTTTTACCATTTTATTTTCCATTATTTCTATGGACTAACCAACCACTTATGGTTTCTCCTATGTTGTTGTTGTGTCCAGGAATAACTATCTAATATGATTATGCATTGGCCCTTTTCAACCTTATTTCACCAAGGATTCTTAGCTTCCCTATCACCTACAATCAATTCAAATCAAGGTCCTGAGCCCCGAGTATGTAAATCAAAGGCTTGGCATGTGAATGTCATAAGCGAGAGCAGTCTTTGCATGGATGTGAAATGCAAGCATGAACAATGGAATGTGCAACGATAGAGGATGAAAAAGTGATGTACGAGACCATGCTCAAAATTTCCAAAAGGGTGGAAATAATGTATGAAAATCTACAAAAAGAGACCGAGGAAAAGGAGCGATTGCAACTTCAGTTCTGAGCCATGGAAGAGGCCATGGAAGAATTGAAGCACAACAACCAATGTCTTCAAACAGATAACGGTGAATTGAAGATGCATCTATAAGAAGAGAAAAAGTAAAAACAAAGTTTGCTATGACAATTGCAAGCAAAGGACAAGGCCTTGTAAAAGCTGCAGCATGACCCATGTGAGGTAAAAAGTAGTTCTCTGAATTCTTGTATATGTCTTGATGATGATTTCGCTATTTTTGAAATTCATACCATAGGAATTGGCTCCAAACTGTTGAAGAAAATGGGGTATGAAGGAATAGGATTGGGTGTTAATGGCCAAGGCATTGTCAATCCCATCAAAGTAGAAGAATTACCATGTCAAACAGGACTTGGGTATGTCAGAAAAGAAGTTGGGGAATGCACCGAGACAGCAAGAGAATCACCAACAACAGATGATGAGAATCCCTCATCAGTGCTTTCCAAATCGACATAGGAAGTAAAAGATGTTTATTTTCTTTCGGTTTCGTCGTCACATAGTATGATTTATGTTGGAGATTTAGAGATCCCAATTACACGGACAAACATGAGGCTCCTTACCAAGCGAGGCACAAGGAGGAAAAATAACTTGGTGTTAATAACCAAGGCATAACTCAACCTTTGGAGGTTGTACATAAACATCAATTTGCAGGCTTGAGATACACCAAAGGAGAATGTTTGAAAGTGTCAGATTCTTCCGAGATATCGTCAAAATTGTCAAGGAAAGATAATGATGGGAACACATCCCCATCATCCCATGGCAGTTTCCATTGTAAGGAAAGAGCTGAGGCAAGCTCTCATCGCCATACTTGCACCAGAGACAGTAAGGAAAGGTATAATCAGTTTCGATATTCGAATATTCATTTCGATTATAATCATGCTATTAATGATGGACGTAAAACATGGAATCAAAAAATATGTACCTTTTGTGGATTACAGAACCATACATTTTCTAAGTGTTGGAAAAGAATGGCAGCACACAAAAGGATGAGGTGTGAAAGACCCTCCCAACAATAGGTAAAGAAACATGTTAAGCAGCTTTGTAGGAAGAAGACCTATTGTAGTCATTGTGACAAAAATGGCCATCAAAGATCCACTTGTTGGAGGCTCCATCCAGAGCAGCGCCTTAAAGACAAAGTGTCGGTGCATGAACCAGGTGAAGCAGTTATTCGACAAGCAAAACCACCACAAGGAGGTGACCCATTCACATTGATAAGTGAAAAATGGTTTCTAGATTTGTTAGCATTTCATGGTCGTACTTTTGTAAATCATTTGTTGCATTTTAAAATGTAAAAGTGACGATGTGTTTTCCATCACTTGTTCAGCAACAATAATGGTTGGTCTTATTTTGAGTAGCATGATAAACTGTGAAAGTGATGTCGTGTTTCCATCACTTGTCAAAGAAAACAGTGTTTGGCCTTATTTTGTAAATCATGTGTTGCAGTGATGAGGTATTTTCCATCACTTGTTGAAGAAGCAATGATAAGTTGGCCTTGTTTTCATAGTTGGGGTATTGCGTCCATCTTGATGTAAACTTGACCACCGAGTATGTGTTATAAACTCGTAAGTGTGGAATGCTTGGGTCATTAGTTGGTCATGAGAGTCAAGCATGTAATTTGCAAAAACAATGTACTATAGGTTTCAGAAGTTGCAGGTGTCGGCTCATCGCTTAAGGCTCCGAAGAACAAAGGTGAAGGAGATGGAAGTGAGACCTTTCAGGATGCTTGTGATGTAGACAAGGTATAGAAAAGTTACAGAATTATTTTTCATGCTTTTGGAGGACCAAAAGCTCCTCAATGGGGAGGATTGATCCAGGTGGCTCTAGAGACACACACAGGACAAAGAGGGCTTATGGAAGCTCGAAAATCAAAGTGATTAGAATGATTTCGAACCAGGACCAGAGTGAAGATCTCGTCGTCCTAATCGCGGTGATGTGAACAGTTCATCAAACCGAGTCTATATGTGAAAGTTAGAAGCAATCAAAGTTCAGTTGAATTTTTGCTGACTGGGTAGGCTTAAGGAGGCCACAATTTGGACCAAATCCAGCCATCGGATTCCGGCCAACCTGGGCCAGATTTCGGGCGAATTTGTAGCTTGATTAGTTTGTCTCCTTCAGCCTTAAATTCGAATATTTAAAAATGGCCTTGTATTATTAAAAAAAAAATGTGGTGGCGGGCCACCACCCCCGCCACCCCAATACCATATAAAAAAAAAAAAATAATTGGAAGGACCAATGGCCATGACCCCGCTAGTCCAACCACACCCATTACACAACGATAAACAAATATATATGGGGTGGGCACAAGCCACCTCCGGTGGACCCAACCCACACCCCCCCCCAACCTTTAACCAAGTGCCATGTATGGAGAGTGAGGCCGGCAAGGATCGAACTCGCCCGACCCACGTGAGCCAGCCCCCACCGGGCGGCCTCATGTCATTCGCCACCACCAAAAATGGTACCAATACAATTAAATGCACCCCATTAATACATGAACCCCGTACCATGCCCAATCAAAAAATGTGCCATTTTGCGGGGAGTTATGGGTGGCGGGCCACCCAATGTGGACCCGACACCCCCCCCCCCAAATACAAAAAAACTGTAATGTAATAAAAATAGGAAGGGGCGAGATTTGATCCCTCGACCCCTCCTCAACTATTCTCCTTACTTACCATTGTGCCAACCAACCCCACATGGGTTAATCCACCCGGGATTTAATATAAACACTCATTTTCATAGTGCACCTAGGCAGATGGAGGAACCAGGAGCTGGCATGGAAAAAGAGGCAGAATATTTTTTTATTAATTTTTAATGCAGGTGGAACCATGACTGAGCAAAATTTCCAAGAGGGTGGAATTTTTGCAGTGTCCAAATTGGACAAAATTTATGTTGATCTTACACCTCTCAGAAACACTAACCCGATGATGCAGTCAGTTTCCTGATCTGAGCAGCCAATTTGCTGAGGACCCAGAGGAGGGAATCTTTAATGAATCTAGGGGGAATCTAAAAGATTCCTTGAGCCCCAGATTCTCAATTTCTCATAATTTAGAAATTTGACAGTCGATTTTGCACTATTCGATGCCACAAGTCTAATGGTGCATTTAGATTTTTCATTTTCTCATTTCATTTTCCAGCCACTTTTCTAAGTGGAGTGCAGGTGTTAGCATTTATGTGTGAGCAGCCATTTCCATGCGATTGATACTGTGAGATCGATGGAATGAACCACTTCAACAGTTTGACATCCACTTCTTCAGATGGCCCCTGGATGTGAGGTATATGCAGTGTGTTCATGTACTTCTTTTGCTATGCATTGTGCTATACAGATCCCTCTTTGATGTTTGATGTGGGATCTTGTTTCTTACTTGCTTCATGATTCCTGCTTGATGTGATACAGAATCATTTGTGTGATGTACTTGTTGTCATGATTCGTCCTATTTTATTTGAGATCCCTTTGTTGTATGTTGATGGGATACTCATGTGTCACCATGTATGATTGCATTGAAATCCCTTTTATGCCATGTTGGTGGGATGCTCATCATGCATGAGTTTGTGTCATACTGATAGGAGTCCTTTTAACTGAGAGTTCCTATGGCAGAACATCTCTTAGAGCCACTCCTGCGTGAGGGCATTTTCCTTGTATGATAGCAAAATCACCTCTTATGTACATTGTCACTACTGATAGCACTTAATGCAGTGGCGTACTGTTGAAAATGGCAACAAGAAATGCTAAAAATGGAAGTGCTAAAAATATCACTACTATAAATAGTAGTTTGAGTACCAGTGCTGGATTGAGCAACAGGGAATGAAAAATGGAAGTGCTAAAAATAGCATTCTACTTTTAGCAGTTCAGGATGGATTCCTATTTTTAGTCAGTCCCTGGACTAAAATAGGAAGTAAAATTTGAATTTGAACTTAACCGCTATTTGAAAATAAATTAATTAATTCACCATGAGTTAATTGGTTGTGAAAAATCAAACAAGAAGTCTATTTGAGGACATGAAATAGGTTCTCTATTAATTGAGGAATTTATCCATTAGTTAAAGAGATAAGGATGAGTTCTAATTTGAGTTGTAATTAGTTGGCTCAGTTAACTGAGTCAAATCCAGTTAGATTGATTTAAACAGTTCTTTTAAATTAATGTGAGTTCAGTTAGTTAATGCATGCTTGCATATAACTGCTGCACTTTAGATAACTAAATATTCTCTCATGAATAACTCATGCATGTCAGTTCAGACAGAGACCCAGTTGAGATCATAGGAGGGACAATGTACTATCAATTAGATGGATTTTTCCTATAAAGGAAACTCATCCATGGAGAAGGATTTATCTCCTTCAGGACTGCGCAGTTAGATCAAAGGTTAGTGAGTGTGTGAAGAGGCCAATTCACACATATGGCTTCACTAGACCCCAAGAAAACTTGCGCAAAGAAATAAGAGGCTTGGAGGGCAAAGGAGAAGTTTTGAGAGAGGCCTTTGACTGTCTATGAGTAGCAGAGAGATTGCAGAGAGAACAAGATAGCTTGTGAGCTAATTCTTTTTGTAATCCGGACTATATTTCCACTTGTATGATAATACAGAGATGGGGTTTAGGTTGAGGCTTTCCCCGGGTTATTTATTCTATGTTATGTGTGATTGATTTCTCATTCTTAGGTATATGTGTTCTCATTGATCTTTCTCATATTCGATTAAGCTTCCGCAAAGTTTGTTGTAGAAGTAGATCTTTTATTTTGCCTTAGTACATTGCATAATATGTTGATCTACAGTGGGAATTTCTACATGGTATTAGAGAAAAGATGATCAAGGAAGAACAGTATACAAGAAGGGAGAAGTTTGAAGTTTGTGATTAATGAATATAGAAATCGAGTTCTTATCACATCTCTATTTCACCTATGGCATTCAGTGGTTTAAGACTTGAGTATGCCCTTGATGGCAGCTCGAATTCTATAGCCTAGAAGGATCGCATGGAAGCAATATTAGATGATAATGGTCTGAAGGACTTCATTGATCAAGAAGTCCCCAAGCCGACTGGTGCTACTCAATTGGCGCAATGGAAAAAGTGTGTGGCTAGAGCAACGAGAATCCTTCTGGAGGGAGTTCGAGATCACATAGTCTTGAGTCTTCATGGGAAGGAGACACCATTTTCAATGTGGAAAACATTGAAAGGTCTATATCAGAATAGCAGTGATCAGAGGAAGCTAGTGCTGAAAGACAAGCTTTGGAAGATCAAGCGTGAAAAGGGCGACACGATCTCTACGTATCTAAACAAGGTCACCAACTGCATGGATGAGCTTGGAAGTGTAGGGATCACGACAACTGATGATGACATGGTGAGTCCTGCACTCCTCGGTCTTCCTAAGATCTGGCATAGCTACCAGGACTCGGTTAATGGAAGATAGAAATTGTCAGATTGGGAACGACTTTGGTCAGATTGGATGCAGGAGGAGATAAGAAGAAGCACCAGAGATGGTTGGTTCTTCATCCATGGGGGATGAAGAAAACTGCGCCTTTACGAGTAAGGTGAAGAAGGGGAAGGAGAAGGATTCTCTTTCCCAATCTTGTTCTTCCCATGGTGGGAAGAATTTTGACAAATCAAAAGTGTGATGCTTTCGTTGTCATGAGGTGGGCCATTTTGCTACAAATTGTCCATTGAGGAAATCCAAGAGGGGATCCATGGAAGGACTAGAAGGTGAGGCACTGACCTCATAGTTCAAGTTGGATTTCACACTATTCGCATGCATGGTTTCATCCATGGTGGGGAGTGGTTGGTTTCTTGACAGTGGAGTTTATTTCCACATGACTGGTGATAAGAGTTTTTTCAGTACTTTAGAGGAGAAAGATCTCCAGATACTCATAGCGATGGGTAATGATGAAAAGTATAGTGTCTCAGGTGTAGGCACGGTTTTTTTTCAGAGGGAGCATGGAGCTCGCATTACCTTGACCAATGTCAAGTATGTACCAGGACTGAAGATAAATTTGGTGTCGATCACGATGCTGGAAGACAGAGGCTATGATGTAGTCTTTAGTAAGGGAAAGGTTTTCCTTCAACATATCACCACTAGACAAGTGAAGCAGATCGGTTCATGGGTCAAGAACTTGTATGCTCTTGAGGTTCAAGATGCATGCAAAGCCTTGAGGAGCAAGGCAACTAATGGAGACTTGGTGGTTGAGAGGGAGAGTACATTACCTCTCAACATGCAGCGCCAGAAGAAGTCTTAGACGATTGTGGAGGAGCCATGATTGGTGAAGCAGCTTCAGGAGGTTGTGGAGCAGCCACAACTAGAGAAGCTGAGAGGAGATTGAGTAGAGACATCTACTCATGCAGAGACCTCTAGTAGGGGGAAATTTCGAGCCAGGTGGGCAGAGGGATCACATGCATCCATACCTCCAGGTAGGAGGTGGGGCAATGTGGAGTGATCGTCCCAAGAAGGCTGGAATAGGGGCAGGATCCTTGAGGTACCCAACCTCTTTGATTCAACTTTGCTAAAGGAGCCCCGATGAGGAGTAGTAGGACTAGCTGAGTGGGTAGTGTTGTGGGGAAAAATGCCTATGTAGGATGATCCTATCCACCTAAGGTGTGACAGTGCCTTAGCAACAAACGAGTACAGCTATACTGGTTTCTTCCTTTATGAAATGTGAAAGAAGAGAGATCAATAGACTTACCGGTGTCTTCCGTTTGTCCCTCAATCCAATCTCCCTTCTCTTTGGGTGTTCACAGCTACTTGCCTTCTTGCTTATCCAGCTACAACTTCCTGCAAGATCACAAGAGAACAGCTACTTGCGACAAGAGAACAGCTACTTGAGACAAGAGAAGAACACTACACAAAGACAGATATTCACATTCATAACTGATTTAGGATTAGAAATAAACCAAATACACTAATACATTCACACATCAAAATACATCAACATATAGGAGAAACCAAGATAGCTTTATTGATGAATAACAAGGTTCAGGAAGAGATACAACCCAGAGGGCTCCAATCCAGCATCTCCTTCCCAGCAAATGGAATTCCTATCTTCAGCCCCTTCAAAGCATTAAGCACCCAATGATTCCAGTCTCAAACCAACAGCAATTCTTTGCAATAACAAAATTCCAGCCTCTAGATCTCATGGAGGAGAGATCCATATATAGATGTTTGGAGAGAGGATGAGTCAACTTGAGATCTGACTAGTGTCCTCTCCCTCTATTAGTTCTTGAGTCCACTTGGAGGTTCTTGCTTCCACTTGGAGATTTGGAACCTCTTACTCATCACCAGTCGAATTCCCTGAGGCAAGTGTCATTTTGGAAGCTTCCTGGGTCTTGACACCTTGAGAAATGAGCCTGCCACTTGTCCACTCTCGTTCAACGCAGGTAGCCTTTGTTCCAGTTGAAATTCAACGCAGGTAGCCAGTGTTGGCTTTGACATTCAGCGCAGACAGCTAGTGTAGCCACTGAAATGATCCTGAATTGACTTGTTTCTGAGCAGTTTCAGGTGGAGAACTTTTGTGCTGTGGTTTGCTAGCCTTGTTCCTCTAGGGGTAGGAACAACATGTTTAGGGACTTTGGATCCCTTAGATTATGGACATTTGATGCTTAATGCTACAAGGCACAAAAATGTCTATAACAGTTGCCCCCTAAAGTATGAGGTTGTTTATCGGGCGAAATGCTTTATCAGGGGGATCCGAAGTTCATCCAATGCTGGGAGGAGACCTGTAATACAATACAATACAATACATTATTTTTCATACTGCTTTCATGATCTAGCTGAGGCGGGCATTCCCATGCTCAGCTTTATAAATTCATTTTTTTGTACATAGAACAGACAACCGTCTGGTGGTAGACTGATAATTTTGATGAAATTATCATCCTTTGAGTAGGATGATCATCTGCTGCAATGATGTACATGTCAATGTCTTTATCTTTCCTGAATATATATCGCAGCCCGGATGGATGAAACTAGATCCGGGGTCTTCAAACTTGTTCGATCTTCACTCTAAGTACAAGTTGATCCATGTGAGAAATGTTCTGAAGTCGAACATGGAAAGACATCGCTTGATTACTGGTCAATGATGTAAACCGTTAACAAGCGCGAGAGGAATCACCGATAATGATAATGACCCTCAAGGTACTGCAGTACAATTCACGTGGTGTGAATAAAGGACTTGGTGTCGAACACCACGCAAAATCTTTCGGTCGAAGGTCATTGATGTATACCTGTCGCCGGAAGTGAGAAACTTGCCATTGTGGCATGCAAGCTTCAAAGTACTGAAGGGGTTGTTCCTAGATCAACTTCTTGGATAACGGGCTGATGTCGACAAGAAGCGATCCATCACAGGAGGGCTTTAATGAATCCCACATCAGTGACACGGAACGGAGCTAATGATTTTAATGGAGGTGAAAACGATCTGTGACATATGATTCAGGGTGGCGGTCATGAATGGATGAAGGATAATGTATGGCAGTGGATGGGACACGGTTGACTCTTTCTGAACGACTTCTCTTGAACATATGGTGAAACTGATGCGATGGATTGGTAGCATTACCCCAAATATGGATGGTATGGCGAGACCATGGATGTGACCGGTGAATGAAACAACCCAACTCGATTGTGGTACGGCGGAAAAGTGTCATGTTCAAGAGCGACTTGCTACCATCAAAGTTTTCTTTAGTTTCTCCCAATTTTTCCCCAGTCATTGCTGACTAGTACCTCTTTATTTTTGTCAAGCTTGAGGAGGATAACATATGCTTGTTCTATAACCTGCCCTTCGGGCAAGCCCATCGCTATGTTTTAACGAGCCTAGCGATAGTGAAACTCGTTCTCGTCTAAAGACAAGTTTGTCGCTATTTAATGATTTTAACGAGTCTAACGACAAGGATAACTCGGTCCTTTTCATTTTTAGAGAGTCTGAAAAGGTACATAAAGTCAAATCCAAAATTCCTTTTTCGTCATCTAATCCCTTAAGTCCGAAAAAGTATAAAACAATACAGAAGGGATGAGTTTTCCAGAGTTTTAATGAGCCGAACAAAACAAGCGCTCGATCTTTTTGTGCAATAATCCCTCAGGTCCAAAAAGATTAAAATCTAGAGGAGGGATAGCTCTTCCGGTCGCTTTAACGAGCTGGAAGGCCAAAACTCGGCAATCTTTTCATATTTTACGAGTCAATTGAAAAGAGCTTAAAGAAGACTCGTCTTTTGAGGAACGAGTGATAAACAGGGATAGCAGTTGATTCCAGGTACATGTTGGAATTTTCCAATCACGGCAGTGTCACAAGGATGGCTAGGTGAAATCACTCTTCGCAGCTGTTCCTCAAAATGGGTAAACAATCATATGGAGGTGAACGATCGGCCAAATGAAAAGTGGAGGTGACGGTGCAAACACGACCAAGGCTTTAACGGCTGATGATATTACATTCATAGTGGTTATTTACCGGGATAGTTCATTTTTTAACGAGCTTAAACGCAGGTGGAAACATTTGCTCGATCTTATGTTTATTTTTTAACGAGCATGAACTATGCGCTAAAACTGCTCGGATCTTGCGCTTATTTTTTAACGAGCATGAACTTTATGCTAAAACTGCTCGATTACCCAGTCATATGATAAGAATGTCTCATGTAAGATTCCATTTTTTATCGAGCTTGCGCCTTACCAAAGCTTTGCTCAGCATCCTTCCTTTATGCAAGTTAGGAAACGGCTAACCCAAAAAACAGATAAATAACTGCTCTTTGCTTGCACTCCAAAAGGTTTGCATGCCCCCAGGTATAAAGTACGATTTCAAAGTTACCTCTACTTCATTTCCGTCAAAACTTTCGTTTCACTGGGAGAGGCCTACCTCTTTCAGGTTACCCAAAGATTGTCTCGTTAATCTTTCAAACAAAACACTTCTTCAGCAATGTCTACCGAAATAGACAAAGGTGAGTGACGATACCCGCCCTCTCACATAACTTTGACAAGAGAATCTTATTCCAGAACAACCCCTCTTCCAACCACGGACGGGGTACGGACTAGTCATATTCTCCCGCGGAAACCTACCCTATACCCAAAGTTTTCCTGCCGAAGCAGACCAGGACGCATGCCCCCTGGGTTCCAGTCATATCCTCCCGGATTACTCGTGCTCATCAGGAGGACGGACCGTGGGTTGAGACACTTCTTGCGTGAATAGACCATTTAGGGATGGTACATGACTATTTGCGATGCGTGATCCGGGAAACGAAATTTGGTCCACGAGCTTGACCACTCTTCCTTCATGCAGAAAACACATTACTCTAAAGAGTGAGGAGACAATAGCTCCCATGCAATATATATAGTCTCTTCCAAGGAGTAGGTTATAATCCAAGGTTCCTTGAACGACCATCACATTCATTTGAATGGTCTTCCCTTTCAATGTTATAGGCACATTGGGGAGGATCCCTAAAGGTCAATTGGTTCCTTTATCAAAACCTGATAGATTTCTCATTTCAGATAAAAGCGCTGGCGAACCAAGCACTTTCCAAGCAACAGAGGAAAGGATACTCACAGATGCCCCCTCATCAACGATAGTGCCAGCCATTACCATTCTGTATATTTGAACGATAATCCTGAATGGTATGCTTGCTGGCAACCGGGGTCTGCCTAGTTGGTTCCAGTCAAAGGACATAACCAGGTTGCTTGGTGGTGGGACCGAATATACGGCCGGATATCGCTCTGACGAACTTCCTTCCTGCAATAAAGGAATGGGGGCATTGCCCCCTCGTTCATCAGAGTCAGTGTTGATGAAGAGAATTTGGACGATGTCGTCTTAATTCTCCTCTGTGATGGTATCATTCGAAGATAGAGCCTCTGAAGGCAAAACCGGGTCAACTGCCGTATCAACCTTTTGACTTTCGTCAGGCATGGATCCAGACGGTTCATCTTCAATGATAGGTGCTTCAGCTGACCATCTGGGCGGTTCAGCGGGGTTCTCAACTAGTGAAGGACTTGGCAGGAGTTTTTGATATCTAGGAGGAAGTTGCGCTCGTAAAATCGGGCGATCTTCCAGAACTCTTTTAGCCTCATCTAAGAAGGGACAACGGTGGATGGCGTGATCGCCTTCACACAGTTTGCAGGGAAATCTAGATTTCCCTCTCTGTCCTGTGACTTCACTTTCACTAGTTGACGGTGAGCAGTCAACATGGCTATCAGAGGTTGATGCTACCGAATTGTGCAAACGGGGAGACCAGTCCCTTAGTATTCGAGGGATACAGGGACAATCTCTATGGAAGTGGTCTCCCTTGCATATGACGCATGGCGATTTAGGCCTTGTCAGTGCTGTGTGTGGATTTTTGTCAGACGACACTTGTTTGCCCCCAGTCACCTTTGGCTCCTTCTTCTTCTTCTCTTTCTTCTTCTTTTCCTTCTTCTCCTTAGGAACCTGGTTTTTTGTTTTACCAGTTCCGTCAAGCGAAGAAGAAGGAGGAGAGGAAGATGAAGTAGAAGGCTGGTGGGCAACTCTAGTCTGGTCTAACTGTTGACTCGACTGTTCAGGAATGGTGGTGTTCTGAACGACATTGGTTGAAAAGAGCCAAACTGGCAGGCCAATTGTCAGTCCTGGAAGCGACAATGTGGCCATGTGGGGCGCACCAACATCTCCCCAAGAGGAGAAGGGACTAGGATTTCCACCAAGGGGAATTCCTTGGTTGGTGTGCTCCATTTTTCAACCTAAAGATCAACGCAGGAATAAAGGGTGATTGTTCTGTTTAAAATAAATTTTAACGATGCTTTAGACACAACTTGCTTTTTCAGTTTTAAAGAGTCGAGAAAAGGCTAAAGATGACTCTAGTCTCCTTCGATGTTTTAACGAGCCCGCAGTGACAAATGCTCGGATGGACTTTTTCTGTTATAGAGTCTGAAAAAGGCCAAAAGGAACTGCTCTGGAGTTCTAGGCAGAGGGTGTGCCAAACTTTTCGCAAAACCGCAGAATACTTTTTAGGGTACGGGCGGTCGATCTTCCTGAATGTTGTGTTTAGTGCATTGCGATCAGTAGGGCGGCCGACACGGCTTCCTAAGGATAAAGGTTTTATGCCTATAGGGGTCTCCCAATATATACGCGACGGTACGTGGGAGCACAATCCGTACTGGCGCTATCGTCCCTCAGGAGGAATCACCCACCTTCCACGAGATCGACAATCACCAGGCTTAACGACGCCGGAACACGTCTCTAGCCTAGACCTCTATGTTGTGCGTTATGTTACAAAGCGTTGTTAAGTTCATTCAATTTATTTTAGGTTGATCTTTTTAAAGTTTGCCTTTGAAGGTTCACCACGAGATGTATGATACAAATTCCTAAATGCAGTCTAAAGATGATAAGCAAGCTTTATATCTTTTCAACTTTGAAAATCCTAGCTACTAAGGGAAAATAAAGACACCATCTTTTCTCAAAGAGCAATCAGCACAGTCTAATGCACTTTTCCTAAATCCAACATGCAAACTATCAGATGCAAAATGCACAATGCAGGTGTTTGTTTTCTGCTTTCTTAGTATTGATGCCTACAAAGAAAGGTTTTTGTACAACTTTGAATTTGCTTTTAAATGATCAATACAAACAAGTTCACTTTTTCGAAATCAGAGAAGATAGAAGAGATTACAACACTTAACGATTTTCGAAATAAAGACTTGTTTTGACACCTAAAAGAGACAAATTCAAACCAATAAGCAAAAGTAAATGTATAATCAATCTGCAAACAGCCAATGAACTCTCTTCTAAGATCACAATCAATCAGATCTGAATCAAAGGCTACAGGATGACCATTTCACTCATGCAAAGGAAGACTGTAAATGATGCCACAAACACATAAAAACACTCACAGTATTTTTGTACAAAAGGAGGCGGAATGTAAGCAGAGAAAATGAGTTTTCAGACTGGTACCTATGCTGGTTACAGGCTGCAAAAATCAGAGATCAAAACAAGGCAAAACAGAGCAGAGAACCCCAGCTGCACAAGGACAAACTGGTTCAGCGCAACCTCAACACAAGGGTTTTGACATTCAGCGCAGGTAACCTTCACGGGACCTGTGTTGAAATGCAGAATCCCTTCACTGGGTCTGCGCTGAAGGAGAAACTCTCGTTTCCCTCAGGTTCTGGGTCACAGTTTGCTACTCAATCAACTGTTTCAGGCCAAATAAAAGCAACAAGCAAGGTGTAATCAAAGGGATGCTTTGAAGGCTACTAAGATCTATTACAAGGATCATCAAATCATTTGTGAATCCATTGTTAAGATCATAGACAAGTCTAGCAATTGGATCAAAGCAGCAACTTTCTACTTTGCATCCGGGAAAGATGCAGTTCGATTGTTGTTGTCAAGTCTATGATGCAAACAGTGATAGAAACACAAATAAAATGACTAAACAAATTTCCCCAGTGGAGTCGCCAATTTGTTGTGGGGAAAAATGCCTATGCAGGACGATCCTATCCACCTAAGGTGTGACAGTGCCTTAGCAACAAACGAGTACAGCTATACTAGTTTCTTCCTTTATGAAATGTGAAAGAAGAGAGATCAATAGACTTACCGGTGTCTTCCGTTTGTCCCTCGATCCAATCTCCCTTCTCTTTGGGTGTTCACAGCTACTTGCCTTCTTGCTTATCCAGCTACAACTTCCTGCAAGATCACAAGAGAACAGCTACTTGCGACAAGAGAACAGCTACTTGAGACAAGAGAAGAACACTACACAAAGATAGATATTCACATTCATAACTGATTTAGGATTAGAAATAAACCAAATACACTAATACATTCACACATCAAAATACATCAGGATATAGGAGAAACCAAGATAGCTTTATTGATGAATAACAAGGTTCAGGAAGAGATACAACCCAGAGGGCTTCAATCCAGCATCTCCTTCCCAGCAAATGGAATTCCTATCTTCAGCCCCTTCAAAGCATTAAGCACCCAATGATTCCAGTCTCAAACCAACAGCAATTCTTTGCAATAACAAAATTCCAGCCTCTAGATCTCATGGAGGAGAGATCCATATATAGATGTTTGGAGAGAGGATGAGTCAGCTTGAGATCTGACTAGTGTCCTCTCCCTCTATCAGTTCTTGAGTCTACTTGGAGGTTCTTGCTTCCACTTGGAGATTTGGAACCTCTTACTCATCACCAGTCGAATTCCCTGAGGCAAGTGTCATTTTGGAAGCTTCCTAGGTCTTGACACCTTGAGAAATGAGCCTGCCACTTGTCCACTCTCGTTCAGCGCAGGTAGCCTTTGTTCCAGTTGACATTCAACGCAGGTAGCCAGTGTTGGCTTTGACATTCAGCGCAGACAGCTAGTGTAGCCACTGAAATGATCCTGAATTGACTTGTTTCTGAGCAGTTTCAGGTGGAGAACTTTTGTGAATTGCTGTGATTTGCTAGCCTTGTTCCTCTAGGGGTAGGAACAACATGTTTAGGGACTTTGGATCCCTTAGATTATGGACATTTCATGCTCAATGCTACAAGGCACAAAAATGTCTATAACAGGTAGAGACAGATGCGGATGGAGTGGCAGAGAGAGCTACAGTGTAGGAGTCCCAGGACTATGTAGAGCTAGCAGGTTGCAACAATGCGAGAGGCACAGGAGTGTTGCACCAGTGCAGGATGGCACAGAGAGGTGTGAAACGGTGCGAGATGCATGGAGTGTTGCAGTAGCTTAGAGGTCAGAGAGGGAGAACTTGTCAACAGCAGGTAGAGCTTCAGCATCAAAGTATGTTTCTAGCCCAACAGAGGTCAGTTGGGAGTTTTTTTTGTTTCTAGAGTTGTTGGAGCAACCACACTTGGTAGAAGTGTTGCATGCAGAACATTCCAAAGGTACAAGATCAAGTTCGAGTTGAAGCCTTTCTTGTTGAGAGGGAGTGTTGAAAATGGCAACAAGAAATGCTAAAAATAGCACTACTATAAATAGCAATTTGGGTACCAGTGCTAGATTGAGCAACAAGGAATGAAAAATGGAAGTGCTCAAAATAGCATTCCATTTTTAGCAGTTTAGGATGGATTCCTATTTTTAGTCAAACCCTGGACTAAAATAGGAAGTAAAATTCGAATTTGAACTTAACAGCTATTTGGAAATAAAATAATTAATTCACCATGAGTTAATTAGTTGTGAAAAATCAAACATGAAGTCTATGTGAGGACATGCAACAGTTTCTCTATTAATTGACAAATTTATCCATCAGTTAAAGAGATAAGGATGAGTTATAATTTGAGTTGTAATTAGTTGGCTCAGTTAACTGAGTCAAGTCCAGTTGGATTGATTTAAACAGTTTGTTTAAATTAATGTGAGTTCAATTAGTTAATGCATGCTTGCATATAACCGCTGCACTTCAGATAAATGAATATTCTCTCATGAATAACTCATGCATGTCAGTTCAGACAGAGACCCAGTTGAGATCAGAGGAGGGACAAGGTACTATCAATTGGATGGATTTTTCCTATAAAGGAAACTCATCCATGGAGAAGGATTTATCTCCTTCAGGACTGCGCAGTTAGATCAGAAGTTAGTGAGTGTGTGAAGAGGCCAATTCACACATGTGGCTTCACTGGACCCCAAGAAAAATTACGCAAAGAAATAGGAGGCTTAGAAGATAGAGGAGAAGGTTTGAGAGAGGCCTTTGACTGTTTATGAGTAGCAGAGGGATTGCAGAGAGAATAGGATAGCTTGTGAGTTGATCCTTTTTATAATTCGGATTATATTTCCACTTGTATGATATTACAGAGTTGGGGTTTTAGGCTAAGGCTTTCCCCGGGTTATTTCTTATGTGTTACATGTGATCGATTTCTCATTCTCAGTTATATGTGTTCTCATTGATCTTGCTCATATTCGATTAAGCTTCTGCAAAGTTTGTTGTAGAAGTAGATCTTGTATTTTTTCTTAGTACATTGCATAATCTATTGATCTACAGTGGGAATTTCTACACCTACACCATCTTGACACCGAGGCCCAGAGACGTAGTCCCTCCTGGACGAACTCCATTATCAACGGCTTATGTTTTCATGTGCTGATGATTTTCATGTTCTTCTTCTTTACAACATGTAGATGTATTCATTTATGCTATTTTAAAAATGCAATTTAACACACCACGAAAGTAAAAGGTCTTGGAAGAGTCCTCTATCACTCCCAGACTTGGATTAGTCCCTGTGAATCGTAGGAGTTAACTTCTTTCTCTTCTTCCTGCAAGGACAATCATTCCTCAGTTTCTCTTCCCCACAACATCAACAGGAGAATACCTTCTTCTCCTTTCAACCTCATGAGGCCTCTTCTTTCCGCTACCATTTTTCCTTTTCAAGGATTCATCTTGATATGTCATTCATTACAACTATTTTTGTAGTTCGGCATTCAACTTGGCCAACTCTTGTTGTTTCCGAGTGATATTCTTAAGTCATATACTATAGATATTTAACTCATCTTCCAAGTCCTTGAGCTCAACCTTAAAAATTCTAAAGGTTCTCTTCCTTTGGAGGTATGTCCCTCTTTCTCATTCTTGGTGGATTTTTTCCATTTCCTGTTGCACCATGCCATGATACATGTTTTCCTTCGATACTACCGAGTCTTATTATCTGCTGCAACACACACTCAGTTGTTAGTGCATTAATAGATATAAGAAAATATATATCAATTGCATTGCCCTATTGTGCCAATATAGCTACCCTACAACTACACACATGTCTCAATTCACATATTAACCACATGTCTAAGAAAATATAGGACTTAAATATCTCAACATAATTTTTCAAAAGCCAGAATTTATACATTCACACGAAAGTTGAACATGCCCTCATTGATTTTCCATGTAAATAAATAAGACCAAGGTCATGGGACACGTATTCCAAGTTGAATTTTCAAAAAAACATAGTGATGGGGATCACTGGTGATTAATAAATGGCTATGGAAATTGGCAAAGGAAAATAATGGAAAATAGGAGAAAAGGGAGATGAAAGGTCGCATATTTGCATGAGAGGGAAATTGAAGGAAAATTAAGGGAAAATGAAGAAAATAGAGGCCTCAATGATAAAAAGGCTTCTGAGGATCAATTCACAACCTTTTGTTAGTTTAAGCTTGGAGATCTCTTCTATTCTCTTACTCTCTCATACTCTTGCACACTTAGACCATTCTTGGAGCATGCTTGGAGAACTCTAGTATTCACTTGGATTTGGAGAAACAAGGCAAGGGAAAGCAAGAAAACACAAGGGAACAGTTGGATCAGTCGCTACAGTTGGATTTCTTTGCAGGTAACAGGTTACATCTATGTTTTCCATGCTGATTTATGGATGCATGGTGTATGCAAGTGATTATTTGGTTGTGTGTTGTCATTGGAATGGATGATTTTCTAGATTGACAGTGTTTTTAGCCTTACCTTGCCATTTCCTGGATAACCATGGCATTGTGGATTTTCCCATTTTATTTTTTTCTGGTTGGTGCTCATAATTCCTTATGGTTGTGGTTTGGAAAAAATGCTCTAGAAGCCCTGGAACAACTTGGGTTGAGTTACTAGTCTGGAGCCTAGGTTGGTACGGACCCTCTGAAGCCCTTAGTGGGTTGAGTTACTAGTATTTTGGAGCCGAGTTTAACACATGCTTTAGAGCCCTAGAGGGTTGTGGGTTGAGTTACTAGTTCCTAGAGCCCTAGATAGCCTAGGTAGAGACCAATATGGTTGGTGTTATTGATGTCTAACCATGAGTTGGAATCACTGGTTGAGGGTTGAGGTGGTTTGGCCTCTAGAAACCCTGGTTTGGTTTTTTTTGGTTTATTCCATGAGATTTGACGTTAATGCTTGGAATATGGTGCATGGGTGATTGGTTGAAAGAGAGATTTGGTTCAGCTCAATTTATGACCGGGTGGTACGTGGAAGTCCCTGACTTGGTTGGTATTTTCATATATTAATAAGAGTTATTATTCTATTGTGATTCATGCATATTTGTAGCAATTATGTTGGTGATATTATGGCTGAGTTTCCATGGTTCCTATGTTGGTTATTTACTGGTTATTTATTGGTTACATGATGTATGTTATTTATGGCTCCTGTCATGAATGGTTTAGTTATTGATTGGTTGATGAATGTATGGACTAATAAGTGTTGTTGCAGCTATGTGGAGAGGGCATAGGGCCTTTTCATTTATTCTCAGATGAATATCATACTTTTATGATCATATATGCATTCATGACATGTAACTTACATGTATGCCATGTGTTTGACGAAATGTCTAATATGTTCTAGTCAGTCTAGGTCAAGTTCTGAGTTGATATTGAATGTTTAGCTTTGTCATTGTGTCAATTATGATTCTCTGGTGAGAATATTGAATTAATGAGTAGATATTTATTTATAACCTACAGGTACTATGTACACAAAGTGTTTGCACAAATGAGTAATTTGGCCCTCCAACTTCCCAGGGTCATAACTTTGGCATACAATCTCCATTTGACTATCATAATACCTCGTTTTGAAGATCTCCATGAGGAGTATGAAAAAATATAGGTGAACCTATCTTGGAATATTTTTTTCTCTCTCTCTATTTTCCCTGAAAATGTCGTTTAAGCCCTCAGAATGGCTTCGGAAGTTCAGAACCTGAGAAACTTGCCAAAATAGAAAATTATGTTAAATTTAAGGAAATGAAATTGAAAAGAAATAGTGTTGGGTCAAGTTAGGATGAAAACAGTGTGATCATGTGTCACTAGGTGTTTGCAGTCAATTATGGACATGCAGACCCCATTTTCCATAATTGCATCTTCGAAATTGGGTCTTGCATAGTAACTCTCATCTCATGTTTACCCTAGTGAGCTTGTGAATTTGGGTAAATGTGGGAGGAGGCATTACAAAAGAATTTGCCAAGGAGAACAAGAATATTTAGGGTGGAGTTTAACATTAACACATAGGAAACAATCAGCCTCTATTGAGGCTCTTAGCCTCCTACAACATACATTCCATGGGATTTCCACATCCCAATTAGCATATAATACATATGCCTACCATTCATTGAACCAAGTAGCATTGTAAAGAATACACATTGCACAGGGACATAATTGTACCAAGCATACAATATCACATCACCCAACCAATGGTGATGGTATGCTACAAGTAACTCACTTCCCTATAAGTAGTTCTACAAAATTAAAGAGAGGATAACTTCCAAGGCCACAACCACCGGTTGTCCAACATTCAAGAGTGTGCACTTCCAAGGAACTTATCACAATAAAACATCGAACATCACTGTAGTTGGTGTGTAATACAGATCAAATTCTATGAGTAATGTACCATCATTGTTATGAAACCAGTTCACAAAAAGATAAAAAAGATAGTTGAACGCCTTAGAATTCAGCCTCTTCGAGGGGGCAACATCCTTTACATTACACAAATGAACAATTCTTGGATGATTCAAATGACAAAACCTCCTTTCTATATATAGGAGTCTAAGGGGTCACAATATAACCAATCCGACCTAACAATAATAATATAAAGGCACAAAAATAACAATAGAGGGATTCTATGGGGCACAGTAATAACAATATGGGGACAATAGGGGCACAACAATATTAATAAGGGATATAACTACAATATTAAAGGGGGCATCAATAGTATTATAGGGACCTAACATGCCCCTCTCCTTCAAAAAAGTGTTGTCCTCAACGCTTGAGTAGTTCTGGATGCTTTTGTATAAAATTCTCATCCTCCCATGTGGAATCTTCAGCGGATAAGTTCTTCCACTTGATGAGATACTCTGAAATGGATCGATTTTGTACTTGTCGAGTTCTTATTTCTATGAATCCTTCTGGTTCCAATATAATTGTTCCTTCCTCATCAAGTTCTAGAAATATTGTTTGAACTGGGAGCTTGTCGCCTATAACCTTCTTTAAACATGAAACACGGAAAATTGGGTGCACTCGAGAAGTTGCAGGAAGCTCCAATTTGTATGCCATAGTACCAATATTTTGCAACACCTTGTATGGACTATAATACTTTGGTGACAATTTATTATCCTTCTTAGCTTGCTTGAGGGACATTTGTTTATATGGTTGTAGCCGTAGAAATACCCAGTCACCTACATCAAAACTTCTTTCATTGCGATGTTGATATGCCTGTTGTTTCATTCTATTCTGTGCCAACACGAGGTTATCCTTTAAGAGTTGGAGAACTTGTTGTTGATGCTCGATGTGATGTTCCACTGCTTGAACCTTAGAATTTTCTCTTAAATATGATGTGATGGATGGTGCTAATATCCATAAAGTGCCATAAATGGGGTCATTTTTGTTGTAGTATGGAAGGAAGTGTTATACCACCATTCAGCAGAGGCAACCATTTGACCCATTGTGTTTGTTTATCAGATACAAAGCAACGAAGATATCCTTCCAAACATTTGTTTAGTATCTCCGTTTTCCCATTAGATTGAGGATGATAAGATGAGCTATGAGCTAACTGAGTACTAAGACAAGAAAATAATTTTGTCCAAAAATTTCCTGTAAAAATGGGATCTCTGTCACTTACAATAATCTTTGGGTTTCCATGTAGCTTTTGAATTGTTTCCATAAATGCCGTAGAAACTGTACTGGATTTAAATGGATGTGATAATGCACAAAAGTGTGCATAATTGGTAATTCTGTCAACTACCACCATGATGACACTCTTTCCCTCAGACTTGGGTAAACCTGTGATAAAATCCATTGAAACCTCCTCCCAACGTTGGCTTGGAATGGATAAAGGTTGTAATATACCTAGTGTCTTAATTGTTTCAGCTTTATTTTGTTTGCATACCAAACATTCCGCCACAAACTTTTGAATATCTGATTTAAGGCCATCCCAAAAAAATTCCTTCTTAACCCTGTGGTAAGTTTTTAAAAATCCTAAGTGCTCTCCTAAGGGGGAAGCGTGCAATTCCAAAAGAATCTTTTGTTTGAGTTGGAAATTCTTACAGAGGTATAAGCGATCTTTGTACCATAAAAAATCATTTTTCCAGCTAAATGTATCAGATGTACTAGAATCTTGTTGTAACTTTCGAATAAGTTCCCACACTTCTTCGTCATTCTTCCATTCCTCCCTTGCTTCATTTATCCAATCCGGTTGGATAATAGAAATGGTGCACAACAATGCTTCCACATCCTCATCCTTTCTTGAGAGTGCATCTGCCACAACATTTTGCTTCCCTTTTTTGTATATGATTTCAAAGTCATAACCCAACATCTTTGTGACCCATTTTTTTTGTTCTTCAGAGGATAATCTTTGTTCTAAAAAGTGTTTAAGGCTATCATGATCCTTTTTTACCTTGAAGTGTCTTCCCATTAGGTAGGGTCGCCATTTTGTAAGTGCATGTAGTATTGCCAACATTTCCTTCTCATAAATAGCTTTGTGTAAATATTTTCCCTTGATTGCACGACTTTCGAAAGCAATGGGTATTTCATCTTGCATTAAAACAGCACCAATTCCATTTCGAGAAGCATCACATTCCACAATAAAGGTTTTTGTGAAGTCTGGTGTAGCTAAGATCGATGCTTGTCACATTGCCTCTTTAAGATATTCGAAGGCCTTTGTTGCTTCTGGAGTCCATGAAAATGCATCTTTCTTCAACAATGTTGTTAGAGGTGCTGCTATTTTCCCATAATTCTTAACAAACTTGCGATAATACCCTGTCAACCCGAGAAATACTCGCAAATGCTTTATGGATGTGGGGATTTCCCATTCCTTAATGGCTTTAATTTTGCTAGGGTCTACCTTAACTCCTTCATGAGATACAATATGACCCAGATATTCCACCACTTGCACTCCAAAGAAACATTTGGATCTTTTTGCATATAATTTTTTCTCCTCCAATAGTTGTAGCACCCTGTCAACGTGTTCAACATGATCCTTCCAAGACTTGTTGTAGATTATTATATCATCAAAAAATACTAACACAAATTTTCTAAGGAAGAGTTTGAAAATGGAATTCATCAAACCTTGAAATGTAGAAGGTGCATTGGTAAGGCCAAAAGGTATGACCAAAAACTCATAGTGACCCTCATGAGTTCTAAATGTTGTTTTCGGAATGTCTTAAGTATTCATTCTGATTTGATGATATCCTGAACAAATACCTAACTTGGTGAAGTAAATTGATCCATGCAATTCATCCAATAATTCATCAATGACAGGAATGGGAAACTTATCTTTAATAGTGAGCTTGTTGAGCTCCCTATAATCCGAACACATGCGCCATGATCCATCCTTCTTGTGTACCAATACTACTGGAGCAAAGAAAGAACTTTGGCTAGGTTGAATTATACCAGCCTCAAGCATTTCTGCAACCATATGTTCAATTTCACTCTTTTTGGCATAAGGATATCTGTACGGCCTGATGTTTGGAGGAACACTTCCTGGAATCAAATGAATAGCATGATCATGATCAAGAATAGGTGGGAGACCTATGGGAGTCTCAAATACCTTGGAATGATTGTCCAAGACATTTTGGAGATCTAGAGAAATAGATGATTTTGATGTGGAAACATCTAGCGAACATAATTGTGCAATTACACCTCGTTGTTCCTTTTTTAGAAGCTTTGTCATACCGTTAGAGATTATTATCTTTCCCGGTTTCCCTGTAATACCCCTTAATTCAACTTCCTTTCCTTCCGCATAAAATTTCATAAAAATTTCTTGAAAGTTAAAAGCTATTGTACCCAAGGATTGTAGCCATTGGACTCCTAGTACAACATCAGCACCTCCCGTTGGAATGGAAAGCATTGGGCTATTCAATACATATTCTCCCATGGATAGCTTGATATTATGGCACTTTCCAGAGCAATTTATCATTCATCCATTTGCAACCATCACTTGACACTCTGGTACTGGATATAGGAAGCAATTCAATTCTTTTGCTATCTTACAATGAATAAAATTGTGTGTACTTCCTGAATCGATCAACACATTACCTTTTTCTTCTTGATTTGTCCTTCTATCTTGATGGTTTGAGGAGTGGTAATTCCAGCCAATGCATTACAAGATATGGTCGGATTCATTTGTTCTTTATCTAGGCTTTGTTCCTAGAGTATATCCTCTTCCTTTGACCTTTCTTGTTCCTTTTCTTCTTCCTCTTCACAATCTATGTAGAATAATTTCTTCTCAGCACACTTATGACCTTTAGTGTATTTGCTATCACAACTGTAACAAAGCCCTTTTGCTCTTTTTTCTTCCAATTGTTGTGGTGTCAACCTTATAGGTTGTGGAAGGCTAGCGGCAACAACACTTCCATCTTTATAGTTGTGAGTGGTATGCTTCCTGGTTGCCATAATTTTGCTTTCCATTTTTCTTGCTAACCTGAATGCCTTCTCTAATGAATCAGGTTCCCAAAGGAACATAATGTTGGATATTATCCTTTAAAGTCCCTATGAACACATCAATCCTATGCTCCTCTGGAATATTTTTTATCCTTATGTTCACTTTTTGGAACTCCTCAATGTGCTCCATTATTGAACCCTTTTGTTTGAGACTTATCAATTGGCTAAAAAAAGTGTTGCTTTTTGTATCCTCATAATGTGCTATCAATTCTTCCGTAAAAATTGCCCAAGTGATAATTTGTTTACGAGAGCAAAGCCATTGATACCATACAAACTGATTTGGTTCCAAATATAAAGTTGCAATATGCACCTTTTGTGTGTTTTTCACATTATTGAGATCGAAAAATTGCTCCATCTGTAGTATCCATGTTGTGGGATCCTTGCCATCAAACTTCCTCATATCTATTTTTGGAATATGGTGGGTCTTCGATCTAGCATTAGAGTCTATGAAATCATTATTAACTTTTCTTTCGTTCTCATCATTAGTTTCCTTTAGTACCCTTTCACCATTAGTGACCATTTCTTTTAGCAACTTATTCAAATTTATCTTCAATCCTTCCATCTTATCATCCATGCCATCCATTTTAGCATCCATGCCATTCATCTTAGCATCCATGCCGTTCATCTTAGCTTCCATGCCTTCCATCTTAGCTTCTATGCCTTTCTTTAAACAATCCATCTTAGCTTCTACGCCTTTCTTTAAACCATCCATCTTATCTTCTACATCTTTCTTTAAACCATCCACCTTAGATTCTGTTACTTTTTGTGCAAGTGACACTTGTTGCACTTGGTCTCGTAATTTTGAGATATCATGTTGCATTTCTTCCTCTTCTTCATGGGTCATGCTAGAGCTTTCAATTTGCTTACTAGGTGTTTGAATTTTCTTTCCTCAAGGCATCAATTACCAATAATAATGCTTTACTATGCCCTTTGAATTCCTTCAAAATAATTTTTCAAACCAAGCTTATGCAAAAATTAATAAAAAAACTACACGCATTTTTTCACTCTGTAGGAGCTTAATATTGAATCTGATGTATCTCTGTAATTTCAGATCATCCAGTTCTAAAATTGCAACCTACAGTATCCCTCTGTGTCCTCTTTCCAATGCCTCCAGTATGATCGAATTTAGATTCTTCAAGGCAGAGTTATGCACAATATCCCAAGATGACCTGATTATAGACCTTTCCAGAAGAGTGAACTTGTATGAAGTGCCACGTGACACTGTTTTGACCTTAGTATCTAAAAAATAGATACAAGAAACTACAATCCGTCCTCTTTCTATAACTTCTTACGAAATTTCAATCTGATTCTCAGAACAAAAGTTATGACAATTTTCCCAATGTCACCTGTTTGGAATGTAATTCAGGAGTCTACAAAAAGGCCAAATTCCTTAGATTATATCTCTGCAAATACAGTGTGAAAAGTTTTGAAATTTAGACCCAAGGTTCAGCGCGATTTTGTCTCAAATGTTTTTTTTGTTTCGCTTCTGAAACGTTGCAGAAAAAAAGTTATAGCAAAAATGCCACGATGACCTATTTGGAGCAGCGAAACCTTAGAATCCAAAGCTCTGATACCAAATGTTATGAAACTAGTTCACAAAAAGATAGAAAATATAGTTGAACACCTTAGAATTGAGCCTCTTCGAGGGGGCAACCTCCTTTACATTACACAAATGAACAATTCTTGGATGATTCAAATGAAAAAACCTCCTTTCTATATATAGGAGTCTAAGGGGTCACAATATAACCAAGCCAACCTAACAATAATAATATAAAGGCACAAAAATAACAATAGAGGGATTCTATGGGGCATAGTAATAACAATATGGGGACAATAGGGGCACAACAATATTAATAAGGGATACAACTACAATATTAATGGGGGCATCACTAGCATTATAGGGACCTAACAATCATGATCACTTTCAATTACTACACTCATAATTGGGCTCCTCCCTAGATCTATGGGTTCGCGCATTAGTACCATGTTACATAATCACACAATAATCATGTTCATCATGCATATAATCAGTCAATCATAGACCGAATTTTAACGCCTAAACATTTGTTTAGTTAATTTTCTAGAAATCAGAATGAACTCCTTTGTAGGAACCCTGTCATCTCTTGTCCATGAATGAGCCCATCCAGTCTAAGTGTTGATCTTAGATGCTCTAATACCACTCGATAGCATACACCCTCCTAATACTCACCATAACACTATTTAAGAGGAGTTGGTTACTATGCTAACCCAAATCCGAGATGTCATTACGGAAATGGGGTCTAAAAATTTTGATCTCATCAACTTACTTAAAACCTTAGTTCAACATCACCATTGCATTTGTCTCACCAAGACGATTCTGGTGATATAAAATTTTACTTCAATCTGACCTCTGGATCAAAATATGTAACCATTTTAACTTCTGATGAATCAAAATATTCCATGTCATCAACCTGACCACACGGCAACAACATGGTTATACCGCCTGGCTAGCCTCCCTGTGCCATTTGGAAATTTTTTATTGTTTTCCAAAATGTTCATGGGTTTGGGTTTTGAAACACCACACTATGCATTAAAATTAAAAGCATATGAATTTATGTATATACATATATATTTATATTACCAACCACATGATGGGTCGTTAATTGTTGCCAATCTTCCCGTCACCTAGGCTCTATTTCCTAGCCCATAGAAATTGCATGCTTAACATTTACTTCAAAGTTGACCCTTTGGATTGACCCATATGTGGGTCTGCATATACTCCATGCTCCAATGAACATGTTATCAGGCTCAATTGTATGCTACCCCAGCCCATGTTGGTGTCATTTCGCTTTCACTCAACTTGCATCCCACTTGCACTCCTGAGGAATAACCCCTGAGCTTACCTTCTCTAGCAGGTTCACAACTCTATGTTAACATTTCTTTCAATTAGTTCACTTCTCTTTATGTCGCTTAGTGGCTCTGATGGTCCCACTCTTTCCATGTTGGCCTGGCCTTATGTCATCCCAGGCATCACCTCTGACAATCCTTTGGATTTCCCCCAGGGAGAGTCTCCTAGTATGAGTTTTCCCATGGGGACCTCCCGCTCTGAAACTCCACCAATGACTACACCTTCCACCTATAAATCCTCCCTAACTTGCATCATCCAGAGTGTTCTCAGTTGTTCATGACCTTTTGTGTCTTTTGGGATGAAACCCTTCAGGCTTGCGTCATCCCAAATTCCTTGCAAGTTGTTGATATTCTTATGCTCAATATTAGCCAACCATTATACAAGCTTCACACTCTTTTATATGATGTAGTCATATGAACTAGTGAATTGGCCTTGAATCCAACCTTCATGCGGCCCAAAAAATCTTGTTCTAATCGTGGTTGAGGTTAAAGGGGGCCGCTAAGAATGAGGCTTTTTTGCCTAAGCTGTTTGTGAAGGCTTACGACCATGGATCTACCACGATGGTTCTGTAAAAATGTTAGACTTGCACTAGAACTCAAATGTCACTATTGAAGTTATGTGAAGCATGCACTGGTGCTATCCCTCCTAAGCTACAACGAGATTACCTTCTTCGTGTTCTTGATGGATGAAACACAAGACACAAAATAGGGAGTTGTCAATCCATGCCTAGGGCTCATTCATTTAGGCTTACATAGGTCTATGGTCTCCCTAATTATCAAATCAACATACCAAGACCTATACACATGATCATAATCATGGGAAGGTATACAAGTCCATAAGGAACATATCTCACTCATGCTCATGGCTTAGAGATAGAACCATGCCAAACCAAGTAGCATAAACCTAAGTCACGAAATCCCTTTTGAAGAGTTCTCCTCCATAGTAATGAGAACAAGTCCTTCTCATCCCTAAGCATGGAAAGAGTAAAGACATCAGCCAAAAAATGATGGCCAAAATTATGGAAATGCCTAGAGAAACATGCATATAAAATGAATAGGTTAGCAGGCCAACAAGGAGAGGGGGATCTCCAATACGCTACCCCAGACTTTATGCAGTGATGAAGTGAAATTATTACCAAAAACAGCTCATGTTATACCATTCATGAAGGAGCTTCCATATAGGTTACTATCAAAGAATAACCAATATATATATATATATATATATATATATATATATATATATATATATATATATATATATATATATATATATATATATAGAGAGAGAGAGAGAGAGAGAGTACGAAGTGCATACTAATAGACTACAAATGCATTTAAACACCATGACTTTATTAGCCATTCTAATAGGGATTTACCACTTTGTTCCAACAACAAGACAACATATGAAATGTAACACCTAACATTCAGGAAATAAACATCGTCATGTGCATAGTAGAGATGCGACATTGTGTGAAGTGCAAGAATGTAAGTAAATCATTCAAGGCCTTGAATAAGTGTCATCTGCATCATTGAACGCATGGTTCACTCTAGCTTGAGCTCTTGTTAGCATGGAAATATAAACCCAAGACCAAAAACATAGAACTAGGGTATACATTATTGAATACATGGAGGATACCACCATACCATATGAATAGTGAGTGACTCTGTCCCTTTAGGTACTCGACCCCAAGGGAGAGGAGAGGATGGAGACGGAGGACGAATACGGAGGACGGAGATGAGACAGAGGACAGAGATGGAGACGGGTCCACCACTCCCACTGGATCCACTCGATGACGGATCCACTTCTCTATTTTATGAAGCCGCAACTACCACATGCTCATAGACTGGTCTTTCTTCCAGGTCAATAAGGATAAGAGGAGGAAATCCTCAATATTACCCCATGGAAACATAAGCAATGAAATATTGTAATCAATGTAATCACCATACTACAATAAGAAAGAGTTTCCATACTAAATATTACTATGACATTACCAACATTCTTACACGTTATCCTCCTTCAACATTAATAAAGGACATTATTCAATTTTGTAAATAATAATAATAACGCAAACATGTCTCATACATTAATACACCATCTCAACTGAGCGTGTGGACACATTTTACTATGGGTAAAGAGCATAAGAAGCACTTATCTTAAACAGTGAAACAACATTCCAACTGAGAGTGGGACTCTAATTCTCCACCCAACCCTAGACAAGTTATAACCACTATTACTTGTAGTTGTCACCCCCAAGCCAAATTCCAAAGCTTGAGGTGCAGTGCTATCATAGGGAAGCCTTCAATGAACACATAACTAAACCATAACACCACCAAGTCACCCTACCTTCATGCTTAAGGAAAAATGCTACTCTATTTGTAATTCTTATGCCCAATAAGTTTTCAATAGGGTTCTTTAGCTAGTTATAGCACTTTTCATTGCCTGACACTACAACTTGAGCTGCTACCTATTCTGCAGCTTCTACTTCTTCTAATCTCCACTATCTCTACCTCTTCTTTCACTTATATGTGCCAATATATTATGTTCCCTCTATGTTACTGCGCGGGTGTGATCTCTTCTCGATTCCCCCCAAGAATGCATGTCTCCATGGTTGAATAATATATGGGTTCTCCCTCTCTTCCCCCTTATGGACAAAAAAACCCATGTTGCTTTAATGTTTTTGTCTTATTTTTCTTGCTAAGGGAGTCAAAGGACACCTTCCCATGTCCCTTCTCTTTCAGCTAATTTATGGCATAGTCAGTCCACTCAACCAACTAGGATTGATATTTAAAACAACAATTCCCTCAAGCAATCCCCTGCCTCAAGCAATGGAATTTGTGCCCCTCTCTCAGCCTTTTAAAATAATTACAATTATTTACAAGAGAGAATTATTAACCATGGGATATCACATCTAGCAAGGAGAAAAAAGTTGGGGATGTGTAGAGAAAATGAGCATTGTTGTTGAGGATGAAGAAGAATCAAACTATAAGGTTTTTACAAATAAGAGATATGTATGCACGGGATCAAGAATTTGCATAAACATACATACATGTATAACCCTCCAAGTATTCCATACACCTATCAATCAAATCCTTCCATAATCACCTTAAATAATATAATATATGTGCCTTGTTAAAGAGGTAGAGGTGGTATCTATTGAAGGTCAAAATGTGACAAGTGCAGATGAGAGAGAATCGAGGATAGGTTTTCCTTAGAAATATGTTCCATGTAACTACATCAACCACCCAATAGATAATATAGTATCTCCAATTGAATTGTTCCCTATGAAGAAGTTGTAAATATGGTTATACCTCATCAATGTCCATGCTAAAACTGTGTGTTGTTTCTTGATACTGTAAACAAATCTCACCAAACTATGTGCAGAAGAGATATTTTTCTAATGTTATAATAAAATAATCAGTGTAAACCTTGGAAAATGTACACAAGGGAGGAGTGAACCTTATTGAAATCTCAATTAACCTCCAAATAACCCCTCCAAGTGTGATCAATTTCCATGTGAAGTAGGAAACTCAAGCTATTAACCTCCAATGTAATAATATGCATTAATTTAACCAAAAAATGGTTAAATCAACCTCACATTGTGTGCACAAAGGTCTATGTTGAAATAAAACCATAGTCCAACCTCCCAATAGTCACCAATTGGTTAAATCAACATGAACATATGTTCCAATAAGGGGCGTGCTCCAACAAGTGTTGTACCGTGGAGACAAAATGTATCCCCTGGTAAAGACCACCACAATGATGGTATATAAACTCCACCTAGGTTAGAAGTTAGGGAATGCCACCTAAATACTATATAAATACTTCATCAAGACTTAGGAAAATTCTTTTTCATGAAAGATTCATGTAGTAACACACACACCCCCCCACACAACCATTTCCCCCCACCTTGCATCTAAATTAGGAAAATAAGCACACCAACAGGGGTACTAACATCATCAAACACATTCCATCTAGGAGTTAGGGTAAACTTGACTTAGTGAAAGAGTCAAAGTTTTTAGGTCCACAATGGTAGTCTTGATGGCTCGTGGTATTAGATCCCATGGATTACATGTGATGAAGCCCTTAAAAGGATTAAGGATTATCCATTGCAACATTCCTAAGTTGAGTGGAGGGATCACTTGGTTGGGCTAGGATGTTGGTTGACTTGACTGCTTTTAATTCAAGGCATGGATGCTAATAATAAGATAATAATAGATATATTTTTTGTTGGTTTTTCCATAATTGGGGTTTTCCAGGGTAAATCATGGTGTGCATGGTTTCTGTGTAATGTTTCCAATGTATTATTTTTATCATTATTTCAATAATACTCTTTTTATCCTTTTGTTCTTACGAACAGGTATCTGGGCCAAGGAATGGTGGCTTATAGAAGGAGGTGATGGTTGCAAATATTGATGCAATGTGTTGTGAATCTAAATCTAACATAGAGAATCCTAATTTGGATTTAGCCTACATACATGAAGATTTCCTAAGATGAAATTAAAGTACAACAAGGTGAGATATAGCCACAAAACAAAGATCTAGTGAGAAGAGCACCTGGTGTGAGAAGGTGTGCAAATGTGAGAAAATGGTAGCATAAGTTCTAAATGACAATAAACAAAAAAAATACCTTGGAGATGAAATTTGTAAATTACATACAACTACAAGACCTAGTTAGGCATGTGTACCCCTACCAGTAAGTCTTGGATTAAACGTAGGTGATATGGGAGGATAGCATGTGGATTTAACCGATTGAGTTTAAAGCAGGGAATTTTATGGTAAACTTGACTCGATGAAAGAGTCAAATTTGTTAAGTCCACAGTGGTGGTTTTGGGCACATGGTTTTGGTGGCCTCTGTTATTAGAACCCATGGATTACATGTGATCAAGAATCTAAAAGGCTTGGGGATTATCCATTGTAATGGACCTGAGTTGTAGAAAGGGATCATTGGTCTAGCTAGGATGTTGGCTAGCTTGATGGAATTTATTCAATGAGGAATAATTGATATATTATTCATAGCTAGTTTCTTGCAAGGGTTCTCAGGGTAAAATATGGTGTTCATGTGTTGATAATTGTCTAAGTGTTATTATTGGTTTATTTCTCTCTTGTTTTTAATAACACTAGGTGATATCTAACAATGTTACAATGTCAAGTCCCAGAACCTATAGGGATGTGTGTGTACACATACATGTCTCTCTTTCTACTATGTGGAGAGAGAGAGAGATACATTTTTTATGATAATTGTGTAGAGACGTTAGAGTATTTCTTGCACAAAGGATACTTGTTAAAATGCAAGAAATTATCCATATTAGAAAGATTGATGCAAGATAATCTAATAAGATATCTTCACAATGGAGGTTTAAAAATACACTTTTCATGGGATAAATCCATCAACTTGTTGAAGGAAATGTATCAATGGTCTAGCTTATACATAGAAGTAATCATATTCTTTGAGAGATGTTGACTTTTCTAGATATTTAGAAGTCAAAGTCAAAATACAAGATTATGCACACGATTACAGAGACAAAAGATACCTTTGGAATATTTTTAATGGATTTTAAACTTAGACCATCGAGAAAACAATGAGAATTACATCCTTATTGTTTTTTGTGGTTGAAAAGTTTTGAAAGATGGCATGTTTCACTCTTCGTAGGGAGACAAATGATGCATTACATTTATTTATTTTTATGGATGTGGTGTGCTTGCATGGATTATTAGATTATACACAAGGTTTCTCACCTAATTTTGGAAGACTTTGTGAGAGAGTTTAGGATGAAGTTACAATATATTTCATATTAACACCTATACATATAAGGATCAATTAAGTTTTGAATGAAGTTTGGAGAATATATTGAGGTGCTTCGTTGGATAGAAATTGAAACAATGGGATTATGATTTTGTGTAAGCAGAGTTTACATACAAGACTTCTATGAATAGATCATCTAGGAAATCACCATTTCAAAATGTGTATGGACATAATCCACAAGGAGTAAGATTTAGTTTAGTTTCCTACAAAGATGCACAAGAGTGATGAAATTGAAACATTTTCAGAATAGATGAAAGGAGTGTATGCACATGTACAAAATACTCCCAAATTAAAAAATTAAAGAATACAGGGAGCTTGCAAATGCACATAAGAGATGTAAATATTTTTAATTTGTATATGATGTGATGGTACATTTTGTGGTAGGAGAATTATCCTATAGGTTTGTGTGAAAAAATTGGAAGTGGAGAATATAGGTCCATGTTGGATAATGAGTAAGTTTTCTAAGAATATATATTAGGTGCAATTGCCTAAAGAGTTGGACATTTCACCCATATTTAATGTGTTAGATATGTATGAATATAGATCAACATAGAATGAGAATGAATCATATGAATACATAAAGGTATATTGATGTAACAAAATACCAAAGAAGAAGGAAAAAAATGGATTACTGGATGAAAAGGTCTTGGAGGCATGCAATGGAGTGTGTGACTAATGCTTGGTATAGTGGAAATATATAGTAGTTAAAGAATGTATTTGGATTTTTGAATACGACTATCAAAAAGTTAACAACAAAAAGTGAAGGTTAATGAAGCACCAAACATTGTAAGGCCCAAATCTTTGACCCGTGGAAGGAGTATGATCAAATTATCTATAAATCGTAAATGTGTGGTCATTATAATATATGTTAATCCATATGGGATTAAATAAATGGACTTGTAATGTAAATTTTGTAAATATAATTGTATATGTTCTTAGTGTAGATCTCAAGGCCAAGGTCTAATTAAATAACTATTAGGAATATAGGTACTAAAACATTCAATCTATACTTTATGTTAGATGCAAAGGTAATGTTGGAAAATAATATAATATATAAGGGTCCAAGATGGCTATTGGGAAAACCATTGGAATATGCCTCTATAAGAGGGGTGGATGAACAGTAACCATGGTTAACCCTAGCGAACTTGTTGACCTAGACCCGGCAATGGAGGATATCCTATCGGTCTGGGGGAAAGACCCAACAACCCAGAACATTGAACGATATTTTGGAGCGCCAGAAATATTAAGTTCCGACCCTCTTTCACCGGAAGCGCAAAGGATTAGCCATTCCTTTCTTCAGTGGACAAAGAAGTTGGAGGGGAACGTATATTTTCATCATGACTCCAAGGATCTGCAGCAGTCAAGCAAGGCGGGTGGAGATGAGTTGCATGCAGGCCCTCGACAATCCTTCCAAGGCAGCAAAGGGAAACCCCCTTCCATCGGTCTGGTTCTCTCTGGAGGTTTAGAGGATATCGTTAATTTCGGTTCAAGCATAGGGCAAAGGACTGAAGGGGGTTTTGGAAGGGTTTCGGCCGTTACCAGAGCATCCATAGCCAAAGGTCAGGGCAGCCCCAAAAGGATTGAAGGACGGAAGGAAGCCGAGTCTGAAGGACTTCCAGACCCACGAAAGAACCCTTCAGGATCAACATTGGGGACTCAGGTACTAAATCAATCCCTAGCAGAGCCTTTCAATTACTCCATAAGCAATTAGTTTATAGCCCCATTCGAGCAAAGGCTTTCCCCTTTGAATCTCGGCTTGGAATAGCAAGAAAGGAATGGGACAAACAAGGAAATAAGGGAGGAGGACGTCGGGACAAGGAAAAAAGGGGAGAAAAGGAAAAAGCAGAGACCAATCAACTCGCAGGATTTGGAAGGGAATTTGGTTTTGGGAATGGACATGCAGATTGAAGAGGCCCTGGAGGTGGCTGAATGCACCTTGGTCGGTAGGGCAAGAGGGAAAAAATTCACTTCCAACTTCATCAAATCATGGGGGGAACAAAATTGGTAGTCTGACCTCATTAGAGGATTTGAGGTTTCGACTCTAGAAAAGGGTTGGTTTATGGTGCGTTTTGAGCATAAAGAGGCGGCAGATTGGGTGGTCGAAAAGAATTGGGCTTTCAGGAACATCCCTGTTCTTTTAAAAAAATGGAGTCCTCTGTTTGACGTTGTTCATGAGAAAACAGATGTCTTTCCGGTTTGGGTGAGGGCACCGGGGCTGCCTTCCTTCCTGTGGGTCGAATCAGTTTTCAAGGCAATAGGGAATAGGCTGGGTACATTTCTGGAAGCGGATATGTCCTTCCTGCAAACCCAGAATAAGGCTATGGCGCGGATTCTAGTCAGCCTAAATCCAAGCGGAGGACTAGCAGAGAAGATCAATCTCCAGTACAAAGATTTCGTCTTCGAACAGATCCTGGACTATGAATATTTGCCCTTCAGGTGCCATAGATGCCACGTCTATGGTCATTTGGCCAAGGAATGCCCCTTAGGTAGGCGACGGAGACGATTCCAGAGGACATCAGCTCAATTGGAGAAGGCTACCCGTCACAACCAGAATTTCCAGAGGAAAGAGGCCTCAGTACATCAGATAGAAGAAGAAATGGAGATGGATTTTCAACAGGGGGGGCAGACACCGAATGTAGCAAACCAAGATCCTCTGATCAGAAGGGCAGACAAAGATCTCGAGCTCGGGAGCGAAAAAGCAATTATGGAGACCATTGTGGAAACGACAGCAACACAAAACCCCATCGAGAGCGAGGGCGCAAAGGGTATGTGCTTAGATCCAAAATTTTCCCCTATTCTTAATTCAGAAATAAAAGAAGATTGTCTGGTCCCTGAATCTCCTTCAAAAAATTTCATTTCTGATATCAATGAATTTATTGAAAGTCATGAAGAAAACACTGTGGAAAACTATATTGAAATCATCTCGGCCGCAATCCCCTCCTTAGATCTGAATTGTGAAGGTGTTTCTTCTAAACCAATCCCCCCGGTCCATCATCCTACATGCCCATATAATCTTAGATCCCTGGACATCAAACCAGATCCCTTAGATACTGTGGGTGGTATAGGTCTGTCCCCTCCTCTGAGTCTGAAAAGAAAAAAAAGGGGAAGGAAATCAAATCTTTCCATGGCCCAGATAAAAGCAAAGCATGATGTGGCAGATGGGAAGCAACTGTCAATCATTGGGGCACTTAGAGCGGTGCAGGCCCCTGAGAATGTTCTGAAATGATTCTTACATCATGGAACTGCAGGGGTTTAGCCAGTAAACCCAAAAAACTGGCTCTTAGGGAGATGGTCATGAATTCAAAATCAGATATCCTTCTACTTCAGGAGACTTTGGGGAATGGAGCAGAAGTAGAATTAGTGTTAAACGCCCTCCTTCCAGGCTGGAAATTCTCGGCTATGGACTCAGAAGGACATTCAGGAGGACTGGCGGTAGGATATAGGGAAGGGAGAATCAAGATAAGGAACCAATGGGGCATGAAGCAGGTGATGGGTATGGAATTTCAATCCCCCGAATTCGACTTCCCATTAACAATCTTAAACATTTATGGGCCTTGTCAGGGGAGGGTGGCCTTTTGGAATGATCTGATGTCCAATTCGACAATGAAGAGTAAATACATGGTGCTGGGCGGAGACTTAAACTTCTCAATAGGAAGAGCGGAGGCCTGGGGACCCTCGGCTACGGAAGATCCGTTGACAAATTTCTTCCAAAATCTCTTAAATGCCAACAATCTAATTGATGTTAATCTTATTAAGTTAAAGCCGACTTGGAGGAACAGGAGAGTAGGAGAAGCAAGAGTGGCAAAAAGACTAGACCGGTCCCTCATTAATGAAGAATTATCCTCCACGATCCCAATGTTTCGGCAATGGGTTGAAGAGGAAGGGCCTTCAGATCACTTCCCAGTTTATTTAGAACTCTCTAAACCTCCTCCAAAGCCACCAGCACCCTTCAAGTTCAATGCATCTTGGTTGCAAGAAGTTTCTTTCACAAAACTATTTAAAGAAACATGGAGACATCCTGACAATAGCACCTTAGAGGACAAAGGGTTCCTGTTCATGGAAAACCTCAAAAGACTGAAGAAAGCAACAATTATATGGGCGAAGGTGGTGGGTTCCAGTATTGTAGCAATAATGCTACAACTCCTGGAGCTTCCTTCTCTAATTTTATCAACCCAGTAGTTCGTAACAAACTTGGAAGCGACGGTGCTGTATGCACAAGTACTAGCTCTTGTCGCAGCTGTCACTTGGTCAGCTGGCACAAGTCCGCTAGGGCTCAAGCCAACTTCTATATGCTCTCAGAAGAAGCTTTTTAAGTGATGAATGAAAGCTATCTCAAAGGAAATTAACCTACTTTGCAAGAATGAACTAAAAGCCAACAAAACATGGAAACCCTAGTAAACCCTAATTTGACCAGCTTAATCCTTACGATGCAATGGTGGGAATGCAACTTCTAAAAAAGATGCCATTACTTATAGTGAGATGAGATGCATGAGTCTAACCTAATTTCATCTGAAGAGAACATGTTTTTGTATTTTTTCTCAAGTGGTTGGAGTTATTATGACTGTGCTTCTTACTGGGTCTTGACTGTGCATGGGTAGTTCAAGGGGAGGAAGGCTTGGAAAAGGTCAGGAGGACTCTGAGAGGGTCCAGAGGATCCCTAACATCATTCCACAGAAGTTCACAACCTTCAGATGCCTGGCAACCATGTTTGCAAGCTTCTACAGGATGTCTGCAGGGGATCCTACAGGAAGCTCGGGATTTCTACAGGAAGTCTGCTAACTTCTACAGGATGTTCTGCAATCGGAGTTTTGGGTGATGGATGGGTGAATGAGCTGTATGGGTGGATGGGTAGGATGAGAGGGGAGCTTGTGATGGCTTATGGACAGAGAGATGAGATGGAGAGGGGGTGTGTAAAGCTGGTTGGTCGATAGGAGGGTAGAGGCAATGGAAGGCCGAAAAGATAAAACAACGTGGATAATAGAAGAGTTGGTGGGAAAATGATCTAGCTGGGAGGTAAGGAGATGGCTTAGGCATGGCTGAGAAGGATAAGGAAATGATAGAGTGGTGCTGCGCAGTGTAAATGAAACAAATCACCTCTGTCTTGCACAAAACCGAGAATTCATCAACCTATTCTAACTGTTTTATTAAAAACCAAAGAACAGCAATGTAAGTTAAGGGAGAATTGTGCATGGTGCTGGAGCAAAGAGCTACTCCACAAGATCTAAATGCATGGACACTTCTGCAACTGAAATTATTGCGTTAAAGCTTGCATGAACATATAAAACAGTGTTTTTGGTAGTTGGCACGGTCTGCACTTCCGGTCCCCAAACAGAGGTGAAAGTGAGTGTGCATTCAACCTTTTTTCGAACTCTGATTAACTCCAATCCTTACTCTAATCTAAACTACTGAAAGCAACTTTTGTTCATAACACTAACCTATGTAACCACACCAAGAAATCCAAATCAGCAAACTGTGTTTCCAAGTGCAAGTAAAGGACAAGAAATAGAATGCTGAAAGAAAGACAAGTACAATACAAAGAAAGGAGGCCTATTGCTCTCAGGTTGGGCCCAAACCTGAGAGCTATAGCTCCTCTAAGAACTCAGAATTGAACTCAAATCTAACTGCCTCTTATTAAAAGATCATAGTCAAAAGTCTAACAACATGCCAAAAATGGCTTACAAAGAGCAAAACAGAGTTGTAGCTCGTACTTCAGAATTTGCAACAAAGGTTCAAAAGTTTTTTATCGAAGGCTACAGCCTCAATATTTATACATTATGAGGGCCAAGCTGGCCTCCTAAATTAGTGGGGCTTGGCTGTCCAACTAAAAGTAAAATGTTGTTCCTTTAGAATCCGTTGGCTGCCTTCTAGCTTGGTGGTGATAGTTGTTGGAGCTCGGAGTTGGGGTGGAGATCACGAGGAAGGTCATTCAAGGCTGTGGACAACCTTCCTACAAAACCAAAATGCCACCTTGGCTGTCTCCTTGCCTTCATCTGCGTGGTTTTGCTCCATTTAATGTCAAAAAGACCTGAAATAAACATGTATTAGCCACATAGGCATAATGACTACCCTCCTTCCTACAAATAACATGAATATACTAAGAAATGATGCATAAGTGATAAAAAATGAAGGGTTGAGCAAGGTAAGTAGGCCAAATGAGCCCAAAATGTTACCAAAATTTGGGGCTCATCATCACCCCCAGCTAAAATATTTGCTCATCCTTGAGCAACTAGTCCAACTCTTCATCCTTCATTGCCTTTACTGCCACCCTTACATCCCAAGCCTCTGTAGTAATGTCCTCCTTGCTGATATGGAACCCAACCCTTCTGTTCACCTCTTCCCACTGTTCATTATCATCTTTCTCTGTGCTGCCTTCCATCAATCCTAGCAGCAGTGGTGGGCTTAGCTTAAGGCCAATCCAGCTGGCCTGGAGGTTTTGCATGGATTTCTTATAGAGGGCCACCCATACCAGAGCTTCCCTCATCCAAGTTGGGGTATGATACTCTTGGATTTTCAGACTGTGGGCCAATGTATTCCATCTGCGGGTGCATGCTTGGACAGCGTTGTCTCCTAACAGTCTCTCCATGTCCTCAAAATGAGCTATGGCTTGGGCCTGTTGATCCATATATCTCAATGAAGCTTGAGGGTTAATGGACAAATGTTGGTGTGCCGAGATTAGTGCAACTGGATCCCCTGGTTCTGGTCTGATGAGCAATGGCTCATTCAGCTCTCGGTTCATGACCGCTTTGGCTTCTGTTGCTCTTTTGTCCTCATGGTTCAGCCATGAGGCAAATGCCATTAATTGCATATCTCCCAAGGCCGTATTGGGATCCCATGAAACTACATTAGGCAGGGCCAAATTATGGAGGTAGAACTCCGCTAATTTGGCCTTATCCTCTGATGAGTTGGTGTTGCATACTTCAGTGAATTGTTGCGGGTCTTGGAGCTGAGAGATACCTCTTTGCACCAAGGTATTGATTTGAAATTGCAGCCATTGGTCTTTCAAGTACAGGCCATAGGATTTGGCCGGCTGCCTGCATTGTATAGCATCCATGGCCCAACTAGACATGCAGGCCAATTGTGCCTCTTTCTGCTGCAGCTGTTGTCTGAGAGCTTGCACCTCAATTTGTGCTTGCTGTTCTGCTTCATGTAGATGTGTGGTTGGCTTCGCTGTGGTGTCATTGGAGGGTGTAGCTGTCCCTGTCCTCAGCTCCTGTAGCTGCAATCTCAGCTTTTGGTTTTCCTCCTGTAGGAACACTCGTTGGAAATTTGCCACGTGTTTAGCCATGGAAAATTCACTTCTGGCCTCCTTGAGCTACTCCTGCAAGGGACCTATGTCCGCCACACCCTTTGACTTGGATATTTTCATCCACGTGTGTGTACGGACTCTTTCTTCCTCCAATGCAAAAAACAGTGGCACAGTAAATTTCTGAGGTATAATTTTGCCAGCCTCTAAAAAGTTGTAATATGAACTCAGACTTGGCTGAGGGCTGGGCTCTGGTATATGCTCTTTCTCCACTTCTTTTGGTGGCTCTACTTCGCCCTCCCTCGGTGGTGATGAGGGTGCTTCTCCTTCCATTCTCTCAGTTTCTTTAAGCCTGGCTAAGGTTTCCTGTAGAGCATCCTCAGCATCCTGTAGCCGAGCTTTTGTAGTCAATTGGTCTAACCTTTCTTTCCAAGTAGTTTTCTTCGGGCTCCCCCTCTCATAGGTGACTGATATCCTTGAGGGGTACCTCTCCTTGGGCGAAGTAGGGGCATCTTCGATAATGATTGGGCTGCTGGACGGAGGCTGTGGCTTGCCTGTCTTTATTCTCACACTTCTTCTAGCTTTAAAATATAGAGGGGTCTCCCTCTTTCTCTTCTCCTTTGGCTTAGGAGGTGTGCTGAGGGCGGCCAGCACAGCTGCTACCTCCCTTGCAAGAATGTCAGCTTTCTTCTCCTTGGGCTTCGCTTTTTCAGGGCTTCCTGTAGAAGACCCTGTTTTAGTTAATTTCGGGCTTCCTGTAGAAGACCCTTTTTCAGCTGATTTCGGGCTTCCTGTAGAAGACCCTTTTTCAGCTGATTTCGGGCTTCCTGTAGAAGCCGGTTTCGGTTTTCCTGTAGAGACAGGTGGCACCACTTTAGATTGCTTTGCTGAGGGTGTTTTACTTTTTGACTTGGTTGTTGCTGCCTACGTGGTGCCTTTGCTGATGTGGACCTGCTCAACCTTGTCCACTCTGCTTTGTAATCTTTTCTCTCTGGCTGTCAAAATGGGTGTGTCATCCTTCTCTTTGGCACCTTTTTTCTCTTGTTTCTTCTCTTGCTTTTTCTTCTGCTCCGTGGTCGTGGTCTTCTGGCCTTTTTCTTTCTTCCCTGCGGGCACTGACTCTTTCTCCTCACTGCTAGATGAACCGAGCTCCTCGGTTAGCATCTTTATATCACCATCCTTGGTCAAATTTCTGAAGGCTTCCCATGAGGGAGGAACCTTGTATGTGTGGAGCGCATCCTCCACGAGGAGTTTGATGAGTCCATGGTGGGCTACCTGGTCTGGTGTGCCTTCTTTCAACTTGGTGGCACACTCAATCAGAGACTGTAGTAGAAAGTAGGGGAGACTGAGTTTGTTTTCTACAGGTAGGTCCATCTGGTGCCTTAATTCCATGAGTAACCGAAAATGGTACCCATATACAATGCTAAAACGGCCTTCGCAGGTGATGTACTTCATAATTTGAAGGCTAACTTCACTCCATAGTGGCAGTAAACTGGTTCTATGAACCCCATTTTTATCTTCTGAGAATTCCTCCTCTGGTGGAAAGAAGTCTTTCTTAGCCTGTTGGCCCAATTTCCTTTCTTCTTTATCCCATGGTAATCCCATTGGGAGCTCAGTAACTCGGCTGATGAATTGTGGGGTGAGTCTGAGACTCAAACCCCTGAAGTTAACGGTGGCCAATGTTTTGGATTTCGGCCTCAGAGCTTGCAAAAACTCCTCTGCCACCTCGTCGTCATAGCCCTGCAATTTGTCACAGAATGATATCCATTGCGCTCGCGTGAAGAGCTCCACCACCTCAGGATTTTCTCTTAGCTTTGTGGAGTCGGTTGGTTCCCTTCTGATGAACCCACCCGGCATGGTGAAAAACCTGCGACGTTAACTGGAGGTGGCGGGTGCGGAAGAAAATTGGCTAACTGGGACAGAGCGTAGAATTACGCCTCTGCCACGCATACAATTCACAAAACTTATCTCCCGACGACCTTAACACGGCTTAACTATAACTCACATCCTGTAGGACGACAATTCATGCAACAGCAGACAATATTTGCAAAATTTTCTTACGACCAGACTGTAGACGTCGATTCTGCCACCCTCAAAACCAATTGCATGGAAGGTTCAGGCTTACCTTTTGAATCCGCCACCTTTTGACGTGAGGAACCCAATTTCCTGTAGAAACAGCTTTCCTGTAGAAGCAGCGCGCGAATTCCGGAGGATACTGCAGTGGGTCTGCGCTCTCTATGCTGCTTAACAGGCGTTCGAACGGCCAAAGACTTGGAGTGTCGAGCTGCAGAGGGATCCGGATGATCACTCGACTTTCAAACGGTGAATGATAAATGCGTGGGGTGGCAATCTAGCCGATTAGATTTGAATTCGGCGGAATCCGTGGCGCGGGGGTGAGCTGTCCCTGCCGGACCGTTGGACGACGTCACTCCATCATTCGTCTGCGAGTTCCCTTACTGCCGCATCATTCCCCGCAGATCCGCCGCCGTCACTTCTGTTAAAACTCGTTTTTCCCGACTGGATGGCTCTCACGTGTGCACTGCCCATTCCTTTTTGCCATGACCACCGTTCAAACATCCGACTAGACCACTGACTGGTCGACGTGGCCAGTCGAATGGCCATACGACTGCTCAACCCATTCACTTTACACTTCGCAAACATTCCAAAGTAAAATTCATGCAATTCGACGGAAGAAAGGGCGAGGCACTTACCTGTGCGGCCGCGACACGATTCTTCAGGCTTTTGGACGATGATGAGTCGATTTGTTTGCTGCTGCGTGATTGCACAGGTTCGAAGGTTCCTCTTTACAGGCCGCTGACTATGAATTTGATGCTTCAGCTGCATGCGCCTGCGTGATCTTTGCATGTGGCAAGCGCTTTGAATGGTGTACACTATAGCGGGCTTAACTACTACGGGACTCCTGCAGGATGTCCTGTAGTAGTTTTTCCTCCTCGGGTGCATGCTGCACGGTGAAGACGGTGGCCCCACGATCATGCTCACAGGGTTCTTAGATAGCTGGGATGGGTATGGCACGGCATCTCAGCATTTTTTTATTAACACAAAATTGCTTTCTCTTGAATCTCAATGATCTGCCTTGATTGTGCAGGTACCTTCATTGCATGTCGACAGCGGTGGTAGAAGGAGGTGACAGCAGTGTGTAAGGGTGAAAATAGTAGCTTGCATGCATCCAAACCGAACCTTGGTCGTTAGATCTCATCATATAATCAGTTCTGGGCCGTCCAAAACTTCTACAGGAAGTTTCCTGTAGAAATACAGAACTTCCTGTAGAAAGTTTGTACTTCCTGTAGAAAGTCTGTAACTTCCTGTAGAAAGTTTGTAACTTCCTGTAGAAGACTAAGCTGTGATGAAATCATGCCCATACCTTGGAGAAGATGAGTATTCTTGGAGGAGGTGCTGGTGAGGTCCCTTGGCAGCATGATAAGGATCCTTGACTTTGAGTTGAGAGACCTCCTCTCCTTCATAGAACACCTGCAACCTGCATGCATTTCCACATTATAAACTTGTTGTCCCTGTATTTTTTGCTCATTGTTTTCTTTTTTCTTTTCCTCTTTTTTCTTTTTTTTTTTGAAAGATAGCAGGGGTGCCTCAATGAGGTTTTCACCCTTGCCATTTTCCTTAAGCGCCTCAGAGAGGTTTTCACTCAAGGATCTTTTTTTTCAAATCTCTTTTTTTTTTTTTTGAAAGACAATAAGGGCACCTCAATGAGGTTTTCACCCCTACCACCTGCCTTGGGAGCCTCAGAAAGGTTTTCCCCCAAGGATCTTTTTTTTTTTTTTTTTTTTTTTTTTTTTTTTATAGAACTTTCAGGGTATGCCCAAAGTAGAGGCAGAACCCTTCTCTATGACCAACACTGATTTCTCCATAGTTTTGATGAACTCTTGTCTTGAGAGAGGTTTCTTGTAGATCTTTAGTCGATGCCCATTGACAAGCATGGGGATGGACTCCTCATCAATGGTCCGAATAAGAGCAGATCCATTGTCATGACATTTTTCCACTGCATATGGTCCCATCCATCGGGTTCTCAGCTTCCCCTTGAAATCTTTGTGCCTGGATTCATACAACAATGCCCAATCTCCTGGCTGGAATTGCTTGTCATTGAGGTGTTGGTCATGCCACACCTTTCTCTGGAGTTGAACCACTTCTGAGTGAAGGAGGGCCTACATTCGGTGCTCTTCCATTCCATTCAGCTGCAATAACCTTTCTTGTTGTGCATGGCTGAGATCTAGGTCCAACTGAGCTGCCATCCTCAAAGTGTTGTATTCAAATTCAATGGACAGCAAAGCTTTCTTCCCATAGACCAGCTCATAAGGTGTGAAGCCGGTGGTGGTCTTCCAGGTGGTGTTGTAAGCCCATGTGGCCTCAACCAGGCGATTTGCCCAATCTTTCCTACTGCTGCTCACCACTTTAGTCAAAATCCCTTCCAATGCTCTGTTGGTGACTTCCACTTGCCCATTTGCCTGAGGATGATAGGGGGTGGAAGTCCTATGCTTGATTTTGTGATGAGTTAGTAGGTCTTCAATTAAGTTGGATGTGAACTGGCTCCCTTGATCGATGACCAGCTCTCTTGGGTAGCCAAATTTGTAGAAGATGTTCTCTCTTAAGAAATCAGCCACCTTTTCTTCTGTTGCTGCTTTGATTGCTTTAGTCTCTGCCCACTTTGTCAGGTAGTCGGTGCACACAATGATGTAGGACCTTTGCCTCGAAGGAGGGCTGATTGGACCCACAAAGTCCATACCCCACTTCTCAAATGGCTCAAGAGTCACTTGAGGTTGGAGAGGCATCTCATCCCTCTGAGTTGGTTTCCCCATTCTTTGGCATTGGTCGCATTGGTTGATATACCTTCTGACATCTTGATGAAGTGTGGGCCAATAGTAGCCTACCTGCAGGATTTTGAAGGCAGTCCTCTTTGCTGCAAAATGTCCTCCACAAGGCCCATCATGACAGGTGAGGAGGATGTCAAAGACTTCCTCCTCCCTTACACAACGCCTTAAGATTTGATCAGGGCCAAGCTTGAACAGGTTGCCCCCGATCCAAGTAAATGAGGCACTTTTTCTGATGATTCTGCTCTTCTCTCTTGAAGATAGGTGCGGAAAGAACTGTGCTGAAACAAGGTAGTTTGCTATATCAGCAAACCATGGAGAGAGTACTGAGATAGCAAACAGACGTTCATCGGGCATCTCGTCATCCACTGTTCCATCCTCATCTGCAGACAAATCCAATCTAGATAAAAAGTCAGCAACAACATTTTCTTTACCTTGTTTGTCAACAATGGTCAAATCAAACTGCTGCAACAAAAGTAACCATCTAATAATACGAGCATTCACATCTGGTTTATTCATTAAATATCTAATTGCAGCATGATTCATATGTACAAAGGTTTGATAGCCAGTGATATAATGTCAGAACTTGTTCAATGCATGGACCACAGCCAAGAATTCTTTCTCGGTTACAGTGTAATTCAGTTCAGCTTTGGATAAGTTTTTGCTAACAAAGTAAATGGCATATGGAAGTTTTTGTTCAACTTGTCCTAAAGCTGCCCCTATGGATTTGTTCGAGGCATCAGTGTGGATGTGGAAAGGTAGGGCCCAGTTTGGACCTCTCAAGATTGGGGCCGACACCAACTTGTCCTTTAATTCATTCAAAGCCCTCTGACAATCGTCAGTCCATTTAAACTCCACATCTTTTGCCAACATGCCAAACAATGGCGAGGCTAGCTTGCTGAAGTCTTTAATGAATCTCCTGTAATACCCTACTAATCCTAAGAAACTCCGAACATCCCTTACCTTTTGGGGAGGTGGAACCTTCTTGATGAGAGCAATTTTGTTAGGATCCACTTGTAACCCTTGGCAAGAAATGGTATGGCCTAGCACGGTCCCTTCAGTCATCAGGAATTCACATTTTTCAGGACTAAGGGACAGGTTCATCTCAATGCATTTGGTTAGGACTTTTCCCAGATTGGACAATGCTTCCTGGAAGTTGGACCCATAAGGAGTGAAGTCATCCATATAGATTTCCACCGCATCATGGACCAGCTCCGAGAAGATGCTCAAGACAGCTCTCTGGAAGGTAGCAGGAGCATTGCATAGCCCAAAGGGAAGAACTCGGTAGGCAAAGGTACCCCAAGGACAAGTGAAGGTGGTCTTATCTTGGTCTTCCGGGCTGATTTGGATTTGGTTGTACCCGCTAAACCCATCTAGGAAAGAGAAGAACTTCTTTCCTGCCAGTCCATCCAACACTTGATCTATGAAAGGTAGAGGGAAATGGTCTTTCTTGGTAGCTTTGTTCAGTTCTCGGTAGTCCACACAGATTCTCCACTTCCCATTTTTCTTGGGAACCAACACCAGAGGGGACACCCATTCACTATCCGAGATGGGGTAAATGAATCTGGCATCCAACAGTTTTTGCAATTCTTCCTTGACAATGTCCTTAAGGGCTGGATTCATTCTCCTCTAGGGTTGCCTAACCGGTTTACAATCCTCTTTGATGTATATGTGATGGGTACAGACCGAAGGATGGACTCCTTTCATCTCCTTATAGCTCCAAGCAAAAGCATCTAGATGACTGGCCAACAGGCTACACAGCTCCTTTTCCTGGGAAGGAGATAGGGAGGAGCTGATCTTTAACGTTCTCTCAGGGTCGAACTCCACATTCTTGACTCTGGGAGTGATAGGGTTGGTTGCACAAAGGTCCACTAAGGTGCTGGCTTGGGCATCCTCCACCAATTTCTCTAAGGATAGTGCACTGGGAGGTGGATTCTGGATCAAGGTCTCAATCAAGTCATCCTCAGTTGGGGGGTCTCTTCTAGAGGTGTCTAGGGTGCACAAAGGTGCTGAGTACACCTCATCGTCTTCTCCTTCCTCCAACCAAAGTGGTAAGTCATGCTCTAAGAAGGGTTGGGCAGGAGGGTATAGGACTAGCTACTTGGACATAGGACCATTTTTTATGGTCATGTTTCCTGCACGGCAACTTATGTAAGCATCTGCAGTGGCTAACCAAGGCCTTCCCAAAATGAGAGGGTATCCAGTAAGCTTTGCCTTTGGTTGCAGAACCAAGAAATCTGCAGGGTATTCCCAAGAGTCGATAGAGACCAAGACATCCTCCACAATCCCTTTGGGAGTCACGGTGGAGCGATCTGCTAGTTGCAGGACTGTCGAGGTCTTCCTCAAGGAACCCTGAAGGTTGAGTTTGAGCATGGTATCCCTAGTCATCACATTAATAGCAGCCCCCAGATCGATCAAGGTGTGAGGTATAATGGTGCCATTGATGTGGACATCTACTACAGGACTCCCAGGATCTAGGTACTTTGGGCAGATGACTTGTCCTAACATAAGGTCAGACAGTTGTCCTATGACATTGATGGTTGAAGCATCTCTCTTTCGCCTGCCTGGGTGTTTGAAACACTTTTCCTTAACCAGTTTGTTGTATATTGGCACATCCTTGATGGCTTGGAGAAATGGAATTTTCACACACAACTGCTTGAGCTCTCCTAGAAGCTCATCCTCCTCTGGGTTGGGTTGTGTGGTGGCTGTTAGTCTCTCAGGAAAGGGTGGAATAGCCTTTGGTTCACTTTCCTGTTTGTCTTCCTCGTCCTCTGGGGGAGGAGGTTGGTGATCCGGAAGAGTCTTTCCAGATCGAAGATTGATCTCCTGGATCTCCACAGCATAGGTAGGGCATGATTTTTCCCCAGTGTATACCTGTTGGGCCTGTCTATTGTTGGGGTTCAGGTTCGGTTGAGCAGGCATTTGAGGTTGCCTTGGAGGAGCAGGAGGTAATGGTTGAGGTTGAACTGGTGGTGGAGGCAAAATGGCGGGAGGAGTGTTGTACTGGGGCCTCCACCCCGACTGAGGTGCATTCCACTGAGGTTGTGGCTGGGCATGTGAGTGATATGAATGAGTAGTGGGCTGAGTAGGGTACTGAGGTGGATAAGACCATGGAGGAGGCATAGACCAGGAGGGATGAGCAGGAGGACCCCAGGAAGGCATAGGAGTAGATTGGTTGGGGCTGTAATAAGCTTGGGGTGCCCCTTGCATCCCCTGCTGGTAAGGTCTAGGTCCTTGTGGCCTCCTTTGGTTGAGGAAATAGAGAGGTTCAGTGGGGGTTTTTGTCCCTTGGTACATGGCTTTAAGCCTAGGTAAGGTTGGACATTGATTTGTGGGATGGTCCTCCTCACAAACGAAACACACTTCAACCGAATGCAACGGGCATTCGTTCTTAGGGTGTCTCCTTGTACATCTAGGGCAGAAGATAGCCAAGGCCCTCTCAGCTTCTTCCTTCTTGTGCTGGATCCTAAATGTGTCAAGTTGCATGGCAATGGTCTGTCTCACCTCACTCTTGAGATCTTCTAATTGATTTGCAAACTCATGTTTGGAGAAAGGAATACCAGCTAAGAGGAGGTTTCCTCTAACTCGTTTCCGAGCTGCCCTAGAGTGGTTCCTAAACACAGTCTTGATGTCCTCATAAGGCAGTTGGTAAATATCTCCTCCAGCTAACATGTGAAGGGTATCTAAGAGGTCTTCAGGGACTCCTCAGAGCAGGACCAACTTGAGGGATTCAGGGTCAAGTGTGCACCTGGCCCGTTTATAGCTAAGTTGGAACCTTTCCTCATAATCCTCTAAGGACTCATCATTTCCCATGGTCATCCGAAAGATTTCTCCCTTGGTTTCCTTGGACCTACAGTAGTCCCGGTACTTGGTATTGAAAGCTTGCTACATCTGAGCCCAAGTGGTGATACTATTCCCAGGTAAGCCCATGAACCAGCGTAATGTTGCATCCTTAAGAGTTGAAGGGAAGAGTTTCAGCTTCTGCTCATCTTCAGTATAGTCATAGGTTCGACAAAGGACAACAAACTCAAACAGGAAGGTATCAGGATCTTCACTAGTCAGTCCATGGAAGTGAGGTAAAGCGGAGGGGCTAATGTTCTTCATTTTCATGTCTCCATTAGTTTCTCGGATGGGGAAGGCACCTTCTATTCTCTCATCTTCTCCTCTATTGTCAGCCATAGCTTCAGATGGGATGGTCTCTAATTCTTCTTCTGCTATAGGATCTTCGTATATCTCCGGAGGTTCACCTATAGGTTCTTCTGGATCACTGTCACCGAAGAAGAGAGAAGGGTGACTCAGTGATGTGGTGGGGGTGTTGGGTAAGAATTTGCCTGTTTTATCTCGATTCCTACGAGGCATGAAATGGAAAGACTTCTTTTTTTGATTGCTTTTGTTTTTTTTTTCTTTGGTACCTGCAAAAACTGAAACAGATTGATCTACAACTAACTATCTTGCTGAAATGAAAATTCAGAATTGAAATGAAAGCAGGAAAGAACTAGTCTACTTTGCTCAAATGGAATTGCAGGAATGGAAATTCTAGTCTACGCTTGCAGAATTGAAATGCTAATCTATTCTTGCAAAATTGAAATTGCGGAATTGAAATTCTAATCTATGAAAGCAGGAAATGTCTATGCTACTTTTGCAGAATGGAAATGAAATAAACTACTTGGCAGAAGGCGAGAGTAGGAAAATAGAAGAAAAGCAACAATTACTAATACTCTGACGCTTCCCCGGCAACGGCGCCAAAAAGATGGTGGGCTCCAGTATTGTAGCAATAATGCTACAACTCCTGGAGCTTCCTTCTTTAATTTTATCAACCCGGTAGTTCGTAACAAACTTGGAAGCGACGGTGCTGTATGCACAAGTACTAGCTCTTGTCGCAGCTGTCACTTGGTCAGCTGGCACAAGTCCGCTAGGGCTCAAGCCAACTTCTATATGCTCTCAGAAGAAGCTTTTTAAGTGATGAACGAAAGCTATCTCAAAGGAAATTAACCTACTTTGCAAGAATGAACTGAAAGCCAACAAAACATGGAAACCCTAGTAAACCCTAATTTGACCAGCTTAATCCTTACGATGCAATGGTGGGAATGCAACTTCTAAAAATGATGCCATTACTTCTAGTGAGATGAGATGCATGAGTCTAAACTACTTTCATCTGAAGAGAACATGTTTTTGTATTTTTGCTCAAGTGGTTGGAGTTATTATGACTGTGCTTCTTACTGGGTCTTGACTGTGCAGGGGTAGTTCAAGGGGAGGAAGGCTTGGAAAAGGTCAGGAGGACTCTGAGAGGGTCCAGAGGATCCCTAACATCATTCCACAGAAGTTCACAACCTTCAGATGCCTGGCAACCGTGTTTGCAAGCTTCTACAGGATGTCTGCAGGGGATCCTACAGGAAGCTCGGGATTTCTACAGGAAGTCTGCTAACTTCTACAGGATGTTCTGCAATCGGAGTTTTGGGTGATGGATGGGTGAATGAGCTGTATGGGTGGATGGGTAGGATGAGAGGGGAGCTTGTGATGGCTTATGGACAGAGAGATGAGATGGAGAGGGGGTGTGTAAAGCTGGTTGGTCGATAGGAGGGTAGAGGCAATGGAAGGCCGAAAAGATAAAACAACGTGGATAATAGAAGAGTTAGTGGGCAAATGATCTAGCTAGGAGGTAATGAGATGGCTTAGGCACGGCTGAGAAGGATAAGGAAATGATAGAGTGGTGCTGCGCAGTGTAAATGAAACAAACCACCTATGTCTTGCACAAAACCGAGAATTCATCAACCTATTCTAACTGTTTTATTAAAAACCAAAGAACAGTAATGTTAGTTAAAGGAGAATTGTGCATGGTGCTGGATCATAGAGCTACTCCACAAGATCTAAATGCATGGACACTTCTGCAACTGAAATTATTGCGTTAAAGCTTGCATGAACATATAAAACAGTGTTTTGGTAGTTGGCACGGTCTGCACTTCCGGTCCCCAAACAGGGATGAAAGTGAGTGTGCATTCAACCTTTTTTCGAACTCTGATTAACTCCAATCCTTACTCTAATCTAAACTACTGAAAGCAACTTTTGTTCATAACACTAACCTATGTAACCACACCAAGAAATCCGAATCAGCAAACTGTGTTTCCAAGTGCAAGTAAAGGACAAGAAATAGAATGTTGAAAGAAAGACAAGTACAATACAAAGAAAGGAGGCCTATTGCTCTCAGGTTGGGCCCAAACCTGAGAGCTATAGCTCCTCTAAGAACTCAGAATTGAACTCAAATCTGCCTGCCTCTTATTAAAAGATCATAGTCAAAAGTCTAACAACATGCCAAAAATGGCTTACAAAGAGCAAAACAGAGCTGTAGCTCGTACTTCAGAATTTGCAACAAAGGTTCAAAAGTTTTTTATCGAAGGCTACAGCCTCAATATTTATACATTATGAGGGCCAAGCTGGCCTCCTAAATTAGTGGGGCTTGGCTGTCCAACTAAAAGTAAATTGTTGTTCCTTTAGAATCTGTTGGTTGCCTTCGAGCTCGGTGGTGATAGCTGTTGGAGCTCGGAGTTGGGGTGGAGATCACGAGGAAGGTCATTCAAGGCTGTGGACAACCTTCCTACAAAACTGCAATGCCACCTTGGCTGTCTCCTTGCCTTCATCTGCGTGGTTTTGCTCCATTTAATGTCAAAAAGACCTGAAATAAACATGTATTAGCCACATAGGCATAATGATTGCCCTCCTTCCTACAAATAACATGAATATACTAAGAAATGATGCATAAGTGATAAAAAATGAAGGGTTGAGCAAGGTAAGTAGGCCAAATGAGCCCAAAATGTTACCAAAATTTGGGGCTCATCAGAAGGACAGAAAGGCAAAACAGAACGAGGAAATGACCCGGATAAGTGAGGAACTTCAAAAGCTGGAAAGTATAGAGGAGGATGGATATGCAACACATGAATCAAAAGAGAGGATCCTCCACCTTGAGCAACTCAAAAATCAAATCCTTCTAGCAAAAGAAGAGGAATGGTGGCTCAAGAGCAGAGCGATTTGGCTTAAAGCAGGGGATGAAAACACAAGTTTTTTCCACAACTATGCAAAAGGGAGGAAGACTGCAAACACTATCTGGAACCTAAAAAATGAAGAAGGAAGGGAGGCAAAGACTTTTGAATCTCTGTCAGCATTAGGGCAAAGTCATTTCCAGAATTTATTTGCAGATCAAGGAGAGGTCACCATCGCCGAGGTTATCAAAACAGCGCAATGTTTCCCAAGGTACGTGGAGGAGGAAGAAGTGGAGGAACTGATAAGTCCAGTAACAAAGGAGGAAGTTGAAAGTGTCATCAAATCTATGGCAAAAGAAAAAAGCCCTGGGCTGGACGGATGGACCATAGAACTCTTTCACCATTTCTTTGATCTGATAGGAGCAGAAATAACTGAAGTAGTAGAAGAGTCCAGGAAGAAAGGAGAGGTTTATAGTCCTTTCAATGCAACATTTATAGCCCTCATCCCGAAGAAGGAAGTTCCTGAAACCTTTGAAGAATTCAGACCAATTTCATTATGCAATAGTATATACAAGATTATTGCAAAAGTGATTGCGATCAGAATTAAACCAATTCTGTCAAGGCACATTCAATGGAACAATTTGGGTTTTTAATTGGACGACAAATACATGAAGCTATCGGTGTGGCACAGGAGGTACTGCATAGTGTCAAGCAGAAGAACAAGAGGATGCAGTTATAAAAATTGACTTATCTAAAGCTTATGACCGGATAAATTGGATATATATCCGTTTACTTCTAACTCATTTAGGTTTCAAAACAGATTTCATCAGCTGGATCATGGGGTGTATTACAAACGTCAGCTAGGCAGTTCTCATCAACGGTGCAGCCACTCCATTTTTCAAAGGACAGAGGGGACTGAGGCAAGGCTGCCCCCTGTCCCCTCTGATTTTTCTTTTAGTAGCAGAAGGTTTAAGCCAGCTGATTTAAAAGGCCAAAAGGGAAGGCAAGGTAAGAGGTATCGAAGTAGCAGTCAACTTGTACATTTCTCATCTCCTTTTTGTTGATGACATATTGGTTTTCACAAATGGAGAGTCTAATGAAATAAAGGAATTAAAAAACATTCTTGATCTGTTCTTGAAAGCAACTGGAATGCAGATAAACTCCAGGAAATCTCAGTTAATAGTGGAAGGACTAGACAGACAAGAAAGAGCACAGATGCATTCGTTCTTTCCTTATCAAATGAGTAATATGGAATCCCCTTTCAAGTATTTAGGTTTCTGGCTAAAACCCAATGCCTATAAGAAAGAGGATTGGAACTGGTTGATCGCCAAAATAGAAGCCAGAATCTCTCATTGGAGCTACAAATGGTTGTCCAGAGCCGGGAGATTGACTCTAATCAAATCAGTGCTACTGGCCATCCCAATCTACTGCGCAGCTTTAACATGGGTTCCTAAAGGAATATTGGAAAAAATAAGGAGAATTTGTAGCAGATTTTTGTGGGCTGGCTCAAAGGAGAACTCGGTCCTCCCATGGGTTGCCTGGGAGAAAGTGGCAAGGCCAAAAGATTGGGGAGGATGGGGGATAAAAAGTCTTCCTGACTTCAGCCTCACACTGGCTGCAAAATCAGGCTGGAGACTTATAAAGATGGAAAATTTATGGACAAGAGTGGTGAAAAGGAAATATATAGACCTAGCTCCTTTAGAAGAATGGATTAGAAACCCAACAAAGAACAAGAAGAATGTCTCGGTGGTATGGAAAGCAACTGTGGAGTCCTTCAAAGTGATCGAACAAGGATTGGCATGGAAGATCAGGAATGGAAGGAATTTGAAGATAGGGAAGGACCCTTGGGTTGGATGCAATGAAAATTATGCCTTATCCCCTGGGTTAATCAGGCACTTAGAAAACAAAGGCATACTCTCCTTAAATCAGGTGGAAAAAGTTGGTCACTCAACTATGTGGGGACAAGCTTGGAAAAATGGAGAAGATCTAGAACTAGAGCAAAGATGGTGGAATGAATGGAATTCATATATTCAAGAACTCTTGAGATCAAATGTCAGATTAAAAGATAGCCTAGATCAGCTGATCTGCGCCCATGCAGAAACTGGAGAGTACTCTCCAAAAAGTGGATATAAATTCCTCATGTCTAGGAAAGGATGGGGAACCCCGGAATGGTGGCCAAAGCACTTATGGAAGCTCAAATGTCCGGCAAAGGCTAGACTTTTCTTTTGGTGTATTTTAAAAAGAAAAATCGCAACTTGGGACATTCTATAGGCAAGATACATGCATGGACCAGGGAGATGTACCTTATGCAAATCCGAAGCGGAATCCATCAACCTTCTTTTCCTATCTTGTTCAGAAACCAAAAAGATATGGGGGGAGGTAGAGAAATTGATGAACAAAAGGGTTGAATGGGGAGGTGAAAATATGACAAAGGTTTGGGCAAAATGGTGGCAACAATACCCTGAAGGGAATATGCGAAACCTACCCCTCATTATCTGTTGGGGGGTTTGGATCGCTAGAAACAGGAGTATTTTTCAGGATAAGGAAACTCCAGCAACTGTCACAGCAATCCAAAGTGTCTCTATCTACTCGAGTATCCCAGAACCAGAGGAGAACAAATCTCAAAGACAAAACAAAGTTGTACATATTAAAGAGGGCACTCCCTGGGCTTTTTTTGATGGTGCCTCGCAGAACAATAGGGCAGGAGCAGGAATAGTCATCCATGTAAATGCAAACCATATCCTCAAAGCCTCAGTTGGACTAGGGACAGGATCAAACAACTTTGCAGAAATGTCAGCTTTGAAGCTACTTCTCTGTTGGCTCATTCAAAGGAACATCTTCACAATTCAGATCTTTGGAGACTCACTTAATGTTATCAATTGGGTTAATGGGAAAAGTACATGCAAAAATCAAATTCTGAAACCATTGCTGGAAGAAATGCAGGTATTAAAAACATCCTTTAACAGTTTCTCTTTATGTCATATTTACAGGGACAGCAACGATTCAGCCGACAAACTTTCTAAGGAAGGTTTGCAGCAGAATCTGGGCAGCTGGAAAATTGTAGAAGAAAACCAGGGACAGACTCATATATCGGATCAGCCGCCTCATACATGTTTTCAGTGACAGCTTTACTACATATTTATTTTTTGTCATACTTTTTTCACAGACTTTATTATGAAATTTTGGTACAAAAACTGCATGTTTGGACACCTCAGAACATATCTTTTTTTGTAAGGGTTGTTTTCCTCGTCTGAGGAGACCCGCTTTTATGATGTTTTTGCTGCCCTCTTTTTGAAAGGGATGTTATGGTTCATGACCGGACAGTCTAAAGCAGCTGGTTTATATTGTTTTCAGTTGCCTTTTCTTGAGAACAAATGGTCCTTCCTGAAGGTAGGACGTTTTTTTATTGCAAAAGCAGTCATATAGTAGCAACAGAAATGCTCAAGCATATGCAATGTAACTTTTTGTTTCTTCAATAAAAAGTTCGCTTTTTCTTCAGAGAAAAGAAAAAAAAAAAAAGAGGGGTGGATGAAAGGGGTACATGGGAAATAAAACTTGTATTTCCATGTTTCAAATCAAGAACTTTAATATTTTCCATTATGTGCCATAAATTAAACTCACCAACACCTTCACTTAGAAATTTGAATATGAGTGCAAGAGGTGTTTGGTGAAGGAAGGTCTCCCTCGAGTAAAGAAAAAGTATAAGAAATGTACCTTGTAAGGAAAGGGTTATTATTTTGGGACAATATATATGCTTCTCATTCTATTCTCCTTTATCATGGTATGACATTCCTTATCCATTTATATTCTCCATTATATTCGATAGGAGTTTATGTTACATTTTCTTATGGTATTTCATTTTAAGTGTGCAACTGATAGTGGCCAAGATTAAGAATCCATGAATGGTAGCATTGTAGGAGGGTAGATACTATGGAAAAATATGGATGATCATCACCTACCAATTTATCTCATACATTTGATCCTTCTAATACAATTTCCTCAATGGATTTTCCTATAGGGAAATCAATAGTTGGGCTCTTTGTGTCTACACTAGAAAGAAAGCTACTAATAGTTTCTTGAAGGTCCATATAGATTTTAAGGGAAATACACAAGTGGTATTATGTGTGGATGTGATTAGATAGCTTATTATTAATTAAAGGTTGGATATGGTGGATATGTTTCCTATAGCAACAGTATTTGTTGAGTCATGAGTGTTACATGTTGGGGTAGAGTGCGTTAATATCATTAGTTTTCACCTTGGTCCTATCATAACTTGGGTTGGCAGTTATATTTACAATGGATGATTATGGTTAAGTAATGACATAGTCTTATGCAACAAATTGCTTACAACACTCTTTTATAGAAAATCCATGTCTTACTTTTATGTAATTAAATTATTTGGAATTTTATTTTGATGGAGATTTCATACATTCACTATTATATGAATCTTCTTATCAATTAGTACAAACATGTGTTTCCATGTTTCCCATGATTACAGTTTACATTCATTAGTCATCTATTGGACTCATTTTGGAAGCCATATTGGTATTCTAGTGGTGAACCTTTTGGCTAGTGGTAAAAATTATAGATTTGTGTTGGTTTGAGGGGGCTTGACCTAGGTTCAAAGTGTGATGCGCAACAAAAAAACCCTCAAATACTGGCCCTTTCGGCAATGACCTGCAAGTAGGTCACAGTCTCACTTGAAGCAGTTATGGGAGGTTGCAGAACTAGGTTTCCACAACCAAAGGGATATCTGCGAAGTGGCATCATGTATTTACTTCTATTGTATATCAATCTTATAACTTTTCATTCATAATAACTTCACGCAGATGATTAATTTAACAAAAACACTTAAACTCTACAAATAACAATATATGTTACACTTCTTCACATAATTCATTGAAAAACATACATAATTAGATACATAACATTAGACAAATAACATGTACAAAGATACATCATGTTATCACTGACAAAATTTCAATGCCAAATGTCTTACATTTGTTTGATGGTAAAACACATAAATCCTTTTTAGCAGTTTCGCAACGCAACATCTTTTAGGTGATTTCGCAGCGCGCTGCGAAACCCCTGTAGCAGCCTGTTTCAGCTGAAGAAACTCTGTTTTCTGCTTTTACTAGTCCATTTCTAAAAGCTTTCCTGAGCAGCTGAGAACCTAATTTTGCAAACTGAAAGAGGATTTTCTTCCTAACATGCTGCACTACAAAAAACTCTTTCAGTTTCTTCAAATTCGTTCTGAGGTGGGAGGAATTTATGGTTAAACTTGCGCTACGAAACTGCAGAAATTCAAGCTTTGTCTACTGGTTTTAGTAGTGTTTTTCAAAATCAGTTTCTGGTCACATGAAAGGCTATCTTGGAATTCTGAAGGATTTTTCTCTTCATAACATGTCCATCTACAACAACCTATCTCACTTTATTCTTATGTGTTTTCAGTTGAGAGATAAGAAGCTTTCATTGAGACCCTAATTTCAGAAACGGATTTTTCCCTCTTTTCCACGTGTTTTTCAAGGACAGTTTCTGGACAGCTAGAGAAATATTTTCAAAAACCAGGAGAGGTTTTTGTTCTGGAAAACATGGGCTACAAAAACCTCCTTCAGTTTCATAAAATGTGTCATGGATGAAGAGATAAAGGCTCTGCAATTTTCAAGGATCTAACCCTAAAAACAGGGAAACATGTTCCCTAATTTCTAGGGTTTCTCATCAGCAGTTGGGTGACCACGTGGGAGGCTTCATCAAATTAGACCTCATGGAGTGTTAGGTGTCAATGAATTCTTTAAATGTTTAGATAAGTTTGTTGTAATCATAATAAGGAGTTACACTCCTAGTTGTATTAGGTCTCTAGGACTCCTAGTTAGCTGTCCTTTGCATTTAATAGTTAGTTTTGAATGTCATTAGGTGTCAAATTAGGAGGAATTCGAATTCCCCTCATGCTGGAGGAAGGAATTTACATGAACTCTATATATGGGAGAAGAACTGATGTACAAAGGGTTGGAAAATGTTAGAGAAAAAGACTACTTTTGTAAATGCTATGCAGGGATTGATATATACAAAAGCAGTTGGACTTTTCTGAAGCTGAGATTCTTAGTGTACTTCAGTGAGCTTCATCTTTCATTTTTTATATGCTTTACTTCCATAGTCTTAATGCTTATTACTCAAAATTCATGGAGGAACATGCTCTGAATTCCTTTAAGTGTTAAACTATGGTGAATTGAGTTTTTGAGTCCTATCTTTGGATGTTTTTCTTCAATGTTTTAATACTTATTACTCAGAATTCATGGTTACTCATGCTCTGACTTCCTTTAGGTATTAAACTCTGATATATAACTTTAAATTCTCTCCTTTTAAATACCTTGATGTATCATTATTCATAATTCATGCCCACATGCTCTGACTCCTATGAACTTCAAGTTATTTGAGACTTTCTTGAATGTGTCACTCTTTCATTGAAGTATATACAAGCCTCAGTTTTATAAGAAGAGCCATTTGTTATCCTTATCTCTGTCACTGACTCCATAGCCCAATGGTAGCAAGTCTCCATCTTCCAATCTACAAACATATAAAATCACAAATCATAGAGTTAGCCATCTATCCATATCTTTAATCAATATCATTAACCCTTTGAGAGAGCCCTCTCAGGCTAAGGAGGCTAAGCCTTAGCTAAAAGATTGGTTTGAAATAGTTACACTAAGATAGTCTGATCAGCAGCCTATCAGGGTCCTATTTTGGTGATAACATTTTGGTGCGTCTGCCGGGAGCCTGAAGTCTATTCATTCCCGAAATTTAGAGGCTGAACTTCTGAAGGTAGCAGGAGCTCAGACATCTTTTTGAGGCTGCAAAACTACCTTGGCGACTCCACACATCGAATAAGAAATTGGAAGGTGACTCCACTGCTAGAAGATCAGTAGCTTGATGAAGTTTCAAAATGAGTTCCACTGCAAGAATGAATGCCAGGTATGCTCCTATGAATCGGTCTCATATCCCTGGTTTTCCAAATCCTATGCCAAAGGTTGATTGGTTAGAGGATCTTCCAATATTCAAAGATGAAAAGAAAGACAATGCTGCTCTTCATTTGGTTAGGTTTCATATGCATGTACGCAGTCTTAAGGTTCACTTTCCTGAGGATTGTCTCATGAGGATGTTTATGGCCACTTTAGAAGGAAAAGCATGGTCTTGGTATAAAAGTTTGGAAAATGGTTCATTATCTTCTCTTGCTGATTTCCATGATGTGTTCTATGACACGTATAAAGAATGTCATCCTTCATTATTGTTGCTCAAAGATTGTTGTAGACATTCTTTAAATCTCATTCAGTACTTGGAGGATTGTTATGATGATGATGAGTTTATGGATGAAGAAATTTTAGAGGCTCTTCATAACAATGCATTTCAGCACCAAGAAGAAAGTACAACATCTCATGAAATGCAACATGAAGATCAGCAGGGGTTTACTTATGAAAACCATGTTCAATCCTCTGATATTGATGTAGAGATGCAGCAGACTTGTCAGTCTTCGGATCATTATCAAAATGAACATGATTACAAACACCAAGAAGAAATGTTGGAAGAAATTTTTTATGACCCTCAGGCAGAGGAAAAGATTGTTCATTTTTGTAATTTCTTGCAGCAGCTTACACCAAAGAATGATGATAATAATGAGGAAAATTCCATTGTTTGTTGGAATGATTCAGAAAAGCAGTTGGATAGCTTGTCAAATAGAAAATTGGATAGCACATCAAAGGGGTCTTGTGTGGTTGAGAATCAGTTGTCTAAAGAGATAGAATGTTATGATGATTATCAAACTAACCATGTGTTTTTTGACCCTATAGCTGACTACATGGAAAAGATTTACTGTTCAGGCTTCCAATTATATGTTCATCTTGAAGAACAGTTGCACCTCATGCTTCCTTGGTTATTTCAGTATCTGGTTTATTTATGCTTCAAGCACAGTAAGGAGATCCAAGTTTCAGATCAGATTGATGATTGGCTTCATTGGAAGTTTCATGTTCCTTGAGCTACAATTGGAGAATGCAGCTGATAGGGTAGGTAGGTAGGAAAGCGCAAATAAGCTCAAGGTTGACTGAGCATTTTTTCAGTAGTGGTAGATTTCTTTTTCCCACAGTCATCATCAAGCTTAAGCCCGAGGTGAAGGCTCAAGAAGCTGAAAGAAGATGTTTGTCAAATAAATTTTACAAGGCACTGGAACTGCAGGTTCTTAGTGTACCACAAGGGCACACTATCCCAAGTGGAGCCACTGTTATCACTGACAAAATTTCAATGCCAAATGTCTTACATTTGTTTGATGGTAAAACACATAAATCCTTTTTAGCAGTTTCGCAGTGCAACATCTTTTAGGTGATTTCGCAGCGCGCTGCGAAACCCCTGTAGCAGCCTGTTTCAGCTGAAGAAACTCTGTTTTCTGCTTTTACTAGTCCATTTCTAAAAGCTTTCCTGAGCAGCGGAGAACTTAATTTTGCAAACTGAAAGAGGCTTTTCTTCCTAACATGCTGCACTACAAAAACCTCTTTCAGTTTCTTCAAATTCGTTCTGAGGTGGGAGGAATTTATGGTTAAACTTGCGCTACGAAACTGCAGAAAGTCAAGCTTTGTCTACTGGTTTTAGTAGTGTTTTTCAAAATCAGTTTCTGGTCACATGAAAGGCTATCTTGGAATTCTGAAGGAGGTTTCTCTTCATAACATGTCCAGATACAACAACCTATCTCACTTTATTCGTATGTGTTTTCAGTTGGGAGATAAGAAGCTTTCATTGAGACCCTAATTTCAGAAACGGATTTTTCCCTCTTTGCCAAGTGTTTTTCAAGGACAGTTTCTGGACAGCTGGAGAAATATTTTCAAAAACCAAAAGAGGTTTTTGTTCTGAAAAACATGGGCTACAAAAACCTCCTTCAGTTTCGTAAAATGTGTCATGGATGAAGAGATAAAGGCTCTGCAATTTTCAAGGATCTAACCCTAAAAACAGGGAAACATGTTCCCTAATTTCTAGGGTTTCTCATCAGCAGTTGGGTGACCACGTGGGAGGCTTCATCAAATTCGACCTCATGGAGTGTTAGGTGTCAATGAATTCTTTAAATGTTTAGATAAGTTTGTTGTAATCATAATAAGGAGTTACACTCCTAGTTGTATTAGGTCTCTAGGACTCCTAGTTAGCTGTCCTTTGCATTTAATAGTTAGTTTTGAATGTCATTAGGTGTCAAATTAGGAGGAATTCGAATTCCCCTCATGCTGGAGGAAGGAATCTACATGAACTCTATATATGGGAGAAGAACTGATGTACAAAGGGTTGGAAAATGTTAGAGAAAAAGACTACTTTTGTAAATGCTATGCAGGGATTGATATATACAAAAGCAGTTGGACTTTTCTGAAGCTGAGATTCTTAGTGTACTTTAGTGAGCTTCATCTTTCATCTTTTATATGCTTTACTTCCATAGTCTTAATGCTTATTACTCAAAATTCATGGAGGAACATGCTCTGACTTCCTTTAAGTGTTAAACTATGGTGAATTGAGTTTTTGAGTCCTATCTTTGGATGTTTTTCTTCAATGTTTTAATACTTATTACTCAGAATTCATGGTTACTCATGCTCTGACTTCCTTTAGGTATTAAACTCTGATATATCACTTTAAATTCTCTCCTTTTAAATACCTTGATGTATCATTATTCAGAATTCATGCCCACATGCTCTGACTCCTATGAACTTCAAGTTATTTGAGACTTTCTTGAATGTGTCACTCTTTCATTGAAGTATATACAAGCCTCAGTTTTATAAGAAGAGCCATTTGTTATCCTTATCTCTGTCACTGACTCCATAGCCCAATGGTAGCAAGTCTCCATCTTCCAATCTACAAACATATAAAATCACAAATCATAGAGTTAGCCATCTATCCATATCTTTAATCAATATCATTAACCCTTTGAGAGAGCCCTCTCAGGCTAAGGAGGCTAAGCCTTAGCTAAAAGATTGGTTTGAAATAGTTACACTAAGATTGTCTGATCAGCAGCCTATCAGGGTCCTATTTTGGTGATAACACATCACTTCACCAAAGCTTCTTCTTTATTAAACAAATCTTCAATTACATTCACTTCTCTGACCTACACACCTAGATGCAGGTGGTCTACACACTCAGTTACAGACTCTTCAAGGTCATCATGCACTCAGCTGCAAAGCCTTCTCCAAAAATACATACTATAGATACGAAAACAAAGATTCACTTATGCTTATATTATTGAGATTATATTATCCTTTACAAAGTATTACATATCCTTTTATACAATTCATTTATACGATAACCATGGTCCACATACCGTGGATCCATAAAACAAGGACTACTACCCAATACCCGTTACAAAATAAGGGTTTTGTCCCATCCCCAAAGCCCTAAAATCTGCGATGAATATATCTCTGCCAGCTCCGCGTGGACCACCAGGCCCAACAGGCCCCCAACACTCACCCATGACTCGTCCCGAGTCACTCAACTTCAATTCCCTTGATATTTGTTACTATTTCATTGTATATTGCATTGTACTGCCGCAGCATTTCTGCCATCAAATTTTCTTCTCGCTGCACCTCCTTCAGCAAAGCTTCTGTAGTAGGGCTAGTGGCCTTCTACAGTAGCTTCACTTCCATTTTCTTCAATTCTTTGATTTGTTCATCTACGGCCTATGAAAGTTGCAGGGCTTCCTCCTACCTTGGCTAAGTCCTCTCTTGTAGGATCTGTGCTTTCCTTCGTAGATAATCCATTTGTGTCTGGAGGTTCTTTCCTTCGGAAATTTTGGCAAGCCTCTACAAGACTGGTAAGGTCTTCACAACTGCCAGGATCTCATTGTGTTGCTTATGCTTGGCCTGCAGTTCCTCAATTTTCAAGATGTTTGGATCCTCCTACAGTGAGGTATGAATCTACATCGTATCATCAAGCAGCTTTCCACAATATGCCACCGTATCATATATGCCTTTCAATGTTGCGCTAAGTTCCCTTCTCCTCTGCTCCTGAACCTCTAGTGGTGTACTTGTCTGCAACCTTGTTTGCAGCTCTGATATCTTCACTTCGTAGTCAAATTTCAGCTTAGCTATAGCATTCTTTGAGTCCTTGATCATGAGGGCAAGCTTCACGACCTTTTCTGTTGGTATTTGATCCTCACGAACCTGCACATCTAGAACTATGTTGTAAGTCTCAACAATGGCCTTCTCCCGTTATTCTCATTGTTTCCTTACTTCCTCCCTTTCCTTGGACACTTGCTTCAACTCCTTTTGCATCGTTTCTTTCTCTGACTCCGCATTTTCTTTCAACAACGACATACATTTCTCTCATTACTGCATCTCTGCGATAATTCCTTGATGAAATTCATGCAACACTTGGAGGGGTAGCACAATGACATTCATCTGGACACTCCGCCACACCTTAGCTCGCTCTTTATCTGTTGCTGCTTCAAACTTTAGTGCCCCAACTAGCACATGTAACATCCTCATTCTAAACAACAATATATCTTACATTTCTTCGCATAATTCAGTGAAAAACATACATAATCAGATACATAACATTAGAAAAATAACATGTACAGAGATCCAACACTTTGCCAAAACTTCTTCTTTATTAAACATATATTCAATTACATTCACTTCTTTGACCTGTGCACCCAACTGCAGGTGGCCTACACACTCAGTTGCAGACTCTTCAAGGTCTCCATGCACTCAGTTGCGAAGCCTTCTCCAAAGCTAAAGACTACAGATGTGAAAATAGAGATTCACTTATGCTTCTATTATTGAGATTAGATTATTATTTACAAAGTATTACATATCTTTTTATACAATTCATTTATACAAAAACCATGGTCCACATACCATGGATCCATAAATCAAGGACTACTACCTAATACTCATTACAAAATAACAGCTTTGTCCCTTCCACAAAGCCCTAAAATTTTGTGTGATGAATATATATCCGCCAGCTCCACCCGGTCCACTCCTTCTTTCATAGGGTCTTTTACCCAAAACTTGGACCAAGTTAGGCCATGCCCAACAATTTGGATAAGTGGATTTTTAGTGAAAGATTGGAAAGCATGGATGGGTACACAGTAAGCACACACATTTCTAATGGGTGAGAAAGTACTTTTTATTGTAGGGGAAATTTGATGCAATATCATAATTCACAATAACCCAAAAGGTCACACAATAGGAATGAAAGTTAGCACGAAATATTTTAAGAGATGAGAAATGCATCACTATTTATGACTAGTTCATAGTATAAGGAACTACATAGGAAAATTCCATGAGAAAGACAAATATTTTGGATAATATCTATGCTAAATATGCTAAAGAAGAAACATACGAAGGTGAGGAGAATCAATACGTATAGGGGGAATAACGAACATAGTGGATAAGGAGGCATAGAAAAAAAGCATTAATTAAAGTGGCACAATGTAAATGAAGGTGCAAGGTCATCAATAGAAGGAAGATAATATTAAGTGGAAGACTATGAGGCGATTTTGGAGGGTGAAGGAAATCCAAAAGGGTGCCACAATAAAGGTGACACATAATGAAGCTTAAGAAGCATGTGGAGAAGATGAATTATTGAATAAGAAGTTGCCAGAATAGAACATAAAGTTAACCATGGACCAACCTATTAATAAGATGTTTAAGGGGATTGGGATGGAATCAATAGAATTATACTTAGGTTGAGGATGATAGTTTAATAAGGATTGAGGCAGAGGACATAGAGGAGAGTGGCTAAAAACTAAGGTTGTTTCAAATTAGTAGGTAAACCATGAAGCTTCCAAGACCATGGAATGGTGTGGAAGTATAAGAATGTGAGAAGCATGAAGAAACCTTATTTTATTTTAAACAAATACTTAAATAATGAGAATAAGCAGACTAGTCCCCTCTTCTTTGATTTTTCTTCCATATATGAAAGTTTTTTTGTTTTTTTATGAATTCCATCATATAATTCTAATTATTTTTGTTGCATAATACAAACTATGTTTTTAGAGTGTTAAGGCTTGACCCACACATGCATAGGTGAATGGATCATTAGATGTTCCCTTGGATCACAAGAGGATAGCCATTAGGGACCATGGCCTCCAATAATGATTTTATCTATCATCCTTGTATTTATAGGTATCATTATACTTGTAAATCATGATCTTAACAAGATATAAAATCCAAGTTGACTCTTTGCAATATTTAGCTTCTCCATCTCCATCACATGACTCAAGCCACAATGTTTTCTATAGCATTAATAATCTCTCCTAGTTTACAACATCATTGTTGTGGTGATATATTCTATAGTTGAGCAATCCCCTGGTGTTTATAGTTTGCATTGCATAGAATGATTGTCCAACTACATAACGATTTATTACTAAGATCAAATAGTTTGGTTTGTATTATTTCACAACTTTAGTAATCGCATTTTAACATTTTCCATATTTATTGTGTCTCATAAATTAACTCAAAGAATCATCCTTGCTTGAATCCCTTAAGTTTCAAAGCCTAAATTTATTAAATCTTATGTCTACTAGTATAATACATAAACCATCTATAATACTTTTATAGTTATGCTAACCCATTGTGACCAATTTTATACTTTGTTCTAATATGAACTAAGTCACATGGGTTGATAAGTATTTCACATGCTTAAGGTTAGCATGCATATGGGTGCTCAATCCCCTATAGATGTTAACTTATTATGCTATAATTCAAATGCTTCTATGGATGATTATTGATAAAAACGACCCCATCCTAACATGCTATTATGTGCATTATTACACCTCTTTCCTGGTCATGTAAACTCAATTTATTAGTTGTTAGTAGTCATTTTGCATGAAAATATGTATCCCTATCCCTTCTCCACATGGGGCTTTGACCTAAATGTAATATCAACATTCCATAATCCAAAAAACATGGTTTTAATTACCATTGAATATTTAACTACCTAGTAAAATCCACTCCCCTTATCAAGTCCCTGGTAAAACCACTATAAGGACAATCACTATGTTATATTGAACCTAATCATTTGTTGTTTCTTCTTTATAATAATAACATTTCTAATAATTCATACATAATAAATACATATTACTTACCAAATTAACCTTCAACATTGTATATATGTTTCATATATAAATATATGTTATTATGTGCTTTTACTCCATCTCATCTTATAATACAAGAAGGGGGATTTATTCTAAGTGTTTAGTCATCAATCTATTTAGAAGTTATTGATATCACATTTACTTTATTTCTTATTTTATTATTTAAAGTTTTAAATATGTGTGTGTGTGTGTTATGTTGCTGCCATCCATCTTATTCTTAATAAAATGGATTTTTTATTTTTTTAAATATATTTAAATTTTAAAATAATAAATTTGTCCCTATAAAAACATTTTAATCACTATAAATTATTTCAAATTAAGTCATATATATATATATATATATATATTACTACCATCCATATATTCTTATGTTACCATTCATGTAACATGGGTTTTTAATTTTTTAAATAAAAGCAATCCACCTAGCTTGATGAGCATTCAAATTAGGTTCGTTAAGCTACTGTGATCAGTCATTAAAAGAAATTTATTTCCCAATAGGTAATGTCACCAAACCTTTAACACGTGAACCACTGCAGTTAGTTCCAAATCATAAATAGAGTATCACTGCTCATGCTCCTTCAACTTACGATATTTGTAAGCTATCACCTTTCCTTCCTGCATCAACACTCCTCCAACTCCCTCTTGACAGGCATCAATACACATTGTGTACTCTTTCTCCGTATCTGCTACCTTCAATATAGGGGTTCTGGTTAATGCATGTTTTAGTTGCTCAAAGCTTTGTTGTCATTTCGTTGTCCAATTAAAACTTTTCCCTTTTTATGAAGCGAAGTTATAGGATATGTAATCCTAGATAACCCCACTATAAAATGATGGTAATATCCCATGAAACCCATAAAAGAACCAATATCTTCAAAAATTTTACGAACAGATGACTCCATGATGGTTTAAATATTTTCAGGATCTATTTTTATGCCTTAAGATGAGATAATGTGTCTGAAATATTGAATCTAGTCTTTGTATAAATCACATTTGTTGTATTTGGCATAAAGTTGATTGTCGCACAATGTTTGAAATATTATCCTCAAATGTTCCTTATGTTCCTCCATGTTTGATTATTAGAATATCATCAATAAAAATCAAGATAAACTTGTCTAAATACGGGTGAAATATACCATTCGTAAGACTCATGAAGGTGGCAAGGGCATTGGTAATCCCGAAGGGAAAAACCATGAGCTCGTAATGACAATAGCGAGTTCAAAACATTGTTTTGAAAATGTCTTCATCTTTAATACGATTTAATAATACCCTGAACGTAAATCTATTTTTGAGAACACACTAGCTCCTTTGACCTGGTCAAATAGATCATCAATACGGAGTATGGGGTATTTATTCTTAATGGTAAGCTTATTTAATTGTCTATAATCGATACATAGTCATAGTGTACCATCATTTTTCCTTACAAATAGTACAAGAGCTCCCCATGGTGACACTCTTCGTCGAATATAACCTTTATTTAGAAGCTCTTGCAACTGCATTTTGAGTTCTATTAATTCAGGTATACTCATACGATAAGGGGTTTTGAACACAAGGGCTGCTCCTGGAACTAATCCAATGGTAAAATCAATATCTTGTTCAGGTGGAAGCCCAGTTATTTCCTCTAGGAACACATCAATAAATTCTTGTATGATTGGCATATTTTCTAGGGAAGGAGTCTTATTTTTAGAGTTAGTATAACCTACTTGCACAGAATCAATTTTACAAACCTTCCGAATACATTTTCCTAACTAATTGGTTATGATTGGTTGTAACTTAACAACTCTTTTAATTCCTTGAATTTACTCTCTAATTCACTCTTTGTCAAGGAAACTAATAGTTTTTGCTTTGCAATGCATTAGAGACCAATGTTTCTCTAATCAATCCATTCCAATTAATACATCATATGATCCTAAAGGTAATATATTCAAATCCACTTGAATCTGTTGTTCTCCTATTTTAATAGAACAATTTTCAATCTTAGCATTCACTCTCCGCTTAACTCCTGTAGCTAATTGCACCAACCAGGGATTTCTAAATTTAACCATTTGAAATTGACATTTTCCACTATTTTTGGACTGACATAACTCATACTTGTACCTGGATCTACCAAAATAGAAACATAGTGGCTAGATATATTACCTTCTATTTCTACCATGGTGGGTCAATATTCCACTTGATTATCATCCAAAGCTACATTTATTATAGGTATGCTTCTAGCTACCTCACCCACTGTAGAGGCCTATTGCACATTAGCAGCCTGCTCCATTCAAGTACGATGAGGGAAAATTTTATAGTAATGGGGCTCTCCACATCCCCAATATTGCAGAGGGGGTTTCTGTTGTTGGATATTTTCTGGTTTTCTTACAACATTTGTCTGCCTATTATCAGCTTGTAATCCAAGTTTCTGCGGATTTCTTCCAGCAAACTTTGCCTGTTGTTTTCGAAGCACATTCCTTCCACCAACAAATTTTAGATATCTATTGTTCGGAAAGCCTTTATATCCCTTTTTAAAGTTCTGATTCCAATTTATTTCTCCTTTTTGTTTCATTTGCTAATAACAAATTTTGGCTTTCCGAATTGCTTCGTCCATTATTTTTTTGGTTATCAAACTCCATACTTTCCCTCATAAAGGTAGGTAAACTACTAGTGAAATGTTGCACCTTAACCTTCTCCTCCTGAATATATGGAACATATCTCAATAAGGAAGTGAACCTTGTCACGAATTCATCCATTTTTAACTAACCCAACCTCAAGTCATGAAAATCCCTCACATTTTCATCATAGAATCGTTCTGTCAAATACTTGTCCTTGCTTTTGAAAATTAGTCCAAGTCACTTCCTGTTCCTCAATTTTCTAGACAGTTTTGATTTCTTCCCACCACAGGGTGGCTTTACCCTGTAGTTGGTATATTTCCAATCTGACTTTAAGGTTTTCACCATACTCATAGATCTGGAAGTACTTGTTCATATTAATCAGCCAAGCTTCAACTGCTTCCTCAACCTCACCATCAAAGTTCGAGGGTTTTATCTTTTTGAACTCCCCTTGAAGTTCAGTTTTCTTCCTCTTAATTCCTTTATCCATGGAAACATTGTTAGATCTTCATTCATCTTCATTTTTTCCTCCCTCATATTTTGCATGGCCTTCCTTTTGTTTAAAGGTATCAGTCATGTTCCCATCGCTAGAACTCGATTTGGGTTCCTTCTAATTTTTCTTATCAGATAAGCTCTTCAAAATTATTTCCTATTCCTGCCTTAATTTTTCATTATCGACCCTCAAATTCATCATTTCAGATCATAGCTATTGTACATTTTCCAACATTGAAACATTAGCTTGATGGGACTCTTCCCCCAATTGTACCCACATTTCCGGATTGGATTCGACATATGATGCCTCTAGCTAGGTTGGTGGTCCAACTCCTTTCTGCATCTTGCTCTAATTTTGTCTCTTTATCCGCACATTAACACAATAATTGTTTTCTTTGTTTCCCATGTTGGCCACAATGTAGAAACTTGACTCTTATACCACATGTCACATGTACACCTTGCACATACTACATAGTAAAAAAATAAATAAGCTTTTAACCTCGCGACATTTACTCAAGGAATTATTTGCATTTTCCAATCACAGGGCATTTAAATATGCAAAGTCAAAATGGAATTAAGTTAATTTTATCAATCAACTTGAAAAAAAAACTAAAGAACTTCAAGTTTACAGCCTTCCACCTAAGGTTATTGGAATGGTTTATAGTAATTTTTTTGTTAACAAACAGGAAGTATTGGCTCCCAAATCAAGGCTTGAGAAATTAATTACACCTAGCTAAGGTGTGTAAGTTCCAAGGTTATTGGCTATGTGGATGTGTACCATGCACATGACCTCCCCACCATCAAGCACTTGGTTTCATCCTTTCCATCCATCTATTTGGTGCAACATCCAACGATTATAATGCAGAGGGTTGTTTGCGTAACTAACCCCTTCTTTTGTTGTGCACCCAATTCGCCATTTTTCATTCTACCCTTAAGTTTTCACTCAATGTCCCAACCTCTGAAATTGAAGTTCAACAGAAATATTTTGGCAATTATCTTCTCAGGTACATTTCTCAGAATTCTTCTAGATTTCTAGTTCTTTTTTAGTTTTAAAAGCACAACTTTAACCCTTATTTATGGCTACCTGCAGGTGGTTACCAACAGAGGCTTCTTCCTTTCTCAGTCAAGAGTAGTAGTCATGGAACCAGGACATCAGGTTCTCCATTACCACCTTCATCTTGTTACGTGTTTACTACATATTCTATGCTATGTCGACTAATTTCTTTCCTCATTTGCAAATTTTGACTTATCCTCTACAGAACAAGTTTTCCCTCTGTCATAGGTACTTTAATTGGTATAATCTTTTTATATGGTTTAGATGCTTGTCCTTGAAGAAAAGAACCCATTTCTACCTTTTTCTGTTCTTGCAGGTAAATTTTATGGTTTTCTTAGTTCCTCTCAGGATTGGGGTTCAACAAACCATTTTGAATAGCTCTAATGGGGATTTTTATTGATTTACCAGGTTCTTACTTCTGTCAGCCCTCCCTTAATCTAGGGTTTGATCAAGACTAAAAGGGTTTGGTTATTTTAAGAGATCCACTTTGTTACTGTAGAAGTTTGAACTCGGTTATGGGTACGAAGCTCCCCGGCCTTAGCCATGTTATTTTTTTTTCAACAAATAATATTGTCTTGGTTATGTAATATTGTCCGACCTGTTGGAACGAACTTGAAAATTTCTGTCATTTTTCTTTTGTTTACCCATAGTGGGGAAAGCTGATTTAAAGGATTTGAAACCATGTTCTCGGTATTTCACAGCAATGTCATATTATTATTAGCACACAACCCTTTCTAACTTATTAATTTATATTGAGATTTTCAGTAATTATCTTTAGGACTATCACAGCCCCGAAAGATGGGCTTTGTTCTTGAAAATTTTTCATGTCGTTGATTATATTATTTATCTGTTCTATGTTAATTTCATAGATTGTTACATTTCGGATGAATATTGGTCGAGACTATTAATCTCCTGTTAATTTTTGTTTTCTTTCATACTGATGTTATTGTTAGAAAATTATATATTACGGAGCAATGGAACACATAAAATATTGCAGAAATATAAACATAGAAAACGCATAAAAGAAGAGAGACACAGATATACGTGATTCACCCAGTTTGGGCTATGTCCATGGAGAAATAGCCAGTCCTTCTTTTATTATATTATCCAGCAAACCGAGGAGATACAACCTACAATAGATTTGCTGTAACTCCCTCTTCTCTCTCAATCTCCTCTCTCTTCCTCACTCAGAATACAGATCTACATGGAATACAATTCCCTCATATATAGTGAGGGGTTGCCTTCTAGGGAAAAAAACCCTAAATTAAACATAACTTCTACCGACAGATCATCCACCTAATGAATGGCCCAGATTGACTAGAAATTACTAGACTTTTACAAGGCAATTTTACATCTATTTTTAGCTTCGAGGGCGCTGCCCCCGAACCCCTGTCGGGGGACCGCTGACCCCCGGACCCCCAGCCGGGGGGGGATTTACCCCCCCGTGTGGAGGGGTGTATAGTCTTCCTAGGGTATACATCTGGTTGAGACCTTTGAATACCGAAGATAATCAGGCTCCACACCCAACAGTTATGTTTGATTCCTTCATGTGTCTGTATATTTAATTGATTTGTTCCTCATTTTTATTATTAGCACTACCTTTTCTTAATTATGTTATGCATTATAGATATATATGAAGGTATGTTCAATTATAAATTATTACGATACCTAAGACTCGGGGTTGGCTTCTCACCTTTGTCAGTGAGAATAAAGAAATGTTTCAGCGCTTTTCGATTACATTTTATCTATTTTCTTCTCATGGTTTTACATTCATTTAAAATGTTTATTGCTACCCTGCCAGGAGCAGGACCTGGTATTTCTGGGACCAGTTCATCGGCCTTCAGGGTTAATTGTGATGTTCAAAAACTGGAATGTCTTAGGTAGAGTCACAAAATCATAACCTTATGACTAACCAAGCCTTCCTACCGGTTAATGCTTAAGTTCTTCAATAGGTAAATAAATTATAGTTATGATTTTATTGAGGACTTCTTTCATTGTTTTCTTTCCAATAGATTGCATCATATATGAAGTTACTAAATTTTCTACACGAGATGGTTGGCTTCCATAATACTTTTATATGAAGTTTCTGCAATAAAATTTCATTACACAGTAATTATTTTCTTATAAATTCTTGCAATATAATTTTTTACACAACAATTATTTTCTCATAATAAATTATCAGTTAAACTATAGATCAAATAGATATCAACTAATTTTTCATAGTATTTTTTGCATATAAAAATAAAATTATTTTTCATAATAGTATTCAGAGCCTCTTACAAGATATGAGTAGGAAAACAAGGGAAATTTATTTGTGTACGCTATCTGACTTATTTGTCACAGGAATACCATCCTCCCAACCGTGAGTCTAGAAATGGCATCCAGAATCTCCCCAATCTCCTTGCTCTAGATAGTTCCTCAGTATTAAATATTGACGTAACCCCTCTAAACCTCAAGACTGCCCAATCCAGTTCAGGGTTATTGTCTTCCTCAAGGTTCACGGCTTAAGAAGTTCCATTGGTTTAGCATCCAGCTCAAGAACTCTCTAGCCAAATTGTACTCCACCTTTCCATAAAGATCACTGCTGCAAAACCCTTTTTCTTGTTATCCTTTCTCCCTCCTCTCTGATATTCCTCTCCTTTTCTTTTTTCCATCTCTAGGGAAAGAAAGAAAGTGATAATTCTTTTCTTCAAACTGAATTCAACTGTTTGAGGTTTCTTGGAATTTGTTACTCACGGTTCTTCTTATGAATTTTTTTAAAACATATTTAATTTTCAAACATTTTATGTAAGCTATAAAATTCTACTAGACTCCTCTTCGAGCCTCAAGTCTGATTACATACATAGTTCAAAATATTTAAAGATAAATGAAAACAAAGAAATTTATTACAGGAATTGATGCATTCAGGGGTGTTACATCTTCCCCCTCTCGAACGAAACATTGTCCTCAGTGTTTAATCTAGCCCTTTGGAACAGATTAGGATAAGCTTTAAGCATGAAGTATTTATCCTCCAAGGTAGCTTCCTCCGAGCTAAAGTGCTTCCATTGCACCTTAACTTGGGTGATATCTCACCTCCATAACATTATTTCTCTCTGCTCAATGATACACATAGGCTCTACTAGGAATTCACCATCTGGCTCGACTAGTACCACAATTATAATCTAGCATTAGTCCATGTCTATCATATATATATTTTAATGTTGAATAAGAAATTATCTTTCTTAATTACCTGCACTTCTTGCCAGTTAATCACATGTCTAGGATCATACACATACTTTTTTAATAAGGATACGTGGAACACATTATGAACTCAAATGTGACTAGGTAATGCCAACCGATAGGCTACTAGCCCAATTCTTTCCAAGATTTGGAAAGGTCCACAATATCTAGGTGCTAATTTGGTGCAACTACCCCATCACAAAGTACTTCCTTTTGGTTTGAATCTGATGTAAACATGATCTCCTACTTGGTATTATTTATAAGTCCTTTTCCTGTCTGCATAAGCATTTTTCCTGTCTTGGGCAGCCTTTAAATTTTGGCGAACTTTCCTCACTTCTTGCTCCATTTCATCTAGCATGTCAGGCCCTAACACTAGTTTATCCTCAAGGGTATACCAATTGATGTGTATTCTACATTTTCTTCCATCCATCACTTCAAAAGGACTCATTCCCAAGGATTCATGGTAGCTGTTATTATAAGAAAACTCAACTAGGTGGAGGTATTTCTCCCACTTAGTTGGTTGTTGCATTACATACATTCGCAACATATCTCCCATTACCTAATTAACACGCTCAGTCCATCCATCTTGAGGTTGGTAAGCGGTACTTAATTTAATTTGTGTACCCAAACCCGTAAAAAGGGACTTCCAGAATGTTGATGTAAATTTTACATCTCTATCATAAATCACCACCCGTGGTATCCCATGTAATTAGAATATTTCTTTAATGAATATATCTACAATTTTAGCAGCTCTAAAAGTGGAGTTAACCAGTATAAAATGGGTTGTTTTTCTCAACTTGTCCACTACTAATAAGATAGATTCATTTTGATTCTTAGTTTTTGGTAAACCGGTAACAAAATCCAAAGTAATTATGTCCCATTTCCATTCATGTATAGGAAGGGATGGAGTAATCCAACAGGATGTTGGTGCTCTGCCTTCACCTGTTGGTATTCCAGACACCTTGCAAGATATTCTATAATGTGTTTCCCATTCCTAGCCAGAAGTATTCTTGTTTAATTGCAGAGAATGGTATATCTTAATATCCTGGATGGGAAGCATGTGGGCTTTTATGAAACTCATCTAACATGAATTGCTTGATAGAGGTTTAGTTAGGAACATATATCCTACCTCTGAAGGTTAACATGTCATCATTGTTTATACCATAATTATACTATTGATTAGAGTTCCATTCTTGACTTGCTTGTTGCCACAAGAATTTACATTCAGGATCCCGATGAGCAACATCTTTAATTTTCGCAGTGAAATCAAGTTTTATTCGACTATAAGAAATCTCATACATACAATGTGTCTTTTTTCTTAATGCATCAGCCACTCGATTTTATTTTCCCTTAAGGTGTCTTATTTCGAACTTGAATTCGCTCAGAAAAATAGTCCACCTAGCTTGACGAGCATTCAAATTAGGTTGATTAAAAAAACTTGTTAAGCTATTGTGATCAGTCATTAAAATAAATTTCTTTCCCAATAGGTAATGTCACCAAACCTTTAATGTGTGAACCACTACAGTCAATTCCAAATCATAAGCAGAGTATTATTGCTCATGCTCCTTCAACTTACGATATTCATAAGTTGTCACCTTTCCTTCATACATCAGCACTCCTCCAACTCCCTCTTGACACGCATCAGTGCACACTGTATACTCTTTTTTTGGATCTACTACCTTCAACATAGGAGTTGTGGTTAATGCATGTTTCAATTGCTCAAATCTTTGTTGGAATTTGGTTGTCCAATTAAAAAAATTTCCCTTTTTTGAAGTGAAGTTATAGGATACACAATCCTAGAGAACCCCTCTATAAAATGACGGTAATATCCCTCCAACCCCATAAAATACCGAATATCTACAACATTTTTAGGAACATACCACTCCATGATGGTTTTAATATTTTCAGGATCTACCGCTATACCTTTTGATGAGATAATGTGTCCTAAATATTGAATCTGATCTTTGTAGAAATCACATTTGTTGTATTTGGCATAAAGTTGATTGTCACGCAATGTTTGCAATACTATCCTCAAATGTTCCTTATGTTCCTCCATGTTCCTTGAGTAGATTAGAATATCATCAATAAAAATCAAGACAAACTTGTCTAAATACAAGTGAAATATACTATTTGAAAGACTCATGAAAGTGGCAGGGGTGTTGGTAAGCTCGAAGGGAAATACCACGAAATCGTAATGACCATAGTGAGTTTGAAATGTTGTTTTGCAAATGTCTTCATCTTTAATACGAATATGATGATACCCTGAACGTAAATCTATTTTTGAGAAAACACTAGGTCCTTTGACCAGATCAAATAGATCGTCAATAAGGGGAAGGAGGTATTTATTCTGAATGGTGAGCTTATTTAATTGCCTATAATTGATACATAGTCACAGTGTATCGTCCTTTTTCCTTAAAAATAGTACAGGAGCTCCCCACGGTGACACACTTGGTCGAATATGACCTTTATCTAGAAGCTCTTGCAACTGCATTTTGAGTTCTTTTAATTCAGGTATACTCATAGGATAAGGGTTTTTGGACACAAGGGTTACTCGTGGAACTAATTCAATGGTAAAATCAATATCTCATTTAGGTGACAACCTAGGTATTTCCTCTACGAACACATCAATAAATTCTTGTATGATTGGCAGATTTTCCACGGAAGGAGTCTTTTTTTTATTGTTAGTATAGCCTACTTGCACAGCATAAATTTGACAAACCTTCTGAATACATTTTCCTAATTGATTGGTTTTGATTGGTCGTAACTTAATATCTCTTTTAATTCCTTGAATTTCCTGTCTAATTCCCCCTTCGTCAAGGAAATTAATAGTTTTCATTTTGCAATCCACTAGAGATTAATGTTTCTCTAGTCAATCCATTCTAATCAATACATCATATGAACCTAGGTAATATATTCAAATCCACTTGAATCTGTTGTTCTCCTATTTTAATAGAACGATTTTCAATCTCATCATTCACTCTCCTCTTAGATCCTATAACTAATTTCACCAACCAAGGATTTATAAATTTAACCATTTTTAAATGACATTTTTCCACTATTTTTTGGCTAGTGTAACTCATACTTGCACCTGGATCTATCAAAATAGAAACAGAGTGGCTAGATATATTACCTTCTAATTCTACCATGGTGGGTTGATTGTAACATCCCTGGTTAAAAATCCAAGTAAAAATAAATAAGACCACGGTCATTGGACACATGTTCCAAGATGAATGGTGGGAAAGACATCCTGATGGGTGTTCATTTCGGTTATTATGGAAAAGGAAATTGGAAAAGGCAATGGCAAAGGCTTTGGAAAGGAAAAAAGGAATTAATTGGCATTTATCTATGAAAATAATGTAAATTAGGGGAAAAGGGAGGTGGAAGGTATAGGTTTCATGTGAGGAGGAAAATGAAGGAAAATAATGGAAAATGAAGAAAATAGATGCCTCATTAATAAAAAATCTTATGAGGATCAGTGGGTAGGCTTGGTCAGTTCAGTTTTGGAGAGCTCTCCCATTATTCTCTCTCTTCTCTCTCTCATACTCTTGGACACTTAAAGTTTTCTTGGAGCACCCTTGGAGAGTGTGGCATACTTGGAGGTTTGAAGCAAGAAGGCAAAGGAAGGGTAGGAAAGCACAAGAGGACATTGGTATCAACAGCTACATCGGATTTTTCTTGCAGGTACTAAGTTGCATGTATGTTTTCCTCACTATTTTTTTCATGCATGGCATATGCATGTGGTTTGTTGGTTGTGATTTGTCATTGGCATGGAGGATGACCAGGATTGACAATGGATTTCCTAGCGTTCCCATTTCCTGGATATCCATGGTGATTGTGGATTTTTTTCCTTATTTTTTTTGGTTGGTTCTCATGTTTCCTTAGCTTGGTTTGAGTTATTAGTTCTAGAAGCCATGGTTGGACAAATTCTTTGGAATCCCTGTAACAACTTGGGTTGAGTTACTAGTCCTGGAAGCCCTATAACAACTTCGGTTGAGTTACTAGTCCTGGACGCCTTGGTTGGACAAATGCTCTGGAAGCCCTTGGTGGGTTTAGTTACTAGTCCTGGAAGCCCTGGTTGGAGAAATGCCCTAGAAGCCCGGTAAAATCTATGGGTTGAGTTACTAGTCCTGGAAGCTTTGATTGGACATTCACTCTGGAAGCCTTGGAAGGGTTCGATAGAGACCAATCTGCTGATGGTTTTTTAATGTCTAGTCGTGAGGTGGAATCATTGTTTGATGGGTTGAGTTGGTTGGCCTCTGGAAGCCCTGGATGGTTTTGGATTGATGTTTTCTAGGTTGATGTGTTCTAAGAGATCCCACATTCATGCTTGGAATATGGTATGGGGGTGAATGGTTGAAGAGATATTTGGCTCAGCCATTCTACGGTCGGGTGGAACATGGAAGTCTCATCCCGGGCTTGGCTTTTGCGTCATCAATGTGAGGTTATTTCTCCTTGTATTTATATGAGTATTATATGGTTGTGATTTAATTGGTATTTATGTTTCTATTATTTTGGTTATGTATATGTTTTATGACAGTGGCTACGTATGGCTCCCATCATTTTTTTACTTTTATATGAATGGACAATGTATATGTGGCCTAATGGATGAAAATATAGTTAAAGTGATAAGGAAATAATGTCTCATACCAAATCTCAGATAAGTATGAGACTCCTATGCCCAGATCTGTTATTTACACATGTAGCTTACATATTCATGATATGTTTGATGAAATTCTTGTCATGGCTAGTAGGGGTCCAGTCAAGCTCTTATTCAAGTAAATGAGTTAGTATTGTTATTTCCATGTAATCTTACTGTTCTAAAGGTGTCATTCAATTTTGGGTAGTGACCTGGGATTTGGGCCTGAAAATGTGGCTTAAATCCCAGGGACATTGGCACAGAACTGAGAAAATTAATTCTTGGACACTGACTTGTAGGCCTGTGAGAGCATCCAGAGGTCCCTGGACACTGGCATGCACATAGAATGAGAGCGTCCAGAGGTCAAGTAGTCCAAAATGTCAATGGGACCCAGGGGATGGTTGGCAAAAACATTAGGTTGGTTCCTAAGGGTCCTAATGTTGATGTTGAATGTATGTATGATGTGTTTCCATCGGTTCCACTTCCTTAACGTGACTTAGGAGGTCAAATCATATCATAGTGGCATCTCGTCGCATGTTTACCCCAGTTGGTTGGTTGCTTGGGTAGATGTGGGAGGAGGGTGTTACACTGATATTCCATTTGATTATCATTCAAAGCTTCATTTATTCTAGGTATACTTCTAGCTACCTCACCCAATGTAGAGGCCTCTTGCACATTAGCAGCCTACTCTTTTCAAGTACGATGAGGGCAATTTTTATAGAAATGGGGCTCTCCACATCCCCAATATTGCAGACGGGTTTTTTTTGCTGACTATTTTATGGTTTGCTTACCACCTCCATCTTCTTATTATCAGATTGTAATCTAGGTTTCTGCGGGTTTCTTCCAACAAACTTGGTCTGTTGTTTTCGGTGCACATTCCTTCCACCAATAGTTTTCACATTTCTACTGTTCAAAAAGCCTTTCTATCCCTTTTTAAAGGGCCCATTCTAATTTCTTTCTCCTTTTTGTTTCATTTGTTGATAACAAATTCTAGCTTTCTGAATCGCTTCGTCCATTATTTTTGGATTATCAAACTCCAACTTTTCCCTCATAAAGGCAGGTAAACTACTAGTGAAACATTGCACCTTAGCCTTCTCCTCCTGAATATATGGAACGTATCTCAACAAGGAGGTGAACCTTGTTACGAACTCATCCATTGTTAACTGACCCAACCTCAAGTCATGAAACTCCCTCACCTTTCATCATAGAATCATTCCACCAGATACTTGTCCTTAAAATTCTTTTGAAAATCTATCCAAGTCACTTCCTATTCATCAATTTCCTCGAAAGTTTTGATTTATTCCCACCATAGGGTGGATTTACCTTTCATTTGGTATATTTCCAATATGGCTTTCAGTTTTTCACCGTACTCATAGATCTGGAAGAACTTGTTCATATTAATCAGCCAAGCTTCAGTGACTTCCTCAGCCTCACCATCAAAATTTGGGGGTTTTATCTTTTTGAACTCCCCTTGAAGTTTAATTTTCTTCCTCTTAATTCCTTTGTCCCCGGAAACATTGTCGGATCTTCCTTCATCTTCATTTCATCCTCCCTCTGATTCTACCTAGCCTTCCTTTTTTCTAAAGGTATTAGCGTTGTTCCCATCGCCAGAACTCAAGTTGGGTTCTCGCTAATTTTTCTTATCAGATAATCTCTTCAAAATTATTTCTTATTCTTGCCTTAATTTTTCATTATTAGCCCTCAAATTTATCACTTCAGCACGCAGATGCTGAACAGTTTCCAGCAGTGCAACATTAGCTTGACGAGACTCTTCCCCCAACTGTACCTACATTTCTGGATTGGCTTCAACATATGATGCCTCTATCCAATTTGGTGGTCCAACTCCTCTCTGCATCTTTCTCTGATTCTGTCTCTCTGTATGTGCATTAACACAATAATGGTTTTCTTAGTTTCCCATGTTGGCCATAGTGTAGAAACATGGCTCTGATACTACATGTCACATCTACACCTTGCACATACTACATAGTAAAAAAAAATTAAGCTTGTAAACTCATGACATTTACTCAAGGAATTATTTACATTTTCCAATCACAAGGCATTTAAATATTCAAAGTCAAAATGGAATTAAGTTAATGTTATCTATCAACTTGAAAACAAAACTAAACAACTTCAAGTTCACAGTATGCCACCTAAGGTTATCGGAATGGTTTATAATAATTTCTTTTGTTAACAAACTGGAAGTACGAACTCCCAAATCAAGGCTTGAGAAATTAAAATCACCCAGTAAAGGTCTGCATGTTCTGAGGTAATTGGTGATGTTGATGCATACCACGCACATGACCTCCCCACCATCGAGCACTTGGTTTCATCATGTCCATTTATCTATTCAGTGCAACATCCAACGGCTAGAATGCAAAGGGTCATTTTCATAACTAACCCCTACTCCTGTTGCGCACCAAATTCATAATTTTTCATTCTACCCTTAGGGTTTCGCTCTGCATCCCGACCTCCGAAATTGAAGTTAAACGATGATATTTTGGCAATTTTCTGCTCATGTATATTTCTCAGCATTCTTCTGTTAGAAAATTATATATTACAGAGCAATGGAACACATAAAATATATTGCAGGAATATAAACACAGAAAACACATAAAACAAGAGAGACACAGCTATACATGGTTCACCCAATTTTGGCCACGTCCACGGAGAAATAGCCAGTCCTTCCTTTTATATTATCCAGCAAACTGAAGAGATACAACCTACAGCAAATCTGATGTAATTCCTTCTTCTCTCTCACTCAATCTCCTCTCTCTTTCTCACTCAGAATACAGATCTACATAGATGCAATACAATTCCCTCATATATAGCGAGGGGTTTCTTTCTAGGGCAAAAAAACGCTAAATTAAACATAAATTCTACTGTCAGATCTCTGCGTAATGGACGACCTAGATTGACTACGAAATTACAACATTTTACAAGGCAATTTTATGTCTATTTTTAGCTTCGGGGGCACTGCCCCTGATCCCCCGCCAAGGGAGGGCTCCCAAAGATCGCAACTGCCCCCCCTGGACCCCCCTTGCAGCGCAAATATTATGGGCAGTGTTTCTGCCACATTACGAACTGGGGTCTAATGCGGTGATACCTCTGAATAAACAAGATAATCAGGCTCCACACCCAACAATCTCCCACTTGGAGACTGATTATAGCAACTCCACCATTGCTTCATTTGTTGGACAATGACTCCACTTTAGACCTCGTTGTTTCTCATCTTCTTCATCATACTTGAAGACCTATTGAAACTTAGCAAAATCTCAGTTTCTCCCTAGTTACAACTTTTGTTAACATATCTGCAGGATTCTGGCTAGTGTGTATCTTTTCTAGCTTCAACTGTCCATATTCCAACACTAATTGTATGAAATGGTACTTGAGTTGTATATGTTTAGCCTTGGAATGAAATATAGAGTTATTTGCAAGATGTATGGCACTCTGGTTGTCACTGTATAACCTGTCCAACTCCTACTTCTTACCCAATTCATCCATAAACCTTTGTAACCAAATTCTTTACTAGCCTCTATAGCAGCAACATACTCTGCTTCCGTTGTTGAGAGTGCAACAAAACTTTGCATTTTTGAAACCAGACTGACAGTTGTTTCACCTACAGTAAACACATACCATGTTGTGCTCCTCCTATTATCTCTATCACCCGCCATATCTTCATCAACATATCCCTGTAGAGCAATGTTTGAACCACCAAAGCATAATTCTTTATTTGTGATACTTCTCAAATACCTGAGAATCCACTTCACCACCATCCAATGTTCTTTTCCTGGATTTTTCATGTATCTGCTTACAACTCCCACTACATGTGCAATATCATGCCTTCTACAGACCATTGCATACATTAAGTTTCCAACTATTGATGCATATGGAGCTTTAGACATATAATCCATTTCTTCCTGAGTCTTGGGACACACCTCCTTACTTAGTTTGAAATGGCTAGCCAAAGGTATACTAACTATTTTTGCATTTTGCATATTAAATCTTTTCAACACCTTTTCTATGTACTCACTCTGATACAATGTTAATTTTCTATTCTTCTTGTCTCTAGTTATTCTCATACCAATGATTTGTTTTGCAGCACCCAAATCCTTCATTGTAAATGAGTTCACCAATTTTCTTTTGAGCACATTTATTTACTGCATGTTAGAACCTGCAACAAGCATGTCATCTACATACAATAACAATATAATATAGCAGTCATCATTTTTCCTTCTAAGATAAACACAATGATCAGAGTGACATCTAGTATAACCTTGTTCAGACATAAACCTATCAAAGTTTACATACCACTGCCTTGGAGCCTATTTTAAACCATACAAGCTCTTCTTCAACCTGCACACTAGTTTCTCCTTCCCTTTTACCTCATATCCTTGTGGTTGCTACATATATATCTCTTCCTCCAAATCCCCATGGAGAAAGGTTTTCTTTACATCTAACTGCTCAAGATGCAAATCTTCAACTGCTACTAGACTTTAAATAGTTTCGATTGAAGTCATTTTAACAACAGGAGAAAATATCTCATCAAAATCTATACCCTTTTTCTGTGCAAACCCCTTCACCACAATTCTAGTGTTATACCTTTTTCTACCTCCATCTTCTTCCTTCAACCTATAAACCCATTTATTTTGCAATGTTGTTTTACGTGCAAGCAACCTGAGCAAGTCCCAAGTCTGGTTATGTGCTAAGGATTCCATCTCTTCTTTCATGGCTTGCTTCCACTTCTTCCTAGTTTCTACCTGCACTACTTCTTCATAACACTCTGGTTCACCAGAATCAGTTAACAATACATAATATAATGAAGGAGAGTATCGTTCAGGGGGTCTACTTATCCTAGTAGATCTTCTAACACCACTTTCAGTTGTTTGAGGTGCTTGTTTTTGTTGTGGTTGTTGTCTTTGTTCTAGTTGTTGATCATTATGATTTCCAGGCACCATTTCTTTTTCTGTGATCTCATCAAGCACTATGTATTCTCTATTTTCTTTTTCATGTTTCTTTTCGTGTCGTTGATCCTTATACAAAACCTTTTCATTGAATATGACATCTCTGCTTCTAATGATTTTGTGTTTTTCATAATCATAAAAGCGATAACCAAAATCATTAACACCATATCTAATAAAGGTACATTTCTTTGATTTTGCCTCAAGCTTTTTTCTATTTTCTTTATTAATGTGGAAAAAGGCTTCACAACCAAAAGTCTTCAAAAATGAGTAGTTTACCTTTTTACCCGTTGATTTAAAAATGGATCCTGGATAAACCTCTAAGCCTAAAAGACTTCATGCAAGAGGTAAAAGGTGCCAAATGGCACAAATCCCTTGTAAATCAGAGGAAAATGAAAATTGCAGGCTACTCTCAGACATAGTCTCATTGCAGGGATCCCTCCATTCTGAATCCAATGCAACTTAAATGGGAAAAAACAAACTTCAAATGGGAAAGCTATCATAAAATGAAGTTGCCCTTTTTCAAAGGAAAAAAGAGGCAAAAATACCTTGAATAATGAGTCTAAAAACGCTCTAAGTCTTCCAAATCTCCCAAGAGGGCAAAACAAGCGCAAAAAGAGGACCTTTAGAAATATCAGGTTACACTATCGGGCCTTAAAAACATGGAGAAAACACTTAAAACAAGGCTATCGGGAGGCTTTAACAATGGTTACACAAGGGCCGTCGAAACTGGCCGAACAATGGTTTAGATCCGATCGGCAACCGCAATTGGCGACGGCAATCAGGGATAGTCGGAAGCATACAGTGCGATGGGCTGATGCGACTTGCCACCGCGATCACCGATATCAGCGGATCGCTGACAAAAGGAAAGGCCCCAGGGCGGTACGACTTGCGACTTCGATCGCTGATATCGGCGGATCGCTGTCAGTGATCCAAAAAGGGAAGGATCCCAGGCCTAGTGACATGCGATATGCGATCACTCGGACCTGATGGGGCGATAAGCCAGATTTTATATATTTTCAAATTTGCTAAAAGGCAGTTTTATATGTATTTCCGCATGTTTTATTGTATTGTGAAATACAAAGGAGTAGGACAACTGTGATTGGTGATGGCGATCCCCAAGCGAACCCAATGGCGCTATAAAACGGGATTATGAATGTTTCAAGTCTGATATATTGTGTTTTATACACATTTCCCGTGTTTGCACAGTGTTCTCTATGTAAACAGAGAATGACTGTTACTAATGATTTCTAGTGCCAATTTCCCTCATTTGTGGCAGAAATAGGTGGCCACCTGCCCAAAGGGTGTTATGCAATGATTAATAAATGCTCAGAAGAGGGATTCAAGCAGACATGGCCAAAAGTTGCAGAGTCCGAAAGGAAAAACCAACAGGCAACACGATTTGGGTTTTAAGCCGTGAATGTCAAAGAAACAAGGCTGCTGGGTTGTCGAACGGTGGCCAAGTTATTGTTTGTTTTTGAATGCTGAAAGTAGTAGCATCAGAGAGCTGAGAGAGTAGAGTGATAGAGAGCCAAAGAGATACTACACATGGCTGTTAAATTGTTGATGGTGGCCGAGTTGATGAAGCGTAGAAGTCAAGGAGGCAGCGTTGAGATAGCGTAGAAGAAAAAGAGCAGTTGAGGGAGCCTTTGGGGTCACTTGAAGTTCAAGTGAAAAGGCAGAGAGTGTGAAGGTTGCAGAAGGTAGAAAGAAGCCAGAGCAGGAGAGCCAAAGAGCCAAGATCCCGAGCCAAAGAGCCAAGAGTCAGAGCCAAGAGCCAGAACCAGAGCCAAAGAGCCAGAGTCAGAGCCAAGAGCCATAACCAAGAGCCAAAGAGCCAGAGCCAAGAGCCAAGAGCCAAAAGCCAGAGCTTCAAGAGCCAGAAGGGATAAAATGGTATCTGAACCCACTGTTTATGTGTAGAACAGCAGGAGTTGAGCCAAAGAGCTTGTAAAAAGACTTATACCATAATCCCAGAGAGCCTAGTTGAATTAACTAGATCTCATGGAGATGTACCCCAAGAGTTGTGGGTGAACTCCTAATTAACTTGTTGTCTTATGTGTCTGTTTTACTATTGCATTATTTATTGTTATATGCATTAATATATAAGTTCAAGCACATTCACATATCAGCACAAACAGCAGATTTTAAAGAAAATAATCAGCTGAAATAGATACAAGCATACACCTATATTTTCAAGCGTTTCTTAATTTTGCATTGGTTAATCATAAAAGACTTGGGAAAATTCAATCTTTGGAAGTGGGAGAGGTTCTTGTAAGCTAGACAAGAAGCCTAAGAGCCCATTTTCAGATCAGGTGGTATCAGAGCTTAAGTTTGATTAACCCCACCTTCAAAGAAGGATTATATCAGAATGCTTGATTGACAGAGCGAAGACTGCTTGTCTGAAAGGTGTTTAAACAGCAAGAGGCTGATTATATGCTTGTTTGTAGACTGATTATTTGTTGAGTTTGTAGAAGGAGAAGGGATGAAGGCATTCTTCTATCCCGAGGACCTCAAGGCAATCCAAAGCACAAGAGGTTTGTTGCAAGATGTTGCTTAAATAAGCTATTTATTTATCTTGTTGAAGTGTTTTTGTTCATTGGCATAATGACAACTTATACAAGTGGGTCCTCAAATTTTTCGTTCTTCACAAGATTCCTTGATGAAGACATGAAGCAAGAATTTTCCACCATGATGGATATGGTGAGACAAATGTATGAGGATGGAAGGAAGAGAAACATGCTTAGAAAGCAGTTGAATTCCATGAAGGAAGAGAAGCAGTTGCTTGCTAACAAATTGCAGGAAATGGAGAGACAACTTCATATTGCAAATATGAACCTGAAGAGGATGCATGAGTTGGAAACACAGATCTTTGTTGCCCAAGAAGCCTTATTCAAGTACTATCTTGAAGAAGAGGTAGGCCATTCTAGTTTGTCTTCAAATTCCTTCGAGAATGCTTGTATTGGTTCTTTTGAGAAACATACTAAAGGCATAGGTTCCAAGCTAATGTCCAAGATGGGCTATGAAGGAAAGGGCTTGGGAAAACATGCACAAGGTATTGTTGAACCAATAGTGGTTGAGGAAAGGCCTAAATATTTGGGTCTTGGCTATGGACAGTCTTGTGGGGAGAATTCCAAAGCTGCCATGAAAGCCATTGAAACAATCCCAAGAAGGAGTTTCAGTCCATGTCCTCTACCTCAAAAGTGTGAAGGTTGTATCCAGGGGGAATACAATAGCTTGAAACATCAAGTGCAAGATGCAGGTTTTCAGAAGCACACACTTGAACCAGAGAGTTGGGGAGACTCTAATGGCCTTGAAGATTTTGATGGTGTTCCAAAGGGAGCCACTTCTTCATTTGCTTCACCTCCTCATGAAGGCAATAAAGGTGAAAGAGGCAGGTATAAATCTGGTTCTAAACACATTCCTTTTGATTTTGCAAAGCATGATGAATTTCCACATATGTATGGGAAAAGAGTTTCATGTTCCTTTTTTGGTTTGGATAACCATGATGTTTCTAGATGTTGGAAGAAAATGGCCGCATACAGGAAGCAGAAGAAGGAAAAGAAGCAAGAAGCCAAAGGTCCATTGGACAAGGCAAATCATGCTATCAAGAGGATGCACATGCAGTGCACTTACTACCATAAGCAAGGACATCTTGTTGCAAAGTGTTGGACACTGAATCCAACAATGCTTCCACCAAAGCTGAAGAAAGTGGAAAGAGAAGATGGCAGAAATGGAAGTGAAGATTCCATGAATGATGTGTCTCAAAATGATTCACATGATGATGTTGATGTGTAGGCAAAGGTAGTACCTTTGAAAGGGATTGGTAAGGAACAGTTAGAATCCTTATCCGATTAAGATTGCATGTCTATTGATGCATCTATATTATATTTCATTTCAACTTCGAAAGTACAATGTGCTTAAGTGAAAATTGAGGGATGAAATGCATGCATTGCATGTGATGCCATGTTGACTTTAAAGAAGTTAACTTGGTCTCCAAATGGAGACAATGATGAAAGTTTCATGTTTTGAAAAAAGAGTCCTAATGGTATTTTTCTACATGCTTGACTTGAAGGGTCATTTGTTTAAAGGCATGTTTTGTGGGTTTGTTATCTAATCCATCATTTTAATGCAAATATAAGACATGGAGGTGTTCACAAGTTGAGAAAATCTAGTTCTTTTGTTGAAGCAAGAGTTTAGTCCATCCAGTTGCTGTCTATATGCCTATTGTTGTTAACGGTTGTTGTTGGCAGCTTTTCAAACAGGTACAAATGAAAGTTTTGTGGAGCAGATGTACTTCACATTTTTTGAGCCACCTTGGATCAATGATCAAGGCAAAGAAGCTAAAACTACCTTCTATGACCATTTCAGTAGAAGTTTTGTAGAAAGGCAAGGAGGAAGACAGTTCTTCTCAAGAAGACCAGCCCATCCAGAGAAGGGAAGTGGTCAGAAACTTTGGTTCAGAGGCACTATGCAAAGGCAAGTGTAGGGGGGATGAAAGAAGAGGGTGAGTCACTCTCATTTACTGTTCAAATCAGTATATCAGTCTTTTGGAGACGAAAAATTCTTTTAGTGGGAAGTCGTGATCCAAAAATGGATCCTGGATAAACCTCTAAGTCTAAAAGACTTCATGCAAGAGGTAAAAGGTGCCAATGGCACAAATCCTTTGTAAATCAAAGGAAAATGAAAATCGTAGGTTGCTCTCAGGCATAGTCTCATTGCAGGGATCCCTCCATTCTAAATCCAACACAACTTAAATGGGCGAAAACGGAATTCAGATGGGAAAGCTATCATAAAATGAAGTTGTCCTTTTTCAAAGGAAAAAAGAGGAAAACATCCCTTGAATAATGGGTCTAAAAACCCTCTAAGTCTTCCAAATCTCCCAAGAGGGCAAAACAAATGCAAAAGGAGGACCTTTAGAAATATCAGGTTACACTATCAGGCCTTAAAAACATGGAGAAAATGTTGAAAACAAGGCTATTGGGAGGCTTTAACAATGGTTGCATAAGGGTCGTCAGATTTGGCCGATCAACGGTCCAAATCCAATTGGAAATCGCAATCAACAGCGACAATCGGGGATAGTTGGAAGCATACAGTGTGATGGGCCAATGCGACTTGCGACTGCGATTGCCGATATCGGTGGATCACTGTCAGCGATCCCAAAAGGAAAGGCCCCGGGGTGGTGCAACTTGCGACTGCAATCGCCGATATCGGTGGATCGCTGTCGTCGATCCCAAAATGGAAGGACCCCAGGCCTAGCGACATGCGATATGTGATCACCTGGACCAAATGGGGTGATAAGCCATATTTTATATATTTTCAAATCCGCCGAAAGGCAGTTTTATATGTATTTCTGCATGTTTTATTGTATTGCAAAATACAAAGGAGCAGGCCAATTGCGATTTGCGATGGCGATCCCTAGGCAGACCCGATGGCGCTATAAAGCGGGATTATGAATGTTTCAAGTCTGATATATTGTGTTTTATGCGGATTTCCCGTGTTTTCACAGCATTCTTTGTGTAAACAGAGAACGACTGTTACTAATGATTTCAAGCACCGATTGCCCTCATTTGTGGCAGAAATAGGTGGCCGCCTGCCCAAAGGGCATTATGCAATGATTAATGAATGCTCAGAAGAGGGATTCGAGCAGACATGGCTGGAAGTTGCAGAGCCTGAAAGGGAAAACCAACAGGCAGTACAATTTGGCTTTTAAGTCGTGAATGTCAAAGACACAGGGCTGCTGGGTTGTTGAACGGTGGCCAAGTTATTGTTTGCTGTTGAATGCTGAAAGTAGTAGCATCAGAGAGCTAAGAGAGCAGAGCGATAGAGAGCCAAAGAGCTACTGCTTAGGGCTGCTAAACTATTGATGCTGGACAAGTTGCTGAAGCGTAGAAGCCAAGGAGGCAGCGTTGAGACAACGCAAAAGAAAAAGAACAACTGAGGGAGCCTTTGGGTTCACTTGAAGTTCAAGTGAAAAGGAAGAGAGTGTGAAGGTTATAGAAGGCAGAAAGAAGCCAGAACAGGAGAGCCAAAGAGCTAAGAGCCCGAGCCAAAGAGCCAAGAGTCAGAGCGAAGAGCTAGAACCAGAGCCAAAGAGCCAGAGTCAGAGCTAAGAGCCAGAATCAAGAGCCAAAGAGCCAGAGCAAAGAGCCAAGAGCCAAAAGCCAGAGCTTCAAGAGCCAGAAGGGATAAAATGGTATCTAAACCCACTGTTTATGTGTAGAACTACAGGAGTTGAGCCAAAGAGCTTGTAAAAAGACTTATACCATAATACCAGAGAGCCTGGTTGAATTAACTAGAGCTCATGGAGATGTAGCCCAAGAGTTGTGGGTGAACTCCTAATTAATTTGTTGTCTTATTTGTCTGTTTTAATGCTGCATTATTTACTGTTATATGCATTATTATATCACTTCAAGCACATTCACATATCAGCACAAACAACATATTTTAAAGCAAATAATCAGTTGAAATAAATACAAACATACACCTATATTTTCAAGAATTTCTTAATTCTGCATTGGTTAATCATAAAAGACTTGGGAAAATTCAAGCTTTGGAAGTGGGAGAGGTTCTTGTAAGCTAGATAAGAAGCCTAAGAGCCCCATTTTCAGATCACCTGTTCATGCCTCCTCTGGAATACCACCATCCAAGGAACTTGAAGGCCCTCTGTTTATTAGATAAACAATAGTATCTACAACATCTGCCCAAAATTGTAAAGGAAATCCTGCATGCAATCTCATGCACCTTGTGCGCTCCATGATTGTCCTATTCATCCTTTCTGACACACCATTTTCTTGTGGTGTTCGTGGAACTATCTTCTCTCTGCGAATTCCATTCTCTGAACAGTACCTATCAAACACTTTGCTGCAATATTCACCTCCATTATCTGATTTGAGACGCTTCAACATTTTTCCTATCTCATTTTCAACCAAATCTTTCCATTTCTTGAAAGTATCAAATACATCATATTTATTTCGAATACAATAAATCCAAGTTTTTCTGGTTGCATCATCAATAAAAGTAACATAATAACGAGAGCCATCGAAAGATGATACCTGAGCAGGTCCCCATACATTTGTATGCACAAGCTCTAATTTTTTGCTCTTCTTTTCTTTCCCAACTCAGAGGAATCTAACTCTCTTCTGTTTTCCATAAACACAATTCTCACAAAATTTTAAATCAACATGCTTCAAACCTGGCAAAAAATTTCTTGAGTGAAGAATCTGCATCCCCTTCTCACTCATGTGCCCAGACCTATGATGCCACAATGTCGTATCTTCTCCTGTAGAGGTTAAAGCATTAACAAAATTAGAAATACCATTTGCATAAATACAATGTACCAACCTGTTCTTTTTTTTCTATTACCAGCGATCCTTTAGTGACCTTCCAGGTTTTATCTGTAAAAGTTGTTACACAACCTCCACTTCCCAACTGCCCTATTGAAATTAGATTTTTCTTCACATTTGGAACATGCCTTACCTCCTTCAATAGCCATTGATTTCCATTCTTATTTTTTATGAAAACTGTACCCATTCCAATTATTTTACAGGGTTTATCATCACCCAATCGAACCTATCCAAAATCTCCTTGAACACAATAATGAAAATGTTTCCTACCAGGTGTGGCATGGACTGAGGCCCCTGAATCTACCACCCAGGCATCAATAATATTTTCTAATGAAATAATCAAAGCATATTGCAACCCATCACTTGTCACATTCGCTTCATGATTTTTTTTCTTACTATGTGTCTCCTTCTTTTCCCTTATGAGACTTGCAGACTTTCTTCAGGTGTCCTTTCTTCCCTAATTTCCAGCACACTATCACCGATCTGGACTTGGATCTGCCTTTCCTTGACTTATTGTGATATCCTGAGCTCCTTCCTCTTTCCATTTTTCTTCCCCTAGTCTCTGCAGTCAAAGCATTACCTGATGTCTCACTGGAGCTCTTTCGTCGCATTTCCTCACTAAGGATTACACTGACAACATCATCAAGCTTTAAAGTACTAGATCCAAAGACAAAGTTACTAATGGCCATAACTAAACCATTCCAACTTTTTAGAAATGAGCATAGAAATAACAGAGCCCTAACTTCATCATCAAAAGTTACCCCTATAGAAATTAATTAACTAGTAACTGTATTAAATTCATTTTAAAATGATCAGCAACAGATCCACATTCTGACATCTTCATATTAAATAAACGCTTCATAAGAAATACCTTATATGAGGCCGAGGGCTTTTCATATAGTTTGGCCAATGCTGACATTAAACCCTCTCTTGTCGTTTCCTTTGAAATATTAAACGCTACCGACACCGCTAGGCACAACCATATTGTTCCAAGTGCCTTTCTGTTGACACTATCCCATTCTGTGTTTGTCATACTCATCGGCTTCTTTGCCTTTCTGCTCAATGGTTGGTACAGATATTTCTGGTATAAATAATCTTCCATCTACATCTTCCACAGCTGGTAGTTTTGGCCATTAAATTTTTCGACCCTAAACCTACCATCTTCTACCATTGTTCCCACTCGAACCAGGAACCCTTCTCTTGCGATTTTATCAGCCAAATAGACCTTCGGCTCTAATACTAGTTGTTAGAAAATTATATATTACAGAGAAATGGAACACATAAAATATATTGCAGAAATATAAACACAGAAAACACATAAAACAAGAGAGACATAGCCACGGAGAAACAACCAGTCCTTCCTTTTATATTATCCAGCAAACTAAATAGATACAACCTACATCAAATCTAATGTAATTCCCTCTTCTCTCTCGCTCAATCTCCTCTCTCTTTCTCACTCAGAATACAAATCTACATATATGCAATACAATTCCCTCATACATAGCGAGGGGTTGCCTTCTAGGGCAAAAAAACCCTAAATTAAGCATAACTTCTACCGTTAGATCTCGCCTAATGAACGGCCCAGATTGACTACGAAATTACAACATCTTACAAGGCAATTTTATGTCTATTTTTATCTTTGGGGGCACTTCCCTCGATCCCCCATCGGGGGAGGCACTCCCAAAGATCGAAGCTGCCCCCCTTGGACCCCCCTTTCAATGCAAATATTACGGGTGGTGTGGTGAGCACCAATATTGCAGCAATAATGCTGAAACTCCTGGGCTGCCTATTTTACTCTTATCAACACGGTAATTCGTAACAAACTTGGAAGCGACGGTGTTGTATGCACAAGTACTAGTTGCTACTGCAGGTTGTCACTTGGTCAGCCAGCACAAGATCACTAGGAGCTCAAGCCAACTTCTATGGATTCCAGAAGAAGCTCTATATGTGATGAAAGGAGAGAAAGACTACTCTACAAATACTACTCTAACTGCAGAAAGGAGAAAGACTGAAATGTAAAGCAAACCAAGTAAATCCTAATTAACCAACTAACCCTACTTTTGCAGAAAGCACTATGAAAACCATGAAAATAATGCCATTATCTATTCAAAGAAGTAAACAACATCTAACTAAGCTATTTCTAGAAGTAAATGAAAAAAAAACATCTTTTTGGATTTTTATGTATTTTTATGTGAATTTGACATGCATGTAATTTATTGTTTGTGAATGTGGCAGTGAATAGGTGGCGTTGGAGTGTGGTTTTGGGACTTGAGAGGATGTAGGATGGTGTGGATGGGTCCTAGGAGGTCTTAGGTGGCCTTCTGGAGGCTTTTCTCACACTCGGCCTTCAAAAGAAAGCCTGCAGGAAAATCTACAGGAGAACACATGAAATCTACAGAAGGAAAAACAACGTTCTACAAGAGGCCTACAGGAGGAGGCCGAGAGCAGTTTTGAGGGTGTGAGAGTGGGTGGAAAAGTTAGATGAAGGTTGGAATGTGGTGTTAGGGAACCTATGGTCTACCAAGAATCATTAGGAGAGAGAAAGATGATTGGATTTGCTCAAGGAGAGGGGAAGAAATTCTATGGAAAATGTAGGAAACTAAGGCAGAATTGAGGGGATACTTGGGTGACCTATAGGGCATGGATCAGAGGGAGGATGGGATGGCTGATAGGCTGGCCTACTATTAGAAGAGATCTGCTGCATAAACAACTAACAGTCAACCAATAAGATCAAGCAAGAAATGAAATAAGTACATCTAGGAAAACAGATTTTTGCATCAAACTAGTCTAAACTATGATCTATGAAAGGAAACGCTGACAACTAATTCAAGAAAGGAAAGCATGAAAGAAGAATATTGCAAATAAAGAAATGAGCATGATGGAGAAGTTTTGAAGCAAAGCAAACTAGACTATTATCCAACTAAAAAGCTGCAAACACTAGAAGTACTATGAATGAGGAAAATCTGTGTTTTTGGGGTAGCAAGAGGGTCTTTGCCTCAGATCATGGTCCCAAAGGGAGAAAGAGAGGCCAAGAAATTGTTGCTAGCCTTTTGAGTCTTTTCTTTATCACTGCCTAACCTGCTATAGAAAGCACAAATGGAAGCAAACTACTGAATCATCAAAAGAAACCTATTCTTAACCATAAAAGAAATACATCTAATAGCAACGTAATTTACAAACTAAAATAAAACATACAAATAAAAGTAAAGAGGAGCTTGGTTGCTTGGATTGGGCCTTAACCCAAGAGCTTCAGCCCTCTAAGGTAACTCAGTGCTAACTCAAAAAGGATTCCATCCTTATTTCCAAAACAATAGAAAAATTACATCAGACTATCAAAATAATAAGTTCGAAGTTGAGCAAAGTTTACATAAGAAAAAGTACAACAAAATTCCAACAAAAATCTGACCCTAGTGAGGCCCTAGGCCTCTCTACTTATACAAATGAAGCTACCAACATCTTTCTTAAAATCAGGGAGGCTTGGCTCCCAAAACTCGAGATAATCTTTAGTCATCCTCCACTTGCTCGGCTGCCTTCTAGTGCATGACTTGGCTGCTTGTACTCTGAGCTGAATGAAGGGGAATTCGAAGTGAGGAGTAATAAATCAGGGGGGTTCCCTCCTATGAGTTCTCTCCTTTGTCCACTTCGTGTTATTGCTGCCATTTGTCCAATGGATCCTTGACTTTAACCTCAAAATTCATCAATAATCTACATTAAACACATATTAGACCACATGGAATCATAACTAACTCAACTCACTCTATAAGCATAAATATAATCAGAAAATCATGCAAATAGCTAAGAGAATGGTTGATTTGACTAGGTTAGGAGTTAAAATGAGCCCATATAATTACCCATTTATGAGGCTCATCATCACCCCCTACTGAAAGTGTTGCTCATCCTCTGAGAAACTTAGTCCATCTCCTCATCTTTTATGGACCTGGTGGCCTCCCTAACATCTGATGCTTTTGATGTGGTCTCCTCTTCCTTGTCATAGAATCTTGTCTTCCTGTCTATCTCTTCCCATTGCTCCTGTTCTTCTTCTTCTCTTCTACCTTCCAGCATGCCTAGCAGCAGTGGGGGACTCAATTTGAAGCCAATCAAATTGACCTTCAACCTCTTCATGGAGTGCTTATACATGGGCACTCTCCTTAATGCCTCCTTCATCCTCATTGGGGAATGATATTCCCTGATCTGCAAACTGTGTGGTAAGGTGTTCCATCTCCTCATACATGCATGCACATAGTCATCCCCAAGTAGCCTTTCCATATCCTCAAAGTGTGCAATGGATTGTGCCTGATCACTTGTATATCTAAGGGAAATCTAAGGATTATTGGAAAGTAGGTTATGTGTGCCGATGAGTGCCATGAGGTCTGATGGCTCAGTTCTGATCATTAATGGCTCATTCTTCTCCTTTATCATCAACCTTCTTATTTTTGCTACCCTTAACTCTTCATGGTTCATCCATGAGGCCATGGCCATTAGTTGCAGGTGCCCTAGCTTGGCATTGGGGTCCCACACATTCATGTCTATGAGGGCCATGTTATGTAGGTAGAATTCTGCCATCTTTGCATTATCTTCTAATGTGCTTTGGTCACACAGGTCCATAAACTGCCTATAATCTTGGAAAGGCATTGTGCCTCTTTGTGCTAAAGTCTTTATCTGAAATTGCAACCATTAGTCCTTGAGATACAAGCCATAGGATTTTGCTGGTGTTCTACATTACAATGCCTCCATGGACCAGCTGGCCATGCATGCCAGTTGGGTCTCTTTCTCTTGCAGTTGCCTTCTTAGCAATTCATTTTCTGTTTCAAGTTGGATTCTTGTAATTTCTTCTCTATGTCTGATAACACTCAACTCTCTACCCATTTCTCTGAGTTTGCTCTCCATATGGCCAATATCCTCAACTCCCTTGGATTTGGCTATTTGCATCCATATGTGTGTTCTTATTCTCTCTTTCTCTAATTCAAAGAATAGTGGAATTGCATATTTTTGTGGAATTATCCTTCCTCCCTCAAGAATATTGTAGTAGGAACTAAGACTGGGCTGGGGATCAGGTTCTTGTAGCTTTTTCTCTTCCTCCTTTCCCTGTGGCTATCCTTCTACCCTTTTCTCAAGCTTTTGGGTCTCTTGTAATTTTGACAGTGTCTCCTGTAGAACTATCTGTGCCTCCTGTAGGACTGTTTTTGGGTCCTGTAGTTCTACCTTTTCTTTCCATGTGGGAGATCTAGGAGTCCCCCTTTCATATGTGATAGGTGCCTTAGAAGGGGATTCCTTTCCTTGGGCAGAGGGTGAATCTTCAATTATAATTGGCACTTTTGAAGAAGGCTGGGGTTTTCCTGTTTTGATTCTTGTGCTCTTCCTAGCCCTGAAATACATGGAGGCCTGCCTTTTCCTCTTCTGTTTTGGCTTGATGGGTGTACTGAGGGCAGTGAGAGTAGCTGCTGCCTCTCTTTCTAGAGTCTCAGGGGACACTTCTTCTTGTTCTGTCTTTTCTGCCTCTTTTTCTGTCTCTGTTTGCTCTATTTCCTCCTACTCTATTTCTTTAGCTTTCTCCTCCTCTATCTTAGTTTCTTCCTTCTTCCCTTCTTGTTCTGCTAAGTCACCAGTTGCTTCACCTTCTCCCCCTTGCTGCTCTTCCTCCTCACTGCCAGTAGGACTGATATCATAGGTTAGGGTCTTTATGTCATCCTCAAGTCATGTGTCGGAAGATTTCCCATGCCATAGGGAGTGTAAATGTATGGAGGGCTTCTTCCACTAAAATTTTGATTAACCCATGGTGAGCTTGCTGCTTTAAATTTCCTGCTTCAACTTTAATGCTGGAGTCAATGAGAGACTGCATGAGGAATTAGGGGATGCTAAGCCTCTGAGTAGCTGGAGTGTCCATGCCATACCTTAATTCATGAAGGATTCTAAAGTGGTAACCATAGACAATGTTGTACCTCTCCTCATAGGAAATATACTTGATTATTTGGTAGCTAACCTCATCCCAAGGATATGGTATGCTAGCCCTTCTAATGCCATTTTTATCCTCTATAGGGGTTTCATTGTTTTGGAAGAAGTTTTTCTTGGCAGCCTGGCCAATTGGTTTCTCATCCTTACTCCAAGGCAGCCCAAGAGGAAGGGTAGTGACCCTGCTAATAAATTTAGGGGTTATCTCCATGGAAAGACCTCTAAAGGTGACAGTGGCATGTGTTCTGGTGTGAGGGACCAAAGAGTGGGAAAATTCTTGAGCAATTTCCTCATCAAACCCTCGGAATTTCTCAAAAAAGTTCATCCAATTTGCTCTTGTGAATATGTCCACTACTTGGGGATGTGCATGGAGCCTGGAGGAGTTGGTGGGCTCCTTCCTCATAAAACCTCCTGTCATTTTGTTTATGCTTCTTTGGGAAACCAAATGTGGAGAAGGAGACAACAATTTTTGAAGAAAAACAGAGAAATAGAGAGACTGTGTTTTTTTTAAGAAATAAGCAGAAACTATTCATGTATTCCCTCCACCTAAAGGCTTGATTTCACCCTCGAATTTAAACCATTGCTTGCATATTTTGATATTCAATGGGGGTGTGCATGGAACCTACCTCCTCAACCCGAGAATCGTGCTCAAACCCGTGTTTTCCCCCTTCAAAACAACTCACTGGCCCTCCTATAGAAGACTGTTGTGTTCTCCTGTAGAATTCCTGTAAGTGCTCCTGTAGAGAACGCCGAGAGCAGGAATATGGGAGAAATGGAGAATGATGGTTACAAGGCTATGGGAGCATGAGGATATTTGCAGGAGTGGAGTTTTGAGGAGAGAATGAAGGAAAAGGTGGTGAGAGTGCTCGGGGAGGAGTATTTATTACTTTTTTATGGATATTTCTGGTGATGGAGGGTGAGCTGGCAAAGTGTACGTTGGCCATATTCAGACCATTGGTCCCCACCTACCTTGTCATCATGGCCCTTTCCTCATAATCATCCCTCATGATTGCATCGGAGTTCACACTTCCTCCACTACCTGTCCTTGACATCTTTCTTGAGTTGACTGTGCGCACGTGTGGGTGACATCTTCGGATGAGTGGAGTCAACTAGATGAAGGTGGCCAAGTTAACTGGCCACCTTTCCCTCGTTCAACCTCAACCATCTCATTATTGTTATATGCCTTCTAATTACACAGATGAAAACAGAGGAGTGGGTTAGTTACTTACCTGGTGTCCAAATGCATTTGCTGTGAGGTGTTGTGGCTCTCTCTCTCTGTTGCATGCCTTTGTTTCTTTTGTTGCATGCTGTCTGCTTGCTGATGTGTGGTTGTGCCTTATGCAGGTTCTCCTCTGGCTAGATCTGAGCTTCAGGTGTCTTCTTCAACCTTCATATTTGCATCATCTTGCTGCTGGTGCTGGATTTTAATGGGATCAGCTGCTACAGGAGCTCCCGTAGCTACTTCTCCCTTTGAAACTTCATCTTCTTTCTATGCTTGGAGCTGTGAGGATGATGCCGGATATGTAGATAGAGATGGAGAGGTTAGAGGTGGGCTTCAGATGAGGTTGATGGTGTTGTTTCCTTTCTTTTCTTTTCTTTTCTTTTCTTTTCTTTTCTTTTCTTCTTCTTCTTCTTCTTCTTCTTCTTCTTCCTTTCTGAAGAATTGTTTTTTCTGTGTTTTTCTTAGAAAGGAAGAAGAATGATGCTTGGGGTGTGATGCAGGCTTGAAAATGATGACAAGGAGATTTAGAGACTGCAGGAGGATTTATAGATTTTTTATGAAGCTTCCATGTCCCTCAAACTGCCTTTTATATCCATTTCTGGCTCTCTGTAATTCCTACAGGAGCCTCTTGTAGAAAACACAGTTTTTGAAAAAGAAGCACAGTGAGGTGAAAAAAATGCCAAGAATGATGGAGAAAGGTGTGGGAAGGTAGGATAGGTGCTGGTGTTATTTTCAGGACTCCCTTGGCACCTTCTGCTACTTCCTGTAGTCCTCCTGCAAACCTGCAATGCAACTGATAATTCATTTTTCTTTTCCTATTTTTTTTTTTTGAAAACAACTAGGGCGCCTCAGGGAGGTTTTCACCCTAATTACCTGCCCTGGGTGCCTCCAAGGGAAGTTTTCACCCAGGGATCTTATTTTTCTCTCTTTTTTTTCTAACATCACTGGGCCACCTTAGAAGAGGTTTTCAACCCAATGATGGGACTCAAGCACCTCATGGAGGTTTTCACTTGAGTCCTTTTTTTTTTTTGTTTTTTTTCTTCAGTGAGTGGGTGAAGTGGAGGCTAAGACATGCTCCACTACCATCACTGTCTTATTCAAATATTCAATGAACTTTCGCTTGGAGGGGGTCTTCTTGTAGACTTTCAATCGATGTCCATTGACAAGCATGGGGATGGATTCATCATCAATGGTTCTTATCAGAACTAAACCATTGTAATTGCATTTCTCCACAGTGTAGGGTCCCAACCATCTTGTCCTTAGCTTGCCCTTGAAATCCTTGTATCTTGAATAATAGAGTAGTGCCCAATCTCCCTCTTGGAATTGCTTCTCATTGATATTTTTGTCATGCCATATCTTTCTCTGAAGCTGAACTACCTCTGTATGGAGAAGGGCCTACATTCTGTGTTCATCCAATCCACTGAGTTGAAGTAATCTTTCTTTTTGTGCATGGCTGAGGTCTAGGTCCAGTTGAGTTGTCATCCTTAGGGTATTGAATTCAAATTCTATTGACAGCAAAGCTTTCTTCCCATACACCAGCACATAGGGTATGAACCCTGTAGTGGTCTTCCATGTTGTGTTGTAGGCCCAAGTGGCCTCAACTAATCTGTCTGCCCAGTATTTTCTGCTCTTGCTCCCTACCTTTGTCAGGATCCCTTCCATTGCTCTGTTAGTGACCTCCACCTGCCCATTGGCTTGTGGATGCTAAGGGGTTGAAGTCCTATGCTTGATTCTATGATGTGTGAGCAGGTATTCAATTAGATTGGAAGTAAACTGACTACCTTGATCTATGACCAATTCTCTTGGATACCTGAACTTGTAGAATATGTTCTAACTCAAAAATTCAACTACTTTTTCCTTTGTCACTGCTTTCATTGCTTTTGTCTCTGCCCACTTGGTCAAGTAATTGGTGCACACAATGATGTATTGTTTCTTCTTTGAAGGAGGGCTGATAGGACCCATAAAGTCCATGCCCCACTTCTCAAATGGCTCAAAGGTCACTTGAGGTTGCATGGGCATCTCATCCTTTAGAGTAGGTTTCCCCATACTCTGACACCGATCACACTAGCTGGTATATCTCCTCACATCCTGATGAAGAGTGGGCCAGTAGTAACCTGCTTGCAGTATCTTGAAGGCGGTTCTTTTTGCTGCAAAATGACCTCCACAAGGCCCGTCATGAGAGGTCAAGAGGATGTCAAAGACTTCCTCCTCCCTGACACATCTTCTCAAGATCTAATCTGGGCCAAGTTTGAAGAGATTGCCCCTAATCCAGGTGAAAGGGGCACTTTTCCTTACTATCTTGCTCTTCTATTTTGAGGATAGGTGTGGTGGAAACTGTGCTGAAACTAAATAGGTGTTCATCTGGCATTTGATCATCCACCATTCCTTCTTCACCTACAGGAAAATTTACTCTAGACCGAAAGTCAACAACAACATTTTCTTTACCAAGTTTATTAATAATGGTCAAATCAAACTGCTGCAGTAAAAGAAAGCATCTAATAATGCGAGAATTTACATCTGGTTTGTTCATTAAATATCTAATTGCAGCATGAACAGTGTGCACAAAGGTTTGATAGCTAGTGATATAATGTCTAAATTTGTTTAAAGAATGCACGATAGCTAGGAGTTTCTTCTCAGTCACTGTATAGTTTAACTCGGCCTTTGACAAGTTTTTTCTTATAAAGTATATGGCATAAGGCAAATTTTCATCAACTTGTCCCAAGGCTACTCCTATTGCTTTGTTTGAGGCATCTGTGTGAATGTGGAAAGGTAGGGCCCAATTTGGGCCTCTCAGAATTGGGGCAGTCACGAGCTTGTTCTTCAAGGTGTCTATGGCTTCTTGACAGTTTTCCAACCATATAAACTTGACATCTTTACCTAAGAGGCCAAACAAAGGAGAGGATAGCTTGCTGAAATCTTTAATGAATCTCCGGTAATACCTGGCTAAGCCTAGGAAACTTCTGACATCTCTCACTTTTTTAGGAGGTGGGACCCTTTTGATGATGGCAATTTTGTTGGGGTCCACCTGCAGTCCTTGTTGAGATATTGCATGACCTAGCACGGTCCCTTCAATCATCAAAAATTCACATTTTTCCGGACTGAGGGACAGGTTCATCTCAATACACTTGTCTTTCCTAGATTAGATAAGTCTTCCTAAAATTTAGAGCCATAAGGAGTAAAGTCATCCATGTATATCTCTACTGCATCATGAACTAATTTAGAGAATATACTCAATACTGCTCTTTGGAAATTGGCGGGAGCATTACACAAACTAAAAGGAAGGACTCAGTACGCAAAGGTACCCCAAGGGCAAGTGAAAGTGGTCTTATCTTGGTCTTCCGGGCTGATTTGAATCTATTTGTACCTGCTAAACCCATCTAGGAAAGAGAAAAACTTTTTCCCTGCCAGACCATCTAACACTTGATCTATGAAAGGTAAAGGAAAATGGTCCTTTTTAGTGGCTTTTTTCAATTCCCGATAGTCGACACAGATTCTCCACTTACCATTTTTCTTTGGCACTAGCACCAAAGGAGAGACCCATTCACTGTCAGAGATGGGATAGATGAATCCTGCATCAAGCAATTTCTATAGTTATTCCTTAACAATATCTTTAAGTGTTGGATTCATCCTCCTTTGAGGCTGCCTAACTGGTTTGCAATCCTCCTTGATGTATATATGATGAGTACATACTGAAGGGTGCACTCCCTTCATCTCCTTATAACTCCAGGTGAAGGCATCTAGGTGTTTTCTCAGCAAGCTACATAATTCCTTCTCCTGGGAAGTGGATAGGGATGGATTGATTTTCAAGGTTCTTTATGGGCCGAACTCTATATTCTTAACAAGGAGAGAGGCGGAGTCAGCCGCACACAGATCAGTTGAGGGGATGTTTTGAGTTTCTCTTACTATGTCCTCTAATGGTGATACACTGGGAGGTGGATTCTAAATCAGATTTTCAATCATATCATCCTCATCTTACTGTTTTTCCCCCCATGACGATTGCTAATGCACAAAGCAGTGTAGAATAGACTTCATCCTCATCTTCCTCCTCCAACTAGAGAGGTAGATCATGTTCTAACAAGGGTTGGGCAAGAGGATATAGGATTAACTGCTTGGACATATGCTCGTTCTTTATGGTCATGTTCCCAGCTCGACAGCTGATGTAGGCATTGGCAGTAGCCAACCAGAGTCTTCCCAGAATGAGAGGATACCCAGTGAGCTTTGCCTTTGGCTGGATAACTAAGAAATCAGTAGGGTACTCCCAAGAATCAATGGACACCATCACATCTTCCTTAATCCCGTCAAGGGTCACTATGGAGCGGTCTGCTAACTGTAGCATGGTCGTGGTCTTCCTCAAGGAGCCCTGAAGGTTGAGTTTGAGTATTGTGTCCTTTTTCATCACATTAATGGTAGCTCCTATATCAATTAGGGTGTGTGGGATCATGGTTCCATTGATGTGGACATCAACTACTAGGCTTCCAGGGTCCAAATACTTTGGACAGATTACCTGCCCCAACATCAGGTCGGACAGTTGCCCTATGACATTGATGGTTGGGGCATCTCTCTTGCGCCTTCTTGGATGCCTAAAGCACTTCTCTTTGATCAACCTATTGTAGATAGGCACATATTTTATGGCTTGGAGAAGTGGTATCTTCACACATAAATGTTTCAATTCCCCCAGGAGTTCAGTTTCTTCTGGGGTAGGCTGGACTGTCATGGATAGTCTCTCAGGAAAGGGTGGAATTGCTTTAGGTTCACTTTCCTCTTTATCTTCCTCAACCTCCCTGGGTGGAGGTTGGCTATCTAGGAGAACTTTCCCAGATCACAAGTTAATTTCTTGAATCTCCATAGCATAAGTTGGGCATGATGGTTCCCCACTATACACTTGCTGAGCCTGTCTATTGTTCGGGTTCGGATTTGGCTGGGCAGGCATTTGGGGTTACTTTGGTGGAGTAAGAGGTAACGGTTGTGGTTGGGCAGGTGGTGGAGGAAAAAGAGTGGGAGGAGAGTGGTATTGGGGCCTCCACCCCCTAATGAGATGCATTCCACTAAGGTTGTGGCTGAGCATAGGATTGAAATGAATAAGCGGCTGGTTGGGCATGATATTGAGATGTGAATGATCAAGGAGGTGGTGTGGACCAGGAAATATGAGTAGGGGGACCAAGAGGGTATGGAGGGCACTTGGTTGCGGTTGCAATATGCCTGTGATGTCCCTTGCATCCCCTGTTGGTATGGTCTACGTCCAGGCAACCTTCTTTGGTTTATGTAGTAGAGTTGTTCAGTGACTCCCTCAGCCCCTTGATATACAGCTTTAATTTCGGGTAAGGAAGGGCACTTATTTGTAGAATGATTTTCTTCACAGACTGAACAAACCTCTATAGAGTTCAATGGGCATTCATTCATATGATGCCTCCTGGTGCACCTAGGGCAAAAAATGGCCAAAGCCCTCTCTGCTTCCTCTTGTTTCCTTCTGCTATGCAAGGTATCCATTTGCATGGCAAGAATCTACAGCATCTCACTCTTGAAGTCTTCCAACATGTTTCCAATTTCTCCTTTAATGGATGAGTTGGAGGAAGAGGTACTGGCTATGGTTTGACTCCCCCTACCTTTCTTTCTGGCTGCTCTAGAATGGTTTCTAAAAACAGTTTTTATGTCCTCATAGGATAGTTGGTAGATGTTTCCCCTGGCCAGTAGATGGAGGGTGTCTAAAAGATCTTCCCAAATCCCCCTGAGCAGGACCAGCTTCAGAGACTCAGGGTCAAGTGTACACCCGGCTCTTTTGTAGCTAAGCTGGAACCTTTCCTCATAGTCTTCCAGGGACTCATCACTTCCTATAGTCATTCGAAAAATTTCTTCTTTAGTATCTTTTGACCTACAATAGTCTCGATACTTATTGTTAAAGGCTTGCTGCATCTAAGCCCAAGTTGTGATGCTATTGCCAGGTAATCCCATGAACCAGCGCAATGCTGCATCCTTGAGAGTAGAAGGGAACAGTTTCAACTTTTTCTCATCTTCTGCTTAGTCATAGGTTCGACAGATAACAGAAAACTCAAATAAAAAGGTGTCAGGATCTTCTATAGTCAAACCATGGAAATGAGGTAGGGCAGAAGGGCTTATATTCTTCATTTTGGTGTCCCCATTGGTTTCTCGAATGGGAAAGGTACCCTCTATTCTTTCTCCATTCCCCCTAGCATTTCTGTGTTCAGCCATTGGCTCCAAGGGAATGTTTTCTTCTTCTTCTTCCCCTATAGGTTCTTCAAATATGTCTGGTTGTTCGCCGAAGAAGAGAGAAGGTTGGCTGTGTGAAGCAGTGGGGGCGTTGGGGAAAAATTTTCCTGAGTTATCTCTATTCCTACGAGGCATGAAAGGAAATTTTTTTGGTTGGTTTTTGTTTCTTTTTTCCCACACTGATAGTACCTGTAAAACTGAAATTGATTGAACAAAACAAATTGCAACTAGCTGAAGTGAACTTGTTGAAATGAAATCTGCAGAATTGAAGAGGAAAGCAAGGAAATGAAAAACTTGAAAGAAAATAATGACTAGTATACTCTTGCTGAAATGAAATTTTCATAATTGAAAAGGAAAGCAAGGAAATGCAGAACTGAAGGAAAAGAAAGGACTAGTATACTTTTGCAGAAATAAACTATTAGCAGAATGTTGCAAGAAGAAAATAGAAGAAAGTAGTAATCACAGAATACTCTGACGCTTCCCCGAAAACGGCACCAAAAAGTGGTGAGCACCAGTATTGCAGCAATAATGCTACAACTCCTGGGCTTCCTACTTTACTCTTATCAACCCAGTAGTTCGTAACAAACTTGGAAGCGACGGTGTTGTATGCACAAGTACTAGTTCTTACTGCAAGTTGTCACTTGGTCAGCCGACGCAAGATCACTAGGAGCTCAAGCCAAATTCTATGGATTCTAGAAGAAGCTCTATATGTGATGAAAGGAGAGAAAGACTACTCTACAGATACTACTCTAACTGCAGAAAGGAGAAAGACTGAAATGTAAAGCAAACCAAGTAAATCCTAATTAACCAACTACCCTACTTTTGCAGAAAGCACTATGAAAACCATGAAAAGAATGCCATTATATATTCAAAGAAGTAAGCAACATCTAACTAAGCTATTTCTGGAAGTAAATGAGCAAAAAACATCTTTTTGGATTTTTATGTGAATTTGACATCCATGTAATTTATTGTCCGTGAATGTGACAGCGAATAGGTGGCGTTGGAGTGTGGTTTTGGGACTTGAGAGGATGTAGGATGGTGTGGATGGGTCCTAGGAGGTCTCAGGTGGCCTTCTGGGGGCTTTTCCCACACTCGGCCTTCAAAAGAAATCCTACAGTAAAATCTACAGAAGGACACAGGAAATCTACAGGAGGAAAAACAGCGTTCTACAAGAGGCCTATAGGAGGAGGCCAAGAGTAGTTTTGGCTATTTTTAGGGTGTGAGAGTGGGTGGAAAAGGTGGATTAAGGTTGGCATGTGGTGTTAGGGCACCTAGGGTCTACCAAGAATCATTAGGAGAGAGAAATACGATTGGATTTGCTCAAGGAGAGGGGAAGAAATTCTATGGAAGATGCAGGAAACTAAGGAAGAATTGAGGGGAGACTTGGGCGACCTGTAGGGAATGGATCAGATGGAGGATGGGATGGCTAATAGGCTGGCCTGCTGCTAGAAGAGATCTGCTGCATAAACAACTGACAATCAACCAATAAGATCAAGAAAGCAATGAAATAAGTACATCTAGGAAAACATAGTTTTACATCAAACTAGTCTAAACTATGATCTATGAAAGGAAATGTTGATAACTGCTGCAAGAAAGGAAAACATGAAAGAAGACTATTGCAAATAAAGAAATGAGCATAATGGAGAAGTTCTGAAGCAAAGCAAACTAGACTATTATCCAAATAAAAAGCTGCAAACACTAGAAGTCCTATGAATGAGGAAAATCTGTGTTTTTGGGGCAGCAAGAGGGTCTTTGCCTTAGATCATGGTCCCAAAGGGAGGAAGAGAGGCCAAATCACTTTTTCTAGCCTCTTGAGTCTTTTCTTTATCACTGCCTAACCTGCTATACAAAGCACAAATGAAAGCAAACTACTGAATCATCAAAAGCAATCTATTCTTAACCATAAAAGAAATACATCTAACAACAGACTAATCTACAAGCTAAAATAAAACATACAAATACAAGTAAAGAGGAGCTTGGCCACTTGGATTGGGCCCTAACCCAAGAGATTTATCCCTTTGAGGTAACTCAGTGCTAACTCAAAAAGGATTCCATCTTTATTTCCAAAACAATAGCAAAATTACATCAACTGTCAAAATAATAAGCTCGAAGTTGAGCAGAGTTTACATAAGAAAAAGTACAACAAAAATCTGACCTAGTGAGGCCCTAGGCCTCTCTACTTATACAAATGAAGCTACCAATAGCTTCCTTAAAATCAGGGAGGCTTGGCTCCCAAAATTCGAGATAATCTTCAGTCATCCTCCACTTGCTCGACTGCCTTCTAGTGCATGACTTGGCTACTTGTACTCCGAGCTGAATGAAGGGGAATTCGAAGTGAGGAGTAATAAATGAGGGGGATTCCCTCCTATAAGTCCTCTCCTTTGTCCACTTCGAGTTATTGCTACCATTTGTCCATTGGATCCTTGACTTTGACCTCAAAATTCATCAATAATCTGCATTAGACACATATTAGACCGCATGGCATCATAACTAACTCAACTCACTCTATAAGCATAAATATAATCATAAAATCATGCAAATAGCTAAGAGAATGGTTGATTTGACTAGGTTAGGAGTTAAAATGAGCCCATATAATTATCCATTTATGAGGCTCATCACGGCGTTGCTGCCACATTATGAACTGAGGTCCAATGCAGTGATAACTCTGAATAAATAAGATAATCAGGCTCCATACCCAACATCTTCTAGCTTTCTGGTTCTTTTTTAGTTTTAGAGGCACAGTTTTAACCCTTCTTTGTGGCTACCTGCAAGTGGTTACCAACAGAGGCTTCTTCCATTCTCAGTCGAGAGTAGTGGTCATGGTAGTAGGACATCAGGTTCTCCATTACCACCTTCATCTTGCTATGGGTTTACTACATATTCAATGTTATGTCGGGTAATTTCTTTCCTCATTTTAAAATTTCGACCACTCCTATACATCACAATTTTTCCCTCTGTCGCAGGTACTTTAACTGGTATAATTTTTTTATATGGTTCAGACACTCGTCCTTGAGGACAAGTACTCATTTCTGCCTTTTTCTTTTCTTGTGGGTAAATTCTAGGGTTTTCACAATTCCTCTCTGGATTGGGGTTCAGCAAACCATCATGAATAGCTTTGATGGGCATTTTTAATTGATTTACTATGTTCTTACTTCTATCAACCCTCCCTTAAGCTAGGGTTTGATCAAGACTAAAAGGGTTTGGTTATTTTAAGATATCCACTTTGTAATTGTAGAAGTTTGAGCTCGACTATGGATACGAAGCTCCCCGCCCTTAGCCATGTTGTTTTTTTTCAACAATTAATAACGTTTTGGTTATGTAATATTGTCTGACCTGTTGGCACGGACTTGAACATGTATGTCGTTTTTCTTTTGTTTAATCATGATGGGGAAAACTTCTTTAAAGCATTTGAAACCTTGTTCTCAGTATTTCACAGCAATGTCATCTTATTACTGGCACATAGCCATTTCTAACTTATTAATTTATATTGCGATTTTCAATAATTACCTTAAGGACTATTACAACCTCGAAAGATGGGATTTGTTCCTGTAATTTTTGCATTGCGTGTATTATATTAGTTATTTGTTCTAGATAATTTCATAGATTATTACCTTGTGGCTGAATACTAGTCGAGACTGTTAACCACCATGTAATTTTCATTTTCTTTCATAGTGATGTTATGTTTGATGCCTTCGGGTGTCTGTATATTTAATTGAGTTGTGCCTTGTTTTCACTGATGGAACTACCTTTGCTTAATTATACTCTACATTACATACATATATGAGGGTATGTTTGATTATAAATTTATTATGATACGTGAGACTCTGGTTGGCTTCTCACCTTTGTCGGTGAGAATATAGAAATGTTTTAGTGCTTTTCGATTAAAGTTTATCTCTTTTCTTCTCATGGTTTTACATTCGTTTAACTCTTTTCTTCTCATGGTTTTACATTCGTTTAAAATTGTTATTGCTACCCTACCAAGAGAAGGACTTTATATTTTCAGGACCAGTTCCTTGGCCTTCAGGGTTAATTATAATTATCGGAAACTGGACTGTCTTAGGTAGAGTCATAAACTCATAACCTTATGACTAACTAGGCCGTCCTCCCGATTAATGATTAAGTTCTTCAGCAGGTAAATAATTACAGTTATGATTTTATTGAGGACTTGTTTCACTATTTTCCTTCAAATAGATTGCATAATATATGAAGTTACAAAATTTTCCACATGAGATGATTAGCTTCCATAAATACTTTTATATGGAGTTTCTGTAATATAATTTCCTTACATAGTAATTATTTTCTTATAAATTCTTGCAATATAATTTATTAGACAATTATTTTCTCATAATAACTTATCAGTTAAACTAGATCAAGAGATATCAACTAACTATTTCAAAGTATTTTTGCATATCAAAATAACATTATTTTCACAACAGTATTTAGAATTTGTTATAATAGTTGAGTAGTAAATAAATGGAAACTTATCTATGTACGCTATTTGATTTATTTGTCACAAGAAGACTGTCCTCCCAACCATGAATCTGGCAATGACGTCTAGACTCCCCCCCGATCTCCTTGCTCTAGACAGTTCCTCAGTATTATATATCGAGGTAACCCCTCTGAACCTCAAGACTGAACAATCCAGTTCAAGGTTATTTCTTTCCCCAAGGTTCATGGCTTAAGAAGTTCCATTGGTTTAGCATCCAGCTCAAGAACTCTCTAGCCTAATAGTACTCCACCTTTCCATAGATATCACTGTTGCAAAACCCTTTTTCTCGTTATCCTTTATCCCTCCTCTCTGAGATTCCTCTCCTTTCTTTTTTTCCATCTCTAGGGAATGAAAGAAAGTGATAATTGTTTTCTTCAAAATGAATTCAACTATGTGGAGGATTCTTGGAATTCATTACTTAAAGTTCTTCTTAAGATTTGTTTTTCACACATATTTAATTTTCAAACATTTTATGCCAGTTATAAAATTCTACTAGACTCCTCTTTGAGCCTCAAGTCTAATTACATACATAGTTCAAAATATTTAAAGACAAATAAAAACAAAGAAAGTTACTACAGTAATTGATGCATTCAGGGGTGTTACACTAGGTTGGTTATTAATAAATTGATATTTACATTTCATAATGCATCAAATGGTTAAAATTGTTATATATATATATATATATATAAAGGGAGAGAGATAAGGGGGGTAGTTAAATAGGCAGTAAATCATAATATACATCAAAACACTTATCTCATGATACATCTCACATTGTCCAGATTTAAATAAATAAAAAATTCATAAAAATTAACTAAATTATAATGTTATTTTAAATTATATATATATATATATATATATATATATATATATATATATATATATAAGGCAATTAGGATTATTTTGGATAAATGGGTGGAACAATTATTATACTCTCTACATAGATTCAAATCATCACTCTTACCTCATTTGGTCAATTGTTTTCCTTCTAAAACATTATTATTTCTAAATAATAAATATCAATTTAATGTATTTAAAAAAAATACGATATTCAAAATTTTAAATATATTGATAGTTTATCTAAAATAACATATAAATGACTGAAAGTGAAATTTAACTTGTTTTCAAAAATATGTTGAGTTTTTCTAACTTAATAAGTAACATAAATAATAGAAATAATCCAGAAATAAAAACATAGTCACATCACCATGAAAACACAAAGATTTACCTAGGAAACCCAACACGAGAAAATTTGCTTCTCTAATGGCTTCTATTAAGGTAGCCTTAGTGAATATTCTTGAGAAAAAAATATTCAATAATAAAGAATACCTTCCTTATGAAAAAATATGACTCAGAAAGACAAATTAGTTTTACTAGAAAACGACCCGGCTCATAGCCCCTGCACAGTCTAGGTTGTATGAATTTCGTATAGGTCATATGACCCTTCTGTGTGCATGTTCTACATTGTTTCTAAGTGTTGGACAATGTTGTTGTGTTCTTGTAACATCTACCAACCCTCATTAGACACCAAATAACACAAAAATAAACTATATATAAAATGAATAAAATTACCAACTATTTTAACCTCAACGGCGTATATATTTATTAACTTCAGGTACACACTATTTTAATGTTTTTAATAATTAACACAAGGTAATGTGACATAGGATCTGAGTGGGTGCCAATGCGTATGGTCGTATCCCATAGTTGGTCACAAACGAGCTCTTTGTCCCGAATCCCAAGTTGGGATACCTATACATTTCTTCACCACCGATGTGATTAGGGTTAGATCCAACAACAATGGCTCACTTTAAACAGCTCACGTAACCATTGTTCCCATTTTCCCAGTTATCTGTCATTTGTTCTGTACTAGGTTTGGCGATAGAGCTCTGTAAGCACCTTGTAATTCCTCAACTTGGCAGGAAGTCTGTGAAATTTCTCTAATTCGCTACTTGCCCTTACTACATAGGGTATAATGGCTTCGAGGTTCCTTTTTAAGGATGAGCCTATGGCCTTCTATCCATTCCTCTCAACAGGTAATTCAAGACTTGAATGGGTTCCATGGAGAAACCCCATTTAGATTTCAATCAAGACATCTCCTCCCATCTAGAACCGGTAAACCCTTATGTCGATTTTTTCACTACTGTCATGTTGAAGATTATAGGGTTGAATTGAGTCTTAAGCCCTTTGATTTGTCTTGGAGGGTCATCAATTTCGACAGTATATTTTCACGAGTAGGATTCCAGTCTCTTTTGTTTTCATAAAATACAATACTTGTAAATTCATTGTTTAGGTTTTAATCCTTGTTTTTGATACAGGTAAGCTTATTCAACCATTTTTTCATTCAACATTGTTTTCTTCTATGGTTGGAATGGAAATTTGACGCTAATCATTGATCTCAGAGTTCTTCTCCGCCTCTAGGTTCCTTTTATTCCCTTCCCAGTTCTAGGTATTTCTTCCCTTTCGGCGTTTAAAGCAAGGGTTCTTTCTGCAATGAAATCCTATGGTTTTTAGGAGGTTAAGATGCAACCGTGTGTCGACAGCTAGTTTATAGTGTTAGGGTTTTGATGTATTCGAGAGGCCGATCAATTAGTACTGAACATTTCTAGATTAGTGATACTATTTTGTTGTAAATTATTTAAAAATTACTATGGTTACTATATGCATTGTCGCAACAGGATTTGATAAATTCATATGCTGAGAATGTAAAATTTCACAACTTTTTAATGAAGATATGTTTTCTTTCATATATTTAAATGTCAATGAGCATATATATATATATATAAACTCTGACTTCTGTCAGTTATTCTTCCCCATTTTCCAATTTATCTGTATGTATGATTTTATGCAATATCTTCCTGTGGAGTGTTGTGTTAATTAGATGTCTAACTTTGGTTGAGTAAGCCTAGACTGGATTTTGGGTACCGATTAAATTCGATCTTCCCAGGCCTAAACTGGGTCTTACATGGCTCGCATAATGTATAGTTTAACATCATGATTGTGGGAATTACATCAAGTTCTGAGAAAAGTATTTTACGTAGTTTTTCTTAGTATCTAGCATTTCATTTCTTTTAATGTTCAATATTTCTCCTTCAGGTTCTGCACAATGAGTTATGTGAATCTATGTTCATCTGTTCATCTCTTGTAGTTTCAAGTTATGAGTTCTTAGTGACTCTTAGCTATATCTCAATTATCACTAGGAATATTGTCTCCCCACCCTAGTCCCTTAATTTAACATATTGTAATATTCAAAACACTGTTGGAGTTGAACTCTTGAGCATCGATTATTAGTGCCACTATTCTCTCTTATTTCCTCCAGACATACTAAGGACCCAATTTTGAAGTTCAATTAATCAAATTACTCAAAAAACATTAGCATACACTAACAAACTCAATCTTTACACTATATCTAAAAAAAAGAATCGAATCAATAGTAACACAGTTACAATTCCATAACCTTTTCATTGCTAAATGACTATTCCCAAAAAGAAGCTCAACAATATTTTCTTTAAAGAAATATTGTACATAGTATGAGAATATATCTAACATTGCTTTTAAACCATGTTCTACAGTTCCTATAGTTGATTGTGTGTCATGTAGGGTTTTTCATTAGTAAATAGCACTTATCTGGTTATCAACAGTCTGAAAAATCTTCAGGGAAGACCTCACCTCCCAACCTTCGAAATTGGAAATTACGTCCAACTTCCCCCCGAGCCTTTCACTTCTAGAACAATGTAAACAATGTTTTATAGGTTAATGTCAACAAGAATCAAGACTACTTAGCCCAACCTGAGATTCACAGCTTGATCTAGGCTTCTTTAAGGATTCCACTGGCTCTTAGTCCAGCTCAAGAATACCATGTAGGCAGTGTCCTGCCTTCTCTTTTCTTTTCTTTCTTTAGATGCCTCCAACCTCTCCTCTCTGCCTTCCTTGGCTTCTTTTTCTAACCGAGATGATTTATCTCTAGGGAAAGGGAGTAATTGTCTATAACTGTCTGGTAAGTGAAAAAATTTTACTTAATGTCTTTCCCTATAATTTCCATGGCTTTCCATAACCGAATATTAATTACAATTAAAACAATTTTAAACATTGAAATCTATAACAAGGCCTTTCACTCAGGCCATAGTCAACCTAGCTACTGCAATAAAAGTAAATTAAACATTTATTTTTCACTGAGGGGTGTTACATCGTCCCCCCTGGAGTGAAACACTATCCTCAATGTGTTTTCCTGACCTGCAAAACAGGTTGAAATATGCCTCGTACATAAAATATTTATCGTCCTTGGTAGCCTCTCCCGAATGAAGTACCTTCCTTGGACTTAACCTAGGTAATCACTTGCATCTGTAACAATTTTTTTTTTTTGAACAAGAATGCATAGAGGTTCAACCATGATTACTCAGTCTCATTCGACCTACATCCACAATAATCAAGGTCTCATTATTTTCCATCAATCATTATTTAAGAAACAAGTATATATATAATCATTTAAAATTCTATTACAGGAACCATCAATTATCTATATATCCAGCAAGGGTCATCAACATGCTTCACATCCCCACAAGGGTTGACAACCTACACTTCACGAGAGTTAGCAACATCATTGTGGGTTTATCAACAATAGAAACAGATCATTTGTACTTACTTAATGATGATGTCAATCAGAAAGAATTCCATTGTGTTGTCTTATTGTAAATTCCAGACCATGGAAGTACCAATTCTATTGGCACTATTCATATAATGGTAATAATATTTTAGAACTATTTGTTTTCTTGTTTCTTATAATGAAATTGCATCAGTTGATTAAATTCATATATAAACTAGTTAAGGCTCTGACACTGTTGCATATTTAATTTATATCTTTTGTCCCTGACTAGGGTTTGTTTACAGCAATGAAATCTTGTTATGTACAGTCATTCTTTCCTGGTCTCTACTAGTTTTGGGCATATTCACTGAGGTTATATTTTATTTTATTTTTTTTACTGTATCCCATGCCTTGAGTCAAATGAGGGCAAGCCACCAGGTCTTCTCCTCCATTTATTTTCTAATTTGCTTTCGCTCTGAGAGGAGAAAAGTAGGATTATATCCCGGTGAACCACAGGTTCTAGTTCGGGAACCAACCTACTACCTCCCTCAGCCACCTCCTTCAGTCATACAGTTGCTAGGTTAATATTCCTTTAAATCAGTACAGACATGATATTTTCCTACAGTCAATTCTCTTAAAAAAAACAACATTAGACAATGTCACAAAGTTAATCTGGAACATAATAAAGGAGAATTACTTCCATCTAAAAAAGAATTCACCCAGAACCTCTTGGTACCTTCACAGTTCATCTTTTCTGTTACTTCCTCATTTAAATAAAAAGAAATTTGTTTGCATCAAATTTCCTTAATAGTTTAATATTATTCACAGTATCCTTCGTGCACAATTTTTGGTTAATTCTTAATTAGAATTTGGTCCTTAATCTAGGGAGTCCTCCTTCATAGTTCAATACTAGAGGAAATAAAAATAACAGACATAAGTAGACTCGCATTTTGGTTAAGAAATTTACTTATCTATTTTCAATTGACACTATCAAGGAAATTCCCAGAACATACTTCTTTTTCTACCCAACCTTGGGAAAGGAAATGACGTCCTTTCCTCTCCCCCATCATACTTAGTGACATTAATTTGAAATGTTACCTATGCATTGGTCATGCATGAGTAAATTTTAGGATAACTTCATTTTCCTTCCATGTTCAATGCAGCCACGTTGTTTTCTAAATATATAGATAATTTAATTATGTCCATCTTGGGAAACTTATCATTCTCTCTTAGTGCAATACTAGGAGTCCACTTTGTAGCATTCCTCCAATTTTGACCCTAGTTATCCTGCATTACAAGTTGTTATTGAAGGTTATGTGTGATTTTATTTATGTGTATTGTCATAGAATTTCTCCTTTCCATGCTTGTAAGCATACTGACTACCTCACACTCATTGTGTTACTCTAGTATAATTATTTTCCTTTATATCAGTTCATAACATGTTACCCACTTAATTTATAACAGTATATCCTACTACCTTTGACCGGTGAGATTCTATGGACAAAATTTTTATCCCAATATGTGAGTAACTAATTATCTTATTATACCATTCACATGGTAATCATACTTGTTATCCTCATATCTTCCCCATTTTATATATAAGTTCCAAGGAAGATTTCCTTACTTAGTTCCCATTATGGCTCATCACCAATAGTCTGCCCTTTAGACACCATCATAATTCCAGGATTAGATATACCACTACCAGATATTTTTGAAGTTCTAGGACAATTGCTTCTTCTTACCATTTCCATGGTAGATATTATCTTTGTCCTTTGTTTAAGTAGTCAGATCCTATCCACATTACTCATTCACAAGTCTTTCCACGTAGAAGTCTTAATCAAGATTGTATAGTTCAATTGATTTCTCCCTATTAATTCCTTCCCATTTTTATTCAATAGACCATTGATGCTCAAAAGCACAAGGTAATACCAAGGAGAAACTGCTATACAATTTAACGGCACAACCTAGAGTAATACACACATGCTTACAATTAACAACATTTGACAAATTACATCACCAATCTTACCATTGTACAATTCTAACTCACTTTATCTACGAGGTTCCACAATTTCCCTTTTGTGTTTACATCCCTTTTTGTACTATAATTTACTGATTAGAGTGTCCAGGGTCACATTTGCCCCAACGACAGGGTTCTCCCTTTTGTAGGTTTTAAACTCGTACAGAAATTACCTACATATGAATTCTTAAAACACAGAAAATAAACAATACGAGAGCATAACACATATACACAAAGCTTTTCCCCTCGATCCCAAAATTGGGACTACCAGCTTGAGTTTTCATTATATTCCTTTCAATGTTACAATACATATTTATACATGCCGAAGCATCCAATACCATGGACTGAAAACTATCACATCCAAAACCATGTGTGAAAACCATGCACAAAACCATAGGTAGGTCCGCCCAACCTAATATAGGGTCCAAAAAAAAAATCCATGGGCCGTTGCCCCGCACCCCATAGAGGGGGTCTACCCGCCCGCTCAAACCCCCCCGACAGTGGGGGCTGCTGCCCCCCGGTGCGCAATCGGTGCAACAAAGGGGGGGCTCTTCCCCCCCTCTAACCCCCTGGTTAACTACGTAGGCTAGTTGTGGAAAGAATATAACACAAGTCAACATTCTCCCATTTGTTGTTTTCTTTCCACAGAGGGGCACATGAGAGCTTAGTCATTTATCCAACCCTAAAACACCCATTGTTTCTTTACACCAAGAGAACTTCTCAAAGCTCACAAATTTTGTCAATGCATCTACACTATTCTTCAAAGTGTCCACCTTTACCAGCAACACCTTTTTGTCTTCTATCATATCCCTCACAAAGTGATACTGAACATCAATGTGCTTTGTCTTTGAATGATAAGCAGGGTTCTTTTCCAAGAAAATTGCACTTTGGTTGTAACAGTCTATCCTTATAGCTCCCTGTACTAACCCCATAGTTAAACACAATCTCTGCAACCAAACTTCTTCCTTGCTTGCATGAGTGGCTGCCATGTATTCTACCTCTGTAGTTGATAGTGCCACTACAAATTGTTTCTTACTCATCCAACTAACTACACCTCCAAATAGGTTAAACACATACCCACTTGTAGAACTTATCTGATCTAGATCTCCAGCCCAGTCTACATCAACAAAGCCATGAATATCCAACACTCTATCCAATCCTAATCTTCCTTGGTAGCACAAACCATAATCACTAGTGCCACGCAAATACCTGAAAACCCGCTTCACTGTTGTCCAGTGCTCTTTCCCTGGTTTTGACATAAACCTGCTCAATACTCCCACTACATGTGAAATGTCTGGTCTAGTATAGACCATCACATACATTAGACTACCGACTGCACTTGCATATGGAACACAAGACATGTCCTCTTCCTCTTCTTGTGTCTTGGGACACTGTTCGGCAGATAACTTTACACCTACAGGAATAGGAATCTTCACTAGTTTATTATCCTTAATATTAAACATCTGCAATATTGTCTAAACATACTTCCTCTGGTTTAACAAGAGCTTCCTCCTTGCCTGATCTCTTTTAATTTCCATGCCGAAAATATAGTTTACAACACCAAGATATTTCATGTCGAATTTGGAGGACAATTGGGTCTTCAAATCCTGGATAATTTCTTTGTCATTTCCAACCAGCAAACATATCATCCACATACAAGACCAGATAAGTAACACGGTCACCAATTAATTTAAAATACACACAATGATCTACCTTGCTTCTGGTGAAGCCAAGTCCCTGTACAAATGTATCAAATTTCTGATACCACATCCTTGGTGACTGTTTTAACCCATATAGAGTCTTCTTTAACTTGCATACCAGTTCTTTCTTACCCTTCACCGTAATGCCTTCAGGTTGCTTCACGTAGATCTCCTCTTCCAGATCCCCATGAAGAAATGATGTCCTCACATCCATCTGTTCTACCTCAAAACAAAAGCAGCAGCAATAGATAAAAGTAATCTAATAGAAGCTACCTTGGCAACAGGAGAAAAAATATCACCAAAATCAATTCCCGGCACCTGGGAATAACCTTTTGCTACCAACCGAGCTTTGTATTTCTCCACCTTTCCTTTTGCATTTGTCTTATTCTTGAACACCCATTTGCTGCCAATGTGTTTCCTTCCAGTCGGCAACTCCACCAGATCCAAGCCTCATTTTTGTGCAAAGATGCCATTTCATCGACCATGGCCTCATTCCATAGTTTTCCATCCTCTGAATCTACTGCTTCCTTCATAGTTCTAGGATCATCATTAGTAATAGATAAAGCAAAATTTGAACAGAAAGTAGATGGACTATACCTTTCTGGTTGCCTTCTTTCTCGAATTGATCTTCTCACAACTGGAGTTTGTGTCTCTTCATCTTCTAATTCCTCTTCTACTGTAGAGTCTGATTCTTCCTCCTTTAGCTCAAACTCTATCTTCTTAGGCTCCTTTGGTTGGACTTCATGTTTAATAACATCTTTCACCTCTTTGAACACCACATCTCGACTGTACACAACCTTCCTTGTTACTGGGTTCCAAAGTTTATAACCCTTTAAACCATCCTTATACCCAATAAAGATGCACTTTTCAGATTTACTATCCAACTTGGTTCTTTTCCCCTTTGGACATGTACATATGCATCACATCCAAATACCCTCATATGTGAAAGAGAGGGTTTCTTACTAGTCCATACCTCTTGTGGAGTCTTATCCTCCAACGCTGATGAAGGTGATTTGTTGACCAGGTAACATGTTGTCTCCACCGCCTCTGCCCAAAATTCTTGTCCTAACCTGGCACCATTGAGCATGATTCTTTCCCTTTACATCAACATCTTGTTCATTCTTTCTACAACTCCATTTTTCTCAGGTGTGTATGGAGTAGTCTTCTGTCGTGCTATACCACACTTCTTATAGAATTTTTCAAATTCCTTACTGCAAAACTCTCCACCGTTATCATACCTCAACACCTTTATTTTCTTCTCTGTCTAGTTTTCCACCAGAGCCTTAAATTCTTTAAACTTGTCAAAGACTTCAGATTTTTTCTTAAGGAAATATATCCATGTATTCCTTGAGAAGTTATCTATGAATGATACATAGTACAAAGACTTACCCAGTGATGGAACCTTCACAAGTCCAAACACATCACTGTGCACAAGCTCTAATATTTGTTTCGCCCTCTTACCACCAGAGAGGAAACTCACCTGATTCTTCTTCCCATATACACAATTTTCATAGAAATCAAAATCTAGAGAACTTTTACTCATACCTTCTACCATACCTTTACCATGAAGTATTTGAAGGCCCTTCTCTCCAATATGTCCAAGCCTTTGATGCCACAGCATGGTCTTCTCTCTAGAGACCACTAGATTTTCTGCTCCACTTTCAGCAACCACAAAACTATTGCACCTATCAACAACAGTGCTATCTTGCAACTTGAACAGAGTTCCTGCCCGAACTCCCCACATCAATACCAGTGCTCCCCGAATCATCTTGCAGGTATCCTTCTCGAACACTATTTTTACACTTGCATCATCCATCTTGCTTACAAAAATCAGATTTCTGGCCAATGCAAGAATATGCAGAACACCTGGAAGTGATCTCACCCTTCAACCTTGCAACTTCAACTTTACTTTTCTGCTACCAATGATTCTAGCCTTCCTGTCATCCCCCAAGAAGACATCACCACCATCATATTTCTCATATTCGTAGAACCACTCTCTATGGGGAGTGAAGTGAAAGGATGCACCTGAGTCAATCAACCATGCCTCATGATCTACATGTGTACTTGAAGAAGCCAAGTACACATCCCCACCTTCATATGAGGTGGTTTTCACCTCTGCAAAAGGAGCATCATCAGATCCATTTCCTTTATTAGGAGCTTTATATTTACAGTCCCTTTTGTAGTGCCCTTCCTTTCCGCATTTCTAGCACACCACCTTTACAGGTTTTCCTGGAGATCTAGATCTCCCTCTAGATTTAAATCTCCCACTTGATGACTTATTTTTGTTTTTGTTTAGGGACCGTCCTCATACATACAAGGAATCACCATTCTGGCTCTCCATATTTTTCTGTCTCATCTCCTCCGTCAGCAAGGATGAGACTATTTCATCAAACTGGAAGGCAATTGCATTGCTACCTATTGCAATAACCAGACTATCCCACGAATTTGGTAGAGAACACAACAAACTGATGCACTTATCTTCAGATGAAATTTTAATATCAACAAATAATAACTAACTTACCACAATATTAAATGCATTCAGATGCTCTATCATGGAGTCTCCATCTTTCATCCTCAGGTTATACAGCTTTTTCTGTAGGAATAGTTTATTCACCAGAGACTTAGATTGGTACAAAGTCCTTAACTTGTCCCACAAAGCCTTAGTGGTAGCTTCCCCTGATACATTCATCAATACTGAATCTGAGACACACAATCATATTGTGCTCTTTGCCTTCCGATCCAACTTCTTCCATTCTTCATTGGACACTCCCGTTGGTTTAGTACCTGGATCTACCGCGATCCACTGATCTTTATCCACCAACACATCCTCCATCTTGAATTTCCATAACTCAAAACTCTGACCATAAAATTTCTCGATCTCTATCTTTCCACTGCTCGCCATCTTCTTTCACCACTAGAATCGATCCCACAGATCTCCCACTGAACAGGGTCTACCATAGGCCCGAGCGAAACCCCTCAGCAACAAAGGCATCCCCTTGAAACCAAAGAAACTCTGATACCAAATGTAGTTTTTAACGCCGTACAGAAATTACCTGCATACGAATTCTTAAAACACAGGAAATAAACAATGCGAGAGCATAACACATAAAACACATATACACAGAGATTTTCCCCTGGATCCCAAAAGCGGGACTACCAGCGTGAGTTTTCATTATATTCCTTTCAATGTTACAATACATATTTATACATGCCGAAGCATCCAATACCATGGACCAAAAACCATCACGTCCAAAGCCATGTGCGAAAAGCATGCACAAAACCACAAGTAGGTCTACCCAACCTAATAGGGTCCAAAAAAAATTTCCCCGGGGTGCTGCCCTAGACCCCATAGAGGGGGGCTACTCGCCCCCCTCAAACCCCCCGCTGCACAATTGGCGCAATGAAGGGGGTCTCTGCCCCCCCTCTAACCTTCCAATTAACTACGTAGGCTATTCGTGGAAAGAATATAACACAAGCCAACACCTTTTACATCATCTATGCCTGTCAGTTATCTGGAATAACATTGATGGGTGGCACGTTGCACCCTCATTTTCCACACATTCCTGACAATAGTCATAGGTACATTTCTGCCATTATGCCATCAACATTCTTTTATCACCACTTTGACTTATGTATGACTATTTTCCACATTTCCTTTTGTTACGTTACCTGTCGGTTTCTGACCATATTCTATATGTACCCACCATCCATTCCTCAAACCATGTTAGTGAAATATACTCTTATAAATATTCAATATACACGTTCGTTTTTGTGTGTACCTAACATATATACTAATACATATTTTCTTATGTTGTCCTTTGCATCTTATGATGTTTATGAGTTTCCCTTTGTAATTTACAAATTTCTCGCAATTCGAATAAATTTCCCATGGAATTTAGTGTATAATTATTCCTATTCATCCTATTGTATCAACTTATCCCAAATATTTATATATCAGAACTCCAATTAATAGACTTTCAATCAACCACATTTCTCCTATCATCTCGTTTTCAATCATACTTAACCTTCCCAATTATGAGGTGGTTATAAAATAAATCGTTTAGTGAATAATTCTATGATTCAGTACTACGATTATGTAACTCATAAAATTATTGATCCCTTTGTGTTCACAAAGTACAAGAACTTTAAAAACCATATGGATCCTCTTCCATATTTCAGGAACCATTGCATCTCTTCCCTACTAAATTTCATATTCTTGAAACTAACTCTGGTCTTGCTTCACACTTGCTAAATTTAATGTAAGGTAGGTATATTTCTCGATATCAACAACATTGTTCTGGTGTGCTTCCCTATCTATTTGGTTTCGACAATAACCCCAAATATGATTACCATGTTGCTTCCAGACAAAAAGTGTCAATTATATTGCTTACTTTATTATTTCTGAGACTAATATTCTTCTACCATTTTATCACAACTTATCTCCATTTCGCTAGTTCTTGATCATATATTTTATCGAGAAATTATACCACAATTCTCAATCACTTGACTGTTACAATATTCCATGTTGCTGGGTTGTGCCAATTGTTCTACTATTGTAACCATTCTTCCTATGGCTCTCTTTATTACAAGTCCTTTTAGTACAAAAGTTCATGTATTCCCTTATCAATATAATCTCATTTCATCAATCATGAATTTATACCTAGCAGTATCGTTGCATTGGACTTATTCATACCTAACATATGACATGAAAATTTATATTTCTATTTATTTATTTATTTTACCAATGTCGACATTTTCCATATCAGTTGTTTTCCTTAATTAGTTTATTTACAAATTTGTATTAGTTGTGGAAAGATCAACATTTAGTTCTTAAGGTGAATCTTGTTTTTTTTACTAGGGATTTTATCGCCAGGGTAACCTAAGCCATGTATAAGTGTAATTTATTTTTGTGAAAGTTACTTGTGTCGATATTTGGAAAAACTTTTATACAAAATATGATTCCTTTTCTCAGTGACCAATTTCAATCAAGAACTGCGCCCCAACTAATACTCTATTCCTCCCTATCGGAAACGATTTTGGATACACTTTGTCTTTCCTATCAACACAATACATGTTTCATTTCTATTCCAAAACCCGCACTCCTGTTTAATAATTTACGCACATGGGATGTGAGAAACTAAGGCTTCTTGGTATAGACTACTACTACCAGTATCTATTGTGATATTTAATATCATATTTTATAACATGGAAACAAAGTCCTATTTTCCTTTTATTTTCAACCTCTTCATGTTGATTCAAATAACTTGTAAATGATCTAAAGCAGTGTTCCCTTCCCAGGGGATATATATTATTTCTAGTGTAACGATTAAGTCCTATCATCAATAGGAATTTTACCCCTTTTTGTACCTGTCTTTTCTTCAACGATCCATACTAGGTACTTAATTTTAAAGTATCTGAACAATTCTTTTTTTAATTGTATAATTTATGTGTCAACACATAATAATATTTTTTTGCAAATTAATGAAAGGGTTTCACAACTAAAACAAGTGATCGTTATACAGATAACCCTAAACCTTTCAAGGTGCAACAACTTTATGCATTTGATAATTTGATATTATTTATCAATATAAAACTTGATACCTTGCTTGTTTTATCCATATACTTCTTTTTTGTTACAAACCATGCATTCCTTAACAGGCCATAGTGTTGAACCTTTAAGCTCTAATACCACTTGTAACATCTACTAATCCCCATTGGAGACCAAATAACACAAATATTAATTATATATAAAATGAATACAATTACCAACTATTTTAACCTCAGTCGCATATATATTTATTAACTTCGGGTATACACTCTTTTAATGTTTTTAATAATTAACACATGTTAATGTGACATAGGATCTGAGTGGGTGCGACAGCATATGGTCTTATCCCAGAGTTGGTTGCAAACGATCTCTTTGTCCCAAATCCCAAGTTGGGATACCTATACATTTCTTCACCACTGATGTGATTCAAACTGTAGATTGTAATATGCTAAAACAATTGACATGAATCTACTCTACTCATCAGTGGAAATAAAAATTGATCGATGAAATCACGGAACAGAAAAGGAAGAATTTCAATCACTTATAACACAATGATTTTATGGGGAAAGTCACAGCTAAAATCCTTGTTATCTGTATATTGCATTAATCAAAAAATATGAGAAGATTACAATGCTTTGCTCAAGCTCGAGCAATCTCTACACTATCTCTATCTATTTCATTTGCAACTTGTGCACAAACTTCTCTTGGCACATATTTCTCTCACAAGCTCCATGCACAAACTTGTGCTTCCTATTGCTTGGTCTCACCAACTCGTGCTCACCAAAACAATGATTAAACTTGTTCCTTCATTCCTCCTTTTAAAGGAAATTCAAATGGATAAAATTAGTGAGTTTTATAATTAAGGAATGATTTATTTTAAGCCCTCTTCTGATTGCATGCACCATCTGTTTAATTTAGATGATTTTACAACTGATAGTACATTGTCCTTGAACTCCAATCTCAATTGGGTATTTCTCTTATCTCACATGCATGAATTAATTGTGAGTGAATCTTCAGTTTATTGGTTGATCAATGTTGGTTATACCCCACTACTACAGGTTACACCCCACTACTGGATCTCCCACTAATTCCTCAATCAGTTGGAACTCATTGTTGAAAATAGCAACAAGAAATGCTAAAAATAGCATTGCTATGGATAACATTTCAGGATATTCCAATTTTAATTTGTCCTTGAATTAAAATTCGAATTTAGTCTCACCAGCTGTTTGAAAAATAAATAATTAATTCATCTTGAGTTAATTAGTTGGAGAAATTCAAACATGAAGTCTTTGTGAAGTCATGCAACAGTTATCCCTTTGATTGAGGAAGTTATCCCTTAATTAAGGAGATAAGGATGAGTTGTATTTGAGTTGTAATTAGTTAGCTCAGTTAACTAAATTAAGTCCAGTTAGATTAGTTCCAAATAGTTTGTGGAACTGATTGTGAGTTCAGTCAGTTAATGCATGCATGCATGAAACTAGTGTACTCCAAATAACTGAATATTCTCTCATAAATAACTCATGCATTTCAGTTCAGACAGAGACCCAGTTGAGATTAAGGGCAGGGACAGTGTACTATCAATTGCTAGAATTCTCCTATAAGAAAATCTCTTGCATGTAGAAGGAATCCATTCCTTGAGATTTGCGTAGTTTTACAGTGTGTTGGAGCAATGTGTGAGACCAATGTCACACAAGGTTACAACAAGAGCACCCAGGGAAAATAGCGCAAGGAAATAGGAGGCTTTGAGGACAGAGGGAAAGGCATATGAATTGTCTAGTCTATCTATGAGTAGCGAAAGGGATTATACTGTGAGCTGGATAGCTATGAGAGCTAAAGATTTGTGTAATCCTGAGATATTTCCACTTGTATGATAATACAGATAGCGGGGTTTTTAGCTAAGGCTTTCCCCAGAGTATTCTTCTGTGTTTCATGTGTGATTGATTCTTCTTCTCTGTTATATGTGTTCTATTTGATCTTGCTCAAATTGATTAAGCTTCTGCAAAGTTTGATAGTAGAAGTAGATCAAGTATTTCGCTTTAGTTACATTACATTATCAGGTGATCTACAGTGAGAATTTCTACATGGTATCAGAGCTAGCTGATCTATAGAGAAATTTCTACACTGGTTTAACTGAATTTAACTCAATTAAACTAAATTAAATAATTACAACTCAAAAGAACTCAACCTAAGCCCCTAAAATTTAGGAACCACTCTACATGACTCTAGATAGACTCCCAACTCGAATTAATTGAGCCAACTAAGTCAAATTAACTTAGTTAACTATTACAAGTTGCTATGAGAATTAGAATTACAATTTAATTCCTAATTTAATTCAAGGAAAAATTAAATTAGGATTTTTCTTGATGTTATTTTTAACATTTCTTGTTGTTATTTTCAACACTCCCTCTCAACAAGAAAGGAATTCAACTATATCCTGATATGATACCTTTGGAATGCTCTACATGCAACAGTTGTCACTGTTATTGTTGCTACTGCAACATCTGCAAACAAAATGATTCCAAACAAAATAAACTGAATCAATTGTGTCTGCAATTGTCTACTGGGAAAATTGTGGTTTTTTTTACTTTGTTACTGAGCCTCTTGCTTTGCTGTCAACACTGCTCTGCGCTTCTCAGAATCTGACTGACATTGATCCTCCTTTTACTGAATATTATGAGCCTCATAGCAAGGTAATGATCCATGAGACAAAAAAACACCTCAATGGATCCTACCCAATTTCTGAAAATCTTGGACTAAGGTTTCATATCGCCCCACCTCACACTTGGAGTTATCGCTGCATGTGCTCCTTCTGCGCACTTGGCTCAAAATCCCCCACTACTGGAGGTCTCCGCTTGAGTGGATGTCTCCACTCAATCGCCTCTCTGCTTCTCCAATTTTGGCTGCTCCATAACTTGTTGAGGCTACTTTTGAGGTTGCTTCTGAAGCTGCATTTGAGGCTACATGTTGAGAGGCAATTCATTTTCCCTCTCAAACACCAATTCTCTAACCTTTGCCTTGCACCTCAAGCCTTTGCATGCATGAACTAAATTGGATATACTCATATTGTTGTTGCTATTGTTGTTGCTACTGCTATGTTGCTGCTTCCGCACTACTACTGCAATAATGAGTCTAATCTCTCCAAATCATGAAGTACTAGCTTCCATAGGGTTGCTCCCTCTGAAAATAGACTCCCTCCAAGCCTCGATCTTCCTATGGGAAATCTCTCTGCTTCTCATTCTGGCAATATCAATGATCAAATCTCCTTTTTTAGTCACTAAACATTGGCTCATTGATCTGCCCACTAGAAACCTTATTGCTCCATTAAGAAGTATGCATATATTGTCTTCTCGATCTACGCTGAACTAGAGCTCCATCAATCTCTAAGGACAACTTCAAATTCTTCTCTTCTATTTTGATTATAGCTCCAATATCATGTAGAAGTTTCTACAAATCTAGCTCTAATACCATGTACAAATTCCTTGTAGATTCAAACTGCAAATTGTAATATGCTAAAGCAATTGACTTGAATCTACTCTACTCATCAGTGGAAATAAAAATTGATTGATGAAAACAAGAAGCAGAAAAGGAAGAATTTCAATCACACATAACACAATGATTTTCTGGGGATAGTCACAACTAAAAACCCCTGTTATTTGTATATTGTATTAATAAAAAATACGAGAAGATTACAATGGTTTTCTCAAGCCCAAGCAATGTCTTCACTATCTCTATCTATCTCATTTCCAACTTGTGCACAAGCTTATCTTGGCACATCTTTCTCTCACAAGCTCTGTTAGCTCTACTACATACTTATGGCCTTGTTGGTTATACTCTCAAAGGACCCGTATCAATCATCCTTCTCTTCCCCCTTCATTCCGCTCACACTCTCATACCCCCCGCCATCTCTATTTTTCCTCCAAAACTCGGCATAAGCCCCTGTCCCTTCAAGCCCCAAAGTGCTAAGTCTAAAGCTCCATAGCACCGTCACCACATGACCCCGTGCCTCTGTAGCCCATAGTCACCTTTTAATCGTAGCCATCGATCATTGCATCCTCATCCAACGGTTCCCCGCCGCATTCAACAGATAACCTACTTGTTTGTTTTCCCACCGTCCGATCATCTCCGCCGCGATCAGACGGCATTCGTTGTCCCCACGCCCGTAAACCGATCGCACATTAACTCACGATAAAAGCAGTTTTCATCACGTCCCGTCTGCTACGCGTCGTGCATTGACTGGAATCGTGCACTTTTGTACGATTACCACCCAAGCCCCAATGGCAATGCGATAAATACCGCTTACCGCCCATCCTCCGTCCCCGCTCGTTATCTCCCATGCATCTCCTCTGCCCGATGACCATCTGATTTCTCCGCCCGAGATCCAACAGCTCACGATTGTCCACCCCCGCTTCTACCCGATACCTCCCACCGAGAAATCTCCACTGTCCATTCATTTAATCCAATGGCTGATATTTATCCCCGTCTGCCATCCTCTCATCCTTGAACTATCCCATGCATCCGAAGGACGAAGGTGGCTAGTATCCAGTACTCGGCGTAATAGATCCTCAACCACCATCTTCAAAAAACAACATGGACGAGAAGGAAAGGTACAGAGCTGAGTAGGTAAACACATTCAATAATTATGGGATTTCATCCCATATAACAGTCCACCTACCCGAGAAGTACAGCAGAGAGTCCAAGAATATCAATTTTGTTCACTACAGCAAGCAATTGCACTCAGAAGTTCTGCCAAGCAGTTAAAGTGGTTGGTGGTCCATTATGACCCCTCCACGCCTAGAATAGCAGAACATTTTTGTAATCAAACTCTATATATACCCAGAAAATAGATGTAATCAAGGTTGATGGTTGTTGTTTTGATGTAAGGTTCAACTTCTGGAGACTGTAACTGCTTTGATACTTGCAGCGTCTCATCGGCATTTTCAGCTAATACAAGCTTCTTTTGCTGTTAATTGTTCACTTTCCACCTCTTTTCTGTTCTAGGCTATGCTTGATTTGCATTTTTTCTTGAACTCTTGATGTGTAGCATTAGAGGAGTTGTCATCCTACCTCTGTGTTATAATCTTGCATGTATTAGTGAATGTATTGATCAGGTTTCTTTTCACTTAGTGACAGAGAGCTGTCATCCTGTCTGTGCACTAGGGAATTATATTTGCAGACCTTTTTACTGGTTGTAGCCGGCCATCACAAGGTCCTGTGCATTTGCTGGTGTGGTCAGTATTCTCCATATTCACCCAATCCTTAAATTGTGAGTAATTGGTGGTCTAAAGCCTTGTAGTCTGGGGGTGTTCACGCATGTCTGGATTCAAGCAAAGTAGGAGTGGTTATCTGGCTTGAATATGCATCATTCCTTCCATTCATCCATTTCCAACATTAAGTTGAGTTTGTGATGTCCTAAGCATCTCTGAGCTACAACCTAGGAGAGTTTCTTGGGGTGATAACATCGATTGGCACTGTTGCCGGGGAGAGGAGATTGAAGCTCAGCTTCCCTGGGAAAGCAACACAGTTCCATGCTTTGATGATAGACAAAGTCTGGACACAGTTCTGGTTGTAATCATCTATCTGGCGACTCTATTGGAGAACCTACCTGGTGGCGACTCCACATTTCAGTTCTGGCTCAGTTTGTGAGGCATACCCGGAGAAATCCTCAAAAATCACTAGCTAACCTAGTGCCTGACCCTGAGAAGATTGCTAAGCAGAAGAAAACATCACAGAAAGGAGCATCAGGATCAGGTAAGCCTAAGAAAACTTATGCACCTCTGAAGGTAAGGTTATAGCTGAGGATGTACAGTTTGAAGATTTAGAGCCCAGCATTATTAGTCAAGAAATTCCTTCAGAGATTAATAGAGCTCCTTGTTCAGTCATTTCCCCTTTGGATCTCAGTCCAAAGAAAGCCTCCCATACAGTCCATCATTTTCCTTTGTGTATGTCATCTATTTCATTACTTCCTACTCAATCTACCAGTATCCTTCCACCTATCTCAGTCATGGCAGGCCAGCAATCTCCCACGAAGATGGAAAGAATTATAGATGCTAGGTATGGACCCCTAGTCTTGCCTGTCCCTTTGAATGCCATGCCTGCTAGAGAATATCAGAAATATATGCCCAAATTCACTGGTACAAAAGGGGTAACAGCTGAAGAACACCTTGAGTCTTTTTATAGTTATGCTGATAACTTAGATATCAGTGAGGATGATGTGTGGATGAGAGTGTTTGTCTAGAGCCTTGATGGAGAGGCTAGGAAGTGGTTCAGAGAATTACCCCATAGGTCCATAACGGACATTGAGGCATTGGATGATGCATTCCTGAAGCAATGGGGAGATAGAAAAGACTTGCTGTACTACCATACAGAGTTTGGAAACCTAAAGAGAGAGAATGGGGAATATTTTCCTGATTTTAATAAAATATTTAACCGTATGTATAGTAAGATACCAGCTGAAGTAAAGCCTACCCCCACCTCTGCCAAACTTACTTATGCCAATTCTTTTGAGTCTAATTTCGGCCTGCTTTTGAGAGAAAGAAGATGTGCCACTCTAGCTGATATGCAAGATGCAACACTAGAAGTAGAATCAAATATTATGGCTGCAGAAAAGCTTAAAAGTCATGCTGATAGAAGAAGGCAGAGAAGTGAGGCTTCTTCTTCCTCTGCTTCATCTTTAGAACCCAAATTGGATAAAATGACCAAGATGATAGAGTCATTGGCGGTTGAGATATCTAAGCTGAAAGTTGAGTAGAGTTCTGGGAAAGCAAGGTTTCAAAAAACATTTGCTCCAAGAAATCCAAATCCATTCAGAAGAGAAAATGAACAATTACAAATTATACAAAGGGGTAAAGAAGCAAGTGAAGAACAGAAAGTTAAGGCTCCTTTCCAAAATGTAGTCATGGAGGAGGAGCAGTTTGAAGAGGAGGATGAAATCCGTTGCATGGAAGATAAAGGTAGTGCTACCTTTTTGACATTGGCTGCATATGAAGAATCATTACTGCAGGACCAAACTAGTCACGAGTGGGATAGAGAGGTCGTTCTGCAGACTGTTGAACAACAAAGATATAATCGCAGGTCAACAGTAAACAATGTCAAGGAGAATCCTACCCAAAGAGCTGTTGTCCAAACAGAGCAACAGAATAGCAGACAGAAGAAGCCAACAGCTGATCCAGTCATCCTCAAAGCACCAGCTCAAGAGGTAAGAGGTCCTAATAAGTTCCCTTCCCCTTTCAGCTTTGAATCAGAAGTCCAGAAGTTAAAAATATTTGTACCTCTGTTAGAACTTGTAAGGAGTGAAGTGTTTATAAATCCTATCCTTGATGCTCTTGAGCTGAAAGCCACACAAACCTCCACTGACTATGTCAATTTGCAAGATGATAAACCTGCAGCTGTGCTTAGCCCAATGATCAAACCTGCTGATAATAATTCTCCATCATTTTATGTCTCCTTGACCATTCATGACAAAATCCTCCACAATTGCCTGCTAGACACAGGGCCAGCCACAACCTGATGCCTAAAGCTGTCATGAAAGAGTTAGGCCTTGACATCACCAGACCATATCATGATTTATTTTCATTCGATTCAAGAAAGGTGAAATGGCTAGGGTTGATTAAAGATCTAGCCATTACCCTAACTCAGTTGCCCATGAAGAGTATGATGATGGATATTGTGGTAGCAGATGCCCCTCCTAAGTTTGGCATGCTGCTATCTAGAGGGTGGATTAAGAAACTAGGTGGGACATTACAGAATGACTTATCTTATGCCACTGTCCCAGTTTTTGGAGGAGACAATAGGAGATTGTACAGAGAAGCACAGTTGGCATACATCATTAGTGATGAGAAGAATCCTTCTAATCATCCCATATATGCTTTGGACACCAGTTTTGGAGCTTGTATCCTCCAAATTGAAGAATCCCAGAAGGCCTCAATGCAAATCAGGAAACCGGTAAATCAGGCCGAGGAAGAACAAGGAAGTCAAGTTTTGGAGATGTTCTTTGATGGAGCATGTTCCTGGGAGACTGCAAGAGCAGGTGTGGTGCTAATTTCTCCAAATCAAGAAAGCACACATCTGTCCTTTAAGCTGGCTTTTCAAGTCACAAACAATATAGCAGAGTATGAGGCTCTGATATTGGGCCTTAATGCAGCTAAAGACAGAGGAATCAGGAACATAAAGGTGTTTGGAGATGCTGACCTTATCATTCAGCAAGTAAATAAAACATTCCAAGCAAAGCACCCAAGGCTGAAAGCATACAGAGACGAGGTATGGAGACTCAAAGATTCTTTTGATAACTTTTGTATCTCATACATCCCTAGAGCCAAAAATCAGCTCGCTAATTCTCTTGTTGTTTCTGCTAACATGTTTATTCCTCCCATGCCTCCCAGACTAGTTTATGAGGTCCAGATGAAATATATACCATCCTTGCCTGATAATGTCTAGCATTGGAAAGTTTTTGAGGATGATGATGAGGTGAATAGGTTTCTGCAAGTCATTGATGAATTTTCCGAAATGAAAATTGACCAAGAAAATGAAGCCTTGGAAGGAAGTCCCCGAATCCCAGCTTAGAAACAAAATTGGTAAAGAAAGCATTGTCCAATTGCCCAACAATCATATACCTAAGAGTCTAATTCCACTAGAGAAGTTGTTTGACCAGAATGATGTGCCTTATAAGGCTGCCCAAAAAGAAGACCAATCTGCAGTCTGTAAGCATAATATAGGAAGTCCAAATCAGCCCAGATACATAAATCGGTCTGCTACCCATAGTGCTGAATACTGCAATTTAATGAAGCAGTTTGCTGATGTCTTTGCCTGGGAATATATTGACCTGAAAACATATGACAAAAAGATCATCCAGCATAAAATTCCTTTAGAGAAAGACACCATCCCTTTTAAGCAGAAGCTGAGACCAATAAATCCTTTGCTCCTTCCTCTGATTGAAAAAGAAATAAAGAAGTTACTGGCTGCCAAAATCATAGTCCCTCTCAGATATTCCAAATGGGTAGCCAACTTAGTGGTAGTGAGAAAGAAAAGTGGAGAAATCAGGCTTTGTGTTGATTTCAGAAACTTGAACAAATGCTCTAAAAAAGACAACTATCCTCTGCCCAAGATGGAGCATTTGTTGCAGAAGGTCTCAGGAGCCAAAGTGATGTCTTTCCTGGACAGATTTTCAGGGTATAATCAGGTTGCTGTACATCCAGATGACCAGGAGAAGACTGCATTCACCACTCCTTGGGGCACTTTTATGTATTCCAAGATGCCTTTTGGGTTGATGAATGTTGGAGCCACTTTTCAGAGGGCTATGGATATAGAATTTGTGGGAGAGAAGGAAAATTTTGTCCTTATTTACCTTGATGATATAATAGTATACTCCAGCAGCCATCATGACCATTTACAGCATTTGAAGAAAGTGTTCCTAAAGTGCAGAAGGTTTGGGATTTCAATCAATCCTAAAAAGTCACAGTTTGCTTTGGAAGAGGGCAAGCTATTAGGACATATTGTTTCTGCTGCAGGTGTCCGAATTGACCCAAAAAGAGTCAGAGCAATACAGACCTTGTATGTCATGAGATCAAAGAAAGACATCCAATCCTTTCTGGGCAAAATAAATTTTGTGAGGAGGTTTATCCCAAATTTTGCAGAACTTGTGAAGCACATTACCTCCATGTTGAGAAAGGGGTCCGAAGTCAAATGGACTGATGCAGAAAGAAGATCCTTTGAGTCCATTAAGAAAGCTATTATGGAAGCTCCCACTTTGAGAAGTCCAGATTACAGCGAGGAGTTTCACATATTTTCATTTTCCTCAAATGACACCCTTGCAGCAGTTTTATTACAAGCAGATGAAGAAGGCTCAGAGCATCCAGTGGCTTTTTTCAGCAAAACATTGAGGGATGCTGAGCTGAGGTATGATGTCGTTGAAAAACAGGCATATGCTCTTATCAAGTCTTTGAAAGCTTTCAGAGTTTACATTCTGCATTCCAAGATAATTGCATATGTACCCTCTGCTTCAATAAAAGATGTCTTAACATAACCTGATGCTGATGGAAGAAGGGCTAAATGGATTGCAAAGTTAATTGAATTTAATATAGAATTGAAGCCCACCAAGCTTGTCAGAGGTCAGGGCCTTGTCAGACTATTGGCTGAAGAAAATTGCAAAACATTGGACATAAACCTCATAAGCACAGTTGCAGAATATGGTCAAACAGAAGAAGAAGAAGCAGTTGAACAAGGAAGAAATCAATCAGTGGAAGAAAGTCTAGCTTCCTGTGATTGGTACTCTGCAATAGTAAGATTCTTGTTGAAGCTAGAAATCCCTCCAGACTTTAGTGCAAACCAAGCCAGAACTGTTAAGCTCAGGGCAGCAAAATATTGCATTCATGAAAATCTGCTTTACTGGAGGGACCCATCTAGAGTGCTTTTGAGGTGTCTGGACGAAGAACAATCAATGGAGGTTATGCAGCAGTTTCATTCCAGCATGTGTGGAGGACACCATTATTGGAAAACTACAGCCCACAAGATCCTCAGAGTTGGGTACTATTGGCCCACCTTGTTTGCTGATGTCTTCTTGTTTATTAAATCATGTGACAGGTGCCAAATATTTGAAGGAAAACAACAATTGAAGTCCCTGCCCTTAAAACCAATACATGCAAATGGTCCTTTTCAGCAGTGGGGCTTGGATTTCATTGGAGAAATCAATCCACATTCCAGTGGCCAACACAAATGGATATTAGTTGCCAATGATTACTTCACTAAGTGGATTGAAGCAATCCCTACTAGGAGGGTTGATCATAATGTGGTCATGAAGTTTTTGGCAGAGCATATCTTAACCAAGTTTGGTTATCCACATAAAATAATCATAGATAATGCAGCAACCTTCAGAGAAAAAGAGTTGTTGGATATGTGTGAATCAATGGGCATTAAGCTAGTTCATTCCACCTCATATTACCCTCAAGGAAATGGTCTAGAAGAATCTTCCAACAAGAGCCTGATAAGGATAATTAAAAAGCTGCTGGAAGACAATAAAAAGAACTGGGATTCTAAGCTCAAATATGCACTGTGGGCTGACAGAGTGACCATTAAGAAATCCACAGGCAATTCTCCATTCAGGTTGGTATATGGCATTGAGGCTACGTTTCCAATTCAGTTAACTCTCCCTGTGGCACCTCCAAGAAGAACAAAATGAGGAAGAAAACATGGCAAAAAGGATCACTGATTTAGCAGAGGTACACCAAATCAGGGAACAACTGGTTGAAAAGTCTGTAGCACATCAAAAGAAGATCAAGGAAGTCTTTGACAGGAGGACAAAATCAAATAATTTTCAGGTTGGAGACTCGGTCCTTAAGTGGGATGTACTAAAAGAGAAGAAACGCAACCATGGGAAGTTTGATGCTTTTTGGACAGGGCCTTTTATTATTTCTCAGATCCAAGGGAACAATACCTTTATGTTGAAAAGCATGGAAGGGGAGACAGTTTTGATAGCCCAGTTAATGGGCAGTGTCTGAAAATTTATGAGATTTAAGGTCTTTGTCCTTAAAGTTGTAAATATGTTGTTTTATCAGTTTTAGTGTAAGATCAGTTAGACTCCATGCCCAATGGAACACTAGGAAATTTTGCTATTTTGTTTTCACAGGAAAGGCATTGATCTGCGAGTTCTTGAGACCTCACAGGGAGGATCTCATCCCCAGAAGGAGCTAGTGTTAGCTTTGCTACATACTTTGAGATTTGAGGCTCAAATACATGTCTGGCCGTGTTGGTTATAGCTCACAAAGGACCCGTATCAGTCATCCTTCTCTTCCCCCTTCATTCTTCTCACACTCTCATAACCCTCGCCATTTCTATTTTTCCTCCAAAACTCGGCATAAGCCCCTGTTCCTTCAAGCCCCAAAGCGCTAAGTCTAAAGCTCCATAGCACCGTCACCACATGACCTCGCGCCTCCGTAGCCCATAGTCGCCTTTTAATCATAGCTATCGATCATCGCTTCTCGATCCAATGGTTCCCCGCCGCATTCAATGGATAACCTGCTCGTTTGTTTTCCCATCGTTCGATCATCTCCGCCGCAATTGGATGGCATTCGCTCTCCCCGCGCCTGCAAACTGACCGCACGTTAACTCGCGATAAAAGCGGTTTTCGTCACGTCTCATCTGCCACGCGTCATGCGTTGACTGGAATCGCGCACTTTTGTACGATTACCACCCAAGCCCCAACGACGGTGCGATAAATACCGCTTACCACCCGTCCTCCATCCCCGCTCGTTATCTCCCATGCATCTCCTCCGCCCGATGACCGTCGGATCTGTCTGCCCGAGATCCAACAGCTCACGATTGTCCACCCCTACTTCTACCCGATACCTCCCGCCGAGAAATCTCCACTGTCCATTCATTTAATCCAACGGCTGATATCTATCCCCGTCCGCCATGCAGTCCTCTCGTCCTTTAACTATCCCATGCATCTAAAGGACGAAGGTGGCCAGTATCCAGTACTCAACATAATAGATCCCCAACCACCGTCTTCAACAAAAAACATGGCCGAGAAGGAAAGGTACAGAGCTGAGAAGGTAAACACATTCAATGGTTATGGGATTGCATCCCATATAACAGTCCACCTGCCTGAGAAGTATAGTAGAGCGTCCAAGAATATCAATTTTGTTCACTACAGCAAGCAATTGCACTCAGAAGTTCTGCCAAGCAGTTAAAGCGGTTGATGGTCCATTATGACCCCTCCACGCCTAGAATAGCAGAACATTTTTGTAATCAAACTCTATATATACCCAGAAAACAGATGTAATCAAGGTTGATGGTTGTTGTTTTGATGTAAGGTTCAACTTCTAGAGACTGTAACTGCTTTGATACTTGCAGCGTCTCGTCGGCATTTTCAGCTAATACAAGCTTCTTTTGTTGTTAATTGCTCACTTTCCACCTCTTTTCTATTCTAGGCTATGCTTGATTTGCATTTTTTCTTGAACTCTTGATGTGTAGCATTAGAGGAGCTGTCATCCTACCTCTGTGTTATAATCTTGCATGTATCAGTGAATGTATTGATCAGGTTTCTTTTCACTTAGTGACAGAGAGCTATCATCATGTCTGTGCACTAGGGAATTATATTTGCAGATCTTTTTACTGGTTGCAACCAGCCATCACAGGGTCATGTGCATCTGCTGGTGTGGTCAGTATTCTCCATATTCACCCAATCCTTAAATTGTGAGTAATTGGTGGTCTAAATCCTTGTAGTTTGGGGGTGTTCACGCATGTCTGGAGTCAAGCAAAGTAGGAGTGGTTATCTGGCTCGAATATGCATCATTCCTTCCATTCATCCATTTCCAACATTAATTTGAGTTTGTGATGCCTTGAGCATCTCCGAGCTACAACCTAGGAGAGTTTCTTGGGGTGATAACAAGCTCCACACACAAACTTATGCTTCCTATTGCTTGGTCTCACCAAAAAAATGATTAAACTTGTGCCTTCATTCCTCCTTTTAAAGGCAATTCGAATGGCTCAAATTAGTGAGTTTTCTAAGTAAGGAAAGATTTAATTTAGGCCTTGTTCTGATTGCATGCACAATCTTTTTAATTTAGATGATTTACAACTGATAGTACATTGTCCTTGAACTCCAATCTCAACTGGGTCTTTCTTTGATATGACATGCATGAGTTAATTATGAGTGAATCTTCAGTTTACTGATTAATCAATGTTGGTTATACCCCACTACTGTAGGTTACACCCCACTATTGGATCTCCCATTAATTCCTCCATCAGTTGGAACTAGTTTAATTGAATTTAACCTAGTTAAAATGAATTAAATAATTACAACTCAAAAGAACTCAACCTGGACCCCTAAAATTTAGGAACCACTCTCCATGACTCTAGATAGACTCCCAAATTGAATTAACTGAGCCAACTAAGTCAAATTAAATTAGTTAACTATTATAAGTTGCTATGAGAATTAGAACTACAATTTAATTCCTAATTTAATTCAAGGACAAAATAAATTAGGATTTTTCTTGATGCTATTTTTAACATTTCTTGTTGTTATTTTCAACAAGATCCAACGACAATGGATTTCTCCGAACAGTTCAAGTAACCATTGTTCCCATTTGCCCAGAAATCTGTCATTCGTTCTCTTCTCAGTCTAGTGATAGAGCTCTACAACCACCTTACAGTTCCTCAACTTGGTAGGTAGTATGTGAAATTTCTCTAATTCATTACTTGACCTTATTGCAGAGGGCATAATGGCTTCAACATTGCTTTTTAAGGGTGAGCTTATGACCTTTTATCCATTTCTCTCCATAGGTAATTCCAGGCTTGAATGGGTTCCATGGAGAACCCCCATTTAGAGTTTAATCCAAACATATCCTCCCAGCTGGAACCATAAACCCTTTTGTCGATTTTTTCACTATTGTCATGCTAAAGATTATAGGGTTGAATTGAGTCTAAAGACCTTTGATTTGTCTTGGCAGGTCCTCAATTTCGACTGTAGATTTACACACGTAGGTTCGAGTCTCTTTTGTTCTCATAAAATTCAATACTCGTAAATTCATTGTTTAGGCTTTAACCCTTTCTTGGTTTTTGATATAGGTAATCTTCTTCAGTAATCTCGCCATTCAACATTGTTTACTTCTATGGTTACACTGGAAAGTTGATGACTAACTGTTGGTATTAGAGTTCTTCTCTGCCTCCAGGTTCCTTTTATTCTTTTCCTAGTTCTGGATATTTTCGCCCTTTCAGTGTTTGAAGCAAGGGTTCTTTCTGCAATGAAATCCTAGGGTTTTTAGGAGGTTAAGATGCAGTCGTGAGCCGCCAGCTAGTTTATAGTGGTAGAGTTTTGATGTATTCAAGAGGCCTATCAATTAGCACTGAATATTTCTGGATTAATGATACTATTCGGTTGTAAATTCTTTAAAAATTACTATGGTTACTATATGCGTTGTTGCAACAGGGTTTGATAAGTTCATATGTTGAGAATGTAAAATTTTACAGCCTTTTAAATGAAGATATGTTTTCTTTCATATATTAAATGTCGATGAGCATATATATCTATATATCTATATATATATTAGAACTTTGACTTATGTCGGTGATTCTTCCTAGTTATCCAATTTATCTGTACATACGATTTTATGCCATATCTTCCTGTGGAGTGCTCTGTTAATTAGTTGTCTGACTTTGGCCGAGTAAGCCTAGGCCGGATTCCGAGTACCGATTAAATTTGGTCTGCCCAAGAGTAAACTGGGTCTTATATGGCTCGCATAAGTTATAGTTTATCACCATTCTTTTAACATCATGATTGTGGGAATTACATTGTGTTCTGAGCAAATTATTTTACTTATTTTTTCTTAGTCTCTAGCATTGTGTTTCTTTTATTGTTCAATATTTCTCCTTCTGGTTTTGCACAATGAGTTGTGCGAATCTATGTTCATCTATTTATCTCTTGTAGTTTCAAGTTATGAGTTCTTAGTGACTCTTATCTATATCTCAATTATCGCTAGGTGTGTCTTCTCCCCACCCTGGTCCCTTAATTTAACATATTTTAAGCTTCACAGCACTGTTGGAGTTTAACTCCTAAGCACCGATTATTAGTGCCATTGTTCTCTCTTATTTCCTCCAGACAGACTAAGGACCTAGTTAGAAAGTTCAATTAATCAAATTACTCTAAAACATTGGCATACAGTAACAAACTCAGTCTCTACATTGTATCAAAAAAAAGAATCGAATCAATAGTAACACAATTACAATTCCATAACCTTTTCATTGCTAAATGACTACTTCCCAGAAAGAAGCTCAACAATCTTTTCTTTAAAGAAATATTGTACATAGTATGAGAATCTATCTAACATTCTTTTTAAACTATGTTCTACAGTTCCTACAGTTGATTGTGTGTCGTGTAAGGTTTTTCATTAGTAAAGAGCACTTATCTAATTATCAACAGTCTGGAAAATATCCAGGGAAGACCGCACTTCCCAACCTTCGAAGTTGGCAATTACATCCAACTCCTCCCCGAGCCTTTCAATTCTAGAACAACAACGTAGACAATGTTTTACAAGTTAATTTCAACAGGCATCAAGACTACTTAGCCCAGCCTGAGACTCACAGCCTGATCTAGGCTTCTTCAGGGATTCCACTGGCTCTTAGTCCAGCTCAAGAATACCATGTACGCAGCGTCTTGCCTTCTCTTTTCTTTTCTTTCTTCAGATGCTTCCAACCTCTCCTCTTTGTCTTCCTTGGCTTCTTTTCCCAACTGGGATGATTTATGTCTAGGGAAAGGGAGTAACTGTTTGGTATGTGAATATTTTTTTTTTAAACAAGAACGGATAGTTGTTATATTATCAAAAAAGGATTTTGGAGCAAGCTCCTTTTACATTCCACTGTTCTGATATGATAGACTGAGCAGTTGAATAAGCACGCAGACCTTTCTCCTGTGCTTGGTATCAAAACTTCAAAAGTTTTTTTAGCTATTCTAGAGTACTGTTTAACATATTTACCCGCTAAGAAAACAAATTTACATCTCATATTTCACAAAAATTTATGGTTTGTAAGCTGGAAGAGTAAATTCTATTCCTTAAGTTTATTGTTCCTTGTGTTGTTATTCGTTCTGCTTGTTGTTCCTTGATGTTGTTCCATCAACCTGCTGTTCCTTTGGTCTGTTTTTCTTTCGTCTGTTGTTCCTTATGCTGCTATTCCTTTTTCTGGTTATTGTTCCTTCTTCTGTTGTTTGTTCTGCTTTTTGTTCCTTGTTGTTGTTCCTTCGACCTGTCGTTCCTTCGGTCTACTGTTCCTTTGGCCTGTTGTTCCTTCGGATGCTACTCCTTCTGCTGCTTCTATTCCTTTTGGTTGTTGTTCCTTCTGGCGCTGTTCCTTCTGTTGTTGTTCCTTCTGGTTGTTATTCCTTCTACTGTTGTTCCTTTGTCTTCTTCCTGTTCCTTCTACTATTGTTCCTTCGGCCTGTTGTTCCTTCGGCCTGCTGTTCCTTCGGCCTGTTGTTCCTTCGGCCTGTTGTTCCTTCGACCTGCTGTTCCTTTGGCCTACTATTCTTTCGGTTGTTGTTCCTTTTGCTGCTATTCCTTTTGATTGTTGTTCCTTCTGGCGCTGTTCCTTCTGCTGCTGTTCCTTCTAGTTGTTGTTCCTTCTATTGTTGTTCCTTCGTCTTTTTGTTGTTCCTTCTTCTGTTGTTCCTACAACTTGCCTCAATTTTTCCCAGTGCCTCTGCTTTTCTCATGAAAATTGTGATCGCCATCACTGACATCTTTCATGTGTTGTTCCTCGTTGTCATGATTTTTCCTTTGACTATTCGAGTTTTTTTGGATTTCCCGATGGCTCTGGATTCCTTGTTGCGTTGTACATTCTCTTCCTTGATGTTTTTCTCTACTCCTTATATGGTGTCCTCTGCTTAGCTCCTGTGTATTGATAATTGAATTTCACTTCTCTCTAATTTCTATTTCCCGATGCTGCCTCTGAATATGAAGGTTCCTGTGCTTGAGGTTATTTTTAAAGGCTTGATTGAGCATGCTGAGCTTACGACTCTTCTCGGCTTTCTCATGAATATCTCGCTGACTACGGTGCTTGCCCGATTTTCCATTCAGCTCAGAATGAACACTGCCAAGATTGATTTGACCTTTAGCTGCTATGTGCTGATCTTGGGGGCGATTCTTTCTCTGTTGTAAATCACGATGCCTCCAATTCTTAATTATGAGGATTCTCCTCACTGTTCGAGAAGGATTGGCTAAGATTTTTCTGCCAGTCATGTACAGATGGATCTCCTGTTGCTTATTCATATTTTGATTCCTTGCTGCAATTGATTTGATGTGATTAACTATGCTTTGAGTCTTAGGTCTGTCCCTTTGAGGGAACGAATTATGGGATTGCTTGTTCATAAATTTCATGGTTTTCTTTTGCCATTTCGGCTCTCCGTTCCACTGCCTTGTTGGCTAGTGAGTCGGCCTCCTTGTTTTGGGTTCTAAGAACGTGATTAAAAACAACATTCCCCAGCTTCTTTATGTTTTCCATAATTCTTTGTCAAATTTTGTTTAAAGCTATATTTTTGAAGTCTCTCCCTGCTTCCATTGTCGCTATTATAATTACCGAGTCGCCAATTATAATAGGATCTTTTAACTGATATTTTTTGAGGATATTGGTGCCCATTAGCAAACTGTATGCCTCCGCCCTATTGTTTGTCATTGTTCCTAGCCCCCATTCATAAGTAGCTATTGTCTCGCCTTTCGGATCCAAAATTAATCCGCCTGCCCCTGCTCTTCCAGGGTTGTTCTTTGAGGCTCCATCAAAGAAAAGAATGTGATTTCTTTGATTTTTAATCCATTCCTCCATCTCCTTGTCGTTCCCACGAAGCTTCCAATCTCTGATTTTTCTTCCTACCTTCTTTGGTAATTGATTCCTTGTTGAGTCTTCAATGAGGGCTTTTTTATACCAATCCTTTTCTTCTTGTTGCAGACTGTTTTGGTCCAAACTTGGCACTCCATTTGCACTTATCATTTCCGAAATTTGACCCCATGTCTTGGCTAAAATGGTCCCAATATTTGGCTTTTGGCCTTTAAAGATACACTTATTCCTGGCTAGCCATAAATGCCAGCACAGAGTGGAGGGGAGGCACTTCCAGATTCGATTTATGATAGTTTTTTTTTCCTTGCATATGGATAACGTTTCTCCCATTTTACATTTAGAGTTGTCAGTTGCTCAAATGTGTCAATGTTCATTTCAAGAGGACTGATGATTTGCTTCCAGCATTGTCTGGCAATAATGCATTTCAAAAATAAATGTTGAATACTTTCTTCTTCCCTTTGATACATAACACATATAGAAGGGCCTTGAAAACTTTTTTTCCTTAAATTTTTTGTTGTAATAATCTTTCCTTTAAGAAGAGTCCATGCAAAAATTTTTATTTTGGGTAAACAATCATTCTTCGATGCCGCTGTCCATAGATTCCAGTTTTCGTAATTGTGGTATTTTTGCAGAAAAATGTAGCTTGATTTTACTGTAAATTTCCTTCGATTGGGTCCCATATATAACTATCTTGGCTCTCTTTATTTATTGGGGCTGCTCCTGCAAGTAAAAGCTTCAATTCTTCCCACTGATTTTTCAGTCTATCTGGAAGAAACTGCACTCTCCAAGTTGTCCATCTGTTTTGTTCCCACTCTGATATGGAGTATAATGAAGTTGTGCCTTTCTCCTCCAACCAATCTTTCAGTCCTCTTAAGTTTTGATATTGATTCAAGGGAGCTGTTCCCATGATCCTGTCATCCCAAATAGAGGTAGAGTTCCCATTCCCCGGGTTCTTGGAGATTTGGTCTCTAACTTGAGGAATAATTTTTTTGATGAGTTTCCATACTTGAGTACAAGGACGATCAGGGATAATTTCAGTGAGCATCTTTGACCACTGACAGTTGAGGTATTTCCTTGAAAGTGCTTCGCCCCACCAATGATCCTTCCCATTTAACATTCTCCAAACTAACTTGATCCCAAGTGCATTATTTGACAAACTTGGAATTCTAATAGAGATACCTCCTTTTTCAAATGGAAGAGTCACTTGATCCCAACGAACCAGACTAAATCTTTTGGATTCTTGTTTTCCTCCTTGCCATAGAAAGCCTCTAATGATTAATTCCATTTGTTTGTGGGCGCTTGCTGGGGCCATAATTATGGCAAACTGATATATTGGCAAGGCTGAAAGAAGAGCTTTGATTAATATTGTTCTGCCTGCTAGATTTAACCACGTCATTCCCCAACTTTGTATTTTCCCCCTCATTTTTTCAATATGTTTGTTCCAGACCTCTAACTTAACCACTTCTTTTGCCAAAGGTAAACCTAGATAAGTAAAATGGCTCCAGTTTAGCTGAATCGGAATATCCATTATTTGAGAAATCCTCTGCATAATGTTAATTGGCACATTCCAAGTGTAGATTCTGCATTTTTTATTGTTTAGAAGGCCTCCTGAAACATCAAGGAAATCATCTAGAACTTTTTTAAACTGCCTGGCAATTAATTGGAGGCTCACCCAACGAGAAGAGTATTGTCAGCAAAAAGCAAGTGGTTTATTTCTTTAACTCCTCTGGCGATTCTAATACCTATGATTTTCCTCTTTACTTTTTGGTTTTCTAGCTGAATACTCAACGTTTCCGCCATTAAGATGTAGAGGAAAGGAGAAAGCGAGCACCCTTGCCTCAGACCTCTTGTGCTGCGAAAATATCTGCTTGGCCTCCCGTTGATCAACGATGCTATCCAAGGGGTGGAGATGCATGCCATAACAATACCTATGAACTTAGGAGAGATGCCAAACTTTTGAAGGACAGCTACAAGGAAATTATGATTTACTCTATTGAAAGCATTGGCCATATCCAACTTTATGACCATGCCCTTTTCCTTTCTTTGAATACTACGGTGTATGGCCTCATGCACTATAATAACATTATCTGTGATCTGTCTTTTTGGGACAAAGCCACCTTGGTTTTCAGAGATGATGTAAGGCAGAATTATTTTCAGTCTATTTGCCAAGATTTTTGTGATGATTTTATAGGAGGAGTTGCATAAAGAGATAGGCTTGTATCTATAAAAGGAGATAGGATTCAGATCTTTTGGGATGAGAGCCAGATGAGAAGCTTTGGTATTTTCTCCCACTTTATTTTTTTTTAAACATTTTTTATCGTTCTTACTAGATCTTTTTTTATTTTCATCCAATGGTTCTTGTAGAAAGAAATTGTAAAACCATCCGGCCCTAGTGCTTTTTCCGGGTGCATACTCCAAATTACCTCTCTTATTTCCTCCTCTTTGACCTCTTTCTCGAGCTCTCTGTTTTGTTGTTCATTGATTTTGTTGCTAATTTGCTGAAGAAAGTCTTCATTGTCCACTTGTTGGTCCCCTACTGATAGAAGCTTTTTATAGTAGTTATGGGCAGCCTTTTTGATAACTTCCGTTTCCCTTATTTCCTGTCCTTCCACTTGAATTTTTTCGATTTGGTTACCTGCTCTTCTTATCTTAAGGTTGTTATGGAAAAAGGCAGTGTTTTTGTCCCTCGCTTTTAGCCATAAACATCTTGACTTTTGCCTAATTTCCTCCTCCTCTAGCCTATTTTGCTTGTATAGGTCCATGAAAATTTCTTTTTCCTGAGCATGCTCTTGCTCACTATCTTGCTGATTCTCTTTTTCCTTGCTCATTTTTTCGAGTTTCTCTTGCAGCTCTATTTTTTTTTCCTTGAGAGCATTTTCTCTTGCCCATGCTTTTAGTTGTAATCTTAAATTTTTCAACTTGGTTTCCCATACATAATGGGGGGAGCCTATTACATTGGTTTCCCAGCTTTCCCTTATTAGTTTACCAAAATCTTCCTTGTTGTCCCAGATTTTGTTGTATTTGAAAGGTATCAGACCTTGATTCTCCAATCTATCCAATATCAACACAACAAAATTATGGTCAGACGCTGAAGCATGCATTATTTTGCTTTTGATTATGGAGAAGGTTGTTGCCAAATTTTCTTGTATCAGGATTCTATCTAATCTTTCCTTTAGATTGTGTGCCCCTGATCTTTTATTACTCCAGGTGAATTTTCCATTACTTGGAGGAATATCAAGGAGTTTGTGCTCTTCTATAAGTTCTTTCAATGCTGCTCTTGAGGGATCGCTGAAATAATTACCTCCCGGCTTCTCCTCTATGTTTCTAATCAAATTTAGATCCCCTCCTATCACTAATTTTCTCCTCTGTCCTTCTTGTGCTTCTTATTTTACTGATTTCCAGCATTGAGCTTTATCTCTATAATGGTTTGGAGAGTATATATTTATGAAGGTATACAAGGTATACTCTTCATTCGTGCTTTTTTTTTTTTTTAAATCTGTTCTTACCCAATAGTTATTGAGTTTCTGATTAACAAGTTCCCATTTCCATTTGTTCCAAATTGTGCATATACCACCTGAGGCTCCATTAGAGTCCATGGCTGTTCCTTCGATTTTTTTTTGAGTTTTGATCAGTTTTTGAACCTCTTGATTGCTGACTTTGGTCTCTTGGATCATAAGAATATCTGGTTGTTCTTGTTTTATTATGTCTTGTATTGCATTGATTTTCAAAGCGGATCCCAGACCCCTGCTATTCCAAGAGACCGCAATCATTATTTACTAGATTTATGATGGGTCCCTCCCTTTTCCTTTTACTGATTTTTCTCTCCACTTCCCTTCTATTTGCCGAGAAAAGAGTCCATTAGCTATTGGGTTCCTATGGCCATTTCATTTGCTACTGCCTCGTACCATATTTCTTTGTTGGATTTCCTTCCGACTTTTTTCGGCTATTCCCATGCTTGGTTGTTTTCTTTTACTTTGTTTCTTGTAAGAATTCGGTCAACTGTGGGTGGGGGAGAGAATGGGCTCTGGGTGGGGGATGAGATGATGGCTAATGCATTAGCTTGGGAAGGAGAACGAGGGGATGGTAGGTCTTCTCCCAGAAGTTCGAATGGATTTGAGGAAGGATTTGCTGGAGGGGCCATGTTTATTGGGGGGATAGAGGTTATTGCATTGGTTTCATGAGGCTGAGAGGAATTAGTGGCAGCTTGTTTATTATGAGGTTTCTTTCTTTTTACTTGTTCCCAAGTATCTTCTTGAGCTTCAGCATTCTCAGCATTCTCTACTTCTTTTAGCTTACTACATCTATTTGCAAAATGACCGTATTCATGGCATACCTTACATTTGAATGGGATTTGTTCGTAGTCCAGCTGCTGGATGTGTGTCCATTGATCCACCTTGATTTTAATAGCCTCCGGTAGCCCTTTCCCCAGGTCTACTTCCACGCAGATTCTAGCACAGGCGTGCATATTATCTTTTGGTTCACATCTGTCTATGTACTTGCCTACCGCATTTCTGATTGCTTTCACCGACTCATTGCCCCAACAGTGAAGGGGAAGATGAGGCAACCTGACCCAAACCGGAACAACACTTGGGATGTCCATCTCTAGATCAAAATCTGGAGACCATCTGTTCAAATATAAGCCTCTTGAATCCATAAAATAGGGTCCATTTCTAAATATTAGATTCCTGTCTTCCTTAGTTTCGAATAGAAAAGTAAAATATCCCCTTCCACAGAATCTTATGGCTATTTTCCCTTGGATATTTGCACTCCAGTTTTTCTCTACCCATTTTTGGACTGCTCTGGGAGAGGGCCACAACCGTGTAAATTGCCCCACCAAACCACGTTTAGCTAAAGAGATAACAACTTTTCTGGGGAGTGTTGGAGGTAATGAGATCTTTGGAATGTCTGCTAACTTCTTCACGAATTTACTAGTGGTTGGCCTGGCTTTTGGAGCTCCATTTTCTACTAATAGAGAAGCAAAGGCTGCTTCGTGATCATCTGTTCCTTGCTGGGAGGAAGAATCTCCCCCTACAGAGAGGGGCATAGTGAGGGAGAACTCAGCAGCAGGAGGCTGCCAAGAGGAAAGAAAACAGTAGGAGGCTACGCAGGGAGAGGGAACGCATCAGAGAGGGGCCAAGCCCGAGCTTAGGAGAGCTCAGCAGCAGGAGGCTGCCAAGCAAAGGGCCTGCAAGAGGTAGCAATGGCTGCTAGGTCAGACCTACGCATGCGGAAACCAGTTAGATCTTGGTATGTGAAAACTTTTTACTCAGTGTCTTTCCATGTATTTTCCATGGCTTGCCATAACTGAATCTTAATTAAAATTAAAATAATTTTAAACATTTAAATTTATAACAAGGTCTTTCACTTAGGCCATAGTCTACCTAGTTACTGCAGTAACAATGAATTAAATGTTTACTTTTCACTTAGGGGTGTTACACTTCTGCAGTTGTTGTGCCCTCTTTCTTTGATACCCTGGCATGTTCCTCAAGCCCTAGCTATGATGAATCTTTGTTGCCTTCTTGTGAAGCTCTCACCAAACAAATATGATGCGCACTGACTCCATATAGCCTCTTTCCCCCTCAAATCGAGCTCCACCCACACTTTTGATCTCAAGGCTGAAAATCAAAAGATCCAAGGACTGAGATTAATTCGCTGCCCACTTAGGATAATTTAAAATTTTCCTAGGTTAAACTTTACAGAAAAAATAAATTTGGCTTTAGTGGAGTTATAGTGAGTCCCCTACCAAATTTAGTGCATCTCTAAATTTAGGTGGACCACTTTCTATCTAATTTCAAAATATATTACTTCAAAGTTTTCCAACAAAAAAAACTCAAAATACACACTAAAATTAAAAATAAATTTATATTAATTATGATATTTATTTATATATTTTTTATTAAATCACATAACTTTATTATTTTATTATATTTTATTTTATATTTTAAACTATTAATATATTTTTATTTTATTTTATCTATTTATTTCTAGAGTTTCAAAATCTTGTATTTACAAATCTATTGAAAATTAGCTTAGTTTAATTAAATAAGTTTTGGCGTTTTGTAAGGCATTTTGGTTTTGGTTAATCTTGTTTCAAATTCGATAGTAGTGTCAATGGATTTTTAAGAAAATTTGGCACGTTTAATTTATATAACAAATAATCACAATCTCACCCAAATTATATTATTAAATTTCAACCAAACCAAAAGACATAGAATAATTAATAGACGAAATGGGTTTTCTTTTGCCTGAATTTGGCAATACATGTTCTAGTGAGATTGTGATTTCTTGTTGTTTAAGATACACTTCTGAATGCATAAATGAATTTAGCTACCTCAAAAACCTAGGAGCCAATCAATCTTTGCAAATTAAATAACCTAAAATTATAAAAAAATTTAAAATTGTATTGGATTTTAGACAAAATTGACTCCAAAAAAAATACGGGAAAAGAGTCATAGTCATTTAATCTGGGAATACGATTACTAGCTAAATTGAAATTTCTTTTTGTTTAAAATACAATTTTAAATACATAAATATATTTAACCCTAAAAACATGAGACAATTAATCTTTAGAAATTAAATAACTTAAATTAAAATATTTATTAGTTAAACCAAAATATCTATTAATTAAACCAAAATATCTATTAAGTAAAATTAAACTTACTATTTGGAGTTAAAATTTGAGTAATTAAACGTAATGGACTACCGTTAACCTATAGCTACTGTCCAACCACCACCAAAGGAACTTCCACATCACCCGGTTCTGAAATTCAAGTGAAACTTTGGTATATTTTGACATGCCAATACCATCTAGAAACGTTGCTTGATTTAGTCAATGGGCCGAATGCTCGACTCATTTAAGTCATATTACCGAGCACATTGCGTCATGTTTTTATTTGATATATGTTTGACAAATCGGTTGAAGAAACTTGCAATACACCTGCTCTTTTCATATGGTAGGTGGTTACACAACCATGTGACAATTTATCTGTAATAGTCTCCAAAACACTAATGTCCTGTTTTTATGTTAACGTATCACACAAGTATATTTTGTTGGTATGCATTGTAAATAAATTAATATAATATGAATAAGTAGAGATGTTCACGTACTAACAACCCAAGTTGCTTTGCTTTTTCTTTATTCAAACCACTGTAACTACTCTGTCTTAGAAACAACACAAGACTCACTAACTGCTTGGTAGCTAAGTACACTGAACCACTTCACTGGCATTCTTATCCAGAATCACACATACACAGAGAGTACTAAAGTGGTTGACAGGAATATATGGTATGATGCTCAGGGTATTGTTTATGTGATGATGTCATGTTAAATGCCATTAATGGCAGCATGTGGGAACCACCACCATATTTTTTAAGTCACATATTATTATTGCTTGGCAGTTCCACTGAGGGAGATGTGTAAATTAGTATACATACCTTATGTTTTTAAATGTATTATCTAAATTCTCAAGTCATGTTAAACCTTAATACTTGAGATGCACGTTCTGAAACTAACACCTTCACAAGAAACAACAAAGTCCAGTACCAATTTAGCTGTGTGTTCTTTAAAAAAATAGTTAACGCATCACTTTCTGGAACCTCCTAACAATTTCAAGGTGTTAGATCCCTTTTCTTGTCCTACGTTCCCAAAAACACTTTCAATCATTGCTTGCTTTTCTGTAAATTTCGTGAATAGTTTGAGTGTTTAATTTGTGTACATATATCTAACTATGAAAATAAGTAGTTTGACAATGGGCATTAAATGAGCAAGGCTGTATATACCCACCGATAGATTTTGGCAGGACTATATCTCTTCACTTTTAGATTTCGACAAACCAATTATCTAACGATTGACATATACAACTTCCCGCCCTTAACAAACCGTATATTTGTTACCCAACTTTTTTCTATAATATTAATTGGTCAATAACTTTAGTGTTTAATGTGAGTGTGTACACATATCTAACTAACTCTTTTTTGGTTGTAACACACGAGTTTGCAACGCAAATCTGTTACCAACAAGAAAACAAAAAGGAATTTTTTTAAAGTTGTTTGCTTTTGGAAGAAGCAAAGTAAGTAATTGCTTACATTGTCACGCTGTTTATAGGTGCCAAGGCATTCAGTTGTGATGACTCTGAACTCCACCTAACAATAACTCCATTATGGGAAGATCTAGTCTTTCTTTATAATAAATATATACTGAAATCACATGCTTCTAGCCCGGTGTAGCAACTCCGTCAAAATGGTTATCCCGTTATTTTAGCTGGACTTTAATTAAAAAAGATATTTTTGGTTCAAGTCAAAAAAACCATGATAGTAAGCATGGACCACTCATAGCCATCCATATACTTTAATAGTAGGAAACCAGCAAAGCCAGTCCCAAGATATGAAGGATTTGTTGGATCTGACTAGATTTGTAATAGGTTTATTTTGATTGATGGTGAAAATGTAAGTATTTATTTTAAAAAGAATAAAAATAATTTTTATTTATTTTAAAATAATATAAATTATTTATTTGTTAAATTTTATTAGTACAATTTGTTTTTGTGTTAGGGGAGAAGATATGCTTAAAAATCTAGTTAGCTAAAAATTGATGTGGCCCAGACCAACTGCGATCTCAAAGTGGTCCAAACTGAATGTTATCCTTGAAGAGATTGATTCTAAAAAATCACAAACAACTTAATTAAAAAAAATACAAATCATTAATCTAAAAAAGTCATAATAATACTAATTTTTATGGACAATAAAAATCCGAAGGAAATTAGCATCCGAAGTCACTTTACCTAGTAAATAAACAGGTATGAATTTTGAGCTCCTTTAATTTAAAGTCAAAATTTACATTAAATCCAGGTATGAATTTAGAGTTTTTTTAATTCAAAGTCAAAATTGTACGTAGCTTTTAAAATATATATATATACAACTCAAATCTAATGTAATATAGTGTTGTCACGATTAAATAACTCCAAATAAAAAATAAGTATTCAAACTGATGTGAGTTCATGAACCACTAGTTAATGAATGTAATGTAGTGCAGTCGCGAATAAATAAATGTCAAATAATAAATCAATATTCATACTGATGTGCGTTGATGAACCACAAGTTACTGAATAAAGCACTGTACCAAACCTCTACCTAAAAATATGCGAGTATCGGGACATCATTCAAAAGCACTGCCGATGAGTCATGATAGTTCAACAATAAGCTGTGAAATAGTTAGTTTATTTATTTATTTTTAAATACTGAACAATTATGTGATTTGGTCGAGTTCCTATTGGTTTGATATGGAATTAATTTTGACTATTATTACTCAGTAAAGGTGTTTTTTTTTTAAAGGAATTCGTGTTTTTTTAAGGAGGGTTAAAAGGTTTGACGGTATGAATTTGTGAAAATAAAATATTTACAAATTTTAGAAAATATTTATGTATTTAAAATTACATTTTAAATAATAAAAAATCACAATTTTATGTATTTTAAATAATAAAAAATTAATATTTTGGTAAAAATTATATTGATAGATTTAGATTCAAAAACCAGTTCATCTATTAAACTATGCCCATAGAATAATATAACAATAAAATGTAAATTATAATTTTTTGTCATTTAAATTATTTTTTTAATATATAAATAAATTTGATATTTTTCAAAATTCCTGAAATATTTAGATTGTATAAAGTATATAAATTTAAATTTAAATTTACAATTTCAATAAATAAATTTTTAAAATATTTAGATAGTATAAATTATATAAATTTACAATTTATAATTTCAATAAATATTTACTGAATTTTAAAATAAAAATTTGACTAAATAATATTTTAATGAAAACATAAAATATTTTTGAGTTTAAGTTTATGTGCTGTGAATGGTTTTGATTTAATTCCTATGGATCCATTATACTGTGTTATTTAAATTATTGACTCGAAAATCTAAACTCAAATAACAGTGATAAATCCTAAAAATATAAATATAAATATAAATACTTAAATTGTATATTCAACAATATTAATACATATTTGATAAAAAATATTGAAAAAAAATACATTAGTTAATGATATATATTTAATCGAGTTGTCTTTAGTGTAATATTTTGGAAGCTTTTCTTGTGGGTTTTTTTCCCATTTAATTGTTCTAAAATCCAATCAGAATTTATTGAAATCACAAGTTTGATGGGTAACCCCTACACAATCCACATACCCTAGGGGTTTTTTAGAGTGCTGAATCCATATATACAGTCAAAAAACTAGTTTAAATAACACAAATCAAGATTTCACCTCAAAACTTTCTGCCAGATTTCGACACTGGAAAGTCCAAACAATACACTAAAGACAATTCCTATATTTAATTAAATAAAATAAAAAAAAGTACAATAATTACATATATTTAATTAAAGAAAAAATACAAAAATGATATATATTTAGTTAAAGAAAAAGTCACGAGAATAACCAAAACATACATATTTAATAAAAGAAAATGAAAACATGACACATTAATATAAATTTATTACCATTAATCAAAATAAAATTATTTTCTCATATTTAATAATTAAATTTTTAATAAATTAAAATTTTATTTTTAATAATTTATTTTTTAATTTAATAATTTTTAATATATATTTTATTAAATTAAATTTTACAATAAAAAGATTTTAGGTTGAGTGGTTGAGTCAACAATTTATTTTTCAGTTATATAAATTTAAGTTTCTCGAAATATATTCTAATTGGCTTATTAGTAACATTTATAATAAATAATAAATGTATTTAATGTAATAATAACCACCAAATAAATACAATAAAAAACTATAAACTAAATTAGAATGTAAAATAGATTATAAACACTAAAATACTTCAACCTAAATAAAATTTACAAACGACTCATTCTTTAACAAAATACCTAAACATAATCAGCTTCAACCGAAAGATAACCACCAGAAAAAATATCCTCCATATTTATCTAATTAAGAGATGATCATACATTGCCAGTTCTTTTAGGCCTGTCCAATTTCATGCCCCTGTTTTGTGTTTGTTATGTTTTGATTGACATGGAAACTGCCCCCTAAACAAATAATCGGAGGAAGTGGACATCAATCAGTGTGCAAAGTATCTCATTATATCTTAATGTACTATAAAAGCTTATATTTATCAAGCTCACACTACCCTGATCGTTCTTGGGCTCCTTGTCCAGCACTTAAACCTGCAAGCTAAAGAGAAATATTTCAAATATGTACTCATATATCTAAATCATGAAATTCCCCTTAATACTAATTCACTTGCATTCATGGCATGTTCTGAGTACAAGAAGCTATTGCCATGATGTAAAACTGACAGCTCTTAAATCCTCCATGAAAACATTGTTGCTTTATAAGCACACAGTTACATTTCAGTCCTGAGTTTCACCAATTCAAAATAAAAATATAAATATAAAAAACACCTTATTATTTCAGCATTATAGAATTTGAATGCAAAAAATACTTAATTACACATAATCAAAGTGCACTAGTAGTTATGAATGAGCTGAGCCAAGGTAGAAGGTAGTGTTAAATTACAAGGAGAGGCATTTTCAATTACACTTTCTAATACCATGTTTATACACAACATCTGAGAATGTAAATGCCAAACAAGGCCTAGAAACACCTTAAAGATGTAACTTAACAAGAGTATTCAATGATTTCAAATTTTAGTTTTCACTACTGCAATCTTACCATCTTCATCTACTGATGATAAAGAAATATGAAAGTTTCACATCTTTGCCAAATCATTACTGAATGCATGAAGCATAAACCAGCTCTGTGACATTAATAATAAGTTAATGCTCCAATATTGATTTACTTATAAGCTGTGAACTGTGAGTTGAAATCCAACCAATCTAATTAGTAGATGCACTGCTAGTAGTCATCTAGCTTAAACAAATAGAAATGAAAACCATTTATCCGATGAGCTAATGAGACCAAGCCAAAAGGTACAAGAGTACAACATATGCTATTCTGAAAACATAACCCATGTACAATTACGAATGAAATATCTCTGCTTGAAGAGAGTACTATAAGCATGTGGACTGCAACTTCAAAAACCATAAAGCAGAAATTGATGTATTTTGTTCAAAGGAACTGCTGAAAAATTCACTGACATCCAAAGAATCATAGTGGTATATTGTTCAGAAAGTAAAAGCATTTACACAAATTAACTGAGGCTCTAAACGGGCATGTTTGAGTCCTCTGAAATTAACTTATTGAACTGACAATGGTCAGTATAAACTAATGGAATAGCACACTCTCAACAACCAGAGTAGAGAGAGCAGCCCAAAATCTATTAGAAGATATATGAACATTCAACTTCAGCAACACAACAAATGAAAGGATCGAATCAGCAAATTCCCAAATGCTCTGCTGGGGTCCTGACTGAATCTGGTGAAGTTTCGGAGAGCTCTAGACTGCCGGAAGAATAACTGGTGTCTGAATCAAATCGCTTCAATGACCTGGCAAGGTAGGCTTACCCAAAGAAAAACGAATAAAAGAATTAAGCTTCTGAAATGCATTAGACAACGTTAGAAGCCGTGGTTGAGCTCAATGTAATTCATGAACATAGGCAGTTATAGAATTACAAGGACCAAACTTGAAAGTTCACTGTGTACGGCAGTTGAACGAAGAATGTAGACGAATGAATCAATGACAGACAATTATCTGACCTACAATTGCAACCAAGATTGTGCCCTGACCGAGAAGTCTGAATCACATCCTCCGCTAAATCCAATTTCCTTTCCCAGCTTACTATCTGCTTCATCATCTTTACTGGCATGGCTATGGTTATTGTACAGGTGTAGTCCCTGCTTCGGGTATCTATCCATCAACCAGGACTGGAAGTAAGGGGGGCTGATTTTGCTGTGGGTTTCCGCACGGGAACCTCCATGAGAATTCACTGCATTACGACCCAAATTATTGAGGTTTCCAGCTTCAGAATCATCATCAATAGGAGCAGGTAAGTTTAGGTCCAACAGTTCCACTCTTGCAGGCATCTGCTGTTGCATAGGGATCTCCTTGTTGCTAGAAATAGTACTAATAGTATCCGAAGCTCCAGCACTACCCCAATGGCATCTTTTGTGACCACCCAAAGCCTGACCCGAAGAAAACACCCTGTGACAGATTGAGCATTCATGGACCCTAGTCTTTTTACCTGAAAAGGCGGCAGGCTGAATTGTCGTCGTTTCATCGCTCGCTTCCCTTGCTTCGACACAAGAATCCTTAGTCCGCTCCTTGGGAGGAGGCTTGTGGAAATTAACAGGCAGCTGAGAGTCCGATCCGGTGACGAGCTCTTCATCAGTAATCTCTTCCTGTAGGCTCTCATTCTCGTCCTCTATCTGTGAGAAGCAGCCCTTGACCTTCTTGTGACTAGCCCTATGGCCTCCCAGAGCCTGATAGGAATGAAAAACCTTATTGCAGGTGGTGCAATTGTACCGGGTCTTCTTAGCCTCATCGCCATCATAAATACCAGCATCTCCATCAATTTTCTTTGCTTTAGGCTTCTTCTTGATGCATCTTGGAAGCTGGGAACCAGTCTTAGGCAGCGTGAGGTCACCTGATTCAGGTTCCTCAGCCCCAGCTTGGAATTGTGGGTTTTGAGTAGTGTTTACTCCACTTGCAAGCATTACAAGACACATTGCCATGTCCTCTTCTTCATTATTAATTTCCGAACCAAATTGCTCATGGGAATTAAGTTGGATTGCATACCTGGGTCTCTTGGATCTCTTTCCCTTCCTACACTTATCAAACCCGCTTGAATTCCCACTTGGCTGATCAATCTCAATCTCATCATCAGTTTCACTTTCCTCTTCTTCTTGGGACTCATGTTTCTGTGATTCTTCAAGTTGGGAATCACCACTAGTTTGATGGGTCTCAGAGTGGCACTTCATGTGACCAAACAAACCTTTCAAGGAACTGAATTCCTTCCCACAGAGATCACAATTTATAGAAGAATCAATGGGTTTAGAATCGAACCCGTGACCCAAGAGAAACGAGTAGTCCCGATCTGCAAACCGCCAGCTCCGCTTCGGATTCCTTCGCAGAGCATACATTAGATTACTCCCGTTGCCATCCAATCCCTCTTCATCTTCCTCCTCCCCTTTTTCCTCCATTGATTTATCATCCGAAGCTCCGGGCCTTTTGGTCTTCTGAAATTCTGTTTCACTGAGTGTATCTGCAGCCATGGAAGCGGGGCCGTGGGCTCTCATGTGACCGCCAAGAGCTCTTCCTGAAACGAATCTCTTGCTGCAAATCTTGCAAAAGTAGCTCAATGGGTTCTCTCCTTCTTGTTTCTTGAACACCTCCATGGCTTGGGAGGTGGGATACAATATATCCACCGTGGTCATGCTGTAGACTCTACTCCACCTTCAATAGTAAGCTTCCTTTCCACACAGAGTACAAATAAAAAAACCAGTGAACTGATAATTCAAGCAATTCACAGTATTGTATGCCTAAGAGCTTCTTCAAGCAAGCACGGATTCAATCTAAATTTAATAAGAAGTATGCGGGCGACGGTTTAATTGCGTACGAGATGGGGCTTCTGGATTGGATTGAATTAATTTCAGTGGTCAAATTCGTGTGGGTAACTTGCAGATGAATTGCAAGCAAACAAAGAGAAGCAAAACTAAGAAAAAGCATCGAAATGGACAGAGGAGTGTGGAAGTCGTCTTCTTTCTTCTACTCTTTACTGCTCTGTTGCTTCCGATTCTCCTTCCATGCAACCCGGCCTACGCATTGACTTCACCTGCTTTATCTTCTGCTCAAACCCACTTGCCACATAGACCGGACGCACTGCGACTGGGTCTGCTGAGTTGGCAATTCCCTGCCCGGTCTACTTCTCATCTTTCCAGAAAAACTTATACGGTTGGGTTTGCACAGCTAGTGCGGGTCCCACCATAACGAGTAATCTGGTAAATTAACCATAGTTAAAAAGTTTTATGGTCAAGAATGGCCACTCCTAAACTAAAAATACCTAATAACGTTGTAGGTTGAACACGATTTAAGGAGAATTTGTCATAATTAATTAAAGCAATTTTGTATGGGTTATTTTAAAAAATTTAGATATTTTCTGTTGTATAAAAAGAATGGTTAGGTTATGATCTAGCTGTAAATTGGTTGAAAATAATCAAAATTAAATTTATTTAAATTTTCAATTAAACATTTTATGTCATTCTACCTAAAAATCCCCAAAGCATCTAAAGGAAATCTTTGAAATATATATAATTTAATGTAAATCTAATCATATTTATTAATATGCTAGCATCCATAATAGTGTAAAAAGTCATGCCGAAAATGGGTTGTTTAAATCAAATTTAATTTAAGGTGTTCCTGCATCACTATGTCATTGGTATCATGGATTTTGAACCTGAAACTCTATAACCACATCATAAAATGAATATATTTGGTTTTTATTTATGATATATAAATAGACATTACACGAATCAAAATTAACCTATGTAAAGCCCTTTTACCTTTCCTAATTACAAGATGAAGATAATTCATTATATTTTAATAAAATAAAAATTATTTTGGTAAAATATTTATGACTTTGGTAATTGATTTGTTGCATGAGCCTGCTTATTTATATTTTATTTTCAATGTCATATTATAATGATGCATATTTATTTTTATTTCTTAGTAATTTGGTAATTTAAATATGTGATATAATTGTAAAAAGTAAGATTTCCAGGCTTTTATTAATATAGTTTTAAATGTGAACTTTTAAAATAATGATAATTAAAAATGAATTTGATTAACTAGAAACTTTTTATAAATAATATTAAAAAATTATATTTAAAAAAAAAAATAATATCTTTTTTTAATGAAAATGTTTAGTTTAAATGAAAGTTAGTTATTTATTTGATTTAAGTATTGGGGGTTTTTCCCAGTGCATTATATTAGATATCATTTTTTGGGATTCAACTGCCTAAGTAAGTCATTCATCTATAATTATTTCCATGAGAGGTAGTGGTAATTGACTAATTTCTCATGATTTTTGAATAGTCCATTGCGACTTTCTGGGAGGTCACCCATTCCATATCGCCTCTGGCTCAAGTGCGCTTAATTGTGGAGTTTTCCTGACAATCAAGCCCACTTAGTTTGCTACCCCATTTGCAAAACCTTAGCAAGTATTGTGCCTCATGAACCATTCAAGTAGAGTTCCCTTCACTCTTTTGAATTAAGTATTAGGGTTTTTCGCACTGCATTATATTAGATATCATGATTTTTGAATAGTCCATTGTGACTTTTTGGGAGGCCACCCATCCCATATCGTCTTTAGCTCAAGCATGCTTAATTGTGGAGTTTCCCCCACAATCAAGCCCACTTAGTTTGCTACCCCATTTGCAAAACCTTAGCAAGTATTGTGCCTCATGAACCGTTCAAGTAGAGTTCCCTTCACTCTTTTGAATTAAGTATTGGGGTTTTTCGCAGTGCATTATATTAGATATCATTTTTTTGGGATTCAATTGCATTAAGTAGGTCATTCATCTATGACCATTTTATAATTTTTCATGTTAATATTGTTAATAATTTTGTTATCATGCTTTACTTTTCTTTAATAATGAGTCATAAACACTTTCCCCATTTTTAATTTGAAACAATAAGTATATAGTCCTTACTCTTGATTTGAAAGAGTACCTACTAAGTATTTAATATGCATTTAATATAGTTTGGAAATTTCTTCACATTATTGAATTGTTTATTTTAAGTATATCTATTTGATATGTGGAAGGGAGAAATTATAAATCTTAATTTCATATATATATATATATATATATATATATATATATATTTCTGTGGTAAAAAGTTATAGTTTCAAATTCAAAGAAAATTAAAATATATACATTTCTATAAAGTTAAAAAATATTATATATCAATTTAATATCTAATTTAATCATAATCTTAAAATTAAATTATTATTATTTATTTTTCAAAAATGTTAAAAATAAACAAATAACAAACTTAATTTTAATTTAAATTTAAATAATAAAAATTAACTAAATATAATACTAATACAAAAAATATTTCCATATATATATATATATATAACCAAGATTGAAAAGCACACATCTCATGCAAGATAAAAAGACAGGTTTGTTGGAAAAAACATGAAAATAGAATCCACTAAAAAATTTACATATAACAAAAATTGTTAGACATTGCATTTGTCCATTTTTTTATTTACCGTTGATATTTTTGGCTATTATAAATTTTACTAATGTCTATGTTGTTGAAATTAAGTCTTCTATTAGTAAAGTTTAGAGGTTTTTATTAAGTCTTTTATGACTAAAATTCAAATTTCATTATACATGAATTTTTAAATTATAAAATTTAAAATTTAACCCTAAAAATATTAAAATATTAATTTATTTTTAAATTAAATGTTTCAAAGTTATGTGAAGAAAAAGTTATTATAATTTTTTTATACTATTATTAATTATAAAAACAATTAATATACAAGTTAAACATATTACAAAAATTTTAACCATGGAGATTTATCCCGATTTATCCCTATTTTATCGTGGGGATTTTTACTTTGTTGTGATATATGACATTTTTTATTAATTAATTTAATTAAAATGATAAAAATGACATAATTATTTTGGAAATAAATCTCAATCATTGATTTGTGTATATTATTATGAAAATTCTAGAATATTTCATAAAGATTAAATCTCTACCATCTATCTAATAATTATTGATAATTAAATTGAAATTCTGAAAACTCATTTCAAAATATACACATTTACCCAGATAATTAGATTTTAAATTTTATATTAATAAAAAATTTGTTAAATTTCTCATTTTTCAAATATATTAATTTAATTTCATTCTATTTTTGAGATATATTAATTTAATTTCATATATATCTTTAATTCTAATTTAAAAATAAAATATTAAAACAAAATTGAATTTTAAATTAAATAAAAACTTTAAAAACCAACCGAGACTCAAAACCTTAATATATAATATATTAAAAATTTAAATCGCCATAAAACACTCTGCTTCTCACTGAAATTTTGATATTATCATTTATAATAAAATTAAATAATAAATAATAAACAATTAACTGTCTAACTCTAGAATATTAACCCACTATATTAACCCACTACCCATGAAATCTCTTCGGGTCGCTGAATGTTAAAACTAATAATTTTTTCGCTTAAATATTTGTTAATTGATCCATCTCTATAGAAAAGGGTAAAAACCGGTTTTCAGTTACTTCATTCGCATTGATTGCCAGCGAGGCAGCATCTAACTCACGATTCTCTCGCCCAAACACTATTCATAACTTGCCACCTGTCGGCAGATGGAAACTTTTCCAACGCTTCAAGTAACGGACGGCATCGTTATTTAGATTCCCAATTTCTTCGTGCCTCATTAAAACAAAATCTCTTCCTCACTTGTATTCTGTGTCACGATGCTTTTTCCACCATCAATCGCCAAGTCATTGCTCTAAGGGATCAACACACCGTGTCCACGAAAATAATTGAATGCGTAGCTTCATCTGTCTAAATTCCCATAACTTGTAATTATTATTTTTCGATACCTTATCAAATACTAACATCCTAAATTACAATTTTGCAATAACTTTACTTCCCTATCTTATCAAATTGTATGCTTGTTTAATGAGAATTTGGCTTTACACCATCTATATTTTCAAGCTATATAAGTAACGAGTTGTTTTTTAGAGTGATTTTTTTGGAAGTTTTATTATTGGATTTTTTCAGTCTAATTTCTCTAAAATCTTCCAAAAATTTATTGAAAATATAAATTTGATGAGTAACCTCGACACAATCAAAATGTTTTAGAGATTTTTCAAGTGCTGAATCCATATATAAAATAAAAAAAACTAGTTTAAATAACACAAATCAAAATTTTACCACAAATTTTTCTAATAAATTCTTGAAAACTCCAAATTTTTTTTTATAAAATTAAATAATGCATCATTATGCACCATATGTTTGCCCCATATGTTTCGTTCAAACCTATACATCACTGCATAACAATATTATTTATTGTAATCTTGCTAAGATGTTGAAGTGGTGGAAACGTATCTTCACATTGGAAGCAAGATACTAGTGGTGTTATGTGTGGATAGTGCTTTGAGTGTGTAGATTCTTAGTGTGGTGGTCCAACTTAAGGGTAAGGAATATTTTAATCAAACCTTTCAAACTTCTTTCACCTTCTTTTCTTTAACAAACATTGTTCACCCAATAAGAAATAGAGACAATAAGTTTGCCTAGCCACTACTTTGGCATGTTCTAAAAATATCAACTAAACGGTTTGTTGCCCCATGGTCTTAGTTGGCATGTTGTTTTTATAAATAATATATAGTAAGTAATATATCATAGTGGATGCAAGGTTAACTTCATTTTGGTAAGTATAAAGTTAAAATAAGTTTAAATGTATTGTTAATAATTGAAAAACATCCCCAAGTTTTGAATTTAATTTTTATTTGATATTGTCTTGGTTAGACTAATGGCAGGATTTGTGTAGGACAATAATGATACACTGGGTGCGATCCTGCCATGATTCGCCTACATTCATGATATTAGAGATTACAATGACCTTGTCGTATTCCCTTTTATTAAAAACAAAAGGAGTGGCATGCAAGTTAGTGAACCTATGCAATATTATACACCTTCACCTAACCAACAAGACGCCGACAGATAGGATTAGGTTTTAATCTGACATGTGGGAATGAGAACAAACATTGGCACGATACCCGTGCAGTGGAGATGAGGGCCAGTCTCTATGGAATAATGTATCACATTTTATTTGTGTTGTTCACTTGGGTTTTTACCATTTATGTGAATCATATCAAGACGAGAAAATGAAGTTTGCAATTCATGCAATTTATTACTCTTTATATATATATATATATTTTTATATTATTTTCTTTAAAGTCATATGACTAATCTAGTTAGTAGTTTTATATAATTATATTGATGTGGAGTATTGTTGATTTTTTTTTGAAGAATAAGAGTCAATTTCACATTTTATAAATAATTTCACATTTTAATTTATAAAGGTGGTGTTTTTCTTTCACATTTTGATTTTAAATGTATGTATTTATGTGAATAAATATAGCATTCAAGATTCTATACGTGAGTGGACCAAGTAACTTTAAAGGAAAAACAACAAATAAAAATACAATTGAAAAGACGACAACTTCACAAACATAAATACCTAACTCATTCCATCACATAGATTTGATCCAATATACATGGGTTGAAAAATAAAAAGTGACACCTAGGATATTTCAAAAAGCTTTAAATGATTTCATTAATTGAGAACCATAAGATGCATAGAAGAACATTCATGATATCTCATGCTTTATAAAAAAGCTTTTTCAAAAAGCTTTAAATGATTTCATTAGTTGAGAACCATAAGATGCATCGAAGAACATTCATGACATCTCATGCTTTATAAAAAGCTTTTGAAACCACAAATGAGACAAATTGTTAATTTTTGGTATGTTCTATGCTAGAGCAATTTATTTAAATTTTCACAGTTAGCAATCACATCAACATTACAATAAACTGCACATAGAACATAAATATAAAATCGCAGAAGACAAGCCAAGACAAGAGGACACAAGATATGGCGTGAGCCAGGGACAAACCCCACAATGTGTGGGGAAACCCTTTGATCAAATCTTCTTTTATCTTCAAAATTCAGCAGAGAGAGAGAGAGTACATTTGCAACAGAAGTCAACACTTTGACTTTATCTAGATCTAAGCATAGATCATCTCCTATAACGATGAGATCAGTTGAAGACATTTTGCTTCAACTGATACCTATCATCATGTTGCATCTGGTTCTCTAGTTGCACCACTGCATACTACATCATGCGGCTGTCCATGTCCATGATCTTGCTCAAACTAATGTGCATCATCATCATGCTGCTGCCCCTGCTAATGTATCATTGTGCTGCCCATGCACATGATCTCATAGTGTTGCCCATGCTAATGTATCGTTGTGCTACCCATGCACATGATCTCATAGTGCTGCCCATGCTAATGTATCGTTGTGCTGCCCATGCACATGATCTCATGGTGCTGCCCATGCTAATGTATCATTGTGCTGCCCATGCACATGATCTCATAGTGCTGCCCATGCTAATGTATCGTTGTGCTGCCCATGCACATGATCTCATGACTTCAAGTCCTCCTAGGAGAGTTTCTCCTAATCCATGCTGTCATCCGAACTCAAGGTAAACTGTAGTACTGCCTTGGAACAGCCTTAGCTGCTTGCTATGGCTTGCAGCCTAGCAAAGCAACCAGCTGTAGCTGTAGACTTCTTCAACAAGCCTAAACAAGATCCCAAATAGCAGCGTTGTCCTTTGTCTTCTAATCTAGTGACTGTTGCTCCCAAACGTACCTTATTCATGCCTTAGAATAGCAGTATTCCATGTTGCTCTTTTACGCTGATATGTGTCTTCTTTATGTTGCGGCTCAACTTCCTTGGCAACGTATAGAAGCTCCCTTAGATAGCTATAGTTGTGACAGTAGATAAGAGCACCTTCAAGTCTGAGTCTTCTAGTCCTTCTTACTGTGGCTTAGAACAGCATATATAGGTCTGTCCTAGCTGTGTATATACATCCTCCTTGACTGCGGCTAGATGATTACATGATTCCTTCAGGACAACGTTTAGGGCACTTAAGGACAGCATAAGATTACGTCTCCCTTGCCAGTGTTTAGACCTCCTTTATGTAGCATATAGGATGCTTCATAAGCCTGCGGTTAGGGCACATTATGACTGCGGATTGGGCACCCACTGAATCTGCACCTAGGGAATCTTCTTACCTGTGTTAAAGGGTCTCCTAGGACTGTGTCTATAGGGACAGCGAAGTCCTTCTTCTTGCTGCATATAGAACAGCGTATAAGAATCTAATTACTGTGCCTTCATGGACTGCATATTGAGCCTCCCTTTGCTGTGACTTAGGGCATCTTATGGTTGCGTTTAGAACCTCCTTTCTTAGTGGAATTAAGTCTCTTCTAGACTGCGTATAAGTGCCTCCATTTGCTGCATTAGATTATCATCTATTGCTATCAAGAGTACCCTCAAATGCTATGGCTAGGGCACCCTTAAATGCCGCTGATAGATTTACTGTGGCTAGGGCATCATCCTTCCTTAGGCCAGCGTATACTCTTAGTGTCTCTCCTTCACCAAAACCCAAAGAGGTGGAGAGGAGGAGATCACATGAAGAGTATGTGTATCAAATGACTTAAAGTCTTCTCTTATTTATACTAAAAATGAGGATGATGAATAGACATGTCAGTTGGGCTTCTAGAGCCTACGTAAGTGCTGGTCGGCTTGATAATAATTACATAAACAAAATAAATTCATATCTCCATAAATACTTATCGGAATCGGATGATCTTTGGATCAATCCTACACCTCTCGACGAGAGGGATCTAATAAAAATATCACCTGCCATAAATAAGCTGACCCACATGGAGTTTGGCCCTAGTTTCCAATTTAACACTCCCTCTCAACTAGGGGGAACTCCATCTGTTGATCCATATGTCCGACTGTACTATCTCTGCCATCAGTGCCCTGCACTGCTCTGCCCATCTTTGCTCAGCTCTGCTGGCTCTGCTCTCTCGGCTCTGCTCTGCTCAGCGCTGCTGGCTCTGCTAGCTCTGCTCTGCTCAGCGCTGCTGGTTATGCTGGCTCTGCTCTGCTCAGCTCTACTGGCTCTGCTCTGCTCAGCTCAGCTCTGCTAACTTTGCTCTGCTGTCTCTGCTCTGCTCTGCTCATCTCCGCTGAACTATGAAGAAGAAGAATTGATCGAGAATGAGTCATATCATTCTCCACTGACCTGAAGTTAGTCTCAGAGTGCATACCACTAGTCCCAGACCAGTCTCAACTGACCCGAAGTCAGCTTCATAGTAAGTACCACTCCTACCACTGGTCCCAGACCAGTATCGCAGTCTCAGAGAGTGTACCACTGGTCCCAGACCAGTCTCAACCGACCCGAAGTCAGCATCATAGTATGTACCACTCTCACTGGTCCCAGACCAGTACTGCACTGACACGAAGTCAGTCTCGAAGTATGTACCACTGGTCCCAGACCAGTCTCAGCCGACCCGAAGTCAGCGTCATAGCATGTACAACTCCTACCACTGGTCCCAGATCAATGGAGGACATCCTAGCGTAGGGAGTACAACAGATACAACGATGCGTCCATCGGTACTACTATGGTCCCTAACTTCATTTCCTTGCTCATTGATTAGATGAGAGGTACTTCCCATGAGTCCCAGACTGCATGGGTAGGATGCCTCGACAGGAGAACTTAATCAATCCTATCCTCACAGGAGAACACATCAATCCTGCTACAATCGCCATGGAGAACACATCAATCCAGGCTGCCATGGAGAACACATCAATCTAGGCCTCACAGGAGAACACATCAATCCTGCTATAATCGCCATGGAGAACACATCAATCCAGGCCTCACAGGAGAACACATCAATCCTGCTACAATCGCCATGGAGAACACATCAATCCAGGCCTCACAGGAGAACACATCAATCCTGCTACAATCACCATGGAGAACACATCAATCCAGGCCTCACAGGAGAACTAATCATCCTTCTACACAAGAGAGCGAATCATCTTGTCCCACAAGAGAGCGAATCATCTTGTCCCACAAGAGAGTGAATCATCTTGTTTCAGTGCACCACCAGGGGAGGGTGAGTCACCCTGTGATCGTATGTTGCTCCAATAGAACTGCAAGCCCCCCAGAGCTCCTAGAGCTCAATGTATGCAGCATGCAGGACCCTTTTACAAATGTCTCTCGACGACTCCAAGTCATTCGGGAAAATCACAAATTTGATCTTTCCTCAGGGCTCTGTCCTGTACATCATCTCAGTGTGATGGAGCCTCCTTGATCATCGACTTACCATATCCCAGATAAGGTAGTAATTGATGTCTATCTGCTGGAGCAATTGTCAAATATGGGATTCCTCAATAATCGAATCCCATCTCTGGTTGTCACAGAGATTCACAGTGGTATTCATCATGTGTACAAACAACTCACTGAAGAGCTTCAGCAACCAGACTGCCTCACAGAAGGCCATACTATCAGGAATGTATTCTGCCTTGGTGGTGCTCAGAGTCATCGACTTCTGCTTCTTGCTCATCTAGGATATCAAGGCAGATTCCAAACAACACTGAGAAGTGCTCTAGTAATCCTCCATACTTCCTGCCCACTCATCATTCGAATAATCATGTGGTTTCATATTTCCGGCAGTGTATCTCAATTCATGAGAGATTGTGCCCTGAAGATATCTTAGAAGATTCTTGGCACCAATCTAGTGAGGCTCAACCAAATATGAGCTCACCATGCTAACTGCAACACAGATGTCCGGACGGAGGTTCTCCAAGAACATCAACGCGAATGAGTTTATGAAACTCAGAGGCATTTCCCAAATCTGGTCCGACATCATTACCATATAACTTCTGAAAGTTAAGATCCTCGAGGCAGTCACAAGCTTGCATCTTATCTTCCCACATTCAGAATCCAACTCCCTCTGTCTCCTATAAATGAGAGGGTCTGCACCTGTCAGACATAGGTGCCAGTACGAGAGGTTTATCATCCACAACCTTCGAGTAATGGTTTGGATCAGTTTCACTCCTAATGAATCTCAGCTGCATTAGACAGCTATCAATCCTCTCATATTATGCCTGAGGTGTTTTTCTTCAAGCCATAGAGGGCTTTCTTCCACCTGTATACATGAGATTCCTTGATCATGATTCTCAAACTCCTCGGGTTTGTTCCAAGCCTATGGACCTGCTGTAAGAGGGGAATGGTCCCCTTATAATATTTTCCTTCAGTACATTTCAAACATGTACCTTCATGCTTCTTTTTGAATTCAGGCATCCTAGTGACCATCTAACTCACAGACCTCCGGAGTTGAGTCAAAGGACATGGTCCCCAAATGGACTTCCTGTAACTTGATATAACCCTGAACTCAAAAACATCTTTAAAAGATCTATTTTCAAACACGTACCTTTCCATCGATAAGTGCCACCCTATAACCAGGTTCGATCAGGTACATAAAAGAGATTTTGGGGTTCCTTGATTTCGTGGAAGAGTCAACCATTTCCTTGATGACCTGCATTACCAGTCATTCTTTTGATCATTGAGGATGTCCCAGGGATGATTGTTATCTTCATCAAGAGATGTGTCTCTGCCACTCCTTCGCATAACGGCCGAACTTATTTCAACAAGGCATCCGCCTTTCCTTCCACCCTTAGATCCGAACTTCCCAATGAAGTGATCTTAAGATGGACCATCAGAATCTTCCGCTGCGCCATTCTGATAACATTCTCTGCTTTGACTTCACCCTAGGTGAATTATGAGGAACCCATTGATCTTTCTGTCTTGTCCCAACTGTCTTCAGTGATTGCTCTTTCACTCTTGCTTGGGCATTGTCTTCACCTCAGCTCTGATACCATGTTAATTTTTGGTATGTTCTATGCTAGAGCAATTTATTTAAATTTTCACAGTTAGCAATCACATCAACATTACAATAAACTGCAGATAGAACATAAATATAAAATCGCAGAAGACAAGCCAAGATAAGAGGACACAAGATATGGCACGAGCCAGGGATAAACCCCACAATGTGTGGGGAAACCCTTTGATCAAATCTTCTTATATCTTCAAAATTCAGCACAGAGAGAGAGAGTACATTTGCAACAAAAGTCAACACTTTGACTTTATCTAGATCTAAGCATAGATCATCTCCTATAACGATGAGATCAGTTGAAGACATTTTGTTTCAACTGATACCTATCATCATGTTGCATCTGGTTCTCTAGTTGCACCACTGCATACTACATCATGCGGCTGTCCATGTCCATGATCTTGCTCAAACTAATGTGCATCATCATCATGCTGCTGCCCATGCACATGATCTCATAGTGCTGCCCATGCTAATGTATCGTTATGCTGCCCATGCACATGATCTCATAGTGCTGCCCATGCTAATGTATCATTGTGCTGCCCATGCACATGATCTCATGGTGCTGCCCATGCTAATGTATCGTTGTGCTGCCCATGCTAATGTATTGTTGTGCTGCCCATGCACATGATCTCATGACTTCAAGTCCTCCTAGGAGAGTTTCTCCTAATCCATGCTGTCATCCGAACTCAAGGTAAACTGTAGTACTACCTTGGAACAGCCTTAGCTGCTTGCTATGGCTTGCAGCCTAGCAAAGCAGCCAGTTGTAGCTGTAGACTTCTTCAACAAGCCTAAACAAGATCCCAAATAGCAGCGTTGCCCTTTGTCTTCTAATCTAGTGACTGTTGCTCCCAAACGTACTTTATTCATGCCTTAGAATAGCAGTATTCCATGTTTCTCTTTTACGCTGATATGTGTCTTCTTTATGTTGCGGCTCAGCTTCCTTGGCAACGTATAGAAGCTCCCTTAGATAGCTGTAGTTGTGACAGCAGATAAGAGCACCTTCAAGTCTGAGTCTTCTAGTCCTTCTTACTGTGGCTTAGAACAACATATATAGGTTTTTCCTAGCTGTGTATATACATCCTCCTTGACTGTGGCTAGATGATTACATGATTCCTTCAGGACAGCGTTTAGGGCACTTAAGGACAGCATAAGATTAGGTCTCCCTTGCCAGTGTTTAGACCTCCTTTATGTAGCGTATAGGATGCTTCATAAGCCTGCGGCTAGGGCACATTATGACTGCGGATTGGGCACCCACTGAATCTGCACCTAGGGAATCTTCTTACCTGCGTTAAAGGGTCTCCTAGGACTGTGTCTATGGGGACAGCGAAGTCCCTCTTCTTGCTGCATATAGAACAGCGTATAAGAATCTAATTACTGTGCCTTCATGGACTGCATATTGAGCCTCCCTTTGCTGTGACTTAGGTCATCTTATGGTTGCGTTTAGAACCTCCTTTCTTAGTGGAATTAAGTCTCTTCTAGACTGCGTATAAGTGCCTCCCTTTGCTGCATTAGATTATCATTTATTGCTGTCAAGAGTACCCTCAAATTCTATGGCTAGGGCACCCTTAAATGCCGCTGATAGATTTACTGTGGCTAGGGCATCATCCTTCCTTAGGCCAGCGTATTCTCTTAGTGTCTCTCCTTCACCAAAACCCAAAGACGTGGAGAGGAGGAGATCACATGAAGAGTATGTGTATCAAATGACTTAAAGTCTTCTCTTATTTATACTAAAAATGAGGATGATGAATAGACACATCGGTTGGGCTTCTAGAGCCTACGTAAGTGCTGGTCGGCTTGATAATAATTACATAAACAAAATAAATTCATATCTCCATAAATACTTATCGGAATCAGATGATCTTTGGATCAATCCTACACCTCTCGACGAGAGGGATCCAATAAAAATATCACCTGCCATAAATAAGCTGACCCACATGGAGTTTGGCCCTAGTTGCCAATTTAACACAAACTCCTGGATTAACTCTCTATGAGAGTAAACAATTTTACAAATTGAAATTTAAGCTTGAATAAAATGTGTGTCTATCGCACTACACAACATCCATGATACTTAAACGATAAAATAAATTCATTTGTCCTAAGTGGACTAGGATGGGACTCCTCTACCTAGGCCAAATAAAATAGTATAGTAACTTGGAAGAAAAGAGACATCGGGGATAGGCTTTACAAAAGGAAAACACATTTATTAAAGCTACATGATCAAAGAGTGGCTTCAAAAAATAAAATACACTCACAAAAACTGCAGAGGAATGATGGATGGAATGATGTCTCTCTTCAATGTTCAAGTGTTGGAGTATATATTTTAAGCTTTCAAATCTTTTTTTATCTAACTACCTTTGGAAATTATTAAGGATTATCAATTTTTGTTATGTATCTTTTAAACCAATCTTGTATATACTTTGTCATAGGTCGGGTTGTAATATCCTAATTTACCTTAAGTGCAAAGATGTCATCCTTGATTTCTTTAAAATTTGACCGCAATTGATCAATAGCTGTCAAGTGGTCATCATTATCATTAACAAAAGTAACTAACTACATTTTAATCTCCTTTTCTCGAAAATGGTGTGACTATCAAATTGATTGCCCCATGATGTTGTTATTATGCTCAACTACTCTTCTAACTAATCTTTAGGTGTCAACAGGGAATCTCTTACTAATTGTGGCCCTTTAAGGTCTTCAAAAATTTTAAGCACTTTACAGAAAGTATTGCTTTTATTATCACTAATATTCACACAACAAGCAACAAAGTCCTATAGTACTTATATTCTAGTAGACCGTCATGCTTTTATTTTTTTATTCTTCAAAATGACGAAAATTCTTGTTGACTTCTCTAGAAATCACTCAAACTTGCATCATGTGCAATACATGTATTTAAATTATTTTTCAGAAAAATTTCAATCAAGTTCTATGTCATTATTTAACTATCCAGTAAAAGAAGAAATCCTTTGTGAAATATTTCTTAAGTCTAGACTAATATTCCAAGCTTCCAAAATAATGTTTAGTTGCTTAGATAATCTATTTTGTGACATAATCCTTACTCCACTAAGTCACTTGGATGTTTTATTTATCTTGCTAGATGTATTAAGTGTAGTTTTGCATGTATGATCATGAGAGGATATGGCTAATGGAGTTGTAAATAGAGGTCTAGGGCTTAAAGTCTCCTCTAGTTCATTTATCTTTCTCTTTAAGCTTATATTCTATAATCTTTCTCCAAAAGAGAATGGGAAAGAGAGTCTCTTGTAAACATGTGAATTTTTAGGAGTCTAGTAGGTCCAACCCCTAAAACATCTACCTATGATCTCCATTTTTTTTCACATTTATATTTTTAACATGAGCCTTTTGAATTTGCAATTTTTTTCTACCCTATTGAAATGGTCATTATGCATGATTAAAGATTTTTATTCAAAAATCGTTGTCTCTTCATGAGTTAATTCCTCTGCAATATTTTGACTCTTAGCTATCCTTAATGCCACCCAATCAAGTACTATAACACTATCCACTTGTGTATTATTAGGGCCTTCATGTTGTTGTGAATCCCTTTTCCTCAAAATTTTCTTTCTTTTTTACTATGAAACAGTATGAGCTTTCTTCAAATAAACGTAATGTGATTCATCAACACCATCCCCTCTAGAATGTATGTCATTATTCTTTCCTCTATCTATGGTTGCTTCCTATTTCTTACATGCACAAGAGGGACTCTTACAACCCTTGGGAGTAGACGAAGATTGTACATTGCTTTCACTTTTCCCTCTTTTCTTCGTTTTAGTCTATTGCTATTGAGAATTGTTGGCTTAAGGGGGCCTAGCCCAGTTTCAAAGTTATTCGTGCCAACCAACAAAACCCTAACTGCTGGCCCTTTCGGCAACAACTTGCGTAGCACAGGCTGCAGTCTCACCCGAAGCAGTATTGGAGGATGCTAAAACCAGGTTTCTGCATCCAAAGTTCTGTGTGATAGTCTTCCTAAGGATATTATAGCTTAGATCTGCCTTCCTACAGATCTATTTCTTCTGACTATCAACTACTGTAACTCTATCGAAATGACCTTTAGATCTTCGCAAAGGTACTTGATTGTACTTAACATGCATAAAAGATACAAATTCACTACTTTCACGCAATAAACTATATATTCTGAAGCCTTTATGACCTAGATCTGTCGTCGCGCATATCTACATTTTCTGAATAGTTAACTACAACAGATCTATCGAACGATTTCCCAGTCTTCGTGAAGGTGTTTAATTATACTTAATATGCAAAACATTATAGCTCTATCCTTTCTGCATAGAAATTAAGCATTAATTCACATAAACAAATCACAGAGCGAAGGTACATAAACTTAAACAGAAGTAAATAACAAAGAAAGATGCATCAAAATTGCTTAAAACCAGTCTTTATTAAGATGCAGATGTTCAAATACAGACTTCTTATCCTTGCGAACTCAGCTGTAGGGGCCCGCACACTCAGCTGCGGATTTGCCCAGGTCTCCGCACACTCAACTACAGGAGCCTTCCCCTTTCACCTAAGTGCAGGAAACAAAATTTTCCTGCCTTAGCACCTTTTCTTTGCAATGATTCTCTATCAAAATTTATCTTCTTAGACTCATTATGACTCAACTATATATAGCCTTTTCATTACAATACCCTCAAAACTGACCTATCACCTACCCATACAAGGGACTAATGCCCCTTTGACTCTTACTTAGCTTCGCACTCTGCTTCCACATTTCGCAGAGACTTTACATTCTTTCACGAAAACTATTTCAAAAATTGACTTAACTGACAAAATTTGACCCTAGGGACCCCATCTCAATAGGCCCCCAAGACAAATATGGTGACTCACCCTCGAGTCACTCAGTTGGATTATCTACTTTATTGCAGAGTTCACTGAACTCCATCTTCAAGGCTCGAAGGTCCGCTGTGCTCTGTACGGTGGCCTGCTGTATTTCTTTGAACAAGTTCTTTGTAGCTGGCCCCTCCATCGCGAGGCGCATGGTCCTCTATGTCTACTAGAAATTCTTCACCTTATCTTAGATATCCAGAGTAATCAGGCTCGCTTCCTCTGTCCATGGTTGAACCTAAGCCTTCAAAACTTGTTCTTTGCGTTGAAACTCCTCAAATTGTGCCTGCGACACCTTCATTTCTTGTAAGCGCACAAAGCGCTGGACTGGTGACAAAGTGTGCGTAGTTGCCCTGATCTCATCAACTTTCTGTTGTGCCTCTCTGATTTCTGTACTCAGTCTCTGCATGTTTGAATCCTCCTGCAAAATGGTCCATAGCTCCATTTCATTTTCAAAGAGACAATTGTAGCCTATTACTACATTATCCAAGGTAGACATGTGTTCTTTGATGGTTGCATTGTGTTGCTCCCTAATCTCTCGCGGAGTAGTCAACTGCAGTTTCAATTGTAGTTCCGAGATCTTCATCTGAAAATCAAAAGTAAATAAGCCTACCTCATCCTTAGACTCTCACACTGCAACGACCAATTTCTGAATCTTTGCTAAAGTTGTTGTATCCTCTAGAATGTATAGTTCGAGTACTGAATTACACACTTGTGTAATTGCTACTTTGAGGCTCTAGATTCACGTTGCTAGCTCTTCTTTTTCCTTAAGAGCTTGAACCTTTTCGGTGAATATCTGCTCATTTTTCATTTTGACTTCGCTAATCACCGATAGCGTGTACTTCTCTCTGATCCGAAGCTCCTCTGAGACCCCCTGATGAAGCGTGTGGAGGGTCTAAAGTGGCAGCGTGACTAAATTCATACCCATGCCTTTGATCTTTCCAAGTTGGGCGTTATCATCCTCTGACTCTTCGCGGACTATTCCTTCTGGCAAGGGAATGACTCTGAGGTCCAGAGTCCATTCTGGTTCCATTATGCTCATGCTCGCTTGTTGCAGGCTCGCTTAAACCTCACTCGCTTGTCCCGCGCTTGCTTGAATTCTTCTTGTTTGAATCTGCAACTCGCGCAGATCCTTCTAGATGCTCTCCAACATCTGCATGTATTGTTGCTCAAATTGAGTCCACAGTGCTATCGTTGTGTCTCTGACCTTATCCCTAATTTCATCAAGGTCCCCTTCTATGAGGAGCATTGGGTCAATGTGCACTTGTTTGTCTGATTTGTACTTTTTCCTTGGTCTGGTAGTTGTCTCCTTTTGGCGCTTTGACAGCCTAAAGGAAGTGCTCTTCGCATCCCCCCCACCTCCTTCCTGCTTAGATTGTTCTTGCTCTTCAGTATGTTGGGAAGTCGATGCTTCGAATTATATTGTGGCCTCTTTTACAGTGCGCTCTTTATCGGCAGCTGCCTTAGCAACAAATTCTTTCTTCTTTTGATCAGACAACTCCCACGTTGTTGTCTATGTTGCTTCTTTCCACTTCTACGCAACTATTGTCTGCATGGAGGAGCTTTATCCGCCTTTACTGGTACCTAGGCCAAGATCTATGGGTTGTCACTACTCCACTAGCCAGGTCCCCACAATCTCCTATACATCGGTCTCTTAAACTAGGTATGACAACTTGTGCCATATCTTCTTAGGGTCTCGCCTCACGCGGATGGATACATTATGAAAATCGGCCTTAAATTCTGCGAAGGCCCACAAATGCTCAAACAAGGTTGGGGACAACCTTGGCCTTTGACTAATCATTATGCGGAGGTCCATCTCGACTAGTATCCAAAAAAAATTTGACTCCATGATCCTCTCTGGATCCTTCATCACTCACAGTGAAGCGAACTTCGCTGCCTATGTAAATCCTCTTCCTGTAGAGGGAAATGACTATCTTCGGAAGTTGCCATGCAATGAGTACGATTAATAGCAGTAGCCAAGCATAGTGAAATGCCTTGCTTTCATCCCGCGCTTCGTGGAAATTTGCTAAGAATTCCTTGCAGAGGTACTGCGCCGAGTTGTATTGCACCCCCTTTGAGCACTGTGCAACCAATGAAATTACTAGCGCCAGAACCTTGTCCACATGACATTTTATCATGACCTTCCCGGCTAAAATCTGAGTGGCAAAGTGCACCACTTGGTCTGTTATCACTCCAATATTTCTCTTGTTTGTTTGAGAAAGAAATGATTAGAGGTAACCACAAACCAACTTTGGAGATTAGGATCTAGCCTTCCGAATCTCAAAGAGGGCTCTCTCTTTTTTATTTAACTTTGTTTATTTATTTGATTTTAGGCTAGTTATTATTGTGCTTGGGTTTTGATTTAGATTTGGTGGTGGGATCACATACTTAGATGAAAGAGAGGTGTCTTTTACCATTGGGCTATGGGGTCAACTGTTAGACGAACAGGACTGGATCAAGTTATAAAAACAGTGTCTACAGGGCAATATAGCAGAGTTACTTCAGATCTCAAGGCTGGATGGTGAAGTGGTTTGCAATTGGATCCAAAGATCAATTAAGGGTTCCTTAGACCAGAATATGAAGAAAATGAAAGAGGTCAACCAAGATGGGAGAACAATTAAGGATTATCACATACAGATATCAGAAGAAAACATGTAAATGATTAACTGTTGAAAATAGAGTGTACTTAAACAAATTCTGAGATAAATTTCCAGTTAGTTCATTCAACTTTAGATAACATTTAAGTTTGTGAAAAACATAAGAAAATAAAATATTGACAAAGAAAATACTTCACTATAATAGCTCTACACATGAATCATGTAATGAAATCTCTTTATTACTTGCTCTAGTCTGCTGACTTGAAAATTGGTACAATAACCCTTAGGTTTATGATCAAAATAACTTTACAAATGTATAGCAATCCACACTCAATACTTCGAATTATGAAGTATTTATACAAAAATAATTTACAAAATATCCCAAACTGTCTTGGGAACTAATCTAGGAGAAAGAAGTATCTTCATGCAAGAAGATAGAGACAACTATTGAACTGTTGTTTGTTGTCCCTGTTTATTAGGTTGTGTTGTCTTTAATCTTTGATATTTTGCCTTTTAATATATGCTTTGTTGTTTGGTCTTCATACTGAATGTTCTATTTACTTTGGCCTTTCAACTAATACACTTTCACCTGATACACTTTGACCTGGCTAACCTGTCATTATCCTTTTACTGTGCCTCTTTACTCTTACTATACATTAAATTTACCTTTTGACTTTCTACAATAAGTCATTTAATTTTTCCCATGTTTCATCATTTGGTAATTGGATATTGATCATCTTCTTGAAAATATCATCTGCCTCTGTATACTTGGTAAAAGTAGGCTTATTCACAAAAAGGTTTTTTACCTCATCCTGGAGGTAAAAAAATTCTCAAAAGTTTGGTATAATATCTTGCCAGTAGGTATGCACTTCATGGATGAAGTATTCACTTGATCTTTGGCTACTTCTCTGATTTTTCTATTGTATTCCTCCTATGTCATCAACTTATCGTTTATTACCAAGGGATTTGGTAAACCCGTTTGCCTCAAAATTTCAAATTTAACCATGAATCTGTCAATGGCTAGTTGCATGGTTTGGCACTTATCTTGCAGGTTTAACATTAAATTCCTCTTGGTGAGGACCCTTTTCACTTCCAAAATTGTACCTATTCTGTCAGGTATCTCTAATTCCTGCAACTCATACTTGTTTTTGGAGTTGAGGAAGTGAATGATCCTTGTAGCTTCCTCTGGCATGTCTCCAAGTTCTGCTTTTACTCTCTCTATGGCTTCTATAGCCTATTTTATTAAATCAATCTGCTCAAAAATTACTTGGATGGATGGCCAAATATCATTGACAGAGTCAATGATATTGGCCCACAACTATTCTTTAGCCTGACCTAGGGGTTCCTTCTCCAAGCTTTTTATTCTTTCGTTCATCCTGGTTGCTTTTTGCACTTCTTCTTTGTGCATGATTTGGGCAAGCTTGTAGTCAGTTTCCAGACTGGTCACCTTCTCCTTAAGCTTGTTCATTTCATTGGTCTAAATGGACATGCCTTCCATTGCCTAGACCAATCTGCTTGCATCATCTGCTGTAGACCCTGTTGCTGATGTAGATGGTGTAGAAGCTGGCAATGTTGTCGCCATTGGAGCTGTAGGAGCTAAGGATGCTACCAAAGTAGAAGGTACTACAGTTGTTACTGTTGGGATAACAATGGCAGGGGCAATCTCTAGACTAGCTTGTTTTACCTGTATCAAGCTATCCAATTCCTTCTCCATCTCCTTTAGCTGATCATTCAATTGAAGCACCATGTCCATCATCTCCTCATGATTTGTTTGGCTCTCCAGGACCTCTTTTGTCTGTGGGTGTTCCAAATGAGGCAACTTTAATTGTTTCTTGAGAGCTGCTATATCCTCATTCTTCTTTTTGATCAAATTTTCAGTAGCCTTAATGTCACTCGGATCATGGCCCAACTCAATGACCAAGTCCTCCAATGACTTGATCATGTTGTCTTTGGCCTGTGAGGAGGCCTTCTCCAATTTGTATTGGGTTGTGATGTTGTCCAGTGAACCCTGTAGCTTGTGTGCATCCATGGCCTTTCCTGTTAGGGTGGAGTAAATCATCTCTCCAGCCTGTTTATGAAACTCTATCTAGTCAATGGGATGAACATCCTTGGCCAATACCTCAAAATCAGTTTTTCTGTAATCAGCTGAGGTCTTTGGCTGTTGGACAGTTGGCTGCATGAATGAGACTTGCATATTTCCTGATTTTATGTCAAAAGCTGACATCAACTTTCTCTGGTTGGTTGGTGTGTGCTTGAAGTATTGGGAATATGTCTCATCCTTTAACTTCTCATTCCTCATCTTTATCTCCTTGTACCTATCTTTGATGTCTCTTTATTTATCAACTGGCCTAGTGAAGGAGGAAACCTCAACACTTAGCTGTCTCTCAATCATTTGAGTGTTGGAGGTTGATGGTTGTTGTGTCTCTCCTGAAGCAACTATTCCTTTGCTTCTTTCTCCCATTGTTTCAATGTCAGTGATTTCCACTGATTCAATGTTCTCTTCTTGTTCAGACACATGATTCAACTTGGGCCTTTTTCTGAGTTCAAAGTACTCATCTGTGGTCTCCATGGCATAACTAGAACCCTCCTTCATGTTTCTCTTTGGATTCCTTTCCTCATTGGTTGGGGTTTATAAGGTAGGAGGATTACTCATTGGTTCCCCTAGTTCTAGAACCTACAGGAAAGAGCTCTGGTCAATTTTCTTTTCAACATCAATTAGTGTGTTTTCAACATACACTACTATGCTATCCATGCCAATCAATGTATTTTCCAACCACTCAAATTGGTTGGCAAACTACTCAATATCAGGTCTTGGATGGTGGATGAAAGGTCCCAATTTGACCTTGAGTCTCAACTTGTTTATGACCCCATGAGGATCATACTGCCACATGAAGTTGTTTCTGAATTTCATTTGTTGCAATATCTTGTCAGCCTCTGGTCCAGCCTCTCTGTTATTGCAAATGAAGGGACCCAATTGGTTTTTTCATTTTAAACTAGGTTTTCTTCCTAGTAGCTAAGAAGTTGACCTCATCTGAATTGATGATTTGCCTAAAATAATCAAGTGCATATATCCTCATGGGGAGGTATTTCAGAAGTTTATAAGGGGCAAGTTGGCATCCATAGACTCTGATTTCAGTGTGGTTCTTGTACAGATACTAGTCTCCCACCTTGTTGTTCTTAGCCAACTATAACACTCTTTTTATTTCTTGGCTGATTCTCGGTTGAGGGTTACTGGTCAGCATGTTCATGACTGGGTGGACAAATGAGACAATGAAGTCCTTATATGTGAATGCTGTAGAGTATTTTTGGATCAAGGGTGTCCAGTAAACAACTGATCTCTATTTTCCCTTGGTACCCAACTTCTGGATGCTGACAGGGAATTTATCTACTTAATAATATAAAAACATGTGAAATAACACTGAAGAGTACTTGAAAACTCTTTCAATTGGCAGTCTGGTGAACTGTTCATGCATTTTGTCTGCAATGAACTGAGCATAGTTGTATATGACAGCAGGAGGCTTGCCTAGGGTAAAAATGGATAGGAATGCCAGGATAACATCATCCACATGCTCATCTGTGGTATATCCTAGGATGCAAGACAACGTGGTGATTATATGTCTGCCTGTGCCTGAAAAATGGTGGCAACATAAGGTGGACTATCTATGGGAGTATGGTGGTCTTCTATGATGAAAGTTTGGAAGATTTGTCTTATCTTAACCAGGTCTATTGTGATATAGGGGTCCAATAGGTCTCCAATGGATAGTGGGGTCTCATTAGGGCTAGGTTGGACTTGCAACATTTGGTTGACAGATTCTGGAGTGATTGTGAACAACAACTACTGATTAGGGACAACAATAGCTCTTTGGCTAGGGATATAGCAGGCATGACAGAAGTGTATGATATCAGGGAATGGGTGGACTTCTGGGAATAAATACTTGGGTAAATTGGATTCCCATAGATGGATATCGTTGGTATGGTTCAGGAATCTGTCCTTACTCTAGCAGTGGAGCTTCAGAAGGTAGGCTGGGGAAGCAGTATCTTTGATTTGAAAATCCATGTCTACTAGTGCCAAATGGTCGATGTCCAGGTGAGGGGTTGACATGGGTCTCATGTCTAGAGAGGTCTAGGAAGCCATGACTGAGTTTATGGATAGGGATTAGGCTTGTGGTTGCTGCAGATGTAAGGTTTTGGAAGCTTTGGTACAACGAAGGGTAATTACACCTTGCAAAAAGAAGGTCTTTAGGTATTGAATTGAAATACTCTTCAATTTAGGGATATTTTGACTAATTTTAATTAATTAAGGTTTTAATTGACTGTACATTTTCAAATTGAGAGGGCCTTTCTGGTTTTTCTCAAGAATACCTGGAATTTGGTGACATGGCTCGCAAATTGGTTTGAATGGTGATTGTAGAGGGTACAATGGCTTCAGCTGTGAACTGGATGCTCAAATTGGGTGTCAGGAGCTTCTTCGGGCAATAAACAATGATCAATTTTGATCGTAGAGGCTCAAGGTGTCACAGAAAAGCTTGAGAAACATTCACAATGAAAACGAGCGAAAAGGGTGAAATGGGGCTTCTCCAACCTTTTAACTGGCAACGGTTACATTTTGGCGTAGAATTTACAAATGTACATTGGACGGTTTGGGTCTTAGCGTGGAGGCGGTTTTTAGGGTCATCGCTTGCTTTTTGAGGTAAGGCGGTGGAGTAAATCATCTCTCCAGCCTATTTATGAAACTCTATCTAGTCAATGGGATGAACATCCCTAGCCAATACCTCAAAATCGGTTTTTTGTAATCAGTTGAGGTCTTTGGCTACTGGACAGTTGGTTGCATGAATGAGACCTGCATATTTCCTGATTTGATGTCAAAAGCTGACATCAACTTGCTCTGGTTGGCTGGTGTGTGCCTGAAGTATTGGGCATATGTCTCAACCTTTAACTTCTCATTTCGCATCTTTATCTCCTTGTACCTGTCTTAGATGTCTCTTTATTTATCAACTAGCCTAGTGAAGGAGGAACCCTCAACACTTAGTTGTCTCTCAATCATTTGTGTGTTGGAGGTTGATGGTTGTTGTGTCTCTCCTGAAGCAACTATTCCTTTGTTTCTTTCTCCCATTGTTTCAATGTCAGTTATTGCCACTAATTCGATGTTCTCTTCTTGTTCAGACACATGATTCAACTTGGGCCTTTTTCTGAGTTCAAAGTACTCATCTGTGGTCTCCATGGCAGAACTAGAACCCTCCTCCATGTTTCTCTTTGGATCCCTTTCCTCATTGGCTGGGGTCTGTAAGATAGGAGGATTACTCATTGGTTACCCTAGTTCTGGAACCTGTAGGAAAGAACTCTGGTCAATTTTCTTTTCAACATCAATTAGTGTGTTTTCAACATCCACTACTATGTTATCCATGTCAATCAATGTATTTTCCAACCACTCAAATTGGTTGGAAAACTACTCAATATCAGGTCTTGGATGGTGGATGAAAGGTCCCAATTTGACCTTGAGTCTCAACTTGTTTATGACCCCATGAGGGTCATACTACCACATGAAGTTGTTTCTGAATTTCATCTATTGCAATATCTTGTCAGCCTCTAGTCCAACCTCTCTGTTATTGCAAATGAAGGGGCCCAATTGGTTTTTCATTTTAAACTGGGTTTTCTTCCTAGCAGCTAGGAAGTTGACCTCATCTGAATTGATGATTTTCCTAAAATACTCAAGTGCAAATATCCTCATGGGGAGGTATTTGGGAAGTTTATAAGGGGCAAGTTGGCATCCATAGACTCTGATTTCAGTGTGGTTCTGGTACAGATACCAGTCTCCCACCTTGCTGTTCTTAGCCAACTATAACACCCTTTTTATTTCTTGGTTGATTCTGGGTTGAGGGGTACTAGTCAGCATGTTCATGACTGGGTGGACAAATGAGTCAATGAAGTCCTTATATGTGAATGATGTGGAGTATTTCTAGATCAAGGGTGTCCAGTAAACAACTGATCTCTCTTTTCCCTTGGTATCCAACTTCTGGATGCTGACAAGGAATTTATTTGCTTGATAATATAAAAACATGTGAAATAACACTGAAGAGTACTTGAAAACTCTTTCAGTTGGCAGTCTGGTGAATTGTTCATGCATTCTGTCTACAATGAACTGAGCATAGTTGTATATAACAGCAGGAGGCTTGCTTGGGGTAAAAATGGACAGGAATGCTAGGATAACATCATCCACATGCTCATCTGTGGTATATCCTAGGATGCAAGAGATCATGGTGATTATATGTCTGCCTATGTATGAAAAAATGGTGGTAGCATAAGGTGGACTATCTGTGGGAGTATGGTGGTCTTCTATGATGAAAGTCTGGAAGATTTGTCTTATCTTAACTAGGTCTAGTGTGATATATAGGTCCAATAGGTCTCCAATGGATAGTGGGGTCTCATTAGGGCTAGGTTGGACTTGCAACATTTGGTTGATAGACTCTAGAGTGATTGTGAACAACAACTACTAATTAGGGGCAATAATAGCTCTTTGGCTAGGGATATAGCAGGCATGACAGAAGTGTATGATATCAGGGAATGGGTGCACTTCTGGGAATAAATACTTGGGTAAATTAGATTCCCATAGATGGATATCATTGGTATGGTTCAGGAATCTGTCCTTACTCTAGCAGTGGAGCTTCAGAAGGTAGGCTGGGGAAGCAGTATCTTTTATTTGAAAATCCATGTCTACTAGTGCCAAATGGTCGATGTCCAGGTGAGGGGTTGACATGGGTCTCATGTCTAGAGAGGTCTAGGAAGCCATGACTGAGTTTATGAATAGGGATTAGGCTTGTGGTTGCTACAGATGTAAGGTTTTGGAAGCTTTGGTACAACGAAGGGTAATTACACCTTGCAAAAAGAAGGTCTTTGGGTATTGAATTGAAATACTCTTCAATTTAGGGATATTTTGACTAATTTTAATTAATTAAGGTTTTAATTGACTGTACATTTTCAAATTGAGAGGGCCTTTCTGGTTTTTCTCAAGAATACCTGGAATTTGGTGGCATGGCTCGCAAACTATTTTGAATGGTGATTGCAGAGGGTACGGTGGCTTTAGTTGTGAACTGGATGTTGAAATTGGGTGTCCGGAGCTTCTTCGGGCGGTAAATAACAGTCAATTTTGATCACAGAGGCTCAGGGTGTCGCATAAAAGCTTGAGCAACAGTCACGTGAAAACAAGCGAAAAGGGTGAAATGGGGCTTCTCCGACCTTTTAACTGGAAACGGTTACATTTTGGCGCGGAATTTACAGATGAACAGTGGATGGTTTTGGTCTTAGTGGGAAGGCAGTTTTTAGGGCCATCACATCGCTTTTTGAGGCAAGGCGGTATTTCCTTGTGAGCACACGATCTAGTGTGGGGCTGCGACATAGCAGAATAGTGCCCGGGCAAAACCGCGAATCTCGCATGCTCTCGAGCTAGTAATGGTCGGACAGTGATCGTGCATGATATGGATGCGCACCGTCAGATCTGGGGGTGGGAAAACGGATGGCTGTCGCATGGTCAAGATGCATGGAGGTAATCGGGAACGGGATTTGCGGGGCCCGAGGGGTTAGTTACAAGATAATTGCAATTAATTAATAAATAAAGTCAGGATTAAATATAATCATGGGTTTGATGGAGTGGGACCAGGCGTTATTGTGGCGGGGTTTCTTAACTGCACCAAGGGTTAGTGGGTTAAATGGGTTTATCGGGAAAATATAATTTTGGGGAGTTAATTAAATAATGCGGGGGAACAAAAACTTAGGATTATGGGGTTTTTATGGGTTTTGAAGGGAAATAAGGAAATTAATAAGGGGGATGGTAATATTTGCAATGGGGAATGGGTTTCACACTAGAGAAAAAGGGTTTTTTGGTAGGGGGATGATTTTTGCAGGGAAATTCCTAGGGGAATGTGTGAAACCAAGGGATAAGGGTCAAGATGAGGGGAAATGGGGATTTTATAAGAAATAATGGGAGAATGGGGAAATTAGTAAGTAAGTATGTGGGGGTGAAATGAAATGAGGGGAAATTAATCAAACAAGCTTGTGAATACCTTTTCACTATCATAAATGCTCCTGCACATGAAACATAGGATTAAGCATGATAAATGTGCTTTTGACTGAGCAAGCTTGTAGATTTGCAACCTTTCTTCTACCTACCCTTTATTTATCCTAACATTTTTTCTTCACATTATTGGGTGAATTTGAGCTTGCAGATCCTTTATTTCCTTTTCTTTTGACAAGCAAACTATATAATTATAACCTTATAAATTCCAATGGCTCAGATTAAGCTGATGAACACATTTTTATTCTCTACCTAACTACTGAACTGCCAAGGTTAAACAGTTTGGCTAGATCTTTATTCTCTATCTATCAACATAAATTTAAAAACATGAATGGGTCAAGATTAAGCTGTTTGACCATCCTGGATTGTGGAATTTCTAACAAGATGCACACAACCTTATTTTGCATAGTAAAGTAAAAAGTAGTGGCACTTGAATTTGCACACTTTCATGATCTATTTTATTTCTTTTTTTGGGGTTCATATTTCTCACTTTTTTGATCTTTTTCTCTTTCTTTTTGTCCTTTGATTATTCTTTTAGGACATACCGTCTTTACATTTTTTAATTTTTTAAATATGGAAAACATTTTGCAGAAAGAAAAAGTGTGTACAATATTACAAGACTAACCATAGGCAATTCAAAATTAAGAATCCTGTTATTAAAGGACCCTAACAGTGGCTCCACATGGGGATGGAATTTCTTGGTGAAATGTCAAGAACTTTAAGATCAATAGCCTTTGAAAATGTGACTGAAGTTACCTTGTAAACTGTTCTTCTGTGATTCTGCTTTATTCATACTTATGATGGTGAACCCTTCAAAGCTCAGGGCCTTCTCTCTGGGCTTCAAATTCAAAAGATTACCATCCAATCCAATCTAAACTCTGCTGATCCGAATGGAAAATGGCATCAACCCATGGTACTCATCCACCCATATTATTCATCGACCCATGGAATTTACCCATGGTATTGTAAATGGCATCCGCCCGTGGTATTGTAAAATCCACCCATGGTACTCATCCACCCATATTCTTCATCGACCCATGGAATTTACCCATGGTACTATAAATGGCATCTGCCCGTGGTATTGTAAAATCCACCCATGGTATTCATTCACCCATGGAGTTGACCCGTGGTATTGTAACTGAAAAATACTATAAGTAACAAGTCACATTTTGTAAAAGGACAGATTGTCTGCCACGATGTAGCCGCCACATCTCTTCTCAGAGATAAACTAACATCGCCCTAGCTGGTTTATTTTCATTACTATTTTAAATAAAGTTTCTTTGTGGTTTTGTTTATTGGGCATTCTCTTATTTTTCTTCTGGCAATGCAAGTTTTCAGATCTTGGGGGTCTCTACCCCAAGATCCATTTCAATCTTTCAGATCTTGGGGGTCTCTCCTCCCAAGATCCAATTCAATCTTTTAGATCTTGGGGGCCTCCTCCCAAGATCCAGATCATCTGCGCTGTTATATACAATGAGTAAAGTAAAGTGAACTATTGTTAATCTATAGAAAAGTAATGCTTTAGCATTCTACCATTGACAGGTCCTATTGGTAGATCTGTCCCATCTTATTCCCCCAAGAAAAATGCATTGTTACCTCTGTAACCATAAATGACATAAGGGCCTTGCCACAAAAAATCAAATTTTCCATGTTTTCCCTTGTCTTCTCTTCTTGAATCCCATCTAAATACTTTGTCACCCATGTAAAAATCATTAGCTTTAGTATTTTTATCAAAAATATATTTGATTTTATCTTGGATTACTTGTGATTTGACATAGACTTCTTCTTTGGTTTGCTGCAAGTGTATTGTTTGATTTATCCTCCTCTGGATATCATTTGGTTCTACCTGCAACTCCTGGATTATCTTCATCACTGCCACTCCCAAAGAGGATGGAAAAACAACATCCATTCCATATACTAACTAATAGGGAGATGCACCTGTTATCACCCTAAAATTTTTGTTTCTAAGCTTTGGAAAGTTTGCCTTGTTTCTAGTCATAGTCTTATAGGTTTTGAGTCATCTCATCTCAACAAGTGTCATTCTCTTTTCCAAAAAGTTTCATAGCCTCATTCCATGTCCTAAAAGCCTCACCATGTGTTTTGACATCAGTTTTATTCCAAAGGATTCATGTTAGTCATGGTCTAGTCTTTCCATGGTTGTTTTTGTGTCTAAGATCTATAAAGGAGTCTTGTTGGTATGGTCAAATAGGGTCAACACTCTGTTCTTGCCCATCACTAGTCCCACATCACCTAAAATTCCATGTGTCAAACTTGTGTCAAGGTTTTCATAGTGAAAAACTCACTCTAGGTGTTTTTGTAGTGCAGAAAGTGTAAAAAACTAGTTTTGTGCTACGAAATCACTGAACTAGGAGTTTTCGTAGCGCGCTACGAAACCCCTGAAGCAACCTGTTTCAGCAGAAAAATTGTTTTTACTAGTTAACTTCCAGAAGGTTTCCTGAGCATCTGAGAACTCAATTTTGAAAACTGAAAGAGGCTTTTCTTCCTAACATGCTGAGCTAAAAAAACCTCTTTCAGTTTCTTCAAATTCATTATGAGGTGGGAGGAATTTATGGTTAAACTTGCGCTATGAAACTGCTGAAAGTCAAGCTTGGTCTTTTGGTTTTAGTAGTCTTTTTCAAGATCCGTTTCTGGTCACATGAAAAGGTATTTTGGAATTATGAATGAGGTTTCTCTTAATCAACTCTCTAGCTAAAATAACCTATCTCACTTTCTTCATAAGTGTTTTCAGTTGGGAGATAATAAGCTTTCTTTGAAACCCAAAATTCAGAGAACGGATTTTTCCTGTTTGACACGTGTTTTTCAAGGATAGATTTAGGACAGCTGGAGAAGTATTTAAAAAAAAAATAAAGGTTTTTGTTCTAGACATCATAGAATACAAAAACCTCCTTCAGTTTCAAAAAATGTGTCATGGATGAGGAGATAAAGGCTTTGTCCCACGTGCCATTTTCAGGGATCCTAAACCTAAAAACAGGGAAACATGTTCCCTAATTTCTAGGGTTTGTCTTCAGCAGTCAGATGACCACGTGGGAGGCTTCATCAAATTCGACTTCTTGAGGTTGCAAGTTGTCAAATAATGCTTTAAATGCTTAGATAAGGTTGTTTTAATCATGATAAGGAGTTACACTCCTAGTTGTATTAGGTCACTAGCACTCCTAGTTAGCAGCTAGTTCTAATTAATGGTTTGTTTTATGGTTAGAATAGGTGTCACTGATGGAAAATTCGAATTATCTTGATGAGGGCTGATGGAATCCTAATTGTAAATGCTTTATATAGAGAAATAGGTCGAATTAGCAAAGGGTTGGAGACTTTTTGGCTCAGCTGCTGCTCTGTGTGCAGACTGTGTATATTTTTAACCTAATGCAGATTTCTACTTAAACAACTCAAGATTCATGAAGAGTTCTTGTATGTTCTTGTTATGATGGCATCTTCCAACACTTACATTGCAGTGGTATGAATACATGTTACTTAGAACTCATCAATCATGCTCTAACTTCCTTCATGTATTTATAAACTGTGCTTCCTTGCATTGTATCTTTGTTTTGTTGATGCATAAAAACTCTCTATGCCCTGACTTCATGTTAAGCTGATCTTGATGTGGAACTGAAACATACTTTGACTCCATAGCCCAATGGTAGCCAGCCTTCATCTTTCAACCTATAAACAAATACAATTACAAACCATAGAGTTAGCCATCTATTCATATCTTTAATCTAATTCATTATAAAAAATATTTAATCTTGTGAGAGAGCCCTCTCAGGTTGGGGAGGCTAAGCCTCAGCTAAAAGTTGGTTTGAAATAGTTACTCAAGGTCTACCTAATTAACAGCCTATTAGGGGTTGGATTTTGTGATAACAGTACCAATGGACTTTTTGGTATTTAATCTGTCTGCCCATAAGGCATTGACCAAATTTTTGTTCCATGTCTTTTTGTTGTCTTCCAGTAATTTCTTAATGATATTGACAAGGCTTTTGTTAGAGGATTCTGTAAGTCCATCACCTTGAGGGTAATAGATAGTGGAGTGGCCAAGGGTGATGTGGTATTTGTTACAAAAGTCTACCATTTTCTTGGACTTAAAAGCAGTTGCATTATGATTAATGAGCTTTTGGGGGCGTCCAAATCTTGATAGGATAATGTTCTCAAGGAATGAGATAATGACTGTTGGGCATGGAATCCCCCCGAAGCATGTTTTGGGGCTCAAAGCCCATGTTTTAACTGAATGGCATTGTAAAGCCCTGCGAATTGTGGGCATGGAAGTATGTTAGAGTCACAGGGTTGTCTACCCTAGTCTTGTAAATGTAATGTCGGCCTACACATGGTCTGTGGACCATGGGATTGTATAAATAGAGCGAGGCTCTAAGTGTAAAAATAGCGAAGTAGAGGATAACGAAGAAGCAAAGAGCAAGAGTCTAAGTGTCTAAGTGTGTCTTTGGGTTGTAGAATAGGAGAAGGCTCTGCGGCTGAGTGCGTAGAGGCCTAGTTGTCTGCAGCTGAGTGCGCGGACCCCTGCAGCTGAGTGCAAGGCAGAGTCGAGTCTGTAACCGAAGAAGAGAATAATAAAGAGAAGTTTTATCCAAATTCTGTGTATCTGTTATTGAATTATTACATGTTTGATATCCATTGCAAATATACTATTTATTTATTGCGCCCACTTGTATGAATGATTCATATTGCTAAGTATACTTTACACATGCAAGTAAGCTAAGTTAATCAACTAACGATGGAATACTAGTAAGGACTTGGGTAATAACAACGTTCGGCCCCTCAGTAGGGCTGCGCGAAGGAAACATCTCAGGATGTGAGGTACGGGTAAGTGTGCATAGCGACGTGTGCGCAGGATCAAACCGTGGACCACTTGAACTCATCAGACATCTCCAGGGTGCAGAAACTTGGTTCTAACACCCTCCCATACTACTTTAGGTGAGAACTCAGTCCGCGCTTCGCGGACTGTTGCCGAAAGGGCTAGTAGTACCGGGATTTGTTTGGTTAAATCACCTCTAAACCTGGGTCAGGCCCCAACAAGCCAACAAATAGTTCCGTTGCCGGGACCGGGATCTGCATAAGAGATGTTTGATGTCGTGTCACTAGAATCTGACAAAGAAATAAATTGAAGGGTGGTTGGACAGAAAAATTCACGAGTTCGCGGTGCAGGAAAATAGGAATCTGTGGGTATCAAGAACGGTTGTTAGAGCACTAATTATATACGGAAATCCATGAAAATTTCTTTGCATCCCTCCCCTCTGAGTTGTACGAGTGGATCGCGAAGCTAGCAGATAGTCAAGGAAGGTGTAGGCTCGAAAAATTGATTGTGTGGACTCCAGAGTTAGTGTGCAGACTAGAAGCATCAAAAGATAAGATCGCGCATGCTGTGGACCATTGGCTTGATCAAATTTTAGGAGGTTTTATCACTGAATTCGCGGTCGACATGTCAGTCAGCTACAGTGAGGTGGAGCGATGCTTCATCAAAGGATCGCAAGGTAAGTACATTAAATCTTTGAACACTTGGATTAAAATGCTACTGTGTGAAAAGAGGGTTATGCAAATAAATTGATGTTTGGGGTTGGACGAAGTGGGAGGATCTATAGAAATGAAGGTAGCGCAGAGATAGAAACTAGCCCCTTGATTTTGCCTCGGTGAGAAAGCGAGGAAGAGCTCGCGAAAGTTTCACCAAGAAGTGCGATCAGTATGATAAGGCATCAAATTCTGTGCATACCACCTCCACCTACACCACCACTAGTTTCACCATCTTCACCCCCATCTCCACCCACACCACCTCCGCCACCACCACAGTTCAATATGGTGAGCACAATAAAGTTTCCGGTGTTCAAAGGAGTAGGGAATGAAGATCAGGACCAATTCTGGTTCGTAGTAAAGGTTGTACGGGAAGCACAACGAGTCATGGATTACAATATAAAGAAGGCAAAGCTGGTAAGCACGTTGCAAGATTATACACTAACATGGTACATTAAGCATTCTAATGACAATCCAAACGCTGGGATTGCAGATATCCAAGCCGCGCTAAACAGGGAATTTAGCAGGCCAAAATCAGAGACACAGTTGATTATCAGGTTTAAAGAAATCACGATGCTTCCAGGTGATACCCCGTGGGAGCTAGATCAAAGACTAAAGGGTATGATTCGTGAAGCCAACATGACCTTGACGGAAGGGCAGCACCGCGTATGGTTTGTAGCATCGCTGACGCCACATCTAAGGATGGTGCTGTCGCAACAGAAGCTATCCACTCAGGCTGAAGATTTGGAGATTGTAATGAGACTGCATGAGACCCCAATACAAGATCCTAGTCTGGGAGTCCAATAGATCCACGTGCAGTTGAAAAACTTGTGTCTAGAGATGCAGAGTTTGAAAAGGGATAGGACAACTTGCCCAGAAGCGTGCGAGGAGGTATGGTGCAAAAGGTGAAAAGGCCAGGGACATGACAAGGACCTGTTGTGACCACCAACAACCCCCTCCTTCTTTAGTGATCCAGATTTAAACAGGAACACAACAAATTACAGAGATAACCATATACACAAAGATGTAGCGGAAATAATACTTCGTTTTATTAATGGAAAATACTGAAATATGCTTACAAACAGAAATGGAAATGAACTAGCTAGGGCGATGGTAGCTTATCTCTGAGAAGAGATGTGATGGCTACATGCCTCTGAACTGTGTTACAATGAGGCTCGAAGGCCTATTTATTGTTGAGAAACAATGGAAAAACCCTTAACATTCCAAAACCTAACCCTAGGAGATGAAACGCCAAACTGTGGGCCCTGTTTGGGGGTAAGTTGGTACATCAACTTCCCGGGGTCGTAACTTTGGCATATGATCTCCGTTTGACACGTACAATAGCTCATTAGAAAGATTTATCCGAGCACTATCATTGTTGGAACCCCGGATTCCCCAAAAAACGTCGTTTAGGGCCTCAACACGGCTCCGGAAGTTCAGGACCCAAAAAACTGCTAAAAATAGTAAGTTGTGCTACAATTAAGGAAACTGAAAATGCTGAGAAAGACAATGGTGGGGGTCCAGGTGGACTTGGCAGGTGGCCACCAATATCCACCTGGATCATTCCTCCCCCCTTAGGAAGCAATGGTCCCCATTGCGTTGAGCTCCTCCATGAGATGAGGAAACTTCTGCTGAACTTGTTCCTTGGTGAGCCACTTGCCCTGCTGAAGGAGTTGGCCCACTTTGACAACTCGATACAGTTGGATATTCTGTTGGCGAGTGTTCTTGATCTGTGTGTCCATGATCCGATCACTTGCAGCTTGTTCCATGCAATCTGGATTTAATTCTGTGGGTTTGAGCTGTTCTGCAATGTCGGATGTGTCTAGCAATGGTGGAAAGTATGGCCGAAGGCGGTCCACATTGAATACTGGGTGCAGGCCAAGGAATGGGGGAATGCTGAGCTCAAATGCATTGTCTCCCATAGCCTTAGTAATGGTGTAAGGACCATATCGGAGTGGTCTCAATTTCCGATAGGCTCCAGTAAGGCGTTCCTTTTGCAAATGCAACCAGACTTTGTCGCCCACCTGAAACTTGTGTGGCACCCGATGTTGATCATGTCGCTGCTTGTACTTGGCATTTGATTTCTCAAGAATGTCATGGACCTGCTGGCGAATATGTTGGATGCGCTCAATGAAGCTGGTGGCCTTATCTGTTTCGGACTGGACATGAGCTGAATTCATGTGAGTAGCTGCAAGTGGCATGGCCACATCAATGGGGCATAGTGGCTGGAATCCCAAACCCACCTGAAAAGGGCTATGGCCAGTGGAGCTGTGAAGAGCTCGGTTGTAGCTGTGCTGAACGTAGGGGAGGCTCTCGTCCCATGTGCGTGGATGCTTTGAGTTATACATGCGCAGAATGTGCACAATCATCCTATTGACAACCTCTGTCTGGCCATCAGTTTGAGGATGGAAGGCTGTGGACTTCGTGAGTTTGGTGTCCAGCATTGACTAGAGACTGGACCAAAAGGTGCTGAGAAACCGACTGTCCCGATCTGAGATGATAGACTGTGGGATCCCAAAGTGCACCCACACTCGTTCAAAGAAAAGTTTAGCAGTGGCTTCTGCTGTGATATTCTTCTTGCAGGCCATCATAATGGCCATATTTGAGAACCTGTCGACGACCACAAAAACACAGTCATTTCCATGCTTAGTGGAAGGAAGGCCTGACATGTAATCCATGGAGATGGATTCCCAAGGCCGACTAGGGGTAGGCAACGGGGTATAGAGGCCTTGCTTCTTAATGGTCGGTTTGGCAATGGCACAGGCAGTACATGATCGGATGTACTTCCCAACATCCTGTCGAAGATTCGGCCAATAGAAATAGTTTTGCAGTACTGCCACTGTTTTCTCGACCTCGAAATGCCCAGCAGCCCGACTGTAGTGTGCTTCCCAAATCATCTTGGCACGCTCGCTTGAAGGAACACAAAGGTGACCGAGATGGCATAATAGGGCATCCTGGAGGTGAAAATTTGCAACCTGCCGACCCTCCAAGAGTTTCTGGTATGTGTGGCCGAATTCTGGGTCGCTTTTGTAGAGAAGTGGCCAATCAGAAGTCTCGTGCCCGCAAGAGTTGAGCACGGTGGTTAGCGCCATGATCGGTGGTCGACTGAGGCAATCTGCAACATTATTGGTGCTGCCCTTTTTATACTTGATATTCAAGTGAAACTGTTGCAGGTATGTAGACCACTTCTGATGGCGATCATTCTGCAATTTCCCTTGGGTCTGTATGAACTGCAGAGGTCGGTGGTCTGTGTGGATGACCGTTTCCTTCCCCAAAATGTAATGCTTCCATTGTCGGCAGGCCTGTACAATGGAATACATCTCTTTATCATAAGTGGGGTACTTCCGGACTGTGTCTGAAAGTGTTTCATTGTGATATGCCACTGGATGTCCATGTTGAGTAAGGACTGCCCCAATAGCATAGTCAGAGGCATCTGTCTCGACCTCAAATGGTTGTTGTGAATCTGGTAACGCGAGCACTGGTGCCATGCAGAGGCGATCCTTCAACTCCCTGAATGCCTTCTGTTGATATTCAGACCAAAAGAATTTTGCTTTCGCCCCGCCCTTGGTGACTTGACTCAAGGGCCAAGAAATATGAGAAAATCCCAACACAAACCTGCGGTAGAAGTTGGCAAGACCTAGAAAGCTGCGGAGCTCTGTTAGAGTGGTTGGAGAGGGCCAATCCCGAATGACTTGGACCTTGGCTGGATCGACATGCACCCCCTGTTCATCAATGATGTATCCCAGATACTGAACCTCGGTCATGCCAAAAGTGCATTTCTCCAAATTGGCACATAGCTTGTGTTGCCGCAGTGTTTGGAGAACCTGTCGGATGTGGTGGAGGTGCTCTTCCCAACTCTGGCTGAAGATCATAATGTCATCCAAGTATACTACTACAAAGGAGTTGGTGAATGGCCGTAAGATGTCATCCATTAGCCTCATAAAGGTTGCAGGAGCATTCGTCAATCCGAAAGGCATGACCAACCATTCGAAGAGGCCATCCTTGGATTTGAAGGCCGTCTTCCACACATCTGAGGGTTCAATTGGTACCTGGTGATATCCTGACTTCAGATCGATCTTGCTGAAATATTTCGCCCCCTTTAGTTGGTCTAGGAGGTCATCAATCCGCGGGATCGGGTACCTATTACGGACAGTGATCTTGTTCAGCGCCCGATAGTCAATACAGAGTCTCCACATCCCATCCTTCTTCTGTACCAACACTATCGGGCTCCCACAGGGCGAAGAACTCGGACAGATGTGACCTTTCTGCAGGAGCTCCTGAATCTGCCTCTTGATTTCATTGTTCTCCAGAACGGAGCGCCGATAAATTGGTCCATTGGGTAGCGGCGCACCTGGGGTCAGATCGATGGAGTGCTTGACTTGACAGTGCAGAGGAACCCCTGCCGGGGAGGTGAAGATGTCTTCGTACTCCTCCACAATCTTGTCCATCTGTAGCTGCCGTGCAGAGGGACCCCGTTTGGAGGCCGCGGCCACTGTCTTCTTCTTCCCTTGAGGGCGTATCATCAGGAAAACAAATTTCCTGGTTTTGGAAATGATCTTACTGCATTGTTTTGCAGTAATCAAAGAGATGGCGGCAGGTGGTGCTACCTCTGGTATCCTGAACAACTTATTTCCCAATGTAATAATAACAGCACGGGGCCTTGATTCATACACAGCATGTCGCTTCCACAAGTATGGTTGTCCTAGTAATACATCACAAACTTCAAGGGGAGTAATGTCACACAATACCTCATCCGTGAAGGGCTTGATGTTGTATGGAAGGCGACACTGCTGGCTCACGCGGAGATCTCGCCCTTGGTGAAGCCACCCAATGGTGTATGGTTGTGGATGTGCTGTGGTCGGTAAGCCCAACCGCTTCACGACTTCTGCCGAAATGAGGTTCTTTTGACTCCCGCTATCAACAATGAACTGTATCGGGGAGCCCTTTACCCACATCTGGGAGTGGAAGAGACGCTCCTCCTCCTCTGGATCTTCGGGTTCATTTTTCTGGATCTTTGCGGTAGCAACAGTGGCGCTGGGATCCGCATCAATGATCTGCTTCCCTTTTTCATACCCCTTATCGGGTTCTGACCCAGAGTCGGAACATGCATCTGATTCTGAAACCTTTAGCTCAGCCACCAGTGACTGCTTGGCTCGACACTCACTTGTGTTGTGAGTGGAGCTCTTATGGAACTCGCACCATTTTCCAGTGTCCTTTCTCGGCTTCGCGGCGTTGCTCTTTGCTTGCAGCTTCGGCTGGTTGTCTTGGGCTGTCCCGCCTTGGCTTTGTCCTTTGTTCTGTGGTTTAGGGGCACCTTTCCCCTGCTTTGGATTCGCAGATCCAAAGTCTCGCTTCTTTTGTTTAAACTTCTGCTCGACCTTGACGGCATACCGGTATGCTGCGCCGAGCGAGGGGATGTTTAGGAACTGTATTTCTTCCTGGATGTACTTGTGCAGGCAGCCACGGTATTTGAGTATCAAATGTTGCTCCGAATCCTTGATACCCAACTTTGTGCGAAGGGTATGGAAAAGATTGGTGAACTCCGGCACGTCTTGGTCCCTTCCCTGCCGCAGCGTGGTCCACTTTATGTATTCATCCTCATAGCTTCCGACAGGGTAGTACTGCTCCTTGATGGCATCTCGGAACGAATCCCAGGTGGGTGCGGCTGAAAATAGTGAGCCAGTACTTTCATCCTTCTGCTCGCAGTAGGTTTCCCACCAGTCCTTGACGTGGGGGGCTGCTTTGAGAAGAGCAAAAACAATCTTTTCCCGACTCGAAAATTCATGAACAGAAAAATAACCCTCTAGCAGATTTAACCATTTATCTACGGCATCGGCGTCTATCTGACCCTCGAATATGGGGATTTCAAAATTAACTTGTACCTTAAAGGGTGTGGCGTTTCCAGAGGAGCTGCTGGGAGCCGATGCGCCGCTTCTGGGTAGCCGCTGAAGGATCTGCGCAAAGCTGTCCATCATCGCGTTCCGTTGTCGCTCGAGCGCTTCTTCGAGCAAGATTTTGATGGGATCTCCTGCCCCCTCGTCTTTCTTCTCGTCCGCCATGGGAGGCCGTCGGGATTTGCGAGGCTGGTCTTGCAAAGGTTCAACCAGTTCAAGCCCTAACTCCTTATATCCCGACCTTGTTGGGGACATGCAAAGAAAAACAGAGAAAAAGCAGACCGCTCTGATACCACTGATCCGGATTTAAACAGGAACGCAACAAATTACAGAGATAACCATATACACAAAGATGCAGCGGAAATAATACTTCATTTCATTAATGGAAAATACTGAAATATGCTTACAAACAGAAATGAAAATGAACTAGCTAGGGCGATGGTAGCTTATCTCTGAGAAGAGATGTGATGGCTACATGCCTCTGAACTGTGTTACAATGAGGCTCGAAGGCCTATTTATTGTTGAGAAACAATGGAAAAACCTTTAACATTCCAAAACCTAACCCTAGGAGATGAAACGCCAAACTGTGGGCCCCGTTTGGGGGTAAGTTGGTACATCAACTTCCCGGGGTCGTAACTTTGGCATATGATCTCCGTTTGACGCATACAATAGCTCATTAGAAAGATCTATCCGAGCACTATCATTGTTGGAACGGGCAACACGAGTCCATTCCATGGACTCGTGTTGCCCCCAGATTCCCCAAAAAACGTCGTTTAGGGCCTCAACACGGCTCCGGAAGTTCAGGACCCAAAAAACTGCTAAAAATAGTAAGTTGTGCTACAATTAAGGAAACTGAAAATGCTGAGAAAGACAATGGTGGGGGTCCAGGTGGACTTGTCAGGTGGCCACCAATATCCACCTGGATCATTTAGTATTAGCAATAACACTAAAGAAGTGGGGACCCTTAGTAAAAAATTCAAAAAATTTTGTAAATTTTTTTGTATTATACTCCTCAAAAAATACATCGCATGGAGAAGAGTGAAACATTTCTTTATGAGCACAATAAAACTGCGAAGAAGCGACGCAAAATTCATCGCATCGCATACATTAAGAAATGCCCCTAAATGAAAATCTTAAGAAATCTCCGATGGCCGATATGCGACATCGCATATCGCAACATCGCATAAACAACACACAATAACTTAACAAATTGCAATGATAAATGTGATCTGCAATCTTGCGATGAATGCGATCTTGCGATAAATGCGATCTTGCGATAAATGCGATCTGTGATCTTGCGATGCTGCGATGCTGCGATCTGCGCGATTCTACACTAAAATGATCAGGAAATTCCGCGATGACACATCTTGATAATGCGATCCGCGATGCTGCGATGCAAGTCGCAGAAATCACCCATCTCAAATTTTCCTCGGCTCAACATTCAAGAAAAGTTGTCCCTAAACCAAAAATTGGGCGCGTGCCTTAAAGGAAATTAATGAATGTACCCCAAAGTATTCATGAAGGATAGTTTTGTGTTTTTCGAAGAGTCAGTTCACTGTGGGTGTCATGATTTTATACATTCGTAGAGCTTAAAGCTTTCGTGTCAAAAATTATTATCATTACTCTTTTCCTTTGCGTGAACTGCAGGAATAAAAAACAGGAAACAACATGAAGCAATGTGTAGGAAACATCTAAGGAAAAAGGGAAAGTGTCAATGCTCGGAGAACAGAGAAGAGATACCCTCATAAACGGATACCGCATGCAACAGAAACGCAGATTTCAGAGTATTACTGAATAGATGCTGATATCAATAGGCGATTCGACACTCAAGGTCAAAAGCTCACAAAAGCAGCATGTTTACAAAATTCTGAAGCTTATGCCAAGTAAAGGAAAAAGCGCTAAAGGCGGAAAACGCACTAGAAAGGCCCGAATCAAAGAACGGAGGCAGTTTTTGATGCGCGATTAGCGCCTAGCGCTAATCGCGCATCGCTAAGAAAATTGTTCAGAAAGCAAAGTCCCTAACTTGCTTAGTCATCCACGAGTCCGGAAACCGAGATAGCAAAAGCAGAGGCAATTTAAGAGGAATTTGGGTTGTTACCAAGTATATACGCAGTAAATTCGGCCAGCCAGAAGATGATTCCCAAAAATATCTTCTAGTTTACTAAAAAGTGGTGCCAGCGCTTGCTATTTCTATTTTCATAGCCCAAGCAAAATCAGAAGACAACCAGCCGACTCTTCCCAGGCAAATGTTGCATGCTCGCAACACTAAGGAGCAAATGCAGAAATAGTTAGAAATTAGATTCAAATTTTAGAAATAAGTTTGCTTAGATAAAAGGTGGTCATTTAAACCGTATCCTAAATTTATGTAATTAAGTTATTTAGTTAGCAGTATTTAAACCCTCCTCAGGCATTTAGAGAAGGGTCCAGAAATTTGTCAAAAACTTGTCCTCAGAACATGCACTTCTGCACCTTCAGAGGAGGTTATGATGAATGAATGGATCAAGGTTTATTAATGTTTGCATTTGATATCTGGTACTGATGTTGCACTTCTGTACTCTTGGTAGATATTAGAACAAGTAGAGATAAATCATTGTTGCTTGAAGCTTATGAGTAGGACCAGTCATAAATGGTACTTTTATCTCTTGGCCATTTCTGCTTATATTCTTAAAGTGATATACAGTTTTTAGTTGTTTATATGTTATTGCATGAATGTTTGAGTTACCATTTGGCACTTTTGTACAGTGGAGTCATTTATTTATGTTTGATATATGAATAACTTATTATGCGATATGCTGTTCACAACTGTTTTGCCTAACTTTTTATGCAAAATGGTTCATCTTAATTGATTTCCATTCTTATGATAGCTGAATGATCTTTATTACCAGTTATTATTTGAAATCTCTTTAGATCGCATAATAGAAGAAATACATCTCGGGTTAGCATAGATTAGATGTGCTGTTTTCATTAGATTACAATAGCATAAAATTAGATTAGAACTCTTAGATCAGCATCATCCAACTCTGCACACACACACACCCTTAGATTGGGAAACTGGTCCCATTATCCCCAGTCAGACCCGCTACATCAAATGGATAAGGAGCTGCCAACCAAGGTCTGGACCGGGTGGGTATCCCCCTTGTTGTCGACCCGATTTTCGGGGCTTCAACATATTTGGCGCTAGAAGGACGGCCTGAACTATGAATGGCACTTAAATCAAAATCTAAATACCATTCTGGGAGTAAATCGCCCTCATCATCTCCCCCGACTTCTCCAGTATATTTAAATCCAGAGTCAAAAGTCGTTCGAGTATCAATCCCTGCTACACACCCTGATATTTCAGACCAGTCTACCATTAAACCTCCTGGAGTTGAATCTTTGATTCACAAACTTCAGGGATTTTCCATTTCTCCTCAGAGGTCTGATAAATCTCAAAGCAGTGTGACTTTGCAGTACAATCCTGCTCATCCCCTAACCAGGTTAAAGAGTGAAAAATTTGGCATCCAGCCAACTGAGTTGCCTCTTCCCACCAGGAAAAGAGCGAGGAAATCACCACAAGAGTCTGACAGTGAGACTCTTTCGTCTACATCGCCCATTTCAACTACTTCACCGCGAAGTCAACCACCCACACCTCCATTCCAAACCATCATCCATCCGTCTACCGGGACTCCCACAACCCCTCTTCAATCATCTGCGATCATAGTATCCTCATCTTCCCAGCCACAGAGATCATCTTCTGCACTTTTCTCTACTAGCAGCTCAATGATGGCCCAGTCTCCATGGAACAACCCTGGGGCAGTTTTAATGCCTGCGCCCTTGAGTCAAATACCGGCCCATCCTAAGAAATGGCTACCCAAATTCAATCCAGAAGCAGGCATGCTAGCAGAAGAACACATAAATAATTTCATGCTTTCTATCAATCTCACCGGAGTTACTAACGAAGATGCTGTTGTTCGGCTTTTTCCCTATACACTGCAAGGGAAAACCGGGTCATGGTATTTTTCATTACCCTCCGGGTCTATCACAAGTTGGGATATCTTCCAGAATCAATTCCTTATCAAGTTTGGTGATGACAGATCAACAACAACATTAATCAATGACCTATCCAATATTAAGGTCCAAGCTAAAGAACCTATCAAAGATTTCGATTTACGGTTCAATAAAATTCTCAACAAAATTCCCACTGCTTCCCAACCCAGCGAAGAAGTACGATGTAAATGGTATATTACTGCTTTACCATAAAACATAGCAATCTTCGTGGATAGAGCGAATAAAACAACCTTAGTTGAAAACATGACAGAGGCGATAGCAGTAGAGAAACGCGTAATAGCCCTGGAAAAGAGATCCGTGATAGAGGAACGCAAGTCTAAAAAGTCACCTTCAAGGAAGACTCCAAGAAGAAACAAACGAAAGACCCTTTCGATTTGGAAGGATTGCAGAAAGTATTAAAGACCATGTCTAATGAGATGGTTGACATAAAAAAACAAGTAGAAAAAACTTCTTTAAAAAAGCCCTACAGAGCTTTTAAAAGAGGTCCTTCAATGGATGCAAAACCACCCAATGCCATCTCCAATGCTGAAACTAAGGAAGAGGAAGAAGAAGAAAGTGCCACTGAAGGGCAGACCGATGACGAAGAAGTTGTGGAATTACAAGGAATGTGGGATTTCATCCTCCCACAAGAAGAAGATCAAGAAGTATTTCCGGTTAGCACACGAAGCAAAAATCAGCTTGATCCTCCCCAAACTACCCCTAAGCAGAAGAGCGCAAGCCCTACAACAAAAGATAAAGTCGCAACAAAGAAAACAACTACTAAAGCGACTCAATCTAGCCCAGTCCGAGCAGATCAAACAACTCCATCAAAAACACTAGTGTCAGATGAAATGGAGTACGATATTATTGATGACATGAAAAAGACTAGGGCTAATATTACCCTTTATGAATTGAGCAAATTGAAGCATCAACAGAAGATAATGATGAAAGAATTACATGCTGTGCCTATTGTGCCTTTGCCTACCGCTGTACTCTCTCAAGCTTCCCACAACATGGGAAGACCTCCAACTAACGCGATCAATAAGATTGATCCAAATGATATCGCCTTGATTGGAGGAAGATCAAGATCTCACACTCCCCCGTTTCTTCTCACTTACGAGATTTTCAACAGAAATGTGCACAATTGTTTGGTAGATTCCGGTGCTTCATCAAATATTTTACCCAGATCAATATGTGCTAAGTTAAATGTTCAACCACAAAAATCCGCAGTGTGCATAGTTCAGTTTGATCGATCTCAAGTCGAAGTGATTGGTGAAATTAATCAAGTAACCATAAGATTGTCATCTAACCCGAAGGTATGTCAGGTTATTGACATTCTAGTGGCTGATATCCCATAATTCTATGGCTTAATTCTTAGCAGGGATTGGTCCGAGAAACTCCATGGATACTTTGCAACCGACTGGTCGCACATGTGGTTACCCTACAACGGTAAACCGAATCAAATAAAGGTTGAACGAGAGTTACACCAGAAGTACATAGTAACGGAATTAGAGGGAGAAAATGAAGCAGTATCGTATAACAACAGTATCATAGGCAATTACTCGGTAGATTCTTTTCTTGGTAATTTCAATGCTCACACATCACCTTACTTGGAAAATTCAGTTTTGTCCCAAGTCGAAATTTTTTCCCAAACTGATAGTTCAAAGTGTGTTAATTTTGTAGATGAACTTGTAAATAAATCTTTGTTTTGGAAATTATATTTCGATGGCTCTAAATCTAACGAAGGAGCAGGAGCAGGATGCGTTCTGATTAGTCCAGAAGGAAACAAGACCATGCTTACGTGCAGACTCGAATTCAATTGCACAAACAATACAGCAGAATATGAGGCCTTGGTGCAAGGCCTATACAAAGCAATCGGGTTAAACGTCAAGTATCTTCAAGTCTTCGGAGACTCTGAGATTATCGTCAAACAGGTACGTAACACTATACATTGCCTATCAGGTCATTTAAAACACTATCAATCTTTAGTACAAGATTTGACTGAGAATTTCATAGCATTTAATATTTCTTCAATCCCGAGACTCCAAAACGCATGCGCAAACCTTTTGGCTAACGTAGCCTCCAGGCTTATTCCCTCCGAAGATTTTAGTCCAGATAGATTCTCAATAGAATTAATCTTTAGACCTTCCATCCCTGACAACATTACAAATTGGAGAGTATTCAATGACGATCCTGATATTGTAAATTTCCTCACTTCTGAAGGATCCTACTCCAATCAGATAATTGACGAAGACCATAACGATCGACAAATACAACAAAATAGCACTGATAATGCTATACCTAAATTGGTGGTTAAGTTAGAAGACTTATACAATTTGAAAAATCGGTTTAAAAGGTCTACCAATTCAAAGCTCTACAGTTCAACTCTGAATTACGAATTAGTAAACCTAGGAACCGATGATAAACCACAAAACGTTAATCTAGGCATCAGCCTAGTCCCCGAAGAAAAACTAGCATATATTCGTCTTTTGAGACAATATAAAAATGTTTTTGCCTGGAATTACGATGAGCTGAAGATGTACGACACTTCTATCATTCAACATACTATTCCTATGATTGACAACGAAAAACCTGTCCAACAGAAACTGAGAAAGATCCACCCCAATTTAGAAAATCAGATAAAAACTGAGCTAAATAAGTTATTAAAAGCCAGAATAATTTTCCCCGTCAAACATTCCAAATGGGTCTCCAATATGGTACTCGTTAGAAAGAAAAACGGAGATATTAGAATCTGTATCGATTTTCGGAATCTTAACAAAGCCTGTCAAAAAGACAATTTTCCTCTTCCACCTATGGAACAGATATTACAGGCAGTAGCAGGCTCAAAACTGATGTCTTTCTTGGACGGATTTTCAGGATATAATCAAGTGCTGGTGCATCCCAATGATCAGTTGAAAACCACATTCAGAACTAAATGGGGCACATATGCATATCGGAATATTCCATTTGGTTTGATTAATGCCGGCGCTACATTTCAAAGAGCCATGGACATCGCATTTAAGGGTTTAGTCACTAAATCTGTAGTGATTTATTTGGATGATATAACAGTGTACTCCAAGAAGCGAAGCGACCATTTCAAAGATTTAAAACAAATTTTTCAACGATGTTTAAGGTATGGGATTTCACTTAACCCAAAGAAATCTTTTTTCGCATTAAGTGAAGGAAAGCTTCTAGGATTCATAGTGTCAAAATCTGGTATTCACATTGATCCTGACAGAATAAAAGAAATCTCTGAAATATCTCTACCTCATAATAAAAAATCCATGCAATCTTTCCTTGGTCAAATCAATTTTGTAAAGAGATTTGTCCCAGATTTTTCACGAATTGTGTCTCCTTTGCAAACCATGATTAAAAAGAATTCAACTTTCAAATGGGGTCAAGATGAACATGAAGCATTCAACCTGATCAAACAAGCTATTATTAATGCTCCATCTTTAGCAACCCCAAATTTTTCAGAATCTTTTGTTTTATACACATTTGCCTCAGAGAAATCATATGTTGCGATTCTAACTGAAGCAAATCAAGAAAAAACAGAAGCTCCAATTGCGTTTTTTAGCTCAAATTTACAAGGTGTTGAACTCAATTATTCAGACGTAGAAAAACAAGCCTATGCTATTTTCAAAGCGGTCAAATATTTTAGACCTTTCTTACTCAAAACCCATACTAAGATCATAGTACCGTTTCCAGCGGTAAGAAATATTCTAGTACAGAAGGATATGGGAGAGAAAAGAGCAAATTGGATCACTGCTTTACAGGAATACGATCTTGAGATTAAACCAGCAAACATTGTAAGAGGTCAAGGCTTCTGCAAAATGTTGGTTGGAGCATCGAAAATCTTTGAAATTTCATCCGAACAGATACAAATGTATGAGGTAAGCCTAAACAATGCAGAATCATTGTATGCTGATATCATTTATTATCTTAAGAACGGGTATGCTCCATCACACCTGGATCACATTAAGAAAAGAGCTCTGAGATTGAAAGCTAAACAATATCAGCTCATAAATGATATTATTTTTAGAAAGAATTATGATTCTGTTCTTCTTAGATGTCTTGAAAAAACTGAAGCTGAGAAAGTTTTGCAGGAACTCCACGATGGACCAGCAGGCGGACACTATGCTGGAGATGCTACTGCACATAAAATTTTACGTGCAGGATATTACTGGCCTATGCTGTTCAAAGATTCACACAGTTACGTGAGGAAATGTCAAGTCTGCCAAACTACTGTTGGAAGACAAAAGAAGCCATCCCTACCACTACAACCGGTAAACATCGAGCAACCATTCAGCCAGTGGGGCTTGGAAATAATAGGTGAGATCGTTCCTCACTCTTCTAAGCAACATAGATACATCCTCACGGCAACAGATTATTTTACTAAATGGGTAGAGGCAGTTCCTCTCAAGACAACTAATTCTGAAAATATTATCGAATTCATAGATCAATTTATAATCACTAGGTTTGGATTGCCAACGACTTTAATGTTTGATAATGCATCATACTTTTCTGGAAATGCAATGACTGAGTTCTCACTTAAAAGAGTTCAAACTAAAATATTCGGCCAATTACTATCCGCAAGGTAATGGGTTAGCTGAGTCAACAAATAAAAACCTAATCAGGATTATTAAAAGAACAGTTGACCAGAACCAAAAGAATTGGCGTAAAGCTTTGGTAAATGCTTTATGGGCAGATAGAATAACAAAAAAAGCTTCGATCGGCACTTCCCCCTTTAATTTAGTTTATGGGAAAGAAGTGGTTCTTCCAACTCACTTAGTCATTCCCTCTTTGTCTTTAATACAATACATTGATGAAGTACCTACTTCCTCCATACAACTAAGACAAATGGAAATAATCAAATTAGAAGAGCAACGAGAACAAGCTAAGAAAACCCATGCTCATCATCAAGCACTAATAAAATCCTCTTTTGATTCAAACATAATGACCATAAATTTTTTTCAGATGGGAGATTTAGTTTTAAAATAGGATAAGGCTCATGAAGAAAAGGGCAAACATACAAAATTTCAAAAGATGTGGCTTGGTCCTTTTTAGATTGTTGAAGTCATAGGTCCATCAACGTTTGTCTTACAGGATTTAGCAGGTAGAAGGGATTCTTTGCCTGTTAATGGTCAAATCCTTAAAATATATTTTCCATAGAAGATTATTCTTCTATTTTGTAGAATAGTTTTGTTTTTTTTTTTTTCTTTTTCATAATAAAACCAGTTGTTAATAGTTATTATCGGTATTCGCGAAAAGACACCAATTCTCTTTCAGATTTTGAGCTTTTCGCTTGTATAAATATTTTTTTTTTGAAAATCTGATCTTTATTATTGACATATACAGTTAAAAACTTTAGCCTAGATATGATACTAGTTTCAACTTCAAAAAATTTGATGAAAGCAACCTTTAGCGAAGAAATTGTTTTATATCAGCACAATGAAAGGTATCAATAACAAAATAAAGATTCTTTGTAAAACTGCTGTTTTCAAACTCTATTATTGTCATCCAGAGCTTTCTTAAGGAAAACAATGATTTCCTCCCTGTTAAAGAAAATCACAGCATTCAGAGGGACAATCCAAGAAACACTATATCTCAAAGAATAAGAGGTCTCATCACGAGCCGGCTTATCATGATCACAGATATTATAACTTTGCTGACTTTGCCAAACACTGTCCATCAAAACATGGCAATGACTCAAGATTATTGAAATCAAAAGACAAGGGGTCTCATCACGAGCCAGCTTGTTCAGAAAAAGTGTAAATCAAGTGAATGACTGTGTCATAATTTGGCTACCAAACCAAGACATTGTTCTTTAAGAATAAAAAAGGAAAAAGTGTCAATATGGATTTTTCTTTGAAGGTTGTAGATAACCTTAAACAGGATAAAGGATCATTGCTGGGTAACAGGTAACCCTGTCGAGGCTATGGAGGCCTGCTGGCAGTAGAGGCTCTACCTACGACAAACGAGCATATTTTAAAGCTAGCACACAGAGAAGACTTTATTTTATCTTTACAAGACCAAGTAATGGCTGATGTAGATACAAGGACAAGCCTGAGGAAGCAAACAATTAGAATAGAAAGAGGTTGAAACAAAATATCATTGATAGAATAAGGCGTAATGTACTCTATCTGTCCATAACAAAGTTTAGATTTATGAATTTTTTTTTGTTTTGGAAGTTTTAAAAATTCAATAGAAAAGCAGAGATAACTGGTTCTTCCAAGTGAATCGCCATTGTTGTGACCACCAACAACCCCCCTCCTTCTTTAGTATTAGCAATAACACTAAAGAAGTGGGGACCCTTAGTAAAAAATTCAAAAAAATTTATAATTTTTTTTTGTATTATACTCCTCAAAAAATACATCGCACGGAGAAGAGTGAAACATTTCTTTATGAGCACAATAAAACTGCGAAGAAGCGACGCGAAATTCATCGCATCGCATACATTAAGAAGCGCCCCTAAATGAAAATCTTAAGAAATCTTCGATGGCCGATATGTGACATCTCATATCGCAACATCGCATAAACAACACACAATAACTTAACAAATTGCAACGATAAATTCGATCTGTGATCTTGCGATGAATGCGATCTTGCGATAAATGCGATCTGCGATCTTGCGATGCTGCGATCTGCGCAATTCTGCGCTAAACTGATCAGGAAACTCCGCGATGACACATCTTGATAATGCGATCCGCAATGCTGCGATGCGAGTCGCAGAAATCACCCATCTCAAATTTTCCTTGGCTCAGCATTCAAGAAAAGCTGTCCCTAAACCAAAAATTGGGCATGCGCCTTAAAGGAAATTAATGAATGTATGCCAAAGTATTCATAAAGGATATTTTTGTGTTTTTCGAAGAGTCAGTTCACTGTGGGTGTAATGATTTTATACATTCGTAGAGCTTAAAGCTTTCGTGTCAAAATTTATTATCATTACTCTTTTCCTTTGCGTGAACTGCAGGAATAAAAAATAGGAAACAACATGAAGCAATGTGCAGGAAACATCTAAGGAAAAAGGGAAAGCGTCAATGCTGGGAGAACAAAGAAGAGATACCCTCATAAACAGATACCGCATGCAACAGAAACGTAGATTTCAGAGTATTACTGAACAGATGCTGATATCAATAGGTGATTCGACACTCAAGGTCAAAAGCTCACAAAAGTAGCATATTTACAAAATTCTAAAGCTTATGCCCGGTAAAGGAAAAAGTGCTAAAGGCGGAAAACGCACCAGAAAGGCCCGAATCAAAGAACGGAGGCAGTTTTTGATGCGCGATTAGCGCCTAGCGCTAATTGCGCATCGCTAAGAAAATTGTTCAGAAAGCAAAGTCCCTAACTTGCTTAGTCATCCACGAGTCCGGAAACTGAGATAGCAAAAGCAAAGGCAATTTAAGAGGAATTTGGGTTGTTACCAAGTATATACGCAGTAAATTCGGCCAGCCAGAAGATGATTCCCAAAAATATCTTCTAGTTTACTAAAAAGTGGTGCCAGCGCTTGCTATTTCTATTTTCATAGCCCAAGCAAAAGCAGAAGACAACCAGCCGACTCTTCCCAGGCAAATGTTGCATGCTCGCAACACTAAGGAGAAAATGCAGAAATAGTTAGAAATTAGATTCAAATTTTAGAAATAAGTTTGCTTAGATAAAGGGCGGTCATTTAAACCGTATCCTAAATTTATGTAATTAAGTTATTTAGTTAGTAGTATTTAAACCCTTCTCAGGCATTTAGAGAAGGGTCCAGAAATTTGTCAAAAAATTGTCCTCAGAACATGCACTTCTGCACCCTTAGAGGAGGTTTTGATGAATGGATGGATCAAGGTTTATTAATGTTTGCATTTGATATCTGCTACTGATGTTGCACTTCTGTACTCTTGGTAGATATTAGAACAAGTAGAGATAAATCATTGTTGCTTGAAGCTTATGAGTAGGACCAGTCATAAATGGTACTTTTATCTCTTGGCCATTTCTGCTTATATTCTTAAAGTGATATACAGTTTTTAGTTGTTTATATGTTATTGCATGAATGTTTGAGTTACCATTTGGCACTTTTGTACGGTGGAGTCATTTATTTATATTTGATATATGAATAACTTATTATGCGATATGCTGTTCACAACTGTTTTGCCTAACTTTTTATGCAAAGTGGTTCATCTTAATTGATTTCCATTCTTATGATAGCTGAATGATCTTTATTACCAGTTATTATTTGAAATCTCTTTAGATCGCATAATAGAAGAAATACATCCCGGGTTAGCATAGATTAGATGTGTTGTTTTCATTAGATTACAATAGCATATAATTAGATTAGAACTCTTAGATCAGCATCATCCAACTCTGCACACACACACACACCCTTAGATTGGGAAACTGGTCCCATTATCCCCAGTCGGACCCGCTACATCAAACAGATAAGGAGCTGCCAACCAAGGTCCGGACCGGGTGGGTATCCCCCTTGTTGTCGACCCGATTTTCGGGGCTTCAACAGGACCATTGTCCAGTTTTCACGAACTACCTAGCAAGAGGAGGGCCAATGCCATTGAGACCAGAGGCACAAGCAGGGCCGAGCGCAGTGCCTGCATTATGGTGTGCGATTTGTTAGATAGGAGGGAAGAACGCTATAGATAATTGTCACCTATTACAGAAGTATATGCAGACGTCCCAACAGTTTTTCTATAATTTCTGTAGGTTAGTAGGCCATGATGAGCGTATCTGAGAAGTTATAAAATGATGATGGATCGAACTCCTACCTATAGAGTTTAGACCGAAATGATGGCCAAGCATCATTTATTGATTGTGTGATGTTGTTCCAAAGAATTTTCTTGATTTCTGACAAAGGCTTGTCAAAAGTAAAATCTTTTTCCAATGATTTCACTTTATTTTCTAATCCTTTAATCTCTCTTGTCTTTTCTGCAACACTTGTCTTTGAGAGATCATATCTTTGCTCCAAATTGGCATATTGCCCTTTTACCTTATTTAGTTCTAAAACTTGTAGTTTCAGGTCCTCCATTGATTTGATTAGCTCTTCTGTGCTCAAATTAGCAATGCTGCCCTGTGCTACTCCTGCTGTTCGTGTTGTTGTTGTACCTTTAACTGCCTTTGCTGTGACTGCTGGAATATTTGGTGCTAGAGTTGCTCCAAGAGTTGGTGGGACTGCTGTTGATACTACTGGTTTCACTTTAGGAGGTTGAGAGGTCGACTCTCCTTGTTTGTCCTTCAATGCTTTTTCAAGTGCTTATTCAGTATCATTCAGTCGTTCATTGAGCTTTAAGAGCAAATCCATCAGTTCTTCTTCAGATTTTTACTTTTTAAATTCATCAGTCTGTGGATGCCTTGAAGGTGGTAGTTTTAGTTGCTTCCTTAGAGTAGCAATATCTTCATCTTTCTTTTTTATCAAGGCTTCTGTAGCCTTTTCATCTTTTGGATCATGGCCCAATCCAATAATTATTTCTTCTAAGGATTTGATTATGTTATCTTTGGCCTAGGAGGAGGCCTTCTCCAAGTGTAATTGAGCAGTAGTGTTGTCCAAAGAATTCTGCAATCTTTGGGCCATCATTGCCTTACCAGTCAAAGTTGAGTAAATCATTTCTCTAGTTTGTTTATGCAACTCAATATGATCTAAAGGATGAATATCCTTTGCCATGACTTCAAAATTTGTTCTGAGATAATCTACTTCTGATTTAGGCTGCTGCACCTTTGGCTTGAAATAGCTCATTATCATCTTGCCTTCTTTGATGTCATAGGCTGACATCAATCTCTGTTGATTTGTAGGAGCCATATTCAAATATTGGTTATAAACCTGCAGCCTCAATGGATCATTCCTGGCTTTTATTTCTGTAAATGTTTTCTTGATATCTGAGGCATCTTTCCCTGGTGGCTTGAGAGATGATATCTCTGCACTTTTTTGCCTTTCTAGCTCCTGCCTCTGAGAGCTAGTGGATGTTCCTTCTGTTGGGAAAGTTTGTTGGCTTTCCACTCTTTCTTCCCTCTGACTATCTATATTTTCTTCAGCAAATTCCTCCTCTGAAAGGGGATTTAGTCTTTGTCTTTTTGTTCCAGGCTATCCTGAAGGTTCACTGGCAGGGGTAGTTGTTTCCCTGTCCCTTTTTTTGTTTCTTTCCTCATTTAGAGGAGTTAGCAGAACTGGAGGCTCTCCCATATTGATTTGAGTGGGAGAAGTATGAATTTGAGCCTGTTATTTGGAAGTTTCAGGCTGTTTTGACATTGTAGACTGTTCTGTGATTTGAAAGCTGGTATCTAATTCTTTGCCCTTTGATGTTCCTATGGCTGGTGTGCTTGTTTTCTGTGAAGGTTTCTGAGAGGTTCCAGCACTGGAGGCACCAACTCCTGATCTTTGAGATAACTCAAATGGTACCTGCCAAAAAGAATCCAAGTCAAGTTTTTTCTCAAGATCTTTCATAACATTCTCAATATTGACCTATTCACTATCATGCTCTACTAAGGTACCTTCCTTCCATTCATCCATATTTGCAAATTGTTCAATTTCTGGAATCCTATGGTGAATGTATGGTGATAACCTGTTTTTCATTCTCCTATCACAGATTAAACTATTAGGGTCGTATGGCCTACAACCAAAACTTTTGCGCAACTTAACGTGATCTTCTAGAATTTTCTCTGCTTCTCTCCATGCTTCCCTATCATTGCAGACATAAGGGCCTAACTAATTTTTTATTCTGAGCTGAGCATTCTTTTTGGCTTTGCAAAAATGAACCTGGTCTGTATGTATCATTTGTCTGAAATATTCCAATGCAAAGAGTCTCATTGGAACATACTTTGGTAGCTTAAAAGGGCAGAGTTCACACCCATAAATCCTGATTTCTATATGATTCTTATATGGGTACCAATCACCTATTTTGTACTGCTTGGAGAGCTGTAGGGTTCTCTTGATGTCACCACTTATTCTAGGAGGGGAAACCCCTGTCAATAAAGCGGTTGCAGGATGAGAAAATTGGTCAATGAACTCACTGTATGAGTAAGGGGAGTCATAAGATGCATGGAAGATGGAGCTCCAAAAGGTAACAGACCTTGGATTGCCTTTATTGTCAAGTTTCTTCATAGGGAAAGGGAAGTTCTCTGACTGATAATACAAAATAAGATGATAACTGAAAGTGGTGTATTTAAAGACTCTTTCATTGTCCAGTCTCAGGAATTGATCATGAATTTTGTTGGCAATATAGGAGGCATAGTCATATTTAATAGCAGGGGGTTGTCCAGGAGTAAAAATTGACAACAACACTAAGGTTACATCATCAACATACTCACTGAAGTTGAATCCCATGATTAAGGCTATCATATCAACAATGAGCTTTCCTATGTTGATAAAGAAAGTCTGCAGATAAGGAGGTGGGCCTTTAGGCTGATGTTTAGGGTCCATGAAAATCTGACAGATGCGAGTCAGTTCTGACTGAGACAACTGGGAATATTTCTCAAGTAAGTATCCCATAGAGAGGGGAGTGAGAGCTTGTTCAGGGGAAAATTGCAACATTTCATTAATGGATGCAGCTGTTATGGGGAAAAGGACTGTTTGACTTGGGGACAAGACAACTCTAAGATTAGGATCATAGTTTGCTCGGCATTGATGAATTAGATCAGAGAAAACATGGACTGAGGGGAGAAAATACCTGGGAAGGTTTGATTCCCACGGTCCTAAGATATCTGAGCCATTTTGGTATTGGTTCTAACTTGGCAAAAGACTTTCAAGTGGTTCGTGTCAGTGGATAAGTCCCTTATCTGAAAGTCTTTATCTGCAAGAGGCAGATAGTCTAAGTCTTTATGAGGGGCATTCATGGGTGTAACAGACAGAGCCAATGTGGTTTCCATTTTTGGTTCTTGTGGATTCAGAAATGGAATTTGGGTTTTCTGTGAAAAATAGTCAAAACAACAGGTTTGGGAACCTATATAGTGAAACAAAGACTGAATTTATCGTGAAATTGGTCTTTTTCTGTGGAATATTTAGTGTAAAACCAAAAATTGCAGGGTTTTGGTGGAAATGGGTAAATATCTATATTGGGGAGGTGAACAGTGCAATGGCAGGATGGATAACAGGTTCTGGACGGCGTCGCTGCAAATTGTTTGACCAAGTGGTAGTTGAAAAGCTTCAACGGTTGACTTGGACGTTGTTGTTCATGGGAACAGAGTTTGTCGTATGAAACAAGGAAAACGACGTTTCATCGGTTTTATTCACAAAATCAGGGTTGGCAAGGGTTTATTTTTATTCGAGGGATGATGTCAGCACGACATGACACTTTGTCGTATGTAGAGGGCAGTAAGCGGTATATGATCGCACCACTTTTGGGATCGGGTGGTATTTGGGTGGGGGACAGCGATCCCACTGATTTCTCGATGCGTAGCAGAGGTACGGGAGGGAAAACACTTGGTGATTATGCGTTAACGTGCGGTTACCAAGGGGGGTGCGATATTGATAATGACCATCGGATGATGGGGACGGGATCGAACAGTGGACGGGAAGCGGGGTACGATGGAACTTTAACTGCGGCAGGCCCGATTTAATTAATAAGTTAATAAATCATATCGGGGTGATTGTAAATGGCGGGGAGGTTCTTAATTAACCTTAGGGGTTAATTAATTCCTTTTTTGGAGCGGGAAGATTAGGTTATTAATGAATCTCAGGTTAATCCATTAATCCCTTTTTAATTGTGTTTATGGTTATAATTAACTGGGGTGGGGTATATAATAATTCGGGGATTTTAATATATAATTAAATAGTACAGGAAAGGGTGGAACTTTATTTGGGAGTTATATAATATGCATTAAAAGTTAATATGACATAAAATGAGAGTAAGCGCTAAATAAAACATTAGAGAGTATGTTTAACTTAGGCTTAAGTGAAAAAGGGATTTATGTAATATTGTGTCATTTTCCTAAGTAAAATGGGATTTTACTTTAGGAAAAAAATTATGGGAATGAATGAATGATGATTTTTAAGTACTTTAGGCTTTTAGATTATTCGGCCAAGGGTCTGGTCCCTCCAAAAGTCAAAGAAATGCTCTGAGCCCCTTTAATTTTCAAAAGACCTTAATACTTTAGGGGGAATTAGTGAAATCTTTAGGGAAAAATGTGAGGGGAAGTTAATTATTTGACCTTGTCCAGCTTGAACTGCTTTCAAGTGTAATGTCTACCTTGCTCTCGTGATAAAAGTGAAAATTGAGACATTCAGAGACATTATCCATCACAAGTCATTCTGCAACATCATCTACCTACCCTACCTACTTTAGCTTGACATTTTTTATTCTTTATTAGGGTGCACTTGGACTAGCAAACCCTTATCACACTTTTTTTTTACATATAGAAATCTATCTAAGTCTAGCCTTATTACATCCAAGGGCTCAGATTAAATTGTTGAGCTCCTTTTATTCACTCTACCTATTTACTTATCTGCCAAGATTAAACAGTTTGGTCATATTTTATTCTCTATCTCTAAGACATAAAAATTGAAAATATGAACCAGTCAAGTTTAAGCTGTTTGACTGCTCATCAATTATGGCATAAGTTACAAGTTGTACACAATTTGCTCATTTACAGAAAATGAAAAAGTAGTGGCATTTAGACTTGCACACTTTCCTTGGTCTTTCTTTTGGTGGGGTTCATTTCTTCTCATTTTTTTTTGACCATTTTATTCTTTTCACCCTTTGATTTTTCTTTTAGGGTATACCCTCTTAACATTTTTTAAATTTTTTGATTTTTTGACAATATGGAAAACCTTTGCAACAAGGAAAGGTATGAACATATTCATAGCTCATCAAGTCAATCATGAAACATGACACCTATTGGTATAGGAGCATAACACTGGCTCCACTTGGGGATGGCTTTTCATGGTGGAAAGTCAAGAACAACAGGTCAAATAGCCTCTGAATGATTTTGACTGAACTCTGAATTCTTCTTCTGCTTGTTGCTTTATTGTATGTATGACAGTGACATTTCTGAAGCTTAGGGCCTTCTCTTCGGGCTTCAACTCCAGTAAGTTACTATCCAATCCAAATTGCGACATTACCAAGGATATAGTATGTACATGTTAAAATTAGAATACATTAAAAAGTTGGATCAAAGTAATGTTTCAACATCCGACCATTAACTGGCCCTTCTTATGTTTTTGTGCCATCCAAGTTCTTCAAATAGTAAGTATTGTTTCCTTGTAAGACATGGATAATAAAAGGTCCTTTCCATAGGAATTCAAACTTCCCATGTTTTCCCTTATCCTCTCTCCTGGAATCCCATCTTAAAACTTTGTCTCCAAGATAGAAATCTTCTGCCTTGGTTCTTTTATCAAATATTTTCTTGAGCTTCTCCTGCAACACTTTGGATCTTTGATATACTTCCTTTCTAGTCTACTGCAAATAGACAGTTTGGTTAATCCTCCTTTGAATATTATTAGGCTCCACCTGAGCTTCTTGAAGTAATTTCATTACAGGAACTCCTAAAGATGAAGAAAATATAGCCTCCATGTCATAGACTAACTCATAAGGACTAGTTCCAATAGATTTATTGGTGGTGAGTCTGTCTGCCCATTGTGCATTTGTAAGTGTCTTGTGCCAATTTTTCTTATTCTCTTCCAATAATTTTTTAATAATATTAATTAGGCTCTTGTTGGAAGACTCAGCCAGACCATTACTGTTGGGTCCCTATAATACTAGTGATTACCCCATTACTATTGTAGTTATACCCCTTATTTATATTGTTGTGCCCCCATTACCCCCATATTGTTATTAATGTGCCCATAGAATCCCTCTATTGTTATTTTTGTGGCTTTATATTATTATTGTTGGGTCGGCTGGATTATATTGTGACTCCATAGACTCCTATATATAGAAAGGAGGTTTTGTTATTTCAATCATCCAAGAATTGTTCATTTATGTAATGTAAAGGAGGTTGCCCCCTCGAAGAGGCTGAATTCTAAGGCGTGGATCTCTCTTTTCTATCTTTTTGTGAGCTGGTTTCATAACATTTGGTATCAGAGCTTTGGATTCTAGGGTTTCGCTACTCCAAACAGGTCATCGAGGCATTTTCACTATAACGTTTTTTCTGTGACGTTTCAGAAGTCACAAAAAAAACCCATTTGAGAAGAAACCGCGCTGAACCTTGGATCCGAATTTCAGAGCTTTTAGCGCGATGTTTTCGGAGATATGATCTCAGGAAGTTGGTCTTTTTGCAGACTCCTGAATTACACTCAAAACAGGTGACCTGGGGAAAATCGTCATAACTTTCTTTCTGAGCATCGGATTGAAATTTTGTAAGAAGCTACAGAAAGAGGACTAAATGTAGTTTTCTTTTATATATTTTGCAGAGTCAAAGGTTGAAACAGTGACACGTGGCACTTCATACAAGTTCACTCTACTGAACTAGTCTATAATCAAGTCACTGCGGGAGATTGTGCATAACTCTTTCTTGGAGAATCCAATTTGGTTCAGACTAGTGGAATTGGAAAGAGGACACAGAAGGCTACTACAGGTCACAATTTCAGAACTAGATGATTCGAAATTACAGAGATACATCAGATTCAATATCAGGCTTCTATAAAGTAAAAAAAAGGTGTGTAGTTTTTATTTTTTATTTTTGCATAAGCTTGGTTTGAAGGAATTCAAAGGGCCTACTAAAGCATTATTATCGATAACTGATGCCCCAAGGAAAGAAAATGCAAACACCTAGTAAGGAACCTGAAAGCTCTAGCATGACTCATGAAGAAGAGGAAGAAATGCTACATGATATATCAACAAGAACAAGTGCAACAAATGTCACGCTCACAAAAGCTAACAGATGCTAAGATAAATGGCGTGGAATCTAAGATAAAGGGCATGGAAGCTAAGATGGACGATTTTAAGATAGATTTGAAGACAGATTTGAAGAAAGACATGGCAAATTTGAAGACAGACATGGCAGATTTGAAGACAGATTTGACAAATTTTCTACAAGAGATACTTACTAATGGTGAAAAGGTTGTAAAGGAAGCTCATGATGTGAACAAAAGTAATGTTAATCATGATTCCATAGATTCTAATGTTGGATCGAAGACCCACCATATTCCAAAAATCGATATGAGGAAGTTTGATGGCAAGGATCCCGCCACATGGATATTACAGATGGAGCAGTTCTTCGATCTCAATAATGTGCAAAACACACAAAAGGTACGTATGGCAACTTTATATTTGGAACCAATCAATTTGTATGGTATCAATGGCTTTGCTCTCGTAAACAATTTATCACTTGGGCAATTTTTATGGAAGAATTGATAGCACATTATGAGGATACAAAAAGCAACACTTTTTTTAGCCAATTGATAAGTCTCAAACAAAAGGGTTCAATAATGGAGCACATTGAGGAGTTCCAAAAATTGAACATAAGGGTAAAAGATATTCCAGAGCAACATAGGATTGATGTGTTCATAGGGTCTTTAAAGGATAATATCCAACATGATGTTCGACTTTGGGAACCTGATTCATTAGAGAAGGCATTCAGGTTAGCAAGAAAAATGGAAAGCAAAATTATGGCAACCAGGAAGCATACCACTCACAACTATAAAGACGGAACGACAATTGCCCCTAGTCTTCCACAACCTATAAGGTTGACACCACAACAATTGGAAGAAAAAAGAGCAAAAGGGCTTTGTTATAGTTGTGATAGCAAATACACTAAAGGTCATAAGTGTGCTGAGAAGAAATTAATCTACATAGATTGTGAAGAGGAAGAAGAAAAGGAGCAAGAAAGGTCAAAAGATGAAGATATACTCCAGGAACAAAGCCTAGATAAAGAACAAATAAATCCAACCATATCTTGTAATGCATTGGCGGGAATTACCACTCCTCAAACCATCAAGATAGAAGGACAAATCAAGAAGAAAAAGGTGATAGTGTTGATTGATTCAGGAAGCACCCACAATTTTATTCATTGTAGGGTAGAAAAAGAATTGAATTGCTTCCTATATCCAGCACCAGAGTGTCAAGTGATGATTGCAAATGGAGGAACAATAAATTGCTCTGGAAAGTGCCATAATATCAAGCTATCCATGGGAGAATATGTATTGACTAGCCCAATGCTTTCCATTCCAATGGGAGGTGCTGATGTTGTACTAGGAGTTCAATGGCTACAATCCTTGGGTACAATAGCTTTTAATTTTCAAGAACTTTTCATCAAATTTTCTGTGGAAGGAAAGGAAGTTGAATTAAGGGGTATTGCAGGGAAACCAGGAAAGATAATCAGCTCTAATGGTATGACAAAGCTTCTAAAAAAGGAGCAAAGGGTTGTAATTGCACAATTATGTTCGCTAGATGTTTCCACATTAGAATCATCTATTTCTCCAGAACTCCAAAAAGTCCTGGACAATCATTCCAAGGTATTTGAGACTCCCAAAGGTCTCCCACCTATGCGTGATCATGATCATGCTATTCATCTGATTCCAGGAAGTGTTCCTCCAAACATCAGGCCGTACAGATATCCCTATGTCCAAAAAAGTGAAATTGAACGTATGGTTGCAAAAATGCTAGAGGCTGGTATAATTCAACCGAGTCAAAGTTCTTTCTCTGCTCCAGTAGTATTGGTGCACAAGAAGGATGGATCATGGCGCATGTGTCCATATTATAGGGAGCTCAACAAGCTCACTATTAAAGATAAGTTCCCCATTCCTGTCATTGATGAATTACTGGATGAATTGCATGGATCAATTTACTTCACCAAGTTGGATCTTCGTTCAGGATATCATCAAATCAGAATGAAGATTGAAGACATTCCGAAAATGGCATTTAGAACTCATGAGGGTCATTATGAATTTTTGGTCATGCCTTTTGGCCTTACCAATGCACCTTCAACATTTCAAGGTTTGATGAATTCAATTTTTAAACCATTCCTTAGAAAATTTGTGTTAGTATTTTTTGATGATATACTTATCTACAGAAAGTCTTGGAAGGATCATGTTGAACATGTTGACAGGGTGCTACAACTATTGGAAGAGAAACAATTATATGCCAAAAGATCCAAATGTTTCTTTGGAGTCCAGGAGGTGGAATATTTGGGTCATATTGTATCTCATGAAGGAGTTAAGGTAGACCCTACCAAAATTAAAGCCATTAAGGAATGGAAAATCCCCACATCCATAAAGCATTTGCGCGGATTTCTTGGGTTGACAGGGTATTATCGCAAGTTTGTTAAGAATTATGGGAGAATAGCAGCACCTCTAACGACATTATTGAAGAAAGATGAATTTTCATGGACTCTGGAAGCAACAAAGGCCTTTGAACATCTTAAAGAGGCAATGTGCCAAGCACCGGTCTTAGCTACACCGGACTTCACAAAAACCTTTATTGTGGAATGTGATGCTTCAGGAAATGGAATTGGTGCTGTTCTAATGCAAGATGAAAGACCCATTGCTTTTGAAAGTCGTCCAATCAAGGGAAAGTTTCTAAGCAAAGCTATTTATGAGAAGGAAATGTTGGCAATACTCCATGCACTTAAGAAATGGCGACCCTACCTAATGGGAAGACACTTCAAGGTAAAAACAGATCATGATAGCCTTAAATACCTTTTAGAACAAAGATTATCCTCTGAAGAGCAACAAAAGTCGGTCACAAAGATGTTGGGTTATGACTTTGAAATCATCTACAAAAAAGGGAAGCAAAATGTGGTGGCAGATGCACTCTCAAGGAAGGATGAGGATGTGGAAGCATTGTTGTGCGCTATTTCTATCATCCAACTAGATTGGATAAATGAAGCAAGGTAGGAATGGAAGAATGACGAAGAAGTGTGGGCACTTATTCGAAAGCTACAACAAGATTCCAGTACGTCTGATACATTTAGCTGGAAAAATGATTCGTTATGGTACAAGGATCGCTTATACCTCTGTAAGAATTCCCAGCTAAATCAAAAGATTCTTATGGAATTGCACACTTCTCCCTTAGGAGGGCACTCAGGATTTTTAAAAACTTACCACAGGGTTAAGAAGGAATTTTTTTGGGATGGCCTTAAATCAGATATTCAAAAGTTTGTGGCAGAATGTTTGGTTTGCCAACAAAATAAAGTTGAAACAATTAAGACACCGGGTCTATTACAACCTTTATCCATTCCAAGCCAACGTTGGGAGGAGGTATCAATGGATTTTATCACAGGTTTACCCAAGTCTGAGGGAAAGAGTGTCATCATGGTGGTAGTTGACAGACTTACCAAGTATGCACACTTTTATGCATTATCACATCCATTTAAAGCCAGTACAATTTCTACTGCATTTATGGAAACAGTTCAAAAGCTACATGGAAACCCAAAGATTATTGTAAGTGACAGAGATCCCATTTTCACTGGAAATTTTTGGACACAATTATTTTCTTGTCTTGGTACTCAGTTAGCTCATAGCTCATCTTATCATCCTCAATCTGATGGGCAAACTGAGATAGTAAACAAATGTTTGGAAGGATATCTTCGTTGCTTTGTATCTGATAAACAGACACAATGGGTCAAATGGTTGCCTCTGGCTGAATGGTGGTATAACACTTCCTTTCATACAACAACAAAAATGACCCCATTTATGGCACTTTATGGGTATCAACCACCATCCATCACATCATATTTAAGAGAAAATTCTAAGGTTCAGGCAGTGGAACATCACATCGAACATCAACAACAAGTCCTCCAACTCTTAAAGGATAACCTCGTGTTGGCACATAATAGAATGAAACAATAGGCAGATCAACATCGCAATGAAAGAAGTTTTGATGTAGGTGATTGGGTATTCCTACGGCTACAACCATATAAGCAAATGTCCCTCAAGCAAGCTAAGAAGGATAATAAATTATCGCCAAAGTATTATGGTCCGTACAAGGTGTTGTAAAAGATTGGTACTATGGCATACAAATTGGAGCTTCCTGCAGCTTCTCGATTGCACCCAGTTTTCCATGTTTCATGCTTAAAGAAGGTTATAGGTGACAAGCTCCCAGTTCAAACAATATTGCCAGAACTTGACGAGGAAGGAAAAATTAAATTGGAACCGGAAGCAGTTATAGAAACAAGAACTCGACAGCTATGAAATCGATCAATTTCAGAGTACCTTATCAAGTGGAAGAACTTATCCGCTGAAGATTCCACATGGGAGGATGAGAATTTTATGCAGAAGTATCCTGAACTACTCAAGCGTTGAGGACAACACTTTTTTGAAGGAGAGGGGCATGTTGGGTCCCTATAATACTAGTGATTACCCCATTACTATTGTAGTTATACCCCTTATTTATATTGTTGTGCCCCCATTACCCCCATATTGTTATTAATGTGCCCATAGAATCCCTCTATTGTTATTTTTGTGGCTTTATATTATTATTGTTAGGTCGGCTGGATTATATTGTGACTCCATAGACTCCTATATATAGAAAGGAGGTTTTGTTATTTCAATCATCCAAGAATTGTTCATTTATGTAATGTAAAGGAGGTTGCCCCCTCGAAGAGGCTGAATTCTAAGGCGTGGATCTCTCTTTTCTATCTTTTTGTGAGATGGTTTCATAACAATTACCTTGAGGGTAATAGGCTGTGGAATGGCCTAAAGTGATATGGTATTTGTTACTGAAACTTATCATTTTCTTGGATTTGAAGGCAGCAACATTGTCAGTTATGATTTTATCAGGACAGCCAAATCTAGACAATATGTTGGTTTCTAGGAATCCTATAATCACTGTGTCATTGGCTTGTCTAGAAGGAATGGCTTCTATCCATTTAGTGAAATAGTCTGTGGCAGTGAGAATCCATTTGTGTTGGCCAGAAGAGGGAGGATGGATTTCTCCAATGAAGTCCAGGCCCCATTGTTGGAAGGGTTTTTTAGTGGAAATTGGCCTCAGGGGTAAAGGTAATAGTTTTCTCTTACCTTCAAAAATTTGACATTTATGGAAAGCAGTGACAAATTTCTTTACATCAGTGAACAAGGTTGGCCAATAAAATTCAGCTGTTAGGATCTTGTCTGCAGTTGATTTCCAGTAAAGGTATCCACCACAGTCTCCTGCATGAAATTCTTGGAGAACCTTGTCAGCGTCTTCTTTTAATAAACAATTTAATAGAATACCTTCATGATTTTTCCAAAAAAAAGCATTATCTAAAATACAAAACTTTGAATATTTGAGCTTTACAAACCTTTTCTTTGTTCTGGATAACCCTGGAGGAGCCTGCAAGTTTAATAGTACATAAATTATATCATCATACCAAGGTGAATCTAAGAAGGCCTGGATGATTTGTGGAGTCGCCATCTCTTGTTCATTATCCAGTTCATTAATGTCTAGGGCTTGACAATTTGTTTCAGTCATGAGCTTGGCCAATCTCTGTCCTTTTATAAGCTTTGTAGGTTTTATTTCAATATCATACTCTAATATAGTAGCAATCCACTTACCTCTTTTGCCCTCAATTCCATCTTGGGTTAAGATGTCTTTGTCAAAAGCATTTGGTACATAGGCTATCACATGGTAGTACAATATGTAGACTCTAAAGTCTTTAATAACTTTTACAAGTGCAAAAGCTTGTTTTTCCATGATTTTGTATTTTAATGGTGAATCCCTAAGTTCTTTACTAAAAAAGGCTATGGGTTTTTCACATCCTTGATCATCCTTTTGTAGTAAAACAGGTACTATGGTGTGTTCTGATGCAAATGAAAATACTATGAAGTCTCTATCAAACTTTGGACTTGTAAGGACCGGTGTTCTGGTCAAAGCCATTTTAATTTGTTCAAATGCTTGTTTGGCTTCTACTGTCCATTTAATACTTGAATCCCTTTTCAACATATTATTAAGCAGTCTAATTAATTCAGCTAAGTTAGATATGAATCTTCTCAAAAAATTGATCTTTCCTAGGAAAGCTTGAAGCTCTTTGACATTTCTAGAGTGAGGTATTTGTAGAATAGCTTCTATTCTAGCAGGATCAATTCTGATGCCATCTTTGGAAATGATATGGCCCAAAAGTTTGCCTTCCTCTAGACCAAACAAGGACTTCTTAGGATTTAAAGAAATACCATATTTTCTACATTTTAAGAATACTTGTCTAAGATGATCCAAATGTTGCTGATCTGATTTAGAAAAACAGTCAAGTCATCTAGATATATAACCAGAAAATCATGAATCTCTTTTGCAAATGCTATGTCCATTGCTCTTTGGAAGGTTTCCCCTGCGTTTTTAAGTCCAAATGGCATTTTGACATACTTGAATGTACCCCATGGTGTTGTAAAAGCAATTTTTTCCTAGTCATCAGGATGAACCAGAATTTGGTTATAGCCTGAGAACCCATCTAAAAGTGAAATCCTAGAAGCACCTACTACCCTTTGTAAAATGTGATCCATCTTGGGTAAAGGGTAATTGTCCTTCAAAGAAACCTTATTAACATTTCTTAAATCAACACATAATCTGATTTCTCCAGTTTTCTTCCTAGTAGGTACTAAATTAGACACCCACTCTGAAAACCTAATAGGAGCAATTATCCCTGCTTCATACATTCGTTTGATTTCCTTTTCAATTAAGGGAAGCAGTACAGGGTTAATTCTTCTAAGTTTTTGTTTGAATGGTTTTTGATTTTCCTTAAAAGGTATTGCATGCTGAATTATAGAGGTGTCATATGATTTCAGGTCTTCATAGCTCCAGGCAAAGACATCCTAGAATTCTCTCATTAGTTCAACATATTTGAGTTTTTGGTCAGGGGACAAAGATTTAGATAACTTTACTATTTTTGGATTTTCTTCAGTTCCCAAGTTATAGTCCTCAAGATCTGCTTTTAATGATTCCATCTTAGGTTTCCTTGGGATATCATTAAAATCAAAGAGATCTTCCAAAGGAGTTAATCCTTTAGGAAAATGATTGTCTTTTAAATTGATAACTTCAGATTCTCCTTCAATAATCTCTTCAATATCCATTTCTTTAAGGTCCTACATTTCTTTGTTGGTAAACTTTGTTGGATGAAGCATTTGAATTGCACTTTCTGTTGAAATGTCTGTTTCTATCTTATTTGTTTGATCAAACTCACTAACTGTATCTACATCTATGTTAATGCTAGAAAATTCTTCATCTAAGGTTAAGAAATTGTTAATCTTCTTATCACTATCAAACACTTGCCAGTTCTTCAAATTGTCAGGTATGGCTGGTCTATGTCTAATTTTAGCTGTGAACTGATGATTCGGTTTGAATGGTAATTTGCAGGTGCTGGTAAACATTGCCAGGATATGAGTTTGCAAGTTATGTTTTCTTGGGATTTTGGCAAGCTTAGTTTCCAGAAATGTATTGAGAATCTCTATCACTGTATCTTTGTAATACTTCAATCTGGGATCATTTGTTGAATACTTCCCTTTGATCTGTTGAATTATTAACTCAGAATCTCCAAGGACAGATACCCTAATTGCTCCTAATCTTTTGACAAGTTTAAGACCTAGCAACAGAGCTTCATATTCTGCCATATTATTGGTGCACCTAAAGTTTAATCTGTAGGCATGGCCTTCAGCATGATCATTTTCAAGATTGTGCACCCAAACTCCTACTCCTGCTCCTAATTTGTTAACTGAACCATCAAATTCTAAGTGCCAAAGAATCTCATGTTCATAATTAGTATCAGGAGTCTCAGGAATCTGTTTAATAGGGAGATCTGGTTTTTTGCTTTCTTCTGATTTCTCTTGGATATCTGATGTTTCATTGTTCTCAGAAATTTCTTGGATTTGAACACTAGACTTTTTATTTGTAATTTCTTTTGATTCTGCTGCTAAAACTTCAATTTCATTTGAGGAATCACTTTCAGCATTGTGAAGAATGAAAGAATCCATATCAGAGTGTACTGAGTAGATAGGAAAATTTTGGGGTTTCTCTTGACTACTTGCCGCATATTTCATTAAGGTTTCTCTGTATAGTTTCTTAGGTTGACCAAATACTGAAATAGTAGCATAAGACATGTCCAATTGTAGAGATCCTTGAAGCTTTGCACCCCAAGATCTCGACAATAACATGCCATACTTTGGTGGTATATCTGCTACTATTATGTCCATTAAGATTGTTTTGGCAGGATATTGAACTAGTGATACACACAAGTCTTTGATTAATCCTAAACATCTGACCTGACTTGAATCAAAAGAAAAGAGGTCTTTGTATGGCCTGGTGATTTCTAGGTCTAATTTCTCCATTACAGATTTAGGCATTAAGTTATGAAATGCACCAGAATCGAACATGGCATGATGAAGTATTTTATCATGTATGTTCAAACTTACATAGAAAGGAGGAATTCCTCCATCTACTAGTTTTCCATTCACTTCAGGGCCAAAGATTAATTCAGGCTAGTCATCAAAAACATTTACTGAGTCTTCATTCACAGACGTTTTGAGTGATCTATTGATTTGGCTTTTGTAGACATCATGTTTAGCTAATTCAGACAATGGAACAACTATTTTTAATTTGCCTACTTCATCCTCTAGATTAAAAGGTTTTTCAGTCTGAGTTCTTGTATTTCGGACAGCTGGATTCTATTTATCTTCTATATTCTCTGTGTTTTTCTCCTTTTTAGGAGTGGGGTTATGGGATGAAGTTGTTTCCAAATCAACTTCTAGAGGTTCTTCCACGTTTCCTTTAGAAGGAATAGAAGTGGAGAGTTGTCTATTATCAGGTTGATTATTGGATACATCTTCAATAATTGGATTAGCAGGGTTAGGATTTGTTCTAGAAAGAATATGTACAGGGGTAGTATTGGTCTTACCTTTGTTGGGTTGGTTGGTATCTTTCTGTCTGTTGGTTTCAAGGACATCAATTCTTCTGCTCCTCAAATTATATTTGCTTGTGAACTTCATAAATGGCTGTATCATATCCCTCCCTAAAGTCAACTGATTCACCTGACTGAGTTTGGAATTGTTTAAGAATGTGAGATTCTTGATCCTCTTGGGTCAAGAAAACTTGTTCATTGTTGAGTCCCATCAAATTAATTTGAGTATCTTCTGTCGGTTCATCAAAAGTTGAGGCTTCAGCATAATTTTCCTGGAATGGGGGCCTAATGTTTTGATCAGGACCAGTTTTTCCAGTGTTCTGGTTTTGGTTCTTCCTGAAATTTGGATTTCTCCCAGTATTGCTTGGTTGACCATCCCAAGGGGGTTTCCTTTCAATTGTTTCTACTCTATCTCCTAACTTATCCATTCCTTTAATAATAACATCCAATTTCTGGTAAAAGGCTAAGGGTTCTTCTTTCAAAGGTATCCTCCTTTCACTTCTAGCTTTAGCTCGTTTGGATATCAGGTTGGCTTCAACACTGACAGCTATACTTTGCATATCTTCTAAAGTTCAAGGAGCTCTTTCCCTAAGTTGGTATGCCATATCAGAATCAAATCCATTAGGGAATTTGATCAATGCCAAATCTGGAGGAGGTATGAGGTTTTGAGGAATAGCATTGTAAACATTATTGAACCTAGTGTAGTAATCTTGCACAGTTTCTTGTGTTCCTCTCTTCAGGTTTTCATATTCTGATAAAATCTAGAGAGGATCTTTCTTCTTTTCCCACCTGTTCAAGAATGTTGTATAAAGATCTTGTAGGTCATTGATACTATTTGCAGGGAGGGCTCTAAACCAGGTTCTAACATCTCCAGTCAGACTTTGAACAAATATTCTCATTCTGACATCATCTGTATCAATTTCGTATATCTCAAAGTAGTTTGTCATTTTTTTGGTATGTTGTTGTGCAGTGTAGGTACCAGAGCCATCGGAAGGAGTGATTTTACTTTGATAATCTTGGGGCATAGCCCCTAGATTGGCTGGTAATACCAGAGGAGTATATCTGTTTGCCATTGCAGTAGATAGGGTTGAAACAATAGCTGGGGTTGGTCTTGGAGTGGTGGATGGAGGGGTGGAAGGGGTGGCTTGAGGTTGGGATGTCTGAGGTGTTGATGATGAACTTGGAGAGGCTGTAGTGATCACAGAAAGGTTTGGTGTTCCTTCAGAGGTAAGCTCAGATTGAATGGAGTTCTGCAAATGTCTGTCAAGATGTGAAGTGACAACCTCAAGTTGTAAATCTTCAATAAATAATGGGTCATGAACTGTGTGGGCTAACCCAGAATCAGAAAAGGTTACAAATAAAGAGGTCTCAAAATACTCATCAAAGGATTCGTCCTCAAGGTAAATCCACTTCACAGGACAGGATCTTGATCTGTATAGAGGCCGAGAACTAGCAGAACTTTCTTGGCTTTCTTGTCTCCTAAGAATCCTAGGAATCAGATTAGGATTTTCAAACACAGGTGGTGGATTTGGATCAGGATTAGCTCTGGTGTAATGAGTCCTTTCTGAAGCCAGGTTTCTAGGTGTATTTTTTATTTTTCTCTAAATGGGTTTGACAATACAACTTCAACAGTCTCTTTAAGAGGCTTTAGATATGGGATTTGAACTTTCTTAAAGACTTATTTGACAAGAGGAATTGATCAAGTATTTGAAACCAGATGTTCAATCCATAAACTAGACCGGAGATAGACTGAAGTAGCATTCATTTACTTATGCACTTGCAAAGCAAGAGCAGTTCAAAGGCTACGTGGAAAACCTCAAGCTCCATCTGTAGTTTATAAAGTAACAGCACTAATAATAAATTTTCGTTCCCCAACGGAGTCGCCACTATGTTATCACTCAGATTTTCCTTGAAGTTGTTGGGAAGAGGAAAGGGGTTCGAGGTAACCACAAACCAACTTTTAGATACAAAGTCTAGCCAATCTATATCTAGAGAGGGCTCTCTCTTTATGATTTAGCTTGGTTTTGAAAGATATTAGGCTAGTTATGAAATTTAGGATTTTTGATTGAGTTTGGGTGGTGAGATTCAATAGCAAAGGGGTAGGACTGAGTAGTTTGGGACATTGGGCTAATGGAGTAAAAAATATGGCTTAAATAGATTTGGTTTCTTAACAAAGGATGGTTTCACAGAGCAAGATGGTCAAACAGGGAACAAATAAAGACTTGGGATAGATGGAATGGACTTCAAATTGGATGAAAAGAAGTTAAGAATTCTTCAATGTATTTGAAAAGAGGGAACTTTGAATGATTACTAATAAAGAGCAGTTGAGTATTCTTTACCAAATAATCAAAATGAACGAACTAGAAAATATGAGCAATTAAGATTTCACTATTTATCCTAATTCAGAAGAAAACATAGAGAATAATAATGATTGAAAACAGAGTGCAATCAAACATATTCCGAATTAATCTTTTTAGTTTATCATTTAGATATGAAACATAGATGATATAATAAACAAGGAAAAATTTAAAACATAAGGTATAGAGGAATTATTGATCCGATGTTTGATTCGAGAAATCTGTGGAAAGTCCTTTGCATCAATTATTTATCCAACAAGCGATACAAAAGTTGGTACAACATCACTTTATTCCAAAATAATCAATATTACAACAATGTCTAAGAATCCACCCTCAATACTCGAATTGAGGGAGTATTTATACAAAAAAATTTACAAAAAATATCTCATAACAGAGTGAGATATATTCTAGGATGACTATGAATAAGTTACAAGAAAATAGAGACAACTGGTCTCGAAGATAGGAGAAAAGGTAAACTGATGTTGTGTTGTTCCTATTCTCGCTAAGTGTGCTGGAGGCAGGCCCTATGATTTGGCTTGCTGCTGTCTTATTAGTAACTCTGTGCTGGCTGCCCTGTTTTGACTGATACTCTTTACCTGTTCTGATACACTTTGACCTGTTTGATCTTTGTTCATCTTTGTTCATTACTTACTATAGTAAATAACCAAAATTTACATTTTACCAAGGATAAATTTACAAAATTTCCAATATGTCTTCCCACCATTTTGGCTCTGGCAATCTGTGTTTCTGAAGTTTCCTCAGGGTCTCATCAGTTTCTGTATATCTGAAAAAGGTAGGCTGGATTGGGAACAAGTGCTTTATCTCATGCTCAACATAGAACAAGTTCTCCAGACTATCATAGAGAACTCTGCCTGTAGGCAATGCTTTTGTTCCTGATGCACTTGTTGATGAACCTGCTTGGTTGCCTGCATACTGATCCAATTTCTCCACATAGTCTTTATGAGTCATTAGTTTATCATGAATAACTAGAGGACTTGGCAAACCTTTACTCTGCAAAACACTAAATCTCTTCATGAAGGCATTGATTTCTTCCTACATGTCATGGCACCTTCTCTCTAAGTTCTGCATCAGAGTTCTTTTAGTAAAAACCCTTTTAATCTCCAAAATTGTCCCTGTTCTATCTTGAATGCCCAGCTCTTCAAGCTGGTACTTATTCCTGGTATTTAAAAACTGTATGAGATTATTGGCTTCTTCAGGCATATTTCCTAGTTCTGCCCTTGTCTTTTGAATTTCTTCCTGAGCTAGTTTCACTAAATCAATTTGTTCAAAAATTATCTGAATTGATGGCCAAGCATCATTTATTGATTGTGTGATGTTGTTCCAAAGAATTTTCTTGATTTCTGACAAGGATTGTCAAAAGTAAGATCTTTTTCCAATGATTTCACTTTATTTTCTAATCCTTTAATCTCTCTTGTCTTTTCTGCAACACTTATCTTTGAGAGATCATATCTTTTCTCCAAATTGGAATATTGCTCTTTTACCTTATTTAGTTCTGAAACTTGTAGTTTCAGGTCATCCATTGATTTGATTAGCTCTTCTGTGCTGAAATTAGCAACGCTACCCTGTGCTACTCCTGTTGTTCCTGTTGTTACTGTACCTGTAACTGCCTTTGTTGTGACTGTTGGAATATTTGGTGCTAGAGTTGCTCCAAGAGTTGGTGGGATTGCTGTTGATACTACTGGTATCACTTTGGGATGCTGAGAGGTCAACTCTCCTTGTTTGTCCTTCAATTCTTTTTCAAGTGCTTGTTCAGTATCATTCAGTCATTCATTGAGATTTAAGAGCAAATCCATCAACTCTTCTTCAGATTTTTGCTTTATAACTTCATCAGTTTGTGGATGCCTTTAAGGTGGCAGTTTTAGTTGCTTCCTTAGAGCAGCGATATCTTCATATTTCTTTTTGATCAAGGCTTCTATAGCCTTTGCATATTTGGGATCATGGTCCAATCCAATAATTATTTCTTCTAAGGATTTGATTATGTTATCTTTGGCCTAGGAGGAGGCCTTCTCCAAGTGTAATTGAGTAGTAGTGTTGTCCAAAGAATTTTGCAATCTTTGGGCCATCATTACCTTACCAGTAAAAGTTGAGTAAATCATTTCTCCAGTTTGTTTATGCAACTCAATCTGATCTAAAGGATGAATATCTTTTTCCATGACTTCAAAATTTGTTCTGAGATAATCTGCTGTTGATTTAGGCTGCTGCACCTTTGGCTTGAAATAGCTCATTATCATCTTACCTTCTTTGATGTTATAGGCTGACATCAATCTCTGTTGATTTGTAGGAGCCATCTTCAAATATTGGTTATAAACCTGCAGCCTCAATGGATCATTCCTGGCTTTTATTTCTGTAAATGTTTTCTTGATATTTGAGGCATCTTTCCCTGGTGGCCTGATAGATGATATCTTTGCACTTTGCTACCTTTCTAGCTCCTGCCTCTGAGAGCTAGTGGATGTTCCTTATGTTGGGAAAGTTTGTTGGCTTTCCACTCTTTCTTCCCTCTAACAATGTGTATTTTCTTCAGCAAATTCCTCATCTGAAAGGGGATTTAGTCTTTGTCTTTTTGTTCTATGCTATCCTGAAGGTTCACTGGCAGGGGTAGTTGTTTCCCTGTCCCTTTTTTTGTTTCTTTCCTCATTTAGAGGATTTAGCAGAACTGGAGGCTCTCCCATATTGATTTGAGTGGGAGAAGTATGAATTTGAGCCTGTTCTTTGGAAGTTTCAGGCTGTTTCGACATTGTAGACTGTTCTGTGATTTGAAAGCTAGTATTTAATTCTTTGCCCTTTGGTGTTCCAGTGTCTGGTGTGCTTGTTTCCTGTGAAGGTTTCTGAGAGGTTCCAGCACTGGAGGCACCAACTCCTGATCTTTGAGATAACTCAAATGGTACCTGCCTAAAAGAATCCAGGTCAAGTTTTTTCTCAATATCTTTCATAACATTCTCAATATTGACCTATTCACTATCATGCTCTACTAAGGTACCTTCCTTCCATTCATCCATATTTGCAAATTGTTCAATTTCTGGAATCCTATGGTGATTGTATGGTGATAACCTATTTTTCATTCTCCTATCACAAATTAAACTATTAGGGTCGTATGGCCTCCAACCAAAACTTTTGCACAACTTAAGATGATCTTCTAGAATTTTCTCTGCTTCTCTCCATGCTTCCCTATCATTGCAGACATAAGGGCCTAATTGATTTTTTATTCTGAGCTGAGCTTTCTTTTTGGCTTTGCAAAAATGAACCTAGTCTGTATGTATCATTTGTTTGAAATATTCCAATGCAAAAAGTCTCATTGGAACATACTTTGGTAGCTTAAAAGGGCAGAGTTCACACCCATAAATCCTGATTTCTGTATCATTCTTATATAGGTACCAATCACCTATTTTGTACTGCTTGGAGAGTTGTAGGGTTCTCTTGATGTCACCACTGATTCTAGGAGGGGAAACCTCTGTCAATAAAGCGGTTACAGGATGAGCACATTGGTCAATGAACTCACTGTATGAGTAAGGGGAGTCATAAGATGCATGGAAGATGGAGCTCCAAAAGGTATCAGACCTTGGATTTCCTTTATTGTCAAGTTTATTTATAGGGAAAGGGAAGTTCTCTGACTGATAATACAACATAAGATGATAAATGAAAGTGGTGTATTTAAAGGCTCCTTCATTGTCCAGTCTCAGGAATTGATCATGAATTTTGGTGGCAATATAGGAGGCATAGTCATATTTAATAGCAGGGGGTTGTCCAGGAGTAAAAATTGACAACAACACTGAGGTTACATCATCAACATACTCACCGGAGTTGAATCCCATGATTAAGGCTATCATATCAACAATGAGCTTTCCTATGTCTGTAAAGAAAGTATGCAGATAAGGAGGTGGGCCTTTAGGCTGATGTTTAGGGTCCATGAAAATCTGACAGATGCGAGTCAGTTTTGACTGAGACAATTGGGAAGATTTCTCAAGTAAGTATCCCATAGAAAGGGGAGTGAGAGCTTGTTTAGGGGAAAGTTGCAACATTTAATTAATGGATGCAGCTGTTATGGGGAAAGGGACTGTTTGACTTGGGGACAAGACAGCTCTGAGATTAGGATCATAGTTTGCTTCGCATTGATGAATCAGATTAGGAAAAACATGGACTGAGGGGAGAAAATACCTGGGAAGGTTTGATTCCCACAGTCCCAAGATATCTGAGCCATTTTGGTATTGGTTTCTGACTTGGCAAAAGACTTTCAAGTGGTTCGTGTCAGTGGATAAGTCCCTTATCTGAAAGTCTTTATCTGCAAGAGGAAGATAGTCTAAGTCTTTATGAGGGGCATTCATGAGTGTAACAGACAGAGCCACTGGGGTTTCCATTTTTTGTTCTTGTGGATTCAGAAATGGAATTTGGGTTTTCTGTGAAAAATAGTCAAAACAGCGGGTTTGGGAACCTATATAGTGAAACAAAGATTGAATTTATCGTGAAATTGGTCTTTTTCTGTGGAATATTTAGTGTAAAACCAAAACTTGCAGGGTTTTGGTGGAAATGGGTAAATACCTGTATTGGGGAGGTGAACAGTGCAATGGCAGGATGGATAACAGGTTCCGGACGGCGTCACTACAATTTTTTTGACCAGGTGGTGGTTGAAAAGCTTCAATGGTTGACTTGGACGTTGTTGTTCATGGGAACAGAGTTTGTCGTATGAAACAAGGAAAACGACGTTTTGTCGGTTTTATTTACAAAATCAGGGTTGGAAGGGGTTTATTTTTATTCAGGGGATGATGTTAGCACAACATGACACTTTATCATATGTCGAGGGCCGTAAGCGGTATATGATCACACCGCTTTTGGGATAAGGCGGTCTTTGGGCGGGGGACAACGATCCCACTGATTTCTCGGTGCGTGGCGGAGGTACAGGAGGAAAACCGCTTGGTGATTGCACGTTAACGCACGGTTACCAAGGGGGGTGCAATATTGATAATGACCGTCGAATGATGGGGACAGGTTCAAACGATGGACGGGAAGCGGGGTACAGTGGAACTTTAACTGCAGCGGGCCCGATTTAATTAATAAGTTAATAAATCATATCGGGGTGATTGTAAATGGTGGGGAGGTTATTAATTAACCTTAGGGGTTAATTAATTCCTTTTTGCAGAGTGGGAAGATTAGATTATTAATGAATCTTAGGTTAATCCGTTAATCCCTTTTAACTGTGTTTATGGTTATAATTAACCGGGGCAGGGTATATAGTAATTCAGGGATTTTAATATATAATTAAATAGTACGGGAAAGGGTGGAAATTTATTCGGGAGTTATATAATATGCGCTAAAAGTTAATATGACATAAAATGAGAGTAAGTGCTAAATAAATCATTAGAGAGTATGTTTAACTTAGGCTTAAGTGAAAATGGGATTTATGTAATATTGTGTCATTTTCCTAAGTAAAATGGGATTTTACTTTAGGAAAAGACTTATGGGAATGAATGAATGATGATTTTTAAGTAGTTTAGGCTTTTAGATTATTGGGTCGAGGGTCTGGTCCCTCTAAAAGTCAGAGAAATGATCCGAGCCCCTTTAATTTTCAAAGACCTTAATACTTTAGGGGGAATTAGTGAAATCTTTAGGGAAAAATGTGAGGGGAAGTTAATTATTTGACCTTGTCTTGCTTGAACTGCATTCAAGTGTAATGTTTGCGTTGCTCTTGTGATAAAAGTGAAAATTGACACATTCAGAGACATTATCCATCACAAGTCATTCTGCAACATCATCTACCTACCCTACCTACTTTAGCCTGACATTTTTTCTTCTTTATTAGGGTGCACTTGGACTGGCAAACCCTTATCACACTTTTTCTTTTACATATAGAAATCTATCTAAGTCTAGCCTTATTACATCCAAGGGCTCAAATTAAACTATTGATCTCCTTTTATTCACTCTACCTATCTACTTATCTGCCAAGATTAAACAGTTTGGTCAGATTTTATTCTCTATCTCTAAGACATAAAAATTGAAAATATGAACCAGTCAAGTTTAAGCTGTTTGACTGCTCATCAATTGTGGCATAAGTTACAAGTTTCACACAATTTGCTCATTTACAGAAAATGAAAAAGATTTTATTCTCTATCTCTAAGACATAAAAATTGAAAATATGAACCAGTCAAGTTTAAGCTGTTTGACTGCTCATCAATTGTGGCATAAGTTACAAGTTGCACACAATTTTCTCATTTACATAAAATGAAAAAGTAGTGGCATTTAGACTTGCACACTTTCCTTGGTCTTTCTTTTGGTGGGGTTCATTTCTTCTCATTTTTTTTGACCATTTTATACTTTTCACCCTTTGATTTTTCTTTTAGGGTATACCCTCTTTACATTTTTTAAATTTTTTGATTTTTTGACTATATGAAAAACCTTTGCAATAAGGAAAGGTATGAACATATTCATAGCTCATCAAGTCAATCATGAAATATGACACCTATTGGTATAGGAGCATAACAATATAAAAGGATAGCAACTAGTTTCGGCAATGATGGAACTGCTCAAAACATGTAATGGTCAAGAGGTTGCATAATAATACTACTCATCACAGATGTTCCTCGAGCAAGGGGTAAAACAACCAAGTGAAAGCATATGATCGGCCAAATAGATGGTGATGATGGAATGAAAAAACCAAGGCTCATCTAGAAAAAAATCAGCTGAAAAAAATGGCAATCACGAGATGTAAAGCGAGAATGGTTTCATTTTTCCACAAAATTGAAACATGAGAAAAGACACTTCTTGGATTTGGTTTCATTTTTACACAAGCTTGAAACGAAAACAAACTATGCTTGGAACAATTTTGCATGCCCCCAACATAATGACTCAATTAGAGGAGCATGCCCCCAAGCTTCATTTCATTCACTTACGAGATCAAGTGAAAGGCTCGACTGGGATTTTACGAGATCTAATCGAAGACTCAAATTGGAAGGGGATTTGTTTCATTTTATAATGATCTTGACATGGGAAAAGAACCATGCTCATGACACCTTGTTTCATTTTTTAATGAGCTTGACACAAGTAAAGGAACCTGCTCATTAGGACCTATTTCATTTTTTAATGAGGTTGACACAGTAAAAGAATTATCCTCATATCCCTTGTTTCATTTTTTAAGGAGCTTGACACAAGACAAGGAATTATGCTCCATCACAGACCAATAGAGGTCATGGCTTCCAAGAGTTTCTCATCAGATGGGAGAACAACACTCTCGAAGGGATACATGTCCAGGGATCCAATTGAAAAATCGGGTTCCAATGCCCCCAATACATGGTTTACTACATCATTTACTAGATCATAAGTAGATGTGAGCATGGAATAGGTGGCCACATAATTAACTTGTGGTGGGGGTGATACCACTTGCACATAAGAACCATTCAGGGATGATGGTTGAGCAGGAGTTGATTCAAGACCAATGAAAGTAAGTTGATCAATGATCACAATGCTTCCTTAATGCGGGAAACACACCACTCAAAAGAGGGAAGAAACAAGAGCTCCCGTGATGTAAACATAGTCACGGCCAAGGAGTATACTAAAATCCAATAGGCCTTTGACAACCATCATGTCTATATAGACAGTCTTTCCTCCCAAAGTAATAGGCAACTTAAGAAGGATCCCTAACGGTTGACTGGTTCCTCTGTTAAAATCTAACAGATTCTGGGTGACGGGGTGTTGTGGCCACCAACAACCCCCCTCCTTATCTAGTGTTATTGCTAATACTAAATAAGTGGGGGCCCTTAGTAAAAAATTTAAAAAATCAATTAGTGCTTATATTTCCTTTTAGATAAAACTTACCATCATGGACTTAGGAAAATACTTTTGAAAAATCTAAAAAGCTTAAGTTTCATGATGAAGAAAGTAAAGTCACTCCTTAAGAAATATCGCATCGCGCAAAGAATGATAGGGTACCTTCTTATGAGCCAAAAATGATAAAAAAATGCGAGATTGCGACGCGAAACTCCATCACATCGCATGCATTAATGAGCACTCACATTGGAAACCTAAAAATCGCCGACGTGCGATGTCGCATATTGCAAAATCGTAATTCGCATAAAGCACATCAACAGTAAAGATTAGGCGATATTGCGATCAAGCAACCTTGCAATAGAACATCACGATGATATTGCGGTAATGCGATGCAGCGATTTGCGATATTGCAAACCAAATCGCAAAATCTCTCCATCGCATTTGGTTCTCGCTTGTTATTCAAAAAGCTTTTTTCCATAAACCAAGAACCGGTTACGTGCTTTAATGATAATTAATGAGTTACATGCCAGTTGTTAATAAAATATGGTTTTGTGTTTTCCGAAGAGCCAGTTCACGTAAGGTGGCGTGTTTTTGCATATCCTTGGCATTTAAAGCTTTCTTGTAATTATTTATTATCATTACTCTCACCTCACTTATGAACTGCAGGAACGAAGAACAAAAGTTACACAAAGCAATGTGCAGGAAACTATGGGGAAAAAGGGCAAGGCTCCAATGACCAAAGATAGAGAAATGGTGCCCTTATACACAGACACCGCATGCAACAGAGCCAAAGATTCACAGAATTCTGCTGAGCCATCCATTACAGATCTCTTATATACAGCCATGGTTAAATGGGTACTGAACGATGCTGATATCATAAACAGACAGTTTAATGCTCAGGGTCAAGAGCTCACGAAATCATTATTTTTACAAATTTTGAGCTTTATACCCGATAAGAGAAAGAGGCGCAAAAGGCGAAAAACGCATCAGAGAAGCCCAGATCAAGGAACGGAGGTAGTTTCCTAGGCGCGCATCGTTGAGAAAATTTCTCGAGAAGGAAAGCTTCTAATTGCGCAAGTCACCCGCAAGCCCCGAAAATTGCAAGAAAGCAACAATAAAAACAAACTGGAAACAGAAAGCTAAAGAAAAGGCAGAAGCAATCCAAGGGTTAACCAAGTTGAACTGGGATTATTATTGGGCATACACGGTAAAGCCACATAGTCAGTGGATGACTCTCAAGTGTATCATCGATTTTACTGAGAAGATGGTGCCAGCTCTTGCCAATTCTATTTGCTTAGCTCAACTAAAAGCGGAAGATAGTAAGCCGACTCTACTCAAGCAAATACTGAATGCTTGCAACGTTAAGGAGCAAATGCAGAAATAGTTAGATATTAGATTTAATTTTAGAAATAGTTTTGCTTTATTTTTGCTTAGAAAAAGGACGGTCATTTAAACCGCATCCTGAATTTTTGTAAATAAGTTATTTTTAGATTTAGTTAGTAGTATTTAAACCCTTCTCATGCATTTAGAGAAGGGTCCAGAAATTTGTCAAAAACTTGTCCTCAGAACATGCACTTTTGCACCCTCCAAGGAGGTTTTGATGAATGAATGGAACAGGATTTGTTGATGTTTGCATTTAATATCTGCTACTGATGTTGCACTTCTGTACTCTTAGTGGATGTTAGATCAAGGAGAGATAAATCATTGTCGCTTGAAGCTCATGAGTAGGACTAGTTATAAATGGTACTTTTATCTCTTAACCATTTCTGCTTATGTGTTAAAGTGATATACAGTTTTTAGTTGTTTATATATTACTGCATGAATGCCTGAGTTATCATTTGGCACTTTTGTATGGTGATAGCTATTTATTTATGCTTAATGTATGAATAGCTCATTATGCAATATGTTTTTCACAACTGTTTCGTCTAACTTTTTATATGAAGTGGTTCATCCTTATTGATTTCTTTTCTCATAATAGCTGAATGATCTTTATTACCAGTTGTTATTTGAAATCTTTTTAGATCGCATAATAGAAGAATTACACCCCAGGTTAGTATAGACTTAGATGTTGTTGCTTATTAGAATACAATAGCATAGCATTAGATTAAAGTTAGAATTAGAATATCTTAATTAGGAACCGTTAGATCAGGAACATCAAATTCTACACACACACACTCATAAATTGGGAAACTGGTCCCATATCCCCAGTCAGACCCGCTATACCAAACGGATAAGGAGCTGCCAACCAAGGTCCAAACCGGGCGGGTATCCCCCTTGTTGTAGACCCGATTTTTGGGGCTTCAACATATTTGGCGCTAGAAGGAGAGCCTGAACTATGAATGGCAAGCAAATCTAAATCTAAATACCATTCTGAGAGTAAATCGCCCTCACCATCTCCCCCGACTTCTCCATTACACTTAAATCCAGAGTTAGAAGTCGCTGGAGCATCAACCGCTGCTACAAACCTTGACATTTCAGAACAATCTACTACTAAACCTCCTGAAGTCGAATCTCTGATTCACAAACTTCATCGATTTTCTATTTCTCCTCAAATATCTGATAAATCTCAAGGCAGCGTAACTTCGCAATATAACCCTGCTCATCCCCTGACCAGATTAAAGAGTGAAAAGTTTGGCATTCAACCAACCGAATTACCTCTTCCCAAAAGGAAAAGAATAAGGAAATCACCTAAAGAGTCCGATAGCGAGACTCTTTCATCATCATCATCCATCTCAACCTCTTCATCGCGAAGTCAACCATCCACTCCTCTACTTCAAGTCATTGTCCATCCGCCCACTAGAACCCCCACGACTTCTCCTCAATCATCTGCAATCGTAATATCCTCATCTTCCCAACCGCAGGGATCATCTTATACACTTTCCTCTGTTAGTAGTTCAGCAATGGCCCAAACTCCATGGAATAACCCTGGGGGAGTCTTAATGCCTGCACCCTTGAGTCAAATACCGGCCCATCCTAAGAAATGGCTGCCTAAGTTTAATCCCGAGGTAGGCATGCTAGAAGAAGAGCATATAAACAACTTTATGCTATCCATTAATCTCAATGGGGTTACTAATGAATATGCTGTTGTTCGACTTTTTCCTTATACTCTACAAGGAACAACCGGATCATGGTATTTCTCATTACCCTCTGGATCTATCACTAGTTGGGACATCTTCCAAGAGCAATTCCTGACCAAGTTTGGTGATGACAGATTTACGGCAACGCTAATCAATGACCTATCTAACCTTAGGGCTGAGTCAAGAGAGCCTATCAAAGATTTCAATTTACGTTTCAATAAAATCCTAAACAAAATTCCTACTGCTTCCCAGCCTAGCGAAGAAGTACGAAGTGAATGGTATATCACTGCTTTACCATCAAACATAGCAATCTTCGTGGACAGGGCTAATAAAACAAACTTAGCCGAAAACATGAAAGAAGCAATAACAGTAGAGAAACGTATAATAGCCCTAGAGAAGAAATCCATGATAGAGGAACGGAAATCCAAGAAAGTCACCTTCAAAGAAGATTCCAAGAAGAAACAAGCGAAAGATCCATTCGATTTGGAGGGATTGCAAAAAGTTCTGAAGACCATGTCCAATGAAATGGTTGACATCAAGAAGCAAGTAGCGGAAACTTCTTTAAAAAAGCCCTACAGAGCTTTTAAAAGAGGCCCTTCAACGGATTCAAAGCCACCCAATGCTATTACAAATGCTGAATCCGAAGAAGAGGAAGAGGAAATTGCCACTGAAGGGCAAACCGATGAAGAAGTTGTAGAGTTACAAGGAATGTGGGATTTCATCCTCCCACAAGAAGAAGATCAAGAAGTATTCCCAGTTAGCACACGAAGTAGAAATCAACTTGATCCTCCCCAGACTATCCCTAAGCCAAAGAGCGCAAGCTCTGCAATAAAGGATAAAGTCGCAACAAAGAAAACGACATCTAAAGCGACTCAAACCAGCCCAGTCCAAACAGATTCGTCAACTCCATCTAAAATGCTGATCATTTCGGATGAAATGGAGTACAATATTATAGAAGATATGAAAAAGACTAGGGCCAACATCACTCTTTACGAATTGAGCAAGTTAAAGCATCAACAAAAGATAATGTTGAAAAAATTACATGCCGTGCCAGTCGCACCTTTGCCTGCCGCTGTACTTTCTCAAGCTTGGAAAACCTCCAACTAATGCGACCAATAAGATTGATCCAACTGACATCGCTTTAATTGGAGGAAGATCGAGATCTCATACTCCCCCATTTCTCCTTATGAAATTTTCAATAAAAATGTGCATAATTGTTTAGTGGATTCTGGTGCTTCATCCAATATTTTACCAAAGTCCATATGTGCCAAATTAAATGTTCAACCACAGAAATCCACTGTGCGCATAGTTCAGCTAGATCGATCTCAAGTCGAAGTGATTGGCGAACTAAATCAAGTAACCATAAGGTTGTCATCCAACCCAAAGGTATGTCAAGTTATTGACATTTTAGTTGCTGATATTCCAGAATTTTATGGCTTAATTCTTAGCAGGGATTGGTCAGAAAAACTTCATGGATACTTCACAACTGACTGGTCACACATGTGGCTGCCCTACAATGGTAAACCAAATCAAATACAAGTTGAACGAGAACTACATCAGAAATAAATAGTAACAGAGCTAGAGGGGGAAAATGAACTAGTAGCATATAACAATAGCACTATTGGCAATTACTCAGTAGATTCTTTCCTTGGCAATTTTAATGCTCATACGTCACCTTACTTAGAACATTCTGTTTTGTCCCAAGTCGAAAATTTTTCTCAAACGGATAGTTCAAAATGTATTAATTTTTTAGATAGTCCTGTAAATAAATCTTTGTTTTGGAAATTATTTTTTGATGGTTATAAATCTAATGAAGGAGCAGGAGCAAGATGCGTTCTAATTAGTCCAGAAGGAGATAAAATTATGCTAACATGCAGACTCGAATTTGATTGCACCAACAATACAACAGAATATGAGGCTTTAGTCCAAGGGTTGTACAAAGCAATCAGGTTAGACGTCAAGTACCTTCAAGTTTTCGGAGACTCTGAAATTGTAGTCAGACAGGTACGTAATACTATACATTGCTTATCAGGTCATTTAAAAAATTATCAATCCTTAGTTCAAGATTTGACTGAGCATTTTATAGCATTTAATATTTATTCAATTCCCAGACTCTAGAATGCAAGTGCAGACCTTTTAGCTAACGTAGCTTCTAAGCTTATTCCTTTAGAAGATTTTAGTCCAGATAGATTCTCAATAGAATTAATCTTTAGACCATCTATTCCTGATAACATCACAAATTGGAGAATATTCAACGACGATCTTGATATCATAAATTTTCTCACATCTGAAGGATCCTACTCCAATCAAATAATTGACGAAGACCAACATGATCGACAATTGCAACAAGATAGCACTAACAATGCTATACCTAAGTCGGTAGTCAAGTTAGAAGACCTGTACAATTTGAAAGATCGGTTTAAAAGGTCTACCAATTCAAAACTCCAAAGTTCAACTTTGAATTACGAATTAGTAAACCTAGGAACCGATGCCAAACCACAAAACATTAATCTAGGTCTTGGCCTAGCCCCTGAAGAAAAATTAGTGTATATTCGTCTTTTGAGACAATATAAAAATGTTTTTGCTTGGAACTATGATGAACTCAAAACATACGACACTTCCATCATCCAACATACTATTCCAATGATCGAAAATAAAAAACCTGTCCAACAAAAGTTAAGAAAGATCCATCCCAATTTAGAAAATTAGATAAAAACTGAACTCAATAAGTTATTGAAAGCCAAAATAATCTTTCCCGTCAGACGTTCTAAATGGGTCTCCAATATGGTACCTGTTAGAAAGAAAAACAGAGATATTAGAATTTGCATTGACTTTCGAAATCTTAACAAGGCCTGCCAAAAAGATAATTTTCCCTTACCACCTATGGAACAGATATTGCAGGCAGTGGCGAGTTCAGAATTAATGTCTTTCTTGGATGGATTTTCAGGATACAATCAAGTGTTGGTACATCCTGATGATCAATTAAAAACCACATTCAGAACTAAATGGGGCACATATGCATATCGAAAGATGCCATTTGGTTTGATTAATGCTGGTGCCACATTTCAGAGAGCCATGGACATCGCATTCAAAGCTTTAGTCAATAAATCTGTAGTAATTTATTTGGATGATATAACCGTGTATTCCAAGAAACGAAGCGACCATCTTAGAGATTTAAAACAAATCTTCCAACGGTGTTTAAGGTATGGAATTTAACTTAACCTGAAAAAATCCTTTTTCGCATTAAGTGAAGGGAAGCTTCTAGGATTCATAGTGTCAAAATCTGGAATTCACATTGATTCCGACAGAATCAAAGAGATTTCTGAAATATCCCAACCTCACAACAAAAAAGCCATGCAATCTTTCCTTGGTCAGATCAATTTTGTAAAGAGATTTGTTCCATATTTTTCACGAATCGTGTCTCCTTTACAAGCCATGATTAAAAAGAACTCAAATTTTAAATGGGGCCAAGATGAACACAAAGCATTCAACCTGATCAAACAAGCTATTATTAATGCTCCATCTTTAGCAACTTCGAATTTTTCAGAGCCTTTTATTTTATATACATTTGCCTCAGATAGGTCATATGCTGCGATACTCACTCAAGCAAATCAAGAAAAAGCGGAAGCCCCAATTTCTTTTTTCAGTTCAAATTTACAGGGCGCTGAATTAAATTATTCAGATGTGGAGAAACAGGCTTATGCTGTTTTCAAAGCAATCAAATATTTTAGACCTTTTTTACTCAAAACCCATACTAAAATTATAGTACTGTTTCCAGTGGTAAGGAATCTTCTAGTACAGAAGGATGTGGGTGAGAAAAGGGCCAATTGGGTTACTGCCTTACAGGAATATGACATAGAAATTAAACCAGCAAACATTGTAAAAGGTCAAGGCTTTTGCAAAATGTTGACCGGAGTGTCGCAAATTTCTGAAATTCCATCTGCAGAGGTACAAATGTGCGAGGTAAGCCTAAACGATGCAGAATCATTATACGTTGATATCATTTATTATCTTAAGAACGGGTATGCTCCTTCACACCTCGATCATACTAAGAAAAGAGCTTTAAGGTTGAAAGCCAAACAATATCAGCTCATAAATGATATTCTTTTTAGAATAAATTATGATTCTGTTCTCCTTAGATGTCTTGAGAAATTTGAAGCTGAAAAAGTTTTGCAGGAACTCCATGATGGGCCAGCAGGCAGACACTATGCTGGAGATGCTACCGCACATAAAATCTTGCGCGCAGGCTATTACTGGCCCACGTTATTCAAAGACTCGCACAGTTACGTGAGGAAATGTCAAGTCTGCCAAACTACTGCTGGGAGACAAAAGAAGCCATCCTTGCCACTACAACCAGTTAACATTGAGCAACCTTTCAGTCAGTGGGGATTGGACATAATAGGTGAGATTGTTCCTCACTCTTCTAAGCAGCATAGATATATCCTTACAGCAATAGATTATTTTACTAAGTGGGTAGAAGCAATTCCACTCAAAACGGCTAATGCTGAAAATATCATTGAGTTCATAGATCAATTTATAATCACCAGGTTTGGATTGCCTTCCACTTTAATGTTTGATAATGCATCATAATTTTCTGGAAATGTAATGACTGAATTTGCACTTAAAAGAGGATTCAAACTTAAATATTCGGCCAATTATTACCCACAAGGCAATGGATTAGCTGAGTCTACAAATAAAAACCTAATCAGGATTATCAAAATAACAGTTGACCAAAATCATAAAAATTGGCATAAGACTTTAATATATGCTTTATGGGCAGACCGAATAACGCAAAAAGCTTCTATCAGCACTTCTCCCTTTAATTTAGTTTATGGGAAAGAAGTGGTTCTTCCGACTCATCTAGCAATTCCCTCTTTGTCTCTAGTTCAATACATTAATGAAGTACCAACTTCCTCCTTACAGCTAAGACAAATGGAAATAATCAAATTAGAAGAACAACGAGAACAGGCTAAGAAAACCCATGCTCATCATCAAGCACTAGTAAAATCCTCTTTTGATTCAAACATAATGACCAGAAAAGCTTTTCAGATGGGAGACTTAGTTTTAAAATGGGACAAGGCTCATGAAGAAAAAGGGAAACATACAAAATTTCAAAGAATGTGGCTTGGTCCTTTTCAAATTGTATAAGTCATAGGTCCATCAACGTTTTTGTTACAGGATTTAGCAGGTAAGAGAGACTCTTTGCCTGTTAACAGACAAATTCTCAAGAAATATTTTCCATAGAATATTATTCTTCTATTTTGTAGAGTAATTGTTTTTCTTTTCATAATAAAACCAGTTGTGAGTGGTTACATTAGGCATTTACGAATAAGAAACCAATTCTCTTTCAGATTTTGATCTTTTCGCTTGTATAAATAGAAAATCTTTTGGAAAATTGATCTTTATTATTGATAGATATAGTTAAAGACTCTAGCCTAGATATGATACTAGTTTCAACTTCATAAAGTTTGATGAAAGCAACCTTTAGTGAAGAAATTGTTTTATGTCAATACAATGAAAGGTATCAATAACAAAATAAAGATTCTCTGTAGAACAACTATTTCCAAAAACTCTACTATTGTCGTCTAGAGCTATCTTAAGGAAACAATGACTTCCTCCCTGCTAAGGAAATCACAACTTTCAGAGGAACAACCCAAGGATACACTTCATCTTGAAGAATAAGAGGTCTCATCACGAGCCGGCTTATCATAATCACAGATATTATAACTTTCTGACTTTGCCAAATACTGTACACCACAACAGGGCAATGACTCAAGATTGTTGCAATCAAAAGACAAGGGGTCTCATCACGAGCCAACTTGTTCAACAAAGTTATAAATCAAGTGAATGACTGTGTCATAAATTGGCTATCAAACCAAGACATTGTTCTTTAAGAGTAAAGAGAAAATCAAAGCAATAAGTGTGGATGTGGATTCTTTGAGAGTTGTAGGTTGCTTTAAGTAGGATACAGGATCATTGCTGGGTAACAGGTAACCCTGTCAAGGCTATAAACGCCTGCTGGCAGCAGAGGCTCTACCTACGACAAATGAGCATATTTAAAACTGGTTTACAGAGAAGACTTTGTTTTATCTTTACAGACCAAGTAATGACTGATGTAAATACAAGGACTAGCCTGAGGGAGCAAATAATCAAAGTTGAAAATAGTTGAAACAAAATTTCATTGACAGGTTAGAGCATAATGTACTTTATCTTTCCATAATAAAGTTTAACTTTCTGAAAATTTTTCTGTTTTGGAAGTTTAGAAAATTCAATAGAAAAACAGAGATAACTGGTTCTTCCAAGTGAATTGCCAATTGTTGTGGCCACCAACAACCCCCCTCCTTATCTAGTGTTATTGCTAATACTAAATAAGTGGGGGCCCTTAGTCAAAAATTTAAAAAATCAATTAGTGCTTATATTTCCTTTTGGATAAAACTTACCATCATGGACTTAGGAAAATACTTTTGAAAAATCTAAAAAGCTTAAGTTTCATGATGAAGAAAGTAAAGTCACTCCTTAAGAAATATCGCATCGTGCAAAGAATGATAGGGTACCTTCTTATGAGCCAAAATGATAAAAAATGTGAGATTGCGACGCGAAACTCCATCGCATCGCATGCATTAATGAGCACTCACATTGGAAACCTAAAAATCACCGATATGCGATGTCGCATATCGCAAAATCACAATTCGCATAAAGCACATCAACAGTAACGATTAGGCGATATTGCGATCTTGCGATATTGAGATCAAGTAACCTTGCGATAGAACAACACGATGATATTGCGGTAATGCAATGTAGCGATCTGCGATATTGCAAACCAAATCGAAAAATCTCTCCATCGCAGTTGGTTCTGGCTCGTTATTTAAAAAGCTTTTTTCCATAAACCAAGAACCGGTTACGCGCTTAATGATAATTAATGAGTTACATGCCAGTTGTTAATAAAATATGGTTTTGTGTTTTCCGAAGAGCCAATTCACGTAAGGTGGCGTGTTTTTGCATATCCTTGGCATTTAAAGCTTTCCTGTAATTATTTATTATCATTACTCTCACCTCACTTGTGAACTGCAGGAACGAAGAACAAAAGTTACACAAAGCAATGTGCAGGAAACTATGGGGAAAAAGGTCAAGGCTCCAATGACCAAAGACAGAGAAATGGCGCCCTTATACACAGACACCGCATGCAACAGAGCCGAAGATTCACAGAATTCTGTTGAGCCATCCATTGCAGATCTCTCATATACAGCCATGGTTAAATGGGTACTGAACGATGCTGATATCAGAAACAGACAGTTTAATGCTCAGGGTCAAGAGCTCATGAAATCATTATTTTTACAAATTTTGAGCTTTATACCCAATAAGAGAAAGAGGCGAAAAAGGCGAAAAACACATCAGAGAAGCCCAGATCAAGGAATGGAGGCAGTTTCCTAGGCGCGCATCGCTGAGAAAATTGCTCAAGAAGGAAAGCTTCTAATTGCTCAACTCACCCGCAAGCCCCGAAAATTGCAAGAAAGCAACGATAAAAACAAACTGGAAACAGAAAGCTAAAGAAAAGGTAGAAGCAATCCAAGGGTTAACCAAGTTGAACTGGGATTATTACTAGGCATACACGGTAAAGTCACATAGTTAGTGGATGACTCTCAAGTATATCATCGATTTTACTGAGAAGATGGTGCCAACTCTTGCCAATTCTGTTTGCTTTGCTCAACTAAAAGCGGAAGACAGTCAGTCGACTCTACTCAAGCAAATACTAGATGCTTGCAACGTTAAGGAGCAAATGCAGAAATAGTTAGATATTAGATTTAATTTTAGAAATAGTTTTGCTTTATTTTTGCTTAGAAAAAGGACGGTCATTTAAACCGCATCCTGAATTTTTGTAAATAAGTTATTTTTAGATTTAGTTAGTAGTATTTAAACCCTTCTCATGCATTTAGAGAAGGGTCCAGAAATTTGTCAAAAACTTGTCCTCAGAACATGCACTTTTGCACCCTTTGAGGAGGTTTTGATGAATGAATGGAACAGGATTTGTTGATGTTTGCATTTAATATCTGCTACTGATGTTGCACTTCTGTACTCTTAGTGGATGTTAGATCAAGGAGAGATAAATCATTGTCGCTTGAAGCTCATGAGTAGGACTAGTTATAAATGGTACTTTTATCTCTTAACCATTTTTGCTTATGTGTTAAAGTGATATACAGTTTTTAGTTGTTTATATATTACTGCATGAATGCCTGAGTTATCATTTGGCACTTTTGTATCGTGATAGCTATTTATTTATGCTTAATGTATAAATAGCTCATTATGCGATATGTTTTTCACAACTGTTTCGTCTAACTTTTTATACGAAGTGGTTCATCCTTATTGATTTCTTTTCTGATAATAGCTGAATGATCTTTATTACCAGTTGTTATTTGAAATCTTTTTAGATCGCATAATAGAAGAATTACACCCCGGGTTAGTATAGACTTAGATGTTGCTGCTTATTAGAATACAATAGCATAGCATTAGATTAAAGTTAGTATTAGAATATCTTAATTAGGAACCGTTAGATCAGGAACATCAAATTCTACACACACACTCATAAATTGGCAAACTGGTCCCATATCCCCAGTCGGACCCGCTATACCAAATGGATAAGGAGCTACCAACCAAGGTCCGAACCGGGCGGGTATCCCCCTTGTTGTAGACCCGATTTTTGGGGCTTCAACATAGGGACAAGCTAATGAGAACCCAAAGCTTTCTAAGTAGTTGAGGAAAGAATACTAATAGATGCACCCTCGTCTACGACTATGCTAGGTACGGCCATATGGTAAGCATGTACTGTAATATAGAAAGGCACATAAGATGGAAGGCGATATCCTTCCAGTTGATTCCAATCAAAAGAAGTGACTAAACTACTCGGAGGGGGTGTTGTAGGAACATGAGAGCTACCCTCTTGCTCGATGGGAATAGGAGAAATGCTCTCATGCACCTCGAGAACAGGAGGATTTCCCTCTAGTTCATTCAAAACTGAAGAAACCAAAAGAACCTTAGCAGTAGGAGGTTCACCCTCTACCAGAAAGGTACGGTTAACTGAAGGTGGAGTCAATTCTACCATTTTCTCAACCAATGGTTGGTCGAGAACAAACTCACGAGACTCACTTTCAGAGAGAGCAGGATGGTTTTTGATCAATCACCTGATCAACTAGTGAAGTATTAGGGGAAAGCTTTCGATAACTAGTTGGAAGACGAGGCTGAGAAGTTGTAAGGTTTTCCAACTCTTTGGAAGCTTCATCCATTAAAGGAAAAAGGTGAATGGGATGATTACCTTCACACAACTTATAGGTAAAATTGACTTTTCCATTTTTCCCATGGGATTTACTACTTGAAGGTTGATCACCAACATGATCGCCAGAGGCTGATGACAAAGCTCGATGTGAACCTGTAGACCACACTTCTAAGACCTTGGGAATACCATCACATGTTCGAAGAAGGTGGTCACCCTTACATAAAATGCAAGGGAATTTTACTTTCTAGGGTTGGTTGGAATACTTTTCTTCTTTAGTTTCATTCATAGCAATGGCTGCTTGGTTACCCCCTTTTTTATTTTACTTCTTATTCTTCTTCTTCTTAGCTTCCTAGTTACTAGAATCCATACTTTCACCAGGCGAAGAGGAAGAACGAGGTGAATAAATAGGTGAAGAAGGTGAGGGGTCAAATTTAGGGTCAACATGAGGTTGATGTTGTTCAGGTGGAGGAGAACTTGGTTGAAAAGCAGTTTCAACACTCAGAAATACTGAGGTCAAAAAAACCAAACCAATAGACCAATGGTCAATCCAAGAAGGGAAAATGTTGCCATATAGGGAGCACCAGTGTTTTCAAAAGAAGGAAAAGGACTAGGATTCCTGCCAGGGGGTTTCCTTGACTGGTAGGCTCAGGAAATGTTGCCATTGGTATCAACCTAGGATATGCTAAGGAGTATTTCCATAGGAAGGATGTTATTATGTGGACAATTAATTTTAGAATTTGAAACCAAAAATTTTCCTTTTCATGTTTTAAGAGTTGATAAAAGGACGAAAAGGTGACTCTAGTCATTTTTTTTGGTTTAGTGAGCTTGAAAGGACAAGTGCTTGATGATATTTTCAAATCTAAGGAGTCTAAAAAGATCGAAATGACCACTCAGGTAACTCTAGGAAAAAGGAGTACCAAGTAATCGTGAACTGCAATATACACCTCAGCAAATAAATTTACCAAGGACTTGACGTATGTGCAGGTAATCTCCCTGAATGTTGTGTTCGATGTATCACACTTACAGGGAGGCAAACTTAACTTCCTATGGATAAAGGTTTGCAATCTATGAGGGTCTCCCTTTATATACTCGACGGTACGGGGAGCACAAGTCCATGCTAGAGTTGTCTAATGCAAAAGCAAATGACAACTATTAAGTTTTATAGATGTAGGAACACATCTCTAGCCTAGACCACTAAGTATGAACATTAATGTTTCAAATGCTCCTTATATTAATTGATAGATTTTAAAGTTTATCTTCAATTAGGTTTTGTTTTGGCCTTAACGATGTCACTTGAACACCTATAATGCAACTATATGAGAAAAGGAAAACTTTTCATTTCAGTGAAAGCTAGACTAATCAAGGGAAGAAATTTCAATCAATAATGCATCAAATAAAATGCATCATGCAAAATTCCTTCCACTAACTTTCACTTTCATCTTCCAAATTCCAAAAATATCCTAAATGCAACTTTTTCGAAAGAAAAATGATTTTACTTTACTAAGATGCACTTATATGAATTATGCTTTTCTTTTCATTTTGAATGATTTGATGCACCTAATACAATTTTTTTCTTTCAATCATCGAAAAATGTGATCTATTTTCAATGATGAATCTCAAAAAATAAATTTTCAATGCAACTAATCTAATGCATTTTCACAAAAAGTAAATTTCGAAATACAAATGCAAAACGATGTTTTCAATGATTCCCACAGAAAACAACAATCAATCAATCAACAAAACAAACATCTCAATGACACCAACAAGCAGCAAGTGATGACCAATTGACTAGAAACCCTAGAACTCAATCAAATTTCATTTCAAAGCCAATGAGACAAATTTTTCAAATTAATCAAGGCAATCAATCAAAACATTGACAAGTCCAAGCATACAGGATGGGAAAAGACCTTAGGGGCCAAGGCACACTGTATTCTTAGGAAGAAACCTAAAAAATTCTCACATTTAAGGATCATCGCTACTTTATATACCCAAACCCTTGATTATCGCTATTTTTCATAGGCAAATCCGTGATGGCATCACTACTTTGTATAGAAAAAGTAGTGATGATTTCAGCGCGACCAAATAATGAAGAAAAAAATTCATCATGACTGTAAAGGTAAAAACCACGATGCCATCGTGACTGTTAAGGCTAAACCCGCGATGGGCGAGGAATATGGGAAAAAACTAAAAATATTCCAAGAAACAATCCAGACTTAGCACTCTAAGGCAGTAATCAGTGATGGTATACACCCAGACTGATGCAGACAAGCCGAAAAATCGATGGTTGGTCAAACTAGACAAAAGATCAGGGTGAAGGATTGAAAGGAAAGGATCATAGGCTCCCCAGTGGAGTCACCATTTTGTTGACAAGGTTAATCCTCTCTGTAGACAGAGACGACCCCTGTAGCCTAATGAGTGGGTCTAGAAGCTGAAGTTGCAATCAACTAGACATCTTCCTAGGTTATAATTGAAAAGAAGAACAAAGGAGATGGCCTACCTCGTTCTGGTGCTATTCCAGTTTCCTTTGTTGAGGACCTTGAACCACTTGTGTCATGGACTTGTTCCTGCTTCTATTAGTGTTTATGTACCTTCACAAGTGATCAAGAGATAACAAAGCATGCCAAAACAAATAGCAAATCCAATAACACCCTACTTAATTGATCAAGGAATGTCGAGCTAAATGATACATTAACATATGCATTTTGGGAAGATGAACCAACAGTTGTATATTATTAGGAAATAAAGGGAAGCTTACAACCAAAGCCTTGATGTTGAAAGGCTCTCTTTAAGTGGTAATCCAAGTCCAAGCCACGAAATATCCAAGCACTCCTTCTCCAAGTCAAATGAGTAGCCTCTAGGCAGAAGCATAGCATAAGGGTGCAAATAGACATAAACCAACCATTTGGGAATGTGAGAGGATGAATTTATAATCTAGGCAAGGGAGTTAGGACTTATCCAAAGATAGAATTAGGCCCTCATCTCAAGAAGTTAGCTCATATGGATAATACCAAGAGGCCAAGTTGGGAGAATTCGACCTAATCTACATCGAACAACCTCCAGCTCACCACTTTGGAAGCTTCTAGATCACAAAGCTTCTCATCCTGTTTGCGAAAATTTCCTTTTTGGGATCATCATGGGTAAATGAGCAAACAGTGCGATGCCATCATGGGACTAGTATAGTGCAACATGCGATCATCGTTGTTTTAAGCCTCATAAGAGTGATGGTTCTCAAATTAGGGTTTAAGAGCTATTTCCTTCAAGGGAAGCTCAAGGCATTTTCCAATGAATGTTTTAGGGAGGATCTAAACTGCATATCTGAATGAATACACTACATAATGGTCATGTTTTGGGCACTTCAGGGTATGTCATAGGGAAGTGCAGGAGGTGTGAAAAAATATTGTGTAACAAACCTTCAGTTGCTAAAAATGGATCCCTAAAATCTAGGGATTCTTTTTTGTTTTTCAATAAAAGCAGCCCATACATGCAAATCAATAATGGTCAGTCACGGGGGAACTATTCAATATGGAAGCACATGCAACAGACTGCAAGCATGCGGATGACTTCTGCGCAGTTTTTGGGTTGAGTGGCTTTAGCTGCCCCTTAGGCTCTGCGCAATTTCTGGACTGAAGCCCTGGCTGTCAACTAGAACTACGCAAAATTTGAGAGCAATCCCAGTGATGGGCTACTCTGCGCAATTTCCAGAGGGAAGCTTTCCTAGTTTCTCTGTGCATTTCTAGGGAACAACAAGCTGCCTTGATGGTCTGCGTAATTTTGGAGAGAAAGGTTGGCGCCCCTCCAATTCTACACAATTTTCCAAGTGAGTACAACAACCAAAAAATGACCAAGTTTTGGAAGATTGGTAGGGAGGCTCCAAAACGAAGATAAGGCAAAATTTTGGATGGTGGTTGTAGCCGCTACAACAGAAGGTAAGAAAATAGCACGCCTTTCTAAAAGAAATAGTTTCCATGGGACCACACAAGTTTGAATGTATCAATTTTATACACTCTAGAGACTTCCAAGTTCTTTTAGAGAAGCCCCCCTTGTGTTTCTTACCAAATATGCACCCTTCACAAATATCATCATCAATGTTTATATAATGAAGGTCATTCACCATGTTATTCTTCCTTAACAATACCAAATTCTAGAACTTCAATTTTCCCATTCTCAAATGGTAAAGCTTGTTATTCACTTATTTTATAGTCTTCATACTAATAAGTTGTTTGAGTTAAAAGTGAGCTTGAAAATATCATATTAATTCATTATCCTCTTGCTACAATTGTTTGCATAACTTATTCATGATTAAACACTCTTACTATCAAATAGTAACCTGTAGTTTTTCTCCATCATCTATCCTATGTAAAGTAGGTTCTTCCTCAATATCAATGTCAACAATGTATCATCAAAAAACTTATTATTTCTATTTAATGTTAGTATTTTCATTATACCTCTTTAACTTCTAAAGCACTATCATCCTCAAATATTATTTTACCAAAATAATTGTCATTTATTCTAGTAAACAACTCCTCTTGAGATGTCATATGTGTTGAAAATCCTGAATCAATATATCATGTGCCATCATACTTTATATCAATAACTTGTCATTTTTGGTTTCTTCAACAACAGTATTAACACCTTTATGTTCCATATCAAGCAATTTTGCATATAAATATTTCTCATCATTACTAAATTTGTTACAATAATAACATTGTACTCCTTGCATGTCTTGAGATCCATCTCATCCTCTTCCTCTTACACAATACCCTTCTCTACTTTGTCCCCTAAAATGTCTTGTACTTCTTGTTTTTCCTCTTGAAGTGGATGCATTTACCTATTTTGTTTTAACTATTTTGATTCTAAGAACTTTGATTATGATATTGTCCTCTACTTCTTCCTCATCCACTAAACCTTATGGACAAAGCATTTTCCATGTGCTCACTTCTAGTGTTTTCTATAACAATAAGAAAATAACCACTTGATTAATCAATTTTCATTGTATTTATATATTTAGATTCCATAATATTGGTGGAAGGATTTTCAAATATAGGCACAAGCACTTCTTAAAATATTCTCAATCACCCTTCTTTATGGAACTTCTTTAGCCAGTGTCCTCATTTGACTAACAATATCTTGTATTTTAGTTATATAGTTATTCACTAATTCATTTGCATTCATCTTAGCATTTTCAAATTTTCTTCTTAATGATTGCAATTTAGTGATTTTTTCTCATTCATATGTATTTTTTAAAGATTCCACACTTGTTTGGATGGTTTTGTTGTGCTAATTCTTGGAAATGTGGATTTATCAAATGCACTACCTATAAAATAAAGTGATTTATTCTCCATTTTTATATGTTTTTTTAAATATTTTTTTCCAACATGATCCAATGCTTTATAGTCTTAATATAAAGGCATAACATACCCTTTATTTACAAGTTCACATAAATATTTAATAATGAATATGGGTCGCATTCTTTTGCTCCAATAGAGATAGTTTGTGCTTATGAGTTTTGGTAACACAATTTTACTTTCTCCATTGAAAATTAACAAGTGAGGATGCAAAATCAACACAAGTTATCTCACTTCAACTTGGAGCAAGAACAACTATCCCAAAATAGAACTCATCCACCACTAGAAAAAATATTTTTTATTAATTTTGGGAGGAGAAAACAATTTGTCATGATGCAATTACAATAAGAGATAAATTGTTTTATAGAATTAAAAATTATTTGCTCAAGATATCCCTCATTGAGATATGAGAGGTAATATGTCTTTTTTCACTTGTCTTAGGTAATATACATTTTTAAACATAGGCCAAAAAAAAATTGTTTACAAAATATTTCCACATGCACTATTCAATCCAATGAATTGCATTCAAGCACCTAGATATGTCAAACTTCAAAAATTATACCTCCCATATTAAAAACATTTAATAATGTGCAAAAGGAAATTTACCTATCATACCTATTGGTTGATAGAAGATAGAAGTTGTGCGCTTTAAGAAGAAACTATTCCAAGATGAGAGCCAATTTCAAAAACATCCATATGCTCTCCCACACAAGCTAAAACAATCTACATTGAAAAAATATTTTCTAAATAAATCCAAAACCTTTGATCAATATATATTCTTTAAAATTACACATGCTACAAGTATGCAAGAAAATCACTCCACATTTTAAATTATCTCATTATGCTTCTCCCGTGCAGATTCCTACTCTTTTATCGACATCAAGATGGTTTCTAATTGGGATGCATGGATGTCCATCTTGCAACTCTACACTTGGGCTGAACAAGCAAGACCTATGATCAATCTTTGTATTCCTCATTTAGATATGAATTCTACATTATAAATCTCATGTGCTCGTCTTGTCTTAGTATACTGCAGGTTTACTCCTTGACTTGGTCTCGATTTTGTGTCATAAAATCTACATGTAGGTCATCAACAATGTGATGTGATGGTTTTTATTACACCCTGCAATAATGGCCTCATTTTTCATGCAACAATCTCCACAATTCCTTTAGAAACAAGTCTTCTCCACCAATTAAAGAATAATTCAAACAAAAATAATACATAATTAGTGCATCTTTATATTTAATACATAGTACTTTAATGGAAACTTCCTTCATAACAAAAAAAATACATCTCATTTCTCAAAATATCATGGTAACCTAGCTTTGATACCAAATGAAGAAATTAATGTGCCAACATTGATGGAGAACAAAAAAATTATATCCAGTAAAATATAGCAACTTAAAACATTTTAATTAAAAACAAAAATGTGTATACATGTATACATGTGTAAGAGTTATCACATGAAATGCTTAGCTCCTATAATCACTCAACAATCTCTTCACAATTCACTCAAATAGTTTACCTGTCTCAAAATATATCTTCAATATATAACAATACTAACAACAATTAGATCTAAATTTATACAAATGAATCACTATTCCAATAGATTTTAGAGGGTCCAAAACTATAGCATAAATCAAAAGTTGGGGGATTGTAAAAACACTAGCTCTATCCATCATGTAACAACTTTTGAGAGGTGTTAAAACCTTTTCCACCAAGTGAGAAATGGGTTTTGTTCCTATTGTAGTAATTTGTGTTCCATGGTTGAGCAATCAAAAGGAGTAGGATAATGGAGTACAATAGAGGAAGAAGATGACCTTGTAGCAACCTATATCATGCCACAATGTTTAATTGTTACATGTGAGTTGTTATTTTCTTTGCATTTACCTTATATACAAAGAATTAAGAAGTTAAAAGCATAATCCTTACTTTTTGGTATAATTTTTCCTTCATTTTTTATCCAAAGTAAATATTGTGTCCATAGTGTTTTGTGGTTTGATTTTACCATTATACATTTCCTCTTATTTCTTATCTCTCATTTTATGGATGTGAGAAATATGTCTCTAATCTTATATCATAATTATAAGTAATTGCTACACAATGGAATAAAATATCATTGGATTTGTATTAGAATATTAATTAATTATTTTGATAAATGGTCCATTGGAATATCCAAGAAAATTTATAGATCATAGTGGTTTTCTTTGGTTTTGGGGGGAATAGTTGTATCTCACTAGACTTGGGAGATCTAGATGATTGGAGAACTACAATTCATGGATCCCAGGGATAGACACAAGGAAGGTGAGTAATTGATCCAAGTACTAAATGTGGTAGAATATCATGTAGATATATACTTGACAATCAATTAGAGGCAAGATTTGTGAAGTTACAAGTGTAAGTATTTGAAATTTCTAAGAGTATAATAATATTAATGATCACCCTAAAGACAAATTTGGACCCTATGAAGAGTGATTAACATCGAATAAGGAGGACTATGGCTCTCATGAAAAACTAACAATAAATAATATCTTGAGAAAGAAAGGGAAAAGTCCATCAACACATCTTCCCAACCTCATGAGAAATTATCAACCTCAAAATGTATCATTTTTACAAAGGTGTTTTTCATTCTTTTGAAAACATAAAACAATTCATATATAAACATAAAAAAAGTGCATAATAGTAAATTTGTTGACCTATTAGATTTCATTCTCACTATCCAAATAATGCCCAAAATGGAGATCAAGGTAAAATATTATGGAAATGCTACAAAATACTCTTTTCAATATTTTGAAAACTAAGAAAAATGTGTAGAAATTGAAAAGACTCATAAATTAAAGTTGTATATCTCTTAGATATCCTTCCAATGGTCTAAAGAGCACCTAAAATGGATATCAAGGTAAAAAAATAATGGTAAAATTGTCAAAAAACTCCTAAATAGGATACATTTTGAGGTTGGTAAGTTGTTTTACTCTATTCAAAGTGTAAGCTAAAGTTGATATCAAGTTATATAAAGTTGAACCTTATTTTGTTAAGTTGAATTTTTTGTTGTAACGAATGGAAGTTTACTTCAAGTTTCTTAAAGTAAGTGAAGAATGAAAAAATTGCATTTCCTTACAAAATCTAGAAGAACATGGTCACGAGACTTGGTGTGATATCTATATAAAGATGCTTACAATAGAGAATATCCACTAATAACTAAATGAGAAGCATTTGAAAACCTCATTAATTCCCAAACTATCCCATTGAGTATGAGGAGAACTAGAGGCTTCAATGGCACTTCTACCAATAAAGAAAGAAAAAAATGATAATAGCACACAACCAAGTTCAAAACATAATTCATTTAATTGGCAATATATCCCAAGAGTCCAACTATAGTCATCACGTATTTTGGTATTATTAACCAAATTTTGGTTACTTGTATAGTTTGAATAATTTTACTCAAATAAATTACTATTTCATTATCATCCATATAATTCATGCCATCATATCATTATATGGCTATTTTTTACCTCATTGAGCATGCTCAAAATCATTAAATGACCATTTTTTAAGTGGCACAATTTTCCTTTATATTCTATTTTCACCATGCAAGAAATTCCTCGATAATCATATAATCATTTGAATTAAAAAATGGATAAGGTTTCTCACTCATAAATGCATGCATGCTTACTTGGGTGTGTTGGCGGGAAAACTTCCCTAAGTCAAGGGTTGAAAACCTCAGCAAAGCATAATAGAACAATCAACAAAGAACATTAAATCAAGCATTCCAAATATTTGAATTATAGAAATTGGACCTGTAGACCTGCAAATCAATCACAGAGGCATTGACAGAATATATAATTCAAAAATGCATGCATAAGAATATTTTAGATCATATATAACAATTCATATTATCATTCATAATATGAAAACATATATTGGGAACAAGACATGAACTTCTTTGTTTATGAATAGTAAGTAAAAGATAGATACAACCTTATCCAGGCAAAAGGCACTGACGAAGCCTTCCTCTGGATCTGTCTAGCCTGACCCATGAAGAAAACCTCTCTAATAAATTAAAGAATATGCTATATAAGGAGACTGAGCATCTCTGCAAAGGAAATCGGGGTTTCCTAGAGACTGGGAGTGTAGGAGGCACGGGAAAAGAAAACTTGAACTGGGAGAAATCAAGTATAATGTTGATATCTCTCTAGTCATATCCATTAGGCCTACCCAAGGGGTGTATATATACTACCTAAAATTGGTTATTTTAGTTAGGCCATGGGATCCTGTAGGTAGGTTCTTGGTAAAACCCATAAACCCCGCCCGAAAAATAGCATTTTAATTTAATTTTTCATATTTAAAATTGTATACACTGGTATAATGTTTTGGGACCTACGCATGTAGGCATGTTTGTGTGGAAAAAGTCATGTATGGAATTTGAAATATAATTTTTTAAAATAAATTCAAGTCTACAAGAGTAAAGGGATTTCCCAAGGCCATAAAAGAGCATCAGTTCTATAAGAGTTTTGAATGATGCTATAACAGATTCCCCCTAATATATGAGGTCAGAGGGGAACATGATGGACGAATATATTAAGTATAGAGAGAGGATTCATTTGAAAATCTAGGAGGAAAACACTAGATTCCATCCCATCAAATACATGTGGAAGGAGTTAGAAGGAAAACTCATGTCTGAGGCAAGCATATCCATGCTCAAAAGTACTAAATAATGTATGTTGATCAAGAATAATGTGGATCCAAAATGTATACATAAGTGTACAAAATGAGTTGAATAATACATAGTGGATCATCAAATCATAGAAGGATTTCTGAACAATGATGTTGTATAACTGATCCTCATAAAATTAACAAGTCATATAAGTGGAGTATTGGTACTGTATAAACTCGGATGCCAACATATAATATGTTGCTGAGAAAATTTGCAACATATAGAGCTAAGAGGTCTCATTAGCATAAAAATGAAGGAACTGTCAAGTGAACCAAGATGTTGACACAACCCTAGGTATTCACCGACCGTAGATGGTACATTTTTACGCCATGGAAATACATGAATTGAAGTCGGTCATGTGAGAAATTGTTTGATTACTGGTCATTAATGCATATCGTTAACAAACACGAGACAACTCACCAATAATGATAATGAGTATCAAGGTACCCTAGTATAATATAACAAGTGTAAATAGATGTGTTGAAGTCGAACACTTGAAATAATATACCAATCAGGAGACATTGAGGTATTCTCATTGTCGATAGTGAAGGAGTATGCCATTGATGATTGCAAACCCTAAGGTACTGAAAATAACTCTAGACCTTGTTCCCAGAGCAATGAGTTGGAGTTGATGGGAAAATATCTACTGGAAGGAAGGCATTAAGGAATCCCACATCAACCAGTGCGAGCGTAACCCATAGGCCAATAATTTGGAAGAACTCAGACGAATAAATATGAAGTAACCACCCTTAAGTACATTTTCAGCATGCACAAAATGTAGCTCTCTCATGAAATAAATCCTTTGAAACAACCTGTTAGGGTCCTATAATAATAGGATTCATAATTTTGAATTGGCTATGGTTAGTCTTGTAATATTGTACATGATTTTGCATTTTGCAGAATGTTTTCCATATTAAAAATTAAAAAATGTAAAGAGGATATGTCCTAAAAGAATAATCAAAGGACAAAAAGAAAGAAAAAAGATCAAAAAAGTGAAAAATATGAACCCCAAAAATAAATAAAAATAGATCATGAAAGTGTGCAAATTCAAATGCCACTCCTTTTGCTTTACTTTGTAAAATAAGATTGTGTACAACTTGTCAAAATGCCACAATCCATGATGGTCAAATATTTTAGTCTTGACCCATTCATGCTTTAAATTTCATGTTGATAGATAGAGAATAAAAATCTAGCCAGATTGTTCAACCTTGGAAGATCAGTAGTTAGGTAGAGAATAATAATGAGCTCATCAGTTTAATATGAGCCATTAGAAGTTGTAACGTTAGAATTAGATAGTTTTATTGTCAAAAGAAAAGGAAATAAAGGGTCATCAAGTTCAAATGCACCCAATAAATGAAGAAAAAATGTTAGGGTAAATAAAGGGTAGTTAGAAGAAGTTTTGCAAAGTGCAAAAAATTGCTAATTTAAAAGCACATTTTTCATGCTTAATCCTATGCTCCATGTGAAGGAGGAATTGTGAGAAAGAAAGGATATTCACCAAGCTTGTTTACTAATTTCCCCTCATTTCACTACACCCCCACACACTTATTTTCTAATTTCGCCATTATCCCTTCATTACTTATAAATACCATTTTCCCCTCATTTTGGCCTTTACCCCTTGGTTTCACACAATCCCCTAGAAATTACCCTTCAAAAATCATCCCCCTTCCCAAAAACCCCTTTCCCTAGTGTGAAACCCATTCCCCATTACAAATATCACCTTCCCCCATTATTAATTTCCTTTTCCCCCTAAAAACCCACAATAACCCTTTATCCTAAGTTTTTCCTAAAGTCTTGCATTATGTAATTAACATCCCCACTTCATATTTCCCCAATACCCTTTTTTGACCCACCAACCCTTGGTGTGGTTAAAAAACCCCCGCCATATAACCCATGGTCCCACCTATATTAACCATTTGATTATATTGAAAACCCCGACATTATTGGTTAATTAATTACAATTATTTGTAATTAAACCCCGGACCCCGCTAAACACTTTCCCGACTCCGTCCACGTAACTCAACTACGCGATATCCCTTCGATATCCTACCCCAAGATCCAACGATGTACAGCCATATCGCGCGGGTTCATTGTCCGACTGTTAACAGCCCGAGAGCACGCAAGATTCACGTTTTTCATTAGGCACTATTCTGCTATGGCGCGGCACCAGGTTACATCATGTGCTCACGAAAAATATTGCTCACCATCCAAAAGCGGTGCGATGGCACACAAAACCACCTCCTCGACTAAACTGAAAACTTCCCACTGTTCATTTAACAATTTCGTGCTAAAATGTGACCATTATTGGTTAAAAGGACAAAAAAACCCCAATTCACTCTTTTCATTTGTTTTCATTGTAAACCTTTGCTAAGCCATTTACTACACCTCGAACCTCTAAATGACCAATTCATCCACTTTTACCACCCGAAGATGCCGCAGACACCAAACTGAAGCAGCATATAACCAGTTCAAGCCTTAGTACCCTCTGTAGCTACCACAGAACCCAGTTTGCATGCCAAATCGCCAATTTCCAGGTATTCTTGGAAAAAAACTAGAACAAACCTTGAATTTGAAAAAATTCACAGTTATAATTGAATGGTTAATTAATTAAATTAATTAAGAAACCTTCCTGAATTGAAGAAAAACCTACTGTACATCCCAAACCCTGTTTCACAGACTGTAATTACCCTCCCACTATTCCAAAGCTTCTAAACCTCACTCTTGAAACCACTAAAAGCATAATTCAATTGAGTAAACCCAATTATGGCTTCCCAAACCTCTCTGGACATAAGACCTCTGCAAACCCCTCACCTGGATATTGACCACCTTGCATTAGCAGACAAAGACTTCCAAATTAAGGACACTGCTTCCCCTGCCTATCTACTAAAACTCCACTACTAGAGTAAAGACAATTTTTTAAACCAGAATGATGACATTCACTTGTGGGAGTCCAATTTGCCCAAGTACTTGTTCCCAAAAGTACACCAATTCCCAGAAGTCATCCACTTCTGCCAAGCTTGCTACATTCCTAGTCAAAGAGCCATTGTCACCTTGACCAGCAAGTTTTATTCACTATCACTGCAGAATACATTAATCAAATGTTGCAAGTCCAACCAACCCCAAATGAGGCCCCACTTTCTATTGAAGGCTTGATTGACCTCTATACCAAGTTAGAACTTCCCAGGATAGCCCAAAATTTTCAAACTTTCATCATAGAGGAGTGTCATACTCCAACAGATAGTCCTTGATATGTTGCCACCATTTTTTTTTAGAGGGGCAGAAAAATCATAACCATGCTCTCTTGCATTCTAGGATACACCACAGATGAACATGTGGATGAGGTTGTCATTGCTTTCCTTTCTATCCTTTGCCCAGGAAAGCCTCCCGCTATAATGTATAACTATGCTCAATTCATAGCAAATAGAATGCATGAACAATTCATCCGACTACCAAATGAGAGAGTTTTCAAGTATTCTTCAGTTTTATTTCATATGTTCTTTTACTACCTGTCAGAAAAATTCCCTATCAACATTCAGAAGTTAGACACCAAAGGCAATCCAAGGTTAGTCATCTATTGGACACCATTGATCCAAAAGTACTCCACTATATTTACTTACAAACAATTCATTGATTCATTTTTTCATCCTGTTATAAACATGCTAACCAGTAGTTATTAGCCCAGGATCAGTCAGGAAATTAAAAGGGTCTTGCAGTTGGTAAAGAACAGTAAAGTGGGAGACTGTTATCTATACTAGGACCACACAAAGATCAGGATATATGGATAACAACTAGCTCCTTATAAATTGCCCAAATACCTTCCTATGAGGATATTTGCATTAGAGTACTTTAGACAGATTATAAACTCTGACGAGGTTAATTTCCCGGCAGCTAAGAAGAAGACTCAATTTAAAGTGAAAAGCCAATTGGGCCCCTTTATTTGTAATAATAGGGAAGCTGGCACAAAGGCTAATAAGATTCTACAACAAATGAAATTCAAGAATAGTTTTATGTGGCAATATGACCCTCATGGAGTCATAAATAAACTAAGGCTCAAAGTCAAATTGGGCCCTTTCATACATCATCTCAAGCCAGACATTGAGATATTTTCCAACCAGTCTGAATGGTTAGAAAACACTTTGATAGACATGGACAATACTGTAGTTGATGTGAAGAATACATTAATTGATGTGGAAAAGCAGATTGATACTAGTTCCTTTCTGCAGGTTCCAGCCCTAGGAGAACCAATGAATATTCCTCCTCTTTTACAAACTCCAGCAAATGAAGACAGAAATGCAAAGAGAACCAAGGAAGAAGGTTCTAGTTCAGCCATGAAAACCACAGATGAACAATTTGAGATCAGTTATAGGAAGAGGCCCAAGCTTAATCCTATAACTGAACAAGAAGACACCGTTGGAATAGTGGAAATCACTGACACTGATACAATGGTGGAAAGGATCAAAGGCCCAACAGCTTTAGGAGAAACACACTAGCCCTCTACATCAAACACTCAACTTATTGAGAAATAGCTCAGCATTGAAGTCTCTTCATCAATCAGGCCTTTGGATAAAAGGAAAGATATTAAAGAAAGGTATAAGGAAATTAAGTTGAGGAATGAGACATTGAAGGCTAAAACTTATGCCCAATACTTCAAGCAAACACCTGCAAATCAAAATATATTAATGTCAGCCTTTGACATCAAAACAGGGAAGATGTAAGTGGCATTCATGCAACCTATAGTCCAGCAGCCAAGATCATCAACAGACTATAGAAAACAGATTTTGAGGTTTTGGCCAGGGATGTTCAACCCATTGACCAAATTGAGTTCCACAAGCAGGTAGGTGAGATGATCTATTCCACCATTACAAGTAAAGCTATGACTGCACACACACTTCAAAGTTCATTGGATAATATCACTGCATAGTACAAGCTGGAAAAGGCCTCCTCACGGGCCAAGGATAATAGATTAAAGTCACTGGAAGACTTGGGAATTGAGCTTGGGTATAATCCCAGTGATGTCAAATCTATAGAGAAACTGATAAAGAAAAAGAATGAGGATATTGCTTCTTTGAAGAAGCAATTAAAATAGCCTCATTCAGAGCATCCACAGACAAAAGAGGTCCTTGAAAGCCAAACTCAGCAAGAGGAGATGATGGACCTTATTCTCCAATTGAATGACCAGTTGAAAGAGATGGAGAAGGAGTTGGAAAACTTGATACAATTCAAATAGGCTAGCCTTGAGACTGTCACTACCACTGCTATTCCCACAGTCACTATAGAAATACCATCCACCTTGGCAGCTTCATTGGCTCCTACAACTCCACTGGCTAGAGAACTACTAGCTACCACAACATCTACATCAGCAACAGGTTCGACATCAGTAGCAGCCCAACCAAGTGATGAGGCAAGCAAATTGGTCAAAGAAATGGAGGACATGTCCATTCAAATTGTTGGCTTATAGGGGCCTGACCTAGGGTCAAAGATGATTTAGCAAAACATATCCCGGTAATACTGGCCCTTTTGGCAACAGTCCGTGGAGCGCAAACTGAGGTCTCACCTGAAGAAGTATGGGAGGGTGCTAGAATCAGGTTTCCGCACCCTAGAGATTTCTAATGGTTTTTGGGTGGTCCGCAGTTTGACCCTGCGTGCACGTTGCTACGCACACCTATCAGTACCTTGCAGCCTGCAATGTTGCCTTCGTGCAACCCTATTCAATGCACGATCCATGTTATTACCCAAGTTCCTTACTATTAACCTGAGATTATCTGATTAGTTAACTTATCTGTATGAGCCCAATTATACTTAATAGTGTTCAGCATTCATATAAGTGTGTGCAATAAACAAAATAGTATAAATGCATAGAAAATCATATACAAACAGATACACAGGATTTAGAATCAAACTTCTCTTTATTATTCTTCTTCTTGGGTTACAGAATCAACTTCTCCCTGCACACTCAGCTGCAGGGTCCACGCACTCAGCTGCGGACTCTACTAGGCCTATACGCACTCAGCTGCAGAGCCACTTCCTACTACTACAACCCAAGACACTTAGACTTCGTCTCTATCCGCTACTATGTTATTACATCAATCCATCCCTTCCTCTATCTCTAATTATATTTACAACTTAGAGCCTCACTCTATTTATACAATCCCATAGTCTGCGGACCATGGGTAGATCAACATGACATTACATTACATTACAAAACTTAGGGCAGACAACCTTATGACTCAATGTACATTCCGCACTCTGCGCCTGCAATTCGCAGAGTCTTACAACATTATTTGACCAAAATTTGTGCTTTGAGCCCCAAAACATGTTGTGGGGGGATTCCATGCCGAACACAAACCACAAAGATAAACAAGCTTAAAGAAAATATAACAAGTTTAGAGAAGGACAATAAGCTTGCACAGATTATGCACAAGGAAGAAGTTCAAAAGTCAACCAGGTTGACTGAAAGAATGAAGAGCTTAGAGAAATAACCAACATTGAAGGAGCCACTTGGCCAAGCTAAAGAACAGTTGTGGGTTAATATCATTGACTCTGTCAATGATATTTGGACATCCATTCAAGTCATCTTTGAACAAATTGACTTAGTCAAAGAGGCTACAGAAGCAATACAAAGAGTTAAGGCAGAACTGGGAGACATGCCAGAAGAAGCCACTAGAATAATCCATTTCCTTAACTCTAAAAACAAATATGAGTTGTAGGAGCTGGACATACTTGATAGGACTGGCACCATACTAGAAGTAAAAAAGGTGCTCACCAAGAGGAATTTGATGATGAACCTTGAAGACAAATGCCAAACTTTGCAGCTGGCTATAGACAGGTTCACGGTAAAGTTTGATGTTTTGAGGCAGAAAGGTTTGCCAAATCCCTTGGTGATAAATGACAAATTGATGCCATAGGAAGACTACAATACAAGGCTAAGAGAGGTGGCAAGGGATCAGGCAAGTAATTCTTCCATGAAGGGGATGCCTACTGGAAAGGTTCTATATCAGACATTTGAGAACCTGTTTTACCTCGAGCATGAGGTAAAACACCTTTTTGTAAATAAACCCACTTTTGCCAAGTACACAAAAGCAGGTGAAATTTACAAGAGGATGGTAAATATTCAATTACCAAATGCAGACACATGCGAAAATTTAAATGACCTACTGTAAAAATGCATGGTAGAAGTGAAAACAACACAGTGAAAGAAAAGTGACAGATCAGCCAGATGAAAGAGTATCAGGTGAAAGTGTATCAGTTGAGAAAGGGCAAAGTAAAGAGAATAATCAGCGTGAAGACCAACAGTAGGGCAAAGAATAAATAGCAAAATATTAGAGCATAAATACAGCACAACCAAATAAACAGGGACAACATACAGCATTTGAACATCTGTCTCTATCTTCTTGCATGAAGATATTTCTTTCTCCTAGATTAATTCCCAAGACAGTTTGGGATATTTTGTAAACTATTTTTGTATAAATACTTCATATTCTAAGTATTGGGGGTGGATTGTTAGACATTTCTATAGTTGTATTGATCTAAAACCTAAGGGTTATTGTACCAATTTTTCAAGTCAGCATACTTGACTAAGTAATAAAGAGATTGCATTACAGGATTCATGTGTTGAGCTATTACAATGAAGTATTTTCTTTTGTCAAATTGTTATTCTCTTATGTATTTCTCAAATTTTTATTCTCTTATGTATTTCACAAACTTACATGTTATCTAAAGTGAATGAATTAACTAGAAATTTATTTCAAAATTTGTTTAAGTACACTTTGTCTTGAACAGATAATCATTTCTATGTTTTCTTCTGATATTCGGATCTGAGAATCCTTAATTTCTCTCCCATCCCAGTTGACCTCTTTCACTTCTTTCATAATCTTGTCTAAGGAACCCTTAATTGCTCCTTGGATCTTATTGAAAACCATTTCACCATCCAGCTTTAAGATCTGAAATAACTCAGCTACCTTGCCTTGTAGACACTATTTTTAGAACTTGATCCAGTGTTGTTTGTTTGATACTTGACCCCATAGCCCAATGGTAAAAGACATCTTTCTATCCATCTAAGTCAGTAATTCCACCACCAAATCCAAATCAAAACCCAAGTACAATCATAACTAGCCTAAAATCAATTAACTAAACAAAGTTAAATCATAAAGAGAGAGCCCTCTCTGAGCATTAGGAAGGCTAGATCCTAATCTCCAAAGTAGGTTTGTGGTTACCTCTATCATTTCTTTCACAACAACTCAAGAGAAATTTTGGAGTGATAACATATTGGCGACCATACTGGGGACTCAATCCTCAGTGTAATAAAACTTTAAGGAAATCTTAAATCTCATCTTTTGCCCCTTAAGGTCATTTTTTGAGTTGTTAAAAAGTTTCATAAAAACAATAAAAAATAAATAAAATTCTGGCTTCCAGGAAAACACACTATACCAGGGAAAATCTATATCCAAACCTTGCTGCAATAGTTGATAACCCTGACATAATTTTAAGGAAATAAAAAAAGGTAGAAACTCAAGGAAGTAGTAGTCAGTTAATTAAAGCAAACTCACTCCCCAAAGAATTATCAAGTTTAGAGGATATTCAGTTTGATTTGTCTTTTGAGCTTTCTTTGTTTAGAACCAAATCAAAAAATTCAATTCATGAAACTGTAATAGACCCTAATTTCATTCAGTTTGATTTGTCTTTTGAGTACTTTTGATAAACTATAAGCTTTAACCTCAACCTTGATAAGCCATATAGATGATGTCTATCTTTAACAATCAGTTGAATTAGCTTCCCTCACTACTACTGTCATTGAGATTTTTGTAGAATCTTCAAAAACTATAAATACTGCTTCATTTACTACCACCTCTCCTGTTATATCCACCACAGTTCATTCCCCTAAACCATTGATACCTCAGCTTCCTCTCCAACAGAACATCTCAAGTTCATCTACACCCATCTTAAGTCCTTCTTCTAGCACCACTACTTTGCCCCACAGTCAAACCAAAACCTCAGCCATGGCAGACAGATATGCACCTTTAGTTTTACCAGCCTAGCTACATGCCATGCCCCAAGATTACCAAATAAAAATCTTTTTGTTTGATGCTACAGGTTAGTAAACTACCCAACAACATGTGAACAAAATGACTGATTACTTTGAATTGCATGAAATCGATGAGTCTGATGTCCAAATTAGGTTATTTTCCCAAACATTGACAGGGGATGTTAAAAAATGGTTCAAACTTTTACCAGCTAATCGTATTGCAGATTTAGCTACTTTTCATAGATTGTTTATTGATATATGGGAAAGAAAGAAAAACCCTTTGCAAATACTATCTGAATATGATAACATTAGAAGATCTCCTAATGAATCAGTTCAGGATTATTGTACTAGGTTCAACAGTATCTACAATGCAATCCCTGCTAATATTAAACCTCCACCAAACCTGGCATTAATCAAATTTCATGATGGTTTTGACACTGATATGTCATACCAATTAAGGGAAAGAAACCTTGAAACATTGGAACAAATGCAAAGTAATGTTGTTAGTGTAGAAGCAAATTTATTAGCTAAGAAAGCTAGGATGAGAAATGAGAAAAGAGTTGTCATTAAAGAGGAAAATTCCACTTTAGATGGTAAAATAGATAGTTTAGCTAAGAGTGTAGAAAGGATAATGGATAGATTAGAAAACATGGAAAGAAAAACTCAGTGGGAAAATCAATAGCCACCCCCAATAAGAAACCCCAACTTTAGGAAGAATCCTAACATTGGAAAGAATGTTATACCAGATCAACAAATTAGACCACCCTTCTAGGAAAACTATGCTAAGGGTTCACAAAACCATGAAGAAGAGGATGACACCCAAATAAACCTATTAGGGATTAAAAATGAAGAGGTTGTTTTTCTTACTCAGGAAGAACAGGAATTGTACATGCTACAACAATTACAATTAGAATCTGGAGAGTCCTTTGACTTCAAACAAGGCTATGAATCTGCTATATATGAAGTTCACAAACAGTACAACCTTAGAAGCAAAAAGAATACTAAAATTCCAACTAATAAATCAATCCAAACCCAAACTAAAAAGATAACAAAATCTCCTGTGACCAAAGTTCTACAAATTCTCCCTCGAGGAACTCAAGAGACTTCCAGCCCAAAAATTGCAGATATAACTTCATCTGAAACTCAAATTGAAACTGTTACTCAGACCATTCCAATTAAGAGAATTCAAAACAAAACAGCTCGTACACAAAATGAATTACCAAATGCTGAAAAAGAAGATAAAAATACACAAACCACATTTACTAATATCTCATACAATCAAGGAAAACTCAATTTCCATTCAACATTAAGACTGAGATAGCAAAATTGAAAATATCAGTTCCTTTGATCGAACTAGTGAAAAATGAATCATATAGAGAACAAATCACTGAAACATTAAATATAGGTGAAGGAGAGGATGTTGTAGACTTGAATGATGATTGACTTGAGTTATTGTTTGGTCCAGAAGTAAATGGCACTCATCAACAAGGGGGTATCCCTCCGTTCTACATTAGCTTAAATGTTCATGATAAAATCTTACATAATGTTATGCTAGACTCAGGGGCATCCCATAACTTAATGCCAAAATCAATCATGGAGAGATTAAACCTAGATATCACTAAACCATATAAGGACTTGTTTTCTTTTGATTCCAGCCAAGTCAAATTCCTTGTCCTGATTAAATATTTGTGTGTTACTCTAGTACAGTGCCCAGCAAAGAGTATTGTGATGGACATAGTAGTTGCTGATATCCCACCCAAGTATGGAATGTTATTGTCTTGCTCATGGGGAGAAAAATTACATGGATCTCTACAATTAGACATGTCATATGCCACCATATATGGTTTTGGTCAACAAAGGAAACTTTACAGAGAAACATTGATGAAATACATGGTCAGTGGTGCAGAAAAACCACACAATTTCCCTATATACTCCATGCATTCTAATATGGACTCTTTCATCTTGTATAATTCATACAATGACAAAAATGAAATCACAGTTTTAGAAGAAAAATACAAAGCTCCTAATAGTGAAAACATTTTTCATGAGTTCCTATGGCATTTAGATTTTGATGGCTCTGTGAATAGATTAGGAGCAGGTGCAGGAGTTTGGATTCACAATATGGAAAATAATCATTCTGAAGGTCATGCATTTAGATTAAACTTTAAATGCACAAACAACATGGCAGAATATGAAGCTCTAATATTAGGACTACAAATGGTTAGAAAACTTGGAACCAAGAGAGTTTCTATCATGGGAGACTAGGAATTGATTATAAAACAAATCAAAGGTGAATACTCTGTGAATAATCCTAAACTTAGTCAATATAGAGAGACTGTCTTGGATTTGATTAAAGACCTTCTTGAAACTGATTATGCTGCCATTCCTAGGAAACAGAATATGCAAGCTCATAGTATGGCCACTTTTGCTAGTACCTGCAAATTTCCTTTTCAACCCAACCACTAGTACACTGCAGAAGTGAGGCATAGGCCTGTTATACCTAAGAGTTTGAAATATTGGCAAATTTTTTCACAAGATTCTCAAATTTATGATTTCATGAATGCTGAAGGAGAATTTCAAAACTATAATATAGATATTGATTGTATAGTAGATAATAACATAGATAGTGAGATAAATATAAATGCTTTAGATGTAGGTAAACCCAATAATTTCACTAAAGTACAAATGGATGACTTAAAAAATGTAGAAATAGAAGAAATAATGAATGATGATCTTGAAATTCTAAACCTTAAAAAAAACTTTTTGCCAATGGGATTAGTCCCATTAGAATATTTGTTTGATTGAAACGATGTAGCTAGGAAACCAAAAATGAAGCCTTTAAGAGCAGATATAGAATAATGTAACATAGGAACAGAAGAAAAACCCAAGCTTATCAAAATATCCAAAGCATTACCTCCAGATGAAAAGTTGAAATACATAAGTTTGTTCAAAGAGTTTCAACATGTCTTTTCCTGGAGTTATGAAGACCTTAAATCTTATGATAACAACATAATTCAACATAAGATACCCATCAAAGAATATCATTAACCCTTCAAACAGAAACTTAGGAGAATTAATCCAGTTATTATGCCATTAATTGAAAAAGAGGTAAAAAGTATGTATGATGCATAGATCATAGCACCCATTAGATATTCAGATTGGGTCTCTAATTTGGTCACTACTAGGAAGAAAATAGGAGACATTACACTTTGTGTTGATTTCAAAAACTTGAACAAAGTGTCATTAAAAGAAAACTATCCTGTCCCAAAAATGGACCACTTTCTTCATAGGGTAGTAGGCTCATCCATAATTTCATTGCTTAATGGATTTTCTGGATACAACCAAATATTAGTTCGATGAGAGGACCAAGAAAAGACTACATTTACCACTCCATGGGGTACTTTCATGTACTTGAAAATGCCTTTTGGATTGACCAATGCAGGAGCAACATTCCAGAGAGTTATGGACATAGCTTTTGCCAAATAAATCCATGACTTTCTAGTTGTTTACCAAGATGACATCACAGTCTTTTCCAAATTAGATAACGAACATCTAGATCACCTATGCAAATTTTTCATTAAATGCAGAAAATTTGGTATTTCCTTAAATCCCAGAAAGACACTTTTTGGTCTAGAGAAAGGTAAACTCTTGGGACACATAATATCCAAAGATGGAATTAGAATAGATCTAGCTAGAATAGAGGCAATCCTGACCATCACTCATCCTAGAAACATCAAAGAATTATAGTCATTCTTAGGAAAAATAAATTTCCTTAGGAGATTCATCTCTAACCTATCAGAATTAATTAGAGAACTAAATAACATGTTAAAGAAAGATTCAGCACTTAAGTGGACAGTAGAGGCTAAACAGTCTTTTGAGGCAATCAAAGAGGCCCTTACTAAAACACCAGTCCTCATAAGTCTTGATTTCCAAAAAGATTTTATAATTTTTTCTTTTGCTTTAGAACATATTATTGCAACAGTCTTGTTGCAAAAGAATGATCAAGGTTATGAGCAACCTATTGCATTTTTCAACAAATCTTTGAGAGATGCTACACTAAACTACAACATAATGGAAAAACAAGCACTTGCTTTAGTGAAAGCTATTAAATATTTCAAAGTTTACATCTTGTATTCAAACATCATTGCTTATGTTCCAAATTCAGTAGTAAAGGACATTTTGACACAAAATGGGCCTGAAGGAAAGAGATGCAAATGGATTTCCACTATTTTGGAATATGACATAGAAATAAAGCCTACAAAACTTATCAAAGGCCAAGGTTTAGCTAAACTCATGGCTGAATCAAACTATCAGGCCTTAGATATAAATTCGTTGGTGCCATAGATGATCAGGAAGAGATGGCGACTCCATAGATCAATGAACCTTTCATTCATTCACCCTAGTATGTAGATATTACATTTGTTTTACTAAAATTACAAGCTCCTTCTGGTTTACCTAGAACTAAAGGTAGATTTTTTAAAATGAAATCAATGAAATATTGTATCATAGATAATAATTTATTTTGGAAAGATAACGGTGGCATTCTATTAAATTGTTTGTTGAAAGATGAAGCTGACAAAGTTATGGAAGACTTTTATGTAGGAGATTGTGGAGGACACCTATATTGGAAAACAACTGCTGATAAGATTCTAAGGGCAGGCTTTTACTAGCCCACCCTTTTTGCAGAAGTCAAGAGACATGTGACCTCTTGTCACAAGTGCTAAATATTTGAGGGTAAAAGGAAACTATTGCCACTACCTCTCAAGCCCATCTCCACATAAATACCTTTTCAACAATGGGGTTTAGACTTCATTGGGGAAATTCACCCATCCTCCTCAACCCGACATAAATGGAGTTTGACATCGACTGATTACTTTAATAAATGACTAGAAGCCATCCCTTCTATACAAGCCACAGACTTTGTCATTATCTCATTCCTTGAAAACAATATCCTTTCAAGATTTGGATGCCCCCAAAAGCTCATTACTAATAATGCAACTGCTTTCAAATTCAAGAAAATGGTAGACTTTTGTAACAAATATCACATTACCCTTGGTCACTCCACTACCTATTACCCTCAAGGTAAAAAACTTGTAGAATCATCAAACAAAAGCCTTGTAAATATCATCAAGAAAATACTAGAAGACATCAAGAAGACATGGAAAAAAAATTTAGTTAATGCCTTATGGGCAGACAAACTAACTACCAAAAAGTACATTGGTATATCTCCTTATCAGCTAGTATATGGTATGGATGATGTTTTCCCATCCTCTTTAGGAGTACTAGTGATGAAAATGATCCAAGAGTTGCAAGTAGAACCAAATGATATCCAAAGGAGGATAAATCAGACAATACACTTGCAGCAAACCAGAGAAGAAGTCTATGTCAAATCACAAGTAATCCAGGATAAAATCAAAAAGATTTTTGACAAAAAGACCAAAGCTGATGATTTTTACATAGGTGATAAAGTTCTCAAATGGGATTCTAGAAGAGAAGAGAAGGGTAAACATGGAAAATTTGATTTCCTATGGCAAGGCCCTTATATCATTTATGGTTACAAAGGTAACAATGCATTTTTCTTGAGATAGCTAGATGGAACAAATCTACCAGGAGAACCAGTCAATGGTAGAATGTTGAAGCACTACTTATCCACAGATTAACAATAGTTCATTTTACTTTTCTGATCATATATAACATTGCAAAGTTTAGATTGGATTGGATGGTAAACTTTTGAGGTTGAAGCCCGGAGAGACAACCCTGAGCCTTAAAAGGCCCACCATCATAAGTATGAATAAAGAAGATTACAGAGGAGCAATCACAAGGCAAACAAAGTCAGAATTTCAAAGGCTAATGATCTTAAAGTTCTTGACATTTCACCAGGAAATGCCATCCCCATGTCGAGCGACTGTTACGGTCCTATAATAATAGGATTCATAATTTTGAATTGGCTATGGTTAGTCTTGTAATATTGTACATAATTTTGCTTTCTAAAAAATGTTTTCCATATTAAAATTAAAAAATGTAAAGAGGGTATGTCCTAAAAGAATAATCAAAGGACAAAAATAAAGAAAAAAGTGAAAAAAAGTGAAAAATATGAACCCCAAAAAGAAATAAAAATAGATCATGAAAGTGTGCAAATTCAAATGCCACTCCTTTTGCTTTACTATGTAAAATATGATTGTGTTCATCTTGTCAAAAATGACACAATCCATGATGGTCAAATAGTTTAATCTCGACCCATTCATGCTTTAAATTTCATGTTGATAGATAGAGAATAAAAATCTAGCGAAACTGTTCAAACTTGGCAGATCAGTAGTTAGGTAGAGAATAATAATGAGCTCATCAGTTTAATCTGAGCCATTGGAAGTTGTAAAGTTATAATTAGATAGTTTGCTTGTCAAAAGAAAAGGAAATAAAGGGTCAGCAAGTTCAAATGCACCCAATAAATGAAGAAAAAATGTTAGGGTAAATAAAGGGTATGTAGAAAAAGTTTTGCAAAGTGCAGAAAATTTCTAAGTCAAAAGCACATTTGTCATGCTTAATCCTATTTTCCATGTGCAGGAGGAATTGTGAGAAAGAAAGGATATTCACCAAGCTTGTTTACTAATTTTACTAACTGAGCAGCAGCTTTGGCATCTACTACGGCCACCTCAAACGCGTAAAACCGCCTGCTCTTCTAGACAGCGTGTGGAATGGTTGAGAGCGGACCTTTTAGATATATAATCCAAGAGAGTAGAGTTACGGAGCCGTATGATGGAAAACAAATTTCACATTCGGTCCAGGGAGCACTTTTCTCGTAGATAATTTCTCGTTCTCCTCGTGTGGCAAACTTCTGCTTGCTTGCTGAGCGAACACAAGTTAACAACTCGTTGGGCCCTAAACCCCCTCTTCTCCTGAGCCCCAAAGAAAACCCCCCTCCCCCTTGGACTCCATATCTCTCTCGACTCTATATATGTGGGCACCTGATATCTATGAGGGTTCAACCACCCTGGTTGCAGCATTCTTCTCTATCGCACCTAAAATCTCTATTTTTTCGAATATGTTATGTGTTTCTATCCATAGTTTCTATGGAACTACATTGCAACAAATCTTCTTTCTCTGCCCCTCATTTCACTACACCCCCACATACTTATTTGCTAATTTAGCCATTATCCCTTCATTACTTATAAATACCCTTTTCCCCTCATTTTGGCCTTTACCCCTTGGTTTCACACAATCCCCTAGAAATTACCCTTCAAAAATCATCCCCCTTCCCAAAAACCCCTTTCCCTAGTGTGAAACCCATTACCCATTACAAATATCACCTTCCCCCATTATCAATTTCCTTTTCACCCTAAAAACCCACAGTAATCCATTATCCTAAGTTTTTCCTAAAGTCCCGCATTATGTAATTAACATCCCCACTTCATATTTCCCGATACCCTTTTTTGACCCACCAACCCTTGGTGCAGTTAAAAAACCCCTGCCATATAACCCATGGTCCCACCTTTATTAACCATTTTATTATATTGAAAACCCCGACATTATTGGTTAATTAATTACAATTCTTTGTAATTAAACCCCGGGGCCCACCAAACACTTTCCCAACTCCGTCCATGTAACTCAACTGCGCGATATCCCTCCAATCTCCTACCCCAAGATCCAACGGTGTACAGCCATATCACGCGGATTCATCGTCCGACCGTTAACAGCCCGAGAGCATGCGAGATTCGCGGTTTTGGCTGGGCACTATTCTGCTACGTGGCAGCACCAGGTTACATCACGTGCTCGCGAAAAATACCACCCGCCATCCAAAAGTGGTGTGATGGCGGACAAAACCACATCCCCGCCTAAACTGAAAAGTGCCCACTATTCATTTAATAATTTCTGCGCCAAAATGTGATCATTATCGGTTAAAAGGCCGAAAAAGCCCCAATTCGCTCTTTTTGTTCATTTTCACTGTAAACCTCTGCTAAGCCATTTGCGACACCCTGAACCTATGAATGAACAATTCATCGACTTTTAACACCCGAAGACACTACGAACACCATATTGAAACAACATATAACCAGTTCAAGCCTCATTACCCTCTACAGCTACCACAAAACCCAATCTGCACGGCAAATCGCCAATTTCCAGGTATTCTTAGAAAGAACCAGAATGGACCTTGAATTTGAAAAAACACACAGTTATAATTGAATGGTTAATTAATTAAATTAATTAAGAAACCTTCCTGAATTGAAGAGAAACCTACTGTACATCCCAAACTCTGTTTCACAGACTATAATTACCCTCCCATTGTTCCAAAGCTTCTAAACCTCACTCCTGAAACCACTGAAAGCCTAATACAATTCAGTAAACCAGAATATGGCTTCCCAAACTTCTCTAGACGTAAGACCTCTACAAACCTCTCACCTGGATACTGACAACCTTTCATTAACAGACAGAGACTTCCAAATTATGGACACTACTTCCCCTGCCTATCTACTAAAACTCCACTGCTGGAGTAAAGACAAGTTTATAAACCAGAACGATGGCATTCACCTTTGGGAGTCCAATTTTCCCAAGTACTTGTTCTCAGAAATACACCCATTCCCAGAAATCATCCACTTCTACCAAGCTTGCTACATTCCCAGTCAAAGAGCCATTGTCACCCCTAACTAGCAAGTTTTATTCACCATCACTGCAGAATCCATTAATCAAATGTTGCAAGTCCAACCGAGCCCAAATGAGACCCCACTTTCTATTGAAGGCTTGCTTGACCTCTATACCAAGTTAGACGTTCCCAGGATAGCCCAAATTTTTCAAACTTTCATCATAGAGGAGTGTCATACTCCAACAGATGGCCCTCCATATGCTGCCACCATTTTTTTTAGAGAGGAAGACACATCATAACCATGCTCTCTTGCATTCTAGGATACACCACAAATGAACATGTGGATGAGGTTGTCCTTGCTTTCCTTTCTATCTTTTGCCCAGGAAAGCCTCCTATTATAATGTATAACTATGCTCAGTTCATAGCAACTAGAATGCATGAATAATTCATTAGACTACCAAATGAGAGAGTTTTCAAGTATTCTTCACTTTTATTTCATATGTTCTTGCACTACCGTCAGACAAATTCGCTGTCAACATTCAAAAGTTAGACACCAAAGGCAATCCAAGATCAGTCATCTATTGGACACCATTGATCCAAAAGTACTCCACTGTATTTACTTACAAACACTTCATTGATTCATGTGTTCATCCTATTATAAACATGTTAACTAGTAGCTATTAGCCTAGGATCATTCAGGAAATTAAAAGGGTTTTGTAGTTGGCAAAGAATAGTAAAGTGGGAGACTGATATCTATACCAAGACCACATAGAGATTAGGATATATGGATGCCAACTAGCTCCTTATAAATTGCCCAAATACCTCCCTATGAGGATATTTGCATTAGAGTACTTTAGATAGACTATAAACTCTGATGAAGTTAATTTCCTGGCAGCCAAGAAGAAGACTCATTTTAAAGTGAAAAACCAATTGGGCCACTTTATTTGTAATAATAGGGAATATGAACAAGAGGTTGATAAGATTCTACAGTAGATGAAATTCAAGAATAGTTTTATGTGGCAATATGACCCTCATGGATTCATAAATAAACTAAGGCTCAAAGTCAAATTGGGCCCTTTCATACATCATCCCAAGCCAAACATTGAGAGATTTGCCAACCAGTCTGAATGGTTGGAAAACACTTTGATAGACATGGATATTACTGTAGTTGATGTGGAGAATACATTAATTGATGTGGAAAAGCAGATTGATACTAGTTCCTTTCTACAGGTTCCAGCCCTAGGAGAACCAATGAATATTCCTCCTCTTTTACAAACTCTAGCAAATGAAGACAAAAATGCAAAGAGAACCAGGGAAGAAGGTTCTAGTTCAGCCATGGAAACCACAGATGAACAATTTGAGATCAGTTACAGGAAGATGCCCAAGATTAATCCTGTAACTGAACAAGAAGACATCGTTGGAACAGTGGAAATCACTGACACTAATACAATGGTGGAAAGGAGCAAAGGCCCAGCAGCTTTAGGAGAAACACACCAGCCCTCTACATCAAACACTCAACTTATTGAGAAACAACTCAGCATTGAAGTCTCTTCATCCACCAAGCCTGTGGATAAAGAGAAAGATATTAAAGGAAGGTGTAAGGAAATTAAGTTGAGGAATGAGACATTGAAGGTTGAGACTTATGCCCAATACTTCAAGCAGACACCTTCAAATCAAAACAGATTAATGTCAGCCTTTAACATCAAAACAAGGAAAATGCAAGTGACATTCTTGCAACCTACAATCTAGAAGCCAAGATCATCAGCAGATTATAGAAAAACAAATTTTGAGGTTTTGGTGAGGGATGTTCACCCCATTGACCAAATTGAGTTCCACAAGCAGGCAGGTGAGATGATCTATTCCACCATGAAAAGTAAAGCTATGACTGCACACAAACTTCAAAGTTCATTGGATAATATCACTACATAGTACAAGCTAGAAAAAGCCTCCTCATAGGCCAAGGAAAATAGAATCAAGTCACTGGAAGACTTGGTAATTGAGCTTGGGTATAATCCCAGTGATGTCAAAGCTACAGAGAAACTGATAAAGAAAAAGAATGAGGATATTGTTGCTTTGAAGAAGCAATTAAAACTGCCTCATTCAAAGCATCCACAGACAAAAGAGGTCCTTGAAAGCCAAACCCAGCAAGAGGAGATGATGGACCTTATTCTCCAATTGAATGATTAGTTGAAAGAGATGGAGAAGGAGTTGGAAAACTTGATACAATTAAAACAGGCTAGCCTTGAGACTGCCACTACCACTACCATTCCAACAGTCACTACAGTAGTACCATCCACCTTGGCAGCTTCATTGGCTCCTACAGCTCCACTGGCTACAGCACTACCAGCTGCCATAGCATCTACATCAATAACAAGTTCGACATCAGCAATAGCCCAGCCAAGTGATGAGGCAAGAAAATTGGTCAAATCAATGGAGGACATGTCCATTCAGACCACACAGATAAACAAGCTTAAGAAAAGATAACAAGTTTAGAGAATGACAATAAGCTTGCATAGATTATGCACAAGGAGGAATTCCAAAAGTCAACCAGGTTGACTGAAAGAATGAAGAGCTTAGAGAAAGAACTAACATTTAAGGAGCCACTTAGCCAAGCTAAAGAACAATTGTGGGCCAATATCATTGACTCTGTCAATGATATTTGGCCATTCATTGAAGCCATCTTTGTACAAAGTGACTTAGTCAAAGAGGCTATAGAAGCAATACAAAGAGTTAAGGCAGAACTAGGAGACATGCCAGAAGAAGCCACTAGAATAATCCATTTCCTTAACTCTAAAAACAAATATGAGTTGCAGGAGATGGACATACTTGACAGGATTGGCACCATACTAGAAGTAAAAAAGGTGCTCACCGAGAGGAATCTGATGATGGACCTTGAAGACAAATGCCAAACCATGCAGCTGGCTATAGACAGGTTCATGGTAAAGTTTGATGTTTTGAGGCAGAAAGGTCTGCCAAATCCCTTGGTGATAAATGAAAAATTGATGCCACAGGAAGACTACAACATAAGGATAAGAGAGGTGTCAAGGGATCAGACAAGTAATTCTTCCATGAAGGGGATGCCTACTGGAAAGGTTCTATATCAGACATTTGAGAACCTGTTTTACCTCCAACATGAGGTTAAACATATTTTTGTAAATAAACCCAATTTTGCCAAGTACAAGAAGGAGATGAAATTTACAAGAGGATGATAAATATTCAATTACCAGATGCAAACACATGGGAAAAGTTAAATGACCTACTGTAAAAATGCACAGTAGAAGTGAAAACAACACAGTGAAAGAAAAGTGACAGATCAGCTAGATGAAAGAGTATCAAGTGAAAGTGTATTGGTTGAGAAAGGGAAAAGTAAAAAGAACAGTCAGTGTGAAGACCAACATCAGGGAAGACAATAAACAACAAAAGATCAGAGCATAAAGATAGCACAACCAAATAAACAGGGACAGTATACGGCAGTTGAACATCTGTCTCTATCTTCTTGCATGAAGATATTTCTTTCTCCTAGATTAATTCCCAAGACAGTTTGGCATATTTTGTAAACTATTTTTGTATAAATACTTCATAATTCGAAGTATTGGGGGTGGACTGCTAGATATTTCTATAGTTGTATTGATCTGAAACCTGAGGGTTATTGTACCAATTTTTCATGTCAGCAGACTAGACTGAGTAATAAAGAGATTGCATTACAGGATTCATGTGTTGAGCTATTACAGTGAAGTATTTTCTTTTGTCAAATTGTTATTCTCTTATGTATTTCACAAACTTACAGGTTATCTAAAGTGAATGAATTAACTAGAAATTTATTTCAGAATTTTTTTAATTACACTCTATCTTGAACAGTTAATCATTTCTATGTTTTCTTCTGATATCCGGATTTGAGAATCCTTAATTGCTCTCCCATATTGGTTGACATCTTCCACTTCTTTCATAATCCTATCTAAGGAACCCTTAATTTCTCCTTAGATTTGATTGAAAACCATTTCACCATCCAGCCTTAAGATCTAAAATAACTCAACTACCTTTCCCTGTAGACACTACTTTTAGAAATTGATCCAGTCTCGTTTGTTTGATACTTGACCCCATAGCCCAATGGTAAAAGACATCCCTCTATCCATCTAAGTTAGTAATTCCACCACCAATTCCAAATCAAAACCCAAGTACAATCATAACTAACCTAAAATCAATTAAATAAACAAAGTTAAATCATAAAGAGAGAGCCCTCTCTGAGCATTAGGAAGGCTAGATCCTAATCTCCAAAGTAGGTTTGTGGTTACCTCTATCATTTCTTTCACAACAACTCAAGAGAAATTTTGGAGTGATAACATATTGGTGGCCATACTGGGGACTCAATCCTCAGTGTAATAAAACTTTAAGGAAATTTTAAATCTCATCTTTTTCCCCTAAGGTCATTTTTTGAGTTGTTAAAAAGTTTCATAAAAATAATAAAAAAAAATTAAAATTCTGGCTTCCAGGAAAACACACTATACCAGGGAAAATCCAGATCCAAACCCTATTGCAATAGTTGATAACCCTAACAAAATTTTAAGGAAATCAAAAAAGGTAGAAACTCAAGGAAGTAGTAGTCAGTTAATTCAGACTGTTGGCTTATAGGGGCCTGACCCAGGTTCAGAGATGATTTAGCCAAACAAATGCTGGTACTATTGGCCCTTTCGGCAATATTCCTTGAAGTGCAGACTGAGGTCTCACCCGAAGTAGTATGGGAGGGTGCTAGAACTAGGTTTCCGCACCCTAGAGATGTCTGATGGTTTTTGGGTGGTCCGCGATTTGACCCTGCGTGCACGTTGCTACGTGCACCTATCAGTACCTCGCAGCCTACAATGTTGCCTTCGCATAGCCCTGTTCGAGGCGTGATCTGTGTTATTACCCAAGTTCCTTACTATTAACCTGATATTATCCGATTACTTAACCTATCTGTATGAGCCCAATTATACTTAACAATGTTCAACATTCATATAAGTGTGCGTAATAAAAGAAACAGTATAAATGAATAGAAAATCATACACAAACAGATACACAGTATTTAGAATCAAACTTCTCTTTATTATTCTTCTTCTTGGGTTACAAACTCAACCTTGCCCTGCGCACTCAGTTGCAGGGGTCCACGCACTTAGTTGCAGACTCTACTAGGCCTCTGTACACTCAGTTGCAAAGCCTCTTCCTACTACTACGACCCAAGACACTTAGACTTCTTCTCTATCCTCTACTAGGTTATTACATCAATCCATCCCTTCCTCTATCTCTAATTATCTTTACAACTTAGAGCCTCACTCTATTTATACAATCACATGGTCTGCAGACCACGGGTAGACCGACATGACATTACATTACATTACAAAACTTAGGGTGAATAACCTTATGACTCAACGTACATTCCGTGCTCTGCACCTGCAATTCGCGGAGTCTTACAACATTATTTGACAAAAACTTATGATTTGAGCCCCAAAACATGCTATGGGGGGATTCCATGAGAACTGGGAGACATGCCAGAAGAAGCCACTAGAATAATCCATTTCCTTAACTCTAAAAACAAATATGAGTTGCAGGAGCTAGAAATACTTGATAGGATTGGCACCATAATAGAAGTAAAAAAGGTGTTCACAAAGAGGAATTTGATGATGAACCTTGAAGACAAATGCCAAACCATGTAGCTAGCTATAGACAGGTTCATGGTAAAGTTTGATGTTTTGAGGCAGAAAGGTCTACCAAATTCCTTGGTGATAAATGACAAATTGATGCCATAGGAAGACTACAAAAAAAGGATAAGAGAGGTGGCAAGGGATTAGGCAAGTAATTCTTCCATGAAGGGGATGCCTACTGGAAAGGTTCTATATCAGACATTTGAGAACCTGTTTTACCTCCAGCATGAGGTAAAACACCTTTTTGTAAATAAACCCACTTTTGCCAAGTACACAGAAGCAGATGAAATTTACAAGAGGATGGTAAATATTCAATTACCAGATGCAGACACATGGGAAAAGTTAAATGACCTACTGTAAAAATGCACAGTAGAAGTGAAAACAACACAGTGAAAGAAAAGTGATAGATCAGCGAGATGAAAGAGTATCAGGTGAAAGTGTATCAGTTGAGAAAGGGAAAAGTAAAAATAACAGTCAGCATGAAGACCAACAACAGGGAAGAGAATAAACAACAAAAGATCAGAGCATAAAGATTGCACAACCAAATAAACAAGGACAACATACAGTAGTTGAACATATGTCTCTATCTTCTTGCATGAAGATATTTCTTTCTCCTAGATTAATTCCCAAGGTAGTTTGGGATATTTTGTAAACTATTTTTGTATAAATACTTCATAATTCTAAGTATTGGGGGTGGATTGCTAGACATTTCTATAGTTGTATTGATTTGAACCTAAGGGTTATTGTACCAATTTTTCAAAGCAGCAGACTAGACAGTAATAAAGAGATTGCATTACAGGATTCATGTGTTGAGCAATTATAGTGAAGTATTTTCTTTTGTCAAATTGTTATTCTCTTATGTATTTCATAAACTTACATGTTATCTAAAGTGAATGAATCAACTGGAAATTTATTTCAATTTTTTTTTAAGTACTATTGCGCATGGAATCCCCCCAAGGCATGTTTTTGGGCTTAAAGCCCAAGTTTTGACCAAATCTTTTGTAAAAGCTCCGCGAATTATGGGTATGGAGCGTGAAGTCATAATAGAGTCACAGGGTTGTCCGCCCTTGTTTTTGTAATATAATGTCGGCTAGATAGACCTACCCATGGTCCGCGGACCATGGGATTGTATAAATAGAGCAAGGCTCTAATTGTAGAGATAGGGAAGAGATAATAGAAGAAGTATGATAAGTGTAAGAGACTGAGCCGAAGCGTAAAGTGTGTCTTTGGGTCATGGAGTAGGAGAAGGCTCTACAACTGAGTGCATAGAGGCCTAGTAGTCCACAGCTAAGTGTACGAACCCCTGCAGCTGAGTGCGTAGGGAAGGTCGAGTCTGTAACCATTGGAAGAATTAAGAAAGAGAAGTTTACCATATTTCTGTGTATCTTTTCCTATTTTAATATATGATTGGGTTTAAATTGCAAGTGTACTGTTTATTTGCTGCACAAACTCATATGAATGTGTTGTATAAATAAATATAACATAAGACATCTATTTACACGAAGATAATTTCCTAAGCATAGGAAGATAAGTAAGATCTCTGGTGCCACTTAGGGGAATAGTGCAAAGCGCTGCTCCAGCAACGTAGAAGCTCCAAAGTCCTTGGTTGGGGCTACGCGAAGGGACTAACAGCTAGACCAATTCAACCTCTCAGACATCTCAAGGGTGCGATAACCTAGTTCTAGTACCCTCCCATACTACTTTGATTGAGACCTTAGCCCACGCTTCGCGGGCTGTTGCTGAAAGGGCCAGTAGTGCAAGGATTTGTTTGGCTAATTAACTCTGAACCTGGGTCAGGCCCCTACAAGCCAACAAATGGTTCCCTTGCCGGGACTGGGATCTGCATAGAGATGTCTGATGTCGTATCACTAAAATTCGACAAACAATGGAATTAAAGATTGGTTAGATAGGAAGATTCATCACCGAGTTTGCGGTAGATAATTCAATTAGCTATAGCAAGGCAAAAGGACGCTTCCTCAAAGGGCCGCAAGGTAAGTACGTTAAATCTTTGAACACTTGGATTAAAATGCTACTTTATGAAAAGCGGGTTATGCAAATAAATTGATGTTTAGGGCTACGCGAAGTGGAAAAATCTACAGAAATGAAGGTAGTACATAACTAGAAACTAGCCCCTTGATTTCACCTCCACGAGGGGTCAAAGAAGAGCTCGCGAAGGTCTCACCAAGAAGTGAGATCAACTTGATAAGATAGAGAATTCCATGCATACCACCCCCACCCACACCACCACTAGTTTCATCGCCTTCACCCTCATCTTCGCCCATACCACCTCTGCCACCACCGCGAAGCATTATGGCGAGCACAATAAGGTTGCCAGTGTTCAAGGGAGTAAGGAATGAAGATCCGGACTAGTTTTGGTTCGTGATAAAAGCTATATGGGAAGCACAAGGAGTCACGGATGACAATATAAAGAAGGAAACATTGGTTAGCACTCTGCAAGATCGTACATTGACCTAGTACATTAAGCACTCCAATGACAATCCGAATGTGAGGATCGTAGATATCCAAGCTACACTAAACAAAGAATTTCGTAGGCCAAAGTCAGAGGCGTAGTCGATCATTGGGTTTGAGGAAATCACAATGCTACCAGTCGAGACCCCTTGGGAGTTGGATCAGAGACTGAAGTGCACAATTTGCGGAGCTAAGATGACATTGACAGATGGACAACACCGTGAATGGTTTGTATCATCGTTAACACCGCATCTAAGGAACGTGCTATCACAACAGAGGCTAACAACTCAGGTTAAGGCTTTGGAGGTTGCAATTAGATTGCATGAAACTCTGATACAAGATCCCAACCTAGGAGTTCAGCAGATTCACGCATAGTTGAAAAACTTGTGCGTTGAGATGCAGAGTTTGAAACAGGACAGGACAACTCACCCAAAAGTGTGCAATGAGGTATGGTGTGTAAAGTGCAAGGGCTAGGGGCATGACAAGGACCACTGCCTGGTGTTTGTGAATTACCTCGCAGGAGGAGGGCTAATTCCATTGAGACCAGAGGCACAAGCAGGACCAAGCATGGCGCCTGCACTATGGTGCACGATTTGTTAGATAGGAGGAAAGCATGCTACAGATAACTGCCATTTATTGCAGAAGTATACGTAGACTTCACAACAGTTGTTCTATAATTTTTCTAGATCAGTAGGTCATGATGAGTGCGCCTGTAGAAGTTATGAGTTAATGATGGACCGGGCTCCTACCTATAGAGTTCAAGCCAAAATGCGGCCCCTTGACTAGAACACAGGGATGGTGCGAACCGGATTTCAAGGACGCGGACGAGGCTGGGGTGGAGGAGGACCAGGAAGAGGTCGTGGACAACTGATATGTTACAATTACAGAGGGCCAGGACATTATGCCCATGATTGTACAAATCCAATGCGGCCATCATGTTTGTATTGTACATTGTTTGATCATGAGACAGAGGATTGTCCCACGCTGATAGCAAGATTGTGCGATAAAGGATCACTCCAGCCTCCCCCAACTCAGAACCTGCAAATAATGAGGTCTGAGCCACGTGAGGAAGACCCCAATGTGAATATTGTGCTCCGAAGTGGAATTACGACAAGGGATGACAAAGGAAAGCAGCCTGAAGAAAGTACTTGGGTTCGCAAGGCCCAACCAAAGGAACCGGAGCTTGAATTGGAGCGCGCTAAGGAAACCTTCATGGAAGCCAAGAAGAGCTTCACTGATGCCTCCACTTCAGGAAGTAAAGACAAAAAGGATCCAGAAATGGACCCATTGATGCTCACCACGTTCCTGGAAACATGCATGAAGTTGTTGTGCAATAGCAAGGCTATAAAGGGGCTGAAAGAACTCATAAATAGATGCACTGGGACCACACAAGGAGAACCGCTCATAGTCTGGAAGCTCAGAAGCACACAACGCGAATGGGAAGGGAGATGAGATTGACCGCACAGATTGGGGAATATGAGATGGATCAAGTGATTTTGGATCTAGGATCAGACGTGAACGTCCTGCCAAAGAAGACATGGGAGTGCATGGGAAGACATACACTGCAATGATCTCCTATCCAACTGTGAATGGAAAACCAGCAAAAGATTCTACCTATGGGGATATTGTAGGGAATCACAATGGATATCGAAGGAGCAAGTGTGCTAGAAGATTTCGAAGTGATAGAGATTGTTGATGACATCAATCCTTACCTCGTGCTATTAGGAATAGATTGGGCCATTGACATGAATGGGGTGATAAATCTAAAGAAGTGCAAGATGATTTTTGAGAAAAGGTCTTTTCCTATGATTGTACCATTGGATCATGCTACATGGAGCCAGTGTGTGACTACGACAACGATGATGACTTGGAATGCATCTACAAGATAACTGCGTGAGAGCAAGATTGGGTGAATCCGACTGCGAATGGACGAACCTCATGGGAGCGTGAAAGCTCATGCACATCGGATTCAGACGAGGCAATAGAATGATGGAAGAACCGATTACACGAGGTAACCACCCTGAACTGTAACATTATGAAGAGATCGTTATGCTACGTATCGACAGAGGTGAGGGATCTACCTATGTATGATGGGTTAAGTGAAGTAGATGACTTCCTGAATAGATTTGAAAGAGAAGTGTTGGAACAAAAATGTTTCGAAGCTTTGAAATGGGTACTATGTGCTACGCCTGCGAGGTAGTGGGATACGCACCAAAGAAGTTTTGAGGACTAGCGCGAATGCAGTAGGATGATGTGCATGCAGTTTGGGAAGCCTCAGATGCGATTGATGGACAAGATTGATAGACGAAACAGTCCACACACCCACCTATCCCAATGGATGTAGGCATATGATGCGAAACTTGTGCGGATGCACACAATCTTCGCGTTAGGAGACACGGTCAGTAAGAAAGCGCAGGAACGACCCCTCCAGTTGGAACCACGGAGTATGGAAAGACCAAGTGCACAGAAGGTTATCCACATAGAAGACTTTAAAAAAGTATGCGAAGCACTGAACATGGTCCATAATGCGAAGAGAACTGATTGGGACCTGCACGTACTAGTGGTTCTATGGGCTTATAGGACCGCGTGCAAGAATCTAACCACTCAATCATCGCCGAGACTGGAGTATGAAGCAAACACTGTACGCCCCATAAAGCATGAAATACCTAGTCTATGCATGACATCACTAGTAGATATGACAGTTCGTAGAACCTTGGAAGAAGAAATCCAATAGGGAAATTTGAGGCTCCAAGAACTTGAGAAAGAAAGGGTGCGATTAAGGAAGAAAAATGCTCTGGTAGAAGCAGAAGTCAAAAAGCTGGAGGAAAAGATAAAGGAATATTTTCTCGATAAGAAGACCCGGGTGATGAAACAGGGTGTGCACGATCACGCTAAAAAGTTTGGGGACTATCGCTGCGAACTGATCAGTCTGACGCCTTAGCTTAAACCACATATTACTAAGCAAATCAACCAGGGTGGCACACTACAAATGATAAAGTGCACGACGTCACTAGTAACGATAAAAGGTGGGTATTTTCTAGAAAATGTGAGGGATGACCAGATGACACCCTATATAGGTGGCGCGACCACCTGACTAGTTGTGGAAAGTATAGTCTTAGTGCTCCAGGCAGTTGAAAGGAGGCGCGGGACTATAAACTACTATGCCCAGAAGCTGCGCGATGTTTGAGCTCCACACAAAAATGAGGAGTCACAAGGTCCAACCACGCAAGGGGGGTTTCGTTGCTGCATGGGTTGGCCAGAAAGTGACCGTTGAAGTCACTATTCACGATGGGATGCTCAACTTGAGGCCAAATGGAGCGGGCGGCAGGCATTTAAGACGTGATTTATGGGCAAGATTTGGGAAAATCTGCTGCCAAGGGAGCATTAATGAACCAGATTTGGGGGGAATGGTCGAATTCAAATTCAAAAGGCACTATAAATTACAAAGGGCTGCCCAGCAAACAACACTTGGTCATTTGCAAATTGAGAAGTTGTATACCCTGCGTAGCCTGAGCAGAGCCCTATTTGACCTGTGTAGAGCGTTCATTGAGCCCTTGAATACGTGAACGATAGATTTCTAGTCACACATGATGGCACCATTTGAGGAATTTATGGATATCACAGAGATGACCACCGAAGAGGTCGCGCAAGCCCTGACTGTGGGGGATGCCCCTTAAGGCACTGGGATTGTGGCAGAAATCCCAAAATCACCACGCATGCCAAGACCAAATAAGGACAAATAGGCGATGGTTCCCGTATGTCTGCCCTCACAAAACCTGATGCGCACCAAATTGATAATGGAAGAAAAGGGGAACGTTGTTAACATAGAAACCGATGAGGAGGAGGAAGCCCTGGAGGACCTGATCATCGAAGAAGACGAGGACCAAGGCATGGAGGAGGATACTAAGCCTTCACACCCTCCAACAAAGCTACCGGCCTATATCCTCCTGTAGAAGTGGAAGGCTAAAGTTCCCAAGGATCTTGACGAGAGAAAGAGCTCTCTCCAAACCCCGCTCCTCCCAGATAACATCATTTTTGAGGGCATGCACCTGGGACAGGTGCCTAGTTTAAAATTTGAAGATTGGGACCTCGCTGACCACGAGAAGTTCCCTCACCTAGAGACCGCGCAGATTATGAAGCCTAAGTAGAACTCTGCGGCAGGGGTTACCGAATTAGAGCCACGAAAGTGGTTACGCGGAGTGGAAAAGTCTAGGCTACTAAACCTTCTTTGGGTGTTGCATTTCCATCGTGCCCCAATAAAAACTTTTGTCATCAGGAAGGTTCTATGCCTGGTGCATGGTGGGTGTTTGTGGCTGGAGGAGCCCATCCCCATCATGAAGCATTTGATTCACCACATCACCCGGCTACCATGCAAAGGAGAGGACCCCACGGATATCTCGGAGGGGAAAAGTAGTGACTTGGCCATCGCGGAGGCCATGAAGAAAAAGTATAAACTCGAAAAGAAAAAGAGAGGCTACACCATATCCAGTATCAACGACAAAGTAGTAAGAGTGGTGACCCAAATTCTGGCAAGAAAGGTTATGCACAAGTGTCGCGCAGACGAGGTACCCGCACTGGTGGTAGCACTTGTTGAGAAGTGCGCGGAGGGCATCCATTTTAACTAGTCCAAGTTCCTCTGCAAGGAATTCTTGGAGAATTATCGTGAAGCTCAGGAACAAGGCAAAATGTTCCACTATGCATGGCTTCTGCTGTCCATAGTGCTCGTGGTAGGGGAATTGTCGGAGGATAGTCAATTTCCCACAATTGACAGGGATCTGCCGGAGGCCGTGAAGTACACTTTGCTGTGGGCCACAAAGGATGCAAACAGGATCGTGACAGTAAGATATTCTAGGTGTTCATGGAGATGAACCTCTGAATGGGGATCAACCGCAAGCCGTAGTTTTCACCCACTATCTACAACAGCCTGCAAAGTTTTGCAGAGTTTAAGGCATACCTCCATAGCATATACATCAAAGTGCATAAGGACCGGGCTAAGAAATGGCGAGAGCTACCCTTTGTAGCCATGGATGATGTAATCTTTAATGTATTGGAGACATGGTCGCCGGAGTGGTGTGCTCCAAACATCGTGGCAATGGAGAAGTCTGTGGCACAAAGGAAGAAAGAGGAGGCCAAACTACGCATGGCACAATTGGTCGACAAGAGGAGGAAGAAGGCCATGGTAGCAGAAGCGTAGGAGGTGTGGGACGCTGCAAAAACAACAGCTAAACAGAAAAAGGTAGTAGCAGCGCATGAGGTAGCTGCGAAGGCACGCGAGGGCCAAAATGTGCCTTCGAATGAGGAAGAAGCAGAGGAAGAGGAGGGAGGCACAGACTCACAAACCGCATCAACATAGCTGAAGCGCCAGCACCCGACCAAGCGGATAGGGTTGTGCAAGAAGGTCAAGGCATCGAAGTTGTCTATTGACCCGATCACCCTTATCGAGGGTGATCTGCATGACATCAGTGAGACAGTGTGCGATGTCACCTACGAGGCCCTCCAAATGTTTATGCAGGAGAACCAGATTGTGTTGGGGGCCATCAGAGTGCAGCTGCAGGAGTTGTAGGTGCGCACTCCTCAGGTTGGTACCCTTTTGACTAGCCTTGAAGTAGGGACAACTACAACAGAGCATATGTTGCGTGCTCAGGTGACAAATACCATAGTTCTACTAGAAGGGGCACTAGTGAAAATAAATGAGGACAATAGGCCTATGATTAGTGCATTGAAGGGCATCAGAATCAACATGATTGCACTCCCACAGGAGACATTGTACGTTCAGCAGGATGGGATTACTGCAGAACTGCGGGCTAGGTGTTATAGCTCCAAATCTCACTCTTGATGTTTGTGATGTTGCACTCATGGCCTAAGGCAACCCCTCCTTCCAGACCTAGTCCAAATACTTAAAAACAGTGTTTTACTCCCTATACGCAACATTGCCTTGAGCTAAATGTGTGTGTACGCGGGTCTGTGTATACCCAACCCGCGTATATGTCTTAAAACACTTAAAAATATTAAATCTCCTTAATTTCGGGTGGAGATGATGGGTTTTACCTGTTGATTACCTATTAGTGCCCATGGCCCAACTGTTCCCAACTAATTCCCAACTGAAAAACTACTTTGGGAGAAGTATAAAAAGGCTTCAATGGGAAGGCCTAAGGAGGGGAGAATAGAGAGAAAAATCACTCTACTGAGATTATCCCTGACGAGGTCTGAAGATCCTTGTCCTTCTAGCACTTCCCCCATTACAGGAAACCCTTATTTCCTTGAGTTATGATGTTTTTTCATTAGTTGAGATATCTTGGAGTGAGTCGTGGAAGGAGTTTGTTGAAGGCTTGAGACTAGACGAATCCGGAGGATGGTTCCGCTTGGAGCCTTCGAAAGGAAAACTCAGGTGAAATCATTCCTTTATGTACTTTAGTTATCTATAATAAAAGAAACACTTGCCTTGTTCCTGACATTGATCTTATTCATGTTTATGATATCAATGTTATGATTTACATATGAATGGTTGTTGTAATTATATAACTAACTACCTTTCAATATGCTATGAAGATGATTTCTTTATGATGCTTGGTCAATATACTGTTGTGCTTTCTTGAATTGATTGTTTTGCCGGTTGAAGGATCGAAAGGAACTCCAAGAGGGTTTGGACCCTGGCTGGATCTTCCCAAACGAAGGACCCCTAGGTGCACCTCTTTTCATGTAGTTTGTTTATATTAGCATCATGGCTGTGTGGAATGCTTATTTTTCTTTGTAGATAACCCCCGATCTGCTAGGGTATCAACCCAAGACCCTAGGGGAATTTGTCCCTCAACAAAATTGGTAACTCCACTGGGGATCATCCTGTTCACTATAGCCAAAGTGAATGGATCAGCTTCTTTGCACCAGGCTTCATGGCTAGCCATGAGCTTGGTGGTAGACTGTCTCACCACTGTATTTGACTAGTGTAATCCTCTTCTCGCCAACCTGAAGAGCCAGCTTACTTCTATCAAGAAAGGGCAGACCAAAAAACTTTGGATATGGAACCATTTTCTTTCTTCTTTGAGAGGGTCCCAACACTCCGTCCTAGAGCAATAGTTTCGATCAGCACCCCATGAAATCCACGAATGGGCAGGTGGGCTGACTTGATGAAACGACTAAGAGGTGGGGATGTTCCACGGATTTCATTCGACGATGACTTCTCCTGGTGGGAGCAGCAGATCATTATCGTAGATGACTACCCTTATGCTGGGTTGGACTTCTGAGGAGATCCAGATCTAGCTTTACCACCAACCGCAGCATGGGGTGATATAGGTAAATGTTTTTTGATTTTTTGATTTTTATGATTTTTTATGATTTTTCAAATATAAAAATGAATTTTGAAAAATATTTTTGATAGGATTCAAATGACTAATATGATGATCATGTTCCAGATATTGGGCCAATGTGACCAGATGGGTTCCCACAGCATGGACGTCACGGCCGAGGTGCCGAAGAGGCGGCTGCGAAGACAGAGCGACTTCTACACACAGTTCAGCGGCACTTGGTGAGACTAACTCACCAAGTACCGATGGAGGCCATAGAGGATCTCCCTATAGATATGCAACATCATGTGGTTGGCATGCCACAAGATTGGGTTCGCACTCTTAGGCGTGTGGCCAAAGCAGTAGTTGCATACTTAGCCGCTTATCCTAAGCTGGGGCATTAGATGTACTGGACATGATTATGGGCATTTGAGTCCCAATTTTTGTATATTATTTTGGACATACTTATGTACACTTGAGATATTTATGATATATATATATATATACAGTTTTACTTTTTGATGCTTGATTTTATTGTGATGAATGAATGATGTGCCAGTCTAATGCTTGATTAGCGATAGAATCAGCTAACCAATTATGAGATCTTGGAATGTGCAAATAATTAATGTAAGTAAATGATCTTTGCAACAACCTCACCCTTAAATACTGGCAATATAAACATGGATCCATTACCCGATAAATGTTATTCAATTGTGACACTATCAATTGTGAATCAAGATAGACTACCAACGAATCAATTTCATAAGAAATTACTTCGGATAGTAAATTAACGACGGTAGTATACTCAGCCATATTATTTGAAGTGGGACCAATGCATACTCCCCTTAACACCATCAACTGACCAGTTGGATAGTAGATTACTCAAGCTGCGGAAGCAAGGTTCCGAGTGTGCCAACTAGCACCATCGACGAATCCAAAATAGACAAAGTCATCCATCAACACCTACCACAGCAGACCAAAAGTGTCGATATCAAAAAACTCTCGATGAGATATGTACAAACATACAAAATGTACAAAGAAGCCATTGCCTAACTGCTATTTAAGCAAAGTACTTCTTGAGGTAGAGCCCATTTCGAGGCTCTGCCAACTTGTTTCCTTCAAAATAAATTAACTCATACGCCCCTTTTTCTAAAACTCGTTTAATTATAAAGGGACCGTACCACATAGGCTTGAACTTGCCTACCCCCAAGGCATCCTTATCTTGGTCATAGACCAAGACAAGGTCACCTTCAGAAAATACTCGAGGACGAACAACTTTATCGTACTGAGTTTCAACCCTTTTCTTATGAGCCTCATTGATTGTGGCAGCATCTCGACGCTGCTCATCGAAATGTTCCAAATGAAGGAGGCGCTCTTTGAGACTGGAGGTCTCTGGAAGGAGCTCAATAGCTATCTTAAGAGATGGAATTTCACATTCAACAGGAAAGATAGATTCCATCCCATAAACTAACTGAAAAGGTGTAAAAGTCTTTACGGAGGTTCGGTATGCCCAAAGAGCTAGATACAACATAAGATGCCAATTAGACCAATTTTTGTCGATCGTCCTTTGCAAGATCATCTTAAGGGTTTTTTTTCACTACCTCGACCTATCCATTGGCCTGAGGATAATATGGAGACAAGTGCTCCTTCCAGAAACCCAATTTAAGAGCCAATTCAGACATTAGTTGGTTTTGGAAATGATTGCCATGGTCAGTGACAATCTCTCTCGAGATACTGAACCTTGAGATAATCTGATTAAAAAGGAACAATGCCGTTGTTTCACTATCATTTTTATAAGTGGGCATGGCCTCATCCCACTTCATGAAGTAGTCTATGGCCATGATAATGTACTTGTGATTCGCTGCTGAAGGCGGATTACAAGTTGTAAAATCAATACCCCAGTTAGTAAAAGGACCGACAGTGACAACGAGAAAAAGAGGAGCTAGATGTGCACGCATCTTCTGGGTGTAAATTTGACAGGGGTGACATCGTTTGATTGCTTCAACATAATATTTGAAGAGCGAAGGCCAAAAATAGCCGGCACACAAGATACGCTAGGCTGTAGCAAGCCCTGAAAGATGACCACCACAAGCTCCATTGTGGCAGTCATTGAGCACTGACTCTGCTTCCTCTAGGGTTAAACAATTCTGAAGGATTGAATCAACCCCTTGACAATATAATGTATCACCAATAATAACATAGTTTTTAGCCAGGTGACGTAATTTTCGACGTTCATCCTTAGAGAAAGAAGAGGGAAACTTCGAAGTCTGGAGATAGACAATGATATCTCCATACCAAGGGTTGAGTGAAGAGATAAGGAATAAATGTTCGTCGGGAAAACTTTCCTCATAAATAGTATCCTCTCCACAAGGCAGCTCGGAAATTAACTCCGCAAAAGCCATAGATTTCTTAGACTTGGCGGACAAGAACCCGAGATCGAATTCTTATAAAATGACTATCCATTGATTATATTTTCCCCCAATCACTCACCTACTGAGGAAAAATTGAAATGGATTGACGGCCGCTAAGACAAAAGTTTTGCATAGCAAGATATAGTGGCAGAGCCGCTGGATAGCAAGGACAGCTGCGAAGGCCAATTTCTCAACTGGAGAATAGCGCAATTCAAGACCTATCAAGCCTCAGCTCAAATAATAAATCACGTGCTCCATGAGAGTATCGTTTTCCTGAATGAGAACCATACCTAAGGTTGATTCTGCTGCAACGAGATATAAAAGGAAATCCCTACCATAATCCAGTGGACTCAAAATCGGGCTAGAGACTAATGCCTTTTTCAAGGCATCAAATGACCACTATGCAAAGCCATCCCATACATATGGAACTCCTTTTCGTAGCAAACGCATAAACCCTTTAGTGATCTCAGCATAATTCACTATAAACCTTCTTAAGAAATTAGCCTCCCTTGAAGACTTTGAAGTTGTCGAATTGAGGATGGGGGAGGCAACTGAATTATTGCCTCTACCTTGAAGGGATCAACCTGAATCCCTTCATTTGACACAATGAACCCGAATAACCAACCAGATGTAACCAAGAAAACGCACTTATCAGGATTCAACCGGATCTTGTAAAATCAACATCGTTGAAAAACCAATCGAAGGTGACTAGGCTGATTGGTTCTCTTTCGAGAACGAGCAGCTAGATCGTCCAAGTATGCTTCAATGATATGTTTAATGTCATGGAAAGCGTATGACATGGCCCGCTGGAAGGTAGCTCCAGCATTTTTTAGACCAAAAGGCATCTTTCTGTATGCAAAGGTGCCCCAGGGACATATAAACGTTGTCTTATGATGATCTTCCAAATGGATAGAGATCTGATTATAACCTTAAAAACCATCCATGAAGGATAAAATCTCATTACCCGCACACTCATCAATAATTTGATCAATAAATGGCATGGGGTAATTATCTTTGGGACAAGCTTTGTTTAGGTCCCTAAAGTCAATGCATACTCGGATTTTTCCTTGCTTTTTATCCACAGGGACTGGATTAAAAACCCAATCGGTTAGAGGAACAGGGTATATGAAACCCACCTTGAGTAGCTTCTCTACTTCAGCTTTAATGGTGACTGCTTTCCTAGGATTAACCGGTTGAAGCCTCTGATGAATCGGTTTGGCGTTTTCATATGTCTTGATCTCATGTTGAACTATGTATGGATTAATTCTAGGCATTTCTTCATAATACCAAGCAAATACATCTCGAAATTCCTTAAAAAGGTCGGTGTAAATTTGAATTTCTTCAGGGGAACATTCAGATCCGATGAAGAGATTCTCGATCACGTTAGGGTTCCTAGATATGTTTATAGATATCGTTTTTTAAATCACCAACATATTACCTTCGGCACGAAAGTGTGCTGGAGCCAAAGGATTTGATATCGTACAAACATCCCTAGTAAACAGCTCGCAGAACCTAGATTCTACTTCCTGCAACAGAGGAATAAAATATGAACGATGGTATAAGTCTTCCCAAGGTCGATCTACACCCTTCATTATTTCTAAGATTGCTTCTTCAGATGGTAAAACCATATCTAAGAAATCCATAGCGGAGGTAGAATCAAGGGTCCAGGCCGGGGCCACATCACCATCTAGTTCCTCCTCAGAGAAAGGAGTAGAATGGTTGTCTGCAGAGTTGACGATAGACTGATATCTAAGCTCTGTTGCAGACATAGGAAACGCCATGCCACCAACTTGTCCTTCAACTAATGTGGTCGTAGGTGAAGGCAAGGTCTAAGGGTCTGAAAAATAATGAGTTCGGAAGAACTCTTCCCATGAAGACTCCTTGGATGATGAAATGACATTGATTCTAGCGATAGGAGAGGGAAAATAAAATGTACCCATCAATGAAAAATACATCCCAACTCCTAGATTCTTAGTAGGAAAGCAAGGGTTATCCACTAAAGGAACAGTAGAATCCAAAGTTGCCCTAGAATCAACTGGAGAATAATCCAATTGATCAACCTTGATGATTTTCCCCTCATGAGGAAAGCAAATGACACGAAACAGAGTCAAAACAACGGCATCCATTTCGTATACCCAATTCCTTCCTAAGAGGAGATTGTAATCTAGGTTAGCGTCGATGAATTCTACTTCAATATTTATGACCTTCCCCCCAACACATATGGGAAAGGCTGGGATAATCCCATGCGGCCTATGAGAATGCCCATCAAATGCAGTCAGGAGGGTAGGTGAAGGAATAGCCGGAGGCGATCGAATAGCCTTCCAGCATGACATCGACATGACGCACGTGGAAGCTCCTTCATCAATAATGGTATGAAAAATATTAATTTTCCAGTATGTAGACTTTATTTGAAAAGCCATGTGATGAGGGAGTCACTTTTTGACATTGAGCATGTCGAAAGTGAGCACTAAGGAGGTATTTGGATCAACTGCCCCTATCGCCGAAAGCAAAGCACTTTGTTGAGCTGGACATGATTGGAGAACCTCTAAAGTGGACATGGTGCATGGACTCTAAGCCAGATCCTCAACAATGGAGTAATTCTAGGCAGCCCTAGCAATAGGATCGATAGTCGTGTGTTTAGCGGAACCCTTCGGTAGCCGTGCTATAGTCTCGACAGGGGGTCGCTCAATATGAAGGTCGATATTTCCAGGAGCAATTTTGTCCTTGGATGTTTCAGCTTCACCATAATCATGTGACCGAGTGGCCACATGGACATTAGAACCCATCATGAAAACATTTGATGATTTCTCCCCTTCCTGGTTGCCCCCTGTAGAGGTACCAGGATTTGAACTCGTGCCAGCAAGCAGTTGTTGCCCTTGGGGAAAGGGGTTGGTTAACACAGCTTGAGAGTTAGAAGTCCCTTACTACTCTAACAAGCACTGAGCGTCTTGAATCTTTGGGCAAAGATGAGTTAAATGGTCTCCACTGCATAGCTTACATGGAAACTTGACTTTCTTTGTAGACTCATTTCCACCACCACCAGCATTATTGCCAGGTTTATTTGCGTCAGTCTTCCCATCTTGACTCTTTTTCTTACCTCGTCCTTTCTTTTTCCCATTGGAATTTTGATTTCCTTTGGGGTTGGAAGATTGGACGACATTAACCGAAGAGGGTTGAGAAGACAAAGGGTTAGACGATGTGACCTGGTTGTTAGAAGCAGTTTGTAAAGACAACTGCTGCAATTGGCTTAACAGGTTCACCGCATTTGTGTCTACGGATCCAACGATACCATCTGCATGGGGACCTGGCTTCGACTTGGCTATATCAACCTTAGTCCCAGGAGCATCTGGCAATATTTTTTGTAGAATCCCAGACTGAGAGTAAATCAATTCTAACTGTTGGGCCCTAAAAATAGCTTGCTCCTCAGAATAGACTCCGGACAGGGAGACATCCTTAGAGATTTCAGGTTGTAAAGATTTCAAAAACCATTCGAGACGGTATTCTGGAGGAATTTCAGCTTTAATGAGCCTCTTTCTCCATCTCCATTCCCGAATATGATCAGAAATGTGAGTTGTCGTGTCCTGACGAAAATTGGCCAGAAGTTCAATTCCGGAATCATAACGGACGGGCAACTGGAAATGGTTTAGGAAAATATTAGCCAAATTGGTTAAAGATGTAAAGTTGCCCCCTGGCAACTCTATATACCTCTTGGCCACATTACCAGTTAAGGTGCGTTGAAAAAGTCTCAACCTAACTGAGTCATCGATAAGGGAGTTTGATGATCACCACAAATGGAATGTGGTTACATGGTCGCCTGGGTCTTCACCACCCTTCCCCTTGAACTTAGGAATGTCTGAAGGGAGTTTGGTTGGGACCAGAGGCTAGGCTAGATTGTATTTGATTGGATCGTTTGTTAATTTCATGAGATCTAGCAAGTTCAACATTGCCAGAAAAGGAAGCCTAAGAGGACCTTGGGGATTCCACCCAGACTGGGTGGAGCTCCCGAAGTTCTAAAAAGATTGGCCTAGATTTTGGGAGGCACCAGGCTACCCGAAGTAACCAACAGAACCAGCTGAACCAAAAGGTGGACCTTGTGATCTAGCAAAACTCGGAGTTTGACCAACTCCAGCCGAAAAACCTCCATAATCAGCGAAGCTCCCTCCTAAAGGATTATAAGGAGTCGATAACCCCTGATAAGGATTCCAAGCAGAAGCTAAGGGAGGAATACTTTGAAACAAGCTAAATTTGGAGTACGGCCTATTCCCTTGTTGACCGAAAAACAGATTCCCAGTTCCCATGCCACTAACCGCAAGGTTAGTCCAACCTTGAAAGGGATTGTTGCCTTGTCTTGTAAAAGAAAAAGGCATAGATCCTATCGTCAGGTTGGAATGTGGTATATGACCATTTCCAAAAGGAAAACCCTGAAATGAAGCTGACCCACCCATCATGGATGTGGAGGCACTAAATGGAATTGACAAAATACCCTGTGAATGGTTGCCAAACGGGAAGAATCCAGAACTAAAAGTGTTGTCTTGGGAATTTCCACTCGTAGAAGGAATGGAGGTAGACCCAACTAAGGATGTGCTAGTAAAAGACCCAAATAAAGATGCATAGGGGATGGAAATAGTTCCTCCCCCTTGTACTGATGTTGGAGTCTGCATAGTTGTAGCACTTGTGGTAGAAGCCATGCTTCCAGTAGTGGTCATCAATGGTAAGTTTGTAATATGACCTGGACTTGATGGTCTATGCATCGGAGTCCCAATGTATTGTAATACGTCTGGATAGTTAGACGGTAAAGTAGAATTCGGAGCCACTAACGACTCTGGGAGTTCTTTTACCTCTATGTTTTCTTCTGATTGAAAGAGAACTCGAGAAAGAACTGGAGTGTTCCTCTCTAGTTCTGTGGAAGTACCAGGCCTATCCTGAACACTAATTCCCCCGAGGGAAGGATCAATCCCTGATGCATCAGCTGCCACGGGATGAAACCCACTAGCAGTATTACCTCTGTGCCTTCTAGGAGAAGGCTCTAAACTTGGTGGTGAAAGACCACGAAGTCTTTGAGACTGTCTAGGCGATTGGTCAAACATTTTGAATTTTTTATTAAGATCTAACTAAAGACTCAAGAAAAAATGAAATCTAGGAAAAATAAGAGTACAGAGCACACACTAAAAAGTCTCTAAAATATGTCAGCCAGTCAAACAACTTTCAAGTATTTCTGCTCCGGCTGATGAGGATCGGACACCAAAATACAAGAAAGTGAAGTAAGGGGCCTTTCGAAGATAGTCTGGGATAATGACGGCCCATTCCTACCAGCGAAGGTAACAGAGGAAGTTACGCTGACCTCTTAACAAGAGCTTGCGTCAATGCAAGCCCCCAAGCTTCGCAAGGGTGCCCTCTAGTAGTACCGTTGAGAGTGATGCAACATCAACCTCAGGTGCCATGGGATTCCCCTCCACAGCCACCTATGTATATCCCTAGGAGAAGCAACTAAGGTTACCAACTCATGTTAGAAGCCAGGCAGAACAGTCTTGAGGTAAGATCCGACAAGTAGGAGAGGGGGTATCTCTCTTCCTTATCTTCAAAAACCTTCGTGCTTAACTCCTAGATCAGGAGCTTTCCTAGTCTTCCTAACGCTATTGGATTTGCACTCACTATTCAGACTCCTATGTTTGACAGTTTAAATGGCCTTGGAGAGTTTTCTCTCCACTCACCTAATCCAAGGCCCTAAAATATCCTAAAACTTGTTGGTGTGTCTAAATTAACAATTATGAAAAAGTTCTAGTGTATTTTAATTAGTGTTTTTTTTTGAATGGGCTGTTTTTTAAGTCAAGGGATAAGTGGAAGTGAAACTTGTGGTGTTTTGACGCAAAAGAAATTAATAAAAACCAAACTATATGCAAATGCACTTATTTTGTTCTTCGATGAAAGAAATTTCTACTAGGTTCTGAGGAACTTCTAAGAAAGCAATAAATTCTTATTTTCTTTTCTTTTACTCAAGCTTCACACTCAAAAAAATTAACAAAACTATGGATGCCCTAAAAGATGCACAAATTTATCCTAATGCAATGAGTACATGCTGATGCAACACTTAAGACTGCTCTAAATCAAAGAATGAAAGTAACTTGTTTATCAATTCTAATTTGCCACTTAAGATGTTTATATAGAATATAGGTTGATAATGCTCATTTTCGTCCAAACACTAAAAGCAAATATCAAGACAAACAAAAATGAACTTTCACTCGCAAAAAGGAAACTAAATCAAAACAAGGCCAAGGAAAGCAGAAACCAAGTTTTCAAGAAGTTTTCTTCAAAAGCAAAAACAAAAATGACTTTTCAAAAGTGCTCCAACTAAGACTGGAACTCTATGATTGAAGAATAGGCAACAAAACACTTTGCAAGTTTACAACACAAAATGGGTGAAAACTCAACAAAAAGTGTGCTTCAAGATGCTCTTAACAATAAAAAAGCAGGCCAAAAAGCTTGGTGACAATGATCAAAAGATCAAGAAAGACAACTCTCAAAATCATCACACAACAACTTTCAAAAAGCAAGAAAAGTAAATGGTCACAAAAATACAGTTCTAACATGCAAACAAAAAGATCACCAAAACAAGATTTGCCACAAAGATTGAGACCAATCTTTCTGCCCTGGGAGACGAGAACAACCAAGATTACCAGAAAGAAATCTTGTGTGTTTAAACAAAAAGGGATGACACTTGCAACAAAACAAAACAAGACCAATACTTTATACAACGAGAGAGAGTTTGAAATCATGAACTTGCTGTAAAAATAAAGAATGACACAGAAAAGTAACTGTTCAGGAAAGACTCAGACTAGCAGACAGATCTTCAGAAACAAAAATATTTGAAAAATCTTGAAGATTTTAGGGTATACGTGATTGTGTTGATGCACAGTTGCGTGTATATCCTATTCGGCCCAAGGAAACTTGCGTATATGTGGGTTCACTTGAGGAAACTTGCGTATATACGCTTCTGTAAACTGGAAAAACAGTGTATATAAAAGATCACAAGAAAAAACAAAAAAAGTTCTAAAGAAACTGATCAAACTTACAGTTCAAGTTCCTACAGGAACAGACTACACAGTCACAGTAAGTAAATAAATAGCTGAGCCATGCATTGCAAGTACTAAGCGAGCATAAAATCAACATGGAACAGCTGAGCTTACAGCGTGACAAAGTGGTGTCGCAGAATCGATAGCTATTACAGGTACTAGATGAAGCTTGTCCAAGCATCCCTTAGCTGGCCATACCAGCAGACACACTAGCAGAGGTGTGCACCCACAGGCTAGCAGCAGGGGTGCGCGAGGCGCGGGAGGAAATTACAAAGGTTCAGCTGGAGCTGAACCTTTAGATTGATGAGTTGTAGTTAAAGGCACATCCGTCCACCCCTCCGGAAGTCAGAGAATAGCGTGCTAGCGCTATATAGCGGAACTGGACGAAATCGGCAGTGCAGTGCAACACTGCACCAGAATGTTGGAGTAGTCCTTTGAGGTCCTCACGAATCTGTAGGAGGACCCCAACATCCAGCGCTTAGAGATAGAGGCACGAGAACTCCAACAGTAGTACAGCGTGAAAGGAATTGCACAGAGAATGGCCCTCACTCAGAAGCTTGCACGGATGCAGCAGGCCAAAGTACTGAAAAAACAGATGGATGTGGCACGGCACAAGGAAGCAGTCCTGAAGGCGCGCGTTTAGCCTTGGATCGATGAGGCCTTCACCATCACAACAAAAATTGAAGGCAAGCTCGCACAAATGCAGGGAACACAGTGTTGGGTCCCTATAATACTAGTGATTACCCCATTACTATTGTAGTTATACCCCTTATTAATATTGTTGTGCCCCTATTGCCCCCATATTGTTATTACTGTGCCCCATAGAATCCCTCTATTGTTATTTTTGTGGCTTTATATTATTAATGTTAGGTCGGCTGGGTTATATTGTGACTCCTTAGACTCCTATATATAGAAAGGAGGTTTTGTCATTTGAATCATCCAAGAATTGTTCATTTATGTAATGTAAAGGAGGTTTCCCCCTCGAAGAGGCTGAATTCTAAGGCGTTGATCTATCTTTTCTATCTTTTCTTGAGCTGGTTTCATAACATTTGGTATCAGAGCTTTGGATTCTAGGGTTTCGCTGCTCCAAACAGGTGATCGTGGCATTTTCACTATAACTTTTTTCTGTGACGTTTCAGAAGTTGCAAAAAAAACCCATTTGAGAAGAAATCACGCTGAACCTCGAGTTCTAATTTCAGATCTTTTCGCGCTATATTTGCGGAGATATGATCTGAGGAAGTTAGTCTTTTTGCAGACTCCTAACTTACATTCCAAACAGGTGACCTGGGGAAAATCGTCATAACTTTCTCTCTGGGGATCAGACTGTATTTTCTTGTATGCGTCTTTCAGATCCAAAGGTCGAAACAGTGACTTGTGGCATGTCGTACAAATTCGCTCTACTGAACTAGTCTATAATCAAGTCACTGTGGGAGATTTCGCATAACTCTTCCTTGGAGAATCCAATTTGGTCAGACTTGTGGCATTGGAAAGAGGACAAAGAGGGCTACTGCAGGTCACAAATTCAGAACTAGATGATCAGAAAGTACAAAGACACATCAGAGGAAATATCGAGCTCCTACAAAGTGAAAAAAGTTGTGTGGATATTCTTAAATTTTTGCTTAAGCTTGGTTTGAAAATTTATTTTGAAGGAATTCCAAGGGCTAGTAGAGCATTATTATCAGAAACGGATGCCCCGAGGAAAGAAAATGCAAACACCTAGTAAGGAACCTGAAAGCTCTAGCATGACTCATGAAGAAGAAGAAGAAATGCTATATGATATATCAAAATTACAAGAACAAGTGCAACAAGTGTCACTTGCACAAAAAGCAACAGAATCTAAGATGGATGGTTTAAGGAAAGATGTAGAAGCTAAGATGGATGGTTTAAAGAAAGGTGTAGAAGCTAAGATGGATTGTTTAAAGAAAGGCGTAGAAGCTAAGATGGATGGCATGGGAGCTAAGGTGAATGGCATGGACGCTAAAATTGATGGCATGGATGATAAGATGGAAGAATTGAAGATAAATATGAATAAGTTGCTACAAGAAATGGTCACTAATGGTAAAAGGGTACTAAAGGAAACTCATGATGAGAACAAAAGAAATGTTAATCATGATTCCATAGACTCTAATGTTGGATCGAAGACTCACCATATTCCAAAAATCAATATGAGGAAGTTTGATGGCAAGGATCCCGCCACATGGATATTACAGATGGAGCAATTCTTCGATCTCAATAACGAGCAAAACACACAAAAGGTACGTATGGCAAGTTTATATTTGGAACCAAATTAGTTTGTATGGTATCAATGGCTTTGCTCTCGTAAACAATTTATCACTTGGGCAATTTTTACGGAAGAATTGACAGCACATTATGAGGATACAAAAAGCAACACTTTTTTTAGCCAATTGATAAGTCTCAAACAAAAGGGTTCAATAATGGAGCACATTGAGGAGTTCCAAAAATTGAACATAAGGGTAAAAGATATTCCAAAGGAGCATAGGATTGATGTGTTCATAGGGTCTTTAAAGGATAATATCCAACATGATGTTCGCCTTTGGGAACCTGATTCATTAGAGAAGGCATTCAGGTTAGCAAGAAAAATGGAAAGCAAAATTATGGCAACCAGGAAGCATACCACTCACAACTATAAAGACGGAAGTGTTGTTGCCCCTAGTCTTCCACAACCTATAAGGTTGACACCACAACAATTGGAAGAAAAAAGAGCAAAAGGGCTTTGTTACAGTTGTGATAGCAAATACACTAAAGGTCATAAGTGTGCTGAGAAGAAATTATTCTACATAGATTGTGAAGAGGAAGAAGAAAAGAAGCAAGAAAGGTCAAAAGAAGAGGATATACTCCAGGGACAAAGCCTAGATGAAGAAAAAATAAATCCGACCATATCTTGTAATGCATTGGCGGGAATTACCACTCCTCAAACCATCAAGATAGAAGGAAAAATCAAGAAGAAAAAGTTAATAGTGTTGATTGATTCAGGAAGCACCCACAATTTTATTCATTGTAAGGTAGCAAAAGAATTGAATTGCTTCCTATATCTAGCACCAGAGTGTCAAGTGATGATTGCAAATGGAGGAACAATAAATTGCTCTAGAAAGTGCCATAATATCAAGCTATCCATGGGAGAATATGTATTGACTAGCCCAATGCTTTCCATTCCAATGGGAGGTGCTGATGTTGTACTAGGAGTCCAATGGCTACAATCCTTGGGTACAATAGCTTTTAATTTTCAAGAACTTTTCATCAAATTTTCTACGGAAGGAAAGGAAGTTGAATTAAGGGGTATTGCAGGAAAACCAGGAAAGATAATCAGCTCTAATGGTATGACAAAGCTTCTAAAAAAGGAGCAAAGAGGTGTAATTGCACAATTATGTTCACTAGATGTTTCCACATCGGAATCATCTATTTCTCCAGATCTCCAAAAAGTCCTGGACAATCATTCCAAGGTATTTGAGACTCCCAAAGGTCTCCCACCTATGCGTGATCATGATCATGCTATTCATCTGATTCCAGGAAGTGTTCCTCCAAACATCAGGCCGTACAGATATCCCTATGTCCAAAAGAGTGAAATTGAACGTATGGTTGCAGAAATGCTAGAGGCTGGTATAATTCAACCGAGTCAAAGTTCTTTCTCTGCTCCATAGTATTGGTGCACAAGAAGGATGGATCATGGTGCATGTGTCCGGATTATAGGGAGCTCAACAAGCTCACTATTAAAGATAAGTTCCCCATTCCTGTCATTGATGAATTACTGGATGAATTGCATGGATCAATTTACTTCACCAAGTTGGATCTTCATTCAGGATATCATCAAATCAGAATGAAGACTGAAGACATTCCGAAAACAACATTTAGAACTCATGAGGGTCATTATGAATTTTTGGTCATGCCTTTTGGCCTTACCAATGCACCTTCAACATTTCAAGGTTTGATGAATTCAATTTTCAAACCATTCCTTAGAAAATTTGTGTTAGTATTTTTTGATGATATACTAATCTACAGCAAGTCTTGGAAGGATCATGTTGAACATGTTGACAGGGTGCTACAACTATTGGAGGAGAAACAATTATATGCAAAAAGATCCAAATGTTTCATTGGAGTCCAGGAGGTGGAATATCAGGGTCATATTGTATCTCATGAAGGAGTTAAGGTAGACCCTAGCAAAATTAAAGCCATTAAGGAATGGAAAATCCCCACATCCATAAAGCATCTGCGAGGATTTCTCAGGTTGACAGGGTATTATCGCAATTTTGTTAAGAATTATGGGAGAATAGCAGCACCTCTAACAACATTATTGAAGAAAGATGCATTTTCATGGACTCCGGAAGCAACAAAGGCCTTTGAACATCTTAAAGAGGCAATGTGCCAAGCATCGGTCTTAGCTACACCAAACTTCACAAAAACCTTTATTGTGGAATGTGATGCTTCAGGAAATGGAATTGGTGCTGTTCTAATGCAAGATGAAAGACCCATTGCTTTTGAAAGTCGTCCAATCAAGGGAAAGTTTTTAAGCAAAGCTATTTATGAGAAGGAAATGTTGGCAATACTCCATGCACTTAAGAAATGGTGACCCTACCTAATGGGAAGACACTTCAAGGTAAAAACGGATCATGATAGCCTTAAATACTTTTTAGAACAAAGATTATCCTCTGAAGAGCAACAAAAGTGGGTCACAAAGATGTTGGGTTATGACTTTGAAATCATCTACAAAAAAGGGAAGCAAAATGTGGTGGCAGATGCACTCTCAAGAAAGGATGAGGATGTGGAAGCATTGTTGTGCGCCATTTCTATTATCCAACCAGATTGGATAAATGAAGCAAGGGAGGAATGGAAGAATGACGAAGAAGTGTGGGCACTTATTCGAAAGTTACAACAAGATTCCAGTACGTCTGATACATTTAGCTGGCAAAATGATTCGTTATGGTACAAAGATCGCTTATACCTCTGTAAGAATTCCCAGCTAAAACAAAAGATTCTTATGGAATTGCACACTTCTCCCTTAGGAGGGCACTCAGGATTTTTAAAAACTTACCACAGGGTTAAGAAGGAATTTTTTTGGGATGGCCTTAAATCAGATATTCAAAAGTTTGTGGCAGAATGTTTGGTTTGCCAACAAAATAAAGTTGAAACAATTAAGACACCGAGTCTATTACAACCTTTATCCATTCCAAGCCAACGTTGGGAGGAGGTTTCAATGGATTTTATCACAGGTTTACCCAAGTCTGAGGGAAAGAGTGTCATCATGGTGGTAGTTGACAGACTTACCAAGTATGCACACTTTTGTGCATTATCACATCCATTTAAAGCCAATACAGTTTCTACTGCATTTATGGAAACAATTCAAAAGCTACATGGAAACCCAAAGATTATTGTAAGTGACCGAGATCCGATTTTCACTGGAAATTTTTGGACAGAATTATTTCTTGTCTTCATACTCAGTAAGCTCATAGCTCATCTTATCATCCTCAATCTGATGGGAAAACTGAGATAGTAAACAAATGTTTGGAAGTATATCTTCGTTGCTTTGTATCTGATAAACAGACACAATGGGTCAAATGGTTGCCTCTAGTTGAATGGTGGTATAACACTTCCTTCCATACAGCAACAAAAATGACCCCATTTATGGCACTTTATGGGTATCAAACTCCATCCATCACATCATATTTAAGAGAAAATTCTAAGGTTCAGGCAGTGGAACATCACATCGAACATCAACAACAAGTCCTCCAACTCTTAAAGGATAACCTCGTGTTGGCACAGAATAGAATGAAACAACAGGCAGATCAACATCGCAGTGAAAGAAGTTTTGATGTAGGTGATTGGGTATTCCTATGGCTACAACCATATAAGCAAATGTCCCTTAAGCAAGCTAAGAAGGATAATAAATTATCACCAAAGTATTATGGTCCGTACAAGGTGTTGCAAAAGATTGGTACTATGGCATACAAATTGGAGCTTCTTGCAGCTTCTCGATTGCACCCAGTTTTCAATGTTTCATGTTTAAAGAAGGCTATAGGCAACAAGCTCCCAGTTCAAACAATATTGCCAGAACTTGACGGGGAAGGAAAAATTATATTGGAACTGGAAGCAGTCACAGAAACAATAACTCGACAGCTACGAAATCGATCAATTTCAGAGTATCTTATCAAGTGGAAGAACTTATCCGCTGAAGATTCCACATGGGAGGATGAGAATTTTATGCAAAAGTATCCAGAACTACTCAAGCGTTGAGGACAACACTTTTTTGAAGGAGGGGCATGTTGGGTCCCTATAATACTAGTGATTACCCCATTACTATTGTATTTATACCCCTTATTAATATTGTTGTGCCCCTATTGCCCCCATATTGTTATTACTGTGCCCCATAGAATCCCTCTATTGTTATTTTTGTGGCTTTATATTATTATTGTTAGGTCGGCTGGGTTATATTGTGACTCCTTAGACTCCTATATATAGAAAGGAGGTTTTGTCATTTGAATCATCCAAGAATTGTTCATTTATGTAATGTAAAGGAGGTTGCCCCCTCGAAGAGGCTGAATTCTAAGGCGTTGATCTATATTTTCTATCTTTTCTTGAGCTGGTTTCATAACACACAGGCACAGATGCAAGGAAGCAATTTTGACACCGCGGTCTCGAAACAACTTGTACAGGAGATCCAGCAGGTAGCCGCTCAGTGCGCTGTCGACCTTGCAACAATTCAGAGAGAATTGGAGGGACTCCGTGCGATGATCTCCGTGCCGACAGAGTGACTTGAGGGCGAGTCACGATATTTGTGTTGGGGGCCTGTTGGGTATGGAATCCCCCCAAGGCATGGTTTGGGGCTTAAAGCCCAAGTTTTGACCAAATCTTTTGTAAAAGCTCTGTGAATTATGGGCACAGAGCATGAAGTCATAATAGAGTCACGGGGTTATCCATCCTTGTTTTTGTAATATAATGTTGGCTTGATAGACCTAACCATGGTCCGCGGACCATGGGATTGTATACAAATGTAGAGATAGGGAAGAGATAATAGAAGAAGGATGATGAGTCTAAGAGACTGAGTTAAAGTGTAAAGTGTGTCTTTGGGTCATAGAGTAGGAGAAGGCTTTGCAGCTGAGTGCGCAGAGGCCTATTAGTCCACAGCTAAGTGTGAGGACCCTTGCAGCTGAGTGTGCAGGGAAGGTCAAGTCTATAACCGTTGGAAGAATTAAGAAAGAGAAGTTTACCATATTTCTGTGTATCTTTTCCTGTTTTAATATATGACTGGGTTAAATTGCAATTGTACTATTTATTTGTTGTGCGAACTCATATGAATGTGTTGTATAAATAAATATAACGTAAGACATACACGAAGATAATTGCCTAAGCATAGGAAGATAAGTAAGATCTCTGGTGCCACTTAGGGGAATAGCGCAAAGCGCTACTCCAGCAACACGAAAGCTCCACAACCCTTGGTTAGGGCTGCGCAAAGGCAAGTATATCAGGGCACGAAGGCCTGGGAAGTGCGTGAAGCAACTTGTGCACAGGGAGTAACAGTTGGACCAGTTCAACCTCTCAGACATCTCAAGGGTGCGGAAACCTAGTTCCATCACCCTCCCATACTACTTCTAGTGAGACCTCAATTTGCGCTCCATGGACTGTTGCCGAAAGGTCCAGTAGTACAGGGATTTGTTTAGATAATTAACTCTGAACCTGGCTTAGACCCGTACAAGCCAACAAGTACACTCTGTCTTGAACAGTTAATAATTTCTCTGTTTTCTTCTAATATCCGGATCTGAGAATCCTTAATTTCTCTCCCATCCCGGTTTACCTCTTTCACTTCTTTCATAATCCTGTCTAAGGAACCCTTAATTTCTCCTTGGATCCAATTTGTTATCACCCAGTAATTTCCCAAGGTTAAGGAAAGAGATCACCGAGGTAACCACAAACCAACTTTTAGGCTTAGGCTCTAGCCAACCTAAGTCCAGAGAGGGCTCTCTATATGATTTAACTTTGTTTGATGGGATATTAGGCTATTTATGAAAGTGCAGGGGGGGTTTTATTTGTGTTGAAGATTGGGTGGTGAAATTCTTGGAGCAAATGGATAGAGCTAGGTCTTCAAGCCATTGGGCTATGGAGTGAACAAATGGATAGCATAACTGGACCAGATCATTAAAGGGAATGTTCATAGGGTAGGCTAAGAAAGTAAAATGAAAATATTTCGGCCTAATGGGTGAAGTGATTCTAACTAGGGTGAAAGGGCACTTAAGAATCCTTGGACCGGGATTAGAATGAAGAACAGAGGGTGATCATGAACAAAGGGAAATTAAGAATCCTTTGTTATAGATCAGAGGAGAAACTACGAAAGCTAAGGAGTAGTTAATAATTCCCTAACTAAGATAGTTTAGGAGAAAACATTCAAAATGTAAAACAGTCAAGGCAGAGTGCATTCAATCAATTTCTGAAATATCACTCCTTGCTATACATTTATATTTTAGAGAAACAAATGAGATTATGAAAAAAAACGTAAGGAAAGACAACGTTGAACATGAGAGAATACTTATTTGTATTTCGCTTTACACAAGAATCCTATTAAATATATGATATTTATTCCTTGATCCAGCAAGCCAATCCAGTCATTGATACAATAGAACTCTGTTTTGAGAGAAAAAGTCTATAGAAATGTCTTGGAATCCACCCCACATACTTCGAAATGTGAAGTATTTATACAAAAAATAATTACAAAATATCTCATAACAATTTGAGATTTAATCTAGGGAATAAAATATCTTCATGCATGAAGATAGAGACAGATGTAAAACTATTTCTTGTTGTCCCTTTTATTGTGGTGTTGCTAGTTGTTTCTTTTGAGTTTTGAGCCCTTTAAGCTGGCTAATAGTTGTGGTATTTCTACGTTGGAATTGTTAGAAAAATATATATTACAGAGCAATGGAACACATAAAATATTGCAGAAATATAAACACATAAAACGCATAAAATAAGAGAGACACAAATATACATGGTTCACCCAGTTTGAGCTACGTCCACGGAGAAACATCCAGTCCTTTTATTATATTATCCAGCAAACTGAAGAGATACAACCTACAGCAAATCCACTGTAACTCCCTCTTTTCTCTCAATCTCCTCTCTTTTCCTCATTCTGAATACTGATATATGTAGACGCAATGCAATTCCCTCATATATAGCGAGGGGTTTCCTTCTAAGGTAAAAACCCTAAATTAAACATAACTTCTACCGTCAGATAATTCGCCTAATGAACGGCCCAGATTCACTAGAAATTACTATACTTTTACAAGGCAATTTTACATCTATTTTTAGTTTCGAGGGCGCTGCCCCCGAACCCCCACGGGGGAGACAAGTCGCCCCCCACACCCCCCCCCCACCACGTGGAGGGGTGTATAGTCTTCCTGGGTATACATCCGGCTGAAACCTTTGAATACAGAAGATAATCAGGCTCCACACCCAACAATCTCCCACTTGGAGATTGATTATAGCAACTCCATCGCTGCTTCATTTGCTAGACAATAACTCCACTTTGGACCTAGCTATTTCTCATCTTCTTCATCATACTTGAAAACCAATTGAAACTAAGTAGATTCTCGGTTTCTCCCTGGTTACAACTTTTCTTAACATATCTGCAGGATTCTGGCTAGTGTGTATCTTTTCCAGCTTCAACTATCCATCTTCCAATGCTTACCGTATGAAATGGTACTTGAGCTGTATATGTTTAGTCTTGGAATGAAATGCAGAGTTCTTTGCAAGATGTATGGCACTCTGGATGTCACTGTATAACCTTCCCAACTCCTACTTCTTACCCAATTCATCCAAAAATCTTTGTAACCAAATCATTTCTTTACTAGCCTCTGTAGCAGCAACATACTCCACTTCTGTTGTTGAGAGTGAAACAACACTTTACAGTTTTGAGACCCAACTGACAGTTGTTCCACCTACAGTAAACACATATCCTGTAGTGCTCCTCCTATTATCTCTGTCACCTGCCATATCTGCATCAACATATCCCTATAGAGCAATGTTTGAACCACCAAAGCATAATGCTTGATTTGTGGTACCTCTCAAATACCTGAGAATCCACTTCACCGCCATCCAATGTTCTTTTCCTGGATTGTTCATGTACTTGCTTACAACTCCCACTGCATGTGCAATATCAGGCCTTGTGCAGACCATTGCATACATTAAGCTTCCAACTGCTGATGCATATGGAACTTTAGACATATGAGCCATTTCTTCCTAAGCCTTGGGACACACCTCCTTACTTAATTTGAAATGGCTAGCCAAAGGTATACTCACTGGTTTTGCATTCTGCATATTAAACCTTTTCAACACCTTTTCTATGTATTCACTTTGAGACAATGTTAATTTGTGACTCTTCCTGTCTCTAGTTATTCTCATACCAAGGATTTGTTTTGCAACACCCAAATCCTTCATTGCAAATGAATTTGCCAATTTTCTTTTGAGCACATTTATTTCCTGCATGTTAGAACCTGCAACAAGCATGTCATCTACATATAATAACAATATAATATAAATGCCATCATTTTTCCTTTTGAGATAAACACAATGATCAGAGTGACATCTAGTATAACCTTGTTCAAACATAAACTTGTCAAATTTTAGATACCACTGCCTTGGAGCCTATTTTAAGCCATACAAGCTCTTCTTCAACCTGCACACTAGTTTCTCCTTCTCTTTTACCTCATATCCTTGTGGCTGCTACATATATATCTCTTCCTCCAAATCCCCATGGAAAAAGGTTGTCTTTACATCTAACTGCTCAAGATGCAAATCTTCAGCTCCTACTAGACTTAAAATAGTTCTGATTGAAGTCATTTTAACAACAGGAGAAAATATTTGATCAAAATCAATACATTTCTTCTATGCAAACCCCTTCACCAGAAGTCTAGCTTTGTACCTTTGTTTTCCTCCATCTTCTTCCTTCAACTTGTAAACCCATTTATTCCGCAATGCTCTTTTACCTGCAGGCAACCTGACTAAGTCCCAAGTCTGGTTATGTGCTAAGGAGTCCATCTCTTCTTTCATGGCTTGCTCCCACTTCTTCCTGGTTTCTACCTGTTATCACCCCAAGAAACTCTCCTAGGTTGTATCTCAGAGATGTTCGGGAACATTACAAACTCAACAAAAATGTTGGAAATAGGTGGATAAATGGATGGAATGATGCATATTCAAGCCAGATAACCACTTCTACTATGCTTAACCCTAGACATGGGTGAACACCCCAGACGACAAGGCTTTAGACCACCAATTACTCATGGTTTGAGGATTTAGTGAACATGGAGAATATTGACCACACCAACAGATGCAGAAGACCATGTGATGGACGGCTGCAACCAGTAAAGAGGTCTACAAATCTATTTCCTAATGCACAGACAGGATGATAGCTCTTGGCACTAAAATAACAAAAACCTGCATAACACATTCAATGATACATACTAGATCCTAACACAGAAGTGGGATGACAGCCCCTCAAATGCTAAATATCAAGAGCACATGAAAAATGCATAACAGGCATAGCCTAGAATAGAGAAGAAGTGGAAAGTGAGCAATTAACAACAAAAGAATTTTGTATTAGCTGAAAATGAAGACCAGACGCTGCAGGTATCACAGTAGTTATAGTCTCCAGAAGTTGAACCTTACATCAAAACAACAACCATCAACCCTCATTACATCTTGTTTCTCGGTATATATAGAGTTTCATTACAAAAATATCCTGTTGTTCTATGCGTGGAGGGGTCATACTTGATCACCAACACATTAACTGTCTAAAATGGGCCTATGCTACGATCTACTGCTTCAATGAATGAATTTGACATTCTCTGGTACTTTGTTGTACTCCTCGAGCAGGTGGAGTTTTGTATGAATAAATTTCCATAACTATTGAAGGTGTTTAACTGCTCGAGGATTGTCCTTTCTCTCTCGGCCATGCTGCTCTTGAACGCGGTTGTTGAGGAGTAATGGCGTAGGGTACTGGATTCTGGCCTCCTTCTTCCTTTAGGAACATGGTACAAGTCAGGGGACACGAAGATTGCATGGCGGATGCATGGGTGGGACGGGAATAAACATCAACCGTTAGATCAAACAAACAAACAACGGAGATCTCCCAGCGGGGGGTATCAGACGGGAACGAGAGGCGGACAGACGAGGACTGTTGGATCGTGGGTGGGCAGATCCAACGGTGATCGGGGGCAGAAGCTGCGCGGGGTTTAATTGGCGGGGACGGGCAGGACAACAGTAAATGGTATTCCCCGTACTGCCTTTGGAGCTACGACGGTATTCGTAGATGGGGAAGCGATGCAATGAACGCACGACGCATGGCAGATGTGATGGGAGGGAAACCACTTTCCCCGCGAGTTATTGCGCGTGCATGTTTCAACGGCGGGAGGCGTGAATGTCGTCCGATCGCGGCGGGGGTTGATCGGACGACGCGGGTGCAATCGCATGGATTTACATAGATGTGACGGGAAAGGGTGGTACAAAGCGCGTGGTCGGGTGATCGAGGTCACATGATGCTTAGAATAGGTGCCCGGGGAGCTAAGGAAATACAGCTTTATGCTAAATGTTGGAGTAAAACAAGGATAGCGGGGTTATGGAGTTGTAAGGAAAATGAAGGAGAAGAGGAAACCAACTGCTGCAAGCCCCTTGTAAGCATAACCAGCACTGTCAGACCTATTTTTATCCATCGAATGTTGAAGAATATAGCAGGGCTAACACTGGATCCTTCTGGGGATGAGATCCTCCCTGTGAGGTCTTAAGAACCTGCAAATCAATGCCTTTCCGATGAAAACAAATTAGCAAAATTTCCTATTGTTCCATTGGGCATGGAGTCTAACTGAACTTACACTAAGACTGATAAAATCAAATATTTGCAATTTTAAGGCCAAAAGACCTTAAACAACATAAACTTTCAAAAAACGTCCATTAACTGGGCCATCAAAAACTGCCTCTCCTCCCATACTCTTCAGTATGAAGGTGTTGTTCCCTTAAATCTGTGAAATAATAAAAGGGCCTTTCCAGAAAGCATCAAACTTCCCATGGTTGCCTTTTTTTCTTTTAGTGCATCCAACTTCAGCATCAAGTCTCCTACTTGAAAATGATCTGTCTTTGTCTTCCTATCAAAAGCATCCTTGATCTTTTTCTGATGTGTTGCAGCCTTTTCAACCAGCTGTTCTCTGATTTGATGTACCTCTGCTAAACCAATGACCCTTCTTGCCATGTCTTCTTCCTCACTATATTCATCTTGCAGGAACTTTGCCACAGGGAGAGCTAACTGAATTGGGAATACAGCCTCAGTGCCATACACTAGCTTGAATGGAGAATTCCCTATGGATTTCTTAATGGTCACTCTGTCAGCCCACAATGCATACTTGAGCTTAGAATCCCAATTCTTTTTGTTGTCCTCCAACAACTTCTTAATTATTCTTATCAGGCTTTTGTTAGAGGATTCTGCTAGACCATTTCCTTGAGGGTAATATGAGGTGGAATGAACCAGCTTAATGCCCATTGAATTACACATTTCCACCAATTCTTTTGCCCTGAAGGCTGCTGCATTGTCTGTGACTAATTTATGTGGACAACCAAATCTGGTCAAGATATTCTCAGTCAAAAATTTCATGACCACATTATGATCAGCCTTTCTGGTAGGGATTGCTTCAATCCACTTAGTGAAATAATTAATAGCTACTAATATCCATCTGTGTTGACCACTGGAATGTGGATTTATTTCTCCAATGAAATCCAAGCCCCACTGCTGAAAAGGTCCTTTTGCATGTATTGGTTTTAAGGGCAGGGACTTCAACTGCTGCTTTCCTTCAAATCTTTGGCACCTATCACAAGATTTAACAAATGAGAATACATCAGAAAATAAGGAGGGCCAGTAGTATCCAGCTCTAAGGATTTTATGGGCTGTAGTCTTCCAATAATGGTTCCCTCCACACATGCTAGAATGAAACTGCTGCATGACTTCTATTGACTGTTCTTTGTCCAGACACCCCAAAAGCACTCCAGATGGATCCCTCCAGTAGAGCAGATTTTCATGGATACAATATTTTGCTACCCTGAGTTTAATAGTTCTGGCTTGACTTTGAGTAAGGCCTGGAGGGATTTCTAGCTTCAGCAAGAATTTAATTATTTCAGAATACCAATCACAAGAAGCTATATTTGCTTCCACTGACTGCTTTCTCTTTGGTTCAGCTGCTTCCTCTTCTTCATCTGTCTAACCAATTTGTGAAATTGTGCACAGGAAATCTATATCCAATGATCTGCAATTTTCTTCAGCTAAAAACCTGGCAAGACCCTCACCTCTAACAAGTTTGGTGGGCTTTAGTTCTATATTAAATTCAATTAGCTTTGCAATCCATTTAGCCCTTCTTCCATCAGCATCAGGTTGTGTCAAGGCATCTTTTATTGCAGCAAAGGGTACATATGCAATTATCTTGGAATGCAAAATATAAAATCTGAAAGCTTTCAAAGACTTTATAAGAGCATATGCTTGTTTCTCAATAATATCATACCTCAGTTCGGCATCCCTTAAGCTTTTGCTAAAAAATTCCACTAGATGCTCTGAACCTTCTTCATCTGCTTGCAATAACACTGCTGCAATGGTGCCATTAGAGGCAAAAGAAAATATATGAAACTCCTTGCTGTAATTTGGACTTATCAAAGTGGGAGCCTCCATAATAGCTTTCTTAATGGACTCAAAAGATCTTCTTGTTGAATCAGTCCATTTGATTTCTGACCCCTTCTTCAACATGGAGGTAATATGCTTCACCAACTCTGCAAAATTTGGTATGAACCTCCTCACAAAATTAATCTTGCCCAGAAAGGACTGGATGTCCTTCTTTGATCTTGGGATAAACAAAGTCTGTATTGCCTTTACTCTCTCTCGGTCAATTCGGACACCTGCAGTAGAAACAATATGTCCCAATAGCTTGCCTTCTTCTAAAGCAAATTGTGATTTTTTAGGACTGACTGAAACTCCAAGCCTCCTACACTTCAGGAACACCTTTTTCAAATGCTGCAAATGATCTTGATGGCTACTGGAGTATACTGTTATGTCATCAAGGTAGATAAGGACAAATTCGTCCTTTTCTCCCACAAATGCTATATCCATAGCTCTCTGAAAGGTGGCTCCAGCATTCATCAATCCAAAAGGCATCTTGGCATACATAAAAGTGCCCCAAGGAGTGGTGAATGCAGTCTTCTCTTGGTCATCTGGATGCACAACAATCTGATTAAACCCTGAAAATCCATCCAAGAAAGATATCACTTTGGCTCCTGAGACCTTCTATAGAAAATGCTCCATCTTGGTAGAGGGTAGTTGTCTTTCTTAGAGCATTTGCTTAAGTTTCTGAAATCAACACAGAATCTGATTTCTCCACCTTTCTTCCTCACCACAACCAAATTGGCTACCCATTTTGAGTATCTGAGAGGGACTATGATCTTGGTAGCCAGCAACTTTTTTATTTCTTTTTCAATTAAAGGAAGGAGCAAAGGATTTATTGGTCTCAGCTTCTGCTTGAAGGGGATGGTATCTTTCTCTAGAGGGATTTTGTGCTGGATGATTTTCTTATCATAGGTTTTCAGGTCACTATATTCCCAGGCAAACACATTAGCAAATTGCTTCATTAGATTGCAGTATTCAGCATTTTGGGCAGCAGACAGATGGGCAGATAGATTTACATATCTTGACTGGCCTGGACTCCCTATATCATGCTTACAGACTGCAGATTGATCTTATTTTTGGGCAGCCTTGTAAGGCACATCATTCTGGTCAAACAGTCATTCTAAAGGAATTAAACCCTTAGGTATATGATTGTTGGGAAGCTGGACAATGCTATCTTTGCCAATTTTGTTTCTAAGCTGGGATTTGGGGCTTTCTTCCAAGGCTTCATTCTCTTGGTCAATTTGCATTTCAGAAAGTTCATCAATGACTTGCAGAAGCCTATTTATTTCGTCATCATCTTGAAAAAATTTCCAATGCTGGACATTATCAGGAAAGAATGGTCTATATTTCATTTGGACTTCATACACTAGTCTAGGAGGCATGGGAGGGATAAGCATGCTAGTAGACACAGCAAGGGAATTAGCAAGCTAATTTTTGGCTCTAGGGATATATGAAATACAGAAATCATCAAAGGAATCTTTGAGTCTCCATACCTCATCTCTGTATGCTTTCAGCCTTGGGTGTTTTGCTTGAAATGTTTTGTTTACTTGTTGAATGATCAAATCAACATCTCCAAACACCTTTAGGTTCCTGATTCCTCTATCTTTTGCTACATTTAGGCCCAATAGTAGAGCCTCATACTCTACTATATTGTTTGTGACTTGAAAAGCCAGCTTGAAAGACAGATGTGTGCTTTCTTGCTCTGGAGATACCAGCACCACCCCTACTCCTGCAGTTTCCCCGAAACATGCTCCATCAAAGAACATCTCCCAAACCCGACTTTCTTGCTCTTCTTCGGCCTGAACTGTTGGTTTTTTTATCTGCATTGAGGCCTTCTGAGATTCTTCTATTTGGAGGATACATGCTCCAAAATCGATGTCCATGGCATATATGGGATGCTTAGTAGGATTCTTCTCATCACTGATGATGTATGCCAGTTGTGCTTCTATGTAAAATCTCCTGCTTTCTCCTCCAAAAATTGGGACAGTGGCATAAGATAGATCATTCTGTAATGTCCCACCTAATCTCTTAATCCATCCCCTAGACAGCAGCATGCCAAACTTGGGAGGGACATTTGCCACCACAATATCCATCATCATACTCTTCATGGGCAGCTGAGTTAAGGTAATGGCCAGGTCTTTGATTAATCCTAGGCATTTCACTTTCCTTGAATCAAAAGAGAATAAATCATGATATGGTCTAGTGATGTCAAGGCCTAACCCTTCCATGACAGCTTTAGGCATCAAATTGTGGCTGGCCCCTGTGTCTAGCAAGAAATTGTGGAGGATTTTGTCATGAATGGTCAAGGAGACATAAAATGATGGAGAATTATTATCAGCAGGTTCAATCATGGGGCTAAGCACAACAGCAGGCTTATCATCTTGCAAATTAACAGAGTCAGTGGAGGTTTGTGTGGTCTCCAGCTCAAGAGCTTCAAGGATAGGTTTTCTAAACATTTCACTCTTTACCAACTCTACCAGAGGCACAACTATTTTTAACTTCTGGACTTCTGATGCAAAGCTGAAAGAGGAAGGTAACTTATCAGAACCTCTTACCTCTTGAACAAGAGCTTTGAGGATGACTGGGTCAGCTGTTGATCTTCTCTGCCTGATATTCTGTGACTCTGTTTGGATAGCAGCTCTTTGCGTAGGATTCTCCTTGACATTTTTTGCATTTGAACTCAGATTATATCTTCGTTGCTCCTCAGTTTGTAGAACAGCTTCTCTGTCCCACTCCTGACTGTCTTGTTCCTGCAGCAATGATTCTTCATATGCAGCCAATGTCAAAAAGGCAGCACTGCCTTTATCTTCCATGCAGTGAATTTCATCCTCATCTTCAAATTGTTCCTCCTCCATGACTACATTCTGGAAAGGATCTTTAACCTTTTGTTTTTCATTTGTTTCTTTAACCCTCTGAATGATTTGCAACTGCTCATTTTCTCTTCTGAATGGATTTGGATTTCTTGGAGAAAATGTGTTCTGTTGCCTTGTCTTTCCTGAATTTTGCTCAACCTTCAGCTTAGATATTTCAGCAGCCAATGACTCTATCATTCTAGTCATTTTATCCAATTTGGGTTCTGAAGATGAAGCAGAGGAAGAAGAAGCCTCACCTCTCTGCCTCCTTCTATTAGCATGACTCTTTAGCTTTTCTACCGCCATAATATTAGACTTTACTTCTAGGGCTGCATCCTTCATGTCTACCAGAGTAGCACATCTTCTTTCTCTTAATAATAGGCAGAAATCAGAGTCAAAAGCATTGGCATAAGTGAGTTTGGCAGAAGTGGGGGTAGGCTTTACCTCAGCTGGTATCTTACTATACATACGGTTAAATATTTATTAAAATCAGGCAATGATTCCCCATTTTCCCTCTTTAGGTTACCAAACTCAGTATGATAATATAAAAAATCTTTTTTATCTCCCCAGTGCTTCAAAAATGCATCATCTAAGGCTTCAATATCAGTTATGGACCTCTGGGGTAATTCTCTAAACCACTTCCTAGCCTCACCATGAAGGCTCTGGACAAAAACTCTCATCCACACATCATTTTCACTTATATCTAAGTTATCAGCGTAACTATAAAAAGCCTCAAGGTGTTCTTCAGCTGTTACTCCCTCTGTGCCAGTGAACTTGGGAATATATTTTTGATATTCTCCTGCAGGCATAGCATTCAAAGGAACGAGAAAGACCAGAGGTCCATACCTGGCAGCTATAATTCTATCTATCTTCGTAGGTACTTGCTGGCCTGCCATGACTGGGATATGTGGAAGGACACTAGCAGATTGAGTAGTATGAAACAATGAAATGAATGACAGAGACAAAGGGATGTTATGGACTGTATGGGAAGCTTTCTTTGGACTGAGATTAAAAGGGGAACTAACTGAACAAGGAGCTGTATTAATCTCTGAAGGAGTTTCCTTACTAACAATGCTAGGTTCTAAATCTTCAAACTGTATATCTTCAACTATGGCCTTATCCTTCAAAGATGCATGAGTTTTCTTAGGCTTACCTGATCCTGATGCCCCTTTCTGTGTTGTTTTCTTCGGTTTAACAATCTTCTCAAGGTCAGTCACTGGTTCAGCTGGTGATTTATGAGGATTTCTTCGAGTGTGCTTCACAAACTGAGCCAGAACTGCAATGTGGAGTCGCCAAAGGTTGGTCTTCCCCAGTGGGGTCGCCAGATAGATGATTACAACCAAAAATGTGTCCAAACCTTGTCTATCATCAAAATCTGGAACTGTGTCGTTCTCCCAAGGGAAGCTGAGCTTCAATCTCCTCTCCCCAGTAATGGCGCCAATTAATGTTATCACCCCAAGAAACTCTCTTAGATTGTATCTCAGAGATGCTCAAGAACGTTACAAACTCAAAAAAAATGTTGGAAATAGGTGGATAAATGGACGTAATGATGCATATTCAAGCCATATAACCACTTCTACTATGCTTAACCCAGACATGGGTGAACACCCCCAGACTACAAGGATTTAGACCACCAATTACTCACAGTTTGAGGATTTAGTGAACATGGAGAATACTGACCACACCAGCAGATGCACAAGACCATGTGATGGCCAGCTACAACCAGTAAAGAGGCCTACAAATCTATTTCCTAATGCATAGATAGGATGACAGCTCTCTGGCACTAAAATAACAGAAACCTGCATAACACATTCAATGATACATACTAGATCCTAACACAGAGGTGGGATGACAGCCCCTCAAATGCTAAATATCAAGAGCACATGAAAAATAGCACAACCTAGAATAGAGAAGAAGTGGAAAGTGAGCAATTAACAGCAAAAGAAGCTTGTATTAGCTGAAAATGAAGACCAGACGCTACAGGTATCACAGTAGTTACAGTCTCCAGAAGTTGAACCTTACATCAAAACAACAACCATCCCCCTCATTACATCTTGTTTCTCAGTATATATAGAGTTTCATTACAAAAATATCATGTTGTTCTATGCATGGAGGAGTCATAATTGCTCACCAACACATTAACTATCTAAAATGGGCCTCTGCTACGATCTGTTGCTTCAATGAATGAATTTGACATTCTCTGGTACTTTGTTGTACTCCTTGAGCAGGTGGAGTGTTGTATGAATAAATTTCCATAACTGCTGAAGGCGTTTAACTGCTTGAGGATTGTCCTTTCTCTCTCATCCATGCTGCTCTTGAACGCGGTTGCTGAGGAGTAATGGAGTAGGGTATTGGATTCTGGCCTCCTTCTTCCTTCGGGAACATGGTACAGGTCAGGGGACATGAAGATTGCATGGCGGATGCATGGGCAGGACGGGAATAAACATCAGCCGTTAGATCAAACAAACGAACGGAGGAGATCTCCCGCAGAGGGGTATCAGACAGGAATGGGAGACAGACAGACGAGGGTCGTTGGATCGCGGGTGGGCAAATCCAACGGTGATTGGGGTAGAAGCTGCACGGGGTTTAATCGACTGGGACAGGCGGGATAGCAGTAAATGGTATTCCCCGCACTGCCTTTGGAGCTGCGGCGGTATTCGTACGTGGGGAAGCGATGCAATGAATGCACGATGCATGGCAGATGTGACGAGTGGGAAACCGATTTCCCCGTGGGTTATTGCGCATGCATGTTTCAGCGGCGAGAGGCGTGAATGTCGTCCGATCATAGAGGGGGTTGATCAGATGGCGCGAGTGCGATCGCACGGATTTACATAGATGTGACGGGAAATGGTGGTTCAAAGTGTGTGGTCGGGTGATCGAGGTCACATGACGCTTAGACTAGGCACCCGGGGAGCTAAGGAAATACAACTTTATGCTAAATGTTGGAGTAAAACAGGGATAGTGGGGTTATGGAGTTATAAGGAAAATGAAGGAGAAGAGGAAACCAACTGCTGCGAGCCCCTTGTAAGCATAACCAGCACTGTCATACCTGTTTTTATCCATCGAATGTTGAAGAATATAGCAGGGCTAACACTACCTGCACTGCTGCTTCATAACATTCTGGTTCACCAGAATCATTCAACAATACATAATATAATGAAGGAGAGTATCGTTCAGGGGGTCTACTTATCCTAATAGATCTTCTAAGACCACTTTCAGGTGTTTGAAGTGCTTGTTGTTGTTGTGGTTGTTGTTTTGGCTGTTGATCATTATGATTTTCAGGCACCATCACTTTTCCTGTGATATCATCAAGCACTGTGTATTCTTTGTTTCCTTTAACCTGTTTCTTTTCTTGCAGCTAATCCTTATACAAAACCTTTTCATTGAATATTACATCTATGCTCCTAATAATTTTGTGTTTTTCATAATCATATAAGAGATAACCAAAATCATTAACACCATATCCAATAAAGGTACATTTCTTTGATTTTGCCTCCAGCTTTGTTCTATTTTCTTTATTAATGTGGACAAAGGCTTCACAGCCAAAATTTAAAAAAAGAGAGTAGTTTACCTTTTTACCTGTCCATGCCTCCTCTGGAATACCACCATCCAAGGAACTTGAAGGCCCTCTGTTTATTAGATAAACAACATTATCTACAGCATCTGCCCAAAATTGTAAAGGCAATCCTGCATGCAATCTCATGCACCTTGCATGCTCCATGATTTTCCTATTCATCCTTTCTGACACACCATTTTCTTATGGTGTTCCTATAACTGTCTTCTCTCTACGAATTCCATTCTCTGAACAGTACCTATCAAACTCATTGCTGCAATATTCACCTCCATTGTCTGATCTGAGACACTTCAACCCTTTTCCTGTCTCATTTTCAACCAAAGCATTCCATTTCTTGAAAGTATTAAATACATTAGATTTATTTTGAATACAATAAATCCAGGTTTTTCTGGTTGCATCATCAATAAAAGTAACATAATAACAAGAGCCACCAAGAGATGATACCTGAGAAGGTTCCCATACATATGTATGCACAAGCTCTAATTTTCCGCTCTTCTTTTCTTTCCCAACTCTAAGGAATCTGACTTTCTTTTGTTTTCCATAAACACAATTCTCACAAAATTTTAAATCAACATGCTTCAAACCTAGCAACAAATTTCTTGAGTGAAGAATTTACATCCCCTTCTCACTCATGTGCCTGAGCCTATGATGCCACAATGCCATATATTCTCCTGTAGAGGTTAAATCATTAATAGAATTAGAAATACCATTGCATAAATACAATGTACCAACCTTTCCTCCTTTCACTACTACCAGGGATCCTTTAGTGACTTTCCAGGTTTTATCTGTGAAAGTAGTTACGCAACCTTCACCTCCCAACTACACTATTGAAATCAGATTTTTCTTCTGATCTGGAACATGCCTTACCTCCTTCAATAGCCATTAATTTCCATTTTGCTGTTTTATGAAAGTTGTACCCATTCCAATGATTTTACAGGGTTTATCATCACCTAATCGAACCTATCCAAAATCTCCTTGAACATAATCATGAAAATTTTTCTTATCAGGTGTGGCATGGAATGAGGCCCCTGAATCTACCACCCAAGCATAAATAATATTTTCTAATTAAAGAATCAAAGCATCTTGAAACACATCACCTGTTACATTCGCTTCATGATTAGTTTCTTGTTGCACATCTCCTTCTTTTCCCTTCTGAGACTTGCAATCTTTCTTCAGGTGTCCTTTTTCTGGCATTTCCAGCACACTATCCCCGATCTGGACTTGGATCTGCCTTTTCTTGACTTACTGTGATATCCTGAGCTCTTTCCTCTTTTCATTTTTCTTCCCCTAGTCTCTGCAGTCAAAGCATTACCTGATGTCTCACTGGAGCTTTTCTGTCGCATTTCCTCGCTAAGGATTGCACCGACAATATCATCAAACTTTAAAATACTAGATCCAGAGACAGAGTTACTAATGGCTATAACTAAACCATTCCAACTTTCTAGCAATGAGCACAGAAATAACAGAGCCCTAACTTCATCATCAAAAGTTACCCCTACAGAACTTAACTGACTTGTAACTGTATTAAAATCATTTAAATGATCAGAAACAGATCCACTTTCTAACATCTTCATATTAAATAAACACTTCATAAGAAATACCTTATTTGAGGCTGAGGGTTTTTCATATAGTTTGGCCAATGTCGACATTAAACCCTCTGTTGTCATTTCCTTTGAAATATTAAATGCTACCGACGCCACTAGGCACAACTGTATTGTTCCAAGTGCCTTTCTGTCGAGAATATCCCATTCTGTGTCTATCATACTCGTTGGCTTCTTTGTCTTTCTACTCAATGGTAGGTACAGATCTCTTTGATACAGATAATCTTCCATCTGCATCTCCCACAACTGGTAATTTTGGCCGTTAAATTTTTTGACCCTAAACCTACCATCTTCCGATATTTCTCCCACTCAAACTAGGAACCCTTCTCTCTTGCGAGTTTATCAGCCAAATAGACCTTCAGCTCTGATACCAATTGTTAGAAAATTATATATTACAGAGCAATGGAACACATAAAATATTGCATAAATATAAACACAGAAAACGCATAAAACAAGAGAGACACAGATATACGTGGTTCACCCAGTTTGGGCTACATCCACGGAGAAACAGCCAGTCCTTCTTTTATTATATTATCCAGCAAACTGAAGAGATACAACCTACAACAGATCCGCTGTAACTCCCTCTTCGCTCTCAATATCCTCTCTTTTCCTCACTCTGAATACTGATAGATATAGATGCAATGCAATTCCCTCATATCTAGCGAGGGGTTTCCTTCTAGGGCAAAAAACCCTAAATTAAACATAACTTCTACCGTCAGATCATCCGCCTAGTGAACAACCCAGATTGACTAGAAATTACTATACTTTTACAAGGCATTTTTACATCTATTTTTAGCTTCTGGGGCGCTGCCTCCAAACCCCGCGCGTGGAGGGGTGTACAATCTTCCTGGGGTATACATCTGGCTGAAACCTTTGAATACAGAAGATAATCAGGCTCCACACCCAACAGGAATCTTCTTTACTTTGATCTTTTACTGATACTCTTTGACTCTGTTACCCTTTGACCCTGTTGATCTGTCTTTTACCTGTTTCACCTGGCTACCTTCAGATTTATAGTAACTTTCTAATGTTCAACTCTTTCATAGTAAATTTGTCATTTTCTCCCACCATTCTGCCTCAGGAAATCTAACTTTCAACATTCTTCTATAAATTTCGTCTGCCTCTGTGTATTTTGCAAAATTAGGCTTGGTGAGAAATAAACGTTTCACCTCATGTTCTAGGAAAAACAGGTTCTCCAATGTATCATATAATACTTTGCCAGTGGGCAAAGCTTTAATTCCTGAAGCGCTGGCTTGTTCCTTGGCCAACCTTCTAAGTCTATCACTATACTCCAATTGGGTCATGAGTTTGTCCTTGATGACCATAGGACTGGGAAGGCCCTTGTCCCTCAAAATTTGAAATTTAGCCATAAACCTGTCAATGGCTACTACATGTTATGGCACTTTTCTTCTAAGTTGAGCATGAGGTTTCTTTTGGAAAGAACCTTTTTAATCTCTAAGATGACTTCAGTCCTATCCTCTATGCCAAGCTCATGGAGCTCATATCTGTTCTTACTGTTCAATAGGTGGATGAGTCGATTTGCATCCTCAGGTTTGTCTCCTAATTCTTCCCTTACTTTCTGGATGGCTTCAGTGGCTACCTTCACCAATTCAGTTTGCTCAAATATAACTTGAATTGATGGCCAAATATCATTGACAGAGTCAATGATATTGGCCCAGAGCATCTCTTTAGTCTGTCCTAGTGGCTTTTGTGGTGTCAAATATTTCTCTAGGACTTTGATTTTTTCACCCATTCTTTGGGCTTTCTGTGTTTCTTCTCTTTGTTGAATTTGGGCAAGTTTGCAATCAGTTTCTAAACTTGCCACTTTCTCCTTTAATCTTTTGAGCTCTATATCCTAGATGGACATCTCCTCCATGGCTTTTACCAGTTCTGTTATTTTTTCAGTTGATGTACCTGTTGTTGTAGTGGACTCAATTGTAATTGGCAGTGTTGTGGCAGGTGGAGTTGTAGGTGCCCATGATGCTGCCATTGTGGAAGGAATTATTGTTGTCACTGTGGGGATGGCAGTTGTGGAAATTGTGGCTAGGCCACTTTGCTTGGACTGAACCAAAGTGTCCAACTCCTTCTCTGTTTCTTTAAGCTGATCATTTAGCTTTAGGACTAGGTCCATAAGCTCTTCATGTCCTTGTTGTGCTTCTAGGACTTCCATTGTTTGAGGGTGATGCAGCTGGGGAATTTTGAGTTGCTTCTTCAGTGCAGCAATGTCATCATTCTTCTTTTTAATTAGCTACTCTGTTGCTTTCACATCCTTGGGATCATGTCCCAATTCTATCACTAAGTCCTCTAAGGACTTGATTCTTGTATCTTTGGCCTATGAGGAGGCCTTCTCCAACTGAAACTGAGCTGACATATTGTTTAAAGAGTTCTACAATTGGTGGGCTGCTATGGCTTTCCCTGTCAATGTAGAATAAATCATCTCACCTGTTTGCTTATGCATCTCAATCTGGTCAATGGGATGAATATCCCTTGCTAGTACTTCAAAATCCACTCTTTTAAAATCTGTTGTTGTCCTTGGCTGTTGAGTGGTCGGCTTGATGAAGGTCATCTGCATTTTCCCCTATTTGACATCAGAGGCTGACATTAGCCTTGTTTGATTGGTAGGTGTCATTTTCAGATACTGTGCATAGGTTTGGGCTTTCAGCCTCTCATTTCTAGCCTTTATGTCTTTGTATTTGTCCTTAATGTCTTGGTCTTTATCTGCTGGCATTCTGAAAGAGGATACCTCAACACTTTGTTGTCTTTCCAACATCTGAGTGTGTGATGTGGAAGGTTCTAGGATGCCTCCAGATGGAGTGGCATGTCTGCTCCCATCTCTTTCTGTGCTTGTACCCTTAGCTGTCTCCTCTGTATATTCTTGTTCAAAGACAGGTGCTATGGGGTAAAATGCACGGTGTATGGAGAATGAAAACTACCCTCAAAGGCCTTCCCGGGACCTTTGACAGACTGTAAGATTATCCATAGAAGCTACCAATTTATACACATGTTCATCTATCAAATATCAATTAACAAAGTATGGAAATAGTATTACCTCAAGTCTCCTTCTAGATTTGTTTAGAGATCACAATGCAACTAAGAGGAACTCCACCAAATCCGGCTCCAAATCAATTCCTGCACAAAGGAAAGGCAAACACAATCACAACATATAATCTTGAAAACTAATATAAGAATGCACAATGAACATATATTTGTATATAGCTTACCTACTCATCTAAACAAGTATCGAAATGAACAACTCAATGAACAATGTTACCGACACTATGGAGTAGGGAACACAACTGCAGTTCTGTATTAATAACAGAAGAGTGATCACAACCATCCGTTGTATCAGTCTTCCCTTGGCCCTTCCTCTTCTTCTCTCTCTCTCTTATAGCTCACTTCTTCAGATTTGAGTCAATGCTCAACAGCTTAGTAAGCTATCCTTTCAAATGCTTTGACCTCTTTCACAATGGCCCTCTCACTGCTTATGTAGTAATCGAGTTAGGGTTGCCAAGCTCCTCATAGAGTTCATTAGGGAAAAAGAAATGAACCTGCCCTATTTTCCAGTTCTTTCCCATTTGCCTTCTTTTTCAGATTGGAATTTCCCCAAATAGTTTGATTTTTGGGAATTTCCTTGCTTTTCTTAAGCAAATTTAAGGATAAATATCTAGATATTTGTGAGCATATTCGTTGGTTTGACCCATTGAACTTCCCTTAGTTTCACTAATGTTGCCCCTGGTCTAACAAATTGAGTTAGCAGGGTCACTAACGCACCATTAGGCTTGGTAACAAGCTTTATAAAGCAGGTTTCCAGTGTGCAACCAACGTTAGTGTGGAGTCAAGGGCTGCAATTGTGGTCTTTGCTTCAGTCATTTTTTCTTTCACCTTTGAGTTGATGAGGAGGTCATTTTGTTGTATAACAGATGCCCCCTAAAGTATGAGATCAGAGGCAAAGACAATGACCAAAATACTTTACTAAAACTGTAATTTTCTGTCAAAATTAGTAAAGAGAGAGAAGCTTCGGGCGACAAGGAAAACGTGATACAACACATATATATAAAACTGCTAAAATCATGTCCTGAGTCGGGCATTCCCATGCTCAGCAGCTATGTAAGAGTAATCTTCTCCGAAGAGATATAACAAGGTTGGCCTCCGATAAGCACAAAGCAGATCCAATGTCATAATAGAATCATCCTGAAACAACTGTCTCCGAAAAAACAATATCTGCAGCTTGGGAGAGGAAACAAGGCTAAGTGATGCAAGCCTCTACCCAAGGTCTTGATTTCCACTTCACCGAATAGCATAATACATGTGAAAAAATATGTGTTGATGTCGAACATGCATGAAATCATCTGATTACCAATCAATAATGGAGACCGTTAACAGATGTGAGGAAGGCCACCAATAATGGTGATGGTCTCCAAGATGCACAATACAAACTAGTGAGTGTGAAAGATTTCTTTGTCATCGAAGACTCGTAGAATCACTTAACCGGGAGCCAATAATGAGAACCCCTGATCAAACACAAGGTAACCTATCACTAATGTTTGCAATTACCAAGGCACTGAATGTGTTTTTGGGTTACCTTACTAGATAGAGTGTTGAAGTCGATAGGAAGAAACCTGTTGAAAGGTAGGAAATGATGTGTCCTACATCGATCGACACGAAACGGGACAAGAATGATTTTGCTTTTTGAGGAATCTTTTGAGCATTTGGGTCTAAACAACAGAGGGCATGATGAAAGGATATGTTTGATTAGTTGATGGAGGAAACAAATGGGTAACCCTTGAACAATAGAAGACACGACAATGGTTTTAACCAGACAGCACTAGACTCATGAACACTACAGAGTGGTAGGATACAGAGAAGAAATTACATCAGGGTATATAGGCTAAAACTCATAGGATGGTAGGGTTCATATTGAGAGGCCATCAAATTAGGTTTATCTGAGGGAATGCCATGTTCAAGGGAACGACTTCTGCCAAATCACGCTTTCAAATACGGAATACAGTTGTATTGTCCACTTTCCCTGTCTGATTAATTTTATGAGTCCAGATGGGTAAACTCATCGATCTTTTCATATTTAAAGAGTCTGAAAAGGACCGCAAAAAGAGCGACTCTTTGCCCTATCTGATTAGTTTAATGAGTCCAGACAAGCAAACTCGTCGATTTTTTCATGTTTTAAGAGTCTGAAAATTATTGTAAAAAGAACGACTCTATATCTCGTCTATGTAATTTAAAGAGTCCAGACTAGACAACTCAGTGGTCTTTTCATATTTATATAGTCTGAAAAGATCGTAAAGAGAGACTCCATGGTGGTCCCTTTGTCATAGTTGTTAACCGGGTGTGACAAAAGGTTAATAGTATACCTGGATCGGTTAGTTTTCCATAAGTTAATCTATTGAACCCGTATAAAGAGAAACCTACTTTCAATATATGTCGACCTCATTTTGTTATGAGTACGAGGTGATGGACTAAACTCATTTTTCATCATGAATTTTTAATGAGTCACGCGACTACAAACTCAATACCTTCATCAAAATGTTTAGTGAGTCAGATGAAGAAAACTCAAGGTATCTTTTTCAGTTTAGTGAGCGATAAAAAGAGGGAAAAGAACGGCTCATCCCTTCTTCATAGTTTTACGAGCTCGAAGGAGGGGAAAAACTCGGGGATTTTTTGATTTAAGAGCGAGAAACGGTCCCAAAAAAGAAAGTTCTCTTGCTACTGCCGTATATATTTAACGAGCCCGGTAACAAAAAATCGAGATTTTTTGGTTTAATGAGCGAAAAAAGTACCTAAAAGAATGCTCGGGTCATCTTCATCAAGTTTAACGAGCAGAAAGACTAAGCTCAGGATTTTTTTAGTTTAAAGAGTGAGAAAAAGTGCCTAAAAAGAATGCTCCTTTGGTCTTTTTCAGTTTATGAGCTGGAAAAAGATCAAAAAAGAGTTGCTCAGAGCATCGTTGTATGGATTTAACAAGCGCAATGATGAAAACTTGGAGATGTTTCTATTTTTTAAAGAGCAATAAAATATCACAAAAAGTGCTCTAACCATCGTTGCATATATTTAATGAGCTCAACGATGAAAACTCGGAGATGTTTATATTTTTTAAAGAGCAATAAAATATCTCAAAAAGTGCTCTATTCTTCATTGTAGTAGTTTAACGAGCCCAAAGAAGTAGACTCGAGGTTTTTTGGATTAACGAGCAAGAAAAATACCATAAAAAGAATGCTTGATCTTCCTTGATCTCATGCTTGACAATAGAAGGGTCTATGCCATACAATTCCTCATAAGACCAATGGAAATTATTGCGGAAGTCCTTCAAAGGGTAGGTGAAGCTTGCAATTTCCTCAGGATTGCAATTAGCTCCAATCTGAATGTCTTCCATGGTTCCTGTATTGACAGAAATATTGATGAGCAATGTTTTTGAAACATTTCCCATGTTTCCTTCCACCTCCAAAGTCTGGAGGATCGTATAGGGTGAGGAAATGATTTCTGGTATGTCAGGGGATAGGATTTGAAGAGTTGTCATGTCCGAATCAGATATCAAAACATGATGGTACGAATCCTCCCAAGGTCACTCTTCAAAACTCGTGATCTCTCTAATGGCTTTGTCCATAGATAGGACTTGATTGAGTGGATCGAAAGAAGGAGTGGTTATGGGAGGGGTAGTGGTACCATTGGCCGAAACCAAAGTGACCGGAGATTCAGATGCAAATTGAATGGCTTGGTAGGCCGATTGAGCTGGTGACAACGACATTTTCTCTCCGTATGTGTCTATGTCTGAAGGAGCCGATAAGATCCATGGATTGGTCTGTTCATGAGGAATAAATGAAAGCATATTGACCATCTGTGAAACCTTCGGCGGCTGAAGAGGAAAACAACCCATGAGGGAAGAAGCGTTCAGTAGACCAGTACCTAAACTGACATAAGAGTCAGTTCCACCTCCTACTGGGGGTACTGAGCCACTTGGTAATGGTGAATAATCAAGGGTGCAAAAAGACAACTGATCTATTGTAACTACCTTTCCATGCAATGGGAATTGGATGATGCGAAAGATAGTAGATATGATGGTCATCATGGCATATGTCCAACTACGACCCAACAAGAGATTATAGTTGAGTTTTTTGTCTACGACTTCTACATCCACCGTTACAGTTTTCCCACACAAAGTGATGGGGAAACTGGCTAGGTATCCTTTTGGGATAAAGGTGTGGCCGTCGAAATCTTTCAGGGAGTTCAACGACAGGGATAGGGTTGGAGAACCTAGGGCGAGCCAACATGAAGCCGACATGACGCAGGTAGAAGCACCTTCGTCGATGATAGTTCTGTGTATACCTTTACCTTTCAAAGTTATATGCACCTAGAATGCAAGCTGGTGAGAAAGGGGAGGTTTACACTTGTCCATGTCAAAAATAGCAAGCATGGAATCCATTGGATCAATACCTCCAATAACCGAAAGCAAAGATTTTTGTTTTGTGGGGCATGTTTGTAATACTTCGAGCACCGACATAGCCGACGGTGCTTGCGCCAAATCCTCTCAATGTTGTAGTGTTGGGCGACATGTGCAGATGTATTGTGGATTGTGCATCGAAGTGCCTCTTTTGGGGGTTGAATTATAAGGTCCTCAACTAGCCTTTCGATATGCAAATCGTTGGGCGGTAGTGGGTTTTGACCTGAGGATGGTTCTGCTGCAGGAGCGACAGGAGCTCCATAAGATTTGGCTCTTGTGGCGAGTTCTACCATTTCAAATGTGAAAATGGTAGAAGATCTTTCACCAGCTAAAGGATGTTGCGAACCATTGTTTCCCCCTTGCGGGGGTTGCGGTTGGTTTGCAATAAGATTTTTCTGTTGTTGAGTGGGAAAAGGATTCCTAAGGAGAGCAGGGGCCTTACCAATATCCTTTTTGGCAAGGTATTCAGAGCATTCTTGAAGCCACGGACAACGCCAAGTCATGTGGTCTTCAACACAGAGTTTGCATGGATATCTAGTGGGTTTATCCTTTTCCTCGTCAGTAAGCGCAGCGGCCTTTTGCTTTAGGTTGGGATGCTTTGGTGACTGCTCTTCAGAAGGAGTGATCTTTTTCTTATTCTTCTTATTCTTGCCACAGGATTTTTGTGTAGACTACACAGAGTTTATCGCAATGGCAGGAAGAGTAGTTGTATTGGTAGAGGGGTCCATTGCCAGCTTGGCAATGGAATCACTAAGTTGTTTTACAGCGACCTCAAAGGTTGCGCCAACAATCCCGTCAGTGTGCACTCCGGGGTGTTGAGTGGTGGAAGTATTGGGGTTACCAGGAGCATTGGGGATTATGTTGTAAATAGTGCCAGACTGCGAATATATCATATCTAAGTGTTGGGCACGACGTATGGATTGGTCTTCTATGACCACACCACCTAATGCGACATCTCTAGCGATTTGCGAGAGTAAGGACTTACAGAACTAGTCTGTTAAGAGAAAGTCTGGGATGGGAGCTTTTACTAACATTTGCCTACGTCTCCATTCATGAATATGATCAAAGATGTGGGTGGCAATATCCTGATGAAATGAAGTGAGGAGCTCTGTCCCAGTCTCATAGCGGATAGGTAACTGGAAGTTCTTTAGGAATTCCATCGCTAAAGTGTCAAAGGTGTTTACTGACTCGTGTGGTAACTTAATATACCATTTCACTGCATTACCCGTGAGGATGCAAGGAAAAATATGTAACTGGACACTATCATCCACCATAGATTTTGAAACACACCAGAGATGGTAGGTGGTGATATGGGTGCCCGGATCCTCCCCTTGTTTTCCATCAAACTTTGGGATGTCCATTGGTATTTTATGCGGGATCGGTGGCCATTATAAGTTCTAATAGATGGGGTCATTTGTCAACTCGTATAAGTCAAGTATATCCAACGTTGCCAAAAATGGCAGAGAGTTAGGTGCCCCCGACTCGAACCATGGTGATGACGAATGACTTGAGGAGCTTTGCGCTCCTCCCATCGTTTGGTTCCCCTTGGTGTAAATGGGTTGCGTGGTGTAGTAGTTGCTTTGAGGTATGGTGTTGTAGAGTGGATTTCGATGAGGATTTTGATACTCGGGTATGGAATTGCCCCCAGTATAAGCAGTTCCCCCTTGACCCATTTGAGTATGTGAGTAGGGTGCCCCCATGGATTGGTTGGGAACCCCTTGTGGATTCCCATCCGACACAGAACTAACCATTTGGCTTTAATTGTCAGAGGGAACGCTCATGTCAATTAGCAACTGACCATTCATGCTTGAGAACGGACGGGGAACTATTATGTTCCCTACCGGCATGTGCATATTGGGAACCCCCCAGGTATATGAATCTAGGGGTTTAAACTGTACATTGGCAGCCGACCATATTGTTGGTAAACAGGAACTGCGCCCATAGTGCCGCATTGAGTGTTATAGGGAGCACTGTATTTGGCACTTGTCGAACGTATGCAGTGTGGCACCATAGGGGTGGAACCTGGCATCTGCTGGGTTCCACTCAAAGAGGGTGTCATGTGAGTTGTTGTACCTGGGAAAAACGGGATAGCGGGATTTGCCATTACTGGTGTTGTGGAGACTGTTGACTGGGGGAGTGGTAAAGGACCAATAGTGTCCCTAAAGTTCCACAACCCATGATTCGTCGACTGGATAGATGGGAATGTTCCACCTACTGAAGCAGGAAGTACAAGTACCACGGGAGCCAAGATAGGTTCCAACAGATTCATGAGCGGAGTGTTAAAGGGAGGAAGAAATCCTTCCGTGAAGAAATCCTCCAGCAAACTTGAATCGTCGGTTGTCCACACAGATCCTGTGTGAGATCTAGGAGACTGATCCCTCGAAGAGGAGGAATCCGGTTCAGTGGAACTCGGTGGATCTGCCACAATGAGTGGAGAAAGTCCTAACAATCGTCTAGAGTGACAATGAGGGCCAGATGTAGCCATGGTGACCATTAAATTTTATCATGATATTCTTTAAAGTCTCAAAAATGATAGCACTCAGGTACCTAAAAATATAAAAAATACACTAAATATATCAATCAGCAAACAGAGGGAAATTACCTCGTCTGATAAGCACCGATCACTGGAGATGAAACCCAGTATCTCAATGAATAACAGAGAAGGATGGCCAAATGTATGGTTATGGTTACTCTAGAGCTTCGCCCGAACCTCAGATTGAGGGGCCAAGTACTCTCGTGAAGACGAGCACCCTCCCAAAAACTAAAGACAGAGTAGATCCGTCCATGTTAGGTACCAAGACAGCCCATCCCAGTCACCTTGTGTAAGTCCCTATAATTTTTGCCACTAGAGATACCTCAAATCACAGACATCACTGGGGGGGACATAGTCGTAGACAGCACGCTGTGTGGGCAGGATACCTGAGTCCCTGACTCAATTCCGAAATCCCCGAAGGGACCCCTAGTACACAGAATGCCCAAAGGATTTGTAAGAGAATGCAGGCTACCTTCAATTACAGTCCGATGTTGTCTCATATTTTTCTCCGTTGTTAGTGGAGTGGTCCTAGTAATATGAGTGCAGAAGGAATTGTTCGCTCGTTAACACTAGTTTTGGTTTTCAACCTTGGGCAGTTCACTCACATGCTTATCCCAAGATCCTAGCCTAGCTAATGTTGGTTTGATCAAAAGAGTAACTGATTGATTTTAATGTAAATTTTATGTGTACTTGATTATTTGTCTTCGGTAGGGGTGTTGACATATGAAATATGGTTAGACTCTTGACTCAATAAATCATGCAAAACAATGCTCTGAAAAAAAATTTCAATTTGATGCAAACAAGCTTTATTCTACATATTCATAATTTTCACATATTCATAGTTTCGCCTATGCATCTACAGTCTTTCAACACATGCATAACCAAAATATTATTTTCCAATATTTCCTAACAACTACTGAAAACCAAAATGAAGCAACTTACAACTATTTCGATAGAAGGATGAATACAAATTATCAGTCTTTCTTTAAAAAAAAAATGTTTTTAAGAGAGAAAAACCAAAATTTTTTCCTAAAAATCAATTTCTAGGACACCATTTTTGCTGACATAATACAGTTACAGATCTTATTTCAGCCCATGAGAAGATTTTCCATCCCTTTTGGTCCATAGATACTACTGGAAATCAAGGAAATGGGAGACTAACGCTTTGTAACAGTGGCTACAGAGAGTTAGTAGGCCCACTAACGCTCCCTGGACATAGGCACAGTGCTTTATAAAGCTCTGTGTAGCCTGGTAACCTGCGTTAGTGTGGGAAATCAGTCAAATAGAGGGCTTTCAAGATCAATTTCTGAGATGAATGTATACTAGTAGGATGCAGCAAGATATTTGGTGGATCAAAAAAGGATTGCAGAAGAGTAGGGAGCTCTTAGAAGGAAGAGAGAACCGAGAAGAGTCTGGGTAAACTGGGAACTAGATGTATAGTCCCCATCGGAGTCGCCAATTCTACTATGGGGTAAAATGCACAATGTATGGAGAATGAAAACTACTCTCAAAGGCCTTCCCAAGACCTTTGACAGACTGTAAGATTATCTATAGAAGCTACCAAGTTATACACATGTTCATCTATCAAATATCAATTAACAAAGTATGGAAAGAGTATTACCTCAAGTCTCCTTCTAGATTTGTTTGGAGATCGCAATGCAACCAAGAGGAACTCCCTCAAAGCCAGCTTCAAATCAATTCCTGCACAAAGGAAAGGCAAACATAATCATATCATACAATCTTGAAAACTAATATAATAATGCACAATGAACATATATTTATATATAGCTTAACTACTCATCTAAACAAGTATCGAGATGAACAACTCAATGAACAATGTTACTGACACTATGGAGTAGGGAACACAACTGCAATTCTATATTAATAACGGAAGAGTTATTACAACAATCTGTTGTATCAGTCTCCCCTTGCCCCTTCTTCTTCTCTCTCTCTCTCTCTTCTAGCTCACTTCTTTAGATTTGAGTCAATGCTTAATAGCTTAGTAGGCTATCCTTTCAAATGCTCTGACCTCTTTCACAATGGCCCTCTCACTGCTTATGTAGCAATTGAGTTAGGGTTTCCAAGCTCCTCATAGAGTTCATTAGGGCAAAAGCAATGAACCTGCCTTGCTTTCCAGCTCTTTCCCATTTGCCTTCTTTTTCAGATTGGAATTTCCCCAAATAGTTTGATTTTTTGGAATTTCCTTGCTTTTATTGAGCAAATTTAGGGATAAATATCTAGATATTTGTGAGCAGATTCATTGGTTTGACCCATTGAACTTCCCTTAGTTTCACTAACACTACCCCTGGTCTAACAACTTGAGTTAACAGGGTCACTAACGCACCCTTAGGCTTGGTAACAAGCTTTATAAAGCAGGTTTACAGTGTGCAACCAGTGTTAGTGTGGAGTCCAGGCCTGCAATTGTGGTCTTTGCTTCAATCATGTTGTCTTTCACCTCTAAGTTGAGGAGGTCATTTTGTTGTATAACAACAGGATTTACTCTTTGTCTCTTAGCCTGGCTTGTCTCTGCATAGGCTTGTGATGTTGCTCTTTCTGAAGTAGTGGCCCCTTCCCCATTTCTCTTGAGGATTTTCTCTTCATTTAGAGGAGTCTGTAAGACTGGGGGGGTGCTCATGGTGGCCTCTGGTCTATCTATTTTCTCTTATTGCTCTAGTATATTTGATTTCTCTGGTACCTCTGATAGGTTTGGTACTTCTGATTCTTCTAGTACCTGTGATTCTTCGGGCACCTGCAGGAAATACCCTCATCAATTTGTTTCTCTATATCAATTAATGTGTTTTCCATAGCAACTTCAGTACTATCCCTGTCCTCTAAAGTAATTTCCACCCATTGCAATTGGTTGGCATACTTTTCTATTTCAGGGATGTGGTGATGAATATGGGGAGCCATCTTGTTTTTCTATCTTCTTTTGCAGATGAAATCCAAGGGATCATATCTCCATATGAAGCTCTGTTTTAGATTTAATCTTTGAAGGATTAGGCCTGCCTCCTTTCCAGCTTCTCTGCTATTACAAATAAAGGGACCTAATGGTTGGCATTATGGCACAGGTTTGGAGCTATGGCACAGGTGTTGTCCTTGATGGCAACTCTCTTTGGTAACAGATCTCAGTTCAGGCTTTCAGAATGAAGGAAAAGACATATACGCAGTTTCATCTAGGCGAAGATGCATATACACATGGGTTAGACGTTTCAAAGGCACGTGTGCGCATACACACACTTTCATGCAAGGAAAAGCGCATATATGTTGGAGAACTTACCTTTGGTCCATGGTAGTTAGTCCTTGGTATTTGAACCTATGGTTTTGGACCATGGTACCTCGTCAGACGTGTTGATCCCAAGTATTGGGTCCGTGGTATTGGTTTATTATGGTTTTGGACCGTGGTATTGTGGAAGGCCTAAGACTATAAAAGAGGAAGGAGATCATTTGGCAAAGGATCATCTGAATTATTGTTGAATATCTGATAAAGTGCTAGATCTGGAATACTGGTAATTGGGTTATGGTGTAGATCTGGATCTGAATGAAGGAGGAACCTTAGCGCAAAGAGAAGGATAAGTTCTCTTGATGGATCATAATCTTTAAGCTTGAATGATAGTATCTATGTATGATTTTGATCTGTTACATGTGGCGCTTGCTTGATCTATAAAACTGATAATCTGGGTTAATTGGTGTTTGAATATCTGAAAGAGAGAATTATTTTTTATAGATCTGTATGCAGGTTCAGTGAAGCGAAGGCGCGTATACACGCTGGTTCAGTGAATTAAAACAGCGTATACGCAGGTTGTTCCATACGCAGAAGCGTATGCACGCAGGTTTCAGGCTATTAAAGTAGCGTATATATTTTGAGTTGTGATCTTGCTGCTTCTGTTTATTGCTGCAGTGTTCGGGGTTCAGATTTGGTGTGTGGTTACTGTTACTGTGATCTGGGTACATTCGTCAGAGAATTGTTTATTTTGATTCAGTTTTGATTGGTGAAAAGGTGATTGGGTGATGCAGAAATTCTTGATGCTTGATTGATGTTACGTGGTCCCTGAAAGAAAGAGAAGGTTGTAGCCTTCTGTAGGCCAGCACCTACGTACTAGTATCTTGGCTAGTGCAAGAGCAAAGGGGGTTGTAGCTCCCTTCCAGGAGAAGCTGGAAAACGAGAGAGGGTTGTAGCTCTCTGCAGGTTGCAACCTGGAACTGGTAAAGGACTGCACCAGTACAATTGTAAAAAGAAGTTTCTAATTAAAGAGAAGATAGAGACGAATTTCAGCTGGTGGTTTTCACCCACATTGGGTTTCCACCTTATATATTGTGTTCTTGTGTGCGATTGTCTTTCTGCTCTGTTTTATTGTTTCTGGTTACTGGTTATTTGCTTTTGAATCACAGATTAACGATCAACATCAGAAAGATAAAGTAAATTAAAAGCATTATATACGCGGGTTTAATTAACAGAAGTAGCGTATATCATTTGATTTTGAAAAAGGAATATTTGACTTGATAATACTGATTCACCCCCCCTCTCAGTATTATTTCCAACAATTGGTATCAAAGCAGTTCCTTCAGAAGAAGCTTGATCGCTTGAAGGAAGATCGTTCATCATGAGCAACTATGAGAGGGAAGCATCAATCAGGCCACCGATTTTTGATGGGACAAACTTCGTTTATTGGAAGGTAAGAGTTACTGCCTATCTTCAATCTCTTGGTACAGAAGTCTGGGATATCATAGATACAGGGTATACTTTTCCATCAGCAACTCCTACAGATCCGGCTGAGAAGAAGAAATATGAAACAAATGCAAAGGTGGTCAATACTCTATTAGGATGCCTATCTCAATCAGAATTTGTCAAGGTAATGCAGTTTAAATCCGCAAAAGAGATATGGGACAAGATTGTTATGAGCTATGAAGGAGATGATCAGGTAAAACGAGCAAAACTTCAAACCCTCAGGATTCAGTATGAAAATCTCAGGATGTATAATGATGAAAGTGTGGCTAACTATTTTCTTCGTGTAGATGAGATTGTTAATTGTATGAAAAATTTGGGTGAAGAAATAAAAGAGGTTGTTGTGGTTGAAAAGTTCTAAGATCTTTGTCCCCTAGGTTTGAATCTAAAGTTTCTGCAATAGAAGAAAAAGAGAATCTACAAAGCCTTAAAATCTCACAGCTGCACGGAATTCTAACTGCTTATGAAATGAGGAAAGGAGGTCCATCAGACAGGAGAGAAGTTGCCTTCAAGGCTTCAGGAAAAGGAGAGTACTATGAGTCAGGACACGTGTCAGAAGAAGAAGAAGAATCAAATTTTGTCAGAAATCTTCAACGGGGTACTGGACGGTTCCGAGGTAAGTTACCTTTCAAATGCTTTGCTTGTGGAAGAGTCGGTCACTATGTTGCCAAATGTCCTCACAAGGATAAAATTGACAAAGGGAAGGAATCTGTTAGATGGAACAAGAAACAGAATGCAACTAAGAAAAGTTACTACACTCATGAAGACAGTGATGGCCTATCAAATAGTGACGAATATGAACGAGGTAATGATTATAAACTTTTAATGGCCTTTGAAGATGATGATTACATGGATGCTATATATGTAGATGGTTTTTATGAAGAGATTTCTCGACTCAAAATATGTTTAGAAGAAAAAGATATGATCATTGATACTCTGCAATTCCAACTTGATGAAAAAGAAAAATCTCTTGAGAAGTTAGAATGTGAAATTGTTGGCCTTAGAAAAGAAATTGAGAAAACAAAGGCTCTTAATCTTAAATTTGTTAAAGGATCTGAAACTCTGGATGAGATTATCAATGTATAGCGTTCTCCACTAATCAAGACAGGTATGGGTTATAATGGAGAAACATCTCAAGCATCCACCTCAAGGAGTTATCTTGATGCAGCAAGGAGGAATGAGCAAAAGCCCAATGGAGATCACCAGGTAAAGAAGGGACGAATTACATCAAGAACAAACAAAGACTACCAGGTAAACCAGGGGCAATCCATCTTAAGGGTGAACAAAAGCTACAACCAGCCACAGGTAAAAACTTCTCAATTTGCTTCAAGAATGGATGACAATAGAAATTACAATCATTTGGCAGGTAGATTTTATAATCGCAGAAATTTCTTCAATGGCCAATGTTTCTCTTGCCATAACTTTGGTCACAAAGCAGCTCAATGTGTTGCTTATAAGACAATCATGACTAGAGAAGCTCAAAAACAAAGAAGTATGACTGGGATTACGAAAAGGAACTATAACAACTTTTCGGCCCTTGAAAATGAAATTGAATGTTCTATTTGTAATAACTTCGGTCATGAAGATTCTGAATGCAGGAGCAGGTTTCGGCAGACAAAGGAACAAGCCTCAAGCACCAGAACATGGAGAATAAAGGAACCAAAAACAGAAAGATGTGGGATAGCTTTTTATGCAGAAGGACAAGAAAATCTATGGTACATCGACAGCGGATGTTCGAAGCATATGACAGGTGATAAAGAAAAACTTGAATCATACACTGCTTTAGAAAAGGGAAAGAAAGTTTCTTTTGGAAATGATACCCCTGCAGCCATAAAAGGAAAAGGCACTGCTCAGTTGAAAGAAAAGGTCAAAGCTGAAAATGTTTTGTATGTTTATGGCTTGAAGCATAATCTACTAAGTGTCAATCAGATGTGCGATCAAGGAACAGAGGTAATATTTCGATCAAATGGATGTAGTGTTTGTGATCTTGATACAGGAAAAACAGTGATCAAAGGCAGAAGAACTCCAAATAATCTATACATATTTGAAGAAGGACAACAACAATGCTATTTGAGCAAGGATGATGAACATTGGTTATGGCACCGGAGGTTGGGGCATCTAAGCTTTTCACAAATAAGGAAAGCATGCAAATACCAGGCAGTTCGTGGTCTTCCAGATATCAAAATTCCAGACAACACCATATGCAAATCATGTCAGTTTGGTAAGCAAACCAGAACTAACTTCCCTGAGAAGGAAGGATCAGCCAACAGGCCTCTTGAACTAGTCCATACAGATGTATGTGGTCCATTTAGGACAAGGTCACCTCGAGGAGAAGAATACTTTATATTATTCATTGACGACTTCTCCAGGATGGTTTGGTTGGGACTTATGAAACACAAGGACGAAGCATTTGAAAAATTAAAATCTTTCAAAGCCTTGGCTGAAAATGAATCAGATCACAAAATTAAGTGCCTCAGGTCTGACAGAGGTGGGGAGTTTACCTCAAATGAATTTTTCGATTTCTGTGAAGAACATGGAATAAGAAGGGAATTCTCTACAGCTAGGACTCCTCAGCAAAATGGAGTGGTGGAAAGGATGAACAGAACGGTCCAACAAATGGCTCGTGCTATGCTTGATGAGTCTGGGACTCCCACAACCTTCTGGGGTGAAGCTTCATTTGCTGCGGTTGTTATTCTCAACAAAACAAATGTCCGCATGAACAGCACTCAAACTCCTCATGAGCTCTGGTATGGTGAGACTCCTTCGGTAAAGCATTTCAAAATTTTTGGAAGCAAATGCTATATTAAGAATAATGATGAACAGCTTGGCAAACTTGAACCTAGAGCAGATGAAGGAATTCTCCTTGGCTATTCTCCCGACAGCAAGCATATAAGTGTTACAATAAAAGACTTGGAAGAATTGTTGACAGCATTGATGTAGTGGTTGATGAAAAAGGATACATTCCTAGGCAAGTAAATTATGAAAATATCGAAGAGGATGAAGACTACTCTCCAAATCAGACTGATGATGAAGAAGAACCTCAAGAGGCATCAGAGGAATAGATAAGGATAGAAGAAAAGACTCCATCCAGGTACGTTCAGAAGAATCATCCAGAATCTCAGAGGTAGGTGTACAAACAAGAAGAACAATTGCAGAAGCATCAAGCTATTTGGCATTGCCCTCCTCCACTGAGCCACAAAATGTAAAAGAGGCATGCAAAGATGAATGCTGGGTCAAGGCAATGGATGAAGAGCTTGAGAAGATTGAAAAGAACAACACTTGGGAGTTGGTTCCTAGACCAAAAGATAAGAATGTCATAGGGACAAAATGGATCTTTAAAAATAAGTTGAATGAAAATGGAGAAGTAATCAGAAACAAGGCCAGACTTGTGTGTAAAGGGTATGCTCAACAAGAAGCAATAGACTTTGAAGAAACTTTTGCTCTTGTTGCAAGACTTGAGGCCATCTGAATGTTCCTTGCTCTCTCAAGCTTTCAGAAGTTCAAAGTATTTCAAATGGACGTGAAATCAGCCTTTCTGAATGGAGATTTAGAAGAAGAAGTATACATTGAGAAGCCAGATGGTTTCATTCTTGGGAATGATCCAAATCTTGTATGCAGACTGAAAAAGGCACTCTATGGTCTTAAAAAGGCTCCAAGGGCTTGGTACTACCGTTTGGACAAATACCTTCATCAACAAGGTTTTTCAAAAGGGTCAGCAGATAGCAATCTTTATATAAAAATTGAAAATGACAAATTGCTAATACTTGTTGTGTATGTAGATGATATTATCTTTGGCAGCAATGAAGAAGCTATGAGTCAAAGCTTTGCCTTGGTGATGCAGAAAGAATTCGAAATGTCCTTGCTTGGAGAACCGACATACTTTCTTGGATTGCAAATCCAACAAAATGAAGGCGGCATCTTCTTGTCTCAAACCAAGTACCCCAAGCAGATTCTGAAGAAGTATGGCATGGAAGATTCGAAACCAGTATGTACTCCTATGGTTACAGGATGTAGTCTCAGTGCAAATGATGAATCAGCAGCAGTACATCAACCAACCTATAGATCTATGATTGGAAGTCTACTTTATTTAACAGGTACCCGACCAGACATCATGCATGCAGTGGGAATAGTTGGAAGATTTCAGGCAAATCCAAAGGAAACTCATCTTCAGGCAGTGAAGAGAATTTTCAAGTATCTTCAAGGAACTCAAAACTATGGCTTATGGTATCCTAGAGATACAGATCTCACTCTTCATGCTTATATAGATGCAGATTGCACTAGAAGCGTGGATGACAGGAAGAGCACAAGTGGTGGTGCATTCTTTATGGGTTCCAGATTAGTATCTTGGTTCAGCAAGAAACAGAGTTCGATTGCTTTATCTACAGCTGAAGCGGAATATGTGGCTGTTGCATCTTGTTGCACTCAACTTCTTTGGATGATGCAAACCTTGCAGGACTTTCAAATCACTTGTACACCACCTATCTCCATCTTGTATGATAATACAAGTGAAATCAGCATTTCAAAGAACCCAGTCATGCATTCAAAGACCAAGCACATACTGATCAAGTATCACTTTTTCCGGGAACAAGTGTTGGAACAAAAGGTCAAATTGGAGTATGTTCCTTCTAAGGAACAAGTTGTTGATATTCTCACCAAACCACTACCCAGGGAGACATTTGAATACCTCAGACAAAAGCTGGGAGTAGTTGATGCATCATCTTGTTGTTAAAACTCGTCTGTTTCAAAGAAAAATGGGTGTACGCAAGTTGGTTGAGGAGGATCCGCGTACATACGCCGGTTTGTGCAGAGACAGTCGCGTATATGGAGGTTTGATGGATATCAGTAGGGACAGGCTCTGGTTGAAGATATTCTGATATGGGTCTGACAGAGACCATCCGGCACAGGTTCAGGGGGAGCAGATAATCTTCTTATAATGCATTGTTGGCATTATCTTATAAGCTTTTGGTTCTAGTTCACAGCTGTTGTTGGTTTTAGATGGAACAGAGGCAGAGGGAGAACAGAAGGAAATCTTGGTTGCTGATCTGAATGGTGATTGACAAATGCTATTGCTATCAGTTACTGGTGACTTTCATAAGTCTTGTTCTAGATATTTCGTCTCTATGTCATGTATCTCTTCTGTGGTATCACTTTATGGTGTCAAGGTCATGTAACGGCCTATTTTTGGTTTCCCGACTATGCCTAGGATGAACATGTAATGATCTTGGTTTTCATATGTAAGTTTCTGATGTATCCCCACTTGATTGGGTGATGGTTGTATGTATTGAGTCTTTTGGTGATAGGAAGGTCTTTTATGATGTATAAGTTATGGTTCTTCTTGAAGAACATCTTTTGTAGATCTTGCCTACAGTCAGGGGGAGTATGGTCAGCATAGCAGGACTGAAATTTTAGCCTGTACTCAGGGGGAGCACAAACCTTTTCCCTTGATGACAAAGGGGGAGAATGACTTTGAGGATGTTGGGTTGCCATCAAGTCCAAAGGGGGGGATTGTTGGCATTATGGCACAGGTTTGGAGCTATGGCACAGGTGTTGTCCTTGATGGCAACTCTCTTTGGTAACAGATCTCAGTTCAGGCTTTCAGTTCAGGCTTTCAGAATGAAGGAAAAGACATATACGTAGTTTCATCTAGGTGAAGAAGCATATACACGGGGGTTAGACGTTTCAAAGGCGCATGTGCGCATACACACACTTTCATGTAAGGAAAAGCACGTATATGTTGGAGAACTTACCTTTGGTCCGTGGTAGTTAGTCCTTGGTATTTGAACCTATGGTTTTGGACCATGGTACCTCGTCAGACGTGTTGATCCCAAGTATTGGGTCCGTGGTATTGGTTTATTATGGTCTTGGACCGTGGTATTGTGGAAGGCCTACAACTATAAAAGAGGAAGGAGATCATTTGGCAAAGGATCATCTGAATTATTGTTGAATATCTGATAAAGTGCTATATCTGGAATACTGGTAATTGGGTTATGGTGCAGATCTGGATCTGAATGAAGGAGGAACCTTAGCGCAAAGAGAAGGATAAGTTCTCTTGATGGATCATAATCTTTAAGCTTGAATGATAGTGTCTCTGTATGATTTTGATCTGTTACATGTGACGCTTGCTTGATCTATAAAACTGATAATCTGGGTTAATTGGTGTTTGAATATCTGAAAGAGCGAATTATTTTTTATAGATCTGTACGCAGGTTCAGTGAAGCGAAGGCGCGTATACACGCTGGTTCAGTGAATTAAAACAACATATACGCAGGTTGTTCCATACGCAGAAGCGTATGCACGCAGGTTTCAGGTTGTTAAAGTAGCGTATATATTTTGAGTTGTGATCTTGCTGCTTCTATTTATTGCTGCAGTGTTCGGGGTTCAGATTTGGTGTGTGGTTACTATTACTATGATCTGGGTACATTCGTCAGAGAACTGTTTATTTTGATTCAGTTTTGATTGGTGAAAAGGTGATTGGGTGATGCAGAAATTCTTGATGCTTGATTGATGTTACTTGTGGATCCAGTCTGAAAATTTATGAAACATGTTCCCTGAAAGAAAGAGAAGGTTGTAGCCTTCTGTAGGCCAGCACCTACGTACTAGTATCTTGGCTAGTGCAAGAGCAAAGGGGGTTGTAGCTCCCTTCCAGGAGAAGCTGGAAAATGAGAGAGGGTTGTAGTTCTCTACAGGTTGCAGCCTGCGTACTGGTAAAGGACTGCACCAGTACAATTGTAAAAAGAAGTTTCTAATTAAAGAGAAGATAGAGATGAATTGCAGTAGGTGGTTTTCACCCACATTGGGTTTCCACCTTATATCTTGTGTTCTTGTGTGCGATTGTCTTTCTGCTCTATTTTATTGTTTCTGGTTACTGGTTATTTGCTTCTGAATCACAGATTAACAATCAACATCAGAAAGATAAAGTAAATTAAAAGTTTGCATTATATACGCGGGTTTCCTTCTGCATAATTGCGTATATATGCAGGTTTAATTAACAGAAGTAGTGTATATCATTTGATTTTGAAAAAGGAATATTTGACTTGATAATACTAATTTACCCCCCCTCTCAGTATTATTTCCAACACTAATTGGTCTTTGATCTTGAGTTGGGCTTTCTTTTTGGCTTTAACAAAGTGTACCTCATCTGAATTTATTATCTGCCTGTAGTACTCCAGAGAAAATAACCTCATTGGGAGGTATTTAGGTAGTTTTTATGGGGCTAGCTCATAGCCATAAATCCTGATCTTAGTGTGGTTTTCATACAAGTACCAATCCCCTACTTTGGATTGTTTTGAGAGTTGCAGGATCCTCCTTATATCTGAACTGATTCTTGGAGGAGGGCTGCCTATTAGCATTGTCACAATGGGATGTACAAATAGTTCTATGAAGTCTACATATGAATGTGGAGAGTGATATTTATGGATCAAAGGAGTCCATAAAATTACTGATCTAGGGTGACCTTTTGTGTCAAGCTTCTAGAGAGTAAATGGGAACTTATCAGCTTGGTAGATAGAAAAAGGTGATACAAAATAAAGGATTACTTGAAGACTTGCTCATTACTCATCCTAAGGAACTGGTCATGCATTCTATTAGCTATAAACTTGGCATAATCATAAATGACAGCAGGAGGCTGTCCTGGAGTGAAGATGGACATGAAAGCCAGGATGATTTCATATATATACTCACTGGTGGTATAACCTAGGACACTGGATATCATTGCTACAATGTCCTGGCCAAATGGGGAAAATATGGTATACACATATGGAGGAGGTTCTTTGGGGGTATAATTTTCTTTTACAATGAAGGTTTGGATTATTTGAGCCAATCTTGCAGGGCTAAGCTTGGGAAATAAGTATAACAAATCTCCAATGGTGAGGGTAGTCAAGTTTTGGCCAAGTTGGATTTGGAGCATCTCATTGATAAATTCAGCAGTGATGGTGAAAAGTATGGTCTGGTTAGGGGACATCACTGCTCTTTGACGAGGGATATAATTTGCATGGTAGTAATGGACAATTTCTAGGAAAATGTGAACTTCAGGGAATTAGTACTTGGGCAAATTGGACTCCTAAAAACAAATTTTATCAGCATGGTTTAGGTATTGGTCTCTATATCGGCAGTATAGTTTGAGAGGGGATTCATGGACAGAGGTTTCCTTTATCTAGAAATCCTTATCAGCCAGGGGTAGATGGTCTATGTCCAAATGAGGAGTGGAAATAGGTCTCACATCCATGGCAATTGGGGTAGCCATTCTCAGTTCTTGTGGATTTGAGAATAGGGGAGGTGATTTTCAAGTTTAATAGGGCAATGGTGGTTCAGTACAGAGCAGGTTTGAGTTGCTAGAGTTATTTTTTATCTTAAATAAGAAAATTCAGTAACTAGTTCTGAAATTGACAGGGTTTTCTAGTGAATTATGGCTTAAATACCTGGAATTAAGGAGAACTGGCTCTGAACAGGGACATTGGCAACTGCGAACAATTGAAAAGGCTCTAAGTAGGCTGGAAAGCAAACTGGGTGCTCTGTGGCATCTTTAGGGTGCAATTGGATGTAGGTTGACAGCTTCGACGTTCGCAGGTGTGTGCATGAAGGTTTACAGTTGAAAAAACGATAAAAACAAATGATTTGGGGCTTTTTGGCTTTATGCGCGAAAGTCAATTTTGGTGGGTATGGGTGAACAATGGTCATTTGTCGTGTAGTGGGGTGAACAATAACTATTTTGTCGCGTAGCGGGTAAGCAATAAGTGGTTTCCATCGCACCACTTTTGGGCACTCAATGGTATTGGGGGGAGGCCGCCCAATTCCATACATTGAACGACATGTAGCATCGGGGGCCCGGTGGAAAACAACCTTTTTGGGTGGGTATTGTTTGGACGTTGAGCCCGACTAAAATGGATAAGGGCCCTCAAATGTGGAGGGGAGCGATTATTCGGTGATCGAGCGGGGGAGTTGCCTAACTTAATCGTGGATCGATTAGTTAGTGCGTTTGTCGGGGTTTGGGTAGAAAATCATAGTTTATATAATTAAACTAGGGTGGGGTTAATTTATATGCGGAAGTTAAATATATACGGGGAAAAAGGGTTTTTGTTTGGGATTAAATAAATAAAATTAGTAATTAATAAAATGAGCAGAAAGGGGCACAATACCCTAAGTATATGATTTTTCATGTTTTAATGTTTTTCCCATAATAACATAAATACTTACAATATGGTGTTTTTATGGGTTTTTGATATGAAAGTGATTTATGTGGGGGATAAATACTTTTCCTAGGTAAAAGTATTTCAACCTTAGGAAAAAAGTATTATTAGGGAAAATGAATGAATTGAAGGGGGGGTGAATTTTTATGAGGGGGTTTTAGTACTTATTTCCTATAAGCCATTGAGCCGAGGGTCCGGTCCCTCCAAAAGTCAAAGAAATGCTCTGAGCCTCTTAGACTTAGGGTTTTTAAGTACTTTGAACTTTACTGTGGGAAATTAGTTAAGTAAAATGTGAAATGAATGAGGGAAGTTTATTAATTGACTTTGATATCCATTTGCATGCTTAATTGCCCATTCACGTTTGGAAATTTTATGATGAGAATAATAAATATGCTTTTGTCTAATCAATCATCATACTTCTGCAACCTTTCTTCTAATTACCCATCTACTCATCCTACCATTTTTTCTTCTCTGTATTAGGGTGCATTTGAGCTAGCAAACCCTTATCAAACATTATTCCTTCTCTTTACAATAGTGAACTAACTAAATCTATCCTTACTACATCCAAGGGCTCAGATTAAACAGTTGAGCTCCTTTTATTTACTCTACCTATCTAATTATCTGCCAAGATTAAATAGTTTGGTCAGATTTTTATTCTCTATCTATGGACATGAAATTTAAAACATCAAATAGCCAAGTTTAAACATTTTGACTATCATGGATTGTTGCAAAAGATGAGATTTAAGATTTAAAAGATGAGATTTAAGATTTCCTTAAAGTTTTGTTACACTGAGATGGTAGTTTCGCCTCTTGTGCAATCTCCCTTGAGAATAAGCTCCCTCTCCCTCATTTCATAGAGATTCCTTCTCCTATAAAATCACTCACCATTACTATGATCTGTTGGTTCTTTAGTTGGGCAGTGCTGGCTAGTTCCTTTGAGTTTGCTTTGAAAATAAGTAGATAGCTTTGGTGTGAGTGTGACAAGTGTGGGGTTGCTAATAGTTTGGTAAGAGGTTGTGGAGTGCCTTAACCTTGTATTAGAGCTTGTGAGTGAGAGAGAGATATAATCTATTTGGGAGACCCATTCTTGAGAGTGAATGCTTGAAGAAACATACTGGCTGGACCCTCCGAGAAGGCTTGTGACATCAAGACTTGGTTGTAAGCTTTGCTCTTAATTCATTTTAATACAATCAATGATGATTTCCTATATCTTGTGTACAATTTACTTGATAGCTTATGATTTCTTGACTTTATAAGTAAATAGATCATTGTAGTTCTTGATTACGTGCTCTGTCATTTTCTTGTGGTGTTTCAAGTTGATTGCTCATTAAGGAGAAAGAAACGGAAGTTGGAGTAGCGCAACGGAAACTCCATCAACCGCCGGTTTGAGGTAGGCCTCCAACGATGACTATTTAAGGGAATCGATTGTTGTTTTTGTCTTTACTGTGACTAGGCCCACTCTAGGGCTAGGGGTTGCCTCTGTCTGCAGAGGGAACACTTTCCTTTATCACAAGTTGGTGACCATACTAGGGACGTCCTTTGTATGTTTTTTCTCTTGTTTGCTTTTGTTTGGTTTTGATTTAGTGTCTCTTGAATGTTGGGGTTAAACCATCAGTTTTTTGGATTACCTGGGTCAATCTGGGAATTTCCCTTACTGTTTGGAAGGATAGCCTGGTGTTTGTTTGGGAGTTTGCATTTGTTTTCCATTATTTTTAAGCACGTCGCTGAAAAAAGCTTGATAGTCACGACGACATCACCCTGTCCTCGTTTTGTAAACCTGTGCGTCATTGATTCCCTGTCGTAAATTCACGACTATTCCTGAAATTGGTACGTCACGGAAGATAGGTGTACTCCTGCGACGATGTCTCTCTATTTCTGCCCGCACCCTTGCGACAATTCACCTATCGTCACAAGTTGCTAGTTATATACCCGCAACGATTTCTGTGCAGTTGTTTTTACAACTTCACCTCCTGAATTCGCCAGTCTTGTTTATCCCCTACTGTTTTCCTCTCTCCCATCAGCTTGTTTAATTGCTTTTGGTTAGGGTACTATCTCTTTGGTTTCATTGAGTGAGTCTTGTGTTTTTAGGCCCTGTGACCTATCTCTTTTAAGTTTTTGAACCATTTGTCTGGGTTGCTTATCTATCCAAGGTTCATCCGCAACCATCTTATTGATTTGCTTGAGACTTTTTCGTTGCTTGTTTCTTGCTGGTCGATTCTTGAGGAAATTTCTTATGATTGATTCGGTTTCTTCACTACCAAGCATAGATTATAATTGTTTGGATTGATCAGTTTACACTCGCTCGTTTGTCTCTTTAAATTCAAAAAAAAAATCAAAATCAAAAGATTGCTTTCATTTAGTATACAAAAGTGAAAGTACATTTGCATTTCAAATTTTCATGTTTGAGAAATTGGAAAGCAAACTTTAATCTATCATTAGTAGTATCGATGCACTGTAGGATTGGTGTGTTAATGCATTATGTTTCTCAGTGCTTGCATTTGCTTGTCTCGGTTTTGTCTTGGTTTGGGAATGAACTTTATACCTTTCTGTAAGTAGGTGTTCATCGAAATGAAAGATGCTTTACACATTCTAGTTGTGTTCTAGGGTTTTTGATATACATACAGTAGGGCATGGAAATTGAAACCTAATTCAAGATCAACTCTAAAATTAACTGAATGAACTTAAAAACGCATTGGAACTTAACGTACATTATTTAGAGGTCTACGCTAGAGATGTGCTCAGGCGTCATTAAACCTACTCACTATTGTTTTCGTTTAAGGTTGGGTGATTCCTCCTTCTGTGACTCAATAGCTGCTAGTACGGACTTGTGCTCACAGTACCATCGAGTATATATTGGGAGACCCCACTAGGTTATCATCCTACATCCATAGGAAGCCGTGTCTACTGCCTTACAAATCGTAATGCACCGAACACAGCATTCGGGAAGATTGACTGCCATACGGAAATTCCTTGGTCATTTTTTCTTTCATTTGATCACCAAGGTGTATATGCAGTTTTACGGGTTGTTTGGTAAACCTTTTTCCTAGTTCTCCAGAGTAGTCACTTTCGTTCCTTTTCGACTCCCTAAAAGAAAAGGATCATCTGAGCACTTTTCCTTTCAGGCTCATTAAATATTCGAAGGTGACTAGAGTCATCTTTTGTCCTTTTCTTGACTCTTTAAAAATGAAAAGGTCAAGTTCTGTTCCTGCGTCATAAAATTTATTCGACCACGTTCACATTTACCTTGTTAAATCTAGACTGTATTTCAGTTTTCATAACATTGTTTTCCTTACTCGTTTATCTTTCCCGAGAACTATTGAGTTAAATCATCCTGGTGGAATCACTAATCTCGTCTCTCGTACCTAGTGACCAAGGCTCTGCATCTTCTATCACTTCTGAGGTACCAATTGTTAGTGATACTCTTCCTGTTATTTCGAGTATTCAACCACTTAACTCTCGCCCTCCGGAAGATGAGTTTTACGATATTCATTGGAACCCCATCTGGGAACCTTCCGAAGAATATTTCCCCATTACTCCTTCTAGTGTTTCAGTCCTGATGTCTTCCTCTAACATGGATGAGACGAACCCTTTCATGTCACCCTTTATGCTACCATGCTTTGGTTGATATCATGAGTTCCAGATCTCCCCTTACAAGTTCCATGTTGTCTCGTACCGTCACTCCGACCTTTCACATTTGTCCCGACTATTTCGACTGTTTGTGTGGCTTCTTCAGCTCTCACTATTAGTTCCGTCACTGCATCTTCAATAGTGACCACTATTGCAGGACCTTCAATTGGTCCTACTGGTGGTGGTTCAGTAGTGTCAGCATCTGGAGTTGCTAATCCCACCCATAGTGTCCCACCTTCTTCCGATTCCATTCCGACAGGGGGGACGTATGACCAGTACATGCATACTCTTCAGAATCGGGATCCGCAGAATCTATTTCATTACTGTGATTCTCGAGGAGCCCATATTTATCACCCTGGATCCATCCCATCTCAGCTTGCGGTTTAGGTTTCGTTTCGTTATCTGTTGCTTGGGGCCCGACCAGTTATCACGGTGGCCAAGCACAGCCTTCGAATTTTCAAGGTCCACCCTATCAAGGTCAGCCATCTTACGGGCAGCCGTCTTATGGGCAGCCATCTTACGGACATAAATATTATGGGCAACCTTATCCAGGGCAACCTGTTGGCCCACAAGGACAACCCTTGTAGGGACAACCTTTGGCCTTCAATGGTTCCTCTTTTACTTACTTTGGGCAACCTTCTGATCAACTAGGACAACCTCACATCCAACAAGGCCAACCTGGTGCCCATCAAGGTCACCCCTCTGGACAAGTAAGTCAGCCTCAAATTTAGCAAGGCCAACCCACTATCCAACCTAGTCCATCCTCTAGACAAGTGGGTCAGCCTCAAATCTAGCAAGGCCAACCTACTGTCCAACCTGGTCCATCTTTTGGACAAGTAGGTCAGCCTCAAATCTAGCAAGGCCAACCAATTGTTCAACCTACTCAACCATCTGGTCAGTCAGGTCAGCCTTCAGTTCTACAAGGTCAACCCATTACCCAGCAAGCTCAACCTTCTGGGCAAATGGGTCAACCTCAATCTCAACCAGGCCAACCTTCTAGCCAGATGGGTCAGCCTCAGTTCTCGCAAGGACATCCGTCTGGGCCTGCTCAACCGGGCACTCAAACGCTCGTTGTTTCTCAAGCTCCACCCGATTTCTGGACCCAGTCTGGGCTCCAGACCCAATCCGGTCTCCAAACTCAAGTTGGCTTTCAAACCCAACCTGCTTATCAAATGCAGCTTGGACCCTAAGCACAATTTGGAGCTCAGCCACCATATGGTTTTCAAAACCTCCAGCAGCCCCAAGGGCAACCTCAAATTGCCCCATATCAAAATTATCAACAGCCATAGGTTAATCCTTATTAGAATTTTCAGCTACCGTATGTTGCTCCTGTTGGTCAGGTTGGTAATTAGTGGGTTGTTGGTGGTCAAAACCAAGGTCAACCATCTGGTTACACTTGTAATCCCTATGGACAAAACCCTTACGGACAAAACCCTTATGGGCAAAATCCGTCTGGGCAAAATCAATGGGGGCAGCCGGGAACTGGAAGGAACTCTAATGTTGTTTCTTACCCTCAACCTCAGATGTCCTTCAATCCTCAATTACCTTTCTTGGCGATGTTGGAACTGCCAAATGTGTCCAAACTGACAAATGATCCCATTCTTCATAATCTGTATTAGCCACCCGTTCCAACCAAGATTCCCGGTGATTGTCCCAAATTCAACGATAAATCTGGAGAAGATCCTGTTGAGAGGCCCAAAATCGGGTCAACAACAAGGGGGATACCCACCCGGTCCAGAACCTGGTTGGCGGCTCCTTGCCTGTTTGGTGTAGCGGGTCCGACTGGGGATGATGGGACCAGCTTCCCAATTTAAAAGGATGTGTGTGTGTGTGTAGATTTTTGATGATGCTAATCTAAAGGTAATTTCAAGCTACTCTAATTCTAAACTCTAAACTGACTCTATGCTACTGTAATCTAACAAAAACAACACATCTAATCTATACTAACCCAGGGAGGATTCTTTCTTCATGCGATCTAAAAAGATTTCATACAATAACTGGTAATAAAGATCATTCAGCTATCATAAGAATATAAATCAAATTAAGATAAACCATTCTGCATAAGAAGTTAGGCAAAACAGTTGTGAATAGCATATCGCATGATAAGTTATTCATATGTTAAGCACAAACAAATGATTCCACCGTACAAAAGTGCCAAATGGTAATCCAGACATTCATACATCAACATATAAACAAATCAGCTGTATATCGCTCTGAGAATATGAGCAGAAATTAATCAAGAGATAAAAGTACCATTTATGACTGATTTTCACTCACAAACTTCAAGCAATAATGATTTATCTCTACTTACTTCTAACATCTACTAAGAGTACAGAAGTGCAACATCAGTAGCAGACATTAAAATGCAAACATAAATAAATCTCGATCCATCCATTCACCAAAAACCACCTCCGAGGGTGCAAAAGTGCATGTTCTGAGGACAAGTTTTTTGACAAATTTCCGGACCCTTCTCCAAATGCCATGAGAAGGGTTAAATACTACTAACTAACTAATCTTAATTACACAAATTTAGGGAACGACTTCAAATGACCGCCCTTTTACTAAAGCAAATTTATTTCTAAAAATTGAATCTAATTTCTAACCGTTTCTGTATCTGCTCCTTAGTGCTGTAAGCAATGTGAGGTTTGCCTGGAAAGAGTCGGCTGGTTGTCTTTTCCTTTTGCTCGGACGATAAAAGTAGAAATAACAAAAGCTGGCACCTCTTTCTGACAAACTAGAAGATATTTTTGAAAATCTTCCTCTGGCTGGGTGTATTTGTTGTGTGTATACTTAGTATAACCCAGATTTCTTTCAAACTGATTGTGCTGTTGCTATTTCGGTTTCCGGCCGTGTGAATGACTCAATGAGTTAGGGATTTCGTTGCCTGAACAATCTTACGTATTGAAAATTGCTTCCATTCTTTGTTCCAGGCTTTTCTGAAGCATCATCCCTTTTTAGCATTTTTCTTTTTGCTTTATCCAATCTGAGCTTCAGGATCTTTTGCAAACATGCTGCTTTTGTGCGCCTTTGACTCTGAGTCTTGGATAGTCTATTTTCATCAGTGTCTGTGGAGTGATACTCTGGAATCCGCGGCTCTGCTGCATGCGACATTCATTTGCGAAGGCATCTCCTCTCTGTTCTTCAAGTATTGGCGCTTTCCCCTTTTCCTTAGATGTTTCCTGCATATAGATTTATATTAGTTACTGCCTTACAGTTTATGCAAAGGAAAAGAGACATGACGAAAAGATTGACATGAAAGCTTTAAACTCTAATGAATGCATAATCATGACACTCATAATGACTTGACTCTTCGAAAAACGCAACACGATCATCTTTGGGTACTCAGGCGTGCAATCATTAATTTCCCTTAAGGTGCGCACTCGATTTTGGGTTTACAGATCATGCCGAAGAAACTTTGCGATGAGTGGTTTCTGCGATTCGTATCACAGCAATTAATAGTCTCATTCGTAGCAGATCGCAAATCGCAAAATCGCAGTTTGTAAGATCGCAAATCGCGATATCGCAATTTTCATTTGCTCATTGTGTGCTGCTTAGGCGACGTTGCGATATGCGATGTCGCATATCGGCCATCGGCGATTCCTTAGGTTTTTCTTTTTAAGGGCGCTTTCAGAATATGCGATGCGATGAATGTCACATCGCTTCATCGCAGCTTACTTACGCGCATAGGAAAAACGCTTCACTTTCTCTTTGCGATGCGATATAGCTTTTAGGGAGTTAAATACAAAAATTTTGATAAAAATATTTTTGAGATTTTTTGTTAAGGGTCCCCCTTTGCTTGATATTATTGCTAATACTAAACAAAGAGGGGGGTTGTTGGTGACCACAACAATGGCGATTCACTGTGAAGAACCAGTTATCTCTGCTTTTCTATTGACATTTCCACTTCCGAAACAGAAAAATTTTCATATGTCTAAATTTTGTTATGGACAGATAGAGTAGATTACCCCTCATCCTGTCAATGATACTTTGTTTCAACCTTTCCTTTTGTCCAATTGTCTGCTTCCCTAGGCTTAGTTCTTGCATTCATACCAGACATTACTCGGTCCTTTTTTAAAGATAAAATAAGGTCTTCTCTGCATACTGGCTTAAAAATATGCTCATTTGTCGTAGGTAGAGCCTCTGCTGCCCGCAAGCGTCCATAGCCTCGACAGGGTTACCATGTTATCCAGCAATGATCCTTTTTCCTGCTTGAGGTTATTTACAACACTTCAGAGAAAAATCCTTTTTGACACTTTTTCTTTCTTTTTTTTTTTATTCTCTAAAGAACAATGTCTTGGTTTGGTGGCCAAATTATGACACAGTCATTCACTTGATTTACACTTTTGCTGAACAAGCTGGCTCGTGATGAGACCCCTTGTCTTTTGATTGCAACAATCTTGAGTCGTTGCCCTGTTTTGATAGACAGTTTTGGCAAAGTCAGCAAGTTATAATATCTGTGATCATGATAAGCCGGCTCGTGATGAGACCTCTTATTCTTTGAGATATAGTGCTTTCTCGGATTGTTTCTCTGAATGCTACGGTTTCCTTTTGCAGGGAGGAAGTCATTGTTTTTCCTTAAGAAAGCTCTGGACGACAATAATAGAGTTTGAAAACAACAGCTTTACAGAGAATATTTATTTTATTATCGATGATACCTTTCATTGTGCTGACATAAAACAATTTTTTACCAAAGGTTGCTTTCATCAAAGTCTTTTGAAAGGTTGAAACTAATATCATTATTCAGGCTAAAGTTAACTCTATTTGTCAATAATAAAAATCAGATTTTTCGAAAAGCTTTGCTATTTGTACAAGTGAAATCAAAATCTGATAGAGAGTTAGTGTGCTCTTTCATGAATCCTTTTCAATGATCATTTACAACCGATTTTATTTATAAGAAAGAGAAAAACAAAATAAAAGAAACTAAAACTATCCTACAAAAATAGAAGAATGATCTTCTTATGGAAAATACATTTTAAGAATCTGTCCATTCACAGGCAAAGAATCTCTTCTACCTGCCAAATCCTGCAACACAAACGTTGATGGGCCTATGACTTCTACAATATGAAAAGGACCGAGCCATAGCTTCTGAAATTTCGTATGCTTGCCCTTTTCTTCATGAGCCTTATCCCATTTCAAAACTAAATCTCCCATCTGAAAGTTCTTTCTGGTTATGATGTTTGAGTCAAAAGAGGATTTTATTAGCGCTTGGCGGTGAGCATGGGTTTTCTTAGCTTGTTCTCGCTGTTCTTCTAGTCTGATTATCTCCATTTGTCTCAATTGCAAAGAGGAAGTAGATATTTCATCGATGTGTTGTACTAAAGACAAAGAGGGAATGACTAAGTGAGTAGGAAGAACCACTTCTTTCCCATAAACTAAATTAAAGGGAGAAGTGCCGATCGAAGCTTTTTTCGTAATTCTGTCTGCCCATAAAGCATTAACCAGCGCTTTGTGCCAATTCTTTTGGTTTTGGTCAACTGTTCTTTTAATAATCCTGATTAGGTTTTTGTTTGTTGATTCAGCCAACCCGTTACCTTGCGGATAGTAGTTGGCAGAATACTTCAGTTTGAATCCTCTTTTAAGTGCAAACTCAGTCATTGCATTTCCAGAAAAGTATGATGCATTATCAAACATTAAGGCCGTTGGCAACCCAAACCTAGTGATGATAAATTGATCTATGAATTCAATAATGTTTTCAGAATTAACTGTCTTGAGAGGAACTGCTTCTACCCATTTAGTAAAATAATCTGTTGCCGTGAGGATATACCTATGCTGCTTAGAAGAGTGAGGAACGATCTCACCTATTATGTCCAAGCCCCATTGGCTGAATGGTTGCTCGATGTTAACCGGCTGTAGTGGCATGGACGATTTCTTTTGTTTCCCCGCAGCAGTCTGGCAGATTTGGCATTTCCTTACGTAATTGTATGAGTCTTTGAACAGCGTGGGCCAATAATATCCTGCACGTAAGATCTTATGCGCAGTAGTCTCTCCAGCATAGTGTCCACCTGCTGGTCCATCGTGGAGTTCCTGCAAAACCTTTTCGGCTTCAGTTTTCTCAAGACACCTAAGAAGTACAGAATCGTAATTCCTTTTAAACAGAACATCATTTATGAGCTGGTATTGTTTAGCTTTCAATCTTAGAGCTCTTTTCTTGGTGTGATCCAAGTGCGATGGAGCATACCCGTTCTTAAGATAATAAATGGTGTCCTCATATAATGATTCTGCATCGTTTAGGCTTACCTCATATGTATGTACCTCTTCGGATGATTTCTCAGGAATTTGCGATGCTCCAGCTAACATCTTGCAGAAGCCTTGACCTCTTACGATGTTTGCTGGTTTGATCTCAAGATCGTATTCTTGTAAAGCGGTAATCCAATTCGCCCTCTTTTCGCCCACATCCTTCTGTACCAACAAGTTTCTTACCACTGGAAACGGTACGACAACTTTGGTATGGGCTTTAAGTAAGAAAGGTCTGAAATATTTGATCGCTTTGAAAACAGCATATGCTTGTTTCTCCACGTCTGAATAATTGAGCTCAGCACCTTGTAATTTTGAGCTAAAGAACGCGATTGGAGCTTCCGCCTTTTCTTGATTTGCTTGAGTCAAAATCGCGGCATAAGATTTCTCTGAGGCAAAAGTATATAAGATAAAGGATTCTGAAAAATTTGGGGTAGCTAAAGATGGAGCGTTGATGATAGCTTGTTTGATCAAGTTGAATGCTTCGTGCTCATCTATGCCCCATTTAAAATTTGAATTCTTTTTTATCATATTTTGTAAAGGAGAAATAATACGTGAAAAATCTGGGACAAATCTTTTTACAAAATTGATTTGTCCAAGGAAAGATTGCATGGCCTTTTTGTTATGGGGTATGGATATTTTGGAAATTTCTTTGATTCTGTCAGGTTCAATGTGAATACCAGATTTCGACACTATGAATCCGAGCAATTTCCCTTCACTTAATGCGAAAAAAGATTTCTTTGGGTTAAGTGAAATTCCATACTTTAAACATCTTTGAAAGATTTGTTTCAAGTCTTTGAGATGGTCGCTTCGCTTCTTGGAGTACACTGTTATATCATCCAGGTAAATCACTACCGATTTATTGACTAAACCTTTAAATGCGATGTCCATGGCTCTCTGAAAGGTAGCGCCGGCATTGATCAGACCAAATGGCATCTTCCGATATGTGTATGTGCCCCATTTGGTTCGGAATGTGGTTTTTAACTGATCATCGGGATGTACCAGCACTTGATTGTATCCTGAAAATCCATCCAGGAAAGACATTAATTCTGAGCCCGCTACTGCCTGCAGTATTTGCTCCATAGGTGGGAGGGGAAAATTGTCTTTCTGACAGGCTTTGTTGAGATTCCGGAAATCAATACAGATTTGAATATCTCTGTTTTTCTTCCTAACGGGCACCATATTGGATACCCATTTGGAATGTCTAACGGGGAAAATTATTCTGGCTCTCAACAACTTATTTAGCTCAGTCTTTATCTGATTTTCTAAGTTGGGGTGGATTTTTCTGAGCTTCTGCTGGACAGGTTTTTCATTGTCAATCATAGGGATAGTGTGTTGAATGATAGAAGTGTTGTATGTTTTCAGCTCATCGTAATTCCATGCAAAAACGTTTTTGTATTGTCTCAGAAGACGGATATACGCTGATTTTTCTTCAGGGGCTAGGCCGTGGCCCAGATTAACGTTTTGCGGCTTCTGATCGGTTCCTAGGTTCACTAATTCATAATTCAGAGTTGAACTGTAGAGTTTAGAATTGGCAGACCGTTTAAACCGACTCTTCAAATCATATAAATCTTCTAACTTAACCACTGATTTAGGTATAGCATTATCAGTGCTATTTTGTTGAATTTGGTGATCATGATGGTCTTCGTCAATTATTTGATTTGAGTAGGATCCTTCAGAAGTGAGGAAATTTACAATGTCAGGGTCGTCGTTGAATACTCTCCAGTTGGTGATGTTGTCAGGGATGGATGGTCTAAAAATTAGTTCTATTGAGAACCTATCGGGACTAAAATCTTCGGAGGGAATAAGTCTAGAGGCTACGTTAGCTAACAGGTCTGCGCTCGCATTTTGGAGTCTTGGGATTGACGAAATATTGAATGCTATGAAATGTGAAGTCAGATCTTGTACTAAAGATTGATAGTGCTTTAAATGACTTGATAGGCAATGTATGGTGTTACGTACCTGTTTGACGACAATTTCAGAATCTCCAAAGACTTGAAGATACTTAACATTCATCCCGATTGCTTTGTATAGGCCTTGCACCAAGGCTTCGTATTCCGCTGTATTGTTTGTGCAATCGAACTCAAGTCTGCATGTGAGCATGGTCTTGTTTTCGTCCGGGCTAATCAAAACGCATCCTGCTCCTGCTCCCTCGCTAGATTTAGAGCCATCAAAATATAATTTCCAAAACAAAGATGTATTTACAGAGTTATCTAAAAATTTAAAACACTTTGAATCATCAGTTTGGGAAAAATTTCAACTTGGGACAAAACTGAATCTTTAAGTAAGGTGAGGTGTGAGCATTGAAATTGCCGAGGAAAGAATCTACTGATTAATTGCCTATGATACTGTTGTTGTATGCTATTGCTTCGTTCTCTCCTTCCAATTCTGTCACTATGTACTTTTGGTGCAACTCTCGTTCAACCTTTATTTGATTGGGTTTACCGTTGTAGGGTAACCACATGTGCGACCAGTCGATTGAGAAATATCCGTGGAGTTTTTCGGACCAATCCCTGCTAAGAATTAAACCATAGAATTCAGGGATATCAGCTACCAGAATGTCGATAACCTGACATACTTTCGGGTTAGACGACAGTCTTATGGTCACCTGGTTAAGTTCACCAATCACTTCGACTTGAGATCGATCAAGTTGAACTATGCGCACTGCAGATTTCTGAGGCTGAACATTCAATTTGGAACATATTGATCTGGGTAAAATATTCATTGAAGCACCAGAATCAACCAAGCAATTGTGCACGTTTTTATTGAAAATTTCATAAGTGAGAAGAAAAGGAGGAGTATGAGATCTTGATCTTCCTCCAATCAAGGCAATGTCATTTGGATCAATCTTATTGATCATGTTGGTTGGAGGTCTTCCCATGCTGTGGGAAGCTACAGCTGTAGGTAAAGATGTAGTAGGCACGGCATGTAATTCTTTCATCATTATTTTTTGTTGATGTTTCAATTTGCTCAATTCGTAAAGAGTGATATTAGCCCTACTCTTTTTCATGTCATCGATAATGTTATACTCCATTTCATCCGACACTATCAGTGTTCTTGATGGAGGTGCTTGATCTGATTGGGCTGGGCTAAATTGGGTCGCTCTAGCAGTTGTTTTCTTTGTTGCGGCCTTATCTTTTGTTGCAGGGCTTGCGCCCTTCTGTTTAGGGGTAGTTTGGGGAGGATCAAGTTGATTTTTGCTTCGTGTGCTAACCGGAAATGCTTCTTGATCTTCTTCTTGTGGGAGGATGAAATCCCACATTCCTTGTAGTTCCACAACTTCTTCATCATCGGTCTGCCCTTCAGTGGTATTCTCTTCTTCTTCTTCTTCTTCAGATTCGACATTTGAGACAGCATTGGGTGGTTTCATCTCCATGGGAAGATTTCTTTTAAAAGTTCTGTAGGGCTTTTTTGAAGAAGTTTCTGCTACTTGCTTTCTTATGTCAATCATCTCATTGGACATGGCCTTTAACACTTTTTGTAATCCTTCCATATCGAAAGGATCTTTAGTTTGCTTCTTCTTGGTGTCTTCTTTGAAAGAGATTTTCTTAGATTTGCGTTCTTCTATTGCAGATCTCTTTTCTAGGGCAACTACGCGTTTTTCTACTGCTAATGCCTCAGTCAAATTTTCAACTAAGGTCGTCTTGTTTGCCCTATCTACGAAGATGGCCAAGTTTGATGGTAAGGCCGTGATGTACCATTCACATCTTACTTCCTCGCTGGGTTGAGAAGCAGCGGGAATTTTGTTGAGGATCTTGTTGAACCGTAAATTGAAATCTTTAATGGGTTCCCTAGTCTCAGCTTTAAGATTAGATAGGTCATTGATCAATGTCGCTGTTGATCTGTCATCGCCAAACTTGGTGAGGAATTGACTTTGAAAAATGTCCCAACTTGTGATGGACCCGGAAGGTAACGAAAAGTACCATGACCCGGCTGTTCCTTGCATTGTATAAGGAAAAAGCCGGACGACAGCATCTTCGTTGGTAACTCCGTTGAGATTAACAGAAAGCATGAAATTATTGATATGCTCTTCGGCTAGCATGCCTGTTTCTGGATTGAACTTGGGTAGCCATTTCTCGGGATGGGCCGGTATTGGGCTCAGGGGTGGAGGCATCAAAACCGCCCCAGGATTGTTCCATGGAGACTGGGCCATCGTTGAGCCGCTAGTTAATGAAAGTGCAGAAGACGGTCCCTGATGTTGAGAAGATGAAGATATTATGATCTTTGATGATTGAAGACGAAGGGTCGTGGAAGATGGATGAGTGATTTGGGATGAGGATGTGGGTGGTTGACTTCGCGGTGAGGGGGTTGAAATGGATGAAGTAGATGAAAGAGTCTCGCGGTCAGACTCTGGTGGTGTTTTCCTTGCTCTTTTCCTAGTAGGGAGAGGGAGTTCACTTGGTTGAATACCAAATTTTTCACTCTTCAATCTGGTCAGGGGATGAGCAGGATTGTAATGCGAAGTCACGCTGCTGTGAGATTTATCAGACCTCTGGGGAAAAATAGAGAATCCCTGGAGTTTACGAATCAAAGTTTGAATTTCAGGGGGTTCAATGATCAGTTGGTCTGATATATTAGGGTAGGTAGCAGCGGTGGATACTCGAGCGACTTCTAACTACGGGTTTAACCGTATTGGAGAAGTCGGGGGAGTTGATGAGGGTGATTTACTCTCAGAATGGTATTCGGATTTTGACTTAGTTGCCATTCATAGTTCGTGCCCTCCTTCTAGCGCCAAATATGTTGAGAGGCCCAAAATCGGGTCAACAACAAGGGGGATACCCACCCGGTCCGGAACCTGGTTGGCGGCTCCTTGCCTGTTTGGTGTAGCGGGTCCGACTGGGGATGATGGGACCAGCTTCCCAATTTAAAAGGATGTGTGTGTGTGTGTGTAGATTTTTAATGATGCTAATCTAAAGGTAATTTCAAGCTACTCTAATTCTAAACTCTAAACTGACTCTATGCTACTGTAATCTAACAAAAACAACACATCTAATCTATACTAACCCGGGGGAGGATTCTTTCTTCATGCGATCTAAAAAGATTTCATACAATAACTGGTAATAAAGATCATTCAGCTATCATAAGAATATAAATCAAATTAAGATAAACCATTCTGCATAAGAAGTTAGGCAAAACAGTTGTGAACAGCATATCACATGATAAGTTATTCATATGTTAAGCACAAACAAATGATTCCACCGTACAAAAGTGCCAAATGGTAATCCAGACATTCATACATCAACATATAAACAAATCAGCTGTATATCGCTCTGAGAATATGAGCAGAAATTAATCAAGAGATAAAAGTACCATTTATGACTGATTTTCACTCACAAACTTCAAGCAATAACGATTTATCTCTACTTACTTCTAACATCTACTAAGAGTATAGAAGTGCAACATCAGTAGCAGACATTAAAATGCAAACATAAATAAATCTCGATCCATCCATTCACAAAAAACCACCTCCGAGGGTGCAAAAGTGCATGTTCTGAGGACAAGTTTTTTGACAAATTTCCGGACCCTTCTCCAAATGCCATGAGAAGGGTTAAATACTACTAACTAACTAATCTTAATTACACAAATTTAGGGAATGGCTTCAAATGACCGCCCTTTTACTAAAGCAAATTTATTTCTAAAAATTGAATCTAATTTCTAACCGTTTCTGTATCTGCTCCTTAGTGTTGTAAGCAATGTGAGGTTCGCCTGGAAAGAGTCGGCTGGTTGTCTTTTCCTTTTGCTCAGACGATAAAAGTAGAAATAACAAAAGCTGGCACCTCTTTCTGACAAACTAGAAGATATTTTTGAAAATCTTCCTCTGGCTGGGTGTATTTGCTGTGTGTATACTTAGTATAACCCAGATTTCTTTCAAACTGATTGTGCTGTTGCTATTTCGGTTTCTGGCCGTGTGAATGACTCAATGAGTTAGGGATTTCGTTGCCTGAACAATTTTACGTATTGAAAATTGCTTCCATTCTTTGTTCCAGGCTTTTTTGAAGCATCATCCCTTTTTAGCGTTTTTCTTTTTGCTTTATCCAATCTGAGCTTCAGGATCTTTTGCAAACATGCTGCTTTTGTGCACCTTTGACTCTGAGTCTTGGATAGTCTATTTTCATCAGTGTCTGTGGAGTGATACTCTGGAATCCGCGGCTCTGCTGCATGCGGCATTCATTTGCGAAGGCATCTCCTCTCTATTCTTCAAGTATTGGCACTTTCCCCTTTTCCTTAGATGTTTCCTGCATATAGATTTATATTAGTTACTGCCTTACAGTTTACGCAAAGGAAAAGAGACATGATGAAAAGATTGACATGAAAGCTTTAAACTCTAATGAATGCATAATCATGACACTCATAATGACTTAACTCTTCGAAAAACGCAACACGATCATCTTTGGGTACTCAGGCGTGCAATCATTAATTTCCCTTAAGGTGCGTGCTCGATTTTGGGTTTACAGATCATGCCGAAGAAACTTTGCGATGAGTGGTTTCTGCGATTCGTATCGCAGCAATTAATAGTCTCATTCGTAGCAGATCGCAAATCGCAAAATCGCAGTTTGTAAGATCGCGATATCGCAATTTTCATTTGCTCATTGTGTGCTGCTTAGGCGACGTTGCGATATGCGATGTCGCATATCGGCCATCGGCGATTCCTTAGGTTTTTCTTTTTAAGGGCGCTTTCAGAATATGCGATGCGATGAATGTCGCATTGCTTCATCGCAGCTTACTTACGCGCATAGGAAAAACGCTTCACTTTCTCTTTGCGATGCGATATAGCTTTTAGGGAGTTAAATACAAAAAATTTGATAAAAATATTTTTGAGATTTTTTGTTAAGGGTCCCCCTTTGCTTGATATTATTGCTAATACTAAACAAAGAGGGGGGTTGTTGGTGACCACAACAGATCCCCAAGCTCATTTCATGACCTATCACCTATGGTGTTCATCTAATTCATGGCTTGAGGATTCCATCCAGCTCCATCTATTCCAATGGACTCTCACTAGCTCTGCCACGAAATGGTATATTGAGCTAGTTCGTGGAACTTTTCAGGACTTTAACTCACTTGCTATGGCATTTTTAACTCATTTTCAATTGTTGATTTGATATGAAATGGACACGCACCTCCTAACATCCTTGAAACAGGACACGGCCATGCATATCTCTGATCATATCCATTAATGGAGGAGGCGTCGTCATCTAATTAAGTTCTGGATCCCTGATCGGCTTCTCACTGACTGGTTTACAACCTTGTTCGTCAATCCAATAGCCCGGGACATTGCTATGGGAGCATGTGTAACTGAAGAGCAAGCTATTACACGTGCTCAATATCTTGACTTGGTTTACTCCCAGTCCAATATGCTATATTATTATTTGCCTGATGCTCCGTGACCCGGAACATCCAAATCTCCGTCAACACCATTTTTTGATGGTGTCATTGGTTCCGTTAATGCGTCCTCCAGAAAATCTTCCACGAACCCTGCGAAGCAAAAGTATACTGCTCCAACCAAAAATGCTTCCCAGGGCCCACCGAATCCTAGTAAGACTTCCGAAGTTAAGTCATCAAGTCCACTGTGGCGGATAAAACTTCGAAAGGTAAGAAAAAGGGAAAAGGGAAGAATAAAGCCGATCAACCAAAGCAGGATCCCCCTAAGCCTCCAGCCGAAGAAGGTGCCAAGCGCAAACCTAAGTACCCTTGTCTCATTTGTGATGAGGATCACTATACTAAAGACTGTCCTAGATGGTCTGAGGTTAGTCATTTGCTAAAAGGCGCCCCTGGGACTCCTGTTGTGCTCAAAGAGCCTTTTCCCTTGCAACAGACTCAAATGGTGGCTGATCAAACTCAATCTTCTTCCACCTTCGGCTCTCAAGTCTTCATGGCTGGGAAAATTCCCATCCATATTAGTACGCGGTCAAAGGAATATCCTTCACCCACCGAGAAGGAAACTAAAGTCCCCTCCAGTATTCCTTCATCCAGTACTGGTCCCCTCCATATTGAGCGACCTAGTACTGAGTCAATCATTCGACCTCCTCCCAAAGGGGTGCTCCGGAAGTCTTCATACAACCCTAATGCTCGTGCTGTGTAGCACTATAGCATTGTTGAGAACTTAGCCCAAGCTCCTTTGGCTATGTCCGCATTAGAAGTCCTCCAAAGCTGTCCCTCCCAGAGGAAGTCTCTGCTATCAGCTATTGGTGGCATTGACCTAGCCAACTCGAATTTGATCACTTCTGACCTGGATAATCATGTACCAAGACTTCCTCACCAGATTGCCTTCCTCATTCAAGTCATCATCAACTCTAAGAATATTCACCGCATTGTTATTAATGAGGGCGCTTCCACTTGCATCATGTCTGTTGCTTGTTGTAAGGCTATTGATTCACCAACCCTGAGTCAATCTCCCAATACCTTGGAAGCCTTCGATGGGAGAGATTCTCATCCTTATGGTATCCTCCCACATTTGCCTATTACCCTAGAAGGAAGGACAGTTGAAGTTTAGGTCGAAGTTGTCAATGCAAATTTAACTTACAACCTCCTCTTAGGATGAAGTTGTACATATGCCATGCAAGTCGTGGCTTCATCTCTATTTTGCGTCCTTTGTTTTCCCCATCAAGGGAAAATCTTCACGATGGACCAATTGTCCTTCTTCACTTCTTCTTCTTCTGATGGAAACATGCCTTTTGTGGAGCATACCTCCATTCCATATGAGAGTGTGGGTGGTAGACTTTTTAAATATCCTGCCCTCATGGGTGTTTTTTCACTCCCACCTCCCAACATCGCTCCCATCAATATGATTTCTGTTCGATTTGATCCTTGGATCCTTCCTCTCGTTGATCAGGTAGAATCTTGGGGTGATGTCATGCCGTTGAGTCCTACCGAGCTCAACTATTTCGAAATTGTTTCTGCCTCGGCTTCATCTTCTGAACTTGCTCCTTCCAGCAGGGCTCTCGACACATATATACAATCCCCTTGGCTTGGAGATAGCACTTCTTTACATCCCTTACAGGAAATATTTCCTTCTGATGAAGCGATTATCGAGACTATGTCTTTCAAGGAACCTCCTTGGTTTGATCATCACCATCGCTCCTTGTTTCTCCCTAGCCACGGGTTATGATTACTTGTCTTGAGCAGCTTGCTTCATGTGTCCCCTCCCAACCCCTTCATACACCTATTCAAATCCATCAATTTTTCTCTGAAGGCAACATGGAGAACATTACTCAAACCATACCTATCGACATCTCTGTTAAACCGGGGGTTGTCAAGAATATTCACATCGAAGTAACCTATACTCCAGAGGAGATTCAACTTTATACCGATCTTTTTAGAGAATTTCATGACATTTTTTCTTGGTCATATGAAGAGATGCCTAGAATTGATCCTAGTATCGTGGTGCATGAAATACCTACGTATCCAAGTGATAAACCTGTTTGACAGCGTTTATGCCCTGTGCACCCCCGAAAGGCTGTAGCTATTAAAGGAGAAGTTGAAAAACTTCTTAAAGTTGGGTTTATTTACCCTATCTCGCTCACTGATTGGGTTTCTAATATTGTCCCCGTGACCAAGAAGAAGGGCACTGTTAGGGTTTGTGTTGACTACCATGACATTAATCATGTCTGTCCCAAAGATAACTATCCTACGCCTTTCATTGACCAACTCATTGACGATTGTGCTGGAAGTGAGATTTATTCGTTTATGGATGGCTTTTCTAGTTACAACCAGATCAATATATCACCTATGGATCAACACAAAACCGCCTTCATCTGCCCGTGGGGTACCTTCGCCTATAAGAAGCTCCCTTTCGGTCTTAAAAATGTTGGTGCTACCTTCCAACATGCAATGTCTTATGCGTTTCATGATATTCGTCATATTGTGTAGCCTTACCTGGATGACCTTCCGGCCCATTTAGCAAAGCGCCATGACCATCCAAATCACCTCCACAAAAATTTTCTTCACTGTTGACACTACCGTATCCATCTTAATCCACATAAATGTGTTTTCTGCGTCAAATCCGGCAAACTTCTTGGGTTTTTCGTCTCCAAAGAGGGCATCTGCTTGGATCCCCTCAAGGTTGAAGCCATTTTGAATCTTCCTCCTCCTACTTCTTTGCAACAATTGCAGAGTTTGCAAGGTAAAGAAAAATTTTACGCCGTTTTATTCCGAACTATGCTGAAGTTGCCAAGGGCTATACGCGGTTATTAAAGCAGGATACCTCCTTTGTTTGGGATGTCGCTGCACAAGAGTCATTCAAGCAACTCAAGGCACTCCTTGTTTCTGCTCCGTTGTTACATCTGCCTGATTATCACCACGACTATACTCTTTATCTGGTTGCCGCCGATAGCACCATCGGCATGGTTTTGGTTCAAGACGATGATGTTGGTGCCGAGCATGTTATCTATTATCTCAATCGCAATTTACTTGACACAGAAACTCGATATGCCTATGTTGAGAAGCTTGCATTGGCAACCATTCATGCTATCCAACATTTCCGTCATTATATCCTATTGCATACAACAACGATGATTTATGACTGCAACCTGATGACATACATCTTGTCATGTCAATTGCTGGGGGGCAAATACTTGAAATGGATTGTCATCCTTCAAGAGTTTGATTTGGAGTTTACTACGGCCAAGTCTAAGAAATCTCTCGTTTTTGATGGATTGCTCTGCTCGCTACCATCCGCTACTGCACCCTCTCGGTTAGAGGACCATATTCCGAACGAGTCTTTGTTCTTGATTAGCACCCTCTATCCCTGGTACGGAGATATATTGTCTACCTTCAGACGTCCCCTTTTTGTCCTGATTTGTCCAAGGATGCTCGGCAACATATTCACCATCATTCTTAGCCTTATCGCATTATCAGGGACACCCTATACCGTCTCTGCGTTGACTCTGTTCTCCACTGTTGTCTAACATTCAAGGAAGCCAAACAAATTTTTCATGACTACCACTCTGGCACCTGTGGCGTTCATATGTCCGGGTATGCTACTGCCCAAAATATCCTCCATGCTGGTTATTTTTGGCCATCTGTTTTTAATGATTGCATTCTCGCCACTCGTTCTTGTCATGCGTACCAAATCTACCAACGGAAGATGTGTGTGCCTCCCTCTCCTTTAGACCCTGTCATTACTGTCGGCCCTTTTACCAAATGGGGCATTGATTATATGAACTGCAAACTTTGCTCGGCTGGGGGGCATGGGTATATCATCATTGCCATTGATTATTTTATCAAATGGGCCAAGGCGATGCCTACATTATCTAATGACGGTAAGACAGCGGCTCAGTTTTTATTCAATCATGTAATTTCTCGATTCGGAGTCCCTCAGGCTATTGTCACTAATCATGGTTCTCATTTCCGTAATCATATGATGAATGAGTTAACAACCCAGCTGAGCTTGCGTCATGATAGTTCAACACCGTATTATCCCCAGGCCAATGGCCAAGTAGAAGCTGTCAAAGGGGTTTTGGTCACAATGCTTCAGCGTACCATTGGTATGCACAAGTCTAACTGGCATTTGATGTTGTTTTCTGCCTTATGGGCCTACTGTACTTCAGTGAAGGATGACACCGGATTCACCCCATTTCAACTGGTTTACGGTCTAGAGGCTACCCTTCCGATTGAATGCAAGATCCCTTCTCGTAAATTAGCTGTCGAATTGCTCCCAAACACTACTCTGGTAGAAGAACGTCTTATTCACCTAGAGCGGTTAGACGAGACCCGTCAACTAGCCTCTTTAGTCATTGAAGCTTAGAAGAAGAGATTGAAAACTCACTTCGACCAAACTGTTGCCCCTCATTCTTTCATTGAAGGAGACCTAGTCCTACTCTATGATGTAAGGCATGGGCCTTACATTGTGAAACGTGTTTTGCAAAAAGGGGCCTATGAGCTAATCGATTATGAAGGGAATCCTCTATATAAGCCCCAAAATGGGCTTTGCCTTAAGAAATATTATGCATGAACTCCATGCATCTGCTATGTACATACATGAGTTTTCAGTGTGTGTGTGCATGTGTGGCTTGGTGTGTAGGAATAATTGCCACTTATTGTTTCTTTTTACTTCTTGTGCAGATGTTTGGTACACCTTACATTGGTTTCGCTGATGGTGCCTGCCATAGTACCCGAAATCTTTCCTCTGCGGCATGGGTGATCTACGATCCTCACAGTGAGTTAGTAGACGTTCGAGGTGTTTGTCTAGGTTGTACCACAAACAATGTCATTGAATATATTCATTGACCGAGGCTGTTAACCTCAATATTCATGCATTGGTTGTGAATCTTGATTCTCAACTTATTGTCCTCCAACTTAACGGGTGTTATTTCATCAAAAATCCTTAGATCTTAAGGTTGTATTTACGTGTCAGATTATTGGAAAGAAATTTTGATTTTATCACATATCAACAAATTCCAAGACGATTAAACACATTAACTGATGCATTGGCAAATCATGTATTAAACAGACATTTACGCAATATATAATCAAACATTGTATGCAAGCATTTAGACACAGTAATAAACCATAGATAGCATATATAAATATTGTGTGGCGCACCGAGGTGCTAAAAAATAAGTGTGTATGTCAAAAAATAGAGTCTGTGTTCACAATACATCTGAGACACATGTCTCTCAAAAGTAGCAGAAAGTAAAGCCTGGGTGTCTACTATGGTGGGTTATACTCCCTATAGCAGACCCCCGCCCGCACTACTTGTCTCAAGAGTCTGTGTATCCTAGGTGTCACACCGATAGTATGTCTCTGATACTCCACCGGGACCTCCTTGATCCCCCCTGTAATCTAGGATCCCATCAATCAGGCCCTCGAGGTTCTGGAAAATCTCCTCCTCCGCATTACCGCCTGGGTGAGCTATAGCCAGCTCTCTGTTTCCCTCCCTCCACGCCGCAGGAGCCAGTCCCACAGGTCTCTCTGGTCCAACATCTGCAAATAACATAGAAACAACAATTAAGACATATGCATGTGAAAATCCAAAAACATTATAAAAAGTGAAACACATAAATGGTATGGTGTTTGACCAAGTGTTTTACCTCCCTCGTCCCACTGCTCGCCAGGTGGGAGTAGCATGTCAGGATCTCCTCAGAAGTCTATGCCCGCATAAGGCCAATCCTCGATGTTGATCTTCTAACGATCCAACCACTCCCGAAACAGTACTCCCCATGATACTGGCCGACCGCCACCTCCTCGTGGCATCACGTGTGCCCATTAGGTGATGCGAGTCTCTCACGGTCCCGGCACATACAGGTCCATATCCTGTAGCTGAAGTGATGGTATCCGCTCCAGCATGAGTGGTATCAGAATGGATCCATATCCAAACCGTTTGGTCTCCCCTTGTCGACATTTAGTCAGTTTCCTCTTCATGCTAAGAGCCACTGCGTTGGCCTAGTTGTACATGGTCGGAGTAAGGCAGCCAAAGGCTAACTGCAGTTGGGTCTTCGTTGCCTCATGCTATGCTTGAGAGCCCGCTTCTCTAGTAACCATAAATAGTACTGAGTGAAGGGTCAAATCCCCCACTATCGGGATCTGCAGTTACCCGCTAGTGGATTATTTTCGTGCCAAAGGCCAACCAGAGTTGGGTCTTCGTTGCCTCATGCTGTGCTTGAGAGCTCGCTTCCCTTGTAACCATAAACAGTACTGAGCGAAGGGTCAAATCCCCCACTGTCGGGATCTACAGTTTTTCGCTAGTGGATGATTTGCGCGCCCTTGGGCACACCCACGCTATCATCATATCAAGAGTCGCGCCAGCAGCACGTACACCCTCCATGATTGGTCTCTCACCAAGATGAGAAAAACCTGTCAAGAAATATATGTCCGTTGCATCAAACTCAATGTCCTAACCACGGATGATGAAATTTTTCTCTGTCAGGTTCCAGGAACAGATCAGCAGCTCGAGCAAGTATGGCTGTGCCCGAAGGTGTGGTGTAAGGAAGAATTTCCATAATCCACAGTCTCACAGGGCTCTTCTGCACTCAGGATCATTAAATTCCCATTCGTCATCATCATCGTGGGTTCTCTCTTTCCATACAAATGCCATTATTGCTCTACATTGAAGAAAAAATAAAATTAGAATCATTTTTATGGGCTAAAATGCATAATTTATAAAAAATTCAAACTTTACGGCACCATTGTGACTGTTATTCAAACAATAGTGACAGCTCAAAATCATAGTTCATTTTTTCCTCGATCGTCGTGATAGTACACCTGTCTTTAGCGATGACCCCGACGGTGGTGTGCGTTAGCATGCTCAGTCGTCGCTAACCCATGAGGGATTTACGCAATGATCGAGGAGCGAATTTGAACGAAAAATCCGCCAAATGCACCTATGGAACATGAAATTGAACTTAAAAACGATTAAAATGCAGCGCCAAGGATGGTATACTTACTTGGTAGGAGCATCGAGTGGAATGGTGGGTCACCGGTGTTGAAATCAAGCTCTCACGATCACACAGGTATGCACTCACAAATTACCAAAGGTAAAAACTCAAAGTGTAAATGTGAAAATGCATTACCATGAGCCCTTTTTATAGTGATTTTTGCAAAATTTTAGGGTTTTAAACTATAGGGCTTGGGGTTTTGTGTTATATTTTGGGGTTTTGCCTATGGTTTTAGGTTTTTTAACCTAATTTTCAAATATATAGTGTATTTTTGTCGAATGTATCTTATAGTGTGGTTTTTTCTATGTAGAAACAGGGACAGCAGATACGTTTAATGATTAATATATGCTTGGTCCATATTTTCTACAAGTCTTCTTTAAGCCCTTTTCTGACTTACAAAAGACGAAAAGATTACTGAGTTTTCCCTTTTAGCTCGTTAAATGGAATAAAATGTGGTCCACTTTCAGCTCTTTTCTGACCATATAAACATGAAAAGATCGCCGGACTTTTGTCGTTTTGAGTTTGATACTGGTTATGAAACGACGTGTCTTCGATCACTTTTTTACTTTTTCGGATCGAGGCCACTAATTACGAAAATTACTCCTTGATCGTAATGGTCAAGCGGTTCTCTCGAGTATTGTTTTCTACTTTTTCAGGCTCGAGGGACACAAATTTACGAAAAAGGACCCCCCTGGAGTTTTCTTTTCCGTGTCTTTTTCAAACTCTCTAAACATGAAAAAGACTCCGAGTTTTACCTATGTCGGACTCGTTAAACCCTGACGACATTGGACTCATCACTATGACAAGACTTGAGCTTCTCCTCCCTAGGGCTCGTTAAACTATTACTAGGTTGGATTCGTCCAAAGGTCAAACTTATATCACAAGCATATGCTATCCCCTTCAAGCTTGTTTTTCAAAAATAATTGGGGTACTCGCCAGCAATGGTGGGGGAAAATTTGGAAGTCATCATTGGTTACCTACGACAACTAGTCACTCTTGAACATCGACACTTTTGCTTCTCGTCGGGTTGGGATATCAACACATTGTCATTGGCCTTTCGGGGTTTTGGGTTGCCATTTTGCCTCATTCCATCTGATCCATGTTGTCTCTGTCAAACCTCCGATCCCTTGGTACCAAAATGCTGTCGCATTCTAGAGTCATGTCGCCGATATGTTCAAGAGTATAATCCTTTTGTAGTTCACACCCTTACCTCCTCCTCTGATGCTCTGTTTCACCATCTACCACTCGTTCCTTATCTCGTGCCATTGATGGGGGAAACATTATGTCCCTCCTGCGATGGATCGTCTCTTGTCAACACTAGCTCATTATCCAAGAGATTGATCTAGAGATCCCTTTCAGTACCTTGGAGCTTGCATGCCTCAATGGCAAGTTCTTCGCACCTGACGATGGACTTTCATTATTGGTCTTTGATTGGGTGATTCCACGGGTGTTCGACTTCAACTCACTTTTCACACTTGGTGGATTGTATTGGTAGTACCTTGAGAACCATTGGCATTATTGGTGGTCTCTCTCACGCTTGTTAACGATTTTCATTATCAACCGGTAATCAAGCAAATTTCTATCATGCTCGACTTCAGCACATCTGTTCGCATGCTAGAATTTGTATTATGGTCGGTTAGGGTTTCAAGATCCCGAACTAAGATTACATATGTTTGGGCTACGTGGATTGGTTCGTGATTACATACATGACTCTTTGATTGGATGGATGCGACCATACCTAAGTCTTCATGGATGGTTGTGACCATACCTTTATCATTATATATGGTCTTATCAACTAGGTGGCTACGTCTATACCACAGACCAAGTTTCATATGTCTTTTGGATGGCTACACCCATGCCTAGACTACATGTATTTCACTATCAGAGATATTAGTTGTACTTGCACCTACAGGTTCTTCAAGGTAGTGTTCTAGTTCAGTGATGGTTTTGTAAAGCATTTCACCCCTCCCACTCTCTCAGGCTTCATGCTTTAGGGGACATCTGTTACACAGTAATTTGTCACTGTCCTCATCTCAGTCCCTCTATTGTGTCATGTATCAAATACACATGTCCATATCTTCCCACTTATGCAAAAGATTAAACAGTGATCTCTGATGTTGAAGAACTGACCCTTTTTCCTAAGTTTTTGCATCGCCACTAGTAAGCCATTAAAATGCGCGATGATCCCTTGTCATGAACATTCCAGTCGTGACACCGTCACAAGTGTACACGTGTTTCCTGTGATGGTCGAATTTTAGGGCTCACCGCGAGGCTTCCAGTTATTTGTTGCGACGATTGGTCTGAATGCATTGCCTCCTTGCGATGTCATCGCTGAGCCTTAGTTCATGACCTGCGATGATCCAAAACTGGTGAATTTGTTCAAATAGTCGGCCTTCTGGGTGTTTCTAGAGCTGGTTGTTGGGTCAGTTTAGGTCGCCTTTCCTCCTCTGGGCTGATAGTTCCGCCTCTTGTGCAACCTCCCTTGAGGATAAGCTCCCTCTCCCTCATTTCATGGAGACTCCTTCTCCTATAAAATCACTCACCATTGCTATGATCTGCTGGTTCTTTAGTTGGGCAATGTTGGCTAGTTCTTTTGAGTTTGCTTTGAAACTAAGTAGATAGCTTTGGTGTGAGTGTGACAAGTGTGGGATTACTAATAGTTTGGTAAGAGGTTATGCAGTGCCTTAACCTTGTCTTAGAGCTTGTGAGTGAGAGAGAGATATCATCTATTTGGGAGACCAATTCTTGAGAGTGAATGCTTGAAGAAACGTACTGGTTGGACCCTCTGAGAAGGCTTGTGACATCAAGACTTGGTTGTAAGCTTTTCTATTGATTCATTTTAATACAATCAATGATGATTTCCTATATCTTGTGTACAATTTACTTGATAGCTTATGATTTCTTGACTTTATAAGTAAATAGATCATTGTTGTTCTTGGTTACGTGCTCTGTCATTTTCTTGTGGTGTTTCAGGTTGATTTCTCATTAAGGAGAAAGAAACAAAAGCTGGAGCAGCACAACAGAAACTCCATCAACCACTGGTTTGAGGTAGGCCTCCAACGATAACTATTTAAGGGAATCGATTGTTGTTTTGTCTTTGATGTGACTAGACCCACTCTAGGGCTAGAGGGGTTGCCTTTGTCCGCAGAGGGAACACTTTCCTTTATCACAATAAGCCATATAGATGATGCCTATCTTCAACAATCATTTGAATTAGCTGTCCTCATTGCTACTGTCATTGAGCATTCTGCAGAATCTTCAAAAACTGTAAATATGGCTTCATTTACTACCACCACTCCTATAATATCCACCATAGTTCATTCCCCTAAACCATTGATACCTCAGCTTCCTCTCCAACCGAACATCTCAAGTTCATCTAGTTCATCTACACCCATCTCAAGTCCTTCTTCTAGCACCACTACTTTTCCCCATAGTCAAACCAAAACCTCAGCCATGGCAGACAGATATGCACCTTTGGTTTTACCAGCCCAACTACATGCCATGCCCCAAGATTACCAAAGAAAAATCTTTTTGTTTGATGCTACTAGTCAGTATACTGCCCAACAGCATGTGAACAAAATGACTGATTACTTTGAATTGCATGAAATCGATGAGTCTGATGTCCAAATGAGGTTATTTGCCCAAACATTGACAGGAGATGTTAAAAAATGGTTCAAAGGTTTACCAGCTAATCATATTGCAGATTTAGCTGCTTTTCATAGATTGTTTATTGATAGATGGGAAAGAAAGAAAAACCCTCGGCAAATACTATATGAATATGATAGCATTAGTAGAGATCCTAATGAATCAATTCAGGATTATTGTACTAGGTTCAACAGTATCTACAATGCAATCCCTGCTAATATTAAACCTCCACCAACCATGGCATTAATGAAATTTCCTTATGGTTTTGACACTGATATGTCATTCCAATTAAGGGAAAGAAACCCTGAAACATTGGAACAAATGCAAAGTAATGTTGTTAGTGTAGAAGAAAATTTATTAGCTAAGAAAGCTAGGATTGGAAATGAGAAAAGAGTTGTCATTAAAGAGGAAACTTCCACTTCAGATGGTAAAATAGATAGTTTAGCTAAGAGTGTAGAAAGGATAATGGATAGATTAGAAAACATGGAAAGAAAAACTCAATGGGAAAATCAATAGCCACCCCCAATAAGAAACCCCAACTTTAGGGAGAATCCTAACACTGGAAAGAATGTTATACCAGATCAATAGATTAGACCACCATTCCAGGAAAACTATGCTGAGGGTTCACAAAACCATGAAGAAGAGGATGATTGTTGGCTTGAGGGGGCCTGACCTAGTTTCATCATTAGTGAGCCAAATAAATCCTTGAACTACTAGCCCTTTTGGCATCAGCCCGCGAAGCACGAACTGAAGTCTCACCCAAAGCAGTATGGGGGATGTTTGAACTAAGTTTCCACACCCTTGAGATGGTTGTGATGTCGGTTTATTCCAACTACACCTACCTGCACGCAGGTTTCTTAACCCTCTATCCATCCTTTAGTACCTTCGTGAAACGGTACAATTAGCTTTCACGTAGCCCTAACCTAGGGCTGATATGCTTTCACACTGCTAGGGTAACGAACTGTGATATTTCCCCAACTACGCTAAGTATCTTACTTATCTTATTAACAAATCTTGGTTAGCTTTGCGTAAACATACATTCTTACTTGCGTTCACTTAACCAATATGATGAGCCCCAATTTTTGGTAACAATTTGGGCTCATTTGGCCTACTCACCTTGCTCAACCCTTCATCTTTTAACACTTATGCATTCATTTCTTAGTATATTCGTGTTATTTGTAGGAAGAAGGGCAGGCATTATATCTATGTGGCTAATACATGATGATTTCAGGTTTTTGGCATTAAAGAGAGCAAAAGACCACGCAAATGGAGACAAGGAGACAGCAAAGGTGACATTGCGGGTTCATAGGGAGGTTTTCCACAGTCTTGATGACCTTCCTCGTGATTTTCACCTTAACTCCGAGCTCCAACAGCTCTCCCCACTGAGGTTAAAGGCGGCCAATGGATTCTACAGGATCAGCAGTTTAACTTTCAGTTGGACAGCCAAGCTCCACGAATGGAGGAAGCCAGCTTGATCTTCATTATGTATAAATATGAAGGCCGTAGCCTTTGATAGGAGCTTTTTTAACTTTTGAACTACGGTTGCACTTTCTAAGCACGAGCTACAGCTCGGTTTTTGCTCATTTGTAAGCCAGTTTTGGCATGATGTTAGACTCTTGATGATTTAATAAAGGCAGGTAGCTTTGGATCCAATTCTGAGTTTTTAAGGGAGCTATAGCTCTCAGGTTAGGGCCCAACCTGAGAGCAATAGACCTCCTCTTCCTTGTATTGTTACTTGTTTCCTTGCAGCACTTTATTTCCTATGTTTTGACATGCATTTAGAATTTACAGTCTGCTGATTTGATTTCTTTCATGTGATTGAGTAGGATTAATTTATAGTTCAAGTGCTTTTAGTTGTTTAGATTAGAATAGGAGGATTGTAATTCATTGGAGATTCAAAAAAGGTTGATAGTGCACTCACTGCCATCTCTGTTTAGAGATTGGGGGTGTGGGCTGTACCAACCACCAAAAAACGCAGTCTTATGCTTTCATGCAAGCTGCCACACAGCCATTTCAATTGTAGATCCATACATGCACTCCTCTCTTGAGCACTACTACTTCATTCCAACACCATGCACGATTTTTCTCCACACTTTACATTGTTGTTCATTGGTTTAATAACACAGTTAGAATAGGTTGATGGAATTCTCGGTTTTGTGCAAGATATAGAGGATTTGTTTCTTTTACACTGCTTAGCATCACTTTATCGTGTTCTTCTTCTTCTCAACCACGCCTGAAGCCACTTGCTCAACCTCTGTTCAGCTCATTAGCCTTCCAACTCATCTACTTCTCACGTAGCTCCATCTTTTCAACTTTTCCTTGCTGCCACCCTTCTATTCACCAACCAACTGTACCCACTCTTTCCTCATCTCATATCTCTATCCCTGAGCCACCACAAAATCCTCCTTCACCTTACCCATCCACTCATACCACTCCTTCACTCCTCCATCACCCAAAACTCCAACCATAGCACATCCTGTAGAAGTTAGCAGACTTCCTGTAGAAATCCCAAGCTTCCTGTAGGATCCCCTGCAGACATCCTGTAGAAGCCTGCAAACTCGGTTGCTGAGCATCTGAACGTTGTGGACTCCTGTGGAATGATGTTAGGGATCCCCTGGAACCTCTCCTAGCCCTCCTGACCTTTCCCAAGCTTTCTCTCCCTTCGCACCACCTCTGCACAGCCAAACCCTAATAAGAAACAAAATCATAATCACTCCAACCACTTAAGCAAAAATACAAAAACAATGTTCTTTTCAATGGAAGTAGTTTAAGTTCATGCATTTCATATCACTAGAGGTAATGGCATCATTCTTAGACATTTGCACTCCCACCATTGCATCATAGAGATTAAGCTAGTCAGATTAGGGTTTACTAGGGTTTCCATGTTTTGGTTGGCTTTCAGTTCATTTTTGCAAAGTAGATTAATTTCCTTTGAGATAGCCTTCGTCCATCATTTAGAAAGCTTCTTCTGAGAGCATATAGAAGTTGGCTTGAGCCCTAGCGGACTTGTGCCAGCTGACCAAGTGACAGCTGCGACAAGAGCTAGTACTTGTGCATACAGCACCGTCGCTTCCAAGTTTGTACGAACTACCGGGTTGATAAAATTAGAGATAGGAAGCCCCAGGAGTTGTAGCATTATTGCTACAATACTGGAGCCCACCATCTTTTTGGCGCCGTTGCCAGGGAAGCGTCAGAGTATTAGTAATTGTTGCTTTTCTTCTATTTTCTTACTCTTGCCTTCTGCCAATTAGTTTATTTCATTTCCATTCTGCAAAAGTAGCATAGATATTTCCTGCTTTCCTAGATTAGCCTTTCAATTCCGCAATTTCAATTCTGCAAGCGTAGATTAGCATTTCAATTCTGCAAACGTAGATTAGCATTTGAATTCTGCAAGCGTAGACTAGCATTTCCATTCCTGCAATTTCATTTAAGCAAAGTAGATTAGTTCTTTCCTGCTTTCAAGTCAATTCTGCATCTTTATTTCAGTAAGATAGTTAGTTGTAGATCAATCTGTTTCAGTTTTGCAGGTACCAAAGAAAAAAGAAAAAGCAAACAAAAAAGGTCTTTTCCATTTCATGCCTCGTAGGAACCGAGATAAAACAGGCAAATTCCTACCCAATACCCCCACCACATCACTGAGTCACCCTTCTCTCTTCTTAGGTGGCAGTGATCCAGAAGAACCTATAGGTGAACCTCCTGAGATATACGAAGATCCTATAGCAGAAGAAGAATTAGAGACCATCCCATCTGAAGCTATGGCTGACAATGGAAGAGAAGATGAGAGAATAGAAGGTGCCTTCCCCATCCGAGAGACCAATGGAGAGATGAAAATGAAGAACATTAGCCCCTCCGCTTTACCTCACTTCCATGGACTGACCACTGAAGATCCTGATACCTTCCTGTTTGAGTTTGCTGTCCTTTGTAGAACCTATGACTATACTGAAGATGAGAAGAAGCTGAAACTCTTCCCTTCAACTCTTAAGGATGCAGCATTACACTGGTTCATGGGCTTACCTGGAAATAGTATCACTACTTGGGCTCAGATGCAGCAAGCTTTCAATACCAAGTACCGGGATTACTGTAGGTCCAAGGAAACCAAGGGAGAAATCTTTCGGATGACCATGGGAAATGATGAGTCCTTAGAGGATTATGAGGAGAGGTTCCAACTTAGCTATAAGCAGGCCAGGTGCACACTTGACCCTGAATCCCTCAAGTTGGTCCTTCTCCGAGGAGTCCCTGAAGACCTTTTAGATACCCTTCACATGTTAGCTAGGGGGGACATTTACCAACTGCCTTATGAGGACATCAAGACTGTGTTCAGAAACCACTCCAGGGTAGCTCGGAAACGTGGTAGAGGAAACCTCCTCTCAGCTGGTGTTCCTTTCTCCAAGCATGAGTTTGCAAATCAATTAGAAGATCTTAAGAGTGAGGTGAGACAGACCATCGCCATGCAGCTGGACACATTCAGGATCCATCAGAAGAAGGAAGAAGCTGAGAGAGCCTTGGCTATCTTCTGCCCTAGATGTACAAGAAGACACCCTAAGAATGAATGTCCATTGCGTTCGGTTGAAGTGTGTTTCATTTGTGAGGAGGACCATCCCACAAACCAATTTCCAACCTTACCTGGATTCAAAGCCATGTACCAAGGGACAGAAGCTTCCACTGAACCTCTCTACTACCTCAACCAAAGGAGGCCACAAGGACCTAGACCTTACCAGCAGGGGATGCAAGGGGCACCTCAAGCTTATTACAGCCCCAACCAATCGACTCCTATGCCTTCCTGGGGTCCCCCTACTCATCCTTCCTGGTCCATGCCTCCTCCATGGTCTTATCCACCTCAGTACCCTACTCAACCTACTTCTCATTCATATCATTCACATGCCCAGCCACAGCCTCAGTGGAATGCACCTCAGTCGGGGTGGAGGCCCCAGTACAACACTCCTCCTGCCATTTTGCCTCCACCACCAGTTCAACCTCAGCCATTACCTCCTGCTCCTCCAAGGCAACCTCAAATGCCTACTCAACCGAACCCGAACCCCAACAATAGACAGGCCCAGCAGGTATACACTTGGGAAACCTCATGCCCTACCTATGCTGTGGAGATCCAGGAGATCAATCTTCGATCTGGAAAGACTCTACCAGATCGCCAACCTCCTCCCCCAGAGGATGAGGAAGATAAACAGGAAAGTGAACCAAAGGCTATTCCACCCTTTCCTGAGAGACTAACAGCCACCACACAACCCAACCCAGAGGAGGATGAGCTTCTGGGTGAGCTCAAGCAGTTGTGTGTGAAAATACCACTTCTCCAAGCCATCAAGGATGTGCCAATATACAACATACTGATTAAGGAAAAGTGTTTCAAACACCCAGGCAGGCGAAAGAGAGATGCTTCAACCATCAATGTCTTGGGACAACTGTCTGACCTTATGTTAGGACAAGTCATCTGCCCGAAGTATCTAGATCCTGGGAGTCCTGTAGTAGATGTCCACATCAATGGCACCATCATACCACACACCTTGATCGATCTGGGGGCTGCCATTAATGTGATGACCAGGGATACTATGCTCAAACTCAATCTTCAGGTTTCCTTGAGGAAGACCTCGACAGTACTGCAACTAGCAGATCGCTCCACTGTGACTCCCGAAGGGATTGTGGAGGATGTCTTGGTCTCTATCGACTCTTGGGAATACCCTGCAGATTTCTTGGTTCTGCAACCCAAGGCAAAGCTTACTGGATATCCTCTCATTTTGGGAAGGCCTTGGTTAGCCACTGCAGATGCTTACATAAGTTTTCGTGCAGGAAACATGACCATCAAAAATGGTCCTATGTCCAAGCAGCTAGTCCTCTACCCTCCTGCCCAACCCTCCTTAGAGCATGACTTACCATTGTGGTTGGAGGAAGGAGAAGAGGATGAGGTGTACTCAGCACCTTTGTGCACCCTAGATACCACTAGAAGAGACCCCCCAACCGAGGATGACTTGATTGAGACCTTGATCCAGAATCCACCTTCCAGTGCACTATCCTTAGAAAAATTGGTGGAGGATGCCCAAGCCAGCACCTTAGTGGATCTTTGTACAACAAACCCTGTCACTCCCAGAGTCAAAAATGTGGAGTTCGGCCCTGAGAGAACGTTAAAGATCAGCTCCTCCCTATCTCCTTCTCAGGAAAAGGAGCTGTGTAGCCTGTTGGCCAGTCACCTAGATGCTTTTGCTTGGAGCTATAAGGAGATGTAAGGAGTTCATCCTTCGGTCTGTACCCATCACATATACATCAAAGAGGATTGTAAGCCGGTTAGGCAACCTCAGAGGAGAATGAATCCAGCCCTTAAGGACATTGTCAAGGAAGAATTGCAAAAACTGTTGGATGCCAGATTCATTTACCCCATCTCAGATAGTGAGTGGGTGTCCCCTCTGGTTTTGGTTCCCAAGAAAAATGGGAAGTGGAGAATCTGTGTGGACTACCGAGAGCTGAACAAAGCCACCAAGAAAGACCATTTCCCTCTACCTTTCATAGATCAAGTGTTGGATGGACTAGCAGGAAAGAAGTTCTTCTCTTTCCTGGATGGGTTTAGCGGGTACAATCAGATCCAAATCAGCCCGGAAGACCAAGATAAGACCACCTTCACTTGTCCTTGGGGTACCTTTGCCTACCGTGTCCTTCCCTTTGGACTATGCAATGCTCCTGCTACCTTCCAGAGAGCTGTCTTGAGCATCTTCTCGGAGCTGGTCCATGATGCAGTGGAAATCTATATGGATGACTTCACTCCTTATGGGGCCAACTTCTAGGAAGCATTGTCCAATCTGGGAAAAGTCCTAACCAAATGCATTGAGATGAACTTGTCCCTTAGTCCTGAAAAATGTGAATTCCTAATGACTGAAGGGACCGTGCTAGGCCATACCATCTCTTGCCAAGGGTTACAGGTGGATCCTAACAAAATTGCTCTCATCAAGAAGGTTCCACCTCCTCAAAAGGTAAGGGATGTTCGGAGTTTCTTGGGATTAGCAGGATATTACCAGAAATTCATTAAAGACTTCAGAAAGCTAGCCTCGCCATTGTTTGGCCTGTTGGCAAAAGATGTGGAGTTTAAATGTACTGACGATTGTCAGAGGGCTTTGAATGAATTGAAGGACAAGTTGGTGTCAGCCCCAATCCTGAGAGGTCCAAACTGGGCCCTACCTTTCCACCTCCACACTGATGCCTCGAACAAAGCCATAGGTGCAGCTTTAGGACAAGTTGAGCAAAAACTTCCATATGCCATTTACTTTGTTAGCAAAAACTTGTCCAAAGCCGAGCTGAATTACACTGTAACCGAGAAAGAATTCTTGGCTGTGGTCCATGCACTGAACAAGTTCCGACATTATATCACTGGCTATCAACCATTTGTACATACAGACCATGCTGCAATTAGATATTTAATGAATAAACCAAATGTGAATGCTCGTATTATTAGATGGTTACTTTTATTGCAGCAGTTTGATTTAACCATTGTTGACAAACCAGGTAGAGAAAATGTTGTTGCTGACTTTTTATCTAGATTGGATTTGTCTGCAGATGAGGATGGAACAGTGGATGACCAGATGCCCGATGAACATCTGTTTGCTATTTCAATACTCTCTCCATGGTTTGTTGATATAGCAAACTACCTTGTTTCAGCACAGTTCCCTCCGCACCTATCTTCAAGAGAGAAGAGCAGAATCATCAGAAAAAGTGCCTCATTTACTTGGATTGGGGGCAATCTGTTCAAGCTTGGCCCCGATCAGATCTTAAGGCATTGTGTAAGGGAGGAGGAAGTCTTTGATATCCTCCTCACCTGTCATGATGGGCCTTGTGGAGGACATTTTTCAGCAAAGAGAACTGCCTTCAAAATCCTGCAGGCAGGCTACTATTGGCCCACACTTCATCAAGATGTCAGAAGATATGTCAGCCAGTGTGACCAATGCCAAAGAATGGGGAAACCGACCCAAAGGGATGAGATGCCTCTCCAACCTCAGGTGACTCTTGAGCCATTTGAGAAGTGGGGTATGGACTTTGTGGGCCCCATCAGCCCTCCTTCGAGGCAAAGGTCTTACATCATTGTGTGCACTGACTACCTGACAAAGTGGGCAGAGACCAAAGCAATCAAAGCAGCAACAGAAGAAAAGGTGGCCGAGTTCCTAAGAGAAAACATCTTCTATAAGTTTGGCTATCCAAGAGAGCTGGTCACCGATCAAGGGAGCCAGTTCACCTCCAACCTGGTTGAAGATCTACTAGCTCATCACATGATCAAGCATAGGACTTCCACCCCCTATCACCCTCAAGCAAATGGGCAGGTGGAAGTCACCAATAGAGCATTAGAAGGGATCTTGACTAAGGTGGTGAGCAGCAGCAGAAAGGACTGGGCAGATCGCCTAGTTGAGGCCACATGGGCTTACAACACCACTTGGAAGACCACCACCGGCTTCACACCTTATGAGCTGGTCTATGGGAAGAAAGCTTTGCTTTCCATTGAATTTGAATACAACACTTTGAGGATGGCAGCTCAGCTGGACCTAGATCTCAGCCATGCACAACAAGAGAGGTTATTGCAGCTGAATGGGCTGGATGAGCACCGAATGCAGGCCCTCCTTCACTCGGAAGTGGTTCAACTTCAGAGAAAGGTGTGGCATGACCAACACCTCCATGACAAGCAATTCCAGCCGAGAGATTGGGCCTTGTTGTATGACTCCAGATACAAAGATTTCAAGGGGAAGCTGAGAACCAGATGGCTAGGGCCATATGCAGTGGAAAAATGTCATGACAATGGATCTGTTCTTATTCGGACCATTGATGAGGAATCCATCCCCATGCTTGTCAATGGGCATCGATTGAAGATCTACAGGAAGCCTCTCTCAAGACAAGAGTTCATCAAAACTATGGAGAAGTCAGTGTTGGTCATAGAGAAGGGTTCTGCCTCTGCTTTGGGCATAGCCTGAAGAATCCAAAAAAAAAAAAAAAAAAAAAAAAATAATAATAAAGATCCTTGGGTGAAAACCTTTCTGAGGCGCCCAAGGCAGGTGGTAGGGGTGAAAACCTCATTGAGGCGCCCCTATTGTCTTTCAAAAAAAAAAAAAAAAAAAAAATTGGAAAAGATCCTTGAGTGAAAACCTCTCTGAGGCGCTCAGGGCAGATGGCAAGGGTGAAAACCTCATTGAGGCGCCCCTGTTATCTTTCAAAAGAAAAAGAAAAAAAAAAGAGAAAAAAGAAGAAAAAAACAATAAGCAAGAAAGACAAAGACAACAAGTTTATAATGTAAAATTGCATGCAGATTGCAGGTGTTCTATGGAGGAGAGGGAGCCTCTCAACTCAGAGCCAAGGAGCCTTATCATACTGCCAGGAGACCTCACCAGTACCTCCTCCGAGAATATTCAGTTCCTCCAAGGTATGTGCACAATTTCATCATGGCTTGAGTCTTCTACAGGAAGATGCAGATTTTCTACAGGAAGCGCAAACTTTCTACAGGAAGCTCTGTATTTCTACAGGAAACTTCCTGTAGAAGTGCAGGACGGGCCAGAATTCATTTTATGAGGAGATCTAACGGTTAAGGATCGGTTTGGATGCATGCAAGCTACTGTTGTCACCCTTGCACACTGTTGTCACCTTGTTCCACCATCCTTGTCGACATGCAGCGAAGTTACCTGCACCAGCAAAGCAAATCGATGAGTTATCAGGGAGGAAGCAATTTTTCGAGCAAATAAATGCTGAGATCTCATACCATCTTCATCCTAGTCATCCAGAAGCTCCGGGAGCGTGATTGTGAGGACAAATCCTTCGTCGTGCAGCATGCACCCAAGGAGGAAGAACTGTTAGAAGACATCCCGCGGGAGTCCTGTAACAGTTAAGCCTGCTAGAGTGGATACCATTCACAGCGCTGGCCATATGCAATGAAATGCGGGCGCATGCAACCAAAGTGTCCCATCCATCGGTGGCAGCCTGTAAACATGAACCTCCGGACCTGTGTAAAGCCATCAGCGGCAGATAGATCCACTCATCGTCGTCCAAAAGCTGGAAAGTCGTGTTGCAGCCGCGCAAGTAAGTGTCTCAACCCTTCCTTCCTTCAGATTGCATGAATTTTACTTTGAAATTGTCTGCAAAGTGTGAGGTGAACGGGTTGAACGGTGGTATGGTCACTTGAATGGCCACGTCGACTGGTTAATGGTCCAGTTGGAAGTTTGGGTGGCGGCCGTGACAAAAGGAATGAGCAGCACGCACGTGAGAAAAATCCCGTCGGGAAAAACGAGTCTAACGAGAATGGCGGCGGCGGATCTGCTGAGGGATGATCGACAGTAAGTGAACTCGCAGACAAATGATGGAGCAACGTCAGCCAATGGTCCGACGGGGACAGCTCACCCCCACGCCACGGGTTCTGCTGATTCAAATCTAATCGGCTAGATTGCCTGCATGCATTTATCATCCACCGTTTGAACCTCAAGTAAACATTCGGATCCCTCTGCAGTTCGAAACCCCGAGCCTTTGGCTATCAGAATGTCAGTGAAGCATCGCCGAGAGCGCAGACCAACTGCAGTCTTTCCCAGAAATCACGCGCTGCTCCTACAGGAACGCTGTTTCTACAGGAAGGCGGGTTCCTCACGTAAAAAGGTGGCAGATTAAAAAGGTAACCCTGAACTCTCCATGCAATTGGTTTTCAAGGTGGCAGAATCGTCGTCTACAGTCTGGTCATAGGAGGTTGTTACAAGTATTGTCTTCTGTGCATAGACTGTCATTCTACAGGATGTCAGCATAATTAAAATGTGTTAAGGTCCTCAGGGATAAAATTTCGTGGATTATGTGCATGACAGAAGCGTAATTCTACGCTCTGTCTCAGTAAGCTAAATTTCCTTCGCATTTGCCACCTCTAGTCAAAACCACAGTTTTTATCATGCTGGGTGGGTTTATTAGACGGGAACCCACTGATTCATCAAAATTAAGGGAAAACCAGGAAGTGGTGGAGCTCTTCACACGAGCACAATGGATATCCTTTTGTGACAAGCTGCAGGGTTATGACGACGAAGTGGCAGAAGAATTTTTACAAGCCTTGAGGCCGAAATCCAAAACATTGGCCACAGTAAATTTCAGGGGCCTAAGCCTCAAGCTCACCCTGCAATATATCAGTCGAATTACTGAACTTCCAATGGGTCTGCCGTGGGATAAGGAAGAAAGGAAGTTGAGCCAGCAGGCCAAGAAAGAATTCTTTCCACCTGAGGAGGAATTCTCGGAGGACAAAAATGGGGAGCGTAGAACAAGTTTTTTGCCACCATGGAATGAAGTTAGCTTGCAGATCATGAAGTATATAACCTGTGAAGGCCGTTTTAGCATCGTGTACAGATATCACTTTAGGTTGCTCACTGAATTAAGGCACCAGATTGATCTTCCTGTAGAAAATAAATCGAGCATTCCTTATTTCCTGCTACAGTCTTTAATTGAGTGTGCCACAAAGTTAAAAGAAGGCATACCAGATCAGGTAGCCCACCATGGGTTGATCAAAATTCTTGTGGAAGATGCACTCCATTCATATAAGGTTCCCCTCTCATGGGAATCATTCAGAAATTTGACAAAAGATGGGGACATAAAGATGTTGACCGAGGAAAGTGGTTCCTCCAGCAGTGAGGAAAGAGAATCAGTGGCCGCGGGAAAGAGAGAAACAGGCCAGAAGACCCCGACCACAGTGCAGAAGAAAGAACAAAAGAAGAGGCATGAGAAAAAGGATGACAAAGAAAAAGGTGACACACCCATCTTGTCAGCAAGAGAAAAGAGGTTGCAGAGCAGAACGGACAAAGCTGAGATGGTCCACATCAGCCCAAGTACCTCATCAGCACCCGCAACCAAACCAAAAACCAAAACCCATGCTTCAAAGCAAGCCAAGGTGGCGACACCTGTGTCTACAGGAAAGCCGAAACAGGCTTCTACAGGAAGCCTGAAAACAGAGAAAGGGTCTTCTACAGGAAGCCCGAAAGTTATTGAGAAAGGGACTTCTACAGGAAGCCCGAAAATTGCTAAAACAGGGTCTTCTACAGGAAGCCCTGACAAAGTAAAACCCAAGGAGAAGAAGGCTGATATTCGTGAGAGGGAGGCAGCAGCTGTGCTGGCCGCCCTCAGCACGCCACCTAAGCCCAAAAAGAAAAGAAAGAGGGAGACCCCTCTATACTTTGAGGCTCGAAGAAGTGACAGGATAAAGACGGGCAAGCCACAGCCTCCATCCAGCAGCCAAACCACTACAGGGGATGCCCCTACTTCACCCGGTGAGAGATCCCCCTCGAAGATATCGGTCACCTACGAGAGGGGGAGCCCAAAAACAACTGCTTGGAAGGGGAGGTTGGACCAATCGGTTTCAAAAGCCCGGCACAAAGTCAAGGATACAGAGAAGGGGGAAGGAGCGGCACCCTCATCACCACCAAGGACAGAACAGGCAGAGCCACCGAAAGTAGGAAAGAAGGAGAGTATTCTGGAGCCTAGTTCTCGACCAAGGACAAGGAGCCAGAGCAAAGTTGCTCAAGGATGAGCAAATGTTTTAGCTGGGGGGTGATGATGAGCCCCAATTTTTGGTAACAATTTGGGCTCATTTGGCCTACTCACCTTGCTCAACCCTTCATCTTTTAACACTTATGCATTCATTTCTTAGTATATTCGTGTTATTTGTAGGAAGAAGGGCAGGCATTATATCTATGTGGCTAATACATGATGATTTCAGGTTTTTGGCATTAAAGAGAGCAAAAGACCACGCAAATGGAGACAAGGAGACAGCAAAGGTGACATTGCGGGTTCATAGGGAGGTTGTCCACAGTCTTGATGACCTTCCTCATGATTTTCACCTTAACTCCGAGCTCCAACAGCTCTCCCCACCGAGGTTAAAGGCAACCAATGGATTCTACAGGATCAGCAGTTTAACTTTTAGTTGGACAGCCAAGCTCCACGAATGGAGGAAGCCAGCTTGATCTTCATTATGTATAAATATGAAGGCCGTAGCCTTTGATAGGAGCTTTTTTAACTTTTGAACTACGGTTGCACTTTCTAAGCACGAGCTACAGCTCGGTTTTTGCTCATTTGTAAGCCAGTTTTGGCATGATGTTAGACTCTTGATGATTTAATAAAGGCAAGCAGCTTTGGATCCAATTCTGAGTTTTTAAGGGAGCTATAGCTCTCAGGTTAGGGCCCAACCTGAGAGCAATAGACCTCCTCTTCCTTGTATTGTTACTTGTTTCCTTGCAGCACTTTATTTCCTCTGTTTTGACATGCATTTAGAATTTACAGTTTGCTAATTTGATTTCTTTCATGTGATTGAGTAGGATTAGTTTACAGTTCAAGTGCTTTTAGTTGTTTAGATTAGAATAGGAGGATTGTAATTCATTGGAGATTCAAAAAAGGTTGATAGTGCACTCGCTGCCATCTCTGTTTAGAGATTGGGGGTGTGGGCTGTACCAACCACCAAAAAACGCAGTCTTATGCTTTCATGCAAGCTGCCACACAGTCATTTCAATTGTAGATCCATACATTCACTCCTCTCTTGAGCACTACTGCTTCATTCCAACACCATGCACGATTTTTCTCCACACTTTACATTGCTGTTCATTGGTTTAATAACACAGTTAGAATAGGTTGATGGAATTCTCGGTTTTGTGCAAGATATAGAGGATTTGTTTCTTTTACACTGCTTAGCATCACTTTATCGTGTTCTTCTTCTTTTCAACCACGCCTGAAGCCACTTGCTCAACCTCTATTCAGCTCATTAGCCTTCCAACTCATCTACTTCTCACGTAGCTCCATCTTTTCAACTTTTCCTTGCTGCCACCCTTCTATTCACCAACCAACTGTACCCACTCTTTCCTCATCTCATATCTCTGTCCCTGAGCCACCACAAACTCCTCCTTCACCTTACCCATCCACTCATACCACTCCTTCACTCCTCCATCACCCAAAACTCCAACCATAGCACATCCTGTAGAAGTTAGCAGACTTCCTGTAGAAATCCCAAGCTTCCTGTAGGATCCCCTGCAGACATCCTGTAGAAGCCTGCAAACTCGGTTGCTGAGCATCTGAACATTGTGGACTCCTGTGGAATGATGTTAGGGATCCCCTAGAACCTCTCCTAGCCCTCCTGACCTTTCCCAAGCTTTCTCTCCCTTCGCACCACCTCTGCACAGCCAAACCCTAATAAGAAACAAAATCATAATCACTCCAACCACTTAAGCAAAAATACAAAAACAATGTTCTTTTCAATGGAAGTAGTTTAAGTTCATGCATTTCATATCACTAGAGGTAATGGCATCATTCTTAGACATTTGCACTCCCACCATTGCATCATAGAGATTAAGCTAGTCAGATTAGGGTTTACTAGGGTTTCCATGTTTTGGTTGGCTTTCAGTTCATTTTTGCAAAGTACATTAATTTCCTTTGAGATAGCCTTCGTCCATCATTTAGAAAGCTTCTTCTGAGAGCATATAGAAGTTGGCTTGAGCCCTAGCGGACTTGTGCCAGCTGACCAAGTGACAGCTGCGACAAGAGCTAGTACTTGTGCATACAGCACCGTCGCTTCCAAGTTTGTACGAACTACCGGGTTGATAAAATTAGAGATAGGAAGCCCCAGGAGTTGTAGCATTATTGCTACAATACTGGAGCCCACCACAATACAGCTATACACATTCACGCATCATATAAGCATTAGAAGTGAAATTCATACCCAATATATCAGATGCATAAACAGGAAATAAAGACGAAGAATTGATAGAATACTCTTCTTTATTGATAATTCCAAATAATTACAGAGTCGACTCACCCTGCACACTTAGCTGTAGGGGTCCGCGCACTTAGCTGCAGAGTACTAGGCCTCTGCACACTCAGCTGCAAAGCCTCTACCTGCGCTACGACCCAAGAGTTAGACTTCTACTTCAGAGTTATCTCTCATACATCATATCTTCATTGATTCCATTACTCGATTATGCCTTTTACTACTTAGAGCTTCGCTCTATTTATACAATCCCATGGTCCGCAGATCATGGGTAGGTATTCTACAGCCAACCCTATGACTCTTTAACATCTACACGCTCCGTGCCCACAAAATGTGGAGTCTTTACATTTGTATTACAAAATTGAACCAAAATATGGGCTCTTAGCCCCAAAACTACCCTAATGGGATCCCGCGCCCAACCGCCCCCCAACAAAAACATCATGACTCGCCCTTGAGTCACTCTGCAGGTGCAGAGGTCTTAGCGCGGAGACCTCCCAGCTCTGTTTGGATCACTGCAAGTTTGGCAATGCATTGAGCAGTTGCCTGTTGGACTTCCTCCATGCATTGTTTGGTGACCAATGCTATTAAATTACTACCCTGAATCCTCTACTGAGTTTCTTGCAGTTGCGCGAGCTTTGCTTCAATGAAGGTTGTAATTGTATAAGACTCATCGATCCATGGTTGTAGGTGCACTTTTAAGACCGCTTCTTTGTGCCGAGCGGCATCCACCTGTTCCTTGAGCACCTTTGCTTGTTGCATCTGTGCAAGCCTTTGTGTAAGGGAAACCATCTGCGCGGTCCCTTTTACCTCATCATATTTCTGTTAAAGCTCGTGTGCCTCTATCTTTAAGCACTCTACATTCGGGTCGTCCTGTAGGGTGGTTAGGACCTCGAATGACTGTTCGAACAATTTCATGCAGTCTGTCACTACACTGTCAACCGTCGCCATTGTTGTTGTGACCGTGGTGGTACAATGCTCTCTGACCTCCATCGGAGTTGAAGGCTGAGCCCTCAACTGCAGTTCTGCGATCTACAGGTTCAGCTCTAGCTGAACCATGGCCATCTCTGCTCTTGCATCACACACCCCTGTGGCTAACTTACGAACGCATGCCTCCACTGGTTCTTCTGCCTAAATGTCCAACTCCGAGACCATCTGGCAGGCTTCCTCTACGACCTGCATTATTTGTTTTTTCTTCTCCACTGCCTCATTACGTTGCAAGCCCAATTGCTCAATTTTGATGTGCTACTCACTCATTACCTATAGAGCACGATTCTCCCTGGCTTGAAGTTCTGCAGTGACTCCATCCTGTAAGAGGTAGAGTGTCTCCCGAGGGAGCACAGCCATGTTCAACCCTACCCCTTTCAAATTGCTCACCATGGGTTTGTCGGCCTCCTGCTCTGTAGTAAGTTCCCCATCTGGTAGCACTATCGTGTTGGTCACCCTTGTGCGCAACATCTCTTTGGTAGCTGAAGTGCCGACTGCGAGGCTGGTGGAAACTGCACCAGCCTATGGAGTGCGAACCTGCAACTCCTATATTTTTGTCCGAAGAACCCCCAATACCAACTATTTTTGTTCTTAAAATTGTTGGAGGGCCTCCACAGTGACATCCCTCATTATTTCACCGATATCATGAAAATCCCCCTCGGTGAGGGTGATTGGGTCGAAAGATGTCTTCAATGCCTTCATTTTCTTTCGTGGCATAGTCTGCTCTCATGGTCGCGAACGCTTGAGTTGGGTGGATGTCGTCTACGGGTCCATGCCACCTTGTTCTATGTCTATCTTTGGTTTGGGCAAAGGTGACTTCTATCCTTCGCGCTTTTCCTCTCCTATTTTTTGTTGTTCCGCCAACTTCGCAGCGTCGTGCGCTACCTGGGCCTTAGCCACTACTTCCTCTTTTCTGCGCTTTTCCGCCAGCTGCTCCCTCTTCCTTCTTGTGATGCATAGTGGCCTTGTCCATGTCTACCGCGGAGCCAGCTGGAGCGTGCCACTCCAGCAGCCAAGACTCAAGGACTACGAATATCACATCGTCAATCACCAGGTATGGTAAATCATGCCACATCTTCATAGGGTCCTTCCATGCCCTGATGAAGACATGGTGGAAATTCACTTTGAACTCTGCAAAGCTCTGCAAACTGTTGTATACTGTGGGTGACAACCACAGCTTATGATTGATCCCCATCCATGTATTCATCTCCATTGGGACCCAAAAGATCTTTCTTTCTCTAATACACTGCATGTCCTTGGTTTCCTACAATGAAGTGTACTACACTACCTTTGGAAGGTTTGGCGTGACCAAAGGAAATTTACCATCTTTGGGCAGCTCCCATGCCACCAGTACAATCGACAATAGGAGCCACGCATAGTGAAATGTAAATATAGTGCTCCGAAGTGGAATCGCGATGGGAGATGACAAGGGGAAACAGCCAGAAGACAGTACCTGGGTTCACAAAACCTCGACAAAATAGGTTGACTTGATTTGGAGCATGCTCAGGAAACCTTCATGGAAGCTAAGATGAGCTTCGTTGAGGCCTCCACTTTAGGAAGCAAAAATGAGCCTGAGCCGAAGATGGACCCCTCTATGCTCACTACTTTCCTGGAAACCTATATGAAGTTACTACGCAACAGTAAGGCTGTGAAAGGGTTATAGGAACTCATCAACAGATGTGTTGGGATCACGCCAGGAAAACCGCGCGTAGTCTAAAAGATCGGAAAGCATAAAACAAGGATGGGGCATGAAATGAGACTCACCACGTAGATCGGAGAATACGAGATGGATCAATTCATTCTGGATTTGGGATCAGATGTGAATGTTTTACCGAAATAGGCATGGGAGCGAATGGGGTGACCTGTGCTACAATGGTCTCTGATTTAGCTGAGGATGGCAAATTAGCAGAAAATCATACCCATGGGGTGACTACAGGGAATAACCATGGATATTGAGGGAGCAAGCGCGCTGGCAGATTTTGAAGTAATAGAGATTGTTGATGACAGCAATCCCTACCCTGCGCTCTTGGGAATTGATTGGGCTAATGATATGAACAGGGTAATCAATATGAAGAAGCGAAAGATGATCTTGAGAAAAAGTCACTATGTGTAATAATACCCTTGGATCCTGCTGAAGGATCATGCTATACAGAACTAGTCCGCGACTATGAGAGTGATGATGATCTGGACTGCATCTACAAGATAATAGCGTGAGACCAAGACTGGGTGAATCCCACCACAGACAGGCAGATTACATGGGAGTGTGAGAGTTCCTGCACTTCGGATTCTGATGAAGAAGTAGAATGATGGTAGATTCAGTTACATGAAGTAACTACGTTGAATTACAACATGATGATCCGGTCGCTGCGATGTGTGTCAATAGAAGTAAGAAATATGCCTACTTATGATGGTCTAAATGAGTTAGATACCTTCTTGGATGCATTTGAAAGGGAGGTTCCAGAAACGCAACGCTTCTAGGCCTTGGACTGGGTACTGCACACTACACCCACAAGATGGTGGGGTATGCACAAAGCAAGCTTTGATGACTAGAACGAATGTAGGAGAATGATGCACACATGATTTGGGAAGCCTAAGATGTGACTAAAAGACAGGTATGATGGGCAGGATGATTCGCACGTGCATCTAGCCAATTGGACGTAGGCCTATGGGGAAAAACCCCTACTTGAGAAGGTGCACATGTACTCCACGCTAAAGTACCTGGTCAATAAGCCTATGTTTTGGGGGCGAATTTTCACATGGCTTTTATTGTTCCAAGAGTATGCTTTTGAAGTTTTTGTGAAGCCTAGACAATTGAACGCGGGACCAAATCACCTGTCACGCATCGAGATAGGGGAGGAACCTACTAATTTGGAGGAAGGATTACCTGACGCGCAACTCTTTACTATGCGCGTCATGGATGGATATTTAGAAGATATAATACACTTTCTAACAATTGGAACTGCACCGGAAGGATATTCTGTCCAGCAAAAGAAGGAATTAGTGGTGCACGTGGTAGATTTCTCTGTCATTGTTGGGCATCTATACAATATGGGGAATGATCAAAGCCTAAGTTTTGACAGAGGAGGTAGAGGCCTTACCGCTTGAATTCGAAGTATAAGGAAAAGTTCCATGTAGAACTAGACAAAATGCTCGCAGCCGAAATTATTGAGTCGGTGGAAGAATCCGATTGGGTGAGCCATATGGTAGTGCAGGAGAAAAAGCATAAGGGCAAGATAAGAATATTTTTTGACCTTAGGAAGTTGAATGCTGCCTATGTACATGACCCATTCCCGACACCATTCATAGATGAAGTATTAGAAAATGTTGGTGGGCAAGAATCATATTCCTTCACTGATGGGTTCTCAGGGTACCAGCAGATCAAAATCGTGCTGGAAGATAGGAGAAAGACCACCTTTGCCACTAAATGGGGTTGTTTTCAGTACACCGTCATGCCGTTTGGGTTAAAGAACGCGCCAGCCATCTTTTCACACATATTTTTTGCCACCTTCAAAGAATATATCCACAAATTCCTAGAGGTCTATCTGGATGATTGGATTTTCTTTGGATTGGTTAAGCACCACATAGCAAGCTTACACTTGATGCTAGATACTTGTCAATGACACCAGATTGCGTTGAACCTTAAGAAGTGTACGTTCCTTGTTCCCTTTGGGAACCTACTGGGACATGTGGTCTGCAAATAGGGACTAATGGTAGACCCTGCGAAGATTGCAGTAATTCTAAATTTGGAAGCACCGTGAAGTGTTAAACAATTGCACACCACCTTGGGACACACAGGGTATTACAGGAAGTTCATCAAAAGCTATACCCAAATCACCGCGCCGATGGAGAAACTATTGAAAAAGGATGTCACATTTTGTTGGAATGATGATTGCATGAAGAGCCTCGATGTCCTAAAGGGGAAATTGGCCTCTGCTCCAATTCTAGTCTTCCCAAAATGGGATGTGGAGTTTCATGTCCATGTTGATGCATTGTGTATCGCACTGGGAGTGGTGCTCACACAAGAGGGAGGAGAGGGCTTGGATCACCCTATCGTGTTTGCAAGTCGTAGATTGTCCAAAGCCAAGAAGAACTATTCCACAACCAAGCGCGATGGGTTGGCGATGGTGTACACGCTCCAAAAATACTGGCACTATTTGCTAGGAGGAAATTTCAAGATGTATACAGACCATTCTATGCTAAAGTACTTGGTCAATAAGCCTGTGTTGGGGGGGTGCATATGTAGGTGGCTCTTATTGTTCCAAGAATATGACTTTGAGGTCATGGTAAAACCTGGACTCCTGAACGCAAGACTGGATCACTTGTTGCGTATTGACGCAGGTGAGGAACCTACTAGTTTGGAGGAAGGATTACCTGATGCACAACTCTTTGTTGTGTGCATCGTGGATGAACACTTCGAAGATATAATCCACTTTCTAACAACAAGGACCATGTTGAAGGAATACTCCATCCAAAAAAAAAAGGAATTGGTGGTGCGCGTAGCGGATTTTTCTGTCATCGCGGGGCACCTATATAAAATGGGAAATGATGAGATATTGTGAAGGTACGTACCTGAATTTGAACAAATTCAGATCCTCGCGAAAGCACATGGGGGCACTGCAGGAGGAAACTATGCAGGACGAGTGACCACACAAAATATTCTTCGCATAGGGTTGTGATGGCCAACCCTTCACCAAAATTCAAAAGCACACTGTAAGGCCTGCGATATATGTCAAAGGACCGGAAAACCATCGCGGAGGGATGAGATGTCATTGAATCCACAAATGACACTGCAGTCATTCGAGAAATGGGAAATCTACTTTGTGGGACCTATCAAACCTCAAGGAAAAACGGGTGCGCACTACATCATCACCACGATGGAGTACCTTACACGATGGGCAGAAGCGCAGCCGGTCAAATACTGTATGACCACTACGGTTGCGAAGTTTTTGTTTGAACACGTGTTGACTCGATTTGGCTGTCCAGAAATCTTAATGAGTGATCGCGGTACACATTTCTTGAACGAAACCATCGGTGCACTCACAGAATAGTTCCAGGTGTATCATCAGAAAAGCACACCGTATCACCCACAAGCTAATGGGACAGTAGAAGAATTCAACAAAATACTGGAGACTATGCTAACCAAAGTGTGCAATGAGCAGCGAAGCGATTAGGACCTATGCGTACCTACAATGCTATGGGCTTATAGGACAACGTGCAAGAAACTGATGAGACAAACACCTTTCCAGTTAGTTTATGGTGTGGAATTTGTCATGCCGATGGAATATATCATACCTAGTCTACGCATAGCAGCACTCACAGGGATGACAAACCGCGAAGCTCTAGAGGAAAGGCTCGCGTAATTGGAAGAACTTGAGGAGGAATGGTTCTTGGTTGGTTTTCATCAGCATGTACAAAAGCAGCATGAAAAGGCCTGGCACGATTGCCATATTAAGTTGTGCACCTTCAAGGTAAATGACTTAGTGGTATTATATAACAGTAAGTTTAAAAAATTTCTGGGAAAATTCAGAATGCATCGGCTGGGACCATACGTGGTTAAGGAGGTCACGGACAGAGGCACGGTCCATCTAGTCAAACTAAATGGAGCCCTTCCCAGGAAAAGTGAATGGTAGCCACTTGAAGCCCTACACGGGTGGGCCGGCTATCTGACTAGCCAGCAGAAGCACAATCTTTGTGCTCCAAGGATCCGGACAAGGGCACGAGGCTATAAACTAATGCAGCAGATACCGGTACATATGTATGGAAGTAGTTTGGATACAGATTTATATACTCTTGGGTTAATGCATGTTTGATATAATTTGCAAATATACTATTTATTTACTGCGCGCACCTATATGAATGGTTTATATTGTTAAGTATAACTTAAAGCATGCAAGTAGGCTAAGATAATCAACTAACATTGGAATATCAGTAAAGTCTAGGGTAATAACGCATAAGCACAATGTTTAGACCTTGAGTAGGGCTGCACGAAGGCAGTATCTCAAGCTGCGAGGTACAAGAAAGTGCGCAAACCTACTTGCACGCAGGGATGAACCGCAGACCACTTGAACTCATCAGACGTCTCCAGGGTGCGGAAATCTGGTTCTAGCACCCTCCCATACTACTTCGGGTGAGACCTCAGTCCATGCTCCACGAAATGTTGCCAAAAGGGCCAGTAGTACCAGGATTTGTTTGGCTAAATCACCTCTGAACCTGGATCTGTCCCCAACAAGCCAACAAAAGGTATGTCCCTGAGTTTGAACAAATTAGCATCCTCGCGGACGCTCATGGGGGCGCCACGGGAGGACATTATGTAGGAAGAGAAACCGTGCAGAAGATTCTTCGCACTGGGTTGTGGTGGCCAACCCTTCATCAGGATTCAAAAGCATATTGCAAGGCGTGTGATGTATGTCAGTGGATAGGAAGGCCATCGCAGAGGGATGAAATGCCTTTGAATCCACAAATGACATTGCAACCTTTTGAAAAGTGGGCAATAGATTTTGTAGGACTTATTAAACCTCAAGGAAAGATAGGTGCGAGGTACATTGTCACTGCAACAGAGTACTTGACTCGTTGGGCAAAAGCGTAGCCGGTGAAGGATTGCACAAGCGCGACAGCCGTGAAGTTCTATTTGAACATGTACTGATGCGATTTGGATGCCCAAAAACTTTGATGATTAATCGGGGTACACACTTCTTGAACGAGACAACCAGCACACTAATGGATGAATTTTAGGTGTATCACTAGAAGAGCACACCTTATCACCCATAGGCTAACGGGACATTGGAGGCATTCAACAAAGTGCTTGAAAACACATTGACCAAGGTATGCAATTCTCAGAGAAGTGATTGGAACCTACGCATACTTGCAGTGCTATGGGCTTATTAGATGACATGCAAGAAATTGACGGGACAGACACCTTTTAGGCTTGTCTATGGAGTGGAAGTCATAATTCCTATGGAATACATCGTTCCTAGTCTGCGCATAGTAGCACTCATAGGTATGACAGATTATGGAGACCTAAAGGAGAGGCTCACACAGCTGGATGAGCTCGAAGAACAACGATTTTTGGCTGGATTTCACCAACAGGTCCAAAAGCAGTGTGAAAAGGCATGGCACGACCAACACATCAAGATGTGCACATTCAAGGTAAAAGATCTAGTTTTGTTGTATGATACTAAGTTTGATAAATTCCCTGGAAATTTTAGGATGCACTGGTTATGGCTGTATATTATTAAGGAGATTACCAACATAAGCGCGGTACAACTGGTCAAGTTAAATGGAGAACCCTTCCCAAGAAAGGTGAATGGCAGTCACTTGAAGCCATACAACAGTGATCCAGTGATGTGACTATATGAAAGTAGAACAGTCTTAGCGCTCCAGGCAGCTGAAAGGAGGCACGGGACTATAAACTACACTGCCCATGAGCTGCGCGATTTCAGGACTACGCGAAGCAGCGAAGTGTCACAAGGTTCGCGACAGTGCGAATATAGCTACCCTGGCATGCAGGTCTATTGGAAATTGACCGTTAAAGTCACTATTCATGATTTGATGGTTGGTCTTAGGCCAAATGGAGCAGACGAAAGGCATTTAAGGCAAAATTTATGTGTTAGATTCTTGGAAATATACTGCCAATCTAGCATTAATGGGCCGAATGTGGGGGGAACAGTTGAATTCAAATTCAAAAGGGCCTATAAATTACAAGTGGTTGTCCAGCGAAAAACACTTGGCATTTTGAGAACTGAGTTATTGTGCTATCAAGTGTATATGGACCTTTCCAGTTTTGAGGCTTTGAGAGCGAGTCCAGTGTTTGAAACATTTCCAAAAGAGACATAGGACCTTCTAACTAGACTGATGTTGACACCCACAGAAGTCATGCAGGAAATTGTGGAAGTAGAAACCCCAAAGAGCGTTGGAGTGATATTTGAGGTCCCTAAATCACCCAGAACACTGCAACCTAAGAAGGATAAGTAGGCTATGATCCTAGTGCGCATCTCGCCTAGAAACCCACAGAGGACTAAACTCACCTTGTAGGAAAAGGGGAAGGCCATTAACCTGGATGATGAAGAAGAGGAGGAATTTGAAGAAATCCTGGTGGATGAGGAGGATGTAGAGATGGAAGTTGAAATCTAGGGTGCGGACCCTATTACTTGGTTACCTGAATATGTTCCTTTGTGCAAGGGTAAAGCCAAGGTGCCAAAGGACATAGATGAGAGCAAGAGCTCTCTGCAAACTCTGCTGCTCCCCGACGATATTATTTTTGAGGGACCACACTTGGGCAGGTTCCTGTGTTGAAATTTGAAGATTGGGACCTCACAAACCATGAGAAGTTCCCACATTTAGCGACTGAGAAGCTAATGCGCTAGAAGATGGATGCGGCGGCTGGAATGATTGAATTGGAGTTGCACGAATGGCTCAGAGGTGTAGAGAAGGTCAGATTGCTAAACCTGCTTTGGGTGCCGCATTACCACCATGCCCTAGTGACTGTCTTCATCATTAAGCAGCTTCTCTGCTTGGTGCAAGATGTATGCTTGTGGCTAGAGGAGCCCATCCCCATCACAGACCATCTGATTCACTGGATTACATGGCTACCTTACTCAGGAGAGGATCTAGCCAAAATTTCAGAGGGAAAAGGCGGTGAGTTGGCCCTCGCAGAAGCGATGAAGAAGAAGTTCAAGCTAGAGAAGAAGAAGTGAGGGTATGCCATATCCAACATTAACAACCCTATAGTCAAGGTTGCAACACAAATATTGGCACAGAAGTTGATGCGGAAGTGTTGCACGGATGAGGTGTCTGTGCCAGCAGTTGCACTAGTAGCCCAATGTGCAGAAGAAGTCTAGTTCAACTGGGTGAACTATCTATGCGGCGAGTTCCTTGTGAACTGTCGCGAGGCATAGGAGAAGGGAAAAATGTTTCATTGCGCGTGGATCCTGTTGTTGATAGTATTGGTGGCATGGGAGCTTCCCGAATATAGCCAATTCCCTTTAGTTGCACTTTACCTTCCAGAGGCATCAAAGTATGCTTCCCGAAGATAGCCAATTCCCTTCGGTTGCACTTGACCTTCCAGAGGCATTAAAGTATGCTTCGCTCTGGGTGACCAAGGGCACACAGCGTATCAGAGAAAGCAAGATCTTTTGGGTCCTAATGGAGATGAATATCTAGATGGGGATAAATAGCAAGCCACGGTTGTCGCCCACAGTATACAACAGTTTGCAGAGCTTTGCAGAGTTCAAAGCGGATTTCCGTCATGTCTTCATCAAGGTGTGGAAGGACCCTATGAAAACGTGGCATGATTTACCATACCTGGCAACTGACGATGTGATATTCACAGTCCTTGATTCTTGGTTACCGAAGTGGCACACTCCAACTGGCTCCGTGGTAGACACGGACAAGTCTGCCACGCAGCACAAGAAGGAAGATACAAAGCTTCGAATGGTGCAGTTGGTGGGAAAGCGCAAAAAAGAGGAAGTAGCGGCTAAGGCCTAGGTAGCGCGCAACGCTGCAAAGTTGGAAAAATAGCAGAAAACAAGAGAGGAAGAGCACGAAGGACTGAATTCACCTTCACTCAAACTAGAGATAGACACAAAACAAGGTGGCATGAACTCGCAGATGATGTCCACCCAACTCCAGCATCTACAACCATGAGAGTAGACAGTGCCATGAAATAAAACAAAGGCATCGAAGACATATTTCGACCCAATCACCCTCACTAAGGGGAATATTCATGATATCAACGAAATGGTGATTGATGTCACTGTGGAGGCCATCCAACAATTTGAAGAACAATAGCAGCTGGTATTGGGGGCTCTCAGGACAGAAATACAGGAGTTGCAGGTTCGCACTGCATAGGCAGGCACAATGACCACCAGCGTCGCAGTCGGCACTTCAGCTGCCGAAGAGATGTTGTGCACAAGGGTGACCAACATGATAGTGCTACCAGATGGGGCACTTATTACGAAGCAGGAGGCCGACAAACCCATGGTGAGCAATTTGAAAGGGGTAGGGTTGAACATGGTTGTGCTCCCTCAGGAGACACTCTACCTATTACAAGATGGAGTCACCGCATAACTTTGGGCCAGGGAGATTCACGCTCTACAGGTAATGAGTGAGCAGTGCATCAACATTGAGTAGTTGGGCCTGCAGCGCAACGAGGTAGTGCAGCAGAACAAACAGATAATGCAGGTCATACAGGAAGCCTGTCGGATGCCCCCGGAGTTGGACATTCAGGTAGAAGAGTCGATGGAGGTGTGCATTCGTAAGTTAGCCATAGGGGTGTGTGACACAAGAGTAGAGATGATTAGGGTTTAGCTGGAGCTGAACTTGCAGATCGCAGAACTGCAGTTGAGGGCTCAGCCTTCAACTCCACCAGAGGTTAGAGAACAATGCACCAGCATGGCCATTCGAGGTCCTAACCACCCTACAGGAGGAACCAAACGTAGAGTGCCTAGAGACAGAGGCATGCGAGCTGCAACAGAAATACAATGAGGTAAAAGGGACCACACAGATGGTTTCCCTTACACAAAGGCTTGCACGGATGCAACAAGCAAAGGTACTCAAGGAACAGGTGGATGTTGCTTAGCACAAAGAAGTGGTCTTAAAAGTGTGCATACAGCCATGGATCGATGAGGCTTATACAATTACATCCTCGATTGAAGCAAAGCTCGTGCAACTACAAGAAACTCAGTAGAGGATTCAGGACAACAGTTCAGCAGCAGTGGTCACCAAAGAGCGCATGGAGGAATTCCAGCACGCAGCCGCTCAGTGTGTTGCCGATCCAAACACAGTTGGGAGGTCTCTGCGCTAAGATCTCCACACCTACAGAGTGACTTGAGGGCGAGAAACGATGTTTGTGTTGGGGGCCTACTGGGCGTGGGATCCCCCAAGGGCATTTTTGGGGCTAAGAGCCCATATTTTGGTCTAATTTTGTAATACAAATGTAAAGACTTCGCACTTTCTGGGCATGGAGTGCGTAAATGTTAAAGAGTCACACGGTGTCCACCCTTATTTTGATAATGTAATGTCGACTGTAGAAGACCAACCCATGGTCCGTAGACCATGGGATTGTATAAATAGAGTGAAGCTCTAAGTAGTAAAAGGCATAATGGAATAATCGAAGAATAATGAAGATATGATATATGACAGACAGCTCTGAAGTAGAAGTCTAATTTTTGGGTCGTAGCATAGGTAGAGGCTCTGCAGCTGAGTGCGCAAAGGCCTAGAATTCTGCAGCTAAGTGCGCGGACCCCTGCCGCTGAGTGTGCAGGGTGATTCGAGTCTATAATTATCTGGAATTATCAATAAAGAAGAGTATTCTATCAATTTTGTGTCTTTATTTCATGTTATGCATCTAATATATTGGGTATGAATTTCACTTCTAATGCTTATATGATGCGCGAATGTGTATTACTGTATTGGTTAAGTGAACGCAAGTAAGAACATCTGTTTATAAGAAGCTAACTAAGATCTGTTAATAAGATAAGTAAGATACTTAGCGCAGTTGGGGAAATATCTCAGTTCATTGCCCTGACAGCGTGAAAGCATATCATCCCCAGGTGAGGGCTGCACGAAAGCCCATTGAAATAGTTCGCGAAGGTACTAAAGGTAGAAAAGAGGGATAAGAAACCTGCGTGAAGGCAGGTATAGTTGGAATAAACCGACATCATAAGCATCTCAAGGGTGCAGAAACTTGGTTCCAGCATCCCCCCATACTGCTTCGGGTGAGACTTCAGTCTACACTTCACGGGCTGATGCCGAAAGGGCCAGTAGTGTAGGGATTTGTTTGGCTAACTAACGTTGAACCTGGGTTAGACCCCCTCAAGCCAATATAGTGCTCCGAACGTAACCATTTTTTGACTTGATGGGGCCTGACCCAGGTTCAGCGTTAGTTAGCCAAACAAATCCCTACACTACGGGCCCTTTCAACATCAGCCCGCGGAGCACGGATTGAATTCTCACCAGAAGCAGTATGGGGGGATGCTGAAACCAAGTTTCCGCACCCTTGAGATGGTTGTGATGTTGATTTATTCCAACTATACCTGCCTGCGCACAGGTTTCTTAACCCTCTGTCCGTCCTTCAATACCTTCGCGAAACGGTACAATCGGCTTCCGCGCAACCCTAACCTGGGGCTCATATGCTTTCGCGTTACTAGGGCAGTGAACCATGATATTTCCCCATCTACGTTAAGTATATTACTTATCTTAATAACATATCTTAGTTAGCTTCACGTAAACAGATGTTCTTACTTGTGTTCACTTAACCAATACAGTTATACACATTCATGCATCATATAAGCATTAGAAGTGAAATTCATACCCAATATATCAGATGCATAAATAAGAAATAAAGACGCATAAATGATAGAATACTTCTCTTTATTAATACTTCTAGATAATTACAAACTCAACTCGCCTTGTGCACTCAGCTGCAGTGGTCCGCGCACTCAACTGCGAACTACTAGGCCTCAACGAACTCAGCTGTAGAGCCTCTACCTATGCTATGACCGAAAACTTAGACTTCTACTTCAGAGCTATCTCTCATACATCATATCTTCATTGATTCCATTATTTGATTATGCCTTTTACTACTTAGAGCTTCACTCTATTTATACAATCCCATGGTCCGCAAACCATGGGTAGGTCTTCTACAGCCAAAGTTACATTATCAAAATAAGGGCAGACAACCCTATGACTCTTCAACATATACACGCTCTGCACCCACAAGATGCAGAGTCTTTACATTTGTATTAAAAAATTGAACCAAAATATGGGCTCTTAGCCCCAAAACTTCCCTTGGGGGATCCCGCACCCAATAGGTTTGTTGGCTTGAGGGGGCCTGGACCAGGTTCAGTGTTAGTTATCCAAACAAATCCCTACACTACTGGCCCTTTCAGCATCATCTCGATAAGCGCAGACTGAAGTCTCACCTGAAGCAATATGGGGGGATGTTGGAACCAAGTTTCTGCACCCTTGAAATGGTTGTGATGTTGGTTTATTCCAACTATACCTCCCTGTGCATAGGTTGCTTAACCCTCTGTCCATCCTTTAGTACCTTCATGAAACGGTACAATTGGCTTTCGCACAGCCCTAACTTGGGGTTGATATGCTTTCGTGATGCTAGGGTAGCAAACTGTGATATTCCCCCAACTATTCTAAGTATCTTACTTATCTTATTAACAGATCTTAGTTAATAGAGTTTAGGCTTCTGTGATCCATATCAAGTTAGAGAAAGATTTCGGTGAAAATCACATGGAATCTCATTTGTCGACGCGTTTCGAACCAACTAGTGTGGTTCATTGTCAGGACAAGTTGTTAGTTAGCTTCACGTAAACAGATGTTTTAGCCAAACAAATCCCTACACTACTGGCCCTTCAGCATCAGCCCGCGAAGCGCGGATTGAAGTCTCACTCGAAGCAGTATGGGGGGATGTTGGAACCCAGTTTCTGCACCCTTGAGATGGCTGTGATGTTGGATCTTCCTCGCACATTTCTCGACAATGGAACAATTTGTTGGATTGAGGGGGCCTAACCCAGGTTCAGCGTTAGTTAGCCAAACAAATCCATACACTACTATCCCTTTCGGCATCAGCCCGTGGAGTGCGAACTGAAGTCTCACCCAAAGCTGTATGAGGGGATGCTGGAACCAAGTTTCCACACCCTTGATATGGTTTTGATTTCAGTTTATTCCAATTATACTTGCCTACACATAGGTTGCTTAACCCTTTGTCCGTCCTTTAGTACCTTCGCAAAATGGTACAATTGGCTTTCGTGTAGCCCTAACCTGGAGCTGATATGCTTTTGCGCTGCTAGGGCAATGAACTGTGATATTCCCCAACCACACTAAGTATTTTACTTATCTTATTAGTAGATCTTATTTAGCTTCATGTAAACAGATGTTCTTACTTGCGTTCACTTAACCAATACAGTTATACACATTCACGCATTAGAAGTGAAATTTATACCCAATATATCAAATGCATAAACCAGAAATAAAGACGCATAAATGATAGAATACTTCTCTTTATTAATACTACTAGATAATTATAGACTCAACTCGCCTTGCACACTTAGCTGCTGGGGTCCGCACACTCAACTGTGAACTACTAGGCCTCTGTGCACTCAGCTGCAGAGGCTCTACCTACACTACGACCTAAGACTTAGACTTCTACTTCAGAGCTATCTCTCATACATAATATCTTCATTTATTCCATTATTTGATTATGCCTTTTACTACTTAGAGCTTTGCTCTATTTATACAATCCCATGGTCTGTGAACCATGGGTAGGTCTTCTACAGCTGAAATTACATTATCAAAATAAGGGTGGACAACCATATGACTCTTTAACATCTACACGCTCCGTGCCCACAAAATGTGGAGTCTTTACATTTGTATTACAAAATTGGACGAAAATATGGGCTCTTAGCCCCAAAACTTCCCTTGGGAGATACCGCACCCAATAGCTTTGTTGGATTGAGGGGGCCTGACCCAGGTTTAGCGTTAGTTAGCCAAACAAATCCCTACACTACTGGCCCTTTCAGCATCAACCCGTGGAGCGTGGACTAAAGTCTCACCCAAAGCTATATGGGGGGATGCTGGAACCAAGTTTCTGCACCCTTGAGATGGTTTTGATGTCGGTTAATTCCAACTATACTTTCCTATGCGTAGGTTTCTTAACCCTATGTCCGTCCTTCAGTACCTTAGCAAAATGGTACAATAGGCTTTTGTACAGCCCTAACCTGGGGCTGATATGCTTTCACGCTACTAGGGAAATGAACTATTATATTTCCCCAACTATGCTAAGTATCTTACTTATCTTATTCACATATCTTAGTTAGCTTTGCGTAAACAGATGTTCTTACTTGTGTTCACTTAGCCAATACAGTTATACACATTCGTGCATCATATAAGCATTAGAATTGAAATTCATACCTAATATATCATGTTAGTGTCAGTATTTTAAAGCCTTCCTCTAGTGATCAAACATGCTCTTACAAAGTGATTTTAGGGTGTCAAGGTCAAATTTTGTCATTTCAGTGAGTCTTCAAGTAAAACTTGGTCACTAGGTATTAGGTCTAGGATTTGTTTTCACTCCTTTAAAAGTTGTATAAATGTCGGTCCATGTCACCATTCATCTAAGTGTACCATCATTCAGAGAGTTGTCATCATCATTTCAGGTTCTAATGGGTCATTTTACACCTTGTTCGTGCTTTAGTTGTGCTTAGGTAAGGCTCATTTCCCTCTCCTATGGTTTTGAAGGTAATTTCTCTTGGATGGTCAAATCATCAACTAAACTTGTGTCCTGATGTTCATACACCTTCCCCTATCCTTAATGTACCTTATTAAACACTTCTCATCACTGATATCCCTCAAATTCCCCATTTTCCCACAAACCCTAGTTTCTTGCTGCAATTTGACAATTTTCTAGGCTAAGCCTGTGTTTTTTCCTTTTGGACCCCTTTCCATCATTCAATATTTGAAATTCCACTTTCTCCTGTTTCCTAACATCCCTCCCTACTTCCCAAAATTTCCTCAAGAATTTAGAAGCCCCTTATCCCCTTCATTTCCCTTCATTTCGACAAATCTATGTTCCACACATCAATGTAGGTTTTACTCAAACGATGTTTCTGAGAAATAGAAGATGAATTTGACCAAATTGAGAGAAATTTTTGTCCATAATAGGCCAAGGAAGAAAAACCTCCTTCACTTTTTACACAAGTGTCATGATTTTAGAGAAATATCAAAAATAACGTTGCCTCAAGAGGGTTGTTGCACCTCTGGAGTGGCCTTGGGAAAATCAAGATTTCTCCTAGCTTGGTTGGCCAAATGACTTGCTTGATGAGTGAAATGATATTTAGACAGAGATATCTTTCCAATGAGCTATCATGAGCTCAGTTTGGAGTTGAGGAAGACCATAAAAAGTTGACTGCAACAACACTCTGCAGTTAGGCAGCCTCATTTTGCACATTTTGACTAGTCTTGGGAAATTTGACTTTTGATAGGGCAAAATGAACTCCAAATTGAAAAATTCAAGTTGTGTTGGAAATTAGACTCAATAATATTTCCAATGATCTATCCTAAACCCAATTTGGACATTGTGAAGGCCTCCAAAACTAGGTTTGAAAGTGGCACTACTCATAGAATCAGTGGCGCTGTGCATAGAAATTTTCAACACATGAAATTGGAATAGGTGCGTAGCGCCACCGACGCTACGCTTTTGATAGGGGCCTCCAGTTGAAAAAAAAAAAAAAAAAATTGGAATCAGAATGAAAATTTATGCATGCTCAGAAATGGTTGAGAAATTTTGACAAGTTCTGGACCTCCAGAAGGGCCAAAAACACCCAAAAAGTTCCCTCTCTGCCACTTTTTTGCCACACAGGAAGCAGTCTTGGGAGATTTCATTTTTGGAGGGGAAAATAGACTCCAATTCAAAAAATTAAAGTTGTCATAGAAATTAGGCACACCAATCTTTCCAATGAGCTATTCTTCACCTGATTTGGACATCGGGAGGCCTTCCAAAACAGGCCTGGAAAACGCGCTACGCATAGGATTAGTGGCGTTGCGCATAGGAGGAAAATTTGCCAGTTTTGCTTGTTTGTTCAGAATTCGCCCAGTTTGGTGTCTGTTTGACTTTTTCTTCTCTCTTGGTCAATTAATGATGTAATATGATGTAACTTGATGTACTATGATTCAAAATATGATGAAAAGTGACTTGAGGAGGTAGATACATCAGTTAGAGTTGGTTTGAGGATGAATGAATCAGTTTTCATAGTTTTAGAGGCAAGTTGTTCCACTGCCTATTTTTCAGTTCCTATTTTAGATCTTGTTGAAACAGCTCATTGACTCATGGATTCGACCCCTGATGGCTAGCATAGGTGGTTTGATGCCTACATATTGTACTTTATTAGTCATTTGTCAAGGTTGGACTCTTGTGGATGCATTGAGCACTATTGTAAATCACTTCTGCAGTTTGGCAAGGAAATGAACCAGGGTTTTGCAGCATTTTGTGGGATTCTTGTGGTAATGTGAATTAGCATTGTTTTCTCCTCTATTATTTAGTTTATCTTATGTGTATATGTGCCATCATCTCTCTTTTTCTGCATAACTAAATGAATCAAGATTAAAGGGTGGAATCCATTGATGTTCAGTGCTCTGCCTTGGGGTTTGATTTAGTTCTAAATGTTTTCTGCTGTTTGAAGAGGACTCATGAATCTTACATGCCCTCTCCAACTCCTCACCAGTCTTTAGACTCACCATCACATTCATTTCAAAGTGCTAAAACACTTTCCTATCTTGCCCCACAGAAACCTCTACAAATCTGTGTTGATTTCCCGGACCCAAAGCTGCCTTCCTCATCTGATCCAGCAACCAAACATTAAAATCAATCAAAATCCTCTAAACAAATATACCTAGCCTAAAATTAGTATTCACATCAGTCATTTCAAGCCTTATTTGCCATATTTTCTTTGAGATTGACAAGGAGAGAGCCCTCTCCTGACCTGGTAGGGCTAGCTACCAGGTTAAGCGTGGTTTGATGTTACCCTAGACCTGCCTTTCTCAACCTGAGGTAGATTTAGGCACTAACATAGTGGCGACCATACTGGGGAACGTAGTTTTATGTTCCTCAGCGAAATGTATCAAGTTTAGATCTGGTTTTTGATGGTGGACAACGATCAGGCACAACAAGGCTGAAATCATTCACCTGTCGACTCCAAATCAGTTTCAAGATTAGATCCAAGGACTCCACTGGAGGATGAACCTGACCAGAAAAAACATGAAAGGACAATATGGAGAGAGCAGGTATTCAAGTTGGAATTTCATCCAAGACATTATGTTCTTTGTTATAAATTATTTCTTCTCTTTTCCCAAGAATGTCAAGAAGGCTTTGCAAAGTATATTTTATTTGAGAAAAGATCCTTGGCCTACATTTGATTCCTTCCCTTTGAAGATTGTGAATACCAAATATTTGCATGCCTTTGAGCTTGATCAAGACCCTTTTTCTAAATCTTATGATGACCATCTTCAAACAGATGAGCCTAAAGAGACCCAAACTGATTCTACACCTTCTGTACATACCCCTATACCTTGTAAAATTCCAGATCGATACAAGCCTCTAATTCTATCTCCTATATCCCATGCTTTCCCTAAAAATCATGACCTATATCTTCCAAGATTTGATGGTGACTGTGACAACATCACTACTGAGAGACATGTATTGAATTTTGAGTCTTTTCTTGATCTTTTCGAATTTGATGAAGAAGATGTCAGCATTAGGCTTTTTGCTCTTTCTTTGCAAGGAAAAGTTAAGAGTTGGTTCAAGACCCTACTTGATGTGAGCATCTCAGATTTCCAGAAGTTCGTAAAAGTTTTCCTTGACAAGTGGGTGATCAAACAGAACCCTTTCTTGATTATAGAAGAGTATAACCAGTTGAAAAGACTGCCAGGGGAGACAGTACAACAGTTTTTTGCCAGATTTAACCAAGTCTATTTCTCGATGCTGGTTAATATAAGGCCTCCTCCTGGATCCACTCTCTTGCACTACCCGAAAGCCTTTGATCCGGAAATGGAGTTTTAGCTGAGAGAAAGAAACCTTGCAACACTTGAAGAGATGTAGAATAGTGCAGTAGATGTAGAGGCTAATCTGCTGATCAGAAGGGCAAATCTAAAGGAAGAAGAGATGAAGAACATAGATCTAGAGGAATCAACATCTTTAGAGGTAAAGCTCGAGATTTTGGTAAGTGCAGTGGAAGAGATGATGCAAAATATCACCACAAGGAATGAGTATGATGTTAAAGCCCATGGCTCACTGATCGAAGAAGAACAAGTCGTTGATCCAAAACATTTTCTTTCTTATCCCAGTTTTCATAAACCTGATAATGATTGTTTTATAGATCATCTTGGAGAGGAGAGATTTGTTGATCTGACATGTATGCTTGATGATGTGTTTTATACTGATGATTTGCCTCAGTTTGATCAGTATGATGATGATTATGTTCTCCAAACAGAAGATAGTCTTGCAGACAAATCAGCAGTTGGTTTGTGGAAGGAGGAAGTTCATTTCCAGGAACTCAAATACAGTGATCAACCGTTGCATATCGGCTATGAAAATGAGGAGGAAAGTGCAGCAAATGTTGAACCCTCGAATGCCATTGATTGTCAAGTTGCAGATGAAGATTTGGAAGTTGGACCATATGATCAAATGATGCAAGATGATTTCGTACCATTTTGTTTTGAATCACTTCAGTTTTTGAAGGGAAAATTGCATAGCATATCTTCAAATGAGTAGCCTGTAGGAAATCATGTAATCTCATCAGAAACAATAGAAAATGGGTTGCAACATTCTTTTCAAGTTTTTGACGATCCAATAGCTGATGTGTTCGATGATGTCTGCAGTCAAAGTCCTTCTCCATTAGCTAACTGTGAGCTTGAAATATGTACTAAGACAAACTTGATTTGACAGCTGGTTTCGTTGTCATTTTCAGTAGGAGTCTCGTCACAAATCTCAGATGAAAGTTTGCATTCATGGTACAAGGAGAAGAAAAGTAATCCATTAGATGAGCTATGTCCCAGTGTGCATGAATTTCAAGATCCTTATGTAGTTTTTTTGGAGTCATATAGAGAATCCATATTATTCAACGGATCTATTTACAAGTTTTCATGGGAGTTTTCTTTCAGTTCTCTCTTGTTGTTCATAAGCAAGCACTTGTGGAGAATGCAAACAGCAACCAAAATGCTTACTTGGTTGCATTGGTTGTTTCATTTCACTTGATCAGGTGATGAATGGAACATCTAGAGTAGGTTTTATTGAATAAACTCCATTTTGAGCATATTTTCCAGTTTCTCAGTTGTGTTTTAGTATTGATTCAGTTTCAAGTCAGTTTGTGTCTTTGAGTCATTAGTATTCAATCGTGTAAGTTTATTAACTCCATATTGCCCAATGGATAAGGAACTGGTCTACTCTCCCAAAGATCTACGGTTCTTGGCACCTCCAAGGACCTACCATCCCCATTGGAGCCAATGTTAGTGTCATTATTTGAAAGCCTTCCTCTAGTGATCAAACATGCTCTTACAAAGTGATTTTAGGGTGTCAAGGTCAAATTTTGTCATTTCAGTGAGTCTTAAAGTAAAATTTGGTCACTAGGTATTAGGTCTAGGATTTGTTTTCACTCCTGTCAAAGTTGTCCAAATGTCGGTCCATGTCACCATTCATCTAAGTGTACCATCATTCAGATAGTTTTCATCATCATTTCAGGTTCCAATGGGTCATTTTACACCTTGTTCGTGCTTCAGTTGTGCTTAGGTAAGTCTCATTTCCCTCTCCTAGGGTTTTGAAGGTAATTTCTCTTGGATGGTCAAATCATCAACAAAACTTGTGTCCTGATGTTCATACACCTTCCCCTATCCTTAATGTACCTTATTAAACACTTCCCATAACTGATATCCCTCAAATTCCTCATTTTCCCACAAACCCTAGTTTCTTGCTGCAATTTGACAATTTTCTAGGCTAAGCCTATGTTTTTCATTTTCGACCCCTTCCCCTCATTCAATATTTGAAATTCCACTTTCATCTATTTCCTAACATCCCTCCCTACTTCCAAAAATTTCCTAAAGAATTTAGAAGCCCCTTATCCCCTTAATTTCCCTTCATTTCGACAAACCTCTTGTTCCACACATCGAAGTAGCTTTTACTCAAATGATGTTTCTGAGAAATAGAAGATTAATTTGAAAAAATTGAGAGAGGTTTTTTTATATAACAAGCCAAGGAAGAAAAACTTCCTTCACTTTTTACACAGGTGTCATGGTCTTAGAGAAATTTCAAAACTAAAGTTGCCTCAGGAGGGTTGCTGCACCTCTGGAGTGGCTTTGGGAAAATCAAGATTTCTCCCAGTTTGCTGTCAGTTTGACTTTTTCTTCTCTCTTGGTCAATTAATGATGTAATATGATGTAACTTGATGTACTATGATGCAAAATATGATGAAAAGTGACTTGAGGAGGTAGATACATCAGTTGGAGTTGGTTTGAGAATGAATGAATCAGTTTTCATAGTTTTAGAGGCAAGTTGTTCCACTGCCTATTTTTCAGCTCCTAGTTTAGATCTTGTTGAAACAGCTCCTTGACTCATGGATTTGACCCCTGATGGCTAGCATAGGTGGTTTGATGCTTACATCTTGTACTTTCTTAGTCATTTTTCAAGGTTGGACTCTTGTGGATGCATTGAGCACTATTGTAAATCACTTTTGTAGTTTGGCAAGGAAATGAACCAGGGTTTTGTAGCATTTTGTGGGATTCTTGTGGTAATGTGAATTAGCATTGTTTTCTCCTCTATTATTTAGTTTATCTTATGTGTATATGTTCCATCATCTCTCTTTTTCTGCATAACTAAATGAATCAATATTTAAAGGGTGGAATCCATTGATGTTCAGTGCTTTGCCTTGGGGTTTGATTTAGTTCTAAATGTTTTTTGCTATTTGAAGAGGACTCATGAATCTTACATGCCCTCTCCAACTCCTCACCAGTCTTTAGACTCCCATCACATTCATTTTAAAGTGCTAAAACACTTGCCTATCTCGCCCCACAGAAACCTTTGTAAATCTGTGTTGATTTCCCGGACCCAAAGCCGCCTTCCTTATCTGATCTAGCAACCAAACATTAAAATCAATAAAAATCCTCTTAACAAATATACCTAGCCTAAAATTAGTATTCCCATCAGTCATCTCAAGCCTTATTTGCCATATTTTCTTTGAGATTGACAAGGAGAGAGCCCTCTTCTGACCTGGTAGGGCTAGCTACCAGGTTAAGTGTGGCTTGATGTTACCCTAGACCTGCCTTTCTCAGCCTGAGGTAGATTTAGGCACTAACATATCAAATGCATAAACAAGAAATAAAGACACGGAAATGATATAATATTTCTCTTTATTAATACTTCCAGATAATTACAGACTCGACTCGTCCTGCGCACTCAGCTGCAGGGATCTACGCACTCAGCTGTGGACTACTAGGCCTCTATGCACTCAGCTACAAGGGTTTGCGCACTTAGTTGCAAATTATTAGTCCTTTGTGCACTCATTTGTAGAGCCTCTACCTACGCTACGACCCAATACTTAGACTTCTACTTCAGAGCTATCTCTCATACATCATATCTTTATTGATTCCATTATTTGATTATGCCTTTTACTACTTAGAGCTTCGCTCTACTTATACAATCCCATGGTTTGTTGACCATGGGTAGGTCTTCTACAGCCTACATTACATTATCAAAATAAGGTCGGACAACCCTATGACTCTTTAACATCTACGTGCTCCGCGCCCACAAAATGCGAAGTCTTTTCATTTGTATTACAAATTGGACCAAAATCTGGGCTCTTAGCCCCAAAACTACTCTTGGGGGATCTCGCGCCCAACAAGCCCCCAACACAAACATCATGACTTGCCCTCAAGTCACTCTGCAGGTGTAGAGATCTTACCGTGGAGACCTCCCAGCTCTGTTTAGATCGCTGCAACTTCAACAGTGCACTGAGTGGCTGCCTGCTAGACTTCCTCCACGTGATGTTCGGTGACTGATGTTGCTGAATTGTTGCCCTAAATCCTTTGTTGAGTTGCTTGCAATTGCGCAAGCTTTGCTTCAATGGAAGCTATAATTGTATAAGCCTCATCAATCCATGGCTATAAGCGCACATTTAAGACCGCTTCATTTTGTCGAGCGGCATCCACCTATTCCTTGAGCACCTTTTCCTATTGTATCCATGCAAGCCTTTGTGTAAGGGAAACCATCTGCACTGTCCCTTTTACCTCATCATATTTCTATTGCAGCTCGCACGCCTCTGTCTCTAGGCATTCTACGTTTGGGTCCTCCTGCAGGGTGGCTAGGACCTTGAATGATTGTTTGAACAGCTTCATGCAGTCTGTCACTACACTGTTAACCTCCACCATTGTTGTTGTGACCGTGGTGGTACGTTGTTCTCTGACCTCCAGCAGAGTTGAAGGTTGAGCTCTCAACTGTATTTTTGCGATCTGTAGGTTCAGCTCCAGCTGAAACCTAGCCATCTCTACTCTTACATCCCACACCCCTATGGCTAACTTATGGATGCGCCTCCACTGGTTCTTCTCCCTGAATGTCCAACTCTAGGACCATCCGGCAGGCTTCCTCTATGACCTGCATTATATGTTTGTTCTGCTCCACTACCTCATTGCGCTACAGGCCCAACTTCTCAATGTTGATGTGTTTCTCACTCATTACTTGTAGAGCATGATACTCCCTAGGCCAAAGTTCTGCGGTGACTTCATCCTGTAAGAGGTAAAGCGTCTCCCAAGGGAGCATAGCCATGTTAAACCCTACCCCTTTCAAACTGCTCACCATGGATCTGTCGGCCTCCTACCCTGTAGTAAGTGCCCCATCTGGTAGCACTATCGTGTTGGTCACCCTTGTGTGCAACATCTCTTCGGCAGCTGAAGTGCCGACTGCAAGGCTAGTGGACACTATGCCAGCCTATGGATTGCAAACCTACAACTTCTATATTTCTGTCCGGAGAGCCCCCAATATTAGCTGCTACTATTCTTCAAATTTTTGGAGGGCCTCCATGGTGACATCCTTCACTGTTTCATCGATATCATGCATATCCCCCTCAGTGAGGGTGATTGGGTCGAAACATGTCTTCGATGCCTTTAGTTTCTTTCGTGGCACTGTTTTCTCTCATGATCATGGACACTTGAGTTGGGTGGACGTCGTCTGCGAGTCCGTGCCACCTTGTTCTGTGTCTATATTTGGTTTGGGCGAAGGTGACTTCTGTCCTTCGCGCTCTTCCTCTCTTATTTTCTGTTGTTCCGCCAACTTCACAATGTCGCGCGCTACCTGGGCCTTAGTCACTGCTTCCTATTTTCTGTGTTTTCTACCAGCTATGCCATTCAAAGCCTTGTCTCTTCCTTCTTGCGCTACGTGGCAGACTTGTCCATGTCTACCACAGAGCCAACTGGAGCATGCCACTCTGGCGGCCAAGACGCAAGGACTGCGAATATCACATCGTCGGTCACCAGGTATGGTAAATCATGCCACATCTTCGTAGGGTCCTTCCGTGCCCTGATGAAGACATGGTGGAAATCTGCTTTGAACTTTGCAAAGTTCTACAAACTATTGTATAATGTGGGCAACAACCGCAGCTTGTGATTGATCCCCATCTGGATATTCATCTCCATTAGGACCCAGAAGATCTTGCTTTCTCTAATACACTGCATGTCCTTGGTTGCCCACAGTGAAGTGTACTTCGTTGCCTCTGGAAGGTCTGGCGTGACTGAAGGAAATTGGCTATCTTCGGGCAGCTCCCATGCCACCAGTACTATCAACAACAAGAGCCAGGCGTAATGAAGCATTTTGCCCTGATCACGTGCCTCATGAGAATTCGCAAGGAACTCGCCGCATAGATAGTTCACCCAATTGAACTAGACTCCTTCTGCACATTATGCCACTAGTGAAACTATTGGTGCAGGCACCTCAACCGCGCAGCACTTCTGCATCAGCTTCCCTACCAATATTTGTGTCGCAACCTTGACTACAAGGTTGTTAATGCTGGAGATGGCATACCCTCGCTTCTTCTTCTCCAATTTGAACTTCTTCTTCATCGCTTCCACGAGGGCCAACTCGCCACCTTTTCCCTTTGAAATGTTGGTTGGATCCTCTCCTGAGTAAGGTAGCCATGTAATCCGGTGAATCAAATGGTCTGTGATGGGGATGGGCTCCTCTAGCCACAAGAACCCATCATGCACCAAGCAGAGTAGCTACCTGATGATGAAGACGGTCACTGGGGCATGGTGGTAATGCGACACCCAGAGCAGGTATAGCAACTCAACCTTCTCTACACCTTGGAGTCATTTGCGCAGCTCCAATTCAATCATTTCAGCCGTCACGGCCATCTTCTGGTGCATTAGATTCTCAGTCACTAAATGCGGGAACTTCTCGTGGTTTGCGAGGTCCAAATATTCAAATTTCAACACAGGAACCCGCCCCAAGTGCAATCCCTCAAAAATAATATTGTCGAGGAGCAGCGGAGTTTTCAAAGAGCTCTTGCTCTCATCTATGTCCTTCGGCACCTTGGCTTTACCCTTGCGCAGAGGAACATATTCAAGTAACCGTATAATAGGGTCTACACCTTGGGTTTCAAATTCAATCTCTACATCCTCCTCATCCACTAGGATTTCTTCAAATTCCTCCTCTTCTTCGACCTCCAGGTTAATGGCCTTCCCCTTTTCCTACAAAGTGAGTTTAGTCCTCTATGGGTTTCTGGGTGAGATGCGCACCGGGATCATAGCCTACTTATCCTTCCTAGGTCGCGGTGTTCTAGGTGATTTAGGGGCCTCAACTATCACTCTAGCGCTCTCTGGGGCTTCTACTTCCACAATTTCCTGTGCAGCTTCTGTGGGTGTCAACATCAGTCTAGTTAGAAGGTCCTGCATCTCCTTTGGAAATGTTTAAAACACTGAACTTGCTCTCAAAGCCTCAAAGTTAGAAAGGTCCATATACACTTGATAGCACAACAGCTCAGTTCTCAAAATGCCAAGTGTTTTTTGTTGGACAGCCACTTGTAATTTATAGGCCCTTTTGAATTTGAATTAGACCGTTCCCCCCACATTCGGCCCATTAATGCTAGATTGGAGGCAAATTTCCAAGAATCTAACCCATAAAGTTCGCCTTAAATTCATGTCACCCGCTCCATTTGGCCTAAAACCAACCATCAAATCGTGAATAGTGACTTTAACGGTCACTTTCCGGCAAACCTGCATGCCAGCGCAGCTGTCTTCGTGTTGTCACGAACCCTGTGACACTTTGCGTAATCCTAAAATCGCGCAGGTCTCGGGCAGTGTAGTTTATAGTCCCGCACCTCCTTTCAGCTGCCTAGAGCGCTAAGCCTGTGCTTCTGTTGGATAGTCAGATGGTCGGGCCACCCATGTATGGCTTCAAATGACTGCCATTCACTCTTCCTAGGAAGGGTTCTCCATTCAACTTAACCAACTGTACTGCACCTCTATCGGTAATCTCCTTGATAATATACGGCCCTAAACAATGCATCCTGAACTTTTCGGGCGGCGGGGAATTTATCAAACTTACTATCATACAACAAAACCAGATAGTTTACCATGAATGTGGGAAGCTTGATTTTTTAGTCATGCCTTGCCTTTTCATGCTGCTTTTGGACCTGCTGGTGAAATCCATCGAAAAATCATTCTTCTTCAAACTCATCCAGCTACGTGAGCCTCTCCTCCAAGGCTCCACGATCTGTCATACCTGTGAACATTGTTATTCACAGACTAGGCACGATATATTCCATACGCATTATGGCTTCCACTCCATAGACAAGCCTAAAAGGCGTATGTCCCAGCAGTTTCTTGCATGTCATCTAATAAGCCCATAGCACTGTAGGTATGCGTAGGTCCCAATCACTTCGCTAAGCATTGCATACCTTGGTCAGCGCGTTTTCAAGCACTTTGTTGAATGCCTCCACTGTCCCATTAGCCTATGGGTGATAAGGTGTGCTCTTCTGGTGATACACCTGAAATTCATCAGTTAGTGCATTGATCATCTCGTTCAGGAAGTGTGTACCCCGATCACTCATCAAAAATTTTGGGCATCCAAATCGAGTCAGTACATGTTCAAATAGAAACTTCGCATCCGGCTCACCTGTGAAATCCTTCACTAGCTGCGCTTCTGCCCAACGAGTCAATTACTCTGTTATAGTGATAATGTACCTCTCGCCTATCTTTCCTTGAGGTTTAATAGGTCCTACAAAATCTATTGCCCAGTTTTCGAAAGGTTGCAACATCATTTGTGGATTCAAAGGCATTTCATCCCTCCGTGATGGCCTTCTTGTCTACTGACATACATTGCACGCCTTACAATATGCTTTTGAATCTTGATGAAGGGTTGGCCACCACAACCTGGTGCAAACAATATTCTGCACGGTTTCTCTTCCAGCATAATGTCCTCCCGCGGCGCCCCCATGAGCGTCCGCGAGGATGCTGCTTCATTCAAACTCAAGGACATACCTTTGCAATATTTCATCATTCCCCATCTTGCATAGATGCCCAGCAATGACAAAGAAATCTGTCGCGTGCACCTAATTCCTTTTTTTGCTGGACAGAGTATCCTTCCGGCACAGTTCCAGTTGTTAGAAAGTGTATTATATCTTCAAAATTTCCATCCGCGACGCGCATAGTAAAGAGTTACGCGTCAGGTAATCCTTCCTCCAAATTAGTAGGTTCCTCCCCTATCTCGATGTGCGACAGGTGATCTGGTCCCGCGTTCAATTGTCCAGGCTTCACAACAACTTCAAAAGCATACTCTTGGAACAATAAAAGCCATCTGCAAATTCGGCCCCCCAACACAGGCTTATTAACCAGGTACTTTAGCATGGAGTACATGTGCACCTGCTCAAGTAGGGTTTTTCCCCATAGGCCTGCGTCCACTTGGCCAGATGCATTCGCAGATCATCTTGCCTATCATACTTGTCTGTCAGTCACATCTTAGGCTTCCTAAATTGTGCTTGCATCATTCTCCTACATTCACGCCAGTCATCAAAGCTTCCTTTGTGCATACCCCACCATCTTGCGGGCATAGCGTGTAGTACCCAGTCCAAGGCCTAGAGACATTGCGTTTCTGACACCTTCCTTTCAAATGCATCCAAGAAGGTATCTACCTCATTTAGACCATCATAAGTAGGAATATTTCTTACTTCTATTGACACACAGTGCAGCGACCAGGTCATCATGTTGCAATTCAACATAGTTACTCTGTGTAACCGATTCTACCATCGTTCTACTTCTTCATCAAAATCCAAAGTGTAGGAATTCTCGCACTCCCATGTAATCTACGCATCCGCGGTGGGATTCACCCACTGTTGGTCTTGCGCTTTTATCTTGTAGATGCACTCTAGATCATCATCACTCTCATAGTCGCGGACTGGTTTTGTATAGCACAATTCTTCAACAGGATCCAGGGGTATTATTACACGTAGTGATTTTTTCTCAAAGATCATCTTTCTCTTCTTCAGATTGAATACCCCATTCATATTAGTAGCCCAGTCAATTCCCAAGAGCGTAGGGTAGGGATTGTTGTCATCAATAATATTATTACTTCAAAATCTATCAGCACACTTGCTCCCTCAATATCCACAGTTATTCCCTGCAGTCGCCCCATGGGTATGATTTTTGTTGATTCGCCAACCTCAGCTGAATCGAAGACCATTGCAGCGCAGCTCACCCCATTCGCTCCCATGTTTGTTTCGGTAAAGCATTCACATCTAATCCCAAATCCAGAATGACTTGATCCATCTCGTAATCTCTAATCTGCGTGGTGAGTCTCATTTCACACCCCGTCCTTGTTTTATGTTTTCCAATCTTTTGAACTATGCACGGTTCTCCTGGCGCAGTCCTAGCACATCTGTTGATGAGTTCTTGTAACCCTTTCACAACCTTACTGTCGCACAGTAACTTCATATAGGTTTCCAGGAAAGTTGTGAGCATAGAGGGGTCCATCTCCGACTCAGGCTTATCTTTGCTTCCTGAAGTGGAGGCCTCAGCGAAGCTCTTCTTAGCTTCCATGAAGGTTTCCCAAGCACACTCCAAATCAAACTCAGCCTCTTTCGTCGGGTCTTTATGAACCTAGGTACTATCTTCTGGTTTTTTCCCTTTGTCATCTCCTGTCGCGATTCCACTTTGGAGCACTATATTTACGTTCAGATCTCCCTCACACAGCTCAGACCTCATCATCTACAGGTTCTGAGTCGGAGGAGGTGGTAGCATGCCTTTGTCTCATATCCTAGCTATCAGCGTAGGACAATCTTCTATTTCATGATCGAACAGTGTGCAATACTTGCACAAAAAACGTGTTGGATTAGTGCAATCGTGGGCATAGTGTCCTGGCCCTCCGTAATTGTAGCAAATCAACTGTCTGCAACCTCTACTAGGTCCTCCTCTGCCTCGGCCTCGTCTGTGCCCCTGAAATATTGTCCGTGCCAACAGAACAAATGTTGTGGAGTTTGCGTATACTTCTGTAACAAGTGACAATTATCTGTGGCATGTTGTCTAGCTATTTGACAGATAGTGCACCACACAGTAGGCGCTGCACTAGGGCCTGCTTGAGCTTTCAGCCTTAAAGGCATCGGTCCTCCTCCTGCAAGGTAATTTGTAAAGAACGAGCAATGGTATTTGTCATGACCCTGACTCTTGCATTTCACACACCATACTTCTTCGCGTACCTCTGGCCGAACTATCCTATCTTGCTTCAAGATTTGCATCTCAAGGCACAGATTCTTCAGCTGCACATGGATCTGCTGGACTCCTAGATTAGGATCCTACATCGAAGTCTCATGTAGTCTCATGGAAATCTCTAGGGCCTCTACCTGAGTTGTTATCTTCTGCTGCGACAGTGCACTCCTTAAATGTGGTAGTAGCAAAGCTACAAACCACTCGTGGTGTTGTCCATCTGTCAGATTCATGTTGGCTTCACGGATCGTACATTTTAGCCTATGATCTAGTTCCCAAGGCATCTCGCCTGGTAGCATCATGATCTCTTTGAATCCAACAATCGACTGCGCTTCAAATTTAGGCCTGCTAAATTCCTTATTCAATGTTGCTTGGATGTCTGCTACTCTAGCATTCTGGTTATCGCTGGAGTACTTAATATACTAGGTTAGCACGCAATCTTGCAAAGAACTAACTAGTGTTGCATTCTTTATGTTATCATCTGTAACACCCTGAGCTTCCCATATAGCCCTTACAACAAATCAGAATTGGTCTGGGTCCTCATTTCCCAAGCCTTTGAACAAAGGAAACTTCACTATTCTCGCCATACTAAATCGCGGTGGTGGTGGAGGCGATACGGGTGAAGTTGGAGGTGATGGAGGTGAAGCTGGTGGTGGTGTGGGCAGAGGTGGAATTCATGGAAATCCTTGTCTTATCAACTGAATAGCACTTCACAGAGAGACCTTCGTGATCCCTTCTTCATCTCCTTGCAGAGGTGAATTCAAGGGATTGTGCTCTAGACCCTTATTTCCTTCATTTCTGTAAATTCTTCCACTTCGCATAGACCCGAACATCAAGGTAGCTGCATAACCTGCTTTTCGCACAACAACATTTTAATCCAAGTATTCAAAGATTTTACGTACTTACCTCATGGTCCTTTGAAAAAGCGTCGCTCTGCCTCGCTATAGCTGACTGAGGTGTCGACCACAAACTCAGTAACAAATCCTCCTATAATGCGATCGAGCCAATGATCGATAGCGTGCACAATCTTATCCTCCGATGCTTCCAACCTTCACACTAGCTTTGGGGTCCACACAATAGGACTGTCAAGTTTCCACCTTCCTTGGCTATCTTCTAGCTTCGCGATCCACTCGCATAGCTCAGTAGGGAAAGACGCTAAAATATTTCTTGGATTTCTGTATACAGGTAGTTGTCTAGCCACTATTCTTTTGATAGTCGCAGGATTTTGTTCTCCTGCGCCACGAACTTGTGAATTCTTCTATCCAACTAGCCTTTGATTTCTTTCTTTGTTGGATTCCAGTGATATGACATCACACATCTCTCATGCAGATTTTGGTCCCAGAAACGAAACCATTTGTTGGCTTGAGGGGACCTGACCCATGTTCAATGTTATTTAGCCAAACAAATCCCTACACTAGTGGCCCTTTGGGCATCAGCCCGTGGAGCGTGCACTGAAGTCTTACCCAACGCAATATGGAGGGATGCTGGAACCAAGTTTCTGCACCCTTGATATGGTTGTGATGTCGGTTTATTCCAACTATACCTGCCTGCGTGCAGATTGCTTAACCCTCTTTCGTGCAGCCCTAACCTAGTGCTGATATGCTTTCAAACTGCTAGGGAAACGAACTGTGATATTTCCCCAACTACGCTAAGTATCTTACTTATCTTATTCACATATCTTAGTTAGCTTCGCGTAAACAGATGTTCTTACTTGCATTCACTTAACCAATATAGTTATACACATTCGCGCATCATATAATCATTAGAAGTGAAATTCATACCCAATATATCAGATGCATAAATAGGAAATAAAGATGCAAAATTGATAGAATACTCTTCTTTATTGATAATTCCAAATAATTACAGACTCGACTCGCCCTGCACACTCAACTGCAGGGATCCGCGCACTTAGCTGTAGACTACTAGGCCTCTGCGCACTCAGCTGCAGAGCCTCTACCTACGCTACGACCCAAGACTTAGACTTCTAATTCATAGCTATCTCTCATACATCATATCTTCATTGATTCCATTATTCAATTATTTCTTTTACTACTTAGAGCTTCGCTCTATTTATACAATCCCATGGTCCGCAAACCATGGATAGGTCTTCTACAACCGAGATTACGTTATCAGAATAAGGATGGACAACCCTATGACTCTTTAACATCTACGCGCTTCGTGCCCACAAAACGCGGATTATTTACATTTATATTACAAAATTGGACCGCAATATGGACTCTTAGCCCCAAAACTGCACTTAGGGGATCCCGCACCCAACAATGACACCCAGATAAACCTATTAGGGATTAAAAACGAAGAGGTTTTTTTTCTTACTTGTGAAGAACAAGATTTGTACATGCTACAACAATTACAATTAGAATCTAGAGAGTCCTTTAACTTCAAACAAGGCTATGAATCTGCTATATATGAAGTTCACAAATAGTACAGCCTTAGAAGCAAAAAGAATACTGAAATTCTCACTAAGAAATCAATCCAAACCTAAACTAAAATGATAACAGAAGCTCCTGTGACCAAATTTCTACAAATTCTCCCTAGGGGAACTAAGGAGACTTCCAACCCAAAAATTGTAGATATAACTTCATCTGAAACTCAAACCCAAACCGTTACTCAGACCATTCCAATTAAGAGAATTCAAAACAAAATAGCTGGTACACAAACTGAATTACCAAATGCTGAAAAAGAAGATAAAAATACATAGACCACATTTACTAAGGAAGATCTCATACAATCAGGAAAAACTCAATTTCCATTCAACATTAAGACTGAGATAGAAAAATTGAAAATATCAGTTCCTTTGACCGAACTAGTGAAAAATGAATCATATAGAGCACAAATCACTGAAACATTAAATATAGGTGAAGGAGAGGATGTTGTAAACTTGAATGATGATCAACTTGAGTTATTGTTTGGTCCAGAAGTAAATGGCACCCATCAATAAGGGGGTATCCCTCCATTCTACATTAGCTTAAATGTTCATGATAAAATCTTACATAATGCTATGCTAGACTCAGGGGCATCCCATAACTTAATGCCAAAAGCAATCATGGAGAGATTAAACTTAGATATCACTAGACCATATAAGGACCTGTTTTCTTTTGATTCCAGCCAAGTCAAATTCCTTGGGCTGATTAAAGATTTGTGTGTGACTCTAGTCCAGTGCCCAGCAAAGAGTATTGTGATGGACATAGTAGTTGTTGATATCCCACCCAAGTATGGAATGCTATTATCTTGCTCATGGGGAGAAAAATTACAGGGATCTCTACAATTAGACATGTCATATGCCACCATATCTGTTTTTGGTCAACAAAGGAAACTTTACAGAGAAACATTGATGAAATACATGGTGAGTAGTGCAGAAAAACCACAGAATTTCCCTATATACTCCATGCATTCTGATATGGACTCTTTCATCTTGTATAATTCAGAAAATGAAAAAATGAAATAACAGTTGTAGAAGAAAAATACAAAGCTCCTGATAGTGAAAACATTTTTCATGAGTCCCTATGGCATTTAGATTTTGATGGCTCTGTGAATAGATTAGGAGCAGGTGCAGGAGTTTGGATTCACAATATGGAAAATAATCATTCTGAAGGTCATGCATTTAGATTAATCTTTAAATGCACATTAAACAACATGGTAGAATATGAAGCTCTAATATTAGGATTACAAATGGTTAGAAAACTTGGAGCCAAGAGAGTTTCTATCATAGGAGACTCAGAATTGATTATAAAACAAATCAAAGGTGAATACTCTGTGAATAATGCTAGACTTAGTCAATACAGAGAAACTGTCTTGGATTTGATTAAAGACCTTCTTGAAACTGATTTTGCTGCCATTCCTAGGAAATAGAATATGCAAGCTCACAATCTAGCCACTTTTTCTAGTACCTACAAATTTCCTTTTCAGCCCAACCACCAGTACACTGCAGAAGTGAGACATAGGCCTGTTATACCTGACAATTTGAAATATTGGCAGATTTTTTCACAAGATTCTCAAATTTATGATTTCATGAATGCTGAAGGAGAGTTTCAAAACTGTAATATAGATACTGATTGTACAATAGATAATAACATAGATAGCGAGATAAATATAAATGCTTTAGATGTAGGTAAACCCACTAATTTCACTAAAGTACAAATAGATAACTTAAAAAATGTAGAAATAGAAGAAATAATGAATGATGATCCTGAAATTCTAAACCTTAAAAATAAATTTTTCCTAAGGGATTAGTCCCATTAGAAGATTTGTTTGATTCAAACGATGTAGCTAGGAAACTAAAAATGGAGCCTTTAAGAGTAGATTTAGAAGAATGTAACATAGGAAAGAAAGAAAAACCCAAGCTTATCAAAATACCCAAAACATTTATTGGCATTATGATACAGGTGTTGTCCTTGATGGAAACTCACTCAGATGAAAGATCACGATGCAGCATGTCAACAGCAAAGAATTACAGATCGGACTACAAAGAATGAAGAAAGAGAGGTATACGCAGGTTTGCCTCGACCAAGCTACGTATACACGCAGTTTCACTGAACACAAGTAGCGTATACGTACACATGCACTTTCACAGAAGGAAAAACGTATATATGTTGGAAAACTAATTTTTTGGTCTGAAGTATTTGGTCCAAGGTATTTTGATCCATGGTATTGGTCCAAGGTATTTAGTTTGAGGTATTGACCCTAGGTATTTGGTCCAAGGTATTGGTCCTAAGTGGTTTTGATCCATGGTACTGAGAAAGGCCTAAAACTATATAAGGAGGAGAAGATCATTAGGCCAATGTGAGCAAGTATGGAACATCTGATGAAGTGTGAGATCTAGTATGCAGGTTATTGGCTTATGGTGCTTTGCTTGATCTGAACCAAGGATGAACCTTAGCGGTTGATGAGGAATAAGATCTAATGATGGATCGGGATCTTAAGGCTTGAACTGAATTATCATTATATGGTTTGATCATGTATAATCTAGATCTGAATACTGACGCATGTGTTATTTTGTAAATGTTATGATCTGAGTATAACTGAAGTCTGGAATAGCTACAAAATTATGAATTAATATTTAAAGATGTGTACGCTAGTTGGCTTTGATAAAAGCGCGTATACACGCAGGTTCGACGCATGGAAGTAGTGTATACCTTATGAAGTATGTTTCAGTTGTTTCTATTTGCTGTTGCAGAGTTTTGGTTTCTGCTATGGGTTCTGGTGACTGTATTCTGGTGACAGTGTTGTGAATGATCATATTCGGGTTATGATGATTGAGTTTCAGTGATTGGTTGATGCAGATGTACTTGATATGATGTTGTTGATGGGTCCAGTATGAAAATTGAATGAAACGTGTCCTTCAGATTGTGGTGTTTTGTTCCAGGAGTATCTAGTCTGAAAATTCATGAACCGTGGTCCCTGGTAGAAGAGTAGAGCTTTTTGTAGGCTGGCACATATGTACTAGTAAACATATTGGCTAGTACAAGAGCTAGGGGGTTGTAGATCCCTTCTAGTAGTAGATGGAGAATGAGAGAAGGTTATAGCCTTCTGCAGGTGGGTACCTGCATACTGGTATGAGTCTACACCAGTACAAGATTGTAAACATGTTTTCTTATTATTAAAAGAAGACAGAGACAACAGCAGCAGGTGGTTTTTACCCACATTGGGTTTCCACCTTATATCTTGGTGTTCATGTGTGTTGCTTATGTGTGATGCTTTATTCTACTTTTACTGCCCTGTCTAATAAATCTCTAACATACTGGTTAAAGTTCAATACATGATAAACAATCTAAATCAAAAGTTCTCTGCATATACGCTGGTTGTGTTAGGTACAATCATGTGTAAATGCTAGTTCTCTTAGCTAAAGTAGTGTATATAAATTTGTTTGGGAAATTAAATTATTGATCTAATAATACTGATTCACCCCCCTCTCAGTATTACTTACAACAATTGGTATCAGAGCAACTCCTTCAGAAGAAGCTTGATCGCTTGAAGGGAGATCCATCATCATGAGTAATCAAGAAAGCGTGGGATCCATTAGACTACCAATATTTGATGGGAGAAACTTTGTTTATTGGAAAATAAGAATCACAGCCTATCTACAATCACTTGGAATAGATGTTTTGGAAATTATGGAAGGAGGATATACATTTCCAACAACAATTCCTACAGGTACGGTAAGTAAGAAGCAATATGAAACCAATGCCAGAGCTGTCAATACTTATTTGGAAGTCTGTCACAATAAAAGTTTGTCAAAGTCATGTAGCTCAAATCAGCCAAAGAAATATGGGACAAAATCATTCTGAGCTACAAAGGAGACTCTCAGGTAAAACGTGCTAAACTTCAAACTCTCAGAATTCAGTATGAAACTCTTAAGATGCACAATGATGAAAGTATAGCTAGTTACTTCTTACGTATAGATGAGGTTGTTAATTGTATGAAGAATCTGGGTGAAGATATAAAGGAAGTTACCTTAGTTGAGAAAGTTTTGAGATCCTTGTCTGCTAAATTTGAATCAAAAGTGTCTGCCATAGAAGAAAAACAGGATCTGTAGACTATCACTATGACACAGCTTCACGGAATCTTAACTGCCTTTGAGATGAGAAAAGGAGGTCCATCATATATGAGAGAAGCCACATTTAAAGCTTCAGCAAAAGGAAAGGAAGAACATAATGAATCAGGACATATTTCAAAAGAAGAAGATGAGGTAAACTTTGTCAAGAAGCTTCAACGGGGTTCTAGAAGATTTAAAGGTAAGCTACCCTTCAAATGATTTTCCTGTGGCAGAGTCAGTCATTATGCTGCCAAATGTCCTCATAAAGATAAACATGAAAAAGGGAAGGAATATGCAAAATGGAATAGAAAACAAGTTGTAAATAAAAGAAGTTACTATACTCATGAAGATAGCGATGGTTTATCAAATAGTGATGAAGATGAAAATAGTAATGACTATAGACTTCTAATGGCTTATAACAATGATAATTTTTGGGATGCTTTAGAAGAAGACGACCTTCATGAAGAAATTTATAAACTCAAAATCTATTTAGAAGAAAAGGATATGATTATAGATACCTTGACATACCAACTTGTTGAAAAAAAAAAACACAATGAAAAACTAGAACGTGAAATTGTGGGTATAAGAAAGGATCTTGAGAAAACAAAATCTCTCAATATTAGATTTGCTAAAGGATCAAAAACCTTAGATGAAATTATCAAAGTGCAGCGTTCTCCTCTGATAAAGACAGGTCTTGGATATACTAAAGAAGCATCTCAATCATAGAAGCCATCAACCTCCACTAAAAGCTATCTTGATGCAGCAAAGACCAGTGAACAGTATGACAGTCGTCAACAAAGGCATAAAACAGATCACCAGGTAAATCAAACTCAATTTATTCCAAGGATGAATAGAAGCCACAACCAATCTCAGGTAAATCATACTCAATTTGCTCCAAAGATGAATATCAACAGAAACTACAATCATTAGGTCAATAGATTCAATAGTCGCAGGAACTTCTTTAATGGGAAATGTTTTTCATGTAATAATTTTGGACACAAAGCTACTCAATGTGTTGCTTACAAAACCATCATGACTAGAGAAGCATGAAACCAAAGGAATGTAATAGGGGTCAAGAAAAGTTTTTATAATAACTTTTCTCTTCTTGAAAATGAAATAGAATGCTCAATCTGTAACAACTTTGGTCATGAAGAATCTGAATGCAGGAGAAAATTTTGGCAATCATCTCAAAAGGAGAAAACTCCATTAAATCCCAAGATATGGAGAAGGAAAGAATCCCAAACAGAAAGATGTGGTATAGCCTTGTATGGAGAAGGACAATAAAATTAGTGCTACATCAACAGTGGATGCTCAAAACACATGACAGGTGACAAAGAAAAACTTCACTCATATAATGCCTTAGAAAAGGAAAAGAATGTTTCATTTGGAAATGACACTCCTGCTGTCATAAAAGGTAAAGGATTTTTTTTCTTGAAAGAAAAGGTTAAAGCTGGAAATGTTATGTATGTAGACGGTTTAAAGCATAACATGTTGAGTGTCAGTCAAATGTGTGATCAAGGAAATGAAGTGGTGTTTCGATCAAACGGATGTGTTGTTCGTGAACTTGATACATGGGAGACCGTGATCAAAGGTACAAGAACTCCAAACAACTTATACATACTCAAGGGAGGACAACAATAGTGTTATCTAAGCAAAAATGATGAAAACTGGTTGTGGCATAGAAGATTGGGACATCTAAGCTTTTCTCAAATAAGAAAAGCATGCAGATTCAAGGTTGTTCGTGATCTTCCAAATATCAGCATCCCTGAAAATACAATATGCAAACCATGTCAATTCGGTAAGCAAACTAGAGCTCACTTCATTGAAAAATAAGGGTCAGCTAGTAAGCCTCTTGAACTTGTTCATACTAATTTATGTGGACCATCAAGGAAAAAGTCACCTCGTGGAGAAGAATACTTTATTTTTTTCATTGATGATTTTTCCAGAATGTGTTGGATAGGTCTGCTAAAGCATAAATATGAAGCATTTGAAAAGTTCCAAGCCTTCAAAGATTTGGTTGAAAATGAATCAAATCGAAAAATCAAATGCCTTAGATCAGATCGAGGAGGGGAATTTACCTCGAATGCATTCTTTGACTTTTGTGAACAACATCGAATAAAAAGGCAATTCTCCACCACAAGGACTCCTCAGCAAAATGGAGTGGTAGAAAGAATGAACAGAACTGTTCAACAAATGGCTCGAGCTATGCTATATGAATCTGGAACTCCTGCAACCTTTTTGGGTGAAGCTGCATTTGTTTCCATAACTATTCTCAACCAAGCAAATGTTCGGGTAAATAGCACTCAAACTCCACATGAACTTTGGTATGGTAAGAATCCTACTGTAAAATACTTTAAAGTTTTTGGAAGCAAATGTTATATCAAAAGGACTGATGAAAAACTTGGTAAGTTTGAGCCCAAAGCAGATGAAGGTATTCTTCTTGGTTACTCTTCCCGAAGTAAAGGATATAAATGTTATAATAAAAGACTTGGGAAAATTGTTGAAAGTATTGATGTTGTAGTTGATGAAGCATGCAAAAATCCAAAACAAATAAAAATAGAAGATTATGACAATGAAGAAGATGGGGAGTATTTTCCCACATCAAATCACGATGATATTGAAGAAGAAACCAATGAAGCACCAGAAGAAGAGATAACAGTAGAAGAAAAGACTCTGTCCAGGTATGTTCAGAAAAATCATCCAGAAACTCAAATTTTAGGGGAAAAAGAGGCAGGTGTACAAACAAGAATAACTATTACAGAAACCTCAAGCTATCTAGCATTACTATCCTCCACCGAACCTCAAAATGTAAATGAAGCATGCAAAGATGAATGTTGGGTCAAGGCCATGAATGAAGAACTTGAGCAAATTGAAAAGAATAATACTTGGGAATTAGTTCCTAGACCTCATGATAAAAATATTATAGGAACTAAATGGATATTCAAAAACAAGCTGAATGAAAATGGAGAAGTCATTAGAAACAAGGCCAGACTTTTTTGTAAAGGGTATGCTCAACAAGAAGGTATAGATTTTGAAGAAACTTTTGCACCTGTTGCTAGACTTGAAGCCATAAGGATGTTTCTTGCTCTTTCTAGCTTTCATAAATTCAAAGTATACCAAATGGATGTAAAATCGGCTTTCCTTAATGGAGATTTAGAAGAAGAAGTTTATAGTGAACAGCCAGAAGGATTCATTCTTGGAAATGATGCAAAACTTGTATGCAGACTCAAAAAGGCTCTCTATGGTCTAAAATAGGCTCCAAGGGCCTGGTATTACCGTCTTGACAAATATCTACACCAACAAGGTTTTTCAAAAGGTTCAACAGATAGCAATCTATATACAAAGATTGACACTGATAAATTGTTAATTATTGTTGTTTATGTTGATGATATCATTTTTGGTAGCAATGAAGAATCCATGAGTCACAATTTTGCTTCAGTAATGCAGTAAGAATTTGAAATGTCCTTGCTTGGTGAACTTACCTATTTTCTTGGTCTACAAGTTCAACAAAATAAAGATGGTGTCTTTCTTTCACAAACCAAATATCTCAAACAGATCTTGAAAAGGTACGGCATGGAAGATTCTAAACGTGTATGTACCCCAATGGTAACAGGATGTAGTCTCAGCTCAAATGATGATTCAGTAGCAGTACATAAACCAACTTACTATCCATGATTGGCAGTCTGCTTTATCTAACAGGTACCTGACCTGACATCATGCATGTAGTAGGAATAGTTGGAATATTCCAAGCAAATCCAAAGGAATCACACCTTCAGGCAATCAAAAAAAATTTCAAATATCTTCAAGGAACAAAGAACTTTGGTTTATGGTATCCTAGAGATACAGATCTCACTCTTCATGCATATACAGATGCAGATTGGGCAGGAAGTGTCGATGATAGAAAAAGCACTAGTGGTGGTGCACTCTATATGGGTTCCAGGTTAGTGTCTTGGTTTAGCAAGAAACAAAGTTCAATTGCGCTATCTACAGTTGAAGTAGAATATGTGGTTGCTGCATCTTGCTACACACAACTACTTTGGATGATGCAAACCTTGCAAGACACTCAGATCACATGTACTCCACCCATCTCCATTCTATGTGATAATACAAGTGCCATCAGTATTTCAAAGAATCCAGTCATACACTCCAAGACCAAGCACATACCCATCAAATATCATTTTCTACGTGAACAAGTGCTTGAACAAAAGGCCAAATTGGAGTATGTTCCCTCCAAAGAACATGTTGCTAATATATTCACTAAACCACTGCCCAAAGAGGCATTTGAATATCTCAGACAAAAGCTAGGAGTAGTTGTTGCATCATCCTACTGTTAAATCCAACTTTTTCAGAGAAAGGCTATTATACACGTGTTTCATGAAGTATAGTCGCATACACACGCAGGTTTCTATGGATAAAGGAGCGTTTATGTGTTTCAGACAAGAAAAACAGTGGGGCAAGATTTGATATGGGTTCTCTGACTGATATTGATGATTAATGTCTATATGCTCTATTCATTAATTTTATCTGATTGACAAATATGCCTTGGTCATTGACCTGTTAACAATGCACAGGTAGCACAGGTTCAGGGGGAGCGTTAGCCTTCACGTACATTCAAAATTGTTGGCATTATGGTTGCTGAGTCCAGTTATGGCTTCAGATATTTATACCATTTGTTACTCAAGTCATGTAAAAGTATAGGAAGTGATATGTCTTCTCATACATTTGAATGAGTCCTCTTGGACAAATGATGTAATTTGTATCCCAACTTTACATGGGCTGGATGATGTAATATTTCTTCTTTCTATCATGTATAAAGAATTGGTATATCCCCACTTGGTTGGGTGGATGAGTCAAATTTGGTATATCCCCACTTGGTTGGGAGATGGATGTATGTATGAGTCATTGGTGATAGGAAGGTCATCCTCACATAGTTGAGTTATAGAGTCATGTTATTCTTTTAGAAAATATTTTTTTTTGCAGACTCTTCTTAGGAAGAGCATGGACGGTTTCAGTGCATCTCAACATGTACAAAAAAAGGGAAGTTCAATCAGAGGATTCAACATGTGCTTAGGGGGAACATGACCAGCATAATGTATGTCAAAGGGAGAAATTATCTTGGTCCACCCTTTGCCCTTGATGTCAAAGAGGGAGAGTAACTTGGTGTTGTTGGTGCCATCAAGTCCAAAGGGGGAGATTGTTGGCATTATGATACAGGTGTTGTCCTTGATGGAAACTCACTCAGATGAAAGATCACGTTGCAGCATGTCAACAACAAAGAATTACAGATCAGACTACAAAGAATGAAGAAAGAGAGGTATACGCAGGTTCACCTTGACCAAGCTGTGTATACACACAGGTTCACTGAATGTAAGTAGCGTATATGTACACACGCACTTTCACAGAAGGAAAAGCGCATATATGTTGGAAAACTAATCTTTTGGTCCAAGGTATTTTGATCCATGGTATTGGTCCAAGGTATTTGGTCCGAGGTATTGACCCTAGTTATTTGGTCCAAGGTATTGGTCCTAAGTGGTTTTGATCCATGGTATTGAGAAAGGCCTAAAACTATATAATGAGGAGAAGATCATTAGACCAATTTGAGCAAGTATGGAATATCTAATGAAGTGTGAGATCTAATATGCAGGTTATGGCTTATGGTGCTTTGCTTGATCTGAACCAAGGATGAACCTTAGCGGTTGATGAGGAATAAGATCTAATGATGGATCGGGATCTTAAGACTTGAACTAAATTATCATTATATGGTTTGATCATGTATAATCTAGATCTGAATACCGACGCATGTGTTATTCTGTAAATGTTATGATCTGGGTATAACTGAAGTCTGGAATAGCTGCAAAATTGTGAATAAATATTTACAGATGTGTACGCTAGTTGGCTTTGATAAAAGTGCGTATACACGCAAGTTTGACACATGGAAGTAGCGTATACCTTATGAAGTATGTTTCAATTGTTTTTGTTTGTTGTTGCAAAGTTTTGGGTTTTGCTTTGGGTTCTAGTGACAGTGTTCTCAATGATCAGATTTAGGATATGATGATTGAGTTTCAGTGATTGGTTGATGCAGATGTACTTGATATGATGTTGTTGATGGGTCCAGTATGAAAATTGAATGAAACGTGGCCTTCAGATTATGGTGTTGTGTTCCAGGAGTATCCAGTCTGAAAATTCATGAACTGTGGTCCCTGGTAGAAGAGTGAAGTTTTCTGTAGGCTGACGCCTACGTACTAGTAAACATATTGGCTAGTACAAGAGCTAGGGGGTTGTAGCTCCCTTCCAGTAGTAGCTGGAGAATGAGAGAAGGTTGTAGCCTTCTGTAGGTGGATGCCTATGTACTGGTATGAGTCTGCACCAATACAAGATTGTAAACAGATTTTCTTATTATTCAAAAAAGACAGAGATGACGGCAGCAGGTGGTTTTTACCCACATTGGGTTTCCACCTTATATCTTGGTGTTCATGTGTGTTTCTTATGTGTGATGCTTTATTCTACTTTTACTGCACTATCTAATAAATCTCTGACATACTGGTTAAAGTTCAATACATGATAAACTGTCTAAATCAAAATTTCTCTGCATATATGCTGGTTGCGTTAAGTACAGTCGCGTGTACACGCTAGTTCTCTTAGCTTAAGTAGCGTATATAAATCTGTTTGGGAAATTAAATTATTGATCTGATAATACTGATTCACCCACCTCTCAATATTATTTCCAACAGCATTACCTCCAGATGAAAAGCTAAAATACATAAGTTTGTTCAAAGAATTTCAAGATGTCTTTGCCTAGAGTTATGAAGACCTTAAATCTTATGATACCAGCATAATTCAACATAAGATACCCATCAAAGAAGATCATAAACCCTTCAAACAGAATCTTAAGAGAATTAATCTAGTTCTGATGCCATTAATTGAAAAAGAGGTAAAAGGGATGTATGATGCATAGATCATAGCACCCATTAGATATTCGGATTGGGTCTCTAATTTGGTCACTACTAGGAAGAAAACAGGAGAAATCAGACTTTGTGTTGATTTCAGAAACTTGAACAAAGTGTCATTAAAATACAACTATCCTCTCCCAAAAATGGACCACATTCTTCAGAGGGTAGTAGGCTCATCCAGAATTTCATTGCTTGATGGATTTTTTGGATACAACCAAATATTAGTTCAACCAGAGGACCAAGAAAAGCCTGCATTTACCACTCCCTAGGGTACTTTCATGTACTTGAAAATTCCTTTTGGATTGATGAATGTAGGAGCAACATTCTAGAGAGCTATGGACATAGCCTTTGCCAAAGAAATCCATGACTTTCTAGTTGTTTACCAAGATGACATCATAGTCTTTTCCAAATCAGATAACGAACATCTAGATCACCTAAGAAGAGTTTTCATTAAATGCAAAAAAATTGGTATTTCCTTAAATCCCAAAAAGCCACTCTTTGTTCTAGAAGAAGGTAAACTCTTGGGACACATAATATCCAAAGATGGAATTAGAATAGATCCAGCTAGAATAGAGGCAATCCTGACCATCACTCATCCTAGAAACATCAAAAAATTACAGTCATTCTTAGGCAAAATAAATTTCCTTGGGAGATTCATCTCTAACTTAGCAGAATTAATTATTGAACTAAATAACATGTTAAAGAAATATTCAGCACTTAAGTGGACAATAGAGGCTAAATAGTCTTTTGAGGCAATCAAAGAGGCCCTTATTAAAACACCAGTCCTCATAAGTCCTGATTTCCAAAAAGATTTTATAATTTTTTCTTTTGCTTCAGAACATACTATTGCAGCAGTCTTATTGCAAAAGAATGATCAAGGTTATGAGCAACCTATTGCATTTTCCAACAAATCTTTGAGAGATGCTACACTAAAGTACAACATAATGGAAAAACAAGCACTTGCTTTAGTGAAAGCTATTAAATATTTAAAAGTGTACATCTTGTATTCACACATCATTGCTTATGTTCCAAATTCAGTAGTAAAGGACATTTTGACACAAAATGGGCCTGAAGGAAAGAGAGGCAAATGGATTGCCACTATTTTGGAATATGACATAGAAATAAAGCCTACAAAACTTATCAAAGGCCAAGGTTTAGCTAAACTCGTGGCTGAATCGAACTGTGAAGCCTTAGATATAAATTTCATTGGTGCCCTAGATGATCAAGAAGAGATGGCGACTCCACATATCAGTGAACCTTTCATTTGCAGATATTAAATTTGTTTTACTAAACTTAGAAGCTCCTCCTATGACAATACACTTGCAGCAAACTAGAGAAGAAGTCTATGTCAAATCACAAGTGATCCAGGATAAAATCAAAAAGATTTTTGACAAAAAGACCAAAGCTGATGATTTTTACATAGGTGATAAAGTTCTCAAATGGGATTCTAAAAGAGAAGAGAAGGATAAACATGGAAATTTTGATTTCTTATGGCAAGGCACCTACATCATTTATGGTTACAGAGGTAACAATGCATTTTTCTTGAGAAAGATAGATGGAACAGATCTACCAGGAGGACCAATCAATGGTAGAATGTTGAAACACTACTTATCCATAGAATAACAGTAGTTCATTTTACTTTGCTCGTTGTATATAACATTGCAGAGTTTAGATTGGATTGGATGGTAATATTTTGAGGTTGAAGCCCAGAGAGAAGGCCCTGGGCTTTGAAAGGTCCACCATCATAAGTATGAATAAAGCGGATTATAGAGGAGCAGTCACAAGGCAAATAAAGTCAGAATTTCAAAGGCTCCTGATCTTAAAGTTCTTGACATTTCACTAGGAAATGCCATCCGCATGTGGAGCCACTGTTAGGGTCCTATAATAATAGGATTCATAATTTTGAATTGGCTATGGTTAGTCTCGTAATATTGTACATACTTTTGCTTGCTGCAAAATGTTTTACATATTAAAAATTAAAAAATTTAAAAAGGGTATGTCCCAAAAGAATAATCAAAGGACAAAAAGAAAGAAAAAATATCAAAAAAGTGAAAAATATGAACCCCAAAAAGAAATAAAAATAGATCATGAAAGTGTGCAAATTCAATTCCACTCCTTTTGATTTACTTTGTAAAATAAGATTGCATGCAGCTTGTTAAAAATGCCACAATCCATGATGGTCAAATAGTTTAATCTTGACCCATTCATGCTTTAAATTCATGTTGATAGATAGAGAATAAAAATCTAGCCAAATTGTTCAACCTTGGCAGATCAGTAGTTAGGTAGAGAATAATAATGAGCTCATCAGTTTAATCTGTGCCATTGGAAGTTGTGAGGTTAGAATTAGATAGTTTGCTTGTCAAACTATAAGGAAATAAAGGGTCAACAAGTTCAAATGCACCCAATAAATGAAGAAAAAATGTTACAGTAAATAAAGGGTAGGTAGAAGAAGTTTTTCAAAGTGCACAAAATTGCTAAGTCAAAAGTACATTTTTCATGCTTAATCCTATGTTCCATGTGCAGGAGGAGTTTTGAGAAAGAAAGGATATTCACCAAGCTTGTTTACTAATTTCCCCTCTTTTCACTACACCCCCACATACTTATTTTCTAATTTCCCCATTATCCCTTCATTACTTATAAATACCCTTTTCCCTTCATTTTGGCCTTTACCCCTTGGTTTCACACAATCCCCTAGAAATTACCCTTCAAAAATCATCCCCCTCCCCAAAAACCCCTTTCCCTAGGGTGAAACCCATTCCCCATTACAAATATCACATTCCCCCATTATTAATTTCCTTTTCCCCCTAAAAACCCACAAAAACCCTTTATCCTAAGTTTTTCCTAAAGTCCCACATTATGTAATTAACATCCCCATTTCATATTTCCCTAATACCCTTTTTTGACCCACCAACCCTTGGTGCAGTTAAAAAACCCCCGCCACATAACCCATGGCCCCACCTTTATTAACCATTTGATTATATTGAAAACCCCAACATTATTGGTTAATTAATTACAATTCTTTGTAATTAAACCCCGGGCCCCGCAAAACACTTTCCTGACTCCATCCGTGAAACTCAACTGCGCTATATCCCTCTAATCTCCTACCCTAAGATCCAATGGTGTACATCCATATCGCGTAGATTCATCGTCCAACCGTTAATATCCCGAGAGCACACAAGATTTGCGGTTTTGGCTTAGCATTATTCAGCTACGTGGTAGCCCTAGGTTACATCGTGTGCTCGCGAAAAATACTTCCCACCATTCGAAAGCGGTGCGATGGCGCACAAAACCACCTGACACCTAAACTGAAAATTGCCCACTGTTCATTTAATAATTTTTGCACCAAAATGTGACCGTTATCGGTTAAAAGGCCGAAAAAGCCCCAATTCACTCTTTTTGTTCGTTTTCACTGTAAACCTCTGCTGAGCATTTGCGACACCCTAAACCTCTGAACGACTAATTCATCCACTTTTACCACCCGAAGACACTGCGGACACCAAATTGAAGCAGCATATAACCAGTTCAAGCCTCAGCCCTCTGCAGCTACCACAGAACCCAGTTTGCACGCCAAATCGCCAATTTCCAAGATTTCTTTGAAAAAAACTAGAATTGCCCTTGAATTTGAAAAAAATGCATAGTTATAATTGAATGGTTAATTACTTAGATTAATTAAGAAACCATCCTAAATTGAAGAGAAACCTACTGTACATCCCAAACCCTACTTCACAGACTATAGTTACCCTCCCACTGTTCCATAGCTTCTAAACCTCACTCCTAAAACCACTAAAAGCCTAATTCAATTTAGTAAACCCAATTATGGATTCCCAAACCTCTCTAGACGTAAGACCTCTGTAAATCCCTCACCTGGATATTGACCACCTTGCATTAGTGGACAGAGACTTCCAAATTAAGGACACTGCTTCCCTTTCCTATCTACTAAAACTCCACTGCTGGAGTAAAGACAAGTTTTTAAACCAGAATGATGGAATTCACCTTTGGGAGTCCAATTTTCCCAAGTACTTGTTCCTAGAAGTACACCCATTCCCAGAAATCATCCACTTCTGCCAAGCTTGCTACATTCCCAGTCAAAGAGCCATTGTCACCCCTGACCAGCAAGTTTTATTCACCATCATTGCAGAATCCATTAATCAAATGTTGCAAGTCCAACCAAGCCCAAATGAGACCCCACTTTCTATTGAAGGCTTTCTTGACCTCTATACCAAGTTAGACCTTCCCAGGATAGCCCAAATTTTTCAAACTTTCATCATAGAGGAGTGTCATACTCCAACAGATAGTCCTCCATATGCTGCCACCATTTTTTCTGAGAGAGGCAGACAAATCATAACCATGCTCTCTTGCATTCTAGGATACACCACAGATGAACATGTGGATGAGGTTGTCCTTGCTTTCCTTTCTATCTTTTTCCCAGGAAATCCTCCTGCTTTAATGTATAACTATGCTCAGTTCATAGCAAATAGAATGCATGAACAATTCATTAGACTACCAAATGAGAGAGTTTTCAAGTATTCTTCAGTTTTATTTCATATTTTCTTGTACTACCTGTCAGACAAATTCCCTGTCAACATTCAGAAGTTAGACACCAAAGGCAATCCAAGTTCAGTCATCTACTGGACACCATTGATCCAAAAATACTCCACTATATTTACTTACAAACACTTCATTGATTCATTTGTTCATCCTTTTATAAACATGCTAACGAGTAGCTATCAGCCCGGGATCAGTCAAGAAATTAAAAGGGTTTTGCAGTTGGCAAAGAACAGAAAAGTGGGAGACTAGTATCTATACCAGGACCACACAGAGATCAGGATATATGGATGCCAACTAGCTCCTTATAAATTTTCCAAATACCTCCCTATGAGGATATTTGCATTAGAGTACTTTAGACAGTTTATAAACTCTGATGAGGTTAATTTCCTGGCAGCCAAGAAGAAGACTCAATTTAAAGTGAAAAAATAATTGGGCCCCTTTAATTGTAATAATGGGGAAGCTGGACCAGAGGTCGATAAGATTCTACAGCAGATGAAATTCAAGAATAGTTTTATGTGGCAATATGACCCTCATGGATTCATAAATAAACTAAGGCTCAAAGTCAAATTGGGCCCTTTCATACATCATCCTAGGCCAGACATTAGAGATTTGCCAACCACTCTAAATGGTTGGAAAACACTTTGATAGACATGGACACTACTGTAGTTGATGTGGAGAATACATTAATTGATGTGGAAAAGAATATTGATACTAGTTCCTTTCTGCAGGTTCCATCCCTAGAAGAACCAATGAATATTCCTCCTCTTTTACAAACTCCAGCAAATGAAGATAGAAATGCAAAGAGAAACAGGGAAGAAGGTTCTAGTTCAGCCATGGAAACCATAGATGAACAATTTGAGATCAGTTACAGGAAGAGGCCCAAGCTTAATCCTGTAACTGAACAAGAAGACATCATTGGAACAATGGAAATCACTGACACTGATACAATAGTGGAAAGGAGCAAAGGCCCAACAGCTTCAGGAGAAACACACCAGCCCTCTACATCAAGCACTCAACTTATTGAGAAATAGCTCAGCATTGAAGTCTCTTCATCCACTAGGCCAATGGATAAGGAGAAAGATATTAAAGAAAGGTATAAGGAAATTAAGTTGAGGAATGAGACATTGAAGGCTGAGACTTATGCCCAATACTTCAAGCAGACCCTTGCAAATCAAAACAGATTAATGTCAACCTTTGACATCAAATCAAGGAATATGCAAGTGACATTCATGCAACCTACAGTCCAGTGGCCAAGATCATCAGCAGACTATAGAAAAATAGATTTTGAGGTTTTGGCCAGGGATGTTCGCCCCATTAACCAAACTGAGTTCCACAAGTAGGAAGGTGAGTTGATCTATTCTACCATGACAAGTAAAGCTATGACTGCACACAAACTTCAAAGTTCATTAGATAATATCATTGCATAGTACAAGCTGGAAAAGGCCTCCTGATAGACCAAGGACAACAGAATCAAGTCACTGGAATACTTTGTAATTGAAATTGGGTATAATCCCAGTGATGTCAAAGCTACAGAGAAGCTGATAAAGAAAAAGAATGAGGATATTGTTGCTTTGAAGAAGCAATTAACTGCCTAATTCAGAGCATCCACAGACAAAAGAGGTCCTTGAAAGCCAAACCCAGCAAGAGGAGATGATGGACCCTATTCTCCAATTGAATGATCAGTTGAAAGAGATGGAGAAGGAGTTGGAAAGCTTGATACAGTTAAAATAGGCCAGCCTTGAGACTTCGACTGCCACTACCATTCCAACAGTCACTACAGTAGTACCATCCACCTTGGCAGCTTCATTGGCTCCTATAGCTCCACTGGCTACAGCACTACCAGCTACCACAGCATCTACATCAACAATAGGTTTGACATCAATAGAAAACCAACAAAGTGATGAGGCAAGAAAATTAGTCAAAGCAATGGAGGATATGTCCATTCAGACCACAAAGATAAACAAGCTTAAAGAAAAGATAACAAGTTTAGAGAACGACAATTAGTCAGCACAGATTATGCACAAGGAGGAAGTTCAAAAGTCAACCAGGTTGACTGAAAAAATGAAGATCTTAGAGAAAGAACTAACATTGAAGGAGCCACTTGGCCAAGCTAAAGAACAGTTGTGGGCCAATATCATTGACTCTGTCAATGATATTTGGCCATCCATTTAAGTCATCTTTGAACAAAGTGACTTAATCAAAGAGGCTACATATGCAATACAAAGAGTTAAGGTAGAACTGGGAGACATGCCAGAAGAAGCCACTACAATAATCCATTTCCTTAACTCTAAAAACAAATATGAGTTGCAGGAGTTGGACATACTTGACAAGACTAGCACCATACTAGAAGTAAAAAAGGTGCTCACCAAGAGGAATTTGATGATGAACCTTGAAGACAAATTCCAAACCATGCAGCTGGCTATAGACAAGTTCATGGTAAATTTTGATGTTTTGAGGCAAAAAGGTGTACCAAATCCCTTTGTGATAAATGACAAATTGATGCCACAGGAAGACTACAACAGAAGGATAAGAGAGGTGGCAAGGGATCAAGCAAGTAATTCTTCCATGAAGGGATGCCTACTGGAAAGGTTCTATATCAGAAATTTGAGAACATGTTTTACCTCCAGCATGAGGTAAAACACCTTTTTGTAAATAAACCACTTTTTCTAAGTACACAAAAGTAGATGAAATTTACAGGAGGATGGTAAATATTCAATTACCAGATGCAAACACATGGGAAAAGTTAAATGACCTACTGTAACAATGCACAGTAGAAGTGAAAACAGCATAGTGAAAGAAAATTGATAGATCAGCTAGATGAAAGAGTATCAGGTGAAAGTGTATCAATTGAGAAAGGGAAAAGTAAAAAGAACAGTCAGCGTGAAGACCAACATCAAGGCAGAGAATAAACAGCAAAAGGTCATAGCATAAAGATAGCACAACCAAATAAACAGGGACAACATATAGCAATTGAACATCTATCCTTATCTTCTTGCATGAAGATATTTCTTTCTCCTAGATTAATTCCCAAGGTAGTTTGGGATATTTTGTAAACTATTTTTGTATAAATACTTCATAATTCGAAGAATTGGGGGTGGATTTCTAAACATTTCTATAGTTGTATTGATCTGAAACCTGAGGGTTATTGTACCAATTTTTCAAGTCAGCAGACTGGCCTGAGTAATAGAGAGATTTCATTATAGGATTCATATGTTGAGCTATTACAGTGAAGTATTTTCTTTTGTCAAATTTTTATTCTCTTATGTATTTCACAAACTTACATCTTATCTAAAGTGAATGAATTAACTGGAAATTTATTTCAAAATTTGTTTAGGTACACTCTATCTTGAACAGTTAATCATTTCTATGTTTTCTTCTGATATTCGAATTTGAGAATCCTTAATTGCTCTCCCATCCCAGTTGACCTCTTTCACTTCTTTCATTATCCTGTCTAAGAAACCCTTAATTGCTCCTTGGATCTGATTGAAAACCATTTCACCATCTAGCCTTAAGATCTAAAATAACTCAGCTACCTTACCCTGTAGAAACTATTTTTAGAACTTGATCCAGTCCGGTTTGTTTGACACTTGACCCCATAACCCGATGGTAAAATACATCCCTCTATCCATCTAAGTCAGTAATTCCACCACCAAATCCAAATCAAAACCCAAGTACAATCATAACTAGGCTAAAATCAATTAACTAAACAAAGTTAAATCATAAAGAGAGAGCCCTCTCTGAGCATTAGGAAGGCTAGATCCTAATCTCCAAAGTAGGTTTGTGGTTACCTCTATCATTTCTTTCACAACAACTCAAGAGAAATTTTGGAGTGATAACACAACCAATAATGAAATCTGACACAGAGGTGAGGAAACCACCAATAGGGTCAAATGGAAACCAATGTATTGCATGAATCCCAATGTTTGATAATGTAAGTTAACGTCGAACACAAGGGATACCACTCAGTCAAAGACCCATGATACTGATTGATGTTGAGAACAAGGTCACCTATCAATGATGTAAATAGGGCTAGGGTGTGATTCTAGGTCTACTCTTGGAGCAATTTTTCAGAGTCAATAAGAGAAGACCTGCCAACAAGAAGTCAATGGGGAACTTCTTAACTGACATGAGTAAAGGACCAAGTAAATAATGCGATACAGAAAATCACTTAATAGATTGAATATGGCTAACAAAAATGAGTCAAGAAATATCGCAGAATGGTCGACAACAAGTTGACTTCCCTCAAACAAAAGCATGACTTTATGTGACTTTATGGAAGCATAAAATAAATTTGTATAATTTTTTGATGTAGGAGGCATCAACAAACTCTCCATATGATTGGAAGAGTTAACCAACCGATGGAGGACTAACTCAAGAATAATTTTTTGTGTTGGCTTATTGGGGCCTGACCCAGGTTCGGAGTTGAGTTAGCCAAACAAATCTTGGTACTACTAACCCTTTCGGCAATAGTCCACAGAGTGCAAACTGAGGTCTCACCCAAAGTAGTATGGGAGGGTGCTAGAACTAGGTTTCCGCACCCTAGAGATGTCTGATGAGTTCAAGTGGTCCGCAGTTCAACCCTGTGTGCAAGTCGTTTCACACACTTTCCCGTACCTCGCAGACTGAGATACTGCCTTCACACAGCCCTACTCAAGGGCTAAACACTGCGCTTCTCCATTATTACCCAAGACTTTACTAATATTCCAATGTTAATTGATTATCTTAGCCTACTTGCATGCTTTAAGTTATACTTAACAATATAAACCATTCATACAAGTGCGCACAGTAAATAAACAGTATATTTGCAAATTATATCAAACATGCATTAACCCAAGAAAAGATACACAAAATTATGATAAAACTTCTCTTTATTAATTCCTTCCTCAATTACAAACTCGACTCTACCCTGCGCACTCAGCTGTAGTGGTCCGCACACTCAGCTACGGACTACTAGGCCTCTATGCACTCAGCTGTAGAGCCTTCTCCTACTCTACGACCCAAAGACACACTTTACACTTACGACTCGGTCACTTAGACTTGTCTTTCTTCTCCACCATTCTCTATTACACATAGAGCCTTGCTCTATTTATACAATCCCATGGTCCGTGGACCATGGGTAGGTATATCCAGCCGACATTACATACAAAACTAGGGTTGACAACCCTGTGACTCTATTATACTTTCGCGCCTGTTCCTGCAATTCGCGGAGATTTACAATAAAATTAGGTTAAAACATGGGCTTTGAGCCCCAAAACATGCCTCGGGGGGGATTCCATGCCCAACAGGCCCCCAACACAAACATAGTGACTCGCCCTTGAGTCACTCTATCGACGCGGCGATCTTAGCGCGGAGTCCCTCCAACTATTCTCGAACTGCGTGGAGGTCAACAGTGCACTGAGCTACTGCTTGTTGGATCTGCTTCATACATTGTTCCAAGACCTTTTTGTCTGGGGTGTTTCTCTGCATCAATGTGTGCATCCTCTGTATGTTCGCAAGCTTGCCTTCGATGTCTGTCGTGATGGTGAAGGCCTCGTCAATCTAAGGTTGGACACACACTTTTAGGACTGCCTCCTTATTTCATGCCACATCCACCTACTCCTTCAGCGCTTCAGATCTCCAAGATTCTATTAGTGCCTAGATTTACCTCAGGCTGAAAAGGTAGGATCCAGGGCCAACATCAAACCACGCTCAGCCTGGTAGTTAGCCCTACCAAGTCAGGAGAGGACTCTCTCCGGGTCAATCTCAGCAAATTATGATCGATGAGGGCTTGAGATGACTGAAATATCTACTGATCTTAGGCTAGGTATAAGTGCAAAAGAGTTTGATTTGATTAAATGGTGTTTTGTTGGCTCAAATGGAAAGGTAGATTTTGGGTGTGGGGATTGAGGCTTAGTCCTGCAGAGATCTCAATGGAGAAAGGTAGGCAATTGTTTTTGGCATTTAAAACTGAATGAGATGGAAGGAATAGATAGGTGAGGTGTTGAAGAGGGCAAGAGAAATCATGGATCCTCCCCAAACAGCTGAAAACATCAAGAAACTAAAGCAAACTTCCAGTAGAGCACTGCACTTTCAATGGACTCTACTTACAGTCTTGTTTGTTTAGTTCAGAAGGAACAAGATAGAGAATGGCATACATAACACATAAGAAAATTCACAATTACAAAGAAAAACACTGTACCAAGACAAATTGCCACATGAATCCCAAAGAGTGCTGCAAATACTGGTCTCAATTCCTTAGCCAAAATGAAAATATGAGTGTACAATGAAGTTCTTTTCTTTCTCAAGAGTCCAACCATGCTAATTACTAAAAAACAACATAATATATACAAACATAGCTCATCCTTTCCTCTAGGGGTCGAGTACACATGTTTAGGAGCTGTTTCAACTAATTCTAAACTAAGAACTATAAATTAGGCAACATAACAACATGCCTCTAGAAATAAGGGAACTGATTCATTCAGTTTCAAACAACCTTTAAACTGATGAATCTACCTCTACAAGTGAAAATTTAACATATTTACATCATGATCCATCAATTTTCATCAAATTACATCACAAATTTGCCATTAGGAAAGTGAAAAAGTCAAACTAGCCAAAGTTGGGCGAAAAACAGAGCAAAACTTGGTCAAACTGGCAATTTTTCCTCTATGCGCTGCACCTGATTCTCTATGCGTCGCACCTGTTTGGACCCACTTTTGGAGGCCTTCCCGATGTCCAAATTCACTCCAAGTGTTCTTTTTGGAAAGGTATACCTGTCTACTTTCCAAACCAAGTGGAATTTTTTAATTTGGCCTCCATTTTCCCCTCCAAAACTCAGTTCTCCCAACACTGCTTCCTGTGTGTCAAAATAGGGGCAGAAAGGCCATTTTTAGGGTGTTTTTGACCTTTTTGAGGGCTCAAAACCTGCCCAAATTTCTTGGCAATTTGTGAGAATGCATATTTGTTCATGAAAAATCCAAATATTTTGAGTTTTTCTCAAAATTATGCCTCCATCAAAAGCGAGCGCCGGGTGGCGCAGCGCATAGAGCAGAAATTTCCGTGTTTTAGTGCCAAAAATTCCAAAAATGCAAAAAGTGCCCCAAATTTTTTGAAATTTGGGCTGAGTCTTCTCCATCAAGAGCTATGTTATACCAAGGAAGCCTCGGCCAATATCTGAAGTCAATCATGCTCCTTTTACCTCTTTGATGCCTTCTTCAATTTTGCTTTCAAATTCTTGATTCTCGCCTTGCAAACTTTGTTCCTCGCCATGTAATGAACAACCATGTGTCTCAACAAGTTTTTCTCCTTGTTGGCCTTTTCTAGCTTCCTCTCCAAGTGGATATTGGCTCTTTCAAGCCATGACTCCCTATCGGCATTAATCTCTTGCTCAAGTGAAGTGAACTCCACCCTCCTCCTTTGGGCAGCTTGGCGATTCTCCTGAATGTTTTGCAACTCCATAATCACCTGCTAGTCCTCCAGCTACTTATTCCTTTGCTCCAGGTACTGTATTGTCCATTGGGCTCTATCCAAGTTGGTATGCAAGGCATTAATGTCCACCTGCTGCTCCTGAATGATTTCTCTAATATTTGTGCTTTGCGGGCCCATATCAGTATCATCACCCTCGATGAGAATGAAATCAGTCTCCCACTCACCTGATGGTCCTTCCTCCTCTAGTGGCCTCTTGCCTCAATCTTGAACCTACTGTGTTGATGACAGAAGCGAGGCCCATTCCACCCCGGGTGGAGATAACACTCGCTTTGCTGCTGCAAACAACCGTCTAGTGCCCTTCTGATAGGTGATAAACACTGGCACACTAGCGGTCTGTGTCTCATGGCCCTCATGCTAATAAGAAGGTCCACCTGTCTCATGCAAAGCCTCTGAAGGTCCCTGTTGAGCTCTGAAAAACTCACGAGAAATGAAGTCCTCCCAAGTGATGCCTTGTAAGCCAAGCTGATGAATGACCACAATTTTGATGAGAGCAAAATGGTAAATATTGTTGAACTGCTGCTGAGGAGTCTTGTGCTGCACTAGGGTGGTCATATTCTCTATGTTTCGGCACATGAAGTAAGGGATGTTCATCATCTGTACCTGGGTAAAATGCATCAGCAGCCTGATATGATAAGCATACAAACGAGAGAACCGGCCCTCACAGCTGAAATACTTCATGATCAGTTTCATCAAAGGAGCATATTCATCTTTGAGGTACCTAAAAGGAAACATTCTCTTGAGCTGTCTCAAAAATTCAGGCTTGATGTACGTTTCATAATGTTGCTGGTCAATTTTCTGCCTCTTGTTCCATTGCTCTCCAATGTTGGGAATACCGGTTTCTAGTGAAATGGATTCTGGTGTTAATGTGAAAGTGACACCAACTAGAGTGGCTTGATCACCATGTAAATGCAGTACAAACAAACAAGCCAACTCATGATGAAACTGAATGTTAGCAACCTTCTCACAAAATTCATAACATGACTGATGTTGGAAACAAGAGATGGCAAGAGGGCAGGCCTGTAATTCAGCAAGAGTGGTTGGTTCTTCTCTAATATGTTTTCCACCTCTATGAGGCCTCCTGGGTGCATGTCCCTCTGTAGGTGAGTCACTGTGGGTCTCCTCTTCATAATCATATGAAGGATCAGATGCCATGTCTGTTGGTGGATAAACTGTCTTGGAGTTGTAGGTGCTAATGTGTTAAATTGTCTTGAACTGTCTTTGATGATGTGTTTGACCTCTGCCACCAAGGGAAAACAATGAAATGAGGGACTGTGGAGGATAATTTAGGGAAATGGGGAATTAGGGACTGTTGGGGTAGGGTTAGTTAAGGGAACAGGGAATTAGAGTGTAGTTTGGGAGTTTTAATCTAGGGTTTGGTGCATTTGGGATTTTGGGAAAGGGAACTTGGGATAGGGGATTAGGGGATTAGTGAATTTAGGGGGTAGGAGAACTTAGGTAATAAGGAAATCAATGGAAAAATGAGGTAAGGGAGTGATGGAGGAATTTAAAGGATGGACTTGGTAGTAAAACAATCAATCAAAACCCTAGCATTGTTTGCTTTGGAAATTTTGAAGAAGTAGGGTTTGATTTCTTTAAACAATCACCATTCATCAACCACCATGAAACAAGCACCAAACTTGGATAAAAAATAGTGATGGAGGCTCTACCTACTTGTACCAAGACAAATCCACACGTTTTGGGCAATTTGGAGCAAGATTTGGCAGTTTTTGGGCTTGCTGGCTGTGTGCATCGCGCATCCAACCCAATGCGCCGTGTCCAGTGTATGCGCCGCACCCGTGTCTTTTTGCACTGAGAAATGAGGCCCAATGCGCCGCGTCGGTTATGTGCGTCGTGCCTCCTGCCCAATACGCTGTGCCCAGTGACTTGGAGTGATTTTCACCAAATTTTATTACTTGCTCACCAAAATCACTTTGCCTTGCTTCTACTTTGCAAATGAATTCTTGAAATGAAGAATGGCTTATAAACAAGGAGCTTTTAAATTTTTGGATCATAAAACTCATTTTTACAATGTTTTGAAATGAATTTATTTTTTAAACTCTATTTTTTGGACTTTTTCACTTCATTTGAGCTTTGTGATGAATTAAATGACCTGAGCTTTGCTTGTTTTGCAGTTGTTGGAGCTAATGGGGCTAAGGAAAGAAACCAGGGTTACAGATGAAGAGATTTACAATAAAGAAAACAAAATGTCATGATTTTTGTACAATAAAAGCAAAATACTCTGTTTTTTCCTCAAAATAAATTTTTGAGGAAAAACATATTTTCGAACACTTGATGATGAAATTTATTGATGCTGAACCCTCCTCATGGCCTGCTGGTTGTTATTAGACACTTTGAAACATTTTTTGACGAAACCCTAATGAAACCCTAGACCTAATTTACAATGAAACCCTAAAAGACCTTTGCAATCTTTAAGACAAAAATAAAATTGTATATGATTTGAAATGAACAAACATGAGCCAGCAGGTAGATAACATGAGGGAAACTGTAGGAATTCCACTACTGTCAGATGATCCATGTGCCTAACGGAATGCAAATGACTAGGTGGGACACCTAATATGAAATGCAACAAGAGGATTTGATCTCTAATGGAGGGATGAAGATACCGACACTAACATTGGCTCCAATGGGGATGGTAGCTCCTTGGAGGTGCCAAGAAATACAGATCTCTGGGAAAGCAGGCAGTGCCTTTGTCCATTGGGCTATGGATTCAATAGCTTCGACCAAACAAAACTGAACTCTTAACTTAAAGACTCAATTTCAGGACTGAACATGACTCAAAGTGACTCATTTTCAAGACTGAAATTGACTGAAAGACCTGACTCTAACAAACCAAACCAAAATTGAAATCAAACCTCAGCTTTATAGCCTTCACCTCAGGCCCCGAACTGAAGAATGAAAATAGTACACTCTTGCAATGGAATTTAAACAAACCGGTATATACAATGATGAATAGGACAGCAGAAAATAGTTCACACATAATACCGTTTGAGGAGCCGACCATTGACCGGCCCGCCAGGATAGTCTTCGCCATTCAGCTCTTGCAAAAGGAAAGCATTCTAGCCCCAATGTGCAGCAATCTTGTATGGTCCTTTCCAAATATTTTCAAATTTGTCGTGTTTACCTTTCTCTTCATTCCTTGCATCCCATTTTAGCACTATGTCTCCGATTTCAAACCTGTCCGCCTTTGCTTTTCGGTCATATATCCTCTTAATTCTTTCCTGCAGCTTGGAAGTGTTCTGAAATACCTCCTCTCTAGTTTGCTGCAAATGTATCATTTGATTGATCCTCCACTGCAAACTATCATCTTTGCTGGTAGCTTCTTGCAACAATTTTACCACTGGGACTACCAAAGAGGTCGAGAAGACTATGTCCACACCATACACAAGCTCGAAAGGATACATGCCGATAGATTTTTTTTGACTTACCGTGTCTGCCCAAAGTGCATTGACCAGCTTTTTGTGCCAACTCTTCTTGTTAGGTTCCAGTAGCTTTTTGATGATGTTGACAAGAGATTTGTTTGAGGATTCCGCCAATCCATTGCCTTGTGGGTAATAGGCATTTGAATGCCCCAAAGTGATTTGATACTTATGACAAAAGTCAATCATTCTTTTTTATTTAAAAGTTGTTGCATTTTCAATGATCAACTTATTTGGACATCCAAAACGAGACAAAATGTTGTTTTCAAGAAATGAGATAATTACCGAATCGGTGGCCTGCCTTGTAGGAATCGCCTCAATCCATTTGGTGAAATAATCCGTCGCTGTGAGGATCCACTTATGCTGTGCTGAAGAAGAAGGATGAATCTCACCAATAAAATCCAAACCCCACTGCTGAAATGGAGCGCTTACTTCAATGGGTTTGAGTGGTAAAGGCTGCAACTTCCTCTTACCTTGAAAAATTTGACATTCATGACAGTTGGCCACTGTTTTGTACACATCAGCAAATAGACTTGGCCAATAATACCCCGCTCTCAAGATTTTATTGGCTGTTGTTTTCCAGAAAAGATGGCCTCCGCAATCTCCCTTGTGAAAATCTTCCATAACTTGTTTTGCCTCTTCTTCTACTAAACAATTCAGCAAGACACCACCAGGATCTTTCCAATAAAGTGCACCATTCATGATACAAAATTTTGCAGCCTTCAATTTCAGTGTCCTACTTTTGTTCTTAGCCATTCCAGGAGGTGATGATAGATTTTGAAGTACATAAACAATGTCTGAATACCAAGGAGAAAGAAGGAAAATTTCTGATACCTAAGTGGGTAGATTTTCTTCATCTTCCTCAGACATAGCAGCAATTAGATTAATGTCCAAGGCGTGCAGATTTGACTTAGCCATTAGTTTAGCCAGCCCCTATCCTTTAATGAGCTTTGTCGGTTTGATTTCCACGTCATACTCCAACAAGGCAGCAATCCATTTGCCTCTCCTTCCCTCTGGATCTGTTTGCACTAGGACATCCTTAACAGCAACATTAGGGACATAAGCAAGGATGTGAGAATGAAAAATATAAACCTGAAAATATTTCAATGCTTTTACCAACGCAAGGGCCTGTTTTTCAATAATATTATACTTCAATGCCGCATCCCTTATGGTTCTGCTGAATAATGCAATTGGTTTCTCGAGCTGGTCTCTTTTCTGCATCAAGACCATTGCCATAGTATGATCTGAGGCAAAGGAAAACAAAATAAAATCCTGAGTCTAGTCCGGGCTGATCAAAACCGAAGCTGAAGAAAGAGCTAAGTTCACCAAATTAAAATACTTAACTACTTCCTCGGTCCACCTTACTGCACTATCCTTTTTCAACATGTTTGTGATTTCTCTTAAGTGTTCTGCAAGATTGGGCACAAAGCGACATAAGAAATTTATCTTACCATTGAAGTATTAGATTTCTTTCTTACTTTGTGGGAAATCAATCTTTTGAATGGCGTCCACCCGAGCTGGATCGATGTGGATGCCCTCCTTTGAGATAATATGCCTGAGAAGCTTGCCTTCATCCATGGCAAACAAGCTTTTCTTTGGATTGAGCGAGATGCCATACTTCCTACACCGCTGAAAAACAATCTTCAAATGATAGAGGTGCTCTTCATCTGTATTAGAGAAAATTGTTAAGTCATCAAGATAAACAACTAGAAAAACATCTTTTTCATTGGCAAATTCTATATCCATCGCCCGCTGAAAGGTTGCTCCAGCATTTTTCAATCCAAAAGGCATCTTTGCATAATGAAAAGTTCCCCACGGAGTGGTGAACGTTGTTTTGTCACGATCATCCTCATGGACCAAGATTTGGTTATAACCCGAATAACCATCGAGTAGTGACATCCGTGATGCTCCAACTACTCTCTGAAGTATGTGATCCATCTTGGGCAATGGATAATTGTCTTTCAAGGAAACTTTGTTCAAATTTCTAAAATCAATGCATAACCGGATCTCACCTATTTTCTTGCGGACGGGCACCAAGTTTGAAATCCAATCTGAAAATCTTATGGGGACTATGATACCAGCTTTATACAGCCTATTCACTTCCTTCTCGATTGACGGCAACAGCTTTGGATTTATTCTTCTTAGCTTTTGACGAAAAGGCTTTTGATTTGGCTTGACCGGGATCACATGCTGAATTATGCTCATGTCATATGCCTTCGAATCTGAATAATCCCAAGCGAATACATCAGTAAAAGAGGATAAAAAACTGATATACTTTTCTTTTACCCATGTAGGCAATGCCTTTGATAATTTCACCATCTTGGGGTTTTCAGTGGATCCAATGTTCACATCCTCAACTCCTTTTTCGGTTGGCAGCAAGCTCATTTTTCTAGCCACATCATTCTGATTGAAGAGCTCCTCTAAAGGTATTAGACCTTTGGGAATGATGTTGTCTTTGAGCTGCAAAACTTCCATCTGATTGACTTCTATATCCTCATTACCATCATCATACTCCACATCAATAGAAGTGTCCTTGAATTTACCTTTATTTCGCAGAAATTCATCGATCTCATCATCATCTTGGAACACTTGCCAATACCTTTGATTGTCGGGGACAGCTGGGCGATGCTTCACGTGAATCTCAAACTTGTTGTTTGAATTCATTGGAATTTTCAAATTACTTGTTGCTGTTGCAAGTGAATCTACAATGACATTCTAAGCACGGGGCACACAAGTTATAGTATAATCAGAAAATACTTTCAAGATATCCAACACCGCATTGCGGTAGGCCCGCATTCGAGGATGCTTAGCTTGGTATTCACCTTTCACCTACTTGATAACTAACTCGGAGTCGCCATACACTGAAATCCTTTTAGCATTCAATTTTCTAAGAACTTTCAAACCAGCAATCAAAGCTTCATATTCAGCCTCATTGTTTGAACAGTCAAAAGCTAGTTTGTAAGAGCAGACCCTTACATTGATTGGCACTTTGTTTGGGGCCAAAACAGGGCTACGTATCCAAATACCAATTCCAGCACCTTCCCTTCCTACCACGCCATCAAATTCCATGCTCCATAGGCTTGTTTCATCCTCTTCCAAATGCTGAAATTCCTTTCCTTTTCCTTGTTGTCCATCAATATGTTGCTGCTGTCGGACGGCTGATTGCTCAGCGGTACCATCAAGTCTTTGTCATTCTTGTTTTAAGACTTCTCTGAAATTTTCAGTAATCTCGGGAATGTCTTCTACTTCAAATATTTATCTATTTACATCATTAAAACTATCTGAATACAAAACAAATGATTCTTGATCAGTATGTACATAGTTGATTGGATGATTTACGGTTTCTCCTTGCTAGTGATCATGTACTTCATTCTATTCCCGATATAGTTTCCTCATCTGACCGAACACGGGAATGGTAGCATAGGAGAAATCAAGTTGCATTGTCCCTTTAATCTTTGCTCCCCAAGATCTGGAAAGAAGCAGTCCAAATCAAGGAGGTATATCCGCCACCACCACATCCATCAAAACATTTTTAGCTGGAATCTGATCTGAACTAACCACCAAATCCTTGATAATACCAATGCACCTTACTCTACCGGAATCGAAGGAGTAAAGTTCATGATATTTTCTGGTGATATCCAATCCCAATTTCTCCATGATGGCTTTCGGCATGAGATTATGAGAGGCTCCAGAATCAAACATAGCATTATGTAATACAAAGTCATGCACCCTGAGACTGATATAGAAAGGAGCAACATCACTATCTTGGGACTGACCTTCCAATGCTGGCCCAAAGATCATCTCGGGACTGTCATCCTCCACGTTTACCATGTCGGATGATGGATCTAAACTCAAAATTTTAGACACCTGACTTTTATAATTGTTGTTCTTCATCAACTCAGTCAAAGGTATGGATATTTTCAACTTAGCAATTTCATTTTCTAAGTTAAAAACTGAAACTTTTTCTACCTATTTCCCTGGAACATCCTTCTTTTCCGTTTTCTCCTTTGTCACATTTGACTGATTTGGTCTTTCACTTGCTGATGTCGTTTTTCTAGTGTTAGGATCAGTTGTCTCTTTTCCCTTTTTCTGCACATTAGGAGGATCATTCTTTGACGCTGCTACATCCTTCCTTTTCTGAATTGGATTCACGGGCACATCTCTATTTCGAAGTGAATATTGCCGCTGCTGAGCTGACAAAGCATTCATGTATCCTCTTTGGTATTCATCGGACTCTTCCTCAAGAACTGTCTCATTTGCCAAAATGAAATTTTCATCCCTTTGTTCAGCTGAATTCTCAGAGTACTCCTCATCTTCAGTGATGAAAATTGGCATGTCATCGAGCGTAAAGAAATGATTTTCTTCTCCAATCACATTCTCCTCCTCTTTTGATTCCGAACCATTTACAAAATTTTGTTGTAGAGGTGTCTGACTTGCTGCTGCACTACTTGGTCTTGGGCTCGTTGCTCTCTTTGTTTGATCCTATATTGGGGCTGCTGCTGGCCATGGAAGTTAGGATTTCTGACTTGTGGTTCAGACTTGTCAAGTTTCATTCTATCAAGCATCTGTTCCACCTTTCGAAGCACTTGATCTGACGAGGAAGACTCTTCTTTTATTGTGACTTTCTTTTCAGCTCTTGCTCTAGCTCTTTTGGCCAGCAGATTTGCTTCAACGCTGACCGCAATCTTCTGCATGTCTTCCAAAGTAGCTGGATCTCTCTCTCTTAATTGATAAGCCATATCAGTATCAAAACCATCCAGAAACTTAATCAAGGCTAGCCCCATGGGTGGCTTTATATGATCAGGGATTGCATTGTAAACTAAATTGAATCTAATACAGTAATCTTGAACAGACTCACCAACATTCTGCTTGATGTGCTCATATTCGGAAAGGATCTGAAGGGGATTTTTCTTCACTTCCCAGTGGTCTAAGAATTGTCTCTGTAGATTGGCCAATGTAGTGATGCTTGCAACCGGCAAGGCCCTGAACCATTTCCTTACTTCACCACCAAATTTTTGTACAAAGAGTCTCATGGTTACATTTTCTGCATCAATCTCATGGAGATCGAAGAAATTCGTCATTCTGTCCACATGTTGCTGAGCTGTAACACTATGAGGAGTGCCATCAAACAAAGGAATTTTGATTTGATAATCGGCGGGCATATCATCCAAATTTTGAGGCAGTACCAGAGGTGCAAAACGAGCAGCCATTGCTCTTGGTGGATTTGTAATTGGTCTTGGGGATGTTGGGGGAGTGGGTGGAGCTGATGTATGGGGGGTATGAGGAGGTGTATGTGGAGGCGAAGAAATCTTGGATGTTTTAGGAGTAGAAGGAGTAGATGGAGGCGACAGTACTATAGATTTTTTATTAGAAACAATAGGCTGCACAAGATTAGTAGGAATGAAAGTAGGTTCGGTAGGAATTCTTGAGCTAGATGCAATTGCAGATGACCCAAGGGTTGCAGAAGCAGTCTCTAAGAAATCAGCAATATTAGAAGCCACAATTGAAGTCTGGAGCTGATTCAAGATATAATCATCAATAGATTTATTGGCCCTTTCAGTTTCAAGATTTCTAACAAACTCAGGATTTAAGGCAGTTGAAGCAACAGCGCTTTCAGATTTGGTTTCAAACAAAGACAACTCAAACTGCTCATCAAACTCAAGATCCTCGAGATACTCAAAACCAACAGGACACGATTGAGCTTTGAACACGGGAATGATAGAACTTCCTTGGCGAAGGATTCTTGGAATAAGATTGGGATTTTCGTAGACAGGAGGAGGATCAGGATCCGGATTTGCTCTGGTATGTCTTCTGGAAGCCAGTGTGCTATTATTTCCAAGAAATCAAATGGACATTAACAACTTGTTCAGCCTATCAAATCCTAAACTTATCATCCAAAAGCTTAGAATTATCAGTTGTACTAGTGTGATTTTCAAGTTAGATACTCCTTTTATAAGACTAGACCAGAGATTGACTGAAGTAGCGTTTATCTACTTGCGCTAATGCAAAGCAAAAGCGTTTTGAAGGCTACCTGGCTAATCTTTAGGCTGCTTCTATAGTTTATAAAATGAAGAACACTAACAAACAAACAATTTATTCCCCAGTATGGTCACCACTATGTTAGTGCCTAGATTTACCTCAGGCTGAAAAGGTAGGATCCATAGCCAACATCAAACCACGCTCAGCCTGGTAGCTAGCCCTACCAGGTCAGGAGAGGGCTCTCTCTGGGTCAATCTCAGCAAATTATGATCAATGAGGGCTTGAGATGACTGAAATATCTACTGATCTTAGGCTAGGTATAAGTGAAAGAGAGTTTGATTTGATAAAATGGTGTTTTGTTGGCTCAGATGGAAAGGTAGATTTTAGGTGCGGGGATTGAGGCTCAATCTTGCAGAGATATCAATGGGGCAAGGTAGGAAATTATTTTTGGCACTTAAAATTGAATGAGATGGAAGGAATAGATAGGTGAGGTGTTGAAGAGGGCAAGAGCAATCATGGATCCTCCCCAAACAGCTGAAAACATCAAGAAACTAAAGCAAACTTCAAGTAGAGCACTGCACTTTCTATGGATTCTACTTACACTCTTGTTTGTTTAGTTCAGAAGGAACAAGATAGAGAATGCAATACACAACACATAAGAAAATTCACAATTACAAAGAAAAAAATTGTACCAAGATAAATTTCCACATGAATCCCAAAGAGTGCTACAAATCCTGGTCTTAATTCCTTAGCCAAAATGAAAATATGAGTGTACAATGAAGTTCTTCTCTTTCTCAAGAGTCCAACCATGCTAATGACTGAAAAACAACATAATATAGACAAACATAGCTCATCCTTTCCTCTAGGGGCTGAGCACACATGTTTAGGAGCTGTTTCAACTAATTCTAAACTGAGAACTAGAAATTAGGCAACATAACAGCATGCCTCTAGAAACAAGGGAACTGATTCATTCAGTTTCAAACAACCTTTAAACTGATGAATCTACCTCTAAAAGTGAAAATTCAACATATTTACATCATTATCCATCAATTTTCATCAAATTACATCACAAATTTTCCATTAGGAAAGTGAAAAAGTCAAAATAGCCAAAGCTGGGCAAAAAACAGAGCAAAACTTGATCAAACTGGAAATTTTTCCTCTATGCGTCGCGCCTGATTCTCTATGCGTCGCGCTTGTTTGGACCCACTTTTGGAGGCATTCCCGATGTCAAAATTCACTCCAAGTGTGCTTTTGGAAAGGTCTGTATGTATGCTTTCCAACTCAAGTGGAAGTTTTCAATTTGGCCTCCATTTACCCCTCCAAAACTCAGTTCTCCCAACACTGCTTCCTGTGTGTCAAAATAGGGGCAGAAAGGCCATTTTTAGGGTGTTTTTGACCTTTTTGAGGGCTCAAAACTGCCCAAATTTCTTGGCAATTTCTGAGCATGCATATTTTTTCATGAAAAATCCAAATATGTTGAGTTTTTCTCAAAATTATGCCTCCATCAAAAGCGAGCGTCGGGTGGCGCGGCGCATAGAGCATAAATTTTTGTGTTTTAGTGCCAAAAATTCCAAAAATGCAAAAGGTGCCCCAAATTTTTTGAAATTTGGGTTGAGTCTCCTCCATCAAAATCTATGTTGGGCTAAGGAAGCCTCGGCCAATATTTGAAGTCGATCATGCTCCTTTTGCCTCTTTGATGCCTTCTTCAATTTTGCTTTCAAATTCTTGATTCTCGCCTTGCAAACTTTGTTCCTTGCCATGTAATGAATAGCCATGTGTCTCAACAAGTTTTTCTCCTTGTTGGCCTTTTCTAGCTTCCTCTCCAAGTGGATATTGGCTCTTTCAAGCCATGACTCCCTATCGGCATTAATCTCCTGCTCAAGTGAAGTGAACTCCACCCTCCTCCTTTGGGCAGCTTGGCGATTCTTCCGAATGTTTTGCAACTCCATAACCACCTGCTGGTCCTCCAGCTACTTATTCCTTTGCTCCAGGTATTGTATTTTCCATTGGGCTCTATCCAAGTTGGTATGCAAGGCATTAATGTCCACCTGCTACTCCTGAATGATTTCTCTAAGATTTGTGCTTTGCGGGCCCATATCAGTATCATCACCCTCGATGAGAATGAAATCAGTCTCCCGCTCACCTGATGGTCCTTCCTCCTGTAGTGGCCTCTTGCCTCGGTCTTGAACCTACTGTGCTGATGACAGAAGTGAGGCCCCTTCCACCCCGGGTGGAGATAACACTCGCTTTGCTGCTGCAAACAACCGTCTAGTGCCCTTCTGATAGGTGATGAACACCGGCACACTAGCGGTCTGTGTCTCATGGCCCTCATGCTGATAAGAAGGTCCACCTGTCTCATGCAAAGCCTCTGAAGGTCCCTGTTGAGCTCTGAAAAACTCACGAGAGATGAAGTCCTCCCAAGTGATGCCCTGTAAGCCAAGCTAATGAATGACCACAATTTTGATGAGAGCAAAATGGTAAATATTGTTGAACTGCTGCTGAGGAGTCTTGTGTTGCACTAGAGTGGTCATCTTCTCTATGTTTCGGCACATGAAGTAAGGGATGTTCATCATCCGTACCGGGGTAAAATGCATCAGCAGCCTGATATGATAAGCATACAAACGAGAGAACCGGCCCTCACAACTGAAATACTTCATGATCAGTTTCATCAAAGGAGCATATTCATCTTTGAGGTACCTAAAAGGAAACATTCTCTTGAGCTATCTCAAAAAGCCAGGCTTGATGTACGTTTCATAATGTTGCTGGTCAATTTTCTGCCTCTTGTTCCATTGCTCTCCAATGTTGGGAATACCGGTTTCTAGTGAAATGGATTCTAGTGTTAATGTGAAAGTGACACCAACTAGAGTGGCTTGATCACCATGTAAATGCAGTACAAACAAACAAGCCAACTCATGATGAAACTGAATGTTAGCAACCTTCTCAGAAAATTCATAACATGACTGATGTTGGAAACAAGAGATGGCAAGAGGGCAGGCCTGTAATTCAGCAAGAGTGGTTGGTTCTTCTCTAATATGTTTTCCACCTCTATGAGGCCTCTTGGGTGCATGTCCCTCTGTAGGTGAGTCACTGTGGGTCTCCTCTTCATAATCATATGAAGGATCAGATGCCATGTCTGCTGGTGGATAAACTGTCTTGGAGTTGTAGGTGCTGATGTGTTAAATTGTCTTGAACTGTCTTTGATGATGTGTTTGACCTCTGCCACCAAGGGAAAACAGTGAAATGAGGCACTGTGGAGGATAATTTAGGGAAATGGGGAATTAGGGACTGTTGGGGTAGGGTTAGTTAAGGGAACAGGGAATTAGAGTGTAGTTTGGGAGTTTTAATCTAGGGTTTGGTGCATTTGGGATTTTGGGAAAGGGAACTTGGGATAGGAGATTAGGGGATTAATGAATTTAGGGGGTAGGAGAACTTAGGGAATAAGGAAATCAATGGAAAAATGGGGTAAGGGAGTGATGGAGGAATTTAAAGGATGGACTTGGTAGCAAAACAGTCAATCGAAACCCTAGCACTATTTTCTTTGGAAATTTTGAAGAAGTAGGGTTTGATTTCTTTGAACAATCACCATTCATCAACCACCATGAAACAAGCACCAAACTTGGATAAAAAACAGTGATGGAGGCTCTACCTACTTGTACCAAGATAAATCCGTGCGTTTTTGCCGATTTGGAGCAAGCTTTGGTAGTTTTCAGGCTTGTTGGTTGTGTGCGCCACGCATCCAACCCAATGCGCCATGCCCAGTGTATGCGCTGCGCCCGTGTCTTTTTGCACTGAGAAATGTGGCCCAATGCGCCACGCCAATTGTGTGCGCCGCGCCTCCTGCCCAGTGTGCCGTGCCCACCGACTTGGAGCGATTTTCACCAAATTTTCTCACTTGCTCACCAAAATCACTTTGCCTTGCTTCTACTTTGCAAATGAATGCTTGAAATGGAGAAATGGCTTATAAACAAGGAGCTTTTAAATTTTTGGATCATAAAACCCATTTTTACAATGTTTTGAAATGACTTTATTTTTTAAACTCTGTTTTTTGGACTTTTTCACTTCATTTGAGCTTTGTGATGAATTAAATGACCTGAGCTTTGCTTGTTTTGTAAGTGTTAGAGCTACTGGGGCTACGGAAAGAAACCAGGGTTACAGATGAAGAGATTTACAATAAAGAAAACAAAATTTCATGATTTTTGTACAATAAAAGCAAAATACTCTTTTTTTTCCTCAAAACAGAGTTTTGAGGAAAAACATATTTTCGAACACTTGATGATGAAATTTATTGATGCTGAAACCTCCTCATGGCCTTCTAGTTGTTATTAGACACTTTGAAACATTTTTTGATGAAACCCTAATGAAACCCTAGACCTAATTGACAATGAAACCCTAAAAGACCTTTGCAATCTTTAAGACAAAAAGAAAACTATATATGCTTTGAAATGAACAAACATGAGCCAGCAGGTAGATAACATGAGGGAAACTGTAGGAATTCCACTATCGTCAGATGATCCATGTGCCTAATGGAATGCAAATGACTGGGCAGGACACCTGATATGAAATGCAACAAGAGGATTTGATCTCTGACGGAGGGATGAAGATACTGACACTAACAGATTCAACTCCAGCTAAACCTTTGTCATTTCTTCCCTGGCCTTGCAGAATCTTGCTTCTCACTTGTGGATCCGCACCTCCACTAGTAGATCCGCTGGGATAGCCAGCTCCGGCAGACATCGCTTATCACCTGCACCAGCTGCTGATTTTGCGACACCAATTTGTCACGCTGCAAGATGAGTTGTTCCATATTTATCTTCTACTCGCTGATGACTTGGAGCACACAGCTCACCCTAGCACGCAGCTTTGTCATTATCCCATCCTATAATAGATATAATATCTCGCGCAGAAGGGCAACTAGATTAACACCGAGACCTTTCACCGTGCTAACCGAAAACCTGTCAGCCTCATCTGATGTCACTAGAGCCCCTTCTGGCAACACGATTGTGTTTGTCATTCACATGCACACCATCTACTCTGCTGCCGTGGATCCGACTGCAAGGGTGCCAACCTGAGGGGGGCGCGCCTGTAATTCCTGCAACTACGCTCTAAGGGCCCCCAACACAATCTGGTTCTCCTGCATGAAATATTGAAGAGCCTCATTTGTGACATTGCGCACCGTCTCGTCGATGTCATGCAGATCACCCTCGGTTAGGGTGATCAGGTTAATGGACAATTTTGACGCCTTGACCTTCTTCCTCGATCCTTCTCACTCTACTGGGTTGGCACTTCAAATGTGTGGACGCGGTTCATGGGTCCGCACCTCCTTCTTTTGTTTCTTCTTCCTATGTTGTCTGCCCTTTTTAAGGCATTGTTTGGCCCTCAGCCGTCTTCACGACTGCTTCCTATGTTGTTCTTGCTGCTGCAGCCTTTTCCTGCTCGGCTGCCTTTTGTGTCGCTTCCCGTGCTGCCCGCACCTCGGATGTTGCTGTTTCCTTCTGCCTTTTCTCAGCCAACTGTGCGATGCGCAACTTGGCATCGTCTTTCTTATTCTACGCTGCCAACCTCTCGAGTTCTGTAATGTCTGGGGCATGCCATTCCGAAAGCCATGCCTCCAAGACAGTGAAAATGGCGTCGTAGTGGCTACAAAGGGTAGCTTTGTCCACTACTTTGTTGAATCCTTGTGTGCCCTAATATATACATTGTGCATGTCTGCCTTGAATTCTGCAAAACCCTGTAGACTGTTGTAAACTGTGGGTGACAAGTGTGGTTTATGGTTGATCCACATTCGGATTTTCATCTCCATGAGCACCCAAAAGATCTTACTATCGCGTATCCTTGTGGAATCCTTCGTGGCCCAGAGCGAAGCATACTTCATGGCCTTTGGTAATTCTCTGTCAAGTATGGGGAGTGGACTATCCTCTGGCAATTCCCCTGCTACGAGCACTATGGACAGCAATAGCCATGCATAGTGGAAGGTTTTACCCTGCTCCTAGGCTTTGCGACAATTCTCTAAGAATTCCTTGTAGAGAAATTTAGACCAGTTAAACTAGACCCCCTCCGCGCACTACTCAGCCAGTGTGACCACCGGCGCAGGTACCTCATTCATGCGGCACTTGCACATAACTTTGCGGATTTGGGTTGCTACGCATACTGCTTTGTCCTTGAGGCTGGAGATGGCGTGGCCCCTCTTCTTCTTTTCTAGCTTGTACTTTGTCTTCATGGCCTCCGTGATGGCAAAATCACTGCCCTTTCCTTCCGATATGGTCACGGGGTCCTTTCCTTTGTATGGAAGCCAGGAAATGTGATGAATCAGGTTTGCCGTGATGGGGATGGGCTCCTCTAGCCAAAAATACCCATCATGCACTAGGAAGAGCAGTTGCCAGATGAAGAAAATGGTTATTGGGGCACGGTGGAAATGCGGCACCCATAATAGGTTCAGCAACCCAGCCTTTTCCACACCGTGCAACCACTTCCACAGCTCTAACATTGTCACCACCCCCGCGGTGTTCTGCTTCATGAGGTTTCCAGTCTCAAGGTGAGGGAACTTCTCGCAGTCAGCGAGGTCCCAATATTCAAATTTCATGGTCGGCATGTGGCCCAAGTGTGTGCCCTCAAACATAATGCCATCTAGGAGGAGTGGGGTCTGGAGTGAACTCTTGGTCTCGTCTAGGTCCTTAGGCACTCTAGCCTTCCCTTTTCGCAGGGGGACATAGGTGGGCAGTTTTGTCAGAGAGAGCGTAGGTTGAGTATCCACCTCCATGCCTTCGTCTTCTTCCTCTGCGATGATAAGGGCCTGCAGATCTTCTTCTTCTTTGTTTGTATCTATAGTGGCAGCTTTCCCTTTCTCTTCCATCGACAGTTTGCTACACAGTGGGTTTCGCAGGGACACACATACGAGAGCCATTTCCTGTTTATCCTTCTTGGGTCTTGGCATATGCGATGATTTTTGGATCTTTGCCACAATCCAGGCACCTTCTCTAACATCCTCCACGGTTAGGGCCTACATGCAAGTCATTTCGCGCACTTTCCCGTACCTCGCAACCTGAGATACTGCCTTCGCGTAGCCCTACTCAGGGGTTGAATGCTGCGCTTCTACGTTATTACCTAAGAATTTACTGATATTTCAATGTTAGTTGATTATCTTAGCCTACTTGCATGCTTTAAGTTATACTTAAGAATATAAACCATTCATACAGGTGTGCACAGTAAATAAACAGTATATTCGCAAATTATATCAAACATGCATTAACCCAAGAACAGATACACAAAATTATGATATAACTTCTCTTTATTAATTCCTTCCTTGGTTACAGACTTGACTCTGCCCTGCACACTCAGCTGTAGGGGTCCGCACACTCAGTTGTAGGGGTCCGCACACTCAGCTATGGACTACTAGGCCTCTGCACACTCAGCTGCAAAGCCTTCTCCTACTTTATGACCCAAAGACAAACTTTACACTTGAGACTCTATCACTTAGACTTGTCTTTCTTCTCCACCATTCTCTATTACAATTAGAGCCTTGCACTATTTATACAATCCCATGGTCCGCAAACCATGGGTAGGTCTATCCAGCCGACATTACATTACAAAACTAGGGTGGACAACCCTGTGACTCTATTATACTTTCGTGCACTGTGCCCACAATTCATGGAGCTTTACAACAAAATTAGGTCAAAACTTGGGCTTTGAGCCCCAAAACATGCCTCGGGGGGGATTCCATGCCCAAAATTTTGGCTTCCCTAAAGTCGAATGAAGTCCCATATGAATGGAGGAAAGACTCATTTTTTAAGTTCTTTGTTCAAGGGTGACATGACTGGCACTTTCTACCATCAAATGATGAATAAACTGTCTCATTCCTGCTCTTTTTTGGAATATTTAATTTTTTTGTCGTTTTCATATTATAAAGCCTGAAAAGGAATAAAAGAATTCCTATAGTACAGTGAGAGAATGAGATTCAAGGGAAAGTGCACTAGTTCCTGGGTCTAGAACATTCCTATACTCAATGCAATGTGTTGGATACTGGTCATCGACACTCGAGGAATGTTCTCTCCATGGAAAAAGGGTGTCAAGTTGCAAAGGCTAATGAATGCAAGGCTTGATTCTTGCAGAAAGGTCAGGGTCAAAAAGTGGCTTATACACGAGTCAAATGAAGTTGTCTTAAGGCAAAAATGGTTGCAAGTGGTCAATATGCAATGCAATAGTACAACTCAACACATGGGAGCCTCTAAGCTATAAACCTGGAATAAAAGTGGAGAAGAAGAAGAATGTGGCTTCAATGCAAAGTCATGGTGGGACTAAAGAGGACTCCTGAGCCTACACATTTTTTGCAGCATGGGCAACATATTCTAGTGAGGTTCTAACTAGGAATCCCATGGAAGGAAAGTCTCTACCACTTATGATTTTATGAAACGGTGAGTGAGAGAGGTTAAAGAATCACAACATTGTGGGATTGGCCCTATGGCTAAGTATTGTAGATGAGGCCAGGTGCAAGATGCAATGGAAAATGATGTATCTCAACCTATATGCCGGTTTAGAGTACAATACCTTCCATGATAGGTCAACAATAATAGAGTTGAAACAGCAGGAAAACATCACTAAGTGATAAGAGAAGTCTTTGTTACCCTGAAAAAGGCCCTTCCCAACACTTCCAGCAAAGGTAAAAATTTTCATAAAATTAAAATAATGAAATGTAAATTAACTTTATAAAAGTGGGTTTGGATTTTTTACTATAAAATAGAATTTTAAACTTACCCAGCTTCATTCTTACCATCCAAGTGTTGAGTGTTAGTTCCAGTCTTCGCAGCCTATCACCAGGGATCAACATGAGCTCTTACTATGTCTGGTTTTGTTAGATGTTTTGCACATGATGTTCAGCACAAAAAATGTCACAAGTGTGTCCATCAGAAGAAGCTCAGAAAAATATTTCCAATGGTATATCACACTCCCGTAACCGGTTCCTATATTAGAAGAAATGAATGAGTGATTCTTGGTTATGCATGTTTTGAGGTCAGTTGCTGCACACAATGACAAGTTTAGTACAAAATCAGTTTGTGAAATAATGGTAAGGAATTTTTTAAAAGTGAAAGAGGTTTTTTTTCATCATATATCAAATAACAAAAACCTCCTTCATTTTATGCACAGGTGCTACTATGTGGGAGATATACAGTGATCTTTGGAGCCTACATTTAAACAAAGCAAAATTTTCATATTTTTTACTGTTTTAGCCATTTTAGTGCGGGGCCATTTTACAACAGATGGAAAGTAATTTTGAGAAACCCAAATATTTTTTTGTTAAGAACGAGCCATATAACAAAAACCTCTTTCATTTTATTCACAGGTGTCACGAATTGGGATATGTGACTAGATCTTTACAGCTCATTTTCACGGATTTAAATTTTTAATGATTTTCTGTTTTAGATATGATTTTGTGGAACAGATTGCGAGCAACTGAAACGAATTTCCCAAATTTGAGAGAGGTTTTTCTCCAGCATGACCTTATCTACAAAAAATTCTTTCAGTTTTGTAACAGGTTACGAGTTCATCTTCAACACCTATTTTCAGAAATTCGGCCCAAGTTTAATGTAACTAATTCTATTTTGAAGAAAATGGTTGAGCTCAATCCCTTAGTACAAGGATGAGAAAATGTATATATTTTATGAATTTCATAGTGTAGGGGTTGGATTTTTGTAGAAGGTTGGACTCTTGAGAAAGCCTTGAGCTTCATTGTACATTCATTTTCAGTATTTTGGCTAAGGAATTGAGACCAGGATTTGCAGCACTCTTTGGGATTCATGTGGCAATTTGTATTGGTACAGTGCTTCTCTTTGTAATTGTGAATTTTTTTATGTATGCCATCATCTATCTTATTTCTTCTAAACTAAACAAACAAGAGTGTAAGTAGAATTCATTGAAAGTGTAATGCTCTACTTGAAGTTTGCTTTAGTTGTTTGATGTTTTCAGCTGTTTGGGGAGGATTCTTGATTGCCCTTGCCCTCTTCAACTCCTCACTTGTCTTTTCCCTCCATCTCACTAAAATTTCAAGTGCCAAAATGATCGCCTGCCTTGCCCCATCAAGATCTCTGCAGAACTAAGCCTTAATCCCCGCACCCCAAAATTTTCCTTTCCCTTGATTCCAACAAAACCCCCAAAAACTCAAATCAAATCCTTGTATTTCATATCTAGCCTAAAATTAGTTTTATTTCAGTCATATCAAGCCCATTGATTATCTTTTGCTGAGATTGACCCGGAGAGAGCCCTCTCCTGTCCTCGTAGGGCTAGCTACGAGGCTGAGCGTGGTTTGATGTTGGCCCTAGATCCTACCTTTTCAGCCTAAGGTAAATCTAGGCACTAACATTGAGGAGAGTATTTTTTGAGAAAACTTGAGCAAGCAAATCCAACCAATTCCACCAACGAATTCTGAAACCGCAAACTCCAGGTAATTCATAACCCCATTCTCTTTAATTTAGATCAAATTTTCTAGTGATTGAACCAATTTTTGGATCAATTAATTAATTTTAGAACTGGTTCTGCGTATATGGGGGTCTGGTTTTATCGGGCTGCGTAGAAATCCCTACATGCGGGTTGTCAAAGGGAAAGTCGCATGTACACACAATTGTCTTTCACAAAAGTCGTGTACATGAATAACCAAATTTTCAAATGAATTTTTAACGGTTGAAATTGCTCAATTTTTCAGGATGTCGATTATCTGGAGAGAAATGGAACAAACTAATGTGGATAACCAAGTCCTTGAAGATCAAGAATCGTTGGATGCACCTAAAAATTGTGGTTTGCTCAAATTTTTCATGATGCCAAATATGAGAGCCCAAATGAGATTATTAGAAATGTTAATCAATTATTGGGACCCAGATCAGGAGCAACATTTTATAGATTCAATGTCATTATATATTAAGGTAGAAGACATCTACTTCATTACAGGTCTCTCCAAGAGGCAAGAAGCAGTCAATCTGAAGGGTAGGGCCAGCAAGGGCCTTAACATTGATAATTATATTGTTGTGTACTATGCACAAAAAATTAATAAGGTTGGGTCACAAATCACAATCAAGAACATCGCCAACCTGGCAATAAAAATTATCCTATTCATAATTTCCAGGATATCAGGTTCAGCTTCCTTACATCAGGCTTCATGACCAGCTATGTTTCTAGTAGTAGAGTGCTTGAAACTAGTGGTATATGATTGCTACACAACTCTCTTGGTCAATATGAAGAATCATCTCTCATCTATCATATGGGGGGAGACAAATAACTTTTATTATGGTACTATTCTTTACTCATTCTTCTTTAAGTGAATTCATTCATTACGACCCCGAGTATCACCTGCCATTAGCAATCCTAGAGATACTAGGATGGATAGATGGGAATATTTGGTGAAGATACTTGGAAAAGGAGAAGTGACCTTGGCAGCTTTTCATGGCGAGTTCTTCCAGTGGTGGGAGGAAAAATTCATAGCCATTGAAACAAAAATCCTAACAATATTATAATGATCATGATGCAGATGTGGGACCAGTGAAACCTGAGGGTCTACTGAGGGATAAGCGTCACGGCAAAGATGCAAAAGGCGTAGCAACTAATTTTGAGAGGGTCCTACGAGTAGGTACAAAGGAACTTGGAGAGTTTAAATTGCCAGGATCCCTGAGGCTATATAGAGATGGGTGGTTGGAGTAACATGAGAGTGGGTGTGACTCTTCTAATGAGTGGCGAGTGACATCATATTTTACAGAGATGTTCATCCAAGTTAGGGTCCTCAGAATTAGATTTTTAGATAGACTAATCTTTTTTATATAGACATGCTCGGGCATAAGCCCTAATTTTGCAAGACATTTGTCCACATTTTGTAATATTTTTGAAACTTATCTATCTATATATACAACGATTTTAAGATGGCTTTATCATATATATAGATGATTGTTTGATGTTTTGATTTAATGTGATGAATGATTGATATGCCAATACAATGCTTGGTTAGTTGTAGAATTAGCAAATGCATTATCTTATTGTGGAATTTGAATGAATGTAATAAAATTAAATGACCTTTGTAATAATCTCACTCTTAGAAATTGATGATGTAATGAAGGATCCCTTACACGATAAATGTTATTTAACTAAGACACCACCAGTTGTGAGTCCAAGTACACCACTAATGATTCAATACCATAAGCTATTGCCTCAGAAAGTAAATTGATAATGGCATTGAATTCAACCATATTATTAGAAGTAAGACCAATACATATGCCTTTTACAACCAACAACTAACCACATGGATAACGAATTACCCATGTTGCATAAGCTAGATTTTGGGTGTGCCTACTGGAATCCTCTGCGAATCCTAAGTACACTGAATCACCCATTGAAACCTGTGAAATCAGATCAAAACACCATCGTCACCATGATACTCCTAGACAAAAGCTAAAAATATATACAATATTTACAAAACAAAGAAAATTCTCAAGCAAAATCCTAAGCAAAATAATTCTTGAGATAAAGCCCATTTCTAGGCTCCAACAGCATATTCCCTTCGAAATGAACTAACTCATATGCAACCTTCTTCAAGAACCTTTTGACAATGAAAGGATCGTACCATATAGGTTTGAACTCTCCTACCCCCAAGGTGTCTTTATATTGGTCATAGACCAAGACAAGGTAACCTTTAGAGAAAACCCTAGGTCAAACAGACTTATTATATTGATCTTTTAACTCTTTTCTTATTAGCCTTGTTCATTGTGGTAGGATCCCAATGTTGCCCATCAAGATGTTCCAAATGAACAAGGTGCTCTTCTAAACTTGAGGTGTCTGGAAGAAGTTTCACTACCAACTTAAGAGATGGAATCTCACATTCTATACGAAAGATTGATTCCAAACCATAGACTAACTAAAAAGGAGTAAACCCCATGGCAGTCTAGACAAACATTCAATATAGCCATAAAGAAGGATAAAAGCATGATGTTCCAATTGGACTTAACTTAATTAATTTTCCTTTGTAGGATGGTCTTAAGGGATTTATTAACGGCTTCAACTTGCCCATTAGCTTGAGGATAATAAGGAGACAAATGCTCTTGTTGAAATCCTAGTTTCAAAGACAACTCAGACATCATCTTATTTTTAAATTGACCATTGTGGTTAGTGACAATGTCTTCAGGGATACCAAAATGCAATATAACTTGATTAAAAAAGAAAAGTGTTGTTATCTCACCGTCGTTATTGAGAGTGGGCATAACTACAACCCACTTTGTAAAGTAGTCTATTACTATGATAATGTACTTGTATCCCTTAGTCGAAGTCAAGTGACAAGTCATAAAATCAAATCCCCACTTATTAAATGGAATGAAATTGATGACAGGAAAGAGCGGATTTGGATGAGCACGTGTTTTCCAAGTATAGATTTGACAAGGGTGGCATTTTTTTACCGCTTCAATACAATCTTTGAAAATCAAAGGCCAAAAGTACCATGCATGCAATATTTTTTGAGTTGTTGCAAGCCCAGACAAATTACCACCACAAGCCCCACTATGACAGACATTTAAAACTGACTCGACTTCTTATAAGGTCAAACAACGTTTAAGGATTGAATCAACACCACGACTATATAGGGTATCACCAATAATCAGATAACTCTTAGCAAGCTGATGTAATTTTCGGTGTTCATCCTTAAAAAATTACTTAGGGAACTTCAAAATATGGAGATATAGAATGAATTCCCCATAGCAAGGATCTTTCTAGGAGATAAGAAAAATATGTTCATCTGGAAATGATTCTTCATAAGTGAAATCTCCCTCACAAGGAAATTTCAAAATTAATTCTGCCAAAACCAAATATTTCACTGATTTGGCTAACATGAACTATAGATCGAACTCTTGCAAAATCATAATCATTTTGTTGTATTTTCCCCCAATCACTCTCCTACATAGGCCAAATTGAAATGGATTGATATCATCTACTACAAAGGCTTTTCTTAGCAAAATGTAATGACGAAGCCATTGAATAGCATGGAATGTTGCTAAAGCCAATTTCTCAATGTGGGAATACTGGAGCTTAGTACCAACTAAGCCATGACTTAGATAATGAATCACATGTTCTCAAAGGGCATCATCTTCATGAACCAGAACCATACCTATGCTTGATTTTATTGTCGCGTGGTACAAAAGGAAATCTTTGCTATAATCAGGTGGACTCAAAAGGGGAGTAGAGGTCAATGCAATTTTCAAAGCATTGAACAGGTGTTGAGAAAATTCATCCCAAACAAATGGAACTCCTTTCTTAAGTAAATGCATAGATCCTTTTGTAATCTCAGTGTAGTTCACGATAAACCTCCTTAAAAATTTGGTTTTTCCTTGGAGACTTTGAAATTGACGAATACTAGACGGGGGAGGAAACTGAAGTATTGCCTCAACCTTGAAAGAATAAACTTGAATCCCTTCAACAAAAAATGATGAATCTCAACAACCGACTAGATGTAATGGAAAAAATGCATTTATTAGGGTTCAACCAAATTTTAGAGTGACAACATCTTTCAAAAATTAAACGAAGATGATTTCAATGTTCCATTATTTTGCAAGAGTGAGCAACTAAATCATCCAAATAGGCCTTTAGTGTTTAATGTTGTGGAAAGCATATGATATAGCCCGCTAGAAGGTAGCTCCAGCATTTTTAAGGCCAAAAGACATTTTCCTATATGCAAATGTGCCCCAAGAATAAACAAATGTCATTTTATGTTGAACTTCAAGATCAATTGTTATTTGATTATACCCAAAGAATCCATCCATGAATGAAAAAAATCTCATTTCCAGCACACTCATTGATAATTTGATCTATAAATGGAGAGGGGAAATTTTCCTTTGGAGAGGCTTTATTTAAATCCCAGAAATCAATCCATACATGAATTGTTCCTTGTTTTTTTTCCACAAGGAATTGATTCGAAACCCACTCAATAATAGCCACAGGGTAGATGAAACCTTCTTTAATCAGTTTCTCCACATCTACCTTGATAGTCGCAACTTTCCTAGGGTTGACCAATCGAAGCTTTTGATGCACAGTATTTAAATTTTTGTAAGTCTTGATCTCATGTTGAACTATACTAGAATCAATCCCAAGAATTTCCTCATAAGGCCAAGTGAATACATCTCTAAAAATTTTGAAAACGTCGGTATAAATTTTAATCTCTTCAGGGGAACAATCAGCTCTGATGAAGATATTTTCAATGACATTGGGATTCTTGGAAATTCTCACCAAAATAGTTTCTGAAATGTTAGCCATATTACCTTCGAAAAAGATATGTGTTAGTTCCAAATGGTTTATAATTTTGTGAACACTTTCATGAGAAGGAGGACTAGACAAAGTTGATTTGACTTTATGCAAGTCAAGGAAAAAATAGGACCGATTATGCAAGTTATCCCGCGGTCTCCCTACACCAGTCATTGCTTCTATAATTTCCTCCTCATATGGTAAAACAATATCAAGGAAATCCATATCCAAAGTGGAATCAATTATCTATACGAGCACCACATCATCATCCACGTCCTCTGATGAAACAAGGATTGGATCAGAATCTACAGTATTAATAATGGCTTGATATGCAATTTCTGCTGCAGATATAGGATAATCCATTCCACCAACTTTCCCATATTCTAATGTGGCAGTAGAAGGGGGAAAGGTCCAAGGATCCGAAAAATAATGAGTTCTAAAAGAACATTGTCTAGGGGCCACCCCATAGGATGAAATGGCATTGATGTAAGCAACAGGAGGTGGAAGATCAAAAGTACTCATCAATGAGGAATACATTCCAACTCTTAAATTCTCAATAGGTTGTTTAGTATTCTTTATTAAGGGGACATTGGATTCAGCAAATGCATTTGGGTCATTGGGATAATAAGCTAATTGATCAACCGTAACAATTATCCCTTCATGAGGAAAGCATAGGATGTGAAACAAAGATGAAATTATGGTGTCCATCACATATACCCAGTTCCAACCTAATAAAATATTATAATTAAATTGGCATCGACTATCTCTATTTCCACATTAACAACTTTGCCCCACTACAAAAATAGGGAAGGTAGACAGAATCCCATGAGGCTTATGATAATGACCATCGAATGTGGTTAAAAGGGTAGGAGAGGGAATAGCTTTAGGGGACCCGATAGCTTTCCAACATGACATAGATATGACACATGTGGAAGCCCCTTCATCAACTATGGTTCGAAAGATGGTATTCTTATGATATGTAGATTTAATTTGAAAATCCATGTGATGAGGGAGTCTCCTTTTGACATTTGACATATCAAATTGTTGTGGCCACAAACAACCCCCCTCCTTATCTAGTGTTATTGCTAATACTAAATAATTGGGGGCCCTTAGTCAAAATTTTAAAAAATCAATTAGTGCTTATATTTCCTTTTGGATAAAACTTACCATCGTGGACTTAGGAAAATACTTTTGAAAAATCTAAAAAGCTTAAGTTTCATGATGAAGAAAGTAAAGTCACTCCTTAAGAAATATCGCATTGCGCAAAGAATGATAGGGTACCTTCTTATGAGCCAAAATAATAAAAAATGTGAGATTGCGACGCGAAACTCCATCGCATCACATGCATTAATGAGCATTCACATTGGAAACCTAAAAATCGCCGATATGCGATGTCGCATATCGCAAAATTGCAATTCGCATAAAGCACATCAATAGTAACGATTAGACGATCTTGCGACATTTTGATATTGCGATCTTGCGATATTGCGATATTGCGATCTTGCGATATTGTGATATTGCGATCAAGCAACCTTGCGATAGAACAGCACGATGATATTGTAGTAATGCGATGCAGCGATCTGTGATATTGCAAACCAAATCGTAAAATCTCTCCATCGCAATTGGTTCTGGCTCGTTATTCAAAAAGCTTTTTTCCATAAACCAAGAACTGGTTACGCGCTTTAATGATAATTAATGAGTTACATGCCAGTTGTTAATAAAATATGGTTTTGTGTTTTCTGAAGAGCCAATTCACGTAAGGTGGTGTGTTTTTGCATATCCTTGGCATTTAAAGCTTTCCTGTCATTATTTATTATCATTACTCTCACCTCACTTGTGAACTGCAGGAACGAAGAACAAAAGTTATACAAAGCAATGTGCAGGAAACTATGGGGAAAAAGGGCAAGGCTCCAATGACCAAAGACAGAGAAATGGCACCCTTATACACAGACACCGCATGCAACAGAGCCGCAGATTCACAGAATTCTGCTGAGCCATCCATTACAGATCTCTCATATACAGCCATGGTTAAATGGGTATTGAACGATGTTGATATCAGAAACAGACAGTTTAATGCTCAGGGTCAAGAGCTCACAAAATCATTATTTTTACAAATTTTGAGCTTTATACCTGATAAGAGAAAGAGGCGCAAAAGGCGAAAAATGCATCAGAGAAGCCCGGATCAAGGAACGGAGGCAGTTTCCGATAATCGCGCATCGCTGAGAAAATTGCTCGAGAAGGAAAGCTTCTAATTGCTCAAGTCACCCGCAAGCCCCGAAAATTGCAAGAAAGCAACGATAAAAACAAACTGGAAATAGAAAGCTAAAGAAAAGGCAGAAGCAATCCAAGGGTTAACCAAGTTGAACTGGGATTATTACTGGGCATACACAGTAAAGCCACATAGTCAGTGGATGACTCTCAAGTATATCATCGATTTTCTGAGAAGATGGTTCCAGCTCTTGCCAATTCTGTTTGCTTAGCTCAACTAAAAGCGGAAGACAGTCAGCCGACTCTACTCAAGAAAATATTGAATGCTTGCAACGTTAAGGAGCAAATGTTAGATTTAATTTTAGAAATAGTTTTGCTTTATTTTTGCTTAGAAAAAGGATGGTCATTTAAACTGCATCCTGAATTTTTGTAAATAAGTTATTTTTAGATTTATTTAGTAGTATTTAAACCCTTCTCATGCATTTAGAGAAGGGTCCAGAAATTTGTCAAAAACTTGTCCTCAGAACATGCACTTTTGCACCCTCCAAGGAGGTTTTGATGAATGAATGGAACAGGATTTGTTGATGTTTGCATTTAATATCTGCTACTGATGTTGCACTTTTGTACTCTTAGTGGATGTTAGAGCAAGGAGAGATAAATCATTGTCGCTTGAAGCTCATGAGTAGGACTAGTTATAAATGGTACTTTTATCCCTTAACCATTTCTGCTTATGTGTTAAAGTGATATACAATTTTTAGTTGTTTATATATTATTGCATGAATGCCTGAGTTATCATTTGGCACTTTTGTACGGTGATAGCTATTTATTTATGCTTAATGTATGAATAGCTCATTATGCGATATGTTTTTCACAACTGTTTTGTCTAACTTTTTATACGAAGTGGTTCATCCTTATTGATTTCTTTTCTCATAATAGCTGAATGATATTTATTACCAGTTGTTATTTGAAATCTTTTTAGATCGCATAATAGAAGAATTACACCCCAAGTTAGTATAGACTTAGATGTTGCTGCTTATTAGAATACAATAGCATAGCATTAGATTAAAGTTAGAATTAAAATATCTTAATTAGGAACTGTTAGATCAGGAACATCAAATTCTACACACACACACTCATAAATTGGGAAACTGGTCCCATATCCCCAGTCGGACCCGCTATACCAAACGGATAAGGAGCTGCCAACCAAGGTCCGGACCGAGCGGGTATCCCCCTTCTTGTAGACCCGATTTTCGGGGCTTCAACATATTTGGCGCTAGAAGGAGGGCCTGAACTATGAATGGCAAGTAAATCTAAATCTAAATACCATTCTTAGAGTAAATCGCCCTCACCATCTCCCCCGACTTCTCCATTACACTTAAATCCAGAGTTAGAAGTTGCTAGAGCATCAACCGCTGCTACAAACCCTAACATTTCAGAACAATCTACTATTGAACCTCTTGAAGTCGAATCTCTGATTCACAAACTTCAATGATTTTCTATTTCTCCTCAAAGATCTGATAAATCTCAAGGCAGCGTGACTTCGCAATATAACCCTGCTCATCCCCTGACCAGATTAAAGAGTGAAAAGTTTGGCATTCAACCAACCGAATTACCTCTTCCCAAAAGGAAAAGAGTAAGGAAATCACCTAAGGAGTCCGATAGCGAGACTCTTTCATCATCATCATCCATCTCAACCTCTTCACCGCGAAGTCAACCATCCACTCCTCCACTTCAGATCATTGTCCATCCGCCCACTGGAACCCCCACGACTCCTCCTCAATCATCTGCAATCGTAATATCCTCATCCTCCCAACTGCAGGGATCATCTTCTGCACTTTCCTCTATTAGTAGTTCAGCAATGGCCCAAACTCCATGGAATAACCCTGGGGCAGTCTTAATGCTTGCACCCTTGAGTCAAATACTGGCCCATCCTGAGAAATGGTTGCCTAAGTTTAATCCCGAGGCAGGCATGCTAGCAGAAGATCATATAAACAACTTTATGCTATCCATTAATCTCAATGGGGTTACTAATGAAGATGTTGTTGTTTGAATTTTTCCTTATGCTCTGCAAGGAACAGCTGGATCATGGTATTTCTCATTACCCTCTGGATCTATCACTAGCTGGGACATCTTCCAAGAGCAATTCCTGACCAAGTTTGGTGATGACAGGTCTACGGCAACGCTAATCAACGACCTATCTAAACTTAGGGCCGAGTCAAGAGAGCCTATCAAAGATTTCAATTTATGTTTCAATAAAATCCTAAACAAAATTCCTACTGCTTCCCAGCCTAGCGAAGAAGTACGAAGTGAATGGTATATCATTGCTTTACCATCAAACATAGCAATCTTCGTGGACAGGGCTAGTAAAACAACCTTAGCCGAAAACATGAAAGAAGCAATAGCAGTAGAGAAATGTATAATAGCCCTAGAGAAGAAATCTGCGATAGAGGAACGGAAATCCAAGAAAGTCACCTTCAAAGAAGATTCCAAGAAGAAACAAACAAAAGATCCATTCGATTTGGAGGGATTGCAAAAAGTTCTGAAGACCATGTCCAATGAAATGGTTGACATCAAGAAGCAAGTAGCAGAAACTTCTTCAAAAAAGCCCTACAGAGCTTTTAAAAGAGGCCCTTCAATGGATTCAAAGCCACCCAATGCTATTACAAATGCTGAATCCGAAGAAGAGGAAGAGGAAATTGCCACTAAAGGGCAAATCGATGAAGAAGAAGTTGTAGAGTTACAAGGAATGTGGGATTTCATCCTCCCACAAGAAGAAGATCAAGAAGTATTCCCAGTTAGCACACGAAGTAGAAATCAGCTTGATCCTCCCCAGACTATCCCTAAGCCAAAGAGCGCAAACTCTGCAATAAAGGATAAAGTCGCAACAAAGAAAATGACATCTAAAGCGACTCAAACCAGCCCAGTCCAAACAGATTCGTCAACTCCATCTAAAACGTTGATCGTTTCGGATGAAATGGAGTACAATATTATAGAAGATATGAAAAAGACTAGGGCCAACATCACTCTTTACAAATTGAGCAAATTAAAGCATCAACAAAAGATAATGTTGAAAGAATTACATGCTGTCCCAATCGCACCTTTGCCTGTCGCTATACTTTCTCAAGCTTCCCATAACATGGGAAGACCTCCAACTAATGCAACCAATAAGATTGATCCAACTGACATCGCTTTAATTGGAGGAAGATCGAGATCTCATACTCCCCCGTTTCGCCTTACTTATGAAATTTTCAATAAAAATGTGCACAATTGCTTAGTGGATTCTGGTGCTTCAACGAATATTTTACCAAAGTCCATATGTGCCAAATTAAATGTTCAACCACAGAAATCCATTGTGCGCATAGTTCAGCTAGATCGATCTCAAGTCGAAGTGATTGGCGAACTAAATCAAGTAACCATAAGGTTGTCATCCAACCCAAAGGTATGTCAAGTGATTGACATTTTAGTTGCTGATATTCCAGAATTTTATGGCTTAATTCTTAGCAGGGATTGGTTAGAAAAACTTCATGGATACTTCACAACTGACTGGTCGCACATGTGACTTCCCTACAATGGTAAACCAAATCAAATAAAAGTTGAACGAGAACTACATCAGAAATACATAGTAACGGAGCTAGAGGGGGAAAATGAACCAGTAGCATATAACAATAGCATTATTGGCAATTACTCAGTAGATTCTTTCCTCGGCAATTTTAATGCTCATACGTCACCTTACTTAGAACATTCTGTTTTGTCCCAAGTCGAAAATTTTTCTCAAACGGATAGTTCAAAATGTATCAATTTTTTAGATAATCCTGTAAATAAATCTTTGTTTTGGAAATTATTTTTTGATGGTTCTAAATCTAACGAAGGAGCAGGAGTAGGATGCATTCTAATTAGTCCAGTGTTGGCATTATGTTATCTGGTATGACTGTATGTTACAGATGTTGTACTTGATGGCAACTCCAGTGGTAAGGCTCTCAGTTTGTTGAAAAATTAAGAAGGACGCAGGCAATCGGTTCAGAAAGTGCGTCCCCGCAGGTATACCATGCAGAACCCGCGTCCAGGGACGCCGGCCAGCCGTTCAGGGGGTGCGTCTACCCAGTGCACACATTTCAAGGCAGAGAAAAGCACGTGGGGGTTTCTTGTGTGGTATCTAGCCGACGGTTTTATGTTTCTATGGTGTCGGCTCGTGGTATTGTTCCATGTTTTGGGGAGGAGCTTGCCTATATAAAGCAAAGGAGTTCATTTGGATTGAGCAATGGTCTTGGGTTGAATATCTTATTTGGTGAGATCTAGTCCAGATCTAAGAGGGCGAATCTTCTAAAGGACTGTGATCTCTATGGTGCATGATCAGATCTGTAGATCTGACTGTTTGGGTTTGTCCTGAAGCCTTCATATCATTTATATCTAAAGGGTCGCAGGTTCAGTGAAGGGAAAGTGCGCCGGGACGCAGGTACTGTAAAGGGCAAGTGCGCCGAGACGCAGCACAGTAGAGAGAGACCTGCGTGGGGACGCAGGGCGATCAAGGTTCAGGTGCGTCTCTGAAGCAGAAGGACGCGGCGCGATAGTGTTTTCAGGTGCGTCTCTGTAGCGAAAGACGCGGCGCGATAGTATCTTTGGGTGCGTCCCTGAAGCAACAGAATGCAGAGCAGTCAAAGGAACAGTGCGTGGGCACGCAGCGGAGCAGAAGGATATCTGCGTGTGGACGCAGAGTAGCAAAAGGTTAACGGCGTCTGGTCGCAGGCCACAGAAAGAAAAACTGCGTCTTTGTTTTAAGATGTTCTGTTGATTGAATTTCTCTATTGATAAGGTGTTCTGGGTTAGTTCTGTTGTTGCTGATCTGATATCTGTAGTGATCTATATCTGTTATGTACTTGTTGATTATCTAATGCTTTATGAAAAGAAGTAGGGGGTTGTGGCTCCCTTCCAGGAGTAGACTGGAAAACGAGAGAGAGAGAGAGTTGTAGCTCTCTGAAGGTTGCAGCCTGCGTACTGGTAAAGGACTGCACCAGTACAAAATCATTGTAAAAGAAGTTTCTAAATTGAAAGAAGATAGAGACATATTGCAGCAGGTGGTTTTCACCCACATTGGGTTTCCACCTTACATCTTGTGTTCTTTGGTGTGACTATCTGTTTTTCATGCTCATTATTTTATGGTACTGACATGCTAAAATAATTCAAAGATCAAATAAGGAAGATTTATTAAATTGCTAGATAATACTGATTCACCCCCCCTCTCAGTATTATTTCCAACAATTGGTATCAGAGCCGGTCCTTCAGAGAAGCTTGATCGCTTGAAGGTAGATCGTTCATCATGAGCAACTACGAGAGAGAAGCATCAATCAGGCCACCGATTTTTGATGGGACAAACTTCAATTATTGGAAGGTAAGAGTTACTGCATATCTTCAATCTCTTGGTACAAAAGTTTGGGACATTGTAGAAACAGGCTATGCTTTTCCTTCAGCTACTCCTACAGATCCAGCTGAGAAAAAGAAGTATGAAACAAATGCAAAAGCAGTCAGTACTCTATTAGGAAGTATATCCCAAACAGAATTCATGAAGGTAATGCACTTCAAATCAGCAAAAGAGATATGGGACAAAATGGTCACGAGCTATGAAGGAGATGAACAGGTAAAACAAGCTAAACTTCAAACTCTCAGGATTCAATATGAGACTCTCAAGATGTATAATGATGAAAGTGTTGCTAATTATTTTCTTCGGGTAGATGAGATTGTTAATTGTATGAAAAATTTGGGTGAAGAAATAAAAGAGGCTATAGTAGTTCAAAAGATTCTAAGATCATTATCCCCCAAGTTTGAATCTAAAGTATCTGCAATAGAAGAAAAGGAAAATCTCCGTGTTCTCACTATGTCTCAGCTACATGGAATTCTAACTGCTTATGAAATGAGAAAGGGAGGTCCATCAGACAGAAGGGAAGCTGCTTTTAAGGCATCAGGCAAAGAAGATTACTATGAAGCAAGCCATGTTCCAGAGGAAGAGGAAGAAGAATCAAATTTTGTCAGAAATCTTCAAAGGGGTTCTGGAAGGTTCAGAGGTAAGCTACCTTTCAAATGCTTTGCTTGTGGAAGAGTAGGTCATTATGCTGCAAAATGTCCTTATAAGGATAAAGGAAAGGAACCTGCTAGATGGAACAAGAAACAAAGTGCAAATAAGAAAAGCTACTACACCCATGAAGATAGTGATGGTTTATCAAACAGTGATGAAGATGAACAAGGTAATAAATATAAGTTGTTAATGGCATTTGAAGATGATGATTATGAGGATGCTGTAGATGTGAATAACCTCTATGATGAAATTACTAGACTCAAGAGATGTATAGAAGAAAAGAATGTGATCATTGATACTCTACAATTTCAAATTGATGAAAAAGAAAAACATCTTGAAAAACTAGAAGGTGAAATTGTTGGTCTCAGAAAAGAAATTGAGAAAACAAAAGCTATTAATCTTAAGTTTGTCAAAGGATCTGAAACTTTGGATGAGATTATCAATGCGCAGCGGTCTCCTCTAAACAAGACAGGTTTGGGTTACAATGGAGAAACCTCTCAAGCATCCACCTCAAAAAGTTATCTTGATGCGGCAAGAAGAAATGAGCAGAAGAACAATGAAGATAATCAGGTAAAGCAGGGACAAAATACAAACAGAAACTATCCGGGGCAATCCATCTTAAGGGTGAACAAAAGCTAGAACCAGCCACAGGTAAAATCTTCTCAGTTTGGTTCAAGAATAGATGAAAATAGAAATTACAATCAGTTGGCAGGTAGATTCAATAACCGCAGAAGCTTCTTCAATGGACAATGCTTTTCTTGCCATAATTTTGGTCACAAAGCAGCTCAATGTGTTGCATATAAAACAATCATGACTAGGGAAGCTCAAAAACAAAGAAGTATGATAGGGATGACAAAAAGGACCTATAACAACTTTTCGGTTCTTGAAAATGAAGTCGAATGTTCTATTTGCAATAACTTTGGTCATGAAGAATCTGAATGCAGGAGCAGGTTTCAGCAGAAAAAGGAGCAAGCCTCAAGCACCAAAACATGGAAAATAAAGGAACCTCAAACAGAAAGATGTGGAATAGCATTTTATGCAGAGGGACAGGAAAATCTATGGTACATTGACAGTGGATGTTCGAAGCATATGACAGGTGATAAAGAAAAACTTGAATCTTATTCTGTTCTAGAAAAAGGAAAGAAAGTCTCTTTTGGAAACGATACTCCTGCAACTATAAAAGGAAAAGGCATTGCTCAGTTAAAAGGAAAGGTCAAAGCTGGAAATGTTTTGTATGTTGATGGATTGAAGCATAATCTTCTAAGTGTTAGCCAGATGTGTGATCAAAGAACCGAGGTTATTTTCAGATCAAATGGATGTATTGTTCGTGATCTTGATACAGGTAAAACAGTACTCAAAGGCAAAAGAACTCCAAATAATCTGTACATATTTGAAGAAGGACAACAACAATGCTATCTAAGCAAGGATGAAGAACACTGGTTATGGCATCGAAGGTTGGGACATCTAAGCTTCTCACAAATAAGGAAAACATGCAAATATCAGGCAGTTCGCGATCTTCCAGATATCAAAATTCCTGACAACACCATATGCAGATCATGTCAGTTTGGAAAACAAACCAGGACTAACTTTCCAGAGAAAGAAGGATCAGCTAGCATGCCTCTTGAGCTAGTACATACAGATACATGTGGTCCATTCAGGAAAAGAACACCTAGAGGAGAGGAATACTTGATATTATTTATTGACGATTTCTCCAGGTTTGTCTGGTTAGGACTTATGAAGCACAAAGATGAAGCATTCGAAAAATTCAAATCCTTCAAAGCCTTGGTTGAAAATGAATCAGGTCACAAAATTAAGTGCCTCAGATCCGACAGAGGTGGGGAATTTACTTCAAATGAATTTTTCGATTTCTGTGATGAACATGGGATAAGGAGAGAATTCTCTACAGCTAGAACTCCTCAGCAAAATGGAGTTGCTGAAAGAATGAACAGAACAATCCAACAAATGGCTCGTGCTATGCTTGATGAATCAGGAACTCCCGCAACTTTCTGGGGTGAAGCTGCACATGCTGCGGTTGTTATTCTCAACAAAACAAATGTCCGGGTGAACAGCACTCAAACTCCTCATGAGCTTTGGAGTGGCAGGACTCCTTCGGTAAAGCACTTCAAAATCTTTGGGAGCAAATGCTATATCAAGAATACTGATGAGCAGCTTGGCAAACTTGAACCTAGAGCAGATGAAGGCATTCTTCTTGGCTATTCTCCACATAGCAAAGCATACAAATGCTACAATAAAAGACTTGGCAGAATTGTTGACAGCATTGATGTAGTGGTTGATGAGAAGGGATATATTCCTAGGCAAGTACATCATGAAGATATAGAAGAAGATGAAGGCTACCCTCAAAGACAGAATAATGAAGAAGAAGAACCCCAAGGAGAACCTCAAGAAGAACCAGAGGAGCAGACAAGAATAGAAGAGAAAACTCCATCCAGATATGTTCAGAAGAATCATCCAGAATCTCAGATTGTGGGGCAGAAAGAAGCAGGTGTACAAACAAGAAGAACAGTTGCAGAAGCCTCAAGCTATTTGGCATTACTCTCCTCTACTGAACCACAAAATGTGAAAGAAGCATGCAAAGATGAATGTTGGGTGAAAGCAATGGATGAAGAACTTGAGCAAATCGAAAAGAACAACACTTGGGAGCTAGTTCCTAGACCAAAGGATAAGAATGTTATCGGAACAAAATGGGTCTTCAAAAATAAATTGAATGAAAATGGAGAAGTAATTAGAAACAAAGCCAGACTTGTTTGTAAAGGGTATGCGCAGCAAGAAGGAATAGACTTTGAAGAAACTTTTGCTCCTGTTGCAAGACTTGAGGCCATCCGAATGTTCCTTGCTCTCTCAAGTTTTCAAAACTTCAAAGTATTTCAAATGGACGTGAAATCAGCCTTTCTGAATGGAGACTTGGAAGAAGAAGTGTACATTGAACAGCCAGATGGGTTCATTCTTGGAAATGATCCAAATCTTGTATGCCGATTGAAAAAGGCTCTCTATGGTCTCAAACAAGCTCCAAGGGCTTGGTACTACCGGTTGGACAAATATCTTCATCAACAAGGTTTCTCAAAAGGTTCAGCAGATAGCAATCTGTATATAAAAGTTGAAAATGACAAATTGCTAATACTTGTTGTGTATGTAGATGACATTATTTTTGGTAGCAATGAAGAAGCTATGAGTCAAAGCTTTGCCTCAGTCATGCAGAAAGAATTTGAAATGTCCTTGCTAGGAGAACTGACATATTTCCTTGGTTTGCAAATCCAACAAAAGGAAGGAGGAATCTTTTTATCTCAAACCAAGTATCTCAAGCAGATTTTGAAGAAATATGGTATGGAAGATGCAAAACCAGTATGTACACCCATGGTCACAGGATGTAGTCTCAGTGCAAATGATGAATCTGCAGCAGTACATCAACCAACCTACAGATCTATGATTGGAAGTTTACTATATTTGATAGGTACCCGACCGGACATCATGCATGCAGTTGGAATAGTTGGAAGATTTCAGGCAAATCCGAAGGAGACTCATCTTTTGGCAGTAAAGAGAATTTTCAAATATCTTCAAGGGACTCAAAATTATGGCTTATGGTATCCTAGAGATACAGATCTTACTCTTCATGCTTATACAGATGCAGATTGGGCCGGAAGCGTGGATGACAGGAAAAGCACAAGTGGTGGTGCGTTCTTTATGGGTTCCAGACTGGTATCTTGGTTCAGCAAGAAACAGAGTTCCATTGCCTTATCTACAGCTGAAGCAGAATATGTTGCTGCTGCATCTTGTTGCACCCAACTCCTTTGGATGATGCAGACTTTGCAGGATTTTCAAATCACTTGTACTCCACCAATCCCCATCTTATGTGATAATACAAGTGCAATCAGCATCTCAAAGAACCCTGTTATGCATTCAAAAACCAAGCACATACCAATCAAGTACCATTTTCTCCGGGAACAAGTGCTTGAACAGAAAGTCAAGTTGGAGTATGTTCCTTCCAAGGAACAAGTTGCTGATATTTTCACCAAACCATTGCCCAGGGACACATTTGAATACCTCAGGCAAAAGCTGGGGGTTGTTGATGCATCATCTTATTGTTGAACATCTTCTTATTGGTGGTACAAGGCTCAGGGGGAGCACATAATGCATTGTTGGCATTATGGAGAAGGAGATCTTGGAAATAGCTGCAATATGTCTCTATCTCTTTCATGGTGGATTGCTGGTTATTTGTTGCAGATCTGGAGGAGCATGAGCTAAGGGGGAGCATACCCTTTGCCCTTGATGTCAAAGGGGGAGAATGAAGCTGAAGCTTGTAAGATTGAGGTTGCCATCAAGTCCAAAGGGGGAGATTGTTGGCATTATGTTATCTGGTATGACTGTATGTTACAGATGTTGTACTTGATGGCAACTCCAGTGGTAAGGCTCTCAGTTTGTTGAAAAATTAAGAAGGACGCAGGCAATCAGTTCAGAAAGTGCGTCCCCGCAGGTATACCATGCAGAACCCGCATCCAGGGACGCCGGCCAGCCGTTCAGGGGGTGCGTCTACCCAGTGCACACATTTCAAGGCAGAGAAAAGCACGTGGGGGTTTCTTGTGTGGTATCTAGCCGACGGTTTTATGTTTCTATGGTGTCGGCTCGTGGTATTGTTCCATGTTTTGGGGAGGAGCTTGCCTATATAAAGCAAAGGAGTTCATTTGGATTGAGCAATGGTCTTGGGTTGAATATCTTATTTGGTGAGATCTAGTCCAGATCTAAGAGGGCGAATCTTCTAAAGGACTGTGATCTCTATGGCGCATGATCAGATCTGTAGATCTGACTGTTTGGGTTTGTCCTGAAGCCTTCATATCATTTATATCTAAAGGGTCGCAGGTTCAGTGAAGGGAAAGTGCGTCGGGACGCAGGTACTGTAAAGGGCAAGTGCGCCGAGACGCAGCACAGTAGAGAGAGACCTGCGTGGGGACGCAGGGCGATCAAGGTTCAGGTGCGTCTCTGAAGCAGAAGGACGCGGCGCGATAGTGTTTTCAGGTGCGTCTCTGTAGCGAAAGACGCGGCGCGATAGTATCTTTGGGTGCGTCCCTGAAGCAACAGAACGCAGAGCAGTCAAAGGAACAGTGCGTGGGCACGCAGCGGAGCAGAAGGATATCTGCGTGTGGACGCAGAGTAGCAGAAGGTTAACGGCGTCTGGTCGCAGGCCACAGAAAGAAAAACTGCGTCTCTGTTTTAAGATGTTCTGTTGATTGAATTTCTCTATTGATAAGGTGTTCTGGGTTAGTTCTGTTGTTGCTGATCTGATATCTGTAGTGATCTATATCTGTTATGTACTTGTTGATTATCTGATGCTTTATGAAAAGAAGTAGGGGGTTGTGGCTTCCTTCCAGGAGTAAACTGGAAAACGAGAGAGAGAGAGAGTTGTAGCTCTCTGCAGGTTGCAGCCTGCGTACTGGTAAAGGACTGCACCAGTACAAAATCATTGTAAAAGAAGTTTCTAAATTGAAAGAAGATAGAGACATATTGCAGCAGGTGGTTTTCACCCACATTGGGTTTCCACCTTACATCTTGTGTTCTTTGGTGTGACTATCTGTTTTTCATGCTCATTATTTTATGGTACTAACATGCTAAAATAATTCAAAGATCAAATAAGGAAGATTTATTAAATTGCTAGATAATACTGATTCACCCCCCCTCTCAGTATTATTTCCAACATCCAGAAGGAGATAAAATTATGCTAACATGCAGACTCAAATTTGATTGCACCAACAATACAGTAGAATATGAGGCTTTAGTCCAAGGATTGTACAAAGCAATCGGGTTAGACGTCAAGTACCTTCAAGTTTTTAGAGACTCTGAAATTGTAGTTAGATAGGTACGTAATACTATGCATTACTTATCAGGTCATTTAAAACATTATCAATCCTTAGTTCAAGATCTGACTAAGCATTTTATAGCATTTAATATTTCTTCAATTCCCAGACTCCAGAATGCAAGTGCAGACCTTTTAGCTAACGTAGCTTCTAAGCTTATTCCTTCAGAAGATTTTAGTCCAGATAGATTCTCAATAGAATTAATCTTTAGACCATCTATTCCTGATAACATCACAAATTGGAGAATATTCAACAACGATCCTGATATCATAAATTTCCTCACATCTGAAGGATCCTACTCCAATCAAATAATTGACGAAGACCAACATGATCGACAATTGCAACAAGATAGCACTAACAATGCTATACCTAAGTCGGTAGTCAAGTTAGAAGACCTGTACGATTTGAAACATCGGTTTAAAAGGTCTACCAATTCAAAACTCCAAAGTTCAACTTTGAATTACGAATTAGTAAACCTAGGAACCGATGCCAAACCACAAAACATTAATCTAGGTCTTGGCCTAGCCCCTGAAGAAAAATTAGCGCATATTCGTCTTTTGAGACAATATAAAAATGTTTTTGCTTGGAACTATGATGAACTCAAAACATACGACACTTCCATCATCCAACATCCTATTCCAATGATCGATAATGAAAAACCTGTCAAACAAAAGTTGAGAAAGATCCATCCCAATTTAGAAAATTAGATAAAGACTGAACTCAATAAGTTATTGAAAGCCAAAATAATCTTTCCCGTCAGACATTCTAAATGGGTCTCCAATATGGTACCTGTTAGAAAGAAAAATGGAGATATTAGGATTTGCATTGACTTTCGAAACCTTAACAAGGCCTGCCAAAAAGATAATTTTCCTTTACCACCTATGGAACAGATATTGCAGGCAATGGCGGGTTCAGAATTAATGTCTTTCTTGGATGGATTTTCAAGATACAATCAAGTGTTGGTACATCCTGATGATCAATTAAAAACCACATTCAGAACTAAATGGGGCACATACGCATATCGAAAGATGCCATTTGGTTTGATTAATGTTGGTGCCACATTTCAGAGAGCCATGGACATCGCATTCAAAGGTTTAGTCAATAAATCTGTAGTAATTTATTTGGATGATATAACCGTGTATTCCAAGAAACGAAGCGACCATCTTAGAGATTTAAAACAAATCTTCCAACGGTGTTTAAGGTATGGAATTTCACTTAACCCGAAAAAATCCTTTTTCGCATTAAGTGAAGGGAAACTTCTAGGATTCATAGTGTCAAAATCTGGAATTCACATCGATTCCGACATAATCAAAGAGATTTCTGAAATATCCTTACCTCACAACAAAAAAGCCATGCAATCTTTCCTTGGTCAGATCAACTTTGTAAAGAGATTTGTTCCAGATTTTTCACGAATCGTGTCTCCTTTGCAAGCCATGATTAAGAAGAACTCAAATTTTAAATGGGGCCAAGATGAACATGAAGCATTCAACCTGATCAAACAAGCGATTATTAATGCTCCATCTTTAGCAACTCCAAATTTTTCAGAGCCTTTTATTTTATATATATTTGCCTCAGATAGGTCATATGCTGTGATACTCACTCAAGCAAATCAAGAAAAAGCGGAAGCCCCAATTGCTTTTTTTAGTTCAAATTTACAGGGCATTGAATTAAATTATTCAGATGTGGAGAAACAGGCTTATGCTATTTTCAAAGCAATCAAATATTTCAGACCTTTTTTACTCAAAACCCATACTAAAATTATAGTACCGTTTCCAGCGGTAAGGAATCTTCTAGTACAGAAGGATGTGGGTGAGAAAAGGGCCAATTGGGTTACTGCCTTACAAGAATATGACATAAAAATTAAACCAGCAAAAATTGTAAAGGCCAAGGCTTTTGCAAAATGCTGGCTGGAGCGTCGCAAAATTCTGAAATTCCATCTGCAGAGGTACAAATGTGCGAGGTAAGCCTAAACGATGCAGAATCATTATACGCTGATATCATTTATTATCTTAAGAACAGGTATGATCCTTCACACCTCGATAATACTAAGAAAAGAGCTCTAAGGTTGAAAGCCAAAAATATCAGCTCATAAATGATATTACTTTTAGAATAAATTATGATTATGTTCTCCTTAGATGTCTTGAGAAATCTGAAGTTGAAAAAGTTTTGCAGGAACTTCACGATGGGCCAATAGGTGGACACTATGTTGGAGATGCTATTGCACATAAAATCTTGCGCGCAGGCTATTACTGGCCCACGTTATTCAAAGACTCGCACAGTTACGTGAGGAAATGTCAAGTCTGCCAAACTACTGCTGGGAGACAAAAGAAGCCATCCTTGCCACTACAACCAGTTAACATTGAGCAACCTTTCAGTCAGTGGGGATTGGACATAATAGGTGAGATCGTTCCTCACTCTTCTAAGTAGCATAGATATATCCTTACAGCAACATATTATTTTACTAAGTGGGTAGAAGCAGTTCCACTCAAGACGGCTAATGCTGAAAATATCATTGAGTTCATAGATCAATTTATAATCACCAGGTTTGGATTGCCTTCCGCTTTAATGTTTGATAATGCATCATACTTTTCTGGAAATGCAATGACTGAATTTGCACTTAAAAGAGGATTCAAACTTAAATATTCGGCCAATTATTACCCACAAGGCAATGGATTAGTTGAGTCTACAAATAAAAACCTAATCAGGATTATCAAAAGAACAGTTGACCAGAATCATAAAAATTGGCATAAGACTTTAATACATGCTTTATGGGTAGACCGAATAATGCAAAAAGCTTCTATCGGCACTTCTCCCTTTAATTTAGTTTATGGGAAAGAAGTGGTTCTTCCGACTCATTTAGCAATTCCCTCTTTGTCTCTAGTTCAATACATTGATGAAGTACCAAATTCCTCCTTACACCTAAGACAAATGGAAATAATCAAATTAGAAGAACAACGAGAACAGGCTAAGAAAACCCATGCTCATCATCAAGCACTAGTAAAATCCTCTTTTGATTCAAACATAATGACTAGAAAAGATTTTCAGATGGGAGACTTAGTTTTAAAATGGGACAAGGCTCATGAAGAGAAAGGGAAACATACAAAATTTCAAAGAATGTGGCTTGGTCCTTTTCAAATTGTAGAAGTCATAGGTCCATCAACATTTGTGTTACAGGATTTAGCAGGTAAGAGAGACTCTTTGCCTGTTAACGGATAAATTCTCAAGAAATATTTTCCATAGAAGATTATTCTTCTATTTTGTAGAGTAATTGTTTTTCTTTTCATAATAAAACCAGTTGTGCGTGGTTACATTAGGCATTTACAAATAAGACACCAATTCTCTTTCAAATTTTGATCTTTTCGCTTGTATAAATAGCAAATATTTTGGAAAATTGATCTTTATTATTGATAGATACAGTTAAAGACTCTAGCCTAGATATGATACTAGTTTCAACTTCATAAAGTTTGATGAAAACAACCTTTAGTGAAAAAATTGTTTTATGTCAGTACAATGAAAGGTATCAATAACAAAATAAAGATTCTCTGTAGAACAGCTATTTCCAAAAACTCTACTATTGTTGTCCAGAGGTATCTTAAGGAAACAATGACTTCCTCCCTGCTAAGGAAATCACAACTTTCAGAGGAACAACCCAAGGATACACTTCATCTTGAAGAATAAGAGGTCTCATCACGAGCCGGCTTATCATAATCACAGATATTATAACTTGATGACTTTGCCAAATACTGTACACCACAATAGGGAAATGACTCAAGATTGTTGCAATCAAAAGACAAGGGGTCTCATCATAAGACAGCTTGTTCAACAAAGTTATAAATCAAGTGAATGACTATGTCATAAATTGGCTATCAAACCAGGACATTGTTCTTTAAGAGTAAAAAGAAAATCAAAGCAATAAGTGTGGATGTGGATTCTTCTTTGAGAGTTGTAGGTTGCTTTAAGTAGGATACAGGATCATTGTTGGGTAACAGGTAACCCTATCGAGGCTATAAATGCCTACTGGCAGCAGAGGCTCTACCTACGACAAATAATCATATTTAAAACTGGTTTACAGAGAAGACTTTGTTTTATCTTTATAGACCAAGTAATGACTGATGTAAATACAAGGACTAGCCTGAGGGAGCAAATAATCAAAGTTGAAAATAGTTGAAACAAAATGTCATTGACAGGTTAGAGCATAATGTACTTTATCTTTCCATAACAAAGTTTAACTTTTTGAGAAATTTTCTGTTTTGGAAGTTTAGAAAATTCAATAGAAAAACAGAGATAACTGGTTCTTCCAAGTGAATCGCCAATTTTTGTGGCCACCAACAACCCCCCTCCTTATCTAGTGTTATTGCTAATACTAAATAACTGGGGGCCCTTAGTCAAAATTTTAAAAAATCAATTAGTGCTTATATTTCCTTTTGGATAAAACTTATCATCATTGACTTAGGAAAATACTTTTGAAAAATCTAAAAAGCTTAAGTTTCATGATGAAGAAAGTAAAGTCACTCCTTAAGAAATATCGCATCGCGCAAAGAATGATAGGGTACCTTCTTATGAGCCAAAATAATAAAAAATGTGAGATTGCGACGCGAAACTCCATCGCATCGCATGCATTAATGAGCACTCACATTGGAAACCTAAAAATCGTCAATATGCGATGTCGCATATCGCAAAATCGCAATTCGCATAAAGCACATCAACAGTAACGATTAGACGATATTGCGATCTTGCGATATTGTGATATTGCGATCTTGTGATATTGCGATATTACGATCAAGCAACCTTGCGATAGAATAGCACGATGATATTGCGGTAATGCGATGCAGCGATTTGCGATATTACAAACCAAATCGCAAAATCTCTCCATCGCAGTTGGTTATGGCTCGTTATTCAAAAATCTTTTTTCCATAAACCAAGAACCAGTTACGCGCTTTAATGATAATTAATGAGTTACATGCCAGTTGTTAATAAAATATGGTTTTGTGTTTTCCGAAGAGCCAGTTCACGTAAGGTGGCGTATTTTTGCATATCCTTGGCATTTAAATCTTTCCTATCATTATTTATTATCATTACTCTCACCTCACTTGTGAACTGCAGGAATGAAGAACAAAAGTTTTACAAAGCAATGTGCAGGAAACTATGGGGAAAAAGGGCAAGGCTCCAATGACCAAAGACAGAGAAATGGCACCCTTATACACAGACACCGCATGCAACAGAGCCGCAGATTCACAGAATTTTGATGAGCCATCCATTACAGATCTCTCATATACAGCCATGGTTAAATGGGTACTAAACGATGCTGATATCAGAAACGGACAGTTTAATGCTCAGGGTCAAGAGCTCACAAAATCATTATTTTTACAAATTTTGAGCTTTATACCCGATAAGAGAAAGAGGTGCAAAAGGCAAAAAATGCATCAGAGAAGCCCGGATCAAGGAATGGAGGCAGTTTCCAATAATCGTGCATCGCTTAGAAAATTGCTCGAGAAGGAAAGCTTCTAATTGCTCAAGTCACCCGCAAGCCCCGAAAATTGCAAGAAAGCAACGATAAAAACAAACTGGAAACAAAAAGCTAAAGAAAAGGCAGAAGCAATCCAAGGGTTAACCAAGTTGAACTGGGATTATTACTGGGCATACACGGTAAAGCCACATAGTTAGTGTATGACTCTCAAGTATATCATTGATTTTGCTGAGAAGATGGTGCCAGCTCTTACCAATTCTGTTTGCTTAGCTCAACTAAAAGCGGAATACAGTCAGCCGACTCTACTCAAGCAAATACTAAGTGCTTGCAACGTTAAGGAGCAAATGCAGAAATAGTTAGATATTAGATTTAATTTTAGAAATAGTTTTGCTTTATTTTTGCTTAGAAAAATGATGGTCATTTAAACCGCATCCTGAATTTTTGTAAATAAGTTATTTTTAGATTTAGTTAGTAGTATTTAAACCCTTCTCATGCATTTAGAGAAGGGTCCAGAAATTTTTCAAAAACTTGTCCTCAAAACATGCACTTTTGCACCCTCCGAGGAGGTTTTGATGAATGAATGGAACAGGATTTGTTGATGTTTGCATTTAATATCTGCTACTGATGTTGCACTTTTGTACTCTTAGTGGATGTTAGAGCAAGGAGAGATAAATCATTGTCGCTTGAAGCTCATGAGTAGGACTAGTTATAAATGGTACTTTTATCTCTTAACCATTTCTGCTTATGTGTTAAAGTGATATACAGTTTTTAGTTGTTTATATATTATTGCATGAATGCCTGAGTTATCATTTGGCACTTTTGTATGGTGATAGCTATTTATTTATGCTTAATGTATGAATAGCTCATTATGCGATATGTTTTTCACAACTGTTTCGTCTAACTTTTTATACGAAGTGGTTCATCCTTATTGATTTCTTTTCTCATAATAGTTGAATGATCTTTATTACCAGTTGTTATTTGAAATATTTTTAGATCGCATAATAGAAGAATTACACCCCGGGTTAGTATAGACTTAGATGTTGTTTCTTATTAGAATACAATAGAATAGCATTAGATTAAAGTTAGAATTAGAATATCTTAATTAGGAACTGTTAGATCAGGAACATCAAATTCTACACACACACACTCATAAATTGGGAAACTAGTCCCATATCCCCAGTTGGACCCGCTATACCAAACGGATAAGGAGCTGCCAACCAAGGTCCGGACCGGGCGGGTATCCCCCTTGTTGTAGACCCGATTTTTGGGGCTTCAACACAAATGTAATCACTAGAGATATTTTCATGTCAGCTGCTTCGATCACAGTGAGCAAAGCACTCCTTTGTGCAGGACATGACTAGAGTACCTCTAACATCGACATAGCACAAGGGCTTTGAGCTAAATATTTAACAATGGAATATTTCTGAGTAGCCATAGTGTTTGGATTATAATTCGATCGTTTTGAGGATCCTTTCGTCATCCGAGGTATAGGTTCAACTGTGTGCCTATCTATATGAAGAGGTTCTTGATTATCAGAAGCAGCTTTAGCCTTAGAATATTATGGTTCTCCATAATCATGAGCTCTAGTTGAAATATCAATATGATAATTAGCCATATAAACATTTGATGTGGATTCCACTTTCTGGTTGCCCCTTATTTGGAATTTTGTATTAGTATTCGCCCCAACAAGAAATTGTTGCCCTTGGGGAAAAGGGTTAGTAAGCACATCCTAGGAACTAGAAGAACCTTGTTGGGCTAACAAGCCCTAAGAATATTTAATATTGGGGAAAAGATGAGTAATATGATCCCCACTGCATAACTTTCATGGGAATTTAACTTTATTTTTAGACTCTTTCTTTCCCTCACCAGTGTCCTCACTAGGTTTATTGGCATTCCACTTCCCTCCCTTATCTTTATTTTTCCCACGTCCTTTCTTCTTCCCATCATATTATTGATTTCCTTTGGAATTTGAGGACTGGACAGCATTAACCGCTAAAGGTTGAGAAGCGGGAGACATGAACATTGTAGTCTACATCACAAAAGTAGATTGTAATGACAAATGTTGTAATTGGTTCACTAAAATGCTAGTCCTATTAGTATCAATTGATCCTAAAACTATGTCGGAATGAGGGCCTGGTTTCAGTTTGGTGAGATCAAATTTAGATCTAGGAGCATCATACATTATCTTATATAGGACTCCAGACTGGGAATAAATCATATCTAACTGGTGGGCTCTAAAAATAGCATGTTCTTCTATGAACAATCCTGAAAGTGACACATCCTTAGACATTTCAGGCTGTAAGTATTTCAAAAACCACTCAAGAAGGAATTCATCATGGATATAAGCCTCGATCAATCTCTTCCTTATGCATCACTCATGAATGTGGTCAGAAATATGGGTGGCCTTGTCTTGCTCAAAATTGGCCAGAAGTTTAGTTTCGACATCATAATGGACAAGTAACAGAAAGTGGTTAAGAAACATTGTATCCAACTCACCAAACGTAGAAAACAACCCACCCTTTAATTAAATATACCATTTTTCCACATTTCCAGTTAAGGTGCATTGAAAGAGTCTCAACCTAATTGAATCATCAATCAAGGAGTTTGATGAGCACCATAAATGGAAAGTGGTTACATGGTCTGTTAGATCCTCACTAGACTTCCCTTCAAATTTTGGTATGTCTGATGGAATTTTGGTAGGGACCAGGGGCCAAGCCGAGTTGTAATAGATCGGATCATTATTCAATTTTCAAAGATTTGGGAAATTGAGAGTTTCCAGGAATGGTAAGCGTGGAGAGACTGTTAAATTCCAATCTCCGAGAGTGGATTTCCCAACATTTGAAAAAGAGTATCCTAGATTCTGAGAGGCACCAAGTTGCCAAGTCTTACTTGTAGAAGAACCTGAACTATAAGGAAAATCTTGTAATCTAGGGGTATATTGAGGGTATCCTCCCCCTACTGCAGCATTACTAACCATAGGAAAATTTCCTCTAGGCGGAACATTATATGAAGGGGAGAACCCTTAGTAAGGATTCCAAGGACTAGAAAATGAGGAAAACCTGATGAGGTACTAATGGTAGGGAAGGGCACACTCCCCTGCTGACCAAATAAATGAGAGAGATTCCCAGACCCAAAACCACTAGTGGAAGGATATACCAAGCCTTGGCTCCCTTGAATAGGATTAATATTTTGAGCATAGCCAAAGAAAGGCATTGTCCTACATTCAATGATGTATTGGAAGGATGAACATGTCCACTTCCAAATGAAGAACCTTGTAAATATTTGGAACCACTAGCCATCAAAGTCATATATACCGAAGAAGTAGAGGATAAATTTTATGAAACTGAGGGAATCCCAATGGATGGAATTCCAATGGGATAAGCACCAGTGAAAGGGGCAAAAAGTTGGATGCCCCTACTCGAAACTAGAATGGAGGTAGAGCCAATAGCTATCATGATAGGTGCAATAGTAGAGATAGAAATAATACCTCCTCCTATAGTTGAAGAAGGAGTATGCACATCAGTCATATCGATAGACACACTTGTGCTATTAACATTGGCCATTAGGAAAAAAAGAAGGAGAGTGAACAGGGATAGCTGGTCTATGAGTCAGAGTACACGTACGATACAACGTAAGGAAGATGATAAGGAAAAGTTTTTTTAGAAGTCCTAGGGGACAGTGAAACATCTTCAAATTCTACTTTGTCTTCTGATTGGAAGAGTACTCTAGCAAGAACCGGAGAGTTTCCACCTGGATTATGGACTAGACTAGGTTCTCCCTATGAAATAAGAGCCCTAGATGAAGGATTCATCTCCTTTGTGTTAGCTTGTATTGGTTCAAAAGAAACAGCAGAATTACTCCTACACATTCTTAATGAAGTCTTGGCACTCACAGGTGAAATCCCATGAAGCCTTTTAGACCGACGAATTGGTCGATTAGCCACCTTTATATATAAATAAAAATTAAAGAATCAAATCGCCTGAGGAAATCTAGGAACATAGAGCACTCTCTAAAAAATGTCCTAAAGATACCAACAAGCAAACAACTTCCAAGTATTTCCACTCCAAGTGATTCAAACTGGACACCAAAATACAAGAAAATGAAGAAAAGGACCTCTCGAAGGTAGTTTTGGATGATGAGGACCCAAGCGAAGGTATCATAAGCAGTTATGCTGACCTCCAGAAAAGAGTGTTTACTGGTGCAAGTACCCAAGATTTGCAAGGGAACCCTCCAAAAGTACTATGAAAGTGATACAATGTCTACCTCAGGTACCATAGACATTCCCCCGCTCAATCACCTATATGGTCCCTAGGAAAGGCAACTAAGGTTACCATCTCGTGACCAGAAGCTGGGTGGAATAGTCATGGATGCATGATCCAAGTTGGAGAGGGGGTATCTCTCTTTCCATATCTTCACACGTCCTCGTGATTGACTCCCATATTAGAGGAGGTTTCCTAACAGCTTAATGACATTGGATTTTCACTCATTACTTAACTTCTATACTTTTTTGTTTAAGTGGCCTTGGAGATTTTACTCTCCAATCACCTATTCCAGTGCCCTAAAATGCCCTAGACTAGTTGGTGTTGCTATGACAAAAATAAAAAATCTAGTTCATTTTAATTTAAGTGCTCATTTTCGTTGGTTGTTATTTAGGACATAGGGAAATAGAAGTGCAATTGATGGTGTTATGACACAAAAGAACTCAATAGAAAACCTAGGCTACATGAGAATGCAACTCTTCTTTTTCTTAAATGAAAGAGGTTTTTATAAGGGTTCTACGATAAAATTAAATAAAGAAAAACTCTTTTTTTCTTTTTCAATTTATCACTCACGCATTCAAAATATAACAAAAAGAACTAAATGATACCTAAAATGCACCTAACCTAATGCACACTAGTATGAAAATGCAAGATTCAAAGAAAACTCTAAAGGTAAGAAAACATGATCAAAAAGAAAAAGGTCAATCCAAACAGCAAAGAGAAGAAAAACACAAAACAAAGAACACTCCTCAAATAAAGAAAGACATTTAACCTTGTCACAACAACTTGCACAATTTCCAAAACCTAGAAGACTACAAAACCAAGAAAGCTCAAGAAACTAAAGCAACAAGAAAAATGTTTTTCTTTTTCTTTTAAGGATCTTGAAAAACTCAAAATTCAAAAAGGGAAGTCAATCAAAGATCTCAAAGCCAAAAGCATGAAGAAGACTCAAATCCACCTAGTCACCAATATAATCATAAATATTAAAAGACTACTACAAATGAGAGACTTAACACTTTAAGAACTTGGCAACAAAGATGCAAGAGACTTTGAAAAATCAGAAAGATTTCAGAGAACTAAAAACTCTCATTCTCCTTATAATCACAATCCCTTTTTGAAAAACAAGAAAAAGAAAACAAAAGAGCCAACTTCTAGGTCACAAGGGAAGGAAATCAAAGATTGGGTTATCAACAAATTCAAGAGCAATGAGATCTTTTACAGAGCCACAAAACAGCCAGATACTTCACAAAGAAAATTTGGAACCCAACTCTAGATTCAACAAGCTTCAAAAATTCAAAACCCCAGTTTGACACAAGAATTTCTACAACAAGAGGAAAGGCATAAACAAAAATAGTCATCAAGGTGATTCCAAACCTCACAAAGATCAAGAAAGCTTAAACAAACATGGTCAAAGGCTTAGAAAATTCAAGAAATGAAAATTTTTCATTTTTCAAATCTGTACGTGACTTTTCAGACATAGTTCTGCATATATACGTGACTGTTATGAATAAACCATCATATACATAAGTTTTTTTGGAAGCGACAACGTCTATACACGATTATATATAACAAAAAAATGCATATAAAAATCAAAGTGAGGAAAAATAAAAAGAAAGCCCAGATCTGAAAGATCAAGTTGAATGACCAATTTACTCAAGACTTCAAAAGGTTGAAAAAACCAAGATGAAATAAAACAACCCTTCTATGAAATACTTGATGGTATTCCCCAGTGGATTCACCAATTTTGTTGGCATGAAAAGTTCCCTAAGGCAAGGGTTGAAAACCTCAACAGAGCAGAATAGAAAAATCAACAAAGAATACTCAATCAAGTATGCCAAACATTCAAATTATCAAAATTGGACTTCGAAACATACCTGTGGGTCCTACATTTGAAGATGTTCTTGTAGGGTCCTGTTGTGGCCAGCAACAACCCCCCCTTAGTTCATTTGAGTGTTGACCAAAATACTTAAATGAATGGGGACCCTTAGTTAATTTTTAGAAAAAACAAGAGTTTCCTTCCCTCAAGATAAGGTTACCATCATGGGCTTAGGTAAGTCTTTTGAACATTTTAAAACCTAAGTCTATGATAAGGAGAAAATCTTTAAAGTTGCGTTGCAAAAAGATAAGAAATACCTCCATTTCTCTTTAAATATCGATATGCGCAAAATCCTTGTGTTAAGAATAACATCGCGTCGCAACAAAGTAATCCTCATAAAGAAAAACTTAAAGATTCACCAATCTGCGATAACGCCGATCGCAAGATCGCATATCGCAGAAATGAACCGACAAGATTTGGCAAACATCAAAATTCTGCGATCTGCGATGTTGCGATCGCTGCGATATTGCACCCTTGCGATTTGCGATAGTGTGGTTTGCGATGGTGCGATTTGCGATCGCGCGATATGTGAGGTTACGTAAGAAAATCATAAATCACTTCATTACGAATCCTTCGGGCACGCCATTCAAAGAAAACCCACTTACCATAATCTAACTCGAAATCATGCGCTTTTAATGATAGTAAATGAATTAGTTGTCAGTTATTAAGTGAATTAAAGACGCGTGCCTTTGTAGAGATTTACTTCACGTAAGGTGACATATTCGATACATCTGTTGCATTTAAGACTCTCCCATCACCGTTCTGGATCAGTCATTTCCATTTCACTCGTAATCTGCAGGAACGGAGAGCTAAGACGATTCAAACGCAAACGCAGGAAGAAATGGGAAAGAAACACAAAGCTCAAAGCTCCGAAGCAAAGGAAAAGATGAAGGAGATGGCGCCTTTGTATACAGACACAGCCTGTAACAAAGACGCGGGAATATCAACATGGGAAAGCATGTACAGGCTGCTAGAAGAGGAAAATCCTAGAATAATGAAGGTTGCTGCTGTCGCGGGCTCACACCGCTCTTCTGAGGCGTCCTTAGAGGACCTAGCATGTTCATTTCTTCACAGAATAGCGGCAAGACCCAAAATCCTACCATATACGGATATGATCAAGTGGATACTGGATGATGCAGACATGAACAACAGACAATTCAAAGTTCAAGGACACGGGCTCATCGGATCGTTTGCTGCGCAAGATTTGAAGCTTATGTATCATCTTCCTGAACCGCAAATGACCTATAACGCACAATTAGTTAAGAAGTTCGCGGCGGAGAACCCAGACCTATCAGACAACACCAAAGATTGGTCTAGAAAAGACGAGCCGCTCAAAAAGGACAAAAACGGTATGTACAGCACTGGTTCCCTCACCTCTCCATATTGCTTTGCTACGGCCATGCTCTGTAGGTTATTTGGGATGCCGGATATCAACAAGTTTTCGTCTGAATGGCTACCATTAATTGATGCTGCCACAAACGCCGATATTATAGATTGGGCCAAAATCCTTTCTGATAATCTATACACGGTTGTTATCAATTACCGGTCTAAAAGATCCTTGTCTCAAAGGGTCTATCCTCCTTTTTATCTGTCTGCATATGTTATGGATTCTCTTTGTCTTGTGTCTAAATTCTCTATTATGGGTTGGAAATGGACTACTCAAGACCCATTGCCTATCCATGTTTATCATAAGGTGCTATGGGATTCTCAGTTTGCCCCTCACTTCTACCAGATTTGCCACGGGCTTATTTTGCCCTTGTATAGAATAATGTATGATAAATACCCCCCTAGGTGCTCTCCCGAGGCACAAATCGACATCATCCCCATTGCAAGATGGTTCGGGGAAGAATGGTTTACTTATATTACAGTTTTTGGAAGCACTGTACCTCCACATGTCCTACCTCTATATATCCCTGATAAACTTTTGGCTCGGGAAATTGCTTATCAAACCTGTTCAGAAGGCGGCCTGACCAAAGACCTAAAAGAAAAGAAGAAGGCCATATGGCCTCAGTTTCCTGTAGCTTGTGGGGCCTTCTCATTGTTCGATGTAGGACACGCTTTTGGCGAAGTGGAGAATGTGACGTGTCTTCAATTATTTAAATTCCCAGCAAGCCCATTTGACCTGAATGATGTTGCCCAAGAGTTCACAACGAACGTCAAAATAAGAGTGTTCTCTGGAAAGAAGGATTTGTTTGATGATCTGTTTCAGAATAGAATTTCGCTCCAAGAAATTTTGCGGGAAGCTCGGTCGAGGTTGTCTCCAGATGACCTCCAAAGATTCATGTTATACAGGGAAAGAAGGCTGGCCAGTATTCCTCTAGAGAGGCTGCGACTACCTGCTAGAGAACCAACTCCAAGCATTAGCCTCAGCGAAAACTCTAGCACTTCCAGATCTAAATCCAACACTGCGCAAGAAGTGCCTGAGCATCCTAAAGAGTCTGGATACGACAAAGGAAAAAACGAAGAAACAACTAAGGATACAGCTCAGTTAAGTGCAATGTCTCAACAGCAAGTTATCGCCTCCCCGCCAAGAGATGTCCCCCCTCCTGTCATCGAAGCACCACTCGTCACAACAGAACTGGACAAAGAATGGGAAACCTTCAATGAATTGATCAATCTTGAAGGGCAAGCCCCGAAAACACCTGTAAACAATACACAGGTAGTGCAAGAAGTGGTTCCGACCATCGTTAGCAGTGTCACAGAAACGGAGCACATTCCTATCGCTCCACCTTCTGAGCTTCTACTTAATGTAGAAGAAATTCCCCCACTGGATGTATTCTATAGTCCTCAACACAAAGCAGTTGTAAGAAGGCAGAGGAAGAAAAGAAAACTAGAAAATACACTGTCACAAGATGCCGAACATTTGGATGTCTTATGGAAAGACCCCAATAATAACCCGACTGAAAATCTCACTAAGCTGTCTCAGATCGCAGGAGCATATGCTTCTGCAACTATTAATAAGGCATCGGAAGTTCAGCAACTATTGAAAGAACAAGAAGACCAGATACAGCTGCTACAACAACAGTTGCAACAAGCCAATGCTAACACTGAAGCTTCCAAACAGCTCGAGAAGCTGCAAGAAGACTTTCAATAGATGCAGATAGGCTATCAAAGAAGTCTCGACGAAAAAGGAAAACAATTGCAGACTTTACAAGAGATGCATAAAGATGAGCCTAAGCTGGCAGAATTTATTTCAGAAACTATTGGCTTAAACGAGCAACTACTGCAGCAACAAGAAGAGTTGGGACGTAAAATATCACAGTGGAGTCACTATTGCGAGCTGAGCGATAAAATCACCAATCAGGTGGTAGATTTGCGCAGTGACTATGATCAGAGTGACAGAAGGGTGACGGAATATTTAACTTGGCAAGATGATGATGAAGGGAGAAGAGCAGGTGCACCCAGGATAAACGAAAACCATAAAGAACTGCTCTTTAATAAATGGGACGATCAAATCAGGCAGGCGGAGCAAGCAGCGGAGACAGCGGCTACACAGGCAAGCATTCTCATCGACTGTGTAAATGAGAATTTACACAGGGCTAATTTAATTGCAGAGACCACCCCGGGGTATCTACCAAAGAGGTTACAACTGGAAGCAGAATGGAAGCAGAAAGCACAGGCAAAGGAGAGAGCAATCCAAGCATTAGCCAGGCTGAATTGGGAATGTTACTGGACGTACTTAGTCAAGCCACACAGCTAATGGATGACGGTGAAATGCATCACAAACGCGGCCGAAAAAATATTGCCAGCTCTCGTAGATGTTGTTTTTGCAGCCCAGCTCAGCGCCGAAATCAGTCAGCCGACTCTCCTTAAGCCCATGCTGGATACTTGCAACTTTAAGGACCAAGTTCAGAAGTAGCCTTACTTAGAATGTTGTTTTTTCTTTTAACTAGATTAGAAAAAGGACGGTCATTTGAAAACCGCATCCTAAATTTTGTAATAATACTATTATTAGAATTAGGAAGTAGTATTTTAACCCTTCTCATGCATTTAAAGAAGGGTCCGGAAATTTGTCAAAAAACTTGTCCTCAGAACATGCACTTTTGCACCCTCGGAGGGGGTTTTTGGTGAATGGATGGATCGAGATTTATCAATGTTTGCATTTAATGTCTGCTACTGATGTTGCACTTTTGTACTCTTAGTAGATGTTAGAACAAGTAGAGATAAATCGTTATTGCTTGAAGCTTATGAGTGGAACCAGTCATAAATGGTACTTTTATCTCTTGACCTGTTTCTGCTTATATTCTTAAAGTGATATGTAGTTTTCAGTTGTTTATATGTTAATGCATGAATGTGTGGGTTACCATTTGGCACTTTTGTACGGTGGAGTCATTTATTTGTGCTTAATATATGAATAACTTGTTATGCGATATGTTGTTCACAACTGTTTTGCTTAACTTCTTATGCAGAATGGTTTATCTTAATTGATTTCTATTCTTATGATAGCTGAATGATCTTTATTACCAGTTATTGTTCGAAATCTCTTTAGATCACATAATAGAAGAAATACACCCCGGGTTAGCGTAGATTAGATGTGCTATTTCTCATTAGATTACAATAGCATAGAGTTAGTTAAGAAGTTTGAATTAAATTAGATTAAAACACTCCTAGATCAACACCATCCAACTCTACACACACACACACCCCTTAGATTGAGAAACTGGTCCCATTATCCCCAGTCGGACCCGCTATACCAAATGGATAAGGAGCTGCCAACCAAGGTCCGGACCGGGTGGGTATCCCCCTTGTTGTCGACCCGATTTTCGGGGCTTCAACATATTTGGCGCTAGAAGGAGGGCCTGAACATAATGTCTGTTGGAATGATTTCCAATAATAAGGTTTGAATCAGGATGGTTGCTCGTAAAATTCCTATTTGGAGTTGCATCCGTGTTCCTACCTCTTCCAACACTCCACCAGAAGTGGTAAGACTCTTGTCTCAGGTAAAATTCAATGGTAAGAATAATTCTTCTGCTTTTAATCATGCTCTTCAATTTATTCAAAAAGTTTCAAGTTCTGATATTCAGAGAATTGATGAAGGCGTTTTATGCAGAATTTTCACTCTTACATTCACGGCGGAAGCTAGAAAATGGTGCAGAAACCTCCCAGTTGCATCAATTCACAGCTGGGACCAATTTGTCAAGGCTTTCATTTTTGAATTTGATTGTTATGACTATGACCAGGTATATGATGAAATTGATTATCTACGGAAACAAGATGAATCTGTTAGGGATTTTAATATGCGATTTCATCTTAATTGTCTAAAGTATGATCTTGAAAGTGAACTCACAGATGAAGAATCTTCAGATTATGCTGAGTGTTCCATACCTCCTATGACTGATCAAGCAGAAATTAGTTCAACCTTTGTCTCATTTTCTTCTAACATGAATGAGGATTCCAAGTTGAATATACAAACCAGCCATGATGAAGAAAGTCCCTAGAGCCTGGGAGTCATGCATGCTCTAATGCAAGAAGACAAAAGCGAGAATGCTGGAGGAAAGCCTACCTTGGAACCAGGAGATGACTTTGATACAAGGTCAGAGAATATCATTGCAAATCAACAAATGCAGGTGCCAAGGTTAGAACAACAAACTATTTCTCTTTCAAAAAGTATCAGTACACAAAGGTATGATCTAAAGCCCGATGTCTATGATGAATCTGATGAACAAAGATTTTTCCATGATGTTTTCAAATGCATTGTTCCATAATCGCATTTTTCTCTTTATCCTGATGTTTTTAGTGATGATAATTTCTCCCCTCTCAATATTAAAGATATCCCAAAAAACACAGAGGATTATTCAAACAAGCCATCATTAGGTTTTCAGGATAAAGAGACAGCTATAGAACATCCTTCGGCCATTTTCAAACAAGAACCACTTCACCTTCCTTGTCTGAAAATATATGACGAAAAAGAGAAATCTAGGGAAACCTGTAAAATCATTTATGATAGCTACTTTGACAACGATGATGTTGTTGAGTTATCCCAAGTAACTCAACTAAGCTTAGATGATGAGAGATATCCTAATTCATAAATCATATCAGTCAACCCTCATTTCAAAGTAAAATATCATTTGCATGATTTTACTATCCAAGGCAATGCCCCGATCTATGATTCATATCATGACGAAACCTCCATGCCTCACAATCATAACTTATCTTCTGACTCACAAGACGGAATTCAAAGTTATTCGGATCCCATAATTCTGGCCAGTTCTTGTGAGAAGCAAGATATTACAAGTAAATCCCAGTTGTTTTGTAACACTATTTGTACAAATAATCATTCCTTTCTTTCTCGCTTGCACTCATTTTGTACAAAATCGGATTTTGTTTTAAATTTTCAGACTTTTGATAGATTATTGTGGCATGTTGAGCATCTTATCAAAGAACATTCGAAAGACGTGCCACCATTTTGGAAAGCTAAGCTATGTCAAGGAAGTGTAGAACTTTCTCAATTTCGAGATCAATCAATGTCAGACTTTCTTAAGAAACTTCTTTGGCATCCAGAACACCATCAACCAAGGAAAGTACCTTTCGAAACTTATTGGCCATTCGCGCCAATTGATAAAGATCTTTCCGGGAATTTCCACCTATTTTGCATCGAACTATTTAGTGATTTATATATGGAAACTTTCCTTTTAAACGAAACCGCTAAAAGCTCAGCTTTAACGAACAGTATGTTACAAGCCATTGAAATTAAAAAATCATATTCACAACCTGGCTTATCATCCTTCCTATTACGAGGTCATCAATCCATAACAGAAGTTCATCCTAATTTTTATGATCCAATAGGTATCCAGTTGGAAAGAAGTTTTCATGAGAAAGAAATATCAGACAGAATTCCAACTGAGGTCATGCATTCTTATTCCACATCCAACATTAATAGTCCAAGGAAAATTTGGTTCTTAATACTGATGTTTGGAAGTTACAAACGGCTAGGAATAAAAATGAAGAGATGGTTCCATTGGAAATATCATTTCACCTAGCTAATTTTCTGTATATAGCTAGAATAGGAGTAGGAGTAATGTAGCTAGGTTGTTAGGTTTACTTTTGATAATTGATAGGAAAAATAAGAAGGGATTATCCCTATTCTGTACATAACCCTAGAAAATGTCTACCTCTCATAATAGTTAACTATTTTTCTCCATAATAAGATTTGCTATGGTTAACGGCATTTGACATTTACTAAAGACACCTTTCCTCTGTCAAAGATTTTGAACTTCTGCTTCTATGAACAGCAAATCTTTTGAAAACTTAATCTTTATTATCAATAGAACTTTAACCCAGATATGATGCTAGTTTCAACTCCAACAAATTTGAAGAAAGCTATCTTGGTGAAGGAATTGTTTTATGTCAGTACAATGAAAGGTATCAATAATGAAATAAAGATTCTCTGTAGAAACAGCCATTTCCAAACAACTAAATCATTGTCGTCCAGAACTTTCTTAAGGAAAGAAAATTTGACTTCCTCCCTGCTAAAGGAGATCGCAGCATTCAGAGGAACAATCCGAAAAGAAACACTATATCTCAAAGAATAAGAGGTCTCATCACGAGCCGGCTTATCATGATCACAGATATTACAACTTGCTGACTTTGCCGATATTGTCCACCAAAACAGGGCAACGACTCAAGATTGTTGCAATCAAAAGACAAGGGGTCTCATCACGAGCCAGCTTATTCAGCAAAAGTGTAAATCAAGTGAATGACTGTGTCATAATTTGGCCACCAAACCAAGACATTGTTCTTTAGAGAATAAAAAGGAAAAAGTGTCAAAATGGGATTTCCTCTGAAAAAGTTGTAAATAACCTTAAGCAGGATAAAGGATCATTACTGGGTAATAAGTAACCCTGTCGAGGCTATGGACGCCTGCTGGCAGCAGAGGCTCTACCTACGGCAAAGGAGCATATTTAAAAAAAAAAGAGGCTGCTACACAGGGGAAACTTTATTTTATGTTTTACAAGACCAAGTAATGGCTGATGTAAATGCAAAAACAAGCTGAGGATGCAAGTAATTAAAATAGAAAGAGATTGAAACAAAACATCATTGACAGTTTGAAGTATGATATGCTTTATCTTTTTATAATAAAGTTTAAGTTCTCTGAGAAATTTTTTTTTAAGAGTTTGAAAGCGTCAATAGAAGATCAGAGATAACTGGTTCTCCCAAGTGAATCACCAATTGTTGTGGCCAGCAACAACCCCCCCTAGTTCATTTGAGTGTTGACCAAAATACTTAAATGAATGGGGACCCTTAGTTAATTTTTAGAAAAAACAAGAGTTTCCTTCCCTCAAGATAAGGTTACCATCATGGGCTTAGGTAAGTCTTTTGAACATTTTAAAACCTAAGTCTATGATAAGGAGAAAATCTTTAAAGTTGCGTTGCAAAAAGATAAGAAATACCTCCATTTCTCTTTAAATATCGATATGCGCAAAATCCTTGTGTTAAGAATAACATCGCGTCGCAACAAAGTAATCCGCATAAAGAAAAACTTAAAGATTCACCGATCTGCGATAACGCCGATCGCAAGATCGCATATCGCAAAAATGAACCGACAAGATTTGGCAAACATCAAAATTTTGCGATCTGCGATGTTGCGATCGCTGCGATATTGCACCCTTGCGATTTGCGATAGTGTGGTTGCGATGGTGCGATTTGCGATCGCGCGATATGTGAGGTTACGTAAGCAAATCATAAATCACTTCATTATGAATCCTTCGGGCACGCCATTCAAAGAAAACCCACTTACCATAATCTGACTAGAAATCATGCGCTTTTAATGATAGTAAATGAATTAGTTGTCAGTTATTAAGTGAATTAAAGACGCGTGCCTTTGTAGAGATTTACTTCACGTAAGGTGACATATTCGATACATCTGTTGCATTTAAGACTCTCCCATCACCTTTCTGGATCAGTCATTTCCATTTCACTCGTAATCTGTAGGAACGGAGAGCTAAGACGATTCAAACGCAAACGCAAGAAGAAATGGGAAAGAAACACAAAGCTCAAAGCTCCGAAGCAAAGGAAAAGACGAAGGAGATGGCGCCTTTGTATACAAACACAGCCTGTAACAAAGATGCGGGAATATCAACATGGGAAAGCATGTACAGGCTGCTAGAAGAGGAAAATTCTAGAATAATGAAGGTTGCTGCTGTTGCGGGCTCACACCGCTCTTCTGAGGCGTCCTTAGAGGACCTAGCATGTTCATTTCTTCACAGAATAGCGGCAAGACCCAAAATCCTACCATATACGGATATGATCAAGTGGATACTGGATGATGCAGACATGAACAACAGACAATTCAAAGTTCAAGGACACGGGCTCATCGGATCGTTTGCTGCGCAAGATTTGAAGCTTATGTATCATCTTCCTGAACCGCAAATGACCTATAACGCACAATTAGTTAAGAAGTTCGTGGCGGAGAACCCAGACCTATCAGACACCACCAAAGATTGGTCTAGAAAAGACGAGCCGCTCAAAAAGGACAAAAACGGTATGTACAGCACTGGTTCCCTCACTTCTCCATATTGCTTTGCTGCGGCCATGCTCTGTAGGTTATTTGGGATGCCGAATATCAACAAGTTTTCGTCTGAATGGCTACCATTAATTGATGTTGCCACAAACACCGATATTATAGATTGGGCCAAAATCCTTTCTGATAATCTATACACGGCTTTTATCAATTACCGGTCTAAAAGATCCTTGTCTCAAAGGGTCTATCCTCCTTTTTATCTGTCTGCATATGTTATGGATTCTCTTTGTCTTGTGTCTAAATTCCCTATTATGGGTTGGAAATGGACTACTCAAGACCCATTGCCTATCCATGTTTATCATAAGGTGCTATGGGATTCTCAGTTTGCCCCTCACTTCTACCAGATTTGCCACGGGCTTATTTTGCCCTTGTATAGAATAATGTATGATAAAGACCCCCCGAGGTGCTCTCCCGAGGCACAAATCGACATCATCCCCATCGCGAGATGGTTCGGGGAAGAATGGTTTACTTATATTAGAGTTTTTGGAAGCATTGTACCTCCACATGTCCTACCTCTATATATCCCTGATAAACTTTTGGATCGGGAAATTGCTTATCAAACTTGTTCAGAAGGCGGCCTGACCAAAGACCTAAAAGACAAGAAGAAGGCCATATGGCCTCAATTTCCTGTAGCTTGTGGGGCCTTCTCATTGTTCAATGTAGGACACGCTTTTGGCGAAGTGGAGAATGTGACGTGTCTTCAATTATGTAAATTCCCAGCAAGGCCATTTGACCCGAATGATGTTGCCCAAGAGTTCACAACGAACGTCAAAATAAGAGTGTTCTCTGGAAAGAAGGATTTGTTTGATGATCTGTTTCAGAATAGAAGTTCGCTCCAAGAAATTTTGCGGGAAGCTCGGTCGAGGTTGTCTCCAGATGACCTCCAAAGATTCATGTTATACAGGGAAAGAAGGCTAGCCAGTATTCCTCTAGAGAAGCTGCGACTACCTACTAGAGAACCAACTCCAAGCATTAGCCTCAGCGAAAACTCTAGCACTTCCAGATCTAAATCCAACACTGCGCAAGAAGTGCCTGAGCATCCTAAAGAGTCTGGATACGACAAAGGAAAAAATGAAGAAATAACTAAGGATACAGCTCAATCAAGTGCAATGTCTCAACAGCAAGTTATCGCCTCCCCGCCAAGAGATGTCCCCCCTCCTGTCATCGAAGCACCACTCGTCACAACAGAACTGGACAAAGAATGGGAAACCTTCAATGAATTGATCAATCTTGAAGGGCAAGCCCCGAAAACACCTGTAAACAATACACAGGTAGTGCAAGAAGTGGTTCTGACCATCGTCAGCAGTGTCACAGAAACAGAGCACATTCCTATCGCTCCACCTTCTGAGCTTCTACTTAATGTAGAAGAAATTCCCCCACTGGATGTATTCTATAGTCCTCAACACAAAGCAGTTGTAAGAAGGCAGAGGAAGAAAAGAAAACTAGAAAATACACTGTCACAAGATGCCGAACATTTGGATGTCTTATGGAAAGACCCCAATAATAACCCGACTGAAAATCTCACTAAGCTGTCTCAGATCGCAGGAGCATATGCTTCTGCAACTATTGATAAGGCATCGGAAGTTCAGCAACTATTGAAAGAACAAGAAGACCAGATACAGTTGCTACAACAACAGTTGCAACAAGCCAATGCTAACACTGAAGCTTCCAAACAGCTCGAGAAGCTGCAGGAAGACTTTCAACAGATGCAGATAGGCTATCAAAGAAGTCTCGACGAAAAAGGAAAACAATTGCAGACTTTACAAGTGATGCATAAAGATGAGCCTAAGCTGGCAGAATTTATTTCAGAAACTATTGGCTTAAACGAGCAACTACTGCAGCAACAAGAAGAGTTGGGACGTAAAATATCACAGTAGAGTCACTATTGCGAGCTGAGCGATAAAATCACCAATCAGGTGGTAGATTTGCGGAGTGACTATGATCAGAGTGACAGAAGGGTGACGGAATATTTAACTTGGCAGGATGATGATGAAGGGAGAAGAGCAGGTGCACCCAGGATAAACGAAAACCATAAAGAACTGCTCTTTAATAAATGGGACGATCAAATCAGGCAGGCGGAGCAAGCAGCGGAGACAGCGGCTACACAGGCAAGCATTCTCATCGACTGTGTAAATGAGAATTTACACAGGGCCAATTTAATTGCAGAGACCACCCCGGGGTATCTACCAAAGAGGTTACAACTGGAAGAAGAATGGAAGCAGAAAGCGCAGGCAAAGGAGAGAGCAATCCAAGCATTAGCCAGGTTGAATTGGGAATGTTACTGGATGTACTTAGTCAAGCCACACAGCCAATGGATGACGGTGAAATGCATCACAAACGCGGCCGAAAAAATAGCGCCAGCTCTCATAGACACTGTTTTCGCAGCCCACCTCAGCGCCAAAATCAGTCAGCCGACTCTCCTTAAGCCCATGCTGGATACTTGCAACTTTAAGGACCAAGTTCAGAAGTAGCCTTACTTAGAATGTTGTTTTTTCTTTTAACTAGATTAGAAAAAGGACGGTCATTTGAAAACCGCATCCTAAATTTTGTAATAATACTATTATTAGAATTAGGAAGTAGTATTTTAACCCTTCTCATGCATTTAAAGAAGGGTCCGGAAATTTGTCAAAAAACTTGTCCTCAGAACATGCACTTTTGCACCCTCGGAGGGGGTTTTTGGTGAATGGATGGATCGAGATTTATCAATGTTTGCATTTAATGTCTGCTACTGATGTTTCACTTTTGTACTCTTAGTAGATGTTAGAACAAGTAGAGATAAATCGTTATTGCTTGAAGCTTATGAGTGGAACCAATCATAAATGGTACTTTTATCTCTTGACCTGTTTCTGCTTATATTCTTAAAGTGATATGCAGTTTTCAGTTGTTTATATGTTAATGCATGAATGTGTGGGTTACCATTTGGCACTTTTTTACGGTGGAGTCATTTATTTGTGCTTAATATATGAATAACTTGTTATGCGATACGCTATTCACAACTGTTTTGCTTAACTTCTTATGCAGAATGGTTTATCTTAATTGATTTCTATTCTTATGATAGCTGAATGATATTTATTACCAGTTATTGTTCGAAATCTCTTTAGATTGCATAATAGAATAAATACACCCCGGGTTAGCGTAGATTAGATGTGTTGTTTCTCATTAGATTACAATAGCATAGAGTTAGTTAAGAAGTTTGAATTAAATGAGATTAAAACACTCCTAGATCAACACCATCCAACTCTACACACACACACACACCCCTTATATTGGGAAACTGGTCCCATTATCCCCAGTCGGACCCGCTATACCAAACGGATAAGGAGCTTCCAACCAAGGTCCGGACCGGGTGGGTATCCCCCTTGTTGTCGACCCGATTTTCGGGGCTTCAACAGGTCCAAACCCTTTGCTTCCTCCAAGATGTGCATACCTAAAAGTCAATCACATAAGCATAGACAGAATATATAATTCAAATTGCATGCATAATATCAAGAACAAGGCATGAGCTTCTTTATTGATGAATAGCAATAAGTATAGGATAGATACAACCTAATACAGACCAAAGCCTCTAACAAAGCCTTCCTCTGGATCTATCTAGCCCAAGCCACAAAGACAACCTCTCTAATAAATGCAAGAATATGTTAGATAAATATATTGAGCATATTTGCAAAGGAAACCAGGGTTTCCTAGAGACTGGGAGTGCAAGAGGCATAGGAAAAGAGGACTTGATCTGAGGAAAATCGAGTATAATGTTGATATCTCTCTTGTCACATCCATTAGTCCTACCCAAGGAGTGTATATATACCACCTAAAATTGGTTATTTCAGTTAGGCCATGAGCTCATGTAGGTAGGTTCTCGACAAAACCTGTAAACCCCGCCCAAAAAATAGCATTTTATTTTATTTTTTCATATTTAAAAATATATACACGGTTATAGTGTTTTGGGACCCACATATGTACACGTTTTTGTGTGGGCAGAGTCACGTATGGAATTTGAAATATAGTTTTTTAATATAAAGTCAAGTCTACAAGGGTAAAGGGACTACCCAAGGCCATAAAAGAGCATCAGGTCTACAGGAGTGTTGAATGATGCTATAACAGGGTGGTATAGTGGATACATGTGGACATTTTCAAGCATGTACCTTCATTAATACTATTTACTTAGTCTTCCATGAACCTCACTAAGCCTATGGACTCTCATCAATACATTAGAGAGTTTAAATGGAAACTACATCTAGATGGGGGTTCCACTATTCACCCATATATAAGGTCATAGAGTTGTGCTTCAAATCCATGAGAAAAAAGTAAAGTTACATTATAGGAATGTCAATGTAGATCTAAGATACCATAATTATTTTTTTTTTATTCTTTATTTGAATTTACCCTCTGATTGTTTTTTTGCTTTTCAGTTTATGTCCAACCACAAGGGAGTTTTATTCCACTACTATTTTGTAATATATTAATCATCACAAGGAGCACAATTAACTTCCCATGGAAGGCTTAGATCCCATATTGGTACAAAAACACTTCCCTAGTGTTTATTGTAAGTTCAAGTTTTTTCATTGACATAATAAAAATATCTTATTTTCCCTAAAAATAATCATGATGTATTCTCATTTAAAGCAATAAATTCATAATTAAATTAGATCTTTCTTATTCTTCACTCATAATTTAGGGTTAACTATGATTTTTTAATGTTTACTACCTTTTTTCCTTTATTCTATTTTGCATGTTCCTAATTTCAAAATGACTAAAGGGTTGTTTACACTGATGATGTATTCAAACTTAACTAAACTGGGGGGGTGAATCAGTTTAGTACATTCATGGACTTTAAATTTATTTTATTGTAACTAATTAACTAAACTATCAAATGAGTAGCATACACCTTATGAACAACATATTTAAAACACAAATATCATGTAATCATGTAGACTACAACATAAAAGCATCACATATGGACACCAGATATAAGTGGAAACCCATATAGAGAGACAACAATGAATTTTGTATTGTTGTGATCAAAATGAAAACTCCTACTCCCTTATTACATCTGATTTTGTGTAGGATTCAACCTACAGGAGGTCGCTACTTAAATTTTTCAAGCTTCATCTTTCAAGGAAGCTCCAACTCCCATCAATTTTCTGCAAGCTACAACCCACAAGAGGCTCCTACCTCCATAATCTCGAACATGTTATTTATCAAGATGAAACTTGAAAGGAGACAGAAATCTCCATATAGAAAAAAATGTGTTGGTTACCTAGTCTATAAATCTTCATACCTTCATCTTTGTTTCTACTTCTTCTTCTCCTCAAATCTACCTCATATCTGCTCTATATGTGCTAGGTAATAAACAACTCAAATCATCTCTTACATTCTCAAAAAATCTAATCATTCATCCTTGCAACCTCACATATTTTTATAAACAATATTTGATGGTTGTTGGTATTCCAAACATGAATATGAAGTGAAAATACTTGTCTCTTTGCATTCCACTCATTCATTTCACACCTTTTGAGATTTTGAATATTAAAATAAAATAAATGCTTCACCAAATATTATTTTCAGCCACATGTAATGATTAAATCAGCAAGCATAGCAACCATATCCTTTGCAACATACATTAGCAATACATCAACAACTATAACATCACAACATCAAAAGCATAACAACATTCTTCATGCCTTTTCCTTGCATCATGTCTTTGTCATGCATCTTTTCCTTTCATCACAACAATCTCTAATAACAAACCAGCTCAACATATGCAACTACATTTCCATAACTAGTTCATTAAAAAAATCATAACTCAATGCACTTGTTCACACAATTGTGCATACACCAATGTGCCATGATACTTTGTTTCTCCTTTGTTCTAATGTCAATAGTTCTATCATATCTAGCATGCCTTGCACCCAAACACAACAAGCATACCAAGATGCTTTACAATTATAACAATCAAGCATTAACTCAACTATATCTACCATACCCTATTGCTCCTTTTCCATAACAATATATTCAACATCATCAACATGAAATCAGCTCAGCATGCAATAACAACATATGAAAGCAATTTGTTCACCTCCAAGGCATAAAAATATGTGTTCATTTATTCGTACATTAATTATGCAATAAAAGTGGCATGCTTTGCTATCAATAATAACAGTGATCAACAATATAGTGATGAACAATTCAATAACAACATAAGCATATGCAAGCAATTCAATAACAATCATTACAACTCCTTCACAACATAACATAAACGTAAGCATAACTCCATGCATCACATTGACTTGTCTTGCACCTCTCTGCAACATTCTATGTTCTACCTTTCTTCTCATAGGCATCACAACATCAATTGTGCATACATCAATGACATCAAAGACCCATCTCGTTGCTTCTTTTCCATTACCCTTTGCATCACATCTTTGTATTTCATTCTCATTCCCGTTGCCTTGCCTTGTACCTCTTCAACATTGATCTTTACTACATATTGCATCTCACGGAATAATGCAGCAAGTTATAACAAGCATCAACATGCATACCTCTGCAACAACATGACATATCAAGCATATAAATTGTTGTTGATCATCAACTACAACATTCCTTACAGCTCTTGTTGTTCAGTTGCCTTCAATGACAACATGCATACCTCTTGTTTCTCCTACAATTCCTTTTCCATCAATGAAAACAATGCCAACAACTTATTGTCAAAATTGTAGATCAACAACTCCTCTGGGGAGTTGGATCCACAAATCTTACTTCCAATTGTGTGTGTATTCGATTTCGTCATCCTACTAGTTAGGAGTTTTATACTTTATTTTTATTTGTTGTAATAATCACTTGGAAAGTATTGTTTTGACTTAAAAACCTGGTATTTCAATCTGAGTTGGTAATTTACTTGACCAACAAAATTAGTAAGATTCAAATAAATTAAATCTAGAAAACCAATTACAATTGAAAATAATATTAAACCTATACAATTATAACCCTTGTAATTATATCTCCAATAAGTGATCATTGTTCATGGACCTCTTTGAGGGGGAACCTCGTATGAGAATAGCTACAAATATAATAATAAAAATTCATAAAAAAAATTGTATAGATTTATATCTCCATAAATAACTTCTTAAAAACAAAAACCCTAACTATTTGTGGTCCCAACATTAATGGGTATCAACCACCTTGTAGGCCTTATTTAATAAACATGACCTTTTCACCTTAAGTAACTCCCTACTAATATTGCAATAAGTTGGCCTCATATATTAATTGAATAACTACTAAGTACACAAAGTAGGGTGGTTAAGGTAGGAACCTAATGTTCTCTCCCCCCATCAAAAGCATAATTATCCTTAAGGTTGAAGGGGTGGAAACTATTGTGATATCACTACTAGTTCCCAGATTGAGTCTTCTAGCAACATATATTTCCATTGGGTTAAAAATCCTTGAAATTTTTTTCTTGCATATTTTATGCTCTATATAGAAAATACTATTTCTAGTTGGATCCAAATGGACCCTTCTTCATCAAATTTAAAGGGTTGAACTAAGCTTCATAATTTGGTTCAATGACTTTCAAATAAGGTGCATGGATATTGGAGTGGGTTAGAAGAGCCAATATATAAACAGTTGTCCAATGTGCTTAAAGATTTGACAGGATCCATAGATATTGATGTGATATTATGTACTTTATCTTTAAGAGAGGTTTATTAATAAGGTTAAAGGAAAAGAAAAACTTGATCTTCTTCTACAAAAGAACACTCAAGTGATTCTAGTCAAATTGTTGTGTCATGCAACTATGTACCATCACTAAATTTTCCTTATAAGTGTGGAAAACTACCTCTCTAGCATGAAGCATGTCATCTATTATTTGAATCTTGGATTTTCTTAGTAAATATGAAGCCATCGAAGGGAATTTTATTCCATAGCCAGTTGCATATGGTGTCATTTTGGCAACACCATAATAATTTTTATCATACCACCATTCTACTAGGGGTAACCATTATAACCACTAGTGTTGTTGGTCTTATCCAAAGCATCTCAAATAGGTTTCCAAACACTTATTGACAACTTTGGTTTGACCATTAGTTTGAGGGTGATAAGTTGTGCTCATGTACAACTAGGTGCCCTAGAGTTTAAAAATTCACTATCAAAATATATTGGTGAATGTGGGGTCACAATAAAACAAATGGAATTTAGAGTACCATTTAAATTCAAACGGGTGTGGTAAGGCACAGAATTGTGCATGTTTGAAAAAGAAGTTAACTATCACCATGATAGCTAATATGTTTCCTATTGTTAAAAGTCCTACCATAAAATCCATAGAAATGTTAATCCAAATAGTTGTTATTATCTTTAGTGGTCGCAATTCCCTAGAAGTGATCATTGTCTCCCATTTGTTACACTAATAGATTATACATGAGGCTATAAAATTTTATGTATTTATTCATGCCTTGCCAAAATAAAGAGCACTTAATCTGTTTGTAAGTGTAGTGAAATATAAAGTAAGCCATGGCAGTAGATGAATGCAACTTCTCTAATACCTTCAGTTAATTAGGGGAATTTTGAGGTCAAAAATGGACCTCAAATCAAAAAAAAGTACTAACAAAATCAACTTTAAAAGAGCCAATAGGATTCAAGATGATGACATCATCCTTAGGGGAAAGTATTTTGGAGGGAAAAAAAGAAAACTACCCTTTTTAATTGTATTTTCAACTTGTCTCCTTAAAGTTTTACTAAAATGTCAAATGTAGGCATTTGTTGGATGTGTAATTATATTATACATCCAATAAGTACCCACTCTGCATACTTTTGAGTAGACACACACCAAGAAACACTAAAATAAATGAAAATTTTGTTTCTTACCCACTCTCCATACATTTTAGTAGATTTACATAGAGAAAAATTGAAAACACATGGAAAAAAATTACACACTTTTGAGTAGACCCACACCAAGAAACTTTAAAAACATAGGAAAAAATAGGTTTCATGAAAGAAACACATTTTTTCATGTATATTCATTTTTTCTTAATATGTGTCTACTCAAAGGTATGCAAAGTGGGTGTTCGTTGGATATGAAGTTTAATTCCACATCTAATGAGTTCCTACAGATGGTATTTGAATATACATATAAGGAGATAAGTCAAAGGTAATAAATAAATAAATAAATATATATATATATATATATATATCCTTTAAATATTCATAATACTTGTTTTATTATTTTAAATATTATTTTATTATTTTTCTTGGGAGGCCCAATTTAGACCTCAAAATTCCCCTAATGTGAACTTTGAATTATATACTAGAAAAATGTCTCCTTTATACTTGAATGCATCTTGTTGATGGGCCTCCAAAATAGGTAAATTAGAAGGCCCATCTGCCCACTCCTAATCACATAGAACAATGTTTGACCCCACATTGTAATGGTAAATTTTCATATCTTAATGAGTTCCTAGAGGATTCAATGTGTTTTTCATACTTTATTTTCCTTATCATGTTTATTGTGTAGGATTTACATAGATATTAAGCATATTTTGAGGAATCAAGCATTGTATATATTTTAGGGACTTGCTCCCTGCAGTAGGAAGACTTAAACTCAATTGGCTTAGGTTAGTTAATGCCTCCTTTTGTTACTATGAATTGGATCTGGGACAAGATCCCTTGTTTTAGGATTTTTGGAGGGAAATGTAGCCCTCCTCTCAAGGAGGTTGCTCCCCACTTGATGTATAAATAAGAGGTTTGAATTGGCCCTAGAGGCAACAGTAGAATAGTAGGTAGAGAAGAAATATTAGGCTTTTTGAGTATTCTCAAGAAAGTTTTACAATATTTTAATGTAAAAACATATTTTCAATTAATGGAAGTAATACCTTATTTTATCTCTTAGCTTGGTTCTTCTTGAAGGACTCTGAGCATCCTTGGGTTGGGCCCACCGTAGGTGCTTCAGATACCCCTTGTACTTATGTTGATGTTATGCTTTCCATTTGTCTTGTTTAGCTTCTAAAATTAGCATTTTTGGAAATTACAATTTGATGGTGTTGTGCATGATTAAGTAGGTGGTTTTTGTGACAAAATATTCTTTGCAGGTCATTTATGCAAGTTATTAGCCTTCTTAATTAATCATACCATTTATTAATTCATTTTTAAGTCTTTTTTCCATTCCATTCCTTTTGTTGTTATAACTATTTTAATTTTTTATTTGTAACCCAGAGGAATCAACAACTAGGTTAGTCTCGTACTCACGTGACATGGGGTCAATTTTGGCCACTACCAATATACCTCTAGGAGCCTACGACGTGTACTCCTCTTCATAGGTTGAGTCACAACTAGGGGATTGAACCTTGTTCCTCTTAGTTCGCATGACTTTACATCACTTCGATCACCAATTGACCCAAGCCCTTGGACTATAAATTTTGTAATTTACTATTTTGTTGTACAGTTAATTTTATGGCTACAGGAGAGAGATAAAACTTAGTTTTGTGATGATAAATCTTGGATTAATTTTTCCTCATACTTTACTAGTTGAATGACATCATTATCCATCACTATGACCTCCTTCCTTTATCTTAGGTTTGCACTCTAACTATGTTACAGGCTCGTTGGACTCTTCCTATAGCAAAACAAAGAATCCTATAACAGCTTGCAAACGGTCCCTTTCTCTTGCTTGGTTCAACAATAAAAAATTGGTTTAGCCTCAAGAGGTATCAATCATGTTTTGGATGCTGATCATGGAATTTAGAAGCATAAATACCTCACAAATTTTCCTATATATTATTTTACCAATTGCTTCCTTAATGGTGTTTTCTACAATTTGGGTTTCATATTTTAAACCCTTCATTTCCACTGAGCGTTCTTTTCATTTTTTACAAGTAGCATAGGTGTTTCTACCATTCCATTTTTTGTAGGTTATTTTTGCAAATATACTTTCCAATAGCATAGCTTTATCTGGAAACTTAACTTGTTTTATGTTCACTTGACCTTCACTCTTGTACTTCCCACCTTTAGAAGAATTGAAAGAGGAAGAAAATATTGTTTGTTGCACATATATTGTTGAACCCTCTTAAGTTTGTACGAACCTTAGGTTGATTATTAAATTTGATACCCTTGTAGTTGTAGCATTCTTGTTGCAATACTGAGGGCCATCACTTTTTGGAATCATTTCTAGGGAGGTGTCAAAGTATGCACTACCTTTTTCTTTGATTTATTCACTCCTTTATTATTTTTTCATCTAAAAAAAATTAGCATCCTTTCAGAAGATATAAAAAAATAAATAAATAAATAAATAAATTTACAATTTCTCTCTCTTATGCCTCGTTGAATTAAGGTAAAGATAGGAAAATTCTTGCCAAATACCCTCACTTCTACTATCAACTAACCCTTTTTAGTTGACTATCATCATCATGCCCTGTCCATAGGGATATTTGAGGCCCCTTTGAGTGAGAAAGAAAGGATCTTTAAGGAGCTTGCAGGAGCAGAAAATCCTCCAACACCCACAATTATGGCTGAAGAAAGACAACCTAAAGTGTTTATATTCCCAATTAAAGAAATAGATGGAAAATTTAAAAATGAAAAATATTAACCCATTTGTGCTTCCACACTTATATGGTATAATCACATAAGATCCCAGCACTTGTATTTTCTAGTTTTATGTTGTGTGTAGAATTTATGACTACACTGTTGGAAACCAGGACAATTCTGAGAGTGGGGATGAATCAACATTGTTAGAATTTTTACCAAGTTAAACTTTCTTTTACTTTGTGCAAGAATATTGGGACACCATTAAATACTTCAAAAATTAATTTTAATAAGAATAACAAGTATCAATATCAGAAATCTCAATGGAACACTCACAGAACAAGTAAATTTTCAAAATTTATCTTCAATTCATTCATAGGGCAAGCTATAACTTGTTATTACAATTATCTAGCTACAACTAGAAGGAATCTAAACTCCCTAATTTATTAACTACAATTGAATGGAGCTACAACCCCAAATATTTTCCAGCACCCACTGGAAGGAGCACCAACCCCTAATTTTGCAAGCTACAACTTGCTTGACACTCACTAGTCCATCTTTCATCCATTTTCATACTAGCTTCATCAATTCCATCTCTTATTTCACAATAAAACAATTTCTCCTTGATCACCAATACATTCAGCAATCGACTGATTACTGAGAAACACCAAGAGCGTCACCCTAATTACCAATGCATTCTATGCATCTCTGAAACACCTTGAAAATCACCAAGATTGGTCTATTTTTCACCCTTGATGCATACCACCATCATGCATCATGTCGTACCAGCAACTCTCATCCACACACTCTTACAACTCATCGCTTCAACTTTGTTTCTCTCGTCCTTACTCGTATATCACTATGTTTCTTGAATTCTGTTTTTAAAAGATTATGAGTTGTTATTTAGGTTATTGGACTTGTATTATCTTGCTGCATGGTTTCCTTATTTCTTTCCTTTGGCATGTTTAGTTCAATCTTCTAAACCTACTCTTCAATTTATCAATCTCTGATCTGCATTTCTAGGCTCAATCTCTGATTCAAACTATCGTTTTCCTACTTATTTTATCATTTTGGCATTTAATAGAATTTGGTTGAGTTTAGCTAAAGTTAGCAACCCTCCAAACTTGGTTTAATTTCAAAAAATGCCACTAATGTTGTAAATCGATCAAAACTACCTCTTAAGAGGTAGTTCTTCTCTCGGAACTCCAAGTCGTTCCTACCTGCCAAAACGAGTTGCCAACTCATTTCATACAATTTATCAAACTATTCTTTTGTTGGTATTAACTACCCAAAAAAATTTAAACTTAAGTTTTCAACTCATTCTTCCACTATCAAAATTCTAGAGCCCAGGCACCACCAAAATTAGTTGCCGACCCATTCCATGCACAAGCCTAAATGCTTTATTAAAATGCTACCAAAACTTAGCTACACTACCAAATGTAACTCTCTGAGCCTTTTCATTTTATAAGAGAAAATACTACCAAATATCCCTATTTTAGTCCTTATCCCCTTTTGATTGGGTGTTGAATGTTTTTCCCATAGGACCAGGTCCTATGACCAATGGCTGATCTCTTTGGGTGCTAAGAATTTTTAAGGCCTATCGGGGGCCTAATTCCTTTATAAAAGTGTTTTCTTCACTTGGTCCTCTTTTTAATGGAAAATTCTAGTCCAGTGCTTGAAGCCCCCGATCCCGACACTTTGTTTAAATTGCAATTCTAAAAAGTTATGGGATTCAGGCTTCCGGACATGGCCCACCGTAATACACATTTGTGTCTGTGTGTTGTGTGCTTTATTAGGTCCCCTAACGCCTCATTCAAATTCAATTAACAGAAACTTAAGGGGTTCCAACCCTCCAGGGTATGGCCCAATTTCTACACCTCTTTCACTCGTGTTCCAGCTCTTTTGTCAACCCCTACAGCTTAATTTTTTTCTCTTACATTATGCCACTAATACCTTTGTTGAGATGGAGCTTGGATGCCTTGGTGCCCAAATCTTTTTGATAATTCATTTTCTAAAAGGTTATGCAGTTTGGGGGTTCCGAGGTTCCAACCCTTCCGGGTTTCGGGGTTTTGGGGTCTTGGGGTTCTAGGATTCTGCTCTTTTTTACTTCTGCAAACCAAACTTTAATTTCTTATAACTTCTGATCTAGGAGGCATTTTTAGGACTTCAACATACTATTGGAAATATCTCTCATATCTCTTTCCATTTGAGTGGATTTGATGTGGCCTTTGATGTCATATGCTACCTGAAAAATATCTTCAAACTCTCTACATCATTCTGCATCTTGACCATTCTTCTTGTGCTTTTTTTTCCTGGAACCTTCTCCATAAGACATATATTTGACACCTGTGCCACCTGTTGTTGTTGTTGTCGATATATGTTTACATCAATGACAACATATTTCCAATAGTATCCCCCTTTGGCATTGATGGAAACATCAAGATCAAACGAAACATCCTTAGCAAAACTAACAACTTAGGTTGTCTTCTTTGAGTGTTGCTCCCCATAAGATGAACTTCTCTTAGTTGTTTTTGCTTCTTTTGTTATTTCTCATGCTGCTCTGTAAGTCATGGCTAGATCACTAAAACCTCTCCTTGTACTGCTTTATCTGAACATTATTATCTCTCCCCTTATTATTATCTCCCCCCTTATTTGATCACCATTATCACTTCCCCTTTTTACCTTTTTGTTTGATCACTATGAATCTTTCCCCCTTTAACATCAATGCAACTGCGCCGACATGCTTCTCCTGGAAACAATAATTCTCTATCATGTTGATCCTATGGACCTAGCAACTTCACCTTTATATGTCAAAAATACAACAATTTCCTTTCCTCCTTTGAAGGAAGAGTTAGTGTAGGGAGGAAAGAGGAACTATGCCCAATCTTTGCCTAAAATACTTAAATTGTTCTCTAGGGAGTGGCTTGGTAAAGATATCTATGAATTTTTCTTTTGTTGGAATATATTCCAACTTCACAACCTAATTGGCAACTTTCTCTCTCAAGAAATGATACTTGATTGGAATATGCTTTGTCTTGGAGTGAAAAACTGGATTCTTGGACACGCTTATTGCACTTGTGTTGTCACAAATAATGGGAATCGGTTGATCATAAAATGCTTGTACATCTGGAAAGGTTTTCTTCATCCACAAAATTTATGTGCAAAAAGAATTTGTTGCAATGTATTCTGCTTCAGCTATAGATAATGAAATGGAAGCTTGCTTCCTTCTCATCCATGAGACTATACAATCTCCAAGAAAGAAAGTACCACCACTTGTGCTCTTTCGATCATCTACATCAACTTCCCAATTAGCATCAACATAAATGGTTAATGAAAAATATTTACGTCTAGGGTACCAAGGACCATAGTCCATTATTTCTCTGAGATATCTAAGAATCCTCTTGGTTTCTAACAGATGGCCTTGTCTCAGAGCTGCTTGAAATCTTCCAACTATAGCAATAACTTGCATGATGTTTGGTCATGTATCTTTCGAATACAAGAGTTGTACAATGATGGATCTATATAAAATATGGTCCATTGTTGCATATTCATCCACCTTGCTAAGTTTGAAACCTATCACCATTGGATTTCTCACTAGAGAGCATTCTTCCATGCCAAATTTCTTCAGTTCTTCTTTGAGATACTTGCTTTGAGAGATAAAAACTCCTTTGAGTGTTTGCGCAATTTGCAATCCAAGGAAATAGGAAATCTATCCAAGCATTGGCATTTCAAACTCATCCTTCATATTAGCTACAAATTCATTAGTCAACAAATCTCAATCACTAGAAAAGATGATATTATCAACATATACAACCACCACAATGAGTTCGTTATCTTTTGCTTTAACATATAAGTTGTTGTTAATTGCACCTCTTTTGAATCCACACTTGAGCAGGTAGTTGTCTAGCTTGGAATTGTACCAAGCTCTAGGGGCATACTTGAGACCATACAGAGCCTTTTTAAGTCTGAAAAAATAATTTGGTTTCTCTGTCAGCTGTAAACCTTCTGGTTGCTCTTTGTAGACTTCCTCGTGTAGCTCTCCATTGAGAAAAGAATATTTGACATCCATTTGATATATTTTGAATTTCTTAAAGAAATAAAATGCCAAAAACATTCTTATTACTTATAATCTAGTAATAGGAGCAAAAGTTTCATCAAAATCCAAGCCTTCTATTTGAGCATAGCCTTTGCATACCAACCTATCCTTGTTCCTTACCGCTTCTCCATGGTCATTTAATTTATTTATAAAAACCCACTTTGTGCCAATGACAATCTTGTTAGCAAGCCTTGGAAAAAGTTCCCAAGTCTGATTTTTCTCTATTTGATCCAATCTTTAATTCATTTCCTTTAACCAATATTTATCTTTGTTAGCTTGTACAACATATTTTGGTTCCTCCATGGACAGCAAAGCAACATGTGCCTGCATGAGGGAATCTTGCAGCTTCCTTCTAGTTTTCACTCCATAATTTAATTCACCAATGATATGATTAGATAGGTGGTGTTTTTGTACATATCTTGGAGGATATTTAGCTTGAGTACTAGAGGGTTCTTCATCGTTTTCTTCTGCAATTGCCTCATCATGCTCCTCACTAATGCTCACTAGTTCATCAACGCGGGTTTTTGCAAGTTGTTTCTCTTCTTGATCAACATGCTCATCCACATTTAAATCGATACAATAGATGATCATCTTGGCAACTTTATTATAGAATCTATATCCTTTTTTATTTTGTTAGTATCCCATAAAAATTCCTTCATCTTCTTTGGCATCAAACTTGCCAAGTTTTTCATCTTTTCTCTTGATGCATCTACTACCAAAAACTCTGAAGTGTTTGACTATTGCAGGTCTACCATACCACAGATCATAATGAGTTTTGTCACTATTCAATCTAAAATGAGATTTTTTGAGGATAACTATTGTTGTATGAATAGCTTCTTCCCAAAACCACTGTTGAACATTCCTTTTGGTCATCATTATTCTAGCTAACTGTTGCACTGATCTGTTTTCTCTTTCTGCTACACCATTTTACTGGGGAGTATCTTCTATTGTAAACTACCTTTTGATGCCATTCTTTTTACAAAATTCATCAAATTATTTTGAAGTGAACTCACCTCCATTGTTATACCTTATGCTTTTGATTTTGCAATTAGTTTCATTCTCATCCATATCTTTGAACTCTTTAAATTTCTCAAAAGCTTCAGATTTCTTTTGAGGAAGGTAACCCGCATCATCCTACTAAAATCATCAATTATTAGCATAAAGTATAATTTACCTGAGGGTGACTGCATTCTGGATTGTCCACACAAATCCATGTTGTTGGCTTGAGGGGGCCTAACCCAGGTTCAGCGTTAGTTAGCCAAACAAATCCCTACACTACTGGCCCTTTCGACATCAGCCCGCGGAGCGCGGACTGAAGTCTCACTTGAAGCAGTATGGGGGGATGTTGGAACCAAGTTTTTGCACCCTTGAGATGGTTGTGATGTCAGTTTATTCCAACTATACCTACCTTCACGCGGGTTTCTTATCCCTCTGCTCTACCCTTCAGTACCTTCACGAAATGCTACAATCGGCTTCCACGCAGCCCTAACCAGGGGCTAAAGTCCTTTCGCACTGCTAGGGAAGAAAATTGTGATATCTCCAAAACTAGGCTAAGTATCTTATTTATCTTATTAACAGATCTTAGTTAGCTTCACGTAAATAGATGTTCTTACTTGCGTTCACTTAACCAACACATTTTTATATATTTGCTCATCATAGAAGCATTAGAAGTGAAATTCATACCCAATATAACCGATACATAAACAAGAAATAAAGACACAGAAATTATAGAATACTTCTCCTTATTGATAATTCCAGATGATTACAGACTCGACTCGCCCTGCGCACTCAGCTGCAGGGGTCCGCACACTCAGCTGCTGACTTCTAGGCCTCTATGCACTCAGCTGTAGAGCCTCTACCTACACTATGACCCAAACTTAGAATTCTACTTCAGAGCTATCTCTCATACATGTTTGTTCTTCATTACTTCCATTATTTCCTCTAACTACTTAGAGCTTAGCTCTATTTATACAATCCCATGGTCCGCGAACCATGGGTAGATCTTCTACAGTCGACATTACAGTTTCAAAATAAGGGCGAACAACCTATGACTCTTTAACAACTACGCACTCCGCGACCACAAAATACGAAGTCTTTACACTTGTATTACAAAATTGGACCAAAATATGGGCTTTAAGCCACAAAACTACCCTTGGAGGATCCTACGCCCAACAGGCCCCCAACACAAACATCGTGACTCGCCCTTGAGTCACTCTGAAGGTGCAGAGATCTTAACACGAAGACCTCCCAGCTCTGTTTAGATCACCACAACTTCGATAGCGCACCGAGCGGTCGCCTGCTAGACTTCTCCCACGTGTTGTTCAGTGACTGCTGCTCTGAATATTCTACTGAGATGCCTACAGTTTCGCGAGCTTTCCTTCAATGGAGGTTGTGATCACATAATCCTCGTTTATCCATGGTTATAGGCGCACTTTTAAGACTACTTCTTTGTGTCGAACGGAATCCACCTGTTCCTTGAGCGCCTTTGCCTCCTACATCTGTGTAAGCCTTTGTGTAAGGGCAACCATCTACGCAGTCCCTTTTACCTCGTCATACCTACATTGGCACTCACACACCTCTATCTCTAGGCGCTCTACATTCGAGTCCTCCTCTAGGGTGGTTAGGACCTCGAATGACTATTCAAAAAGCTGCATGCAGTCTGCCACTACACTATCAACCGCCGCTATCGTTGTTGTAACCATGGTGGTACGTTGTTCCCTGACCTCCAGTGGATTTGAAGGTTGCGCCTTCAACTATAATTCTACAATCTACAGGTTCAGCTCCAGCAGAACCCTGGCCATCTCTGCTTGAGCGTCGTGCACCCCTGTGGCTAACTTGCAGACGCACACCTCAACTAGTTCCTCTGCCTGAATGGCCAACCCCGGGACCATCTGGCAGGCTTCCTCCAACCCCTACATTATCTTCTTATTTTGCTCTACTGCTTCATTGCACTGCAAGCCCAACTACTCAATGTTAATGCGCTGCTCTCTCATCAACTATAGAGCGCGACTTTCCCTGGCCTAAAGTTCCGCGGTGACTCCATTCTGCAAGAGGTAGAGCATCTCCCTAGGGAGTGTGGCCATATTTAATCCTACCCCTTTGAGACTGCTGATTGCGGGCCTATCGGCCTCATTCTCTGTAGTGAGTGCTCCATGCAGTAGCACTATCATGTTGGACACCCTTGTGCGTAACATCTCGTTGAACACTGAAGTGTCGATCGTGAGGCTAGTGGACACTGTGCCAGCCTATGGAATGCGAACCTGCAGCTCCTGCATCTCTATCCAAAGAGCCCCAAATTCCAACTATTGCTGCTCTTCAAACTATTGGAGGGCTTCCACAATGACATCCCTCACCGTTTGCCTAATATCATGCAAATCCCCCTCAGTGAGGGTGATTGGGTTGAAATATGTCTTTGATGCCTTTGTTTTCTTTCGTGGCATTGCCTGCTCTCATGGTCGCAGATGCTTGAGTTGAGTGGATGCCATCTGCGGGTCCGCACCACCTTATTTTGTCTTTGTTTCTGCCTCAGTGTTAGGTGAAGGTGACTTCTGTCCTTCGCACTCTTCTCCTCCTGTCTTCTGATGTTCTGACAATTTTGCGGCATCACACGCTGCCTAGGCCTTAGCCTCTGCTTCCTCTTTCTTGCACTTCTTAGCCAGCTGCGCCATTCGGATTTTTGTATCCTCCTTCTTCCGCTGCACAGTGGACTTCTCCATTTCCACCACGAAGCTTGCTGGAGCACGCCACTCCAGCAGCCAAGACTCAAGGACTGCAAATATCACGTCGTCAGTCGCCAAATATGGTAATTCATGCCATGTCTTTTTGGGGTCCTTTCGCGCCTTGATAAAGACATGGTGTAAATCCACTTTGAATTCTACAAATCTCTACAAACTGCCATATACTATGGGTGACAACTGCAACTTTCGATTGATCCCCATTCGGATTCTCATCTCCATTAAGACCCATAAGATCTTACTTTCTCTGATACGATGCACATCCTTGGTCACGAACAGCGAAGCATACTTCGCTGCCTCTGGAAGGTTTGGCATGATCGAAGGGAATTGGTTGTCTTCAGGCAGATCCCATGCCACCAGTACAATCGAAAGCAGAAGCCATGCGTAGTGAAATTTTTGCCCTGTTCCTGTGCCTTGTGACAGTTCACAAGGAACTCAACGCATAGATAATTCTCCCAGTTGAACTGGACTCCTTCAGTGCACTGGGCCACTAGTGCAATCACTGGCGTGGGCACCTCATCTGCACAGTACTTCTGCATCACCTTCCCTGCTAATATTTGTGTCACGACCTTGACTGCAGCGTTGTTAATGTTGGAGATGGCATACCATCGCTTCTTCTTCTCCAGCTTGAACTTCTTCTTCATCGCTTCCGCGAGGGCCAACTCGCTACCTTTTTGGAATGTTGTTTGGATCCTCCCCTAAGTAAGGCAGCCTTGTAATCTGGTGAATTAGATGGTCTGTAATGGGGATGGGCTCCTCTAGCCACAAACACCCATCATGCACCAAGCAGAGCAGCTACTTGATGACAAAGATGGTCACTAGGGCACGGTGGTAATGTGGCACCCAGAGCAGGTTAAGCAATCCAGCTTTCTCTACACCTATGAGCCATGTCTACGACTCCAATTGAATTGTTCCAACAGTCGCGTCAATCCTCTAGTGCATTAGTTACTCAGTCACTAAATTCTGGAACTTCTCGTGGTTTGTGAGCTCCCAATATTCAAATTTCAACAAAGTAACCCGCCCCAAGTGCGGTCCCTCAAAAACAATATCGTCAGGGAGCAGTGGAGTTTGCAGAGAGATCTTGCTCTCATATATGTCCTTTGGCACCTTGGCTTTACCATTGCACGGAGGAACATATTCAGGTAACCAGGTAATAAGGTCTGCACCCTAGGTTTCAACTTCCATTTCTTCGTCCTCCTCATTGACTAGGATTTCTTCATATTCCTCCTCGTCGACCTCCATATTAATGGCCTTCCCCTTTTCCTACAAGGTGAGCTTGGTCCTCTATGGATTTCTTGGTGAGACGCACATCGGGATCATAGCCTGCTTATCCTTCTTAGGTCTCGGTGTTCTAGGTGATTTAGGGACGTCAACTATTATTTCAGTGCCCTCTAGGGCTTCTACTACCGCAATTTCCTGCGCGGCTTCCTCGACTATCACTACTCTTGTGTCCATGGCTTTTTCAAGTGCTGACATATCGCTATTCTACAATTCTTGTAGTGTCTATCGTAGTTTCTCAAATACTGAATTTGCTTTAAGAGTCTTGAATACATCTCGGTTCATGTATACTTGAGCGCGCAACAACTCAGTTCTCAAAATGCCAAGTGTTTTTCGCTGGATAGCCACTTGTAATTTATATGGCCTTTTGAATTTGAATTCGACCATCCCCCCCACATTCGGCCCATTAATGCTAGATTAGCGACAGATTTTCAAGAATCTAACCCTTAAAGTTCACCTTAAATGCCTGTCGCCCGCTCCATTTGGCCTCAAACCAACCATCAAATCATGAATAGTGACTTTAAAGGTCACTTTCCAGTAGACCTGTGAACTAGCGCAGCTGTCTTCGCGTTGTCACGGACCCTATGACACTTTGTTGCTTCGCGCAGTCCTGACATCACGCAGCTCTCCAACCCGAGCAGTGTAGTTTATAGTCTCGCGCCTCCTTTCAGCTGCCTGGAGTGCTAAGACTGTGCTATTTCCATATAGTCACATCATCAGATCGCTAGTGTATGGCTTCAAGTGACTACCATTCACCTTTCCTAGGAAAGGTTCTCCATTTAACTTAACCAGCTGTACCGCGCCTCCATCGATAATCTTCTTAATAACATACGGCCCTAACCAGTGCATCCTGAGTTTCCCTGGAAATTTATCAAACTTACTATCATACAAAAAAACCAGATCATTTACCATGAATGTGCATAGCTTGATGTGTCGGTCGTGCCATGCCTTTTCATGTTGCTTTTGGACCTGCTGGTGAAATCCAGCCAAAAATCTTTCTTCTTCAATCTCATCCAGCTGCGCGAGCCTCTCTTCCAGGGCTCCGCGATTCATCATACCTGTGAGTGATGATATGCGCAGACTAGGTACGATGTATTCCAAAGGCATCACAGCTTCAACCCCATATACTAGCCTAAAGGGTGTTTGTCCTGTTAACTTCTTGCACATTGTCCGATAAGCCCATAATACTACAGGTATGCGTAGGTCCCAATCACTTCGTTGAGCATTGCATACCTTGGTCAGCGCATTTTCAAGCACTTTGTTGAATGCCTCCACTGTCCTATTAGCCTATGGGTGATAAGGTGTGCTCTTTTGGTGATACACCTGAAATTCCTCCGTTAGTGTGATGATCGTCTCATTCAGAAAGTGCATACCACGATTGCTCATCAAGATCTTTGGACATCCAAATCGCGTAAGTACATGCTCAAATAGAAACTTCATGACAGTCACACCCGTGCAATCCTTCGCTGACTATGTGTTGGCTTGTTGGGGCCTAACCTAGGTTCGGAGTTAATTAGCCAAACAAATCCCTGTACTACTGGCCCTTTCAACAACAGTCTGCGGAGCGCGAACTGAGGTCTCACCCGAAGTAGTATGGGGGGGTGCTAGAACCAGGTTTCCGCACCCTTGATATGTCTGAGGGGTTGATTCGGTCCAACCACTAGTCCCTTCGTGCACTTCCCTGGCCTTCACGCCCTGATATATTCACCTTCGCGCAGCCCTAACTAGGGGCTGTGGGGCTTCTGTGCTGCTAGAGCAGCGATCTGTACTAATTCCCTAAGTCACACCTAAGATCTTACTTATCTTCTTATACCAGTTAGTTATCTTCACGTAAACGGATGCCTTACGTTATATTTACTTATTCATCACATTCATATGAGTTCGCATAGTAAATAAATAGTAAGCTTTGCAATTCATACCCAATAATACATAAACCAGGAAAAGATACACAGAAATATGGTAAAACTTTTCTTTATTAATGTTTCCAATGGTTACAGACTTGACCTGCCCTGCACACTCAGCTGCAGGGGTTCGTGCACTCAGTTGCGGACTACTAGGCCTTTGTGCACTTAGCTGCAAAGCCTTCTCCTACTCTATGACCCAAAGACAACTTATAATTGACTCAATTCTTCTATTTCTTTTATTAGATTCCTTTTTTTTCTTACACTTAGAGAATTACTCTATTTATACAATCCCATTGTCCACGGACCAAGGGTAAATCTTTCAAACCAACATTACATTACAAAAACAAGGGCGGACAACCTTATGACTCTATTATGACTTCACGCTCCGCTCCCATAAATCGCAGAGTCTTTACAATGGACTTAGTCAAAACTTGGGCTTTAAGCCCCAAAACATGCCTTGGGGGGATTCCACGCCCAATAGGCCCCCAACACAAACATTGTGACTCACCCTCAAGTCACTTTGTCGGTGTGTACATCTTTACATAGAGACCCTCCAACTCTGCTCGAACAGTTGCAAGGTCAGGAACGCACTGAGCGATTGCCTGTTGAATCTCTTGTACACGTTGTTCCGAGACCATTGTGTCGGAACTGCTTCCCTGGATCTGTTCCTATGTCCCCTGCATTTGCGCAAGCTTGCCTTCAATTTTTGTTGTAATGACAAAGGCCTCGTCAATCCAAGGCTGAACGCGCACCTTCAAAACTACTTCTCGGTGTCGTGTGGCGTCCATTTTCTCTTTCAATGCTTTGGCCTGTTGCATTCACGCGAGCCTCTGAGTGAGGGCCACCGTCTACGCAGTCCCTTTGGCGTTGTCATAATGCTACTGGAGCTCACGCGCCTCTGTCTCTAAGTGTTGGATGTTAGGGTCCTCCTGCATATTGGTGAGGACCTTGAATGACTCTTCCAACATTCTGGTGCAGTCCCTTACTATACTATTGATCTCTTCCATCCTCGATGTAATAGCACTAGCACGTTGTTCTCTTACTTCTGGAGGGGTGGACAGTTGTGCCTTCAACCGTAGCTCTGCTATCTGAAGGTTCAGCTACAGCTGAACCTTCATCATTTCTTCCCGCACCTCACGCACCGCTGCTGCTAATCTATGGATGCACGCCTCTTCTGGTGCGTCTGTTGGGATGGAAATCTTAGGGACCATCTGGAAGGATTCTTCTAGCACCTATACCATCTGCCTATTCTACGACACAACCTCGTTGTGCTGCAAGCTCAACTGCTCCATGTTAATCTTTTGCTCGCTCAACACTTGCAACGCACGGCTCTCCCTAGCCCATAGTTCTGTAGTAATCCCATCCTGCAGAACATAGAGTGTCTCCCACGGGAGCACAGCCATGTTGATCCCTATCCCTTTTATTGCACTAATGATAGGCCTGTCAGCCTCATTTGTTGTAACCAATGCCCCTTCTGGTAGCACTATTATGTTGGTTGTCCAAGCGCGTAGAATTTTCTCGGTTGTAGTTGTCCCTACGGTGAGGCTAGTCAAAAGAGTACCAACATGAGGAGTGCACACCTGCAACTCCTGAATCTATGCTCTGAGGGCCCCCAACACAATCTTATTCTCCTCCGCGAAGTTCTGGAGGTCTTCTATGGTGACATCACGCATTGTCTCGTCTATGTCATGCAGATCACCCTCAGTAAAGGTGATTGGGTCGATCGACAGCTTGGATTCTTTCACCTTTTTGTGCGGCCCCATCCGCTTGCTCAAGCACTAGCGCTTCAATAGTGTTGACGTTGTTTGTGGGTCCGCGCCGCCCTCTTCTTCATCTATTTCCATTTGTTTCTCCTACTCCGGTGGAGGCGACTTCTGGCCCTCTCGCGCTTTTTTTGTTGCCTTCTGTGCTACTGCTATTGCAACCTTTTTTATTTCTACTGCTGCCTTCGCAGTGTCTCATGCCTCCTACGTTTTTGCTATCGCTGCTTCTTGCCTTTTCTTTTCTGCCAACTGTGCCATGCGTAGTTTGGCCTCCTCTTTCTTCTTCTGCGCAGCAGACTTCTCCAACGCAGCGATGTCTGGGGCGTGCCACTCTAGCGCCCATGTCTCTAGTACATCTAAAATCACATCATCTATGGCTATGAAGGGTAGCTCACTCCATTTCTTCGTCGCTTCCTTGTGCACTCTGAGATATATGAGGTGAAAGTCTGCTTTAAATTTTGTAAAACTTTGCAGGCTATTGAAGACAGTGGGTGATAGCCGCAGCTTGTGGTTAATCCCCATTCTGATGTTCATCTCCATGAAAACCCAAAATATCTTACTATCATGGATCTGGTTCATGTCCTTAGTGGCCCATAGCGAAGCGTTCTTGACAGCCTTCGGAAGATCCCTTGCAATTATGCGGAACTGGCTGGCCTCCCGCAATTCCCCCACCACTAGCACTATGGATAGTAGAAGCCATGCATAGTAGAACATTTTTCCTTATTGTTGTGCCTAGCGGAAATTCTCCAGGATTTCTTTGCATAAGAACTCATACCAGTTAAACTGGACCCCTTCTGTGTATTGTTCAGCAAGTGCTACCACCAGCGTGGTGTCCTCGTCCGCGCGGCACTTCCACATGACCTTTCCCGCCAGTATCTGAGTCGCCACCGTAATTGCTTTATTGTTGATGTTGGAGATCACGTAGCCCCTCTTCTTCTTTTCCAGCTTGTATTTCTTCTTCATGGCCTCTGCAATGGCCAAATCGTTGCTCTTCCCCTCTGAGATGTATGCGGGATCCTCTTGTCATGCGGAAAGAGTCAATTTTGCAGACAAAACCGACCTCCCTAGAAAACAAGGCTTTTCTAGTGACAAACAAAACAATCAAGCACTATCTTTCCCTAAATATGCATTTAAAATAAAAGCAACCAGGTGTTTAAGGCTTACCTCTAGTCCAACACTATTTGTAGCAGCCAAGCCTCTTCGATCCAGATGAGCTCCTTCTCCTTGAAGCCTGCATTCACTAACAAGCAAACGATTACATAGCACCTGAATAACTCATATAATAAAACATATTCATCATAAAGACCAAGGAGTTTATGAAACAAATTATATATAACAACTTGTTGAGAAAAATGAACTTAATTGTATTAATTGGAAACAAAAGAAACCATTACAACCAGTGCCTTGGTGTTGTGCAGGTCCCTCCCAGGGTCCAGCAAGAGTTCTCCTCTACTTTGATTAGCTCACCCACTTCCAAATGAAGCTAAGAAAGGATTGGAATCTCTCCTCTCAAGCTCTATAAGGGAGTCATAATTTCAGCAGCATCTACCCTTAGGAATGTTCAGCTTTCAACCTCCCCTCCCTCTAGCCCAATGCCTGTATTTATAATGCTTTGGAGGAAGTTAAATAGGTCCACCATCAATGGGATAGGCTCCTCTTTCAAAGGGATAGCTCCCCTCTTCATGGGATAAGTTCCTCTTTCATTAGGATGCATGAACCATCTGGAGGCACTCAATACACGTCAAACCATCTTCTAGAATGCTCTAGAATCAACCACAAGTAAGCTTTTTGAAGTAAAACTTGCGCCTTTTGACTTTTACAGGGGTACGCACCCACCCCTTTACAGACAGAGCGTACAAGTACGCAGGTATTATGAACTTGAGGTGCGTACACGGAGGTAAGAGTAAGAGAAAGTGCGGAACCAGAGTTATATTGATTTTTAAAGGCTTTCTCTCTTTTTTGGAGTTTGACATGAGGAGCAGAGGTTTATGACTTGCCAAGGAGGACAGTATGGTTGTTGATGGAGCCATACTGACTGCAAATAGTCATGGTGACAAATTTTAGTGTAACATATTGCCCCTTAAAGTGCGAAGTCTGTAGTAGATTAGGGTTTCATATCATCTAGGAAGGGTGAAGCACTTTATCATTTCGAGGATTATCTTGTGGAGAGCCCAGTCGGAACCTGCAAATATTCAACACAAAATACATATATGAGATCATATCATCGCTGAGGTAGGCATTCCCATACTCAGATCAAAAACTTAACTAACAAACTAACTACTGCTCTGATATAGGAATGATTTCACAGTACATCATAATCATAGACACATGTAGACACAGTATGGACGCAGCCATCTGTTTATGATTAGTCTACTGTATAATGAATACAAAACTCCTCGCAGCCTGGATGGTGAAAACTAGATCCAGGGTCTTCATTTCTGCTTCCCGAAATAGTACGATTCTATCGATGCGAATAAATGAGTTGATGTCGAACATGGTAGAAACCACTTGATTACCAGTCAATGATGTAAATTGTTAACAAGTGTGAGAGAGACCACCAGTGATGTCAATGGTTCTCAAAGTACCCAGTACAATCCGTGAGATGTGAATGAATGTGTTGATGTCGAACATGTCACAGAATCCTTCGATCGAAAGTCAATGATGTAAACTGTCGTCAAAGGCGAGAAACCTGCCATTGAGGCATGCAGATTTCAAGGTACTGACGATTCCTAGATCATCTTTCTAGATAATGTGTTGATGTCGATAGAAAGCGATCCGTTGCAGGCAATCCCACAACACGAAATCATAGATCAAGTTGAAGAAATGTAGTTGTAAGGGCTGACTCAGGGATGGTCAAGATGGATGACAGGTATTTTTCAGATGAATGGTTTATTTTCAGTGACCTCTTGAACACATAACGACACAACAGCTGGCTTGGTGACAATTGACCCAAAGTTAATTCCCGGAAAACGGATGAAGACTTTCAATGTGGTTTGATCAACTGTTAGGCAAAGGATTTCCCAACCCAGGTGAATGAAAAGTGTTGTGTCCAAGAGTGGTGATAAGGTTTTTCCGAGACAAAGGATAACAAATAGGCTCATTTTTCTCTCTTTTCCCCCACCATTTCTGGAAAGTACCTCTTTATTTTTTTACAAGCTTGAGGAGGATAACATTTTCTTGATTATAAGCTCATCCTTCGGATGAGTCCAACTTAGTTTAGATTCGAACCCTAAGAAGGAGTGGTTCATTCCTGTTTGTAATCGAACAGTTCCTTTACTGTGAAATTTTAACGAGTCCAGTATAGGAGAAACTCGGCGTTTTTCAATTTTAGAGAGTCTGAAAAACTTAAGAAGACTCCAGGGTTGACCTTTTTCGTAAGTTTGTGTCTCCCAAGCCCGAAAAAGTATAAAATAATACTTGAGAGAACCGCTTGATCTTTACGACCAAGGAGTACTTTCATGATTAGTGTCTCTGATCTGAAAAGTAAAAAGCGACCAAGGACACGTCGTTTTATTTCCAATATCGAATTTGAAACGACAAAAATCTGGCAATCTTTTCATGTTTTTACGATCAGAAAAGGGCTATAAGAGGACCGTCTTTTAATTCCATTTTAACGAGTGTAAAAGAAATTCTCGGCAATCTTTTCATGTTTTAGGAGTCAGAAAAGGGCTTAAAGATGACTTTGATGTTTTGTTTGTAAAAAATGACAATTTTCCCTGAAAATCCTTTATCCTGCACAAAAACCAACACATTACTCATACCTGTTGAAGATAGATAAAAATACTTTGAAAAATACCTTTTCATGGTGAAAAATAAACAAATTTACCATTTATTTACCCAAAAAACCTATAAAAAGGGCTTTTACCAATTCATTTTTACCATTTTACTGTTGAGGAGAGAAAAAGGGCTTTTGGCAAGAAACTTCCCATGGACATTGTGGAGAATCCAACCGTCGAAACCGAACGCCATCTCTTCCAGGTAATTTTCAACATCCTCCTCTTCAATTTCATCCGTTTAGAATTCTTTTTTAGGCCCCAGATTTCATTTTTTGGAGGTTTTGGGGTTTCAAAGACCGCCTCTCGGGGTACGCAGGCACCACACTAGGGACCCGCGTACCCCGACATTTTCTCAGTTGGAAAAATATCGGGGGCACGCACCTTGCCTTCAGGGACTCTGCGTACCCACGCTCTGTTCCTAAAGGCGGGGTGCGTACTCCGCACAACAAGTTTTTAAACCCCAAATTCTCCAAAAAGGACCAAAAATTTTTTATTTCATGGAATCTAATGGATGTTTTTTGGTGTGTAGATTGTTCACCATGCTTGATTGGCGCGAGAGAGAGCACGAATATGTTTATTTGGCCGCCATTAATCATCAACCGTCAATTGATGCTTTGAAGGCATGCGGCCTTTACAAATACTGGGCCATACCTGGCATGAGGGCCCAAGTGAGCTTTTTAGAGTGGCTGGTAGAAAGATGGAACGTTCAGGACCAGTGTTTTTATATTGGAGGGCACCAGCTCAAGATGGAGCCCGCAGATATCTACTTTCTCACTAGTTTGCCCAAGAGAGGCGAACACTTGACTCTGTTCGGGACTAGGCCGAGTGGCCAGTCCATCGCTAGTCTCCGACTAGAGTGGTGTAACACTCAGACTCAGGATAAGGGGATAGAAATCAAAACTATATCCCGTCCTAAACTTAAGGTGATTGCCTTTACAGTTACCAGACTTTGTGGGGCTGCCGCTTTACACATTACCACTGGATCCCAGATGCGGATGGCTATTGATTGCTATCGAGGTACCATTTTCAACTGGTGTGATGCTGTGTTGGCCAATGTAAAAGGCCAACTGACTAGAGCCAAAAACAGAGAGCTAAAGACCTTTGGGTATGGGGCTTTAGTTGTGAGTTTTGGCTTAGAGAGGGTTCCGATGCTGATCCCACAGCAGCTCACTGTTGAGGCTGGGCTTCCTCGAGAGCCCAAATTGATGCGATGGGTTGCGGTTATGGCCCGTCATCCTGATGAGGGGACGGAGCTTGTCCAATTACTCCGGAGTACTTTCGCTGGTTAGAAGACCAGGTCTTTTTTATACAGGATTTTCCTTATGCCGGAGTTGATTTTCGTGGAGATCCAAACATGGTTCTTCCACCGGGAGAACAATGGGATGATACAGGTAACTTCATTTTCCACAAGTTTTTTAAACTATCTATTTTTTGTTTGTTTTATATCGTCTCAAAACTGATAGTAATAATTTTCAAAATGCAGATGTAGGCCCACGACGTCAAGCCAATCTCCGGCCTTACGAGAGGAGACTACCAGTTGCAGCAGCACCGGCCCAACAGGACGAGGCCACAGAGACTTTGGCTGAGTTGGAAAGTGACCTAGAGCGTCTTACAGCAAATATACCAGAGACTACCATAAATGATATTCCAATCAGGCTTCAGCGCTATGTAGTCGGGGTCCCAGGACCTTTTAGGAGGTTCTTGTGTAGGGTGGCTCGTGCAGTGGTGTCATATAGAGATCATCACCAGTGATTGGATGGTCGTTTTGTAGACACATGTGACATTTTGGTTTTTTGTACTTATCATTTTTGCCGATCATAAGGTGTTTTTCAACCTATGATCGAAGACGATGTATTTTTTGACACACTCCTATCTATATATATCATTATTATCGGTTTATCTTGTAAATCATGTTATGGAATGGTTTTAAATTTACATGTATGATTATTGCAAATGTCTATTTAACATTCGAGAAGCAATTGCATCTGCTAATGTATTTAAAGACCTTGGAATATGTTGATATTCAATGTAATCAAACTCACATTCCAAGAGACGCACTCTCAAAAATAACCTTAATAACACTGGATTTCTAATGGCATACACTCTATTAAGCTGTAATACAACGAGTTCAGAATCTAACCTCACTATCAAACTCCGAATCCCAAATGAAATAGATTCAGACAATAACTCAATCACTGCACTGTATTCGGCAATGTTGTTTGTTGTTTGACCGAGGCTCACCCCATGCATAGATACTAACTCGTCAGAGGGCGAATAGATAACCCAAGCTGCGGAAGAGATATTCCGTGTACTACGACAAGCACCATCAACGAAACCAATGTATGTTTGGAGAGGCATCGATATCTGCAATATCAAGGGTAAAACCAAGATAAGCCAGAAAAATGACGAAAAACACACTCTTAAAGCTAAGCACACTGTCTAAACTAACAAACACACCAGCTAGAAAGAAAAACTAACCTAACTAAAAAATCTCCATACCCATCTTTTAAGCATAATACCTCTTTAGGTAAAGTCCATTTCTGGGTTTACCCAAAGAGTCCCCGTCAAAGTCTACCAACTCATAGGCCCCTTTTGCTAGCTTTCGCTTGACAATATAGGGCCCATGCCACATAGGAACGAATTTTCCAGCACCTAATTTATCATTAGCTTGATCATATAATAACACTAGGTCTCCTTCCGAAAAATTTCGAGGGGTCACATTTCGATCATACTGAGCTTTCATACGTTTTGCATGAGTCTCGATCGCCAATGAAGCATCATGTCGATTCTCATCTAATTGAGCTAAGTATAATAAACGCTTTTCCTCTTCGGAAGTAGCTGGAAGTAACTCGATGGCCATTTGCAGTGACGGGATTTCGCATTCAATGGGTAGCACAGCTTCCAAACCATAAACTAGTTGGAAAGGAGTGAACCCTGTTGATGTTTTCACTGAGGTTCGGTACGCCCAAAGCACTGAAAATAACATGTTGTGCCAATTCGACCGATGAATACCAATGATTCGTCGGATCATGATAACTAAAACTTTGTTGATGGACTCAACCAGACCATTTGCTTGTGGATAATAAGGAGTTGAACTATCGTGACGCAAACCAAGCTGGCCTGTAAGTTCTGTCATCATAATGTTTCGAAAATGGCGCCCATGGTTAGTGATTATCGCTTGTGGGACACCAAACCTAGCAATTATATGATTGAACACGAAAATTGCAGCTGTCTTGCCATCTGCCTCGAATGTAGGCATCGCCTCGGCCCACTTAGTAAAATAATCTACCGCAAGGATGATATACGCATGCCCCCCAGCCGAGTGAGGGTTACATGTAATAAAATCGATACCCCATTTGGAAAAAGGACCAATGGCAATTATAGGGTGGAGAGGAGCAGGTGGAGCGTGCATCTTTCGATCAAACACTTGACAGTTGTGGCATTTTCGGACCGCAATAATACAATCTTTAAACAAGGACGGCCAGAAGTAGCCAGCGCGCAATATCTTTTGGGCTGTGGCATACCCAGACATATGACCGCCACATGCTCCAGAGTGACAGTCATTTAGAACCCTTTCAGCCTCTTCGTGAGTTAAGCAACGTCGAAAAATAGAGTCCGCCCCACGGCGATCAAGAGTATCTCCAATAATTTTGTATTGTTGGGACTGGAATCGAATTTTCTGACGTTTCGACTTTGAAACTTCGGGCCGAAAGGATTGGGTCTGGAGATAGACGATGATATCCCCATACCACGGATCTAAAGTGCTTATTAGAAACAAAGATTCGTCTGCAATGGGCTCCTTTTCCACAGTTTCCGTGTCAGCACGCGAGAAGTCACACATTAACTCTGCAAAAACTAAAGATTTCTTAGACTTAGATTTTTCAAACTCCAAGTCGAACTCTTGCAGGATAACAATCCATTTAGAGTACTTGCCCCCTAGCAATTGTTTGGTCAAAATGTAGATCATAGGGTTGCAATCCGAAATGACTGTAGTTTTACGAAGTAAAATGTAGTGACAAAAACGTTGGACAACTTGAACGGCTGCCAATGCCAATTTCTCCACATGTGAGTATTTTAGCTCAGTTGGATTTAACGTCTGACTAAGGTAATATATCACATGTTCCGTCCTAAATTCATCTTCCTGAACTAAGACCATTCCAATGGTGGAACGGGAGGCGGCGAGATACAAAAAGTAATCCTGGTTGTAGTTGGGAGGATGCAACAACGGTGCATGGTTCAACTCGTGTTTGAGTGCATCAAAAGATTTCTGAGCTATCTCATCCCACGAGAATTGAGCGTTCTGTTTCAACAACCGTGTAAAACCCTTTGTAACCTCGGCGTAGTTAGGAATGAATCGTCGTAAAAAGTTTGCTTTCCCCTGCAAACTTTGGAGTTGGCGAAGACTCGAAGGAGGAGGCAATTTGATGATAGCTTCTACCTTCGAGGGATCGACATGAATGCCGGCTTTCGAAACTACAAATCCTAGCAATCGTCCTGCTTCTATACAGAAGACACATTTGTGTGGGTTCAACCGAATACAATAATGCCTACACCTCATGAAGATTGCTCATAAATGGACAAGGTGATCAGCTCGATGTAATGAATGAGCAGGCAAATCATCGAGATACAGTTGCACAATGTGTTTGATGTCATGAAACGCATAAGACATCGCCCTTTCAAAAGTTGCCCCGGCATTCTTAAGCCCAAAAGGTAATTTGCAATAAGCAAATGTCCCCCATGGACAAATGAAAGCCGTTTTTGGTTTATCGGCAGGTAGAATGTTGATTTGATTGTATCCGGAAAAACCGTCCATAAAGGAAAATATTTCGCTGTCGGCACAATCATCAATGATTTGATCGATATAGGGTGTTGGATAGTTGTCCTTTGGACAAGCTCGATTAATGTCCCTATAGTCGATGCATATTCTTATTGTTCCCTGCTTTTTGTTAACCGGAACAATATTCGATACCCAATCCGTTAACGGGATCGGATAAATGAAACCTGCTTTCAACAGTTTTTCAACTTCTGCTTTAATTGCAGCCGCTTTTCGTGGGTGAATCTGACGCAAACGTTGCCGGACGGGTTTAGCGTCCGGGTAAGTCTTAATCTCATGAACAACAATCGCGGGATCAATTCCTGGCATTTCCTCATAGGACCAGGCAAACACGTCGCGGAATTCTTGAAATAGGGCCTTGTATGTCTGAATTTCGTCATCTGTACACGAGGCACCTATATGAATGGTTTCAATAATTCCAGGCTTAACTGAAATGTCAATGGGAATAGTTCGAGAGATGTTTCCCAAATTCAGCTCTGAATCAGGATGTTTCATGGGATTCTGAGCTTCTTTGACATATTCAGCTGTAAAAATTGATGAGAAATCATTTTCAAAACAATCATCCTCAGGTAAAAACGAAGATCTATGATGGAGATCCTCCCATGGTAAATCATCTATACACAGGATTTCACGAAGTTGCTCATCAGATGACACAACTTCGGGAAACGCTATTAACTCCGAGGTTGATGTGAAAAGCGATTCCTCACGGACCACATTCATGAGGTCGATTTTGGTTGAACACGGGTCGGTAAAAGATTGCACGGCTTCATAGGCAATTTCATATGGACTCAAAGGCATAAAATTACCAAACGAGTCTATTTCAGTTTCAGAAGGAACGATCCAAGGATCGTCATAATAAATAGTGTCTGATGTAATCATATGAATGGTTGCAAATGAAGATGATGCGTTGAGTGGAGGAAAAGGAAAAGTTCCCAATAAACTGGAATCTTTAACTAGTCCTACTCGAACATCCTTATATGGGATAGTCGTTTTACCGACATGATGAATACTCTCTGAAGAGGTTGGGTCGGATGAAAAGTAAGACAGCTGGTCTATTGTTACGATCTTTCCATTATGTGGGAACTTTATGACTCGGAAGACCGATGAAACGACCGCCGTCATAGCGTAAGACCAACTTCGACCCAAGAGAAGGTTGTAGTCTAGAGGGGCATCAACCACCTCCACATCTAGACTAACGGTTTTTCCTTCAACCCCTATAGGCAAATCCTGTAGAATGCCAAAAGGATGAAACCCACGGCCATCAAAGGCCTTAAGAATAGTTGGGGATTGATTTAGTGAAGGAGAACCAAGCGATCTCCAACACTGTATCGACATAATACACGTTGAAGCTCCCTCATCAATTACAGTCCGATGAAGAGGCCTGTTTTTTACTAGCACTGGGATCTGGAAAGCCATTTGATGAGGTAAACGCGGTGTACTATTTTCTAGATCAAAGATGATTAGGTTCGGGTCCTGAACATCAACAGCTCCTATAGCCGACAAAAGTAATTTGCGCTGTGTTGGGCATGATTGCAGCACGTCCAAAGCCGACATTGCTGAGGGTGAAACAGCTAAGTCCTCAACAATGTTATAATTCTGGGCCGCTCTCACATGTGGATTGAAAGTAGACCTTCGAAGTACACCCTTGGCGGGCGGCTTGATTACTAAGTCTGGATTAGGTTTCTCGATCTGTAGTGGATCGGAACCGGGAGCTGAGGTTGATGGATTAGAATGAGAAGATTCTACTTCTTTGCCATCAACATGACTTTTACTACCATAATCTTGCGATCGAGTCGCAATCCTTACATGGGACATCATCAAAATGGGTTCTTCATTGGCACTCAAGGAAGAACCTATCATTTTGCTATCTTTAGGAAATGGATCCTTCAAGACAGCAGGAAGTTGGGAACCTTTGACGATTTTCGCAACCTCTGCTCGATGAGGGCAGTCTCTTGTAAAATGTTCCTCTTCACAAATGAGACATGGATAATGAGGTTTGCGCTTTTCATCATTGGATTCCGCCTTTTCAGTTTTCTCCTTTGGAGTTTTGTCTGCTTTATTCTTCTTCTTCCCTTTCTTCTTCCCACCGGATTTTTATTTAGCTGTAGATGACTCTACAGCGTGAATATCGGCGGAAACCTCTGCAGAAGAATCTCCTGTCGGGGAGTCTGGTAAGGTTATAATAGGAGAAGAATTCTTTGAGGATTTCTTCTTGCTTTTAGTGTTCACCGTACCAATCATGCCATCCGCAGCATGAGACCCTGACGGAGCAGCAGCGATTTGATTTGACTTTGGAAGATCTGGGATCTTTTCGTGTAACGTACCTGACTGAGTATAAACTAAGTCAAGGTATTGCGCTTGAGAAATCACTTGCTCCTTAGTAACTACTCCGGCCTTAGCTACGTCTTCAGTAATCTTCGGTAACAATGATTTAACAAACCATTCAGCTAAGATCTGGTCCGGGATAAAAACTTTCACTAACCGCCTTCGACGTCTCCATTCATGAATATGATCGGAAATATAAGTGGACGTCGATTGCTTTAACGAAGTTAGTAACTCCGTGCCATTATCATATCTGACTGGCAACTGAAAATGAGTTAAAAACGAGGTAGCTAACTGGCTAAAATTATAAAAAGAGGCCCGTGGTAACTCAATATACCACTTGGCCGCAAGACCAATGAGAGTGCGCTGGAAAAGACGTAAGCGGATCGAATCATCCGAGATGGAATTAGAGGCACACCAGAGGTGGTAAGTCATCACATGATTCGACGGGTCCTCTCCAGACTTACCTTCGAACTTGGGAATGTCACTGGGCAACTTATTTGGCATTGGCGGCCAAAACGGAAGATAATTTATTGGATCGTTCGTTAGGCGCGACAAGTCTGGTAAGTCCAAAGTTGCGATAAACAGTAGCTGCCGATTAGGATCCCTAAAACTCTGAGTCATTATACCAGCCCCAGGAGGAGGATATCCAGGATAACTAGGAATGGGAATCGCGTTCGGGATATTGTATCCTCCTGGAAAACCAGGATTAACCGGACCGTACTGGGGTTGTTGTGGTTGTTGATAAGTGTACCCAGGATACGGTTGATACTGGTAAACTGGCTGCTGGACAGCAGGACCGAATTGGTACTGTCTTTGGTACGGTTGATAAGTGAATTGTGGTTGACTTGTGACAACCGTACTTAAACCAGGTTGTCCTACAGGCATCTGAACCGTAGTTTGAATCGTGGATCCAGACGATGGTAAAGATGTTTGAGGAGTAGATACAGGAACAGTAGAAACCGGAGCTGTCGATACTCCAGAAGTAAGTGGGGTAGATTGAACAGATGTTGCGGCAGTTGCAGCAGTCGTTTGAGATGGAGTACGAAGCGAAATAGGCCCAGACTGAGAAACTACCGAAGGTACAGAAGTTTGAATATTAGACTGGACTGGTTGCTGGGGTGAACCAGAAACTAAGGGTTGTCCAGTTTGAGATGACAACTGTACATTTGGCTGCAACACCTGTTGAATTTGCGATGGATCCCACACTATGTTCATTCCGGGGTATTGACCCATAACAGGTTGAGGATATTGAGATCCATAACCGGGTTGAGGGTAGGATTGATAATTGAAAGGTACATTTCCCGTTCCTTGAATATAAGATTGACCTTGGGGTGGTTGGAAACCTTGATTCGAGTACTGACCTTGGGGTAGATACCCTTGAGGCACGTACTGATACTGGGGTTGACCTTGAGGTATAAATTGATACTGGGGTTGACCTTGGGGTACATATTGAGTTTGGGGTTGACCTTGAGGAATGTATTGTACCGTAGGCACGTACTGTCCTTGAGGTTGCCCCCCAGATGCAAATTGTGTACCTTGAGGTTGCCCCCCAGGCGTTAATTGAGTCTACCCCCCAGGCGGTAACTGGCCACCTTGAGGTTGAGAATTGGGGATAGAACCTGACATCATAAGAATGTCTTCTACGCTCAACGGCTTTGCACCATTGCTTCCAGTGAATATCCTTTGTTCAATGGGTTGAGGAGATGCTCCCAAAAAAGTACCAGAAAATGACTGATACCCAGAGGGAACAGAAGGACCGCCATACAAAAAAGATTCAGGTGATTGAGTAAACATGGACGACTGACCTGACATATTTACGGGAGTATAAAAACCCCTAGGTGGATAAGGAGCACGAGGTGGTGAAAAACTTAACCCTGAGTTGTCCAAATAATTAGTTAAAGAAAGATACCAAGTAGTACTTCTAGGTGGACTGTAAAAAAATTGATTCATGCTCTCTTAGATCAATAGTAGGTTGATTTTCAGGGATAGGGATGCCTATTTCTTCTTCCGGAGCAAGTTCTTCAATAGCTATCAAACCAGAAGGAAGATTTTTGGTAATTACTCTTTCTACCCTAGGTGAATTAGGAGCACTAGAAGTTGGAGAGACTAACCCCGATGTTGGAGTAACAGGTTCAGATATCTCAGGTTCTTCGCCTATATCACTAGTAGATGAAAAGCTACCAGCAAGTTCGGAAACTGAAATAGCTTCAGGATTATAACTTGTTTCTAGAGTTTGGTAATCAGGATGAACAACCAATGAAGACTCTCCTTCTTCAGGTGACCCTACTTTACTGCCACTAGGAGTTACGAGGACTTTCAAACCTTCGTAATGGCCCGGGATGTCTTCAGGAGGTTGGCCCCGAAGTCTACGGGACTTCCTCAACAAATCAGCCACGGTTACAACCTCAGGAGACTGGCCCCGAAGTCTACGGGACTGTCTTTGTAATTCAGCCACAGCTAAAAACTTTTAACTACTGCACACGCAAACAAAGTAAAATCTCAAAGCAAGCCGCCTAAAGTCTCTAAAGAACCAAACAAATTTGAATCACACGCCTAAAGAATCTAGGGCGTCAAACCACACACAAACAGTAACTTTCTGGACCGAAAACACTAGTTGGTGATGAAATCCAACATCGCAGAATTCAGTACAGAAATGGCAGGTGGAACAGTTACCCCGGCAACCTGCTTAATGAATAGACTGGACCAAGTTCCTCCACTTTAATCGTCTCGAGTGAAGTGAACCCCCCAGAAAATCCAAGTGAGTCTAGCCGACGTCTGCTCCAGGTACAGTGGGATCTTCCTTCCACCGTCACCTTAGGAAGAATCCTAAAGATAATAGTCACTAAGGTCACCAACAGCAACAAATATACCTGGGGGAACAGTCTACGATCCGATACACACGCAAGGGCAGAGTAACAAGCTCAATCCCCTTGCCGGCTCCTTGACAATAATCCAAGGTTTACCGATAAGTGACCCCAGGCTCCTCGACAATGGTTAATCCGAGGTTTACCGTTTGTAGTACGTGCATATCTGGCATCGTTCCCAATGAAGGAGGATTGATTCCCTCACTGGTTCGGACACGATCTCGTGCTTCTCCTTTAAGAGGAGCTTTCCCAGAGCATAAATGTAACTATTGGATTTATCCTACTGCAAGATAAGCTACTTGTTTGGTTTTGCTGTCTTGGAGAGTTAATTACTCTCCTACTCCAAGACACTAGCCTGATCTATATTGGTGTATCAGAGCCCTAGTAAATAAAAAGTGACTAAGTTAATTTTACTTTAAGCGTTAATTTTTATGGCTTTTCTTTAGGACAAAAGGTAGTGGAGATGAAACTGATGGTGTGTAGACTCGACTCAAATCCACTAAAAAGATGCACCTAAGGTGATTTAAACTATCTTTCCTTTTCAATGAATTCCCTAGCTAAGAGAGTTGGAGAATGCAAAATTTATAAAGACAACTTTCTTGGCAATGAAAATCAAAGAAACAATCTCTTTATCTTTTCCAAAGCACACAACACAAGACCACTAATTATTTCACGAAAACTTCCCTTTTCTTTTCAAAGACTTCAAACGCTACTAAAACAAACTTTCCTCAAAAGAGATTTTGTATTTTTTCCTACTTTAACAAAGCATATAAAACTACTTAACAAAAATCAATTTTAAGATCTATGGAAATCTAAGAGAAATTTACCTACAAGCAAATCTAAGAGAAATTTACCTAAAAGCAAATCTAATGAGGTAAAAGCCTACAAAATATAATTCCAGGTTGTTTTACTCAGTTACAATTCAACCAAGGACTAATTCATGCAGAATCATAAATCAGTCAAAAACAAAAATAAAAAGCTTTTGTTCTTTTTCTTAAGAATGAAATTCACAGCTTAACCAACAAGCCTTCTCGAAATTCCGCAAAGAGACAACACAACGGTAGGTTTCTCAAACAAAGGTGATTTTACGAAAGGTCTAACTCCTAAGAAGACTGAAAATACCAGGGATATCCAAGGTTTTTACAACTTCTAAAGCCAGAGTCACTACAAGACCAATACAAAAATCAAACCTAGGGCTAGAACTTCTATGAACTTCACTAAAACCCTTGATGCTAATGAAACAAGCTTAGATGAAAACTTTTGACAGATAACCAGTGGATCTGGGCAGCAATAAATAAACTATAAACAAAATCTAATAGGTAAAAAGGAAAAAATTGAAATTTTCTAAACTTTTGACAGGGTACGCAGGCAGCCTGTTTGCACAGGTGCGGCCACGCTCTGTGTACAAAGTAGAAGTGCGTACAGGTACGCACTGTGCTTAACGCAGAGGGTGCGTACTGCTCTCAAAAACAAGAAAAATAAAAACTAACTCAATCCTAAGCTATTCCACCCAAATTCACAGTCAATCAGTCAAAAACTAGAAAGAAATCAACTTTTCTCAAATCAAAGTATCAATCAAAAGAGAAATCAATCAAATCCATGGATTCCCCAGTGGAGTCGCCATTTTGTCATGCGGAAAGAGTCAATTTTGCGGACAAAACCGACCTCCCTAGAAAACAAGGCTTTTCTAGTGACAAACAAAACAATCAAGCACTATCTTTCCCTAAATATGCATTTAAAATAAAAGCAACCAGGTGTTTAAGGCTTACCTCTAGTCCAACGTTGTTTGTAGCAGCCAAGCCTCTTCGATCCAGATGAGCTCCTTCTCCTTGAAGCCTGCATTCACTAACAAGCAAATGATTACATAGCACCTGAATAACTCATATAATAAAACATATTCATCATAAAGACCAAGGAGTTTATGAAACAAATTATATATAACAACTTGTTGAGAAAAATGAACTTAATTGTATTAATTGGAAACAAAAGAAACCATTACAACGAGTGCCTTGGTGTTGTGCAGGTCCCTCCCAGGGTCCAGCAAGAGTTCTCCTCTACTTTGATCAGCTCACCCACTTCCAAATGAAGCTAAGAAAGGATTGGAATCTCTCCTCTCAAGCTCTATAAGGGAGTCCTAATTTCAGCAGCATCTACCCTTAGGAATGTTCAGCTTTCAACCTCCCCTCCCTCTGGCCCAATGCCTGTATTTATAATGCTTTGGAGGAAGTTAAACAGGTCCACCATCAATGGGATAGGCTCCTCTTTCAAAGGGATAGCTCCCCTCTTCATGGGATAAGTTCCTCTTTCATTGGGATGCATGAACCATCTGGAGGCGCTCAATACACGTCAAACCATCTTCTAGAATGCTCTAGAATCGACCACAAGTAAGTTTTTTGAAGTAAAACTTGCGCCTTTTGACTTTTACAGGGGTACGCACCCACCCCTTTACAGACAGAGCGTACAAGTACGCAGGTATTATGAACTTGAGGTGCGTACACGCAGGTAAGAGTAAGAGAAAGTGCGGAACCAGAGTTATATTGATTTTTAAATGCTTTCTCTCTTTTTTGGAGTTTGACATGAGGAGCAGAGGTTTAAGACTTGCCAAAGGAGGATAGTATGGTTGTTGATGGAGCCATACTGACTGCAAATAGTCATGGTGACAAATTTTAGTGGAACATTTAAGCCATGCATAGTAGAACATTTTTCCTTATTCTTGTGCCTAGCGGAAATTCTCCAGGATTTCTTTGCATAAGAACTCATACCAGTTAAACTGGACCCCTTCTGTGCATTGTTCAGCAAGTGCTACCACCAGCGTGGTGTCCTCGTCCGCGCGGCACTTCCACATGACCTTTCCCGCCAGTATCTGAGTCGCCACCGTAACTGCTTTATTGTTGATGTTGGAGATCACGTAGCCCCTCTTCTTCTTTTCCAGCTTGTATTTCTTCTTCATGGCCTCTGCAATGGCCAAATCGTTGCTCTTCCCCTCCAAGATGTATGCGGGATCCTCTCCTTTGCACGGGAGCTAGGTAATGTGATGGATTAATTGGTCTGTGATGGGGATGGGCTCCTCCAGCCACAAACACCCACCATGCACCAGGCAGAGTAGCTGCCTGATGATGAAGATCGTCACTAGGGCGTGGTGGAAATGTGGCACCCAAAGCAAGTTTAATAACCCTGCCTTTTCCACTCCGCATAACCACTTTCGCAGCTCCAATTCTATAACCCCCGTCGCAGTGTTCTTCTTGGGCTTCATGAGCTACGTGGTCTCTAGGTGAGGGAATTTCTCATGGTTAGCGAGATCCCAATCTTCAAACTTCAAGTTTGGCACCCGTCCCAGGTGCGTGCCCTCAAAGATGATGTCATCCAGGAGGAGCGGAGTCTGGAGAGAGCTCTTGCTCTCATCAAGGTCCTTGGGCACTTTGGCCTTCCCCTTCCGTGGGGGATATACGCGGGCAGCATTGTTGGAGGTTGTGCAGGCTCAGTTTCTTCCTCCATGCCCTCGTCCTCATCTTCTTTAATTATGAGTTCCTCCAGGTCTTCCTCCTCCTCATCGGTTTCCAAGTTAACTGCTTTCCCTTTCTCCTCCATCGTTAGTCTGGTGCGCAGCGGGTTTTGAGGGGAAACACGCACCGAAATCATCAGTTATTTGTCTTTCTTCGGCCTCGGCATGAGCGGTGATTTAGGGATTTCTACCACAATCCCGGCACCTTCAGGGGCATCTTCTACAGTCAGGGCCTGCGTGGCCTCTTCGGCAGTCATCTCTACAATTTCCCTAGCTTCTTCAGATGTTGCCATCTTGCTCATCCAGAAATATCTCAATCGCTCAATTAGGAGCTTAATCAATGCTTTGCACAGGGCAACCAGGTCTCAGCTCAGAATATGCAGGGCATACAACAGCTCAATTCGCAAATGACCAAGTGTTGTTTTTTGGGCAGCCCTTTATAATTTATAGCGCATTTTGAATTTGAATTCGACCGTTCCCTCCAAATCGGTTCATTAATGCTCCCTTGGTGGCAAATTTTCCCAAATCTTGCCCATAAAGTGCATCTTAAATTCCTACCACCCGCTCCATTTGGTCTCAAGTCAAGCATCACATCGTGAATAGTGACTCCAATGGGCACTTTCCAGCCAAACTGCGTGGTAGCGCAGCCCCCCTTGCGCGGTCGCGGACTAGGTGATACTTTGCTCCTACACACAGCTACAACATCACGCAGCTCCCGGGTAAAGTAGTTTATTTTCCCACACCTCCTTTCAACTGCCTGGAGCACTAAGACTGTACTTCCCATGGCTAGTCAGGTGGTCGTGCCACTTGTATATGGTTTCAACCAGTTATCCATCACTTTTCCTAGAAAACATCCACCTTTTATTGTTACTGGTTGCGTCACGCACTTTATCATCTACAGCATGCCACCATGGGTGATCCATTTAGTAATATGCAGTCCAATCCAAGGCATCAGGCTGATCAACTCTCGGCGATAGTCCCCAGATTCATCAATGTAATCGTGCGCATCCTGTTTTATCACCCTGGTTTTCTTATCGAGAAAATATTTCTTGATTTCATCCTCAAGCTTCTTGACTTCCACTTCCACTAGAGCGCTTTTCTCCGATAATCGCACCCTTTCTTTCATAAGTTCTTGGAGCCAAAAATCACCCTATCAGATTTCTTCCTCAAGTCCCAAGTGGTCTGCTTCGTTCAGCTGTGTGACCCCTTCTTCCAAGGTTCCATGAGCCATTGTATCTATCGGTGCTGCTATGCGCGGACTAGGCATTTTATACTCAGTTTCTTACAAGTGGTTCTATAATCCCATAGAACTGCTGGTATGCACAAGTCCTAATCAATCCGCCGCGCATCAGATACCTTGTTCAGTGCCTCGCTTACTTCGTTAAAGGCTTCTGCATGGATAACCTTCTGCACACTTGTTCTTTCCACACTCCTTTGTTCCAGCCAGAGGGGTTGCTCGCACAATTTCCTCGTCCGCACATGCTTACTGACCGTGTCTCCCAACGCGAAGTTTGTGTGCATCTGCACGGGTTTTTTAAGATATGCTTGTATCCATCCGAACAGGTGTGAGCATGGATCTTTCCATGTGGCAATCTTGTCTATTAATCACATCTAAGGCTTCTGAAACCGTATGTGCATCATTCTCCTACATTCGTGCCAGTCCTCAAAGCTTCCTTGGTGCGTACCCCACCACCTCGTAGGTGTAGCATACAGTATCCATTTCAAAGCCTTGAAGCATTAATTTTCCAGCACTTCTCTTTCGAATCTATTCAGGAAGGCATCTACCTCACTTAACCCATCATACGTAGGCAAATCCCTTACTTTCGTTGATACGGAGCGCAGCAATCTTGTCATCATGTTACAGTTCAGCATGGTTACCTTGTGTAACCGGTTCTGCCATTGCTCTATCTCCTTGTCTGAATCCGATGTACAGGAGCTTTCATGCTCCCATGAGATTCACCCATCCACGGTGGGATTTACCCAGTATTTCTCTCGCATGGTTATCTTGTAGATGCAGTCTAAATCGTCATCGCTTTCATAGTCGCGCACTGGCTCCGTGTAGCGCAATCCTTCTACCAGGTCCAAAGGTACGACTACACGCAGAGACTTTCTCAAAAATCATCTTGGGATTCTTCATATTTATCACCCCATTCATGTCAGTGGCCCAATCTATCCCTAATAGCACAGGGTAGGGATTGTTATCATCAACAATCTCTATCACTTCAAAATCTGCCAACGTGCTTGCTCCTTCAATGTCCAAGGTTGTTTCCGGGAAAACTAGTGTCTTTCCGATCTGCTAGTCCCACTAAGATGGGTAGCTATCTTAGAAAAAAATAATAAAATCACTTCGAGATTTCTTTTATGTATGATAGATAAGAGAGAAGCAAAGAAGTCCAACCTGGATCTTCCGCTTGACTCCTTGCTTGATTTCTCTCTCCCTTGATGGAAATTGTGACTCCTCTCCTACTTGTCCCGCTTTAGAGAATACCTGTAAAGGCAAAGTAACAAAACACCATCAAAGCATCTCGATCTATAATACCATAAACAATGTAGAATCAGAAATACATTGACCATACAATTGTATTCACAAATAACAAGATCCACAAATACACGATTATGTGGAGGAAACTCAAAGGACTTTATTAATAGTAGAAGAGAGGAGTACAACCCAGCTGTCTGATCCAGCATCATCCTCCCAACATCAAAGCCCTCTTCACCTCATGAAAAGCAAGATCGCCCAACAATACAATGTTCGTTCTAAAAGACAAACTAACAACACTTCTTTACAAATTACAAAGTTCCAGCCTCTAGATCTCTCAGATGAGGGATCCATTTATAGATATTTGTAGAGGTGTGAGTCAGCTCTAGGTTTTTGATTAGTGTCATTCCACTTGTAGTTCTTAGTTCCACTTGGAGATTTCTTGGATCTCTTACTCATCCCTGGGCGAATTCAGAGAGGCAAGTGTCATAGAGGAAGTTTCTAGAAGATTCCATGAGCATCCACTTAGCAAACTGCCTCAGACATTTGTCCATTCTCACTCATCGCACCCCACAGAAGGCTCTTTCAATATGCATCACACCTAGCTAGTGTAGGAGTCAGTATGCATCGCACCTTGACCAAGGAGCAGTTAGTATGGTCCAGTTTTGGCCAGTTCTGAGTGGTTTTTCAGGTGGAACTTCTGGGAAATGATGTAATCAGTTGACCATGATCTTTTAGGGTATGAAACAACACTTTTAGGGGTTAAAGAGCTATCGACATATATGATTGGGGTTGCAGTGCCCAAATATGTCTATAACAACGGTGATTCCCTGTAATCTTCCCATAGGTAGGATATTTTGTTGGTTTGCCATTCGCAGTTGGATAGGATACCATTATAGCATAGGCCTTCTCGTCCACTCCCATGTGTACTTCGGTAGAACGTTCGCGTCTGATCCTAGGTCCAGAATCACTTGGTCCATCTCATATTCTCTAATTTTCGTGGTCAATCTCATCTCTCTTCCCATCCTCGTTGCGTGATTTCCAATCTTCCGGACTACGCGTGGTTCTGCTGGCATGGTCCTAGCGCATATGTTTATGAGTTCTTGCAGTCCCTTTACAGCCTTGTTGTCACATAGCAGCTTCATGCATGTTTCCAGGATCATTGTGAGCATCGATGGGTCCATTTCTGGCTCCATTTTGTCTTTGATTTTGAAGTGGAGGCATTAGCAAAGCTCTTCCTAGCTTCCATGAAGGTTTCCTTAACGCACTCCAAATCAAACTCTGGTTCTTTTGTCAGAGCCTTGTGAACCCAAGTACTATCTTCGGGTTGCTTTCCTTTGTCATCCCCTGTCACAATTCCACTTCAAATCAAAATGCTCACATTAGGGTCTTCCTCACACGGCTCAGACCTCATCATTTGCAGGTTCTAAGTCGGGGGAGGTTGGAGTGTCCCCTTATCGCCTAGCCTTGCTATATGTGTGGGACAACCCTCTATCTCATGATCAAACAATGTATAATACAAGCATGATGGATGCGTTAGATTCATACAATCACAGGCATAATGTCCTGGCCCTCTGCAATTGTAACATATCAGTTGTTCGTGACCTCTTCCAAGTCCTCCTCCACCTCGGCCTCGTCCGCACCCCCGAAATCTAGTTTGTGCCATCCCTGCGTTTTGGTCAAGGGGATGTGTTTTGGCCTAAACTCTGTAGGTGGGAGTTTTATCCATCATCAACTCATAGCTTCTACAGGTGCACTCATCATGTCCCACCGACCTACAGAAATTATAGAACAACTGTTGTGAATTCTGTGTGTACTTCTACAATAAATGGCAATTGTCCGTAGCATGCTTTCCCCTATTTGACAAATTGCGCACCATAATGGAGGCACTGTGTTGGATCCTGCTTGTGCCTCCGGTCTTAATGGCATTGGTCCTCCTCCTACAAGGTAATTCACAAACATTGGGCAGTGGTCCTTGTCATGACCCTGACCCTTACATTTAACACACCATACCTCATCACACACCTCTAGGCAAGTTGTCCTGTCCTGTTTCAGACTCTGCATCTCAAGGCACAAGTTTTTCAACTGCACGTGGATCTGTTGAACTCCCAGGTTAGGATCCTGTATCGGGGTCTCATGAAGTCTCATCATGATCTCCAAGGCCTCGGCCTAAGTTGTTAGCCTCTGTTGTGACAGCGCGTTCCTTAAATTAGGCGTTAGCGACGCTACAAACCATTCACGGTGTTGTCCATCTGTCAAAGTCATGTTAGCTTCGTGAATTGTGCACTTTAGTCTTTGATCCAACTCCCAAGGGGTCTCTCCTGGTAACATCGTGGTCTTCTTTAACCCAATGATTGACTGCACCTCTGACTTCGGCCTGCTAAATTCTTTGTTCAACGCAGTTTGGATATCCGCAATCCCCGCATTCGGATTGTCATTGGAATGCTTAATGTACTAGGTCAGTGCATGATCCTACAGAGTGTTGACAAATGTTGCTTTCTTTATATTGTCATCCATAACTCCCTGCACTTCCCATACAGCTATTATCACGAACCAAAACTGGTCCGGATCTTCATTTCCTACTCCCTTAAACACCTGCAACTTTATTGTGCTTGCCATATCGACTCGTGGTGGTTGCAGAGGTGGTACGGGCGAAGATGGGGTTGAAGGCGGTGAAACTAGCGATAGTGTGGGTGGGGGTGGTATGCGCGGAATCCTCTACCTTATCAAATTGATCTCACTTCTTGGTGAGACCTTCACAAGCTCTTCCTCGTCTCGTCGCAGAGGTGAAATCAAGGGGCCAGTTTCTAGTTCTGCACTACCTTCGTTTCTGTAAATTCTCCCACTTCGCGTAGCCCCAAACATCAATGTATTCGCATAACCCACTTTTCACACAGTAGCATTTTAATCCAAGTGTTCAAATACTTAACATACTTACCTTGCGATCCTTTGAGGAAGCGTCGTTCTACCTCGTTATAGTTGACTGAAGTATCTACCGTGAACTCAGTGATGAATCCTCCTATAATTCGATCAAGCCAGTGATCAATAGTGCACGCGATCTTATCCTCCACTACTTCCAATTTGTGCACCAATTCTGGATTCCACACAATAGGTCTGTCGAGCTTGCACCTTCCTTGGCTATCTGCTAGCTTTGCAATCCACTCGTATAGCTCAGTAGGGAAAGATGCGAAGAAAATTTTGTTGATCTCTGTGTACAGGTAGCAGTCTAACCAATATTCTTTTGATAGTCATGGGCTCTTGTTCTCTTGCACCGCGAACTCATGAATCTTCCTATCCAGCCAATCTTCAAATCCTTTGCTTAGTTGGATTCCAGTGATACGACATCAAAGATCTCTATGCAGATCCCAGTCCTGGAAACGGAACCATTTGTTGGCTTGTTGGGGCCTGATCTAGGTTTGGAGTTAATTAGCCAAACAAATCCCTGTACTACTAGCCCTTTCAGCAACAGTGCCTGGAGCATGGACTGAGGTCTCACCCGAAGTAGTATGGGGGGGTACTAGAACCAGGTTTCCACACCCTTGAGATGTCTGAGGGGTTGATTCAGTCCAACCACTAATCCCTTTGCACAGGTTACTTCGTGCACTTCCCTAGCCTTCGTGCCTTGATATATTTGCCTTTGTGCAGCCCTAACCAAAGGCTGTGGGGCTTCCATGCTGCTAGAGCAGGGATCTGTACTAATTCCCTAGGTCACACCTGAGATATTACTTATCTTATTATACCAGTTAGTTATCTTCACGTAAACAGATACCTTCTGTTATATTTACTTATTCAGCACATTCATATGAGTTCGCACAGTAAATAAATAGTAAGCTTTGTAATTCATACCCAATAATACATAAACCATGAAAAGATACATAGAAATATGGTAAAACTTCTCTTAATTAATGTTTCCGATGGTTACAGACTCAACCTACCCTACACACTTAGCTGCAGGGGTCCACGCACTCAGCTGCAGACTACTAGGCCTCTACGCACTCAGCTGTAGAGCCTTCTCCTACTGTATGACCCAAAGACATGACTTACACTCGACTCAATGCTTCTATTTCTTCTATTAGATTCCTTTTTTTCTTACACTTAGAGCCTTGTTCTATTTATACAATCCCATGGTCCACAGACCAAGGGTAGATCTTTCAAACCGACATTACATTACAAAAACAAGGGTGGAAAACCCTATGACTCTATTATGACTTCGCACTCCGCGCCCACAAATCGTAGAGTCTTTACAATGGACTTAGTCAAAACTTGGGCTTTAAGCCCCAAAACATGCCTTGGGGGGGATTCCACACCCAAAACTATGCTTCTGCCCAACGAGTCAAGTAATCTATCGCAGTGATAATGTACCTCATGCATGTCTTTCCTTGGCGCTGAATAGGTGCTACAAAATCTATTCCCCACTTTTCGAAGGGTTGCAACGTTACTTGTGGACTCAAAGGCATTTCATCTCTCTGCGATGGCCTACCTATCCGCTGACATACATCACACGCCTTGCAATATGCTTTTGAATCCTGATGAAGGGTTGGCCACCACAACTCGACACATAGAATCTTCTGCGTGGTTGTTCTTCTTGCATAATTTCCTCCCACGACGCCCCTATGAGAGTCCGCGAGGATGCTGCTTCATTCAAACTCAGGTACATAGCTTCACAGTATTTCATCATTCCCCATTTTGTATAGATGCCTAGCAATGACAGAAAATTCTGTCACGCGCACCACTAATTCCTTCTTTTGCTAGACAGAGTATCCTTTCAGCCAATTCCAGTTGTTAGAAAGTGTATTATATCCTCAAAATTTCCATCTGTGATTTGCACAATAAAGAGATGTGTGTTAGGTAATCCTTCCTCCAAACTAGTAGGTTCCTCCCTTGTCTCGATGCGCTACAGGTGGTCAGGTCCCACATTCAATCGTCAAGCCTTTAGAACAACTTCAAAATTATATTCTTAGAACAATAAAATCCATTTTCAAATTTGCCCCCCCAACAAAAAGTGATCCGTATACATCTTAAAGTGACCTCCTAGCAAGTAGTGTCGATAATTCTGGAGCATGTACACCATAGCTAGCCCCTCACACTTAGTGGTAGAATAGTTCTTCTCTGTTTTGCATAATCTGCAGCTTGCGAACGTGATAGGGTGGTCCAAGCCTTCTCCGCCATCCTGTGTTAGTATAGCCCCCAGCATTATACACGACACGTCGACATGTACATGAAACTCTTTCTTCTAGTTCGGGAAGACTAGAATCGGCGCAGTAACCATATTTTCTTTAATATATCCAGGATTTTCTTACATTCATCGTTCCAACAAAACATGACATCCTTCTTCAACAATGTTTCCATTAGCGCGGTGATTTGGGCATAGCCTTTGCTAAACTTTCTGTAATATCCCATATGTCCTAGAGTAGCGCGCAGCTGTTTCACACTCCTCGGGGCTTCCAAGTTCAGAATCACCACAATCTTCATGGGGTCTACCATCAGCCCTTGTTTGCATACCACATGTCCTAATAGGTTCCCAAAAGGAACACAAAACAGACACTTCTTAAGGTTGAGCATGATCTGGTATCTTCAACAAGTATCCAGCATCAAACGCAAGCTCACTAGATGGCGCTTAACTAGCCCAAATATAGTCCAGTCATCAAAATAGACCTCCAGGAACTTATGAATATATTCCTTGAATGTCACAACAACCACGCGCGAAAAGATAGCAGGAGCATTCTTCAATCCAAACAGCATGACAGTATATTGAAAGCAACCCCATTCAGTTGTGAAGGTTGTCTTTCTCCTATCCTCCGGCACGATTTTGATTTGGTGGTAACCAAAGAACCCATTAGTGAAATAATACACTTCCTAACCACCTACATTGTCCAACACTTCATCTATGAATGGAGTTGGGAAGGGATCATGCACACAAGCGTCATTCAGTTTTCTGAGATCCATGCATATCCTTATCTCATCCTTCTACTTCTTCTCTTGCACCACCACTGGACTTACCCACTCAGATTCCTCCATAGGCTTAATGATGCCTACTGCTAGCATTTTGTCTAGCTCTAAGCAGACCTTCTCCCTGTATTTTGGGTTTAGGTGGTAAGGCCTCTGCTTGATTGGCTTCACATCTGGCTTTAACATGATCTTAATCACTCCTAGATCTCTGATTATTCCTTTCAAATCCGTAAACTTGGTCGGGAATAAGTCTTGATATTTGCAGATCAATTCAGTGACCTTATCCACCATCGCGTCATCCCAGTATTCTCCAATCTTCGCGAATTTGGGTTCTGCCTCCATACCAATGTTCATCTGTTTAGTTTTCACCGACGCGGTTATATCAGGGTTCTCAATCTATGGTCCTTGAACCTTGTGGTGGCCTTCTGTCTCTGGAATGTTAATCTTTCACAGATCCTCATCCTCCTCTTCAACAGTTACATTATAACATTCCAGCGTGCGATTCAGCTGAGTAGCCAATTCAGGTTGAATCAGGTCTAAAGGCTCCTATGGTATCCTAACAATGGTTGCTTTCACCACTTGTAGCGCTTCATCAATACTGTCAAATCCATCCTCAAAACTGAATGTCATCATGAATCCTTCGTGCAGGATATCCCATTCACATGTCCCATGGTGGAGCTCTATTTCTATATACCAGTTCATTGGGACAACATCCAGGGTGTGATAGAACAGGTGCACCCACTCAGGTTGTGGTTTTTCTCCATAAACCTGCGTCCATTTGGCCAGATGCACGCATGGATCATCCTGCCCATCATAATTTTCTGTCAGTCACATCTTAGGTTTCCCAAATCGTGCTCTCATCATCCTCCTATATTCGCGCCAATTATCAAAGCTTCCCTTGTGCGTACCCCACCATCTTGCGGGCGTAGCGCGCAGTACCCAGTCCAAGGCCTAGAAGCATTGCTTTTCTGGCACCTCCCTTTCAAATGCATCCAAGAAGGTATATACCTCAGTTAGGCCATCATAAGTAGGCAGATTTCTTACTTCTGACGACACGTAACGCAGCAACCAGATCATCATGTTGTAATTCAGTGTAGTTATCTCATGTAACCAATTCTGCCAACGTTCTATTACTTCGTTGGAATCCGAAGTGTGGGAACTCATGCGCTCTCATATAATCCACCCATCCACGGCGGGATTCACCCAGCCTTGGTCTCGCACTATTATCTTATAGATGCAGTCTAGATCATCATCACTCTCGTAGTCGCAGATTGGTTCAGTATAGCGTGATCCTTCAGCAAGATCTAGGGGTATTATTACGCACCGTGATTTCTTTTCAAAGATCATCTTTCGCTTCTTCAGATTGATTACCCCATTTATATCAGTAGCCCAGTCAATTCCCAAAAGTGCAGGGTAGTGATTGTTGTCATCAACAATCTCTATTACTTCAAAATATTCCAGCGCATTCGCTCCCTCAATATCCACGGTTATGCCCTGCAGTCGCCCCATGGGTATGATTTTCTGTTGATTCACCATCCTCAGCTAAATCAAATACCATTGTAGCACAGGTCTCCCCATTCGCTCCCATGTTTTTTTCGGTAAAACATTCACATCTAATCCCAAATCCATAATGACTTGATCCATCTCATATTCTCCGACCTACACGGTGAGTCTCATTTCATGCCCTGTCCTTGTTTTATGTTTTTTGATCTTCCGGAATACACATGGTTCTCCTAGCGCGGTTGTGAAGCAGCCAAGTTCCCTCTGCGGATAGAGGAAACCCCTCTAGCCTAGAGTGGGTCTAGTCATAGCAAGAACAATATCAAATAAAATTCCCTTAGATAGTTAATGTCATGAAGGCCTACATTCAAATCCTTGTTTGATGAAGTTCTCATTGCGTTGCTCCAGCTCTCATTCTAATCACTTTTGCACCTGAAACAACATACAGAGAACAACAACAAACATAATAGAATACAACAAAAATGATCTACTTAAATGTTCAAGGAACTTCAACCTATCAATATGCAATTTGACATAAGATATAGGAAATAAACCATTGATTTGTATTAATATGAACTGAAGTAAAACTTACAACCATGCCTTGACATTGTAGGTCTCCTTGAAGGGTCCTGTCAACATGTCTCCACAAGCATTCACTCATGAATTGTCTCCCAAGAGGATGAATAACTCTCTCTCCTACCCAAAAGGCAAAATTATGATGCTAGAACACTCATACAATCAAGCCAAATCCACATAAAACTATCCCATTCTAGGTTACATTAGAGGCTACTTCCAAAATCTCCTCTCTCTAACTTTTACTTCTCACTCTCTCTAACTTCAACTCTCACTATCTAGCAAATCTTAGCCATGAAGAAGATATTTATAGGAGGATGAGCCTCCATAAGGGATGGGAGAAAGAGCTTATCCCTTTGGGAGGTTGCACAAAAGGTGGAACAACCATCCCAAAGGAGAGAGTCGAGCTCATCTGATCCAACAACCAACCCTAGGACCGCCCATTGACAATTTGTTAAAACAAACTCACCAAAAGTAGCTCGTCGCGAGTGAAACACAGGGACAGAGCGACGACGTCGCTAGGCTTAGTTCAATCTTGGCCATCTTTGCAGGTGGAATAACTGATTACCTATGATGACCCAAAAGCAAATGTTAAAAATGGTTTGCTCCAGGAGTAATGAACTAAGGTATTCTTCCTGATATGACAAGGAAGACATTGACACATATTTTTCAACATGACACAAAGCAGATGTCAATAACACAGACCGGCAGTGTCCAGGATCAGGGAATGCGGGGTCAGTGACAAAATATTGTGTAATAGATGCCCCCTAAAGCATGAAGGCTGAGAGAGTGGGAGGGGTGAAATTCTTTACGAATCCTTAACTGAAACAAAACACCATCGTGGAGAACTTGAAAATGCAAGTACAACTGATATTTATAATACATAAGTACGTACTAAAAGGAAATACTTGTGCATAAGGCATGGGCATAGCCATCCAGAAGATAAACATAAATGATTTGTGGTATGGACATAGCCATCCAATCAAAAGGACCATATAAAAGACTCGGGTATGGTCGCAGCCATCCAATCAAAAGAGTCATGTATAAGATCATGAACCAATCCGCACAACCTGGACTTGTGTAATCTGAGCCCAAGGTCTTGAATCCCAACCCGATCAAGGTACAAATTCTAATATGCAAATAGATGTGCTGAAGTCGAGCATACTAGAAAATCACTTGATTACCGTTCAATGATGTAAACTGTTAACAAGCGCGAGAGAGACCACCAGTAATGTCAATGGTTCTCAAGGTACTACTAGTACAATCCATGAAGTGTGAAGAATGATCTAAATTCAAACACCTATGAAATCACCTGATCGAAGGCAAATAATGAAAGCCCATCGTCAAATGTGAAGAACTTGCCATTAAAGCATGCAAGCTCCAAGGTACTAGAAAGGAGTCTCTAGATCAACTTCCCGGATAATGAGTTGAAGTTGACAGGAATCGCTTGGAAAAAGGAGGGCCATAATGTTTCCCACATCATCGATGCAAGACAAAGGAACAAGATGAATGTGGATGAGACAGAGAATCTGAGCAAGGTGTGTAAGGATACAAACTACAGAAGGATTAAGCTCTTGAACATATCGGTGACATGACTCCGAAGTTTGGCAGCATTTTGGTACCAAGGGATCAAAGGTCATGATGATGCAGAAAGAATCAAATGGAATGAGGCAAAATGGATAACCCAAAACCTGGAAGGCCAATGATAAAGTGAGGATATCCCAACCCGACATGAAGCAGAAAGAGTGTCGATGTTCAAGAGTGACAAGCTACCATAACAATTAATACAACCAATGGAATACTTCCAAATTTTCCCCCAGCATTTCAGGTGAGTACCCCAATTATTTTTTATCACAAGCTTGAAGGGGATAGCATATGCTTGCACTATAAGTTCATCCTTCGGACGAATCCGACCTAGTAAGTTTATCGAGCCCTAGGAAGGAGAAACTCGTGTTCGTCATGGTGATGAATCCAATGTCGTTTAATAGTTTAACGAGTCTGACAATGGTGTAACTCAGTATCTTTTTCATGTTTAGAGAGTTTGAAAAAGACACGTAAAAGAAAAATCCACTTGGTCCCTTTTCATACGTTTGTGTCTCTCGAACCCGAAAAGGTAGAAAACAATACTTGAGAGAACCACTTGACCATTTCAGCCAACGAGTACCTTTTTCGTAAATAGTGCCTCCCAACCCGAAAAGGGGTAAATTTATATTGGGCGCATGACATTTCGCATTCATTAACGAGTTAGAAACAACAAGGGCTCAGCCATCTTTTCATTTTTAAAGGGTTAGAAAACAGCTGAAAGTGGACCCCCCATTTTTATTCTCTTTAACAAGTCAAAAAAGGAAAAATACTCGGCAATCTTTTCATCTTTTATGAGTCAAAAAAGGGCTTAAAGGTGACTCATCCTAGAGGAACGAGTGGTATAAAGGGTAGCAACTAGTTCCAGCAATGGTGGAACTGCTCAAAACATGTAATGGTCAAGAGGTTGGCTAATAAAACCACTCATCGCTGCGGTCCCTCAGGAAAGGAAAAACAACCAAGTGAAAGCATATGATTGGTCAAAGAGATGGTGGCGATGGAATGAAACAACCAAGGCTCATCTAGCAGAAATTTGATGATAAAAATGGTGATCACGAGGGTTAAGATTGGGTATGGGTTCATTTTTACACAAGCTTGAGCCATGGAGAACTCTGCTTAGATTCGGTTTTATGCTTACAAAAGCTTGAAATGAAAAACTATGCTTGCTATTGGTTTACATGCCCCCAACATGATGAAAGGGAGAGTCTCCTGTAACCAGATGGAAGTCACTGTGGTGAAGCAGGACGGTTATCCAACACCTTTTTGGCTTCGTTCAGATAGGGACAAAGGTGAATGGGGTGATTCCCTTCACATAACCTATAGGGAAACTTAACTTTACCACTAGGTGCATGCCCCCCAAGCTTCATTACATTCACCTAAGTAGACTACTCATGGCTATCAGGTGGATGGAATGAAGGTTTGTTGACGAGATTAAGTGAAAGTCTCAACTAGGATTTTACGAGATATAATCAAAGACTTGAATTGGAACTTTGCTCGAAGGGACCTTGTTTCATTTTTTAATGAGCTTGACACAATACAAGGAACTCTGCTCATATTCCTTGTTTCAGTTTTTAACGAGCTTGACACAAGACAAGGAACTATGCTCATATCCTTGGTTTCATTTTTTAATGAGGTTGACACAAGAAAAGAACTGTCCTCATCACCCCTTGTTTCATTTTTTAACAAGGTTAACACAAGACCAAGAACTATCCTCATGACTCCTGTCCATGGACCATATGAGAACATAGCTCCCAAGAGATCCTCACGAGATGGAAGAACCACACTTTGGGAGAAATACATGTCATTTCGCACCATACACAGATCAGGTTCCAGTTCCCCCAGTACATAATGTACAATCCCATCTGCGTAATCATCAGCAGATGCGGAGATGGAATAAGTAGCCACACAATTGACCTGTGGAGGGGAAGGTATTGCTAGCAAACAAGAGCCAATAGGGGACGATGGTTGCAAAGGAGATGTCTAGTGACCAATGAATGATAGTTGATCAATAGTCACAATTCGTCCTTCGTGCGGAAAACAAAACACACGGAAAAGTGAAGATACAAGAGCTCCCATGACATACACATAGTCGCGTCCAAGGAGGAGATTGAAATCTAATGGACCTTGGACTACCATCACATCTATATAGATGATCTTTCCTCCCAAAGTAATAGGGAACTATGGAAGGATCCCTAAGGGTTGACTGGTTCCTCCTTTGAAAGCCAACAGATTTTGGGTGACAAGAACAAGTTTTGGGGAACCCAAATCTTGCCAAGTAGTAGAATACATGATGCTAACAGATGCACCTTCATCTAATATACTGCCAGGTACTACCATATTATAGGCTTGTACTGTGATCTGGAAAGGCACATAAGATGGGAAGCAGAAAGCAGTTAATGGACCCCAATCGAAAGAGACGACAGAACTACTTGGTGGGGGTATCATATGATTGCCCCCATGCTCTGCAAGAATAGAAGAAGGACTCTCCTGAACAACTAGGATGGCAGATTCACTCTTCGATTCATGAGAATCTGAGGAGACGAGAAGAACATGAACAGTAAGACCACTACGCTCTTCTGGAACAAAGGAAGCAGTTGGTGGCAGAGCCAAGTCGACACTCTTTTCAACCAATGGTTGGTTGGGAATAGACACAAAAGAGTCTCGCTCAGGTCGAGCAGGACAAACAAGAGATGAACTCAAGTCAATCTCTTTACCATCTGGGAGAGGGTTAGAAGAAATCCTCTGATAACCAATAGGGAGTTGGGGTTGAGGAGCTGTAAGGTTTTCCAAAAATTTGGAAGATTTATCCATAAGAGGACAAAGGTGAAGAAGATGCTCTCATTCACATAGCCTATAGGGGAATCTAATCTTCCCTTTCTTCTTACCATCGCTAGCCAAGAGTGTAGCATCGACATGATCTCCAAAGGTTGATGGGGATGGTTGGTTCAGGTTTTGAAACCATACCTCTAAGACTCTGGGAATGCCAGGACAGTCTCAGAGTAGATGGTCACCCTTACACAGCCTGCAAGGTAATTTGACCTTCTGTGGAGGAACAGAAGGTTTGTCTGCGGGAGGTGCATTTGGAGTAACAGCTACATGGTTGGCCTCTTGCTTAGCTGACTTCTTCTTCTTCATCTTCTTCGTCTTCTTCTTCTTCTTCATAGCCTCCTGGTTACTAGATTTGAATTTTTCACCAAGCGAAGTAGAAGCGAAAGGTGAAGAAATAAGGGAAGAAGGTGAGGGGTCAACCTTAGAATCATCGTGATGTGATTCGAATGAAGGAGACAGCGAGGTAGGATTTGGGACACTTGGGATTACTAAGGTCAAAAATAACTAGACAGGTAAACCAATGGTTAACCCAGGGAGGGACAACGTTGCCATATAAAGAGCACCAGCGTTTCCAAAAGAAGGAAAAGGACCAGGATTCCCATCAAAGGGAATCCTTGACTGGCAGAGTCTGGAAATGTTGTCGTTAGAATCGACTCTAAAGAATTACTAAGGAAGATAAATTTTACCAGGAATATTTTGTGGGAAGTTAATTTTAGAACATTGAAACAAAACTTTGCCTTTTCATATTTTAAGATTCGAGAAAAGGACGAAAAGTGACTCTAGTCTCCTTCGAAGTTTAATGAGCCTGAAAGGACAAGTGCTCAGATGATCCTTTTACTTTTAGAGAGTCGAAAAGGAACGAAAGTGACTGCTCTGGAACTCTAGGCAAAAGGTTTACCAGACAAATCGTAAAACTGCATATACACCTTGGTAGTAAAATGAAAGAGAAATGACCAAGGACTTCCCATATGGCAGCTAATCTTCCCGAATGTTGTTTTCGGTGCGTTACGATTCATAAGGCAGTAGACTCAGCTTCCTATGGATAACAAGATTACAACCTAGTGGGGTCTCCCATCATATACATGATGGTACAGGGAGCACAAGTCCATACTAGCACTTATCGAATCACAAAAGGAGGAATCACCCAACCTTAGTGAAAACAACAGCCACTAGGTTTAAAGATGCTGGAACACGTCTCTAGCCTAGACCTCTAGATATATGAGCATTAAGTTCCAATGTGTTTTTAGATTAATTCGATAAATTTTAGCAGTTTATCTTGAATTAAATCTCAGTTTCAAGGCCCTGCCAAATGTATCTTCAAAAACTCCTAGAAGGCAACTAAATGAGTAAAGAAACCATTCCTTTTCAATGAACATATAACTAACGAAAAGTGAGGGGTTCATTTCAAAGCAATCAAAGCAACAAGCAAGCAAATGCAAGAATGGTACTTTTTGTTATTTCGCAAGCAAACCAATCAAGAGGAAAGAGAAATGCTTCTATCTTTCACTAACATGCAAGCAATCTAATTAAGAAAATGAAAAATACATCCTTTGCTTTTCAACTTCTAAATGTCAAGAATTTACTAATCCAAAATATTGTTCTCATTTCTTAATGCAAAATGAATGCGATATTTTGTTTTTTCGAATAGATGACAACCAACCAAATGCAAAACTCAAAACAATGTTCGTTTTAAGTCCTTTTCAAATGAAATCATTCAATAAGTAAAGAGAAACATTCCACTCAGAAACTAATCAAAGACTTAAAACAAACAATATCTTTCTTTTTGCAAAAGCTTGAAAGCTTTCTAACTAACTGGGAAGCAGTGTGACCTATGCCAAAGTGATGGAAGGAAACCAAACAAACAAGACTTGAAAGTTTTGGTAACCAAACATCAGATACCAATCAGGAAGATGAAATAACATTCAATAAGGAAAAGCCTGAAACAAAGCAAGGGATCATTTCAAACACAGCTCAAAGGTTCAAATGAACAAGTAACCCAAGAAAAAGCTAATGCTTCAAGAAACCCTAAGGTGAACAGGTCACACAGTTCAAAAGGAGAAATCTCAAAGGAATGAAACCAAGAGTCAAATATTCTAGCAAACAACAATTTGACACACAACAAATAGGTAGAATACAATCTCATAAGGATAGGACACACTCGCCAATTATCAAACAGAACTTCAAAATTGAAACCTACAGGAATCTTCGTGAGTGTCAAACTAACAAATTGCACCGACAATAAAAATTTGCACCCCCTTAACTAGCAACTTTTCAACGTCGTTGCAGAAGTACACCAGACAACAGCGTCGAGCCTATTTCAGAGCCCCATCGCAACTGTGAGGTAAGTTAATTGCGCCAAACAGTAGAAGGCGCAACTAATTAAATAGAGCAGACGTGACCATTGTCGCTACTGTCATAAAATAAAAGGCAATGACCCCAAATCAAAGGAAAAAATTAAAAATTTTGAGGAAAGGCCAGACCTATCACTTGGATAATTCTACCCAATAAGTAAAGGAGACAATAAATAAGCAAAGAAAAATCAAATCAAGAGACAAAAGACACAGTTCCCTAGTATAGTCGCCAACTTGTCAAGCATGCACGTTCCCTCTGTAGACAAAGGCAACCCCTCTAGCCCTAGAGTGGGTCTAGTCACAGCAAGAACAATATCAAAGAAAATTCCCTTATATAGTTAATGTCATGAAGGCCTACCTTCAAATCCTTTTTTGATGAAGTTCTCATTGTGTTGCTCCAGTTCTCGTTCTAATCACTTTTGTACCTCAAACAACATACAGAGAACAACAACAAACATAATAGAAAACAACAAAAATGATCTACTTAAAGGGTCAAGGAACTTCAACCTATCAATATGCAATTTGACATAAGATATAGGAAATAAACCATTGATTTGTATTAATACGAACTGAAGTAAAACTTACAACCATGTCTTGACGTTGTAGGACTCCTTGAAGGGTCCTATCAGCATGTCTCTACAAGCATTCACTCATGAATTGTCTCCCAAGAGGATGAATAACTCTCTCTCCTACCCAAAAGGAAAAATTATGATGCTAGTACACTCATACAGTCAAGTAAAATCCACACAAAACTATCCTAGGCTAAGTTACATTAGAGGCTACTTCCAAACTCTCCTCTCTCTAACTTTCACTTCTCACTCTCTCTAACTTCAACTCTCACTATCTAGTAGATCTCAGCCATGAAGAAGATATTTATAGGAGGAGGAGCCTCCATAAGAGATGGGAGAAAGAGCTTATCCCTTTGGGAGGTTGCACAAAAGGTGGAACAACCATCCCAAAGGAGAGAGTCGAGCTCATCTGATCCAACAACCAACCCTAGGACTGCCCATTGAGAATTTGTTAAAACAAACTCGCCAAAAGTAGCTCATCACGAGTGAAACACACGGACAGAGTGATGACGTCGCTAGGCTTAGTTCAATCTTGTCCATCTTCACGGGTGGAATAACTGATTACCCGCAATGACCCAAAAACAAATGTTAAAAAGGGTCTGCTCCCGGAGTAATGAACTGAGGTATTCTTCCTGATATGACAAGGAATACATTGACACATATTTTGCAACATGACACAAAGCAGATGTCAATAACACGGACCGATAGTGTCTAGGATCAGGGAATGCGGGGTCGGTCACAAAATACTGTGTAACAGCGGTCCCAACAAATCCGTTGATGAGTTCCTGTAACCCTTTCACAGCCTTACTGTCGCGCAGTAACTTTATATAGGTTTCCAGGAAAGTTGTGAGCATAGAGGGGTCCATCTCCAGCTCAGGCTTATCTTTGCTTCCTGAAGTGGATGCCTCAGCGAAGCTCTACTTAGCTTCCATGAAGGTTTTCCGAGCGCACTCCAAATCAAACTCAGCCTCTTTCACCAGGGCTTTGTGAACCCAGGTACTGTCTTATGGCTAGTTCCCCTTGTCATCTCCTGTCATGATTCCACTTTGGAGCACTATATTTACGTTCGGATCTTCCTCGCGTGGCTCAAACCTCATCATCTGTAGGTTCAAAGTCAGCGGAGGCGATAGCGCTCCTTTTACACGTATCCTGGCTATCAACATAGGACAATATTTTGTTTCATGATCAAACAGCGTGCAATACTTGCACGACGGGCGCGTTGGATTAGTGCAATCACAGGCATAGTGTCTAGCCCTCCGCAATTGTAGCAAATCAACTGTCTGCGACCTTTACCAGGTCCTCCTCCACCTCGGCCTCGTCCGCTCCCCTAAAATCCTGTCAACGTCATCCCTGCATTCTGGTCAAGGGGTCACGTTTCAGCATGAACTCTGTAGGCAGGCGTTCTATCCATCATCAATTCATAGCTCCTACAAGTACACTCATCATGTCCTACCGATTTGCAAAAGTTGCAGAACAATTGTTGTGATGTTTGCGTCTACTTTTGTAACAAGTGGAAGTTATCCGTGGCATGTTTTCCATCTATTTGACAGATAGCACACCACAAAGCAAGTGCTACGCTAGGTCTTGCTTGAGCTTCTGGCCTTAAAGGCATCAGTCCTCCTCCTTAAAGGTAATTTGTAAAGACCAGGCAGTGGTCTTTGTCATGACCCTGACTCTTGCATTTCATGCACCATAACTCTTCGCATACTTCTGGCCGAACTGTCCTATCCTGCTTCAAGCTTTGCATCTCAAGGCACAGATTCTTCAGCTATGCATGGATCTGCTGAACTCCTAGATTAGGATCTTGCATCAGGGTCTCATGAAGTCTCATGGAAATATCCAAGGCCTTTTCCTAAGTTGTTATCTTCTGCTGCGACAACGCACTCCTTAAGTGTGGTAGTAGTGAAGCCACAAACCACTCGCGATGTTGTCAATCTGTCAAATTCATGTTGGCTTCACAGAACATACATTTCAACCTTTGATCTAGTTCCCAAGGCGTCTCACCTGGTAGCATCGTGATCTCTTTGAATCCCACAATCGACTATGCTTTAGATTTAGGCCTGCTAAATTCCCTATTCATGCCACTTGGATTTCCGCTACTCTAGCATTCGGGTTATCGTTGGAGTACTTAATATACTAGGTTAGCACGCAATATTGAAGAGCACTAACCAGTGTTTCCTTATTTATGTTATCATCTATAACACCTTGATCTTCACATACAACCCTCACAACGAACTAGAATTGGTCCAGGTCCTCATTTCCCAAGCCTTTGAACAAAGGCAACTTCATTGTGTTTTCCCTACTAAATCGCAGTGGAGGTGGAGGTGGTATGGGTGGAGTTGGAGGTGATGGCGATGAAGATGGAGGTGGTATGGGCAGAAGTGGTATTCGTGGAAATCCTTGTCTTATCAACTGAATAACACTTCGCGGAGAGACCTTTGCTATCCATTCTTCATCCCTTCACGATGGTGAAATCAAGGGGCTATACTTTGGACCCTTATTTCCTTTGTTTCTGTAACTTTTTCTACTTTGCGTAGTCCCAAACATCAAGGTAACTGCATAACCCATTTTTTGCACAAAAGCATTTTAATCCAAGTATTCAGAGATTTTACGTACATACCTCGCGGTCCTTTTAAGCTCTGCCTCACTATAGCTAACTGAAGTGTCGACCGCGAACTCAGTAACAAATCCTCTTATAATGTGATCAAGCTAATGATCGACGGCGCACGCGATCTTATCCTCCAATGCTTCCAACCTTCGCACTAGCTCTGGGGTCCACACAATAGGACTGTCATGTTTCCACCTTCCTTGGCTGTATGCTAGCTTCGCGATCCACTCATATAGCTCAGTAGGGAAAGAGGCAAAAAATATTTCGTGGATCTCTGTATACAGGTATTGGTCCAACCACTGTTCTTTTGACAGTCGCGGGTTTCTGTTCTCCTGCGTCGTGAACTTGTGAATCCTTCTGTCCAACCAACCTTCGATTTCTTTCTTAGTTGGATTCCAGTGATACGACATCACACATCCCTCATGCAGATTCTGGTCCCAGCAACAGAACCATTTGTTGGCTTGAGGGGGCCTGACCCAGGTTTAGCGTTAGTTAGCCAAACAAATCCCTACACTATTGGCCCTTTCGGCATCAGCCCACAAAGCGCGGACTGAAGTCTCACCCGAAGCAGTATGGGGGGATGCTAGAACCAAGTTTCCACACCCTTGAGATGGTTTTGATGTCGGTTTATTCCAACTATACCTACCTTCACACAGGTTGCTTATCCCTCTGCTCTACCCTTCAGTACCTTCACAAAATCTTGCAATCGGCTTCCGCGTAACCCTAACCAGGGGTTGAAGTCTTTTCGTGCTGCTAGGGTAGTGAACTACGATATCTCCCAAACTAGGCTAAGTAGCTTATTTATCTTATTAACATATCTTAGTTAGCTTTGCCTAAACAAATGTTCTTACTTGCGTTCACTTAACCAACACATTTACATATATTCGTGCATCATATAAGCATTAGAAGTGAAATTCATACACAATATAACCGATGCATAAATAGGAAATAAAGCTGCAGAAATTATAGAATACTTCTCTTTATTGATAATTCTAGATGATTACAGACTCGACTCACCCAACGCACTCAGCTGCAGGGGTCTGTGCACTTAGCTGCAGACTTCTAGGCCTCTATGCACTCAGCTGCATAGCCTCTACCTACACTATGACCCAAACTTAGCCTTCTACCTTAGAGCTATCTCTCATACATGTTCGATCTTAATTACTTCCATTATTGCCTCTAACTACTTAGAGCTTAGCTCTATTTATACAATCCCATGGTCCGCGGACCATGGGTAGATCTTCTACAGCCGACATTACATTTTCAAAATAAGGGCAGACAACCCTATGACTCTTTAACAACTACGCGCTCTGTGACCACAAAATGTGGAGTCTTTACACTTGGATTACACAATTTGACTAAAATATGAGCTTTAAGCCCCAAAAATGCCCTTGGGGGATCCCGTGCCCAACACATGTTTACCAGGTGCAATGGTTTTGATGATGAGTTCTCCTTTGCCTTGAATGGAACTCAAGCTTGATTTCCTAGTTGGAAAGATTTACAAATTTGATTCTCTAGTTTTAAAATCCTGGGAAAATCCTTGACGGTATTCTTCTTGCTTAGATTGGCTATCTTATCAAAGTTTAGATGTCTAAGCCTTTTGTGCCATATCCAATTCTCATATATCTTTGATAAGTAACACCTTTATGTCTTCTCTTTGAGCACATAGACATTATTGTTTGTTCTCACAACCTCAACAACTATCTCTTTTGTACCTGTGGACTTGATTTTACAATTTTTTGCTTTAAAAATCACATTGTAGCCTTAATCACACATCTGAGATACACTTAGCAGGTTATGCTTCTATCCATCAACATATAAAACATTTTACATGATAATTTAGGGGAGAAAAAGGATTATTGTACCTGGGTCTTATTTTCCTCTGTTGAAGTCTTCTCTTGGATCTGAGTTTCTTGTATGAAAGATTGATTCTATGAATTTTTGCTTTGTGGCCGTAGTTGGTGCATGTGAAACAATAACATGGGAAAATATCATTGTTCCTGGCATATTGTCTTCTGCACTAGACTAAATTCTGGGTAGTTCGATTTTCTTCACTAGGGTTCTTCTTTTGTTGCTGTTTTTTTTTATGGATATGATCTCTGGGTTGCATGTCTCCCTTTTGTTGTTACACATGCCCTTATTTAGCAACAAAGGTAATTTCATTTCTACCTTTTAATTCAGTTGTTGCACTGGACTCAGCTTCAAAGCCAAGACCACTACAGTATTTAAAGACACATTGAGCCCCCAATATCTCATTTAAATTTTCAATTCCTTTTCCAAATTTTTTATCAGCTGCATTTTAGCCATCTCCAATTCCTTTGTTAGCAATATGATTTCTCCTTCAAACCTCTCACATGCTCAAACCTTTTCATTCAACTATTGGTTCAAGGATTCTTGAATTTAATTATCTTCTTCTATTTGCAAGAGAAATGGCTCAACAGCCTCAAAATTTTCTTTTATCAAAGACTTCTTTAGGAATTTATTTTTCTTCCTCAACCTTTCTATTTCATCAAGAGAACTTACCAATTCTCCTTCAAGATCTACTTCTCCTTCTTCATCATCAAAATTAATAGCCTCGACTTATAGATTTTCTATGGCCATCAGCATAAATTCTTTGGGGCTCTCATCATCTTTGTCCTCATCTGAGTATTAGCTAGGTTCACTTTCTGAGGAGCTCTCTTCTTGAACATAAAAATTTCTCTTCTTAGCCTTCTAACTTTTATTTTGAAATTTTTTGAATTTTTCTTTAGGATCATAATCTTTCTTCTTCTTTTCAGGACACGTTGATGCATAATGACCAACTTTTCCACAATTAAAACATTTGAATAGTAACTTACCTTTATACTTGCCTAATACTCGCTTGAGCTTCCTCACAAAGTTGGCTTCTTCTTCATATGATTCACAACCTAAATCATCATGTTCATCCTTATACTTATTTTCTACTTTGAAGGTTGATTCTTTAGTTGCGGACTTGCCTTTAGAAATCCTCATCTCATAGGTAGTGAGTATTCCAAGAATTTGATCTAAAGTGAGATTGCTTAGAATGGTCATTTCTTCAATGGTTGACACCTTGGGATTAAACCTCTCAGAAAGAGATATTAACAATTTTTGAACTACCATGTCTTCATCTACCTTCTCATCAAGCCCTCTTATGGTGTTCACAACTTCAATAAATCTCAAAAATACTTTGTAATGTCTTCATCATCATGTGTGGTTAAAGATTCAAATTTCATCATGTAACATTGGAGTTTACCTTTATTTACCTTGTTGTCTCCCTCATAGTAGCTGCTCATCTTGTCCCATATAGATTTGGTATATATGCAACCCATTAATTTGAAAATCTCTAATTCAAGTAGACCAGCAAGAAGAGAATTCATTGTCTTAGCGTTGCATGTGAACTCCAAATTCTGGTATTTGGTAACCACTGTTGGAGGCCTTTGATATGCTTCTTCCACAACATCCCACACATCAGCTTCAAGTGATTTGAATGTAAGTATTTATCCTAAATTTCCAAAACACAGTGTTTGTTCCATTGAACATTGGTATCATGTTGGTATATCCTCCTTGTTATACGGGATTTACTATTTCGAACAAAAGTATCTCCACTAAGTCGGTGGCTAACCTAGAACAAAAAAGAGACAAGGAACACAATGTTTTTCCTTAAAGTAAATAGATGACAGAGTGAGGCCTGCCTGTAATCCTTCGCACACTTCACCCCTTCTTTAGCTTGGAAGCTCCAATTCCAACTTTGAATGCCAAAATTAAAACCTGCATAATCACATAACACAAGCCAAGAAACTATGAGATCTATGCAGTATCAGCTAAGTACTTCATTCAATAGATCAACATGGTATTGAAATAAGTGAAATAAAAACATCACATATAGGAAAACAATGAATTCTTTGTATTAGTATAAATGGAAGGAGATTACAACCATAAGTAGCAGTTAATCTTGTAGAACAGCTCCCCCAAGTTGTTGACTTGTCCTTTCCTTGTCACAATATGCACCTCCAATCACCCTAAATGCATGAGATGATGACCACTTACTATAGCAGCATAAGGGCATAATTACTCTCCAAAAGCCAACCCCCAACCACATAGAAGGCTAGTAATATATAGAGAAGTAGGGTAAGGTGGGAGTTCTTATCCAATTACCAATCTAGGGTAAGAGATCCAACTTTGATGGAGGGATAGGATCAAAGGATAAGTCATGAAAACTCCAATGTAGGGAAGGATAGGATCTGAATGTTTTATCCAAGGTAAGTAGTTGAAACAACTTGTGGAAACTCCTAGAAGGGGGATCTTCCGAAATCTCGATCATTCTCCCAGATTTCTAGAACCAACATAGGTGAAAAGGGGAGCAACCTGCTGGAGACCAACGCATGCCATAGTGGAGAAATCTACTAGTGAATGCACCCTAGTAGGCTTATAGGGAGCATTTATTCCTCAAACTGGCTGAGATGAATCAGTTTAGAGCTAAAAATCTGGGGGATAAAGGGAACGTGCTTAGCAATTTGTGCAATATGGTGACAAGGGGGAATATGATGTTGATTGATCTCATTAGGAGGTTCGCTAATCGGATGTGACAAAATGGCCTATAATAGAATTCCCCCTAAAGCGCAAAGTCAAAGATGATGACTAATGACTGGAGTGCTTCACCTTGTGAGAAGTCGGGATCAAGGACAACCGATGAGCTTCATTTGTTACAATACATTTACAACATGACATATTTGTTTATTGAGGGATGCATGTACACATACTCAACTCATAAGCTAACATAACATGTATAATGATCAAAAGATGTGTCCACAGTTGTAACTGGTGGACCCATGACTGTATGATTGTCTATATGATCATGGCCATCATACATTGTGATCTTTTTATAACTGATGAAATAGAAGCCCGGATGGATGAAACTAGATCTAAGGTCTTCTATCTTGTTCACACAACCAACCAAATTATGAGTCTAACCATGTGAATCAATGAGCTAGACTCAAACATGGTAGACACCATCTGATTATTGACCAATGATGTAAGTCATTAATAGACGTGAGAGAAACCACCGATGATGTTAATGGCTCTCAAGGTACTATAGTACAATCTGTATGGTTTGAATAAAGGAGTTGATGTCGAACACCACACAGAACCTTTCGGTCGAAGGCCATTGATGTACACATTTCGCTAAGAGTGAGGAAACTTTCTATTAATGTATGCAAGCACCAAGGTATCGAAGGTGTGTTTCTAAGTCAACTTCCTGGATGATGTGCTAATGTCGACATGGAGTGACCCGTCACAGGAGGGCCTTGATGTATCCCCCATCAATGACATGAAACAGGTATCATGATTGAGGTAGAATGATCAGAATGATTTTGATATGGAACTAGATCAGGAAAGGAAGACATGAAATGAAGGTGGTTGAAGGGAAAGTACCCCTAGGGTCCTTTGGGCTAAGACTCTACCAGACTGAAAATTGCTTATTCAAAGAAACACACACACAGCCATTATCTTTACTTTAAGAAAATTCTAATGTTAAGGGTACGTACCTAAGGTCCTACGTTCGAGAAGGCCTTTAGGGTCCAAACCCTTCTTGGAGTTCCCTTCTTCTTCTTTGACCTGTAAAACAAACAAATCAAAGAGCACAACAGTACATGGACAAATACTTATACATAAACCATCTTCATGCTATAAAGTTAGTTATAAAAATCTTTAAGTAACCACTTGCATAAGAATTCAAAACAAGAATCTCATAAGCATAAAGAAAGATTGTTTCGGGAACCAAGACGTGTTTCTTTTATATAAAGGCAAATAAAGTACATATAACGGAAAGATATCACCTGAAACACCTTCAGCAGGCTCCAAGCAAAGCTTCCTCCCGGATTCGTTCCAGCCTCAAGCCTCCAACAAGAGCTCCTTCCAAGTCTTACTCAATGATGACATAAAGGATGAATGATCACCAATACACATGGAAACAAAGGCTTCCTATGCAAAATGGGGGAAGTGCAGAAAACACCAAGGACTTCAGACCTGGTCTAAGGGGAAAATCTCAGCATAATAATCTTGCTCTCCTTTCTCTCTCTCTTAGGCCTTCCCTTTGATGTCTTTTTATACCATCTCCAAAGTAGTTTTTTAGTTAGGAGTTGGTTGGGAACAGTTGGGCCACGGGCACTAACAGGTGATCAGCAGGTAAAACCCGCGATCTCCGCCCGAAAATAAGGAATTATTTATTTTTTTAAGTGTTTTAATACATACACGCGGGTTGGGTATACACAGACCCGCGTGTACACGCGTTTAACTCAGGGCAATGTCGCGTATAGGGAATAAAACATTGTTTTTTAAATTTTTGGACCAGGTCTGGAAGGAGGGGTTGCCCTAAGCCATGAGTGTAGCATCACAAACCATAAGAGTGAGATTTGGAGCTATAACAGAAGGCTTAAGAGTATTGTAGTGAATGACTTCTCTTGAACACATCAACAACACTTAATGGAATTGGCAGCATTGGCCCAAAACTGAAATTGAGGATCTGAAAATGGTATGATAACCAAAAGACAAGTAGATTACCCAACCCAACATCCACGAAATCCCTTGTTTTGCCAATTTCCCCAACCATACTAGTCAGTACCTCTTTATTTTTTTAAAATCTCGAGGAGGATAACATATGCTTGATCTCTAAGTTCATCCTTTAGATGAATCGCTCCAAGTATATTAACTAACCCTAATAAGGAGTGGTTTGGCCCCGTCGTGATCGAGGATTCCATTGTTGTTTGATGTTTTTACGAGTTCACTGAAGGTAAAAGTTGACATATTTTTCATGTTTAGAGAGTTTGAAAAAGAGGAAAAAAATAAAATTCTAGATGTCCCTTTTCGTAGGTAGTCCCTTAGGTCCGAAAAGGAAGAAAACAATACCTAAGAGAATTGTTGGAAATAATACTGAGAGGAAGGGGGGGGGGTGTGGCAGGGTTGGTGAATCAGTATTATCAAATCAAACACTTTTCTTTTCTTACTCAGATATATATATACGCTACTTCAGTTATGGAAACCCGCGTATACACGCAACTGTGTCTAATGCAACTAGCATATATCCAGTAAACTTATGATTCAGTTAATCCATTAAATGTTGATCTTTAATTAGTGCATCAGAAATTCAATAACCATATGAACAGTAAACATGTGCAGTAAAACAGAACAGATCATCACACACAAGAAGCAAACATGAACACCATGATGTAAGGTGGAAACCCAATGTGGGTGAAAACCACCTACTGCAATATGTCTCTACCTTCTTTTAGTAAGAAACTTATTTTTACAATATTTCTGTACTAGAGCAGTCTTATACCAATACGCAGACTTCTACCTGCATAAGGTTAAAACCTTCTCTTGTTCTCCAGCTTCTCCTAGAAGGGAGCTACAACCCCCTTAGCTCTTGTACTAGTTGATGTACTAGTACGTAGGTGCTGACCTACAGAAGGCTACAACCTTCTTTCTTCCTCCAGGGACCACATTTCATAAATTTTCAGACTAGATACTCCTAAAGCATAACACCATAATCTGAAGGTCACCTTTCATCCAATTTTCATACTGGACCCATCAATAACATTGAAGCACAAAATCAATCACCACTTGCATCATCAATCTCTGAATCACCCAACACTGAATCACTAAAACCTGTCAACAAAAACACAGTCACCAAAACACAGAGCAGTTCACATAACTCTGCAATAATAGCCAGTTGTATCATCAAGAATCATGCATCAGAGTGCATACGCTACTTGGAAGAGCTGAACCAGCGTATATACGCAACTTCACCCAAAGCGAACTAGCGTATATGTCATCAAATACTTACCTATAGCTTGACTGCACTTCCCGACTTCAGACATACCTAGATCATTACATGCAAAAGGATAATATGTGTGTTAGCAACCAAATCCAGTCTATTAGATCACATAAAGATAATTCATTATGATCCTGATCCATTATTAGATCTCATCCATCATCATTGAAGCTCAACACAATCAACCAATCTGAATATGCAGAATACAGACACCAGTAAACAGTCACCAGAACTCAGAACTTTGTGTCAACTACCAGAACCACTTGTAATATCATAGTTCATATTGTATACGCTACTTAGATGTATCTAACCTGCGTGTATATGTGCTTTTATCAAAGTCAACCAGCGTATACATCTGTAAATATTCATTCACAATTTGCAGCTATTCCAGACTTGAGTTAGATCATAATATTTACAGAACATTACATGCGTCAGTATACAGATCTAGAATAAGCATGATCAAACCATATAGAGATGATTCATTCCAAGCCATAAGATCCCGATCCATCATTAGATCTTGTCCTCCATCAACCGCTGAGATTCCTCCTTGGCTCAAATCAAGTAAAGCATCATAAACCCATAAACTGCATACTGCATCTCACGCTACATTAGATATTCGAGACTTTTTGAGAGTGCACTTGCCTAATGATCTTCTCCTCCTTTTACAGTCTTAGGCCTTACTCAATACCATGTTCCAAAACCACTTAGAACCAATACCTTGGTCTAAATACCTAGGGTCAATTCCTTGGACCAAATAGCATGGACCAATACCAAAATACCATTGTCCAAATACCATGGACCCAAAAACTTAGTTTCTAACATGTACGCACTTTTCTGTGCATGAAAATGCATGTATACGCATACGCGTCTTCTGCTCAATGAACCTGCGTATATACGCAGCTTGGTCAAGGTAAACCTGCGTATAACTCTTTTTCTTTCATTCTGTGAGCCTGAACTGTGATTCAATACTATTAACCTGTAGTACTTTGATCTTCATCATCAAGGACAGCACCTGTATCATAATGTTAACTTGCTACACTGTGAACTGTCATTTCCTTTGAACTGCCCTACATCACATCTGTTAACACAACTACCATGTATTAATGTCACATCTGATATCTCTTGTGAAGATTCATCTAGTTACCATGTATAAGTGAGTTGTTTTGCTACAAGAGGGTTGCCATCAAGTACAACACAGTCATCATAATGCCAACAATCTCCCCCTTTGGACTTGATGGCAACAACAACACCAAGTCACTCTCCCCCTTTAACATCAAGGGAAAAGGGCGGACCAAGATATTCTCTCCCTTGATATACATTCTGTTTTCCATACTCTCCCTCAGTAAATGCTAAAATATTTGATTGAGCTCCCCCTTTGTACATGCCAAGATGTACCAATCCATCCATGCTCCCCCTGAGCACATGCCGAGTCTGCAAAAATATTTTTCAAGATAATAAAACGGCTCTACAACTCAACCAAGTGAGTATGACCTTCCTATCACCAATGACTCATACATACATCAATTTCCCAATCAAGTGGGGATACACTTGACTCATCCACCCAACCAAGTGGGGATACACCAAAAGCTTATACATGATAAAACACGAACATTACATCATCCATCCTAGGCATAGTGGGGGTAGAAATTACATCATATGACCAAAAGGGATTCAACACATGATTACAGCATGGGTCTTGATATGACCTTTACATTGAATGATATACATGACATTTATAACAGATACCATGATAGTCATTAGCAACTATCATACACAATGTATGATCTACTCCATAAGTATCTGTCAACACCATCAAGACCAACAACCTGTATATGTCCATTAGTGTAGATATCATCAATCTGTGACAAGGTATGTCTGCATATAGATATCAACTCATCCTCTTCATTTCATCAAGATCAAATTGCTTCATTTCCTTAGAAGAACGAGACTTATCATAACCTCAGCATATGTCATATCTTCAATCACTCATATCATATCATCTGTATGTGAGAAACACCATGGTCATCATCTATGATCATAACATTGTCATCAATAACAATATGATCATTCCACAAGAGCCTTCAATATGAACCATGTATTATCACTAGGGAACATCCCACATTTGACAAGCATCAACCATGATAATCAACATATGTGAGTATCAACCTATCATCATAAGGTAAGAACTCAAAGTGATTAAGTAAGCCATGTCTTTGAATAGCTATGTCTCCATGCGACCTGCATAGGCCACCATTCTCTTGGCCATCCAACAATATGCAACTTAAGTAATCATCCATGTATCCATCATACTGTATATTCATAAAAGAGATATTAATATGTATCTAGCAAACCATGATCTTATGTTCATTTGTCAAGATTTCTTGATATCATCAATAGCAACAATCCTCAACCATGTGAGAGCCAAGAACTATAGGAATTCTGCACCATAGTTGTATTATATGATCTTTATTCATATGACGACAGCAGCATACAAGTGACTCATCATTAAGTAATGAAGATGTGTATTCAAGCTTTGTACTTCTCCTTATCCTTATGAAGATTACCATGTAAGAAACATATATGCATCATCAGAGAATCAACCACAAATCTGATTTGTAACCCCAAGAATCATATGAGATTTTGTCATAGACAACTCATAACCATATCATAGCAATATGTATCACTTAGCCATATAAGCATCATCACCAAGGACTTCTAACCATAATGCCAACAATGCATTATTCAAAGCATAAGCTCCCCTTGAACTTGTGCCATCTATTTACTGTCAGATCTGATTATGCATATATCAGCAAGAAGTATCAAGGCATCATCATCATCAAGTTAGGATCAAAACACTTCTAAACATATTATGAGTATCAAGACATTTCCACACATCATCAGCAAATTGTAACCATTATCAAACAGAGCAAATAATGGACTGAATCATATCAGACCCTTTTTCCTGAGCCTGTCCCACTGCTTTTCCTCAAACTAACATATACGCGACTGTGCAGTGACTAACTCGCGTATATATGTGACTTCTCTTCATGAAACTTGCGTATGAGATTTAGAACATTGAAGTTTCACACTTTCAGCTCCCTTTGAGTCTGTTATGTCTATACATTGTGTTGTGCCACATCTTTCTGACTGTACTTCCTTCTTCTTCCATATCTTCAAGTGTGATGATGTTTTCTCCTTTTGGTATGGTGCCTGTACTTTGTTCCTGCATTCCTTTGCTATATGTCCAAGCTTGTTACATGCATAACATCTCATATGTTTCATATTCCTTCTATAGCAATCAATGGCTTTGTGACCAAACATATTGCAAGAAAAACAATATCCCTTAAAGTACCTGGAATGTGATGATACTTTTGTGTGATGGTCTTGAACCATTCTTCTTCTGCATCTGGATGCAACATGTCCAAAATTATGACATACATAAAATTCAACATTATTCAATTGAGGAAATGACCAACTATCACTTCCATAGTTAGGAGTAAAAGAATTTCTTTGAAGAATTTCTTTCCTTGGTTGTTGATGGGATTGACCTCTCATCTCCTTGTTGAGCATTTCAGATTTTGCATTAGAGTCCCTTGTCTTACTTTGTGAACTAGATTCACCTTCAATAGATTCATGAAAACCAAGACCAGTTTTGATAGCAGGAGACCTTTGACTACTAAGAATATCATCCAAGATCTTAGTACTATCTTGAAATCGTAAGAGCTTATCCTTTTCTTCTAATTTATCATTTAGAATATTTACCTCAACCTGATGTTGTTCTTCATTTTCAAGATACTACTTCTTCATGATTCCTTCAGCTTTTCTTTCTTCTTCCAACTGATGTCTTAATTCAAGAAATTTGTTTGCTTGTTTTTCAAGAGCTTGGAGTAGTTATTTATTATGCTTATTTGATTCTTCAAGATCTTCTTTTAGCGAGAGGATCTTAGCTTCAAGACTTTCATAGTAACTGGATTTTTCTCTGAGTTTCTTGATTCTTGTGCTTCTTTCATTTACTTCATTTCTTAATGATGTCACTTCATTTTGTAGCTTTTGACATAGCTTCTTTACTTTGTTTCCTTTCTCTAGTTGAGCTTTTATTTTGGTAGCTTCTTCTTTGGAGGCACATTCCCTTTTGTCCAATAGATCTTGTTGATCTCTAATTTTGTCTATAAGCCTTTTAAATTCTGCCTCTATCTGATATCTTTCTTTCTCACCCATAAGAGAAAATTTAGTTGTTTCGCTATCACTTTCATCATATTCAAATGGATGGAGAAATGTATCACCAAAGGATAAAAAATTCATACCTAATAGTTCTTTTGCTTGTTCATCTTCATTCTGAGGTGATTCTGAATCTGAAGTGTTGCTTCCACATATTCCCCAATTGATTCTCCCACTGTCATAGTTCTTCTGAGATGTCTTCTTCTTCTAAGGCACTTTCTTCTTCAACTTCTTTCCCATTGTTCTACGGATCTCCTTGAAGCGATCAAGCTTCTACCAAAGGACCTTCTCTGATACCAATTGTTGGAAATAATACTGAGAGGGGGGGGTGGGGTGGTGAATCAGTATTATCAAATCAAACACTTTTCTTTTCTTACTCAGATATATATACATATATACGCTACTTCAGTTATGGAAACCCGCGTATACATGCAACTGTGTCTAATGCAACTAGCGTATATCCAGTAAACTTATGATTCAGTTAATCCATTAAATGTTGATCTTTAATTAGTGCATCAGAACTTCAATAACCATATGAACAGTAAACAAGTGCAGTAAAACAGAACAGATCATCACACACAAGAAGCACACATGAGCACCATGATGTAAGGTGGAAACCGAATGTGGGTGAAAACCACCTGCTGCAATACGTCTCTACCTTCTTTTAATAAGAAACTTATTTTTACAATATTTTTGTACTGGAGCAGTCTTATACCAGTACGCAGGCTTCTACCTGCAGAAGGCTACAACCTTCTCTTGTTCTCCAGCTTCTCCTAGAAGGGAGCTACAACCCCCTTAGCTCTTGTACTAGCTGATATACTAGTACATAGGTGCTGACCTACAGAAGGCTACAACCTTCTTTCTTCCTCCAGGGACCACGTTTCATAAATTTTCAGACTGGATACTCCTGAAGCACAACACCATAATCTAAAGGTCACGTTTCATCCAATTTTCATACTGGACCCATCAATAACATTGAAGCACAAAATCAATCACCACTTGCATCATCAATCTTTGAATCACCCAACACTGAATCATTGAAACCTGTCAACAGAAACACAGTCACCAAAACACAGAGCAATTCACAGAACTCTACAATAATAGCCAGCTGTATCATCAAAAATCATGCATCAGAGTGCATATGCTACTTGGAAGATTCGAACCAGCATGTATACGCAACTTCACCCAAAGCGAACTAGCGTATATGTCATCAAATACTTACCTATAGCTTGACTGCACTTCCTGACTTCAGACATACCCAGATCATTACATACAAAAGGATAATATGTGTGTCAGAAACCAGATCCAGTCTATTAGATCACATAAAGATAAGTCATTATGATCCTGATCCATTATTAGATCTCATCCATCATCACCGAAGCTCAACACAATCAACCAATCTGAATATGCAGAATACAGACACTAGTAAACAGTCACCAGAACTCAGAACTTTGCATCAACTACCAAAACCACCTGTAATATCATAGTGCATATGGCATACGCTACTTAGATGTATCTAACATGCATGTATACGCGCGCTTTTATCAGAGTCAACAAGCATATACATCTGTAAATATTCATTCACAATTTGCAACTATTCCAGACTTGAGTTACATCATAATATTTACAGAACACTACATGCGTCAGTATACAGATCTAGAATAAACTTGATCAAACCATATAGAGATTATTCATTCCAAGCCATAAGATCCCAATCCATCATTAGATCTTGTCCTCCATCAACTGTTGAGATTCCTCCTTGGCTCAAATCAAGTAAAGCATCATAAACCCATAACCTACATACTGGGTCTCACGCTACATTAGATATTCGAGACTTTCTGAGAGTGCACTTGCCTAATGATCTTCTCCTCCTTTTAGAGTCTTAGGCCTTACTCAATACCATGGTCCAAAACCACTTAGAACCAATACCTTGGTCTAAATACCTAGGGTCAATTCCTCGAACCGAATACCATGGACCAATACCAAAATACCATGGTCCAAATACCATGGACCCAAAAACTTAGTTTCCGACATGTACGCACTTTTCCATGTGTTAAAGTGTGTGTATACGCATACGTGTCTTCTGTTCAATGAACCTGCATATATATGCAGCTTGGTCAAGGTAAACCTGCATATAACTCTTTTTCTTTCATTCTGTGAGCCTGAACTGTGATTCAATATTGTTAACCTGTAGTACTTTGATCTTCATCATCAAGGATAGCACCTGTATCATAATGTTAACTTGCTGCACTGTGAACTGTCATTTCCTTTGAACTACCCTACATCACATCTGTTAACACAACTACCATGTATTAATGTCACATCTGATATCTCTTGTGAAGATTCATCTAGTTACCATGTATAAGTGAGGTGTTCTGCTACAAGAGGGTTGCCATCAAGTACAACACATTCATCATAATGCCAACAAGAACCTCTCATTCATGTTCGACTAAGTTATTCTTTTTTTGTAGGTAGTCTATCTCATTCTGGAAAAGGGTTAAACTCATACTGAGTAGACGTCTTTTCATTTAATTTTACGAGTTCATAAACACAAGTTCTCGGTAATCTTTTCATAATTTGGGAGTCTCAAAAGAGCTGAAAGAGGAATCCTCCTAGAGGAACGAGTGGTATAAATGGTAGCAATTGTTCTAGTTATGATGGAATTGCTCAAAACACCCAAATGTTAAGAGGCTATCTAAAAAGACCACTCATTGTAGTGATTCCTCAGGCAAGGGTAAAACAACCAAGTCAAAGTGTATGATCGGTTAAACAGATGGTGACAATGGAATAAAAAAACCAAGGCTCATCTGGAAAAAATAGGCTGATAAAAATGGCAATCACGAGGGATAAAATGGGAATGGTTTCATTTTTACAGAAGCTTGAAACATGGGAAACTATGCTTGAAATTGGTTGAAGATGGTTTCATTTTTTCACAAGCTTGAAACATGAGAAAAACTATGCTTGAGAGTGGTTTCATTTTTACACAAGCTTGAAACAGAGGAAAACTATGCTTGAAATAAGTTTGCATGCCCCCAGCATAATGACTCAATTTGAGTTACATGCCCCCCAAACTTCAATTCTAGCACCTAAGTAGACCATCAGGTACTAATAGGTGGATGGAATGAAGGTTCATTTACGATATCAAGTGAAAGACTTGACTAGTAATTTATGAGTTCTAATCAAAGACTCTAATTGAAATGGGATTTGTTTCATTTTTTAACGAGATTGACACACGAAAAGAACTATACTTAAAGGAACCTATTTAATTTTTTAACGATGTTGACATAGTAAAAGAGTTATCCTCATAAGAGCTTTTTTCATTTTTTAACGAGCTTGAAACAAGAAAAGGACCTCTGCTCCGGGAACCTTGTTTCATTTTTTTAAGGAGCTTGACACAAGAAAAGGAACTCTGCTCTAGAATCAAATCATGGCCTCCAAGGGACCATGGCTTCCAAGAGGTTCTCGTCAGATGGGAGAACAACGCTCTGGAAGGGATACATATCAAGGGATCCAATGGAAATATCAGACTCCAATTCCCCCAGTAAATGATGCACTACATCACCTACTATATCATCAACAAGCGTGGGCATGGAATAGGTTGCCACATAATTAGTCTGTGGCGATGGAGATATCTCTTTCATATAAGGACCATTTGGGGATACTGGTTGATTGGGATCCAAATTAGGACCAACGAATGAAATTTGGTCAATGGTCACAATTCTTCCTTCAGGCGAGAAACACATCACATAAAAGAGTGAAGAGACAAGAGCTCTCGTGACATAAACATAGTCATGTCCAAGGAGTAAATTAAAATCCAAATGGCCTTGGACTACCATCACATTGATATAGACAGTCTTTCCTCCAAAATCAATAGGCAACTTAAGAAGGATCCCTAACGGTTGAATAGTTCCTCTGTTAAAATCCAACAAATTTTGGGTAACGGGCACAAGCGGCGGAGAACCTAAATCTTGCCAAGTAGTTGAGGATAGAATACTAACATATGTGCCTTCGTCTATAATTGTACCAGGTAGATCCACATTATAAGCTTGTATTATCATCTAGAAGGGCATGTAAGGAGGAAGATGATATCCTGTCAGTCAACTCCAATCAAAGGAAGTGACCATGCTACTTGGAGGGGGTGTCGTGGGAATGGGAGAAATGCCCCCCTTGTGTTGTGGGAATGGGAGGATTTCCTCCCTGTTCCATTGGAACGGGAGGACTACCCCATAGTTCATTGGAATATGAAGAAACGAGAAGAACTTGGGGAACGGACTCATGGGATTCACATTCAGAGAGAGAGGGATTTATTGGATTCATAGTTTGATCAATCACTTCACCAAATGGTGGAGGATTGGGAGAAAGATTCTGGCAACCAACTAGAAGTCAAGGTTGAGAAGCTGTAAGGTTTTCCAACACTTTTGAGGCTTCATCCATAGAAGGAAAAAGGTGAATAGGATGATTCCCTTCACATAGCTTACAGGGAAATTTGACTTTACCCATTTTCCCATGGACCTTATTATCACTAGTTGAGGTTTATCACCAACATGATCTCTAGAGGTTGATGATGAAGGCTGATGTGAGCATGTGGACCACACTCCTAATACCTTAGGAATACTATGACAATCTCTAATAATGTGGTCACCCTTACATAAAATGCAAGGGAATTTAACTTTACGGGCTGATTGGAAGATTTGTCCATACTAGTTGCATCCATAGTGATGGTTTCTTGGTTGCCCCCTTACTTATTTTGCTTCTTATTCTTCGTCCTTTTCTTCTTCTTCTTACCTTCCTGGTTACTAGAATCAATACTTTCACCAGGCGAAGAGGAAGAAAGGGATGAAGAAACAATAAGTGAAGAAGGAAAAGGGTCAACTTTAGGATCAACATGAGGTTGATGTTGTTCAGGTGGAGGAGAACTCGGTTGAGAAGTAGTTTGGACATTCGGAACCATAGGGGTCGAAAATAACCAAAATGGAAAACAAATGGTAAATCCGGGGAGGGACAATGTTGTCGTATAGGGAGCCCAAATATTTCCAAAAGAAGGAAAAGGACCAGGATTCCCATCAGAGGGGTTCCCTTGATTGGTATACTTTGGAACTGTTGCCATTAGTCTCAACCTAAGATACACTAAGGAGTTGTTCCATGAGGAGGATTTTGTTAAGAGGTCTATTAAATTATTTTAGAAATTAGAAACACAAATAAAACAAAGGGCTAACTAGGCATAAAGGTTTACCAAGCAACTGTGAACTGTGATATACACCTTGGTGGACCAAGGACTTAACGTACATGTAGAAAATCTCCCTGAATGTTGTGTTCGTTGTATCATGGTATACGAGGCGGCCGACTCAGTTAGTTATGGATGGATAGAAACCTATAGGGGACTCCCAAAATATACACTACAGTACGTGGGAGTGCAGTCCGTAGTAGTGTTTTCTAATGCATAACCATTCGATGAGAGAATTCCCATATACTTTTCATGCGTGGAGTGCCATCCGATGTACCCGAAGGTACATGGAAGAAGGATCCTATATACTTACGTACGTGGAACAGGATTTCACCCCAGGATACAACATTGGCAAACAATTATAGCTCCTACGTTTAAAGACGCTAGAACATGTCTCTAGATTAGACCTCTATGTGTTTTTGTTAATGTTATAAATGATACTTAGGTTAATTAAGGTGAATTTTAGAATTTATCTTGAATATATTTCAATTTCAAGGCTCAAAACTTGATGTCACCTGAACACGCCTATGATGCAACTAATATGACAAAAATAACTCTTTTCATTTTCGATGAAAGTTATATAGTGTAGGGAAGAGGTGCAAACAATGATGCAACAATCAAATATGCAACAAACAAGAGATTCCTAACTAGATATTTCAATTTCAATAGTTGAATTCAATTCAAAGCATTAAAAGATGCCAAACCATGCAATGTAATCTATGCATGATTCCCCTGAAAACTATGCAAATGTAATCTATGCACAATTTCCTTTCCAACTGTGAAAATGAGAATTCTAACTATGCAAATGTGATCTATGAAAGAGAATTCTTCAAAACAAACACAAGAGGATTCCAATGAAATCAAACGTAATCTCGGATTTCATGAACAGAGGACTCAAACTAAAATTGGGTGAAAAATCCAAAAATCAAAAGAGATGTCACTCAAAGGAAATTATCACTCATACACAATTCACCCCCCCTGGAGATTGGGCGGGGGGGCGGGAATTTTGCAAAAATACGCAATTTCACACTAGGGAATTCCAATTTCTCACACAAAACCCTATATGCAAATGCAAGAATTTTTCTTTTCAACACACTTAATTTTTGAAATGAATAAATTGAGATGCAAATGTTCAATTACTTAATCAATTTCACTTTTCAGAATGAGGGCTAAAACAACAATTCATCCAAGTGATCAAGAATAAAACAAAATCAATTTGCAAGCGACCAAATGATAAGAACAAAGAAAAATAAAAACCAATTCTTACCAAATGAAAATAACACAAATGAAAACCAAATGGAGGCTTTAGAGAGACCAAAAGGCACTAAAGACTTAGGGAAGTTCAGCCGGAAGTAGGCTGACCAAAGATAGGCTTAAGAACCAAGGCAAAATTCATGCAAAAATAGGGGCCATCATTAGTGCAGAAGAGGTATCGTGCATTATAATGTTGGTGCAGAGTGTGTTGGGGTGAGATGAAATGTTTTGTCAAAGGTAGAGGGGGTGCATTGGGACTGGAAAAGAGAATTCCAGCACAAAAATTGCAAAAAAGGCTCAATGAAACCACTTCCTAGGTATGTTCTTGGTTGGATGAAAAAACAAAGGTCTATCAAGGAGGTAATCAAACACAAGGGATAAAGAAACCACCAAGGTAATCACAATTCCCCAGTATGGTCACTAATTTGTTATACAGGATCTACAGTTGTAGACAAAAGGAGCTCCCCTAGGTCGGTGGCTATCCTATAACAACGGAGAGAGAAGGAACACAATGACTTTCCTTAAAGTAATTAGATGATGGAATGAGGCCTACCTAGAATATTTCGCACACTTCGCTCCTTCTTTAGCTTGGAAGCTCCAATTCCAGCTCTGAATGCCAAAATCAGAACTTGCACAGTGAGATAACACAAGCCAAGAAACTACGATATCTATGCAATATCACCTAAGTACTTAATTCAATAGATCAACATGGTATTGAAATAAGTGAAATAACAACATCACATATAGGAAAACAATGAATTCTTTTCATTAATATAAATGGAAGGAGATTACAACCATAATTAATAGTTGATCTTGTAGAATATCTCCTCCAATTTGTTGACTTGTCCTTTCCTTGTCACAATATGCACCTCCAATCACCCTAAATTCATGATATGATTACCATTTACTATAGTAGCATAAGGGTAGAATTACTCTCCAAAAGCCAACCCCCGACCACATAGAAGGCTGGAAATATATAGAGAAGTAGGGTAAGTTGAGAGTTCTTATCCAATTACCAATCTAGGGTAAGAGATCCACCTTTGATGTAGGGATAGGATTAAAGGATAAGTGGTGAAAAATCCAAAGTAGGGAAGGATAGGATCTGAATGTTTTATCCAAGGTAAGTAGTTGAAAAAACTTCTGGAAACTCCTAGAAGGGGAAGCTTACGGAATCTCGATCATTCTCCCGGATTTCTAGAACCAATGCAGGTGCAAAGGGGAGCAACCTGCTAGTGACCAGCACATCCCATAGTGGAGCAACCTGCTAGTGACTAGCACATCCCATAGTGGAGCAACCTGCTAGTGAATGCACCCCAGTAGGCTTACAGGAAGTGTTGTCCTCAAAGTAACTGAAATGAAGCAGTTTACGGCTAAAACAATAGGGAATGAAGGGAACATGATTAGGGCTTTGTGAAAGATGGTGACAAGGGGGAATAGGATGTTGATTGATCCCATTAGGAGGTGTTGAGTTGTGTTATATTCTTTCCATGACTAGCCTACGTATTTTACGGGGGGGGTTAGAGGGGGGCAGAGCCCCCCCTTGTTGCGTTGACTGCACAGCGGGGGGGTCAAAAGGGGGGGAAGCCCCCCCCTGTATGAGGGGGTTTGAGGGGGGCAGTTAGCACCCCTCTACGGGGTCTGGGGCAGCACCCCAGGGAAAAAAAAAATTGGACCCTATATTAGGTTGGGCAGACCTACCTATGGTTTTGTGCATGGTTTTGGACGTGATGGTTTTCGGTCCATGGTTTTAGACGCGATGGTTTTTGGTCCATGGTATTGGATGCTTCAGCATGTATAAATATGTATTGTAACATTGAAAGGAACATAATGAAAAATCAAGCTGGTTGTCCCGGTTTTAAGATCCAGGGGAAAATATCTATGTATATGTGTTTTATGTGTTATTCTCTCGCATTGTTTATTTTCTATGTTTTAGAATTCGTATGCAGGTAATTTCTGTACAGGGTTAAAACCTACAGGAGGCTCACTGATTGAATGTGAAAAAATGGCCTATAACACTCCTTCATGATTTTCCATGGTCCTTGATCTTTCTTCCAGTTTTCAAAGGAATTTGAACTAACTTGGCTCTGATACCAATTGTTGAAAACTAGGGCAATACGAGGGGGGTGAATTAGTATTGTTAGAATTTTTACCAAGTTAAATTTTCTTTTATTTTGTGCAAGAATATTGGGACACCATTAAATATTTCAATAATTATTTTGATAAGCATAACATCAATACCAGCAATCTCAATGGAACACTCAAATAACAAGTAAATTTTCAAAACTTCTCTTCAATTCATTCATAGGGAAAGCTACAACTTGTTGTTACAATTCTTTTCTTACAACCAGCAGGAAGCTAAAACTCCTTGATTTATCAGCTACAACTAAATGGAGATACAACCCCAAATATTTTCCAGCACCCACTGGAAGGAGCAGCAACCCCCAATTTTGCAAGCTACAACTTGCTTAACACTCATTGGTTCATCCTTCATCCATTTTCATACTAGATCCATGAATTCCATCTCTACTTTCACAATAAAACATGTTTAGTCAATTCAATGTTCTTGAATTGTCTATAAAACTTATCGATCGGAGTTGGTAAACTTGGGAAGTGCAAGTGCACTATATATGTTAGAAGCCTTTTGAGTTTATTAAGATAATGATTGTGCATGGTTTTTAAGGATTTTCTTTGTTCCTAGGTTCATAATGAAAACTAAATATTTACAATACAATCAATTCTTGAAAAGAAAAGTAAGGCAAGCTATCATGATCTTCTTTAACTAACTATTGTTAGTTACTATGTAAATGATAAAAACAAAGCTATCTAAACTAATGTTCTAGAAAGATAATTACTTCTACTCTAAAAAATAATTACTTCTATTCAAAGATAAAGTTTATAAAGCAATCTAGATTAAGATCTACACACTGCAATTAACAATCTTAATTGAAATAATAAAACAAAAGCAGAAAGAATGTGATCTAAACAAACATAACTAATTATGAAAGGAAGGAGATTTATATATACAGTGTTATTTTAGAAAGCATGTAAATGATTTGAAATAGACAAAAAACAAATGGTAAACTGTAAACAAATAATTACAAAGAAATGAAACTATGATAATGCAATTCTGGAAAAATAATGAAATGAACTGAACTAAATACTAAGAAAATGAATGAACCTTGACTATCTGCAGGGGCCCTCCACAAAACATCAGGTTTATAAATCTATCTCAACAGCTAACTGTGCATGATATTCATGAGAATACTTCTTCAATTAAAAAGGAACAGAGTCATGGAACTTCAAACTATCAATTACAAATTACATATATGTTTGTGTGTCTCCCTTTTCTGTTTACAGATATATATATAGCATTCATGCCCAACAGTTTTGAGATTTTCATGCCTTAAAAACTTAAAGACAATCCTAATATAAATGCTAATCTAATAATGGAAATTATAACACTTGTCGATGATTTTATATTTGGAAAGAAAATTAGATAGTCGTAATTGATTTGAACTCTTGCTTCTCGGTTCATCCACGCGTTGACCTGCTTCCTTGACTGTGCCACTGGGCGATTTCCTTGATGATTTGGCTCAGACGAATAGGAGGAGATCCATGAGGAGATCAATTCCTATATGCCCATGCACTCCTTTTCTTGGTTGGTGTACTAGAATCCAGCAAACCATGGAGGTAGATGCAGAATCATGAAACAGCGGCAGATTCGTGTTAATTCCGTAGTTATTACAATATTTAACTAAATAATAAGGAACATTAACAAGTATGAAAAATAATACATATGAGTACCTTACCATGTCAAAATCTCTTATTTTAATGTTTATTGGAGTTGATAGTAGTGATGAAAAGAGGAAAAATGGATGGAAATGATTTCAAAAACAAAACAATCATGAGACTCTACATTCCCCCATACTGAGATCTTTTCATGTCCTCATGAAAAACATAAAACTGATGTCTCATGTTTAATTATTGTATTTCTTTTGAAACTTTTGCAAGTACATCCAACTTCATCTTTTTCCCTTTCTTTCCACCCACTGCCATCCTTGGCACTTTCATGACAATCTTATACTTCACATTTATGACTTGCCTTTGTAGAGCCTTTTTTTTCTGTTTCAACTTCTTGTTCTTCTTGTACCACAGAATTAGGTGTAAAAGGATATTGTCACTCTTAGCCATTTGGATTTCACTATGTGCCTTTAGAGTTTGATTCTCTTTCTGAATGTACCTACTTAGTGTCTCCAACTTGAAAATTTCTTGTTTTAAAACATTTACTATTGGAGGTTCTTGTGGTTTACTAAACTGGACTTCTTCTTGAGTTGAAGATGATGTTTTTGTTGCATCTCTTTTCCCCAGAGACTCAATATAATCATATATTTCCTACTGTACTGGATCAATTTCAGGTGTTTTTCAGCTTGGACTCTAAGGAAGTGTGATGAAAGTTGGTGGAGAAACCCTTGAATCTTCCTCTGCTTCTAGGTCGATATGGTCCATACTTTTTTTAGGTCATTATTTTGTTATTAGATTGGGTTTGTTACTTCTTCTTAAGTTTTACACAGGAGGCTTTCGAATTTTTGCCTTCTTCCTTTCTATGTTAGGTTTCTCTGTTTTGGGTGTGTTCTCTATCTTTTGGTTGTCTTTCGTTCTTCTAACATCCTTCTTGTTCATATTCTCCAAAATTTCTGCAAGAGGAATGTCATCCTCTGACTACTCATGTGACTGTTGTTGTTCTTGTTCTGTTGGTCCTTCAGTTTTTCTTTTTCTTCCTCTCTTAGCCTTGTTGCTACTTGGTTGTTCTTGTTCTATTGGTTCTTCAATTTTTCTTTTTCTCCCTCTCTTAGCCTTACTGTTTCTTGGTTGTTCTTGGTTATCTTCTTTAAAATGGTTCCTCACCAAAAATATTTCCCAATTATCACCCACATTCTTAAGATGGAATTCAACAAGGATTTTAATGAGACCATGGTGATACATGGTTTTTTCTATAAACTGATTTTTTCTTTAGACATTCCCTGACATCTTTCTTAGACTATTAAGCAAGAAATAAGGAAGATTTATTTCAGTATCCTTAATAAAATTCATCAGCATAGTCAGATATGATAGAAAAACATGCATCCAAACCTCCCTTTGCAAGTAACAAATTTTTGAATTATCAGAAGCAAATTTCTCCACTTACTTTTTAATGTTGTGCTTGGGATGCCTTTCTTGAAAATGGTGGTGTCCATGCTAGGGTTATTCAAAATATATATATATAATTCCATTCTTCACTCTCAATACCTCTGTTATTAAACCATTTTTCTCCAATTTGAGGCAATCCAGTAGCTTTGGCAACAAAGGATTTTGTCACTGTGAATTTTATGTCCCATATCTCTACTTCCACTCCATCAAAGCCTTTGGAAAAGGACTTGCTTACTTCCTTGTGAAATCCGTCAAATTTCTCTACAAATTCCAGCCACTCCGGTTTCTGCAACAATTCCCTTGTCTGTGGATATCCTTCCAAAAAAATTCTTCCTGTTGGTTTTGTTCTGACTATAACTCCCATGGTTGAGAAGCTTTGTCTCAATATTGTTTGTTTGATAGGGTATGAGGGTTTCATAGGGTTTCAGAGTAATGAGGATGAGAGTGTGAATGACAAGAGTGTGAGTGGTAAGGATATGAAGAAGTGTGATATAATCTAACCATTGAGAGAATGAATGAGCATGATTTGGGCGATTGGATCAATAAAAATCGGGATGTGGGTTGGAGCATAGGTATAATGATGAGGAGTGAATGGTGGATTAGATCCGATTTGACACGATACTATCAACGTTCAACAATGATGATTTTGAATTCGATAGTACAATGTCTATATAATTCATACGATTAATGTTTTGATCCCTATTATCAAATTAAAGAATTGCATACCTTTGAATTATTGCTTCTAACCTTTGGTTGTTGTTCTTTGTATTGTCTTCAGGTGCCTTGCAGTGGAGGGAGTCAATCACTTCTTTCAATTATTCCATCAGAATTCTCTGTCAAATTGGCTGCAGAAATCTGTCAAAGCTGCAGAAACTCAATAATTATGTAGCTATTTATTTTTAAAAAGAAAAGAGTGGAAAATAAAGAAAATGGATTTAGAAAATATGTAAAGAAAATTTAAGGTGTCAAAAATTTATTTTCACCTTATATTTTCTATATAAACATGCCAACCATTGTTGGTTTTTAAGCTTATACATTTTTATTTTTTATTATTTTTTTTGAACAGTTTACAAAGAAAAAGATTTTTGGAGTTCAAGTTGGAGAAGAAGGAAAATCCTTCTTCACCAACTTTAAATCACTATTATCTTGCAAATTTTTGATAAATTCTTCCTTGGTCAATGGCTTATGATAGATTCTCAATCAATGACCATTCACAAGAAAAGTGATCCTTTCTTCATCAATATTTTTATTCTGACTGCACCATTGTCAAAGATTGTTTCAATCTCATAAAGCCCCAGCCAATGAGTTTGAAATTTCCCTTGGAAGTATTTTAACTTTGAATCGAACAGTAATGCCCAATATCCTGGTTGGAATTTTCTCTCTTAGGTATATTTGTCATGCCATCTGGATCTTTATTGTTGAACTAGATTAGTTCTTTAGATTGCATCTTGTCTTATCTCATCAAGTTCATTTAGTTTCTCCATTCTTTTTTTTGTGCTTTTGAAAGATCAAGGTCCAATTTGACTGTTGTATTGAAAGTTTTGACTTGAAACTCAATACGAAATAGGACTTGTTTTCCATAGACAAGCTCATAAGGCTTCTGGAAGATTTTCTGCCCAATCTCTTCTATGCAAGTGCATAGTTTTGGTGAGAATTGCTTCAATGACTTTATTGGTGGACTCCACTTGTCCATTTGCTTGAGGATGATATGGAGTAGACTTTCGATGTTTGATTTTGTATTCCTCCATTATCTTCTGTACCAACTTGGATGTAAATTGAGTACCTTGATCTATTACAATTTCTCTTGGAACACCAAAACGAGTAAAGATATCCTCAAAAAGAAATGAAACTACATCATTTTCAGTAGCAGAAATAAGTGCATTAGCTTCTACCCATTTTGTAACATAATAAGTGCAAACAAGAATGTACCTTTTTTGTTTAGAAGGTGGATTGATTGGACCAACAAAATCCAGAGCCCATTTTTTAAAAGGCTCAATAAGTACCTAAGGTTGTAGAGGCATCTCATCGAAAGGAATAGGTTTCCCCATCATTTGACAACTCTCACATCTCTTAACATACTCCCTGGCATCCTTAAAAAGGGAAGGCCAGTAGTATCCTAAGAGAAGGACTTTGTAAGAAGTTATTTTGTCAATGAAGTGTCCTCCACATGGCTCATCATGACAAGCTTTCAATATCTCTGGTACTTCATATTCTCTCACACACCTTTGAATGATCAGATCTGGACATGTTTTATATAATTCTTTGTTTATCCATTAATAAGATGCACTAATTTGAATTACCTTTTTTTTTCTCTCGAGTAGACAAATATGATGGTAATTTTCTAGTAGCCAAATAGTTAGCAATATATGCAAACCATGGAGATTTAGTAGATACTACAAAAAGATATTCATCGGGAAAATTATCTTCTACAAGCATATCATTGTTATCATTTTGAATTCTTGATAAAAAGTCAGCAACTGTGTTTTGTTTTCCAGGTCGATCCAGAATAGTAATATTAAACTCTTGTAGCAATAATAACCATCTAGTGATTCTACCATTAGTGATTGATTTATTCATTAAGTATCTAATTGCAGAATGATCAGTATGTACAAAAGTTTCATAGCCAGTAATATAATGTCTAAATTTATTGATGGCATGAACAATAGCTAAAAACTCATTTTTTGTGACAGTATAATTTAACTCTGCCATAGTTAAATTTTTACTGGTGTAATAAATGGAATATGGAGTTAAGTCTTTTTGTCCTAGTACAGCTCCTAAAGTTGTATCTGAAGCATCAGTTGAGATATGAAAAGGTAATTTCCAATTTGGTCCTCTAAGAATGGGTGCTTCAGAGATTTTCTCTTTTAATGACTCAAAGGCCTTTTGGCAATCAGAATCCCAATTGAATTCACAGTCTTTCGTGAGTAGCTTGAAAAGTGGAGATGCAATTTTTGTAAAGTTTTCTATAAATCTTCTATAATAACTAGTGAAACCAAGAAAACTTCTAACATCTTGTTGACAGGTTGGAATTGATAATTTAGAAATAACTTCTACTTTAGATGTGTCCACTCTAATTCCATTTCCTGAAATATGGTGTCCTAGAACAATTCCCTCAGTAAACATCATAAAACATTTTTCATGGCTTAATGAGAGATTTTCCTCTTTACATCTAGTGAGAACTTTTTCTAAATTTTCAAGAGCTTCCTTAAAAGAATTTCCATAAACTGTAAAATCATCCATATACACTTCCACACAATCATGAATTAGATTAGAAAAAATGCCTAATATTGCTCTTTGGAATGTTTCAGAAGCATTACATAATCCAAAGGGAAGCACTCGGTAAGCACAAGTTCCCCATGGGCAGGTAAAGGGTCTTTTATCTTGGTCTTCCAGGGCTACTTGGATTTGGTTATACCCACTAAAACCATCTAAAAATGAAAAATATTTATTTCCTTCCAATGTATCTAAAACTTTATCTATGAAAGGAAGTGGAAAGTGATCTTTTAAAGTGGTTTTATTCAATTCTCTATAGTAAATACACACTCTCCATTTTCCATTCTTTTTAGGGAAAATTATTAAGGGTGAAACCCACTAACTATCTGATATTGGATAGATGAAATTGACATTCAACAGTTTCTGTAGTTCTTCCTTAACAATCTCCCTTAAATTTGTATTCATTCTCCTTTGAGGTTGTCGAATTGGTTTGGCATTTTCTTCAATGTAGATATGATTTTTGCAAGTATTAGGATCAATTCCTTTCATATCAGTATATTCCCATGCGTAAGTAGATGAATGTTCTTGTAACATCTTAATTAATTATTTCTTTTGAAATTCTTCCAAATTATCATTTATATTCAAAGTATTTCCTGGAAATATTTCAATTGTAGAATTGCAAAATTTTTCCATAGAGTGCAAGGATAGTTGATGAGATGATAAATATTTAATATTGTATTGTTCTTGAAAACTCTGACTAGATTCACAATATAATGAAGATTCATTATTTTCCATTAAATTTATGATTTGGTCTTCTTCATCTAATTGTGAAGTATCAAAGATTGGTCTTATATCGAAGTCATCATCTATCCATTTGTCATTTTCAACCTCTACTGTTGTTTTTTCTGGTGGATCTAGTGTGAATTTATTTGTTGTACTTCCATCGGAAATGAACATATCACTTGATCTACAACTTATGAAAGCATCGGTTTTAGCTAGCCGTGGTCTTCCTAGAATCAATGGATGCCCTCCTAAGTTATTCTTAGGTGTTAAAAACATAAAATCAACATGATATTCCCAAGAATCTAAGGATACATATATGTATTCTAATACACCATCAGGTTTGATTACAGATCTACCTACCAATTGTAATAGTGTAGGTGTATATTTAAGATTAGAAAGTTTTAATTGATTCATACTTTGTTTGCTCATGATATTTATGGTTGCTCCTAGATCAATTAATGTATTTGGGATCTATATACCATTGATGTGTGTTTTCACAATGGGGCTACCTGGAAAAAGATATGTTTGAATCATTTTTTTACCCATCATGATATCTGCAATATTTCCAACAAGTTGGATTCTTTTGATTTCTTTTCTCTTTCTTCCAGTTTTTTATGCTCAAGTCCCTAATTGTCTTTGTGAAAATTAGTATTTCCTTAATAGATTGAAGAAAAGGAATATTTATGAAAACATTCTTCAATTCATCTAACATGTCATAATCAGGCAATAAAATTTGTTTCTCTACTCCTTCATCAATTTTCAATATTTCAAGGAAGGGTGGTTTTGAAACAGATACTGAAGGTTGTTCCATAATAGGAGTTGAGTTATTTGGATGTGTTGAAATAACTTGTTTTTGAGTTTCTTCTTTTTTATCGTTAAGAGACTTTTCTATTTTAGGTATCTTTTCTTTTTCACTTTCTTGAATAACAACTAAGGGGGAATTTTTTTCTAATATTCTACCAGATCTAAGTTGAACATTATTTAGATACAGTGGAGTTATCATGTAGGTTTGAAAAAAAATTCCTGCCATATTGTAAACTGGTTCTGAATTTTTATTATTATTTGGATTTGGAAGTGGTTCGGCAGACAACTGATTTGGTCTTTGAGGAAATGGTAATGAAAGTTGTGGATTCACATTGTGAGGTTGAGTTTGTTGAATATGTTGAGGACAATATTGTGGAGGAAAAGTAGGATATGATTGTTGAAATTGTGGATATTGAGGATATTAAGGGAAGTTTCCATAAGGATTTTTCCCTTCTTGTGGCCAATATTTCCAAGGCATTGTATCATTCCAATTACTTTGCGAAGATTGTGCAAATGGTTGAGGATTAAAACCTTGAGCAGTATTTGGTTGTGGATTCTGCCAAGGTCTTTTAGCAATAAAATAGAGAGGGTCTACCTAATTTGGTACTCCTTCTTGATAAACAGCTTTAAGACCTGGTATTGAGGGGAATTCTTTTTTATCATGATTTTCTGCACAAATAACACAAGTTTCTATACTTTTTAAATCAAAAGGACATTCTCTCAAAGCATGTTTCTTTCTACACTTAGGACAGATAATGGACAATGCAGAATTTTCATCTTTTTGCTTGTTTTGTATTTTGAGGGTGTCAATTTGTTCACTAAGACTCCCTAAAATATATTTTTTAAAGTTATCAAGCAAATTTCCTAATTTTTCTCTACTTACTGTCCCAGCTGCAGATTTATTAATCCTTGTAGAAGAGGATCTGTTGTATTTTCCCAGCTGCAGATTTATTAATCCTTGATAGAAGAGGATCTCTTGTATTTTCCCAGCTACAAATTTATTAATTCTTGATAGAAGAGGATCTCTTGGATTTTTCCCAGTTCTTTCTTTGCCTCTTGAAATGTGTATGCACAACTCACAAATTTCTCCTAGTGATAACTGAGAAATTTCTCCCTTGCCCATTAGATTGAGAATATCAATCCATTTATCTCTAATTGATTTTAATAAGAAAGCTTTCAAAGTTTCTTCATCTAGATTGTTCATTTTTGCCCTTTTTACATTGTAAGCAAATCTTTCAACGAAACCTTCAAGATTTTCATCTTCTTTTTGTATCATTTTAAAGACTTCATTTTTAATGTTATGGGGATACAGTCATCCTTATATTTCTCTAAGAATGGAGTTTTCATTTGTTCCCATGTTCTTATGGAGTTTATTCCTAAACCCTTAAACCATTTTAATGTTGCATCCTTAAGGGTTGACGGGAATAATTTCAAATTTTGAACATCATGTAGATAATCATATGATCTACACAAGACTTAAAATTCAAAGAGAAATGTCTCAGGGTCTTCACTCCTTAATCCATGAAAGTTTGGAAGCATAGAGGGTGAGATATTTTTCATTGTGACAGTTGCATCTTCATCGAGGATTGGAAATCCAAAAGGTTCTAGATTTATATTCTCTCCTCTTCCTCCTCCTCCATCTCTTCCACCTCCTCTTCCTTCGTTGATTCTAGGTTGTTCACCATTCAAATTATGTACCTCTCCTTCCCCTTCTCCAACCATTGTAGATTCTTCAAAACTAATATAGGGTTTTGATTCTAGTTCTAAGATTGGGTTTTCAATCTCCTCTAGTTCCTCTAGTTCTTCTATCAATGGTTTAAAGTAGGTTTCTTCTTCCTCTTCTTCAATAGGAACTTCCAACTCTTCAGCTAGAAGTTGTTCTCTAGTTGAAGATATGAAAATTATTCCTGTTGTTGGGGGTGTAGGATATTCTTCGATTACAGCTTTTGTTGATGAAGATGGTGAATCTTTAGGTTGGATTTCGGATCTTAATACCTCAGGGAGCCTATGTTGGCCTGCTATGGATGGAATTCGAGTTTTTGTGGTTGGTGTGGAACTACGTGGTCGTGGTGGAGTGAGTGATGTTGTTGGAATTAAAATCTTTCCTCTACCTACAAATATACCCCTAGAGTCTCTTTCCTTATGCATATCATGTTTTTTTTTAAGAAATAATGACTTTTATTAACACTTCCCCGACAACGGCGCCAAAATGTTTAGTCAATTCAATGTTCTTGAATTTTGTACATAAATTATCGACTGGAGTTGGTAAACTTGTGAAGTTCAAGTGCACTATATATGTTAGAAGCCTTTTGAATTTATTAAGATAATGATTTTGGATGGTTTTTAAGGATTTTTTTGTTCCTATGTTCCTAATGAAAACTAAAGATTTACAATACAATCAATTCTTGAAAAGGAAAATAAGGAAAGCTATCATGATCTTCTTTAACTGACTATTGTTAGTTACTATGTAAATGATAAAAACAGAGCTATCTAAACTAATGTTCTAGAAAGATAATTACTTCTACTCTAAAAAAAAAATTACTTCTATTCAAAGATAAATTTATAAAGCAATCTAGATTAAAATCTACACACTGCAATTAATAATCTTAATTGAAATAATAAAACAAAAGAAGAAAGAATGTGATCTAAACAAACATAATTATTTATGAAAGGAAGGAGATTTATATATACGGTCCTATTTTAGAAAGCATGTAAATTATTTGAAATCTACAGAAAACAAATGGAAAACTGTAAACAAATAATTACAAAGAAATGAAACTACGATAATGCAATTCTGGAAAAATAACGAAATGAATTGAATTGAATACTAAGCAAATGAATGAACCTCGACTGTTTGCAGGGGCCCTACACAAAATAGAAGGTTTACAACTCTATCTCAATAGATAATTGCACATGATATTCATGAGAATACTTCTTCAATTAAAAAGGAATAGAATCATGGAACTTCAAATTGTCAATTACAAATTACATATATGTATGTGTGTCTCCATTTTCTCTTTACAGATCTATATATATATATATATATATATATATATAGTATTCGTGCCCAACAGTTTTGAGATTTTCATGCCTTAAAAACTTAAATACAATCCTAATCTAAATGCTAATCTGATAATGGAAATTATAACGCTTCTCGATGATTTTCTATTTGGAAAGAAAATCAGAGAGTTGTGATTGATTTGAACTCTTGTTGCTCAGTTCATCCACGCGTTGACCTGCTTCCTTGACTACGCCACTAGGCAATTTCCTTAATGATTTGGCTCGGACAAATAGGAGATCCATGAGGAGATCAATTCCTATCTACCCATGTTCTTCTTTGCTTTGTTGGCGTACTGGAATCTGGCAAACCATGGAGGTAGCTACAGAATCATGAAACAGTGGCAGATTCGTGTTAATTCTGTAGCTATTACAATATTTAACTAAATAATAAGGAACATTAACAAGTATGAAAAATGTTAGACCAAACAATGCGCAGTGGAAATAAAATTAACCAAACATACACAGCACATTAAAAAAAGGCAAAACCATAACACACAGATTTAACGTGGTTCACCCAACCAATCTGGGCTACGTCCACCATAACAGAGGCATCAGCAATCTTATTATTCAACAGGAGATTACAACAATTTTAATTCTTCACACATACTCTCAGCTCACCCTATTTTCTCTACACACACCCCCAATCCTCTACGGGATTACATTTCTTATAGCTGGAGTATAAAACTTAATCATAAATTCCCTCACAACAAATATAGGATGCATTAACTCCTCCTCAAAAAATATTGGAGCTAATATAGCAACTAATCCTATTGTTGTCACATACATGAGATTTTTTCCAAAAATTAATTAACAGAAAAATCTCAACAATCTCCACCTTGACAACAATTAGCCTAATACCCTGTTCATTTAATATTTTTATCTTTTCTACAAGCCAAGAGAAGCCAGACACCAATGTAGCTTCTCTAACAAAACTGGTTTCGTGAACATGTCTGCACAGTTTTCCTTCGTATGCACTTTTTCAAGAGAGACTCTCCTTTCAGTGATAACCTGTCTTACAAAATGGTACTTGATAGGTATATGCTTAGATTTACTATGATAGGCCTGATTCTTAGCCAAATGAATTGCACTTTGACTATCACAAAATAACTTGATGTTGTCCTGTAACCTACCAAACTCACCAATCAAACCTTTCAACCAAACCGCTTCTTTGCAAGCATGCAAAGGAGCTATGTATTCTGCTTCAGTAGTGGATAAAGCAACAATATTCCGTAGCTTTGACATCCAGCTAATAGCTCCACCTGCAAGAGTAAAAACATACCCTGAAGTTGACCTTCTCTTATCCAAATCACCTGCAAAATAGGAATCAACATATCTGCAAACAAATTCACTACTTCTGTTATAAGTGATACAATAATCACTTGTGCCTCTCAAATACCGAAGCACCCATTTCACTGCTGACCAGTGTTCTTTTCTTGGATTTGCCATATACCTGCTGACAACCCCAACTGCATGTGAAATATCTGGTCGAGTACAAACCATCGCATACATTAAACAACCTACTACATTGGCATACGGAATTCGAGACATATATTCCTTTTCTTCATTTGTATTAGGACATAAACTTGAAGAAAGCTTAAAATGGGAAGCTAAAGGGACTGAAACAGGCTTCACATTGTTCATACCAAACCTCAAGAGTATTTTCTCAATATACTTTTGTTGTGATAGCCACAGCTTACCATTGCTCCTGTCTTTGAAAATCTCCATGCCCAAAATTTGTCTTGCTGCTCCTAGATCTTTCATATCAAATTTCATAGCCATCTGAGCCTTTAACCTGTTGATCTTTGTTATGCTTTTGCTTGCTAAAAGCATATCGTCAACATACAACACTAAGATAATGAACATGCCATTACTTAATTTCTTAAAGTAAACACAATGATCATATTCACTTCTTATATAATTTTGACTCAACATGAAAGAATCAAACTTCTTGTACCATTGTCGAGGCGACTGCTTTAGAACATACAATGATTTCTTGAGCCTGCAGACAAATTTCTTGTTGCGATCTTGAACACACCCTTCCGGTTCTTCCACGTAAATCTCCTCATCTAAATCTCCATGTAAAAATGCAGTTCTAACATCTAGTTGTTGTAATTCTAAATCAAGTAAGGCAACTAATGCTAATACAATTCGAATTGAAACAATTTTTACAACTGGTGAAAATATCTCATGAAAATCAATGCCTGCTTTCTGAGAAAAACCTTTCGCGACCAGCCTTGCTTTGTACCTGTCCTTTGAACCATCAACACCCCTTTTCAATTTGTACACCCATTTACATCCCACAGTTTTTCTGTCTTTAGGAAGTTCTACCAGATCCCATGTGTCATTCTTGTCTAATGCCATCATCTTGTCCTTCATAGCTTCTTTCCACTTCTCACTTTTAGAACCTTCTACAGCTTCCTGATAGCACAAAGTTTCATCATCGTTAGCGGTTAAAGCAACTGAAGTAACATAATCATCATACCTTCTAGGAGGACATTTAATTCTTGTGGACCTCCTTAAATATGTTTCTGGTACTTCCACAATTTGCTGATTATTATCTGTAGGAACTTCTTCATGATCAGCATCTGAATCATGTCCATGATCTACATCTGAAAGTTGTTCATGACCTGCATCTGAAACTTGTTCATGACTTACATCTGAACCATGTTCATCTTGATCATCATCAATATTTGGACTGGTTTCAAACTGAATGTTTTGAAGCTTAGATACATTACCATGTTTCAATTTATCATCTACATCTGAATTTTCAAGTGTGGATTCATTAAATTTAACATCTCTGTTAATGATGATCTTGTGAGTAGTAGGATCCCACAATCTGTATCCCTTAGTCCCATCACCATATCCAACAAAGATATATCTTTTTTACTTAGGATCTAATTTAGAATGATGATGTTTTGGAACTAGAGCATATGCATCACAACCAAAAACTTTCAGTTTAGAATAATCACAAGGATGACCTTTCCATACCTCTTGAGGAATTTTGCATCCTATTGCAGTTGATGGTGATCGATTTATCAAATAGCAAGTTGTAGCAATCGCTTCTGTCCACAATTCCTTCTACAAATTGGCGTTACTCGGCATACTTCTTGCTCCCTAAAAGAGTCTTGTTCATGCGTTCAGCAACTCCATTTTGCTGAGGAGTATATACAGTGGTTTTATGTCTTTCGATCCCAACTTCCTTGCAATAATTATCAAATTCTTTTGAAGTAAACTCACCACCATTGTCAGTTCTTAAACATTTAATAGTTCTTCCAATGATGTTTTCAACTAATGCTCTAAACTGTTTGAAAACTGTAAACACATCAGACTTCTTCTTTAACATGTAGACCCATACTTTTCTAGAGAAATCATCAATAAAAGATACAAAATATGACAAACCTCCATATGAGGTTATAGGAGATGGACCCCAAACATCAGAATGGATATAATCAAGGATTCCCTTACTAGTATGTTTTCCAGTTTGAAACTTCTGCTTGCTTTGTTTCCCAAACAGACAATGTTTGCAGAAATCTAACTTAACAGACTTTAGACTAGGAAGTAACTTACGATCAGATAAAATCTTTAAACCTCTTTCGCTCATATGGCCCAACCTTTGATGCCATAAACGAATAGAATTACTGTCATTTTCAGACACTATAGAAACATAATCTGACTCTGTTCTTCCTTCTAACTGAAAAAGATTTCCAACCTTCTTTGCTTTCATTACTAGTAAAATTCCTTTATAAATTTTCATTACTCCACCTTGAATAAAGGTTTTATATCCATTTGTGTCCAGTACTCCTAATGAAATGAGGTTTTTCCTTAGTTCAGGTACATGTCTTACATCAGTTAAAATTTTATTTGTCCCATCAAACATTTTAAGCTGAATGCTTCCAATTCCCACAATGTTACATGTGACATCATTTCCCATGTAAACTACTCCATCATTGATTGGTTTATAAGTTTTAAACCATTCCCTATGAATACACATGTGATTTGATGCACCAGAATCTAACAGCCAATGTTGATCATGACTAGACAAATCAACTGATAACACTTCATCACTCATACCTGTCTTGGATGCCAAACCTGTATTTGTCGTGTTTGCTTCTTGCTTCGCTGGTGAAGAGTCTTCTTTGGATGCTTACTGTCTCTTCCAACAGTCCTTCTTCAAATGTCCCGATTTGCCACAAAACCAGCACTTTACCTTACTCTTCTTCCCTTTCGATTTTGAACGTGAGTCGTTGTGCTTACTAGAGCGTCTTTCTCTAGAACGACCTCTAGCCATCATTGCTTCTGATGTAGAGGTTTCGGAATTTGACCTCTTCCTTGTCTCTTCGGACAACAAAGCTCCAACAACATCATCAAATTCAATGGTTTCTGATGTACTAAGACTTATAGAAGTAACAAAATGATCCCATGACTCGAGCAACGAGCATAATAAAGTTATAGCTTTATCTTCTTATTCAAATTTTACTTATATACTTTCTAATTGCACCAGAAGAGTATTAAAGACATTCAAATGATCAGTAATAGTTGTACCTTCCTTCATGCGCAGACTGTACAATTGTCACTTCAGAAGAATCCTATTGATCAAGGATTTTGTCATGTACAGCTTCTCAAGCTTTGTCCACAAACCAGCAGCAGTTTTCTCTGATACGATGTTAAACAAAACATCATCCGCCAAACACGATCGAATACCGCTCAGAGCTCTTCCATCCAATTCATTCCATTCATCATCTGTCATGGTGTAAGGTTGTTTGGATTTTCCCAACAGCACCTTCACCACACCTTGTTGCACAAGCAGATCATGCATCTTCACTTTCCAGATTTCGAAGTTATTCCATTGAACTTCTCGATCTCAAAACGAGCACTTTAAGTTTTTGCCATGTTGTATCAAACTGAATCTCCAATTCGAACTTAATAAATAAAGTTAATATCTAACAAAAAAATGCCTTTGCCTTCTACTGTGCTGCCTTTACCTTATCATACAATCCCTCTATTGTACAAACTGCAGATTACAACTAAAAAACAAATAACAAAATTGCAGTTTTACCAAAGCGATCCTCGCTTGGCGCGTTGGCGCTTCTTTGACAGCAGATGATCCGCGCCAGAACAAAAATGGTGTAAGTGACAAAATATTGGCGCGCTTAAACCCGTCGATTCCGTGCCAATCGGGATACTGGCGCTCTAGCGCGAGTATTAAACTCGGATCCATGCCACTGGCGCGTCTGTTCCAAAATAAAACGCGCCAACCCGATCACTGTCAGAAATTGGTGCGACTGTCTCTGCCGAAACCGCGCCAATCACCAAAACTCCACCTTCAGCAGCTCTGTCACACGCACCAGCTCCACAACCAGAGACCTGTAGGTTATGGGCCCTCCACGCTTCCGCTGCGCCGCTCTGATACCACTTGTTAGACCAAACAATGCGCAGTGGAAATAAAATTAACCAAACATACACAGCACATTAAAAAAACACAAAACCATAACACACAGATTTAACGTGGTTCACCCAAACAAACTGGGCTACGTCCACCAAAACAGAGGCATCAGCAATCTTATTATTCAACAGGAGATTACAACAATTTTAATTCTTCACACATACTCTCATCTCACCCTATTTTCTCTACACACACCCCCAATCCTCTACGGGATTACATTTCTTATAGCTGGAGTATAAAACTTAATCATAAATTCCCTCACAATAAATATAGGATGCATTAACTCCTCAAAAAATACTGGAGCTAATATAGCAACTAATCCTATTGTTGTCACATACATGAGATTTTTTCCAAAAATTAATTAACAGAAAAATCTCAACAAAAAATAATGCATCTGAGTACCTTACCATGTCAAAATGTCTTATTTTACTATTTATTGGAGTTGATAGTAGTGATGAAAAGAGGAAAAATGGATGGAAATGATGTCAATAACAGAACAATCATGAGACTCTATAAAACAATTTCTTCTTGATCACCAATATTTTTTTTCCCGTGGAAAAAGTCGCACTTTCTTTATTGATAAAGAAAATGCATTTTTCAGATGCGTTGCATATACAATATTCAGGCCTGTGCTTGTCAACAACCAAAACCATTTCAACATATGTTCTACTTCATGTGTGAGGCTTTTCAATTAAAAATTCTATGAAAATATTATGAAGCTCTTCGCAGAGAGCCCTTACAGTGCTGAAATATAAGGAAAATAAAACAATGAATAATTACATATGGTCATTCGAACTATGGATCCAAAAGTACAAAAAGCAATCACAATTGTAGATTTTCATATTCCAAGCTATATAAATGGCCTATGGTAGTACTAATAGGTGTTGTCATCTCTTTCCTCCATGATCAACCAAGAAGTGTCGTCCCTATGTGCAGCCTCCTTGGGTAAGATGTCAGCGGTTGTGTTGCGTTCCCTGTAGATGTGATGGCATGAGAAGACATCAAAATATGTTATGAGTCTGTGAGTTTCATCCAAGATATGTTTTAGAGAGTATGCATTGCAATGAGCTATTTTGTTTATCCAGTTGCATATGATTTGTGAGTCTCCAAATAACTGTAAATGATGACAGTTTTTGGATAATGCAAAAAAGATGAGGTTTTTTGCCGCAATGAGCTCTACAAAGTTGTTAGTCCCCCTTCCCAGTCCCATTTGTATTTTATATACATGAGTTTCAGACAGATGGAGTATAGCCCCCCCTCCGCAACCAACCTCCTAAGCTGATCCATCAAAGTATGCCCATGGATGAGCTGAGTTGATAACTTCCAGTGTTATGTTCCTATGGGTCGACTGGTAGTCCTCTTCGGGTATGGAGTTGTAGTCGGCTAGTAGTCTGGTAGTAATGGAGGGCTAGTGGGGGGGTCTTTGATGAAAAATGGCTTGGTTCCTGGCAATCCAGATGGCCCAACTAATAAGGAGCGAGATGTTATTTTGTCTGACAGAGTTAGTTGAGCACCAGTTGTTCCATGCTTCAGAGGGATGAGAACCCTACCATTTCTTTGTGGAGGAAATCAAACTAAGGAAGCCATTCCATAGTTCTTGTGTGAAAGGACATTGGAGAAAGAGGTGGTCAGTATCCTCATTGTCACTTTTGCAGAGATGGCACTAGAATGGCCCTGAGAAAGATCTTTTCATCAAGTTGGCCCTAGTCGGGACTTTGTTGCGGAGGATAGACCACATGAGCAATTTAGTTTGAGGGGGCGCCTTCAACTTCCACATCTACTTCCACCACTGTACCAGTTCCTGTGGTTTGTGCCTCTCCATCAGCACTTGGTAACCTATCTTGGGGGAGTAAGTACCATGCTTAGCATATGCCCAGATAAGCTCGTCCTCACCCTCGATTGTTCTAATGTGAGCCTTTGTCAATGAATTTGTGTAATTACACCATTCCTGCTGCCAACATTCGGGGATATTCAGATCAGTGGCAGTTCTCCAAGCTTGTTGAAAGATGGTAGTATGTGCCTCATCTTCGATATGATTAATGTACATAATTCCATTGGCCTGTAAATGTCCTCTCAGGCCCTTAGTGAGCCTGTGAGTGTTTCCACAGCCCAACCAGGGGTCTATGCCAATCTGTACCTTTTCCCCCAAACTAATTCTCCATTTCAAGCCACTACGAATGAGCTCCTTAGTGTTGTTGACTTCCTTCCAAATAATAGAGATGTTATTCATCCTGGTGTCTTGCCTAATCCAGGCTTGCACACTTGATGGATGGATGTATTTTGACACTGCTACTTCGTCCAGAGACTGTTGTTGTTAAGCAGTTGCCACCCTAACTTTGTAGCCAAGGCTTGTAAGAAAGTATCCAGCCTCTTAATACCCCATTCTCCCCGGCTCTTTGGTAGGGCCAGTGACTCCCAGCTCGTCCATGCAAATATTCTCCCTGACTGATTCCCTTTCCACAAGAATGGCAACATATGTTTTGAAGGCAAGACAGGATGCCTCTAGGGATTCAAGCCAGTGTCATCCAATAAACTGGTGTAGCTTCTAACACAACCTTGATGAGTATCAGCCTCCCCGCCCTAGAGAGATATTTGTGGTACCAGATGTTGAGCCTCTTCTCCACTTTTGATATGAGCCACATCCAGTCGGCTATCTTGTAGCCAAGGGGTTTTAGCTTATATCCGAGATACCTCAACCCTTCTTCAATTGGCACTTCTGCAAAATTAAATCTTCTGAGAGCAAACTGGATCTCGCACTGAGAGCATCTAGTGGCAGTAATTGTAGATTTTGCCTCATTTAAGACCATGCCCATGGCTTTTAGGAAGATGCCGAGGGAACGGTGAAATGAGGTGGTGTCCCCAATTCCCCCATTTAGAAGGATCAGTACATCATCCACAAACATCAAGTGGGTAAGGGTGCAGTCATCTGTAATTTTTATTCCCCTTATTCTCCCTTGTCTGCAATCCTCTCGATGGTTCGGCTAAGACCCTCCATGATAAGAAGGAATAGTAATGGGGAGAGTGGGCATCCTTGCCTCAGTCCTATTTTCGCATGGAAAAATGGGGAGGCTGAGCCATTGATAAGCACGCTGAAGGATACATTCATGATACAGCACAGGATCCATTTGATGAAGGAGTAGGGGAAACCAAGATGGGTTAACAGAATACAAAGGTAGAGACAATTTACCCTATCAAAAGCTTTGGATAGGTCGATCTTCAGTATCATGCCTTTGAGTTTCTTGGTCTGAACAGAGTGGAGGAGTTCCTGTGCAGTGCCAACAGCCTCATGGATTTGTCTGTTCTGAAGGAAAGCAAACTGTTCCGGGGAGATATGGGTAGAAAGTATGGGCTTGAGGCAATTAGCAATAATTTTAGCTATGATCTTGTATATGCAATTACACAAAGAGATGGGTCTAAAGTCATCATAGGACAAGGGATTATTAGATTTGGGGATGAGGGATATAAACGTAGAGTTGAAGCTCTCCCGCATTCTACCCCTCATTCGACATTCTTCTATCAGTCGCAAGAGGTCAGATCCCAGAATGTTGAGAAAGTTGTGTAAAACTCGACAGTCCATCCATCCGGTCCAAGACTCTTATCGTTTTTTAACCATTTGAGGGTTGCTTCCAACTCTCCCAGAGTCACCTCCTTAGTTAGATCCTGCTCCGCTTCCTCATCCACAAATCTGGGAAATGTCTATGCAATGCGCATGACCTCCGCTAGGGTGGCAATTGAGGGCTCCTTGTAAATTCCTTTGAAGTGTGCACTTGCTAGAGATGCAAGTCCCCGGAAGGTTTTAACAGAGGTGCCATCCTCCTTCTTGAGCTCCCATATAGTGTTAACTGCCTTTCTCCCATTTGCATGTCTGTGAAAAAACTTAGTGTTTTCATCTCTTTCCTTGAGCCAAATTACTCGACTACGAAGCCTCCAACCCTCCTCTCTATCTTTCAGTATTTGTGCCCTTTTTTGGAGGAGGGCAGCCAACTTGTCCTTTTGATCTCAAGAGGTAAGTATCCCCTCTGAATCCTCCTCCATTTTAGTTATTCCTTCTTCTGCTAATTTGAGCTGGTGCTCGTCCTGTTCTTTTTTCCTTTTGGTCCACTCTTTTGAAAACTCCTTCAGGGCATTCATGTTTCGTGCAAACCCTTCTGCAATGATGCCTTCTTATCCCACTGGGTGAGCCTTCCAATAGTCACTAACTACCTTCATATAACCATCATCCTTTAACCATATGGAGTTGAGCTTAAAGGGAGCCTTTGGCTTGTTATGGGTAGTTTGTAATTCCAAATAGATGGGCCTATGATCCAGACCCCTCCTGAACCAACCCACTGTCTAACGTGATAGCCTCTGTTGACCAGAGCTTCACGAATGAGAAAACGATCCAATATTCTGTCCAAACTGGCCTCTCCAGTTCTATTGTTCCTCCATGTAGGCTGGATCTTTGCTGTGGGAATGTCAATAAGATTGTGGGAGTCTAGTAAATTCTCAAAAAATACTGACAGAGTATCCATTTGTGCATTATTTCCCGAGGACTCCACGTAACCCATCGAGAAATTTAGATCACCTCCGAGGATGATATTGTCTCCTTGCATGGTGGAGGCTTTGGTCACCAATATGTTCAGCAATCCACTGATTATTAAGAAACACCAGCAGTGCCACCCCAATTAACAATGAATTCTATTCATCTCTAAAACACCTTTCAAATCACCAAGATTGGTCTTCGTTTCACCGTTGATGCATACCTACATCATGCAACATGATGCACCAACAACTCTCATCCACACACACTTGCAATCCATCACTTCCACTGTGTTGTTCTCATTCTTAACTCATATATCACTTTGTTGCTCAAATTCTACTTTTAAATAATTCTGAGATGTTATTTATGTTATGGGACTTGTGTTATCTTGTTGCATGGTTTTCTTATTTTTTCCTTTGGCATGTTCAATTCAGTCTTCTAAATATGCTCTTCATATTATCAATTTATGATATGCAGTTATGGGCTCAATCTCTGAGTCAAATTATTATTTTCTCAGTCTATATTTTAACAGAATTTGGTTGAGGTTAGCTAAAGTTAGCGACCCTCCAAACTTGGCTTAATTTCCAAAACTACCACTAAGACGGTAAATCAATAAAAGCTTCCTCCTAGCAGGTAGTTCTGCTCTCGGAACTACAAGTCATTGCTTCCTACCAAATCAAGTTGTCAACTCATTTCATGCAATTTAATGAACTGTTGTTTATTTTTTTTAAATACCATAACAATGGTAAACTAAAGTTGTTGACTCATTCTGCTGCTATCGGAATTCCAGATCCCAAGCACCACCAAAAAATAGTTGTCAACCCATTCCATGCACAAGCCCAAACTTGGCTTTATTAAAATAATGCCAAAGTTTAGCTACACTGCCAAATATAACTCTTTGGGCCTTTTCATTTCATTAGAGAAAATACTGCCACATCTCCCTATTTTAGTCCTTAACCCCTTTTGATTGGGTGCTGAATTTTTTTCCCATATGACTGGGTCCCGTGACTGATGGCTAAGACCTTTGGGTGCTAAGACTTTTTAAGGCCTATCAGGGGCCTAATTCCTTTGTAAAAGTGTTTTCTACACTTGTCCCTCTTTTTAATGTAAAATTCCAATCCAGTGCTCGAAGCCCCCTATCCCACCGCTTTTGTTAAATTGTAATTATAAAAAGTGACTGCATCCGAGGTTTCGAGCATGGCCCACCTTAATAAACCTTCATGCATGTGTGTTTTGTGCTCTCCTGAGTCCCATGGTTCCCTTCGCCTCACTGAAATTCAATTAAAAAAACCTTACGGGGTTCCGACCCTCTGAGGTATGGCCCACTTTCTACACCTCTATCCTCTGTGTCTCGGCTCCCTTGTCAGCCTCTACAGCTCACTTTTTTTCTCTCACACTGCACCAATGATACCTCTACTACGCTGGAACTTGGATTCCCTAGTAGGCTTCAAGCTTTTTGATAATTCATTTTCTAAAAAGTTTCATGGTTTTGGGGTTCCGGGCCTTCCGGGTCTGCTACCCGCTTCCAGGGTTCCAAGGTTTCGGGGTCCCAGGGTTCCAAGATTCTACTCTTTTTTACTTTTCCAGACCAAATTTTAACTGGTTGATATTTTGATCTAGGAGAAAATTTCAAGACTTCATCATACCGTTGGAAATCTCTCTCAAAGCTATTTCCATCTTAGTGGATCCAATGTGGCCTTTGAGCTCATTTTTTGCTTGAAAATGGCTTCAAAACCTTTGCATCATTGTGCATATTGACCCTTCTCCTCGTGCTTCTTGTTCCTGGAACCTACTCCTTAAGACATCTTTTTGACACATGTGCCACTTGTTGTTGTTGCTACTACTGCCTTTTAATACCAATGACAACATATTTCCAACATACACCACATATGAGTAGAAGCTCAAGTTGTTTCCTTCCACCTTGAAGGATGCAACTCCCTGGTGATTCATGAGCCTTGAAGATAATAGTATTACCACATGGGATAAAATTCAACATTATTTTAATAACAAGTATCAAAATTATAGTACATCAAGGGACACCAGAGATGAGATTTTAGAATGATTCAAGGGGGGGATTTTACTTGTTGTTTAGGAGATGAGATTTTACTTGTTGTTCTCCTAAAAATTTTTTAGTGTTTCCTATAGATTAGATAGAAAAAGTGGTATTTGTACAACCTAGTATCCCTTCAGTGGCATCAGGTCAACAAAAGAAGAATACATTGCATGTTGCACACATAATGTTGACATGTCTTAAGATTGTACGAACACCAAGTTGATAATTAAAGTTGAAAACTTTAGGAGTTTCATCATTCTTGTTATAATACTGAGGGCCATCACTTTTTGGCATCATTGTCAGGGAGGTGTCAAAGTATGGATTTTTTTCTTTCTTAGTTGATTCACTTCCTTGATGTTTTGCAAAAACAAAAAAAACAAAAAAAAAATTGCATTAGCATTTTCATTTAAAAAAAAAAAAAAAAACTTTCATGCCTCGTAGAGTTAGGCATAATATAGGAAAAATTTACCTAAAACCCCCCTCCTACAAACATCCAACCTTCCCTTGTTGATTGTGGGCCTCCCACTCTGTCTACAAAGGATATGGAGGCCCTTTTAGGTGAGCAATTGATAATTTGTAAGGATCTTGTAGGAGGAGAACCTCCATCACCCACTGATACCATGGTTGCAAATAGGTGTCCTTGAATTTTTCTTATCAGGGAGGAAAATGGGGAAACCGAATAGGAAAATATTGGCCCCACTGCTCTCCCACATTTCCATGGAATGGTTATTGAGCACCTTGATGCCTTCATGTTTGATTGTTGTACTTTGCAGGACATATGATTATACATCATATGAGAAGAAGCTCAAACTATTTCCTTCTACCCTCAACAATGCATCCCTCCGCTGGTTCATGATCTTGGAAGGAAGCATCATCACTACATGGGGTGAAATCTAGCAAGCATTCAACACTAAATGTAGGCATTATTGCAGAGCAAAAGATACAAGGGATGAAATCTTCATAATGACCCAAGGGTCAGTTGAATCACTAGAAGACTATGAGGAAATATTTTAGTTAAGCTACGAGAGGGCACACAACTCACTAATGATCTGGATTCATTGAAACTAGTCTTTCTTTGGGGGGTCAGAGAAGAATTGAAGGAGACCCTCAATATGTTGTCCAATGGAGATATTTATCAACTCAACTATTAATATATTAAAACATTGTTCACATATCATTCTAGAGCTACTAGAAAAAGAGGTAGATCCAGCAAACCTTTGGTAAGTCACTCCTCCTCCACTTCAATCACTAGGAATGAAATAGGAGGTCTGTTGGAAGATTTAAAAACTAAGATCTTACACAAATTTTCCATTTAGATGGACACATTACAGATTAATAAAGAAAAGGAGGAATCAAAAATGGCATTGTCAATATTCTTCCATAGATACACTAAGAGACATCCTAGGAATGAGTTCCCCTTAAATGTCATAGAAATTTATTTTGTGTGAAGAAAACCACTCAACTTAAAATTTACATATTTTCCAAATTTGAAACTTGTGTACCAAGTAGCTAAAGGAGGCATTGAGTAGCTTTGCTTTTTCAACCAAAAAAGGCCACAAGGCCCTAAACCATATCAACAGTGTATGAACTATCCCTTCTCTTTCAATATAAGTTATAATGCATAATTTCAACCTTTGAATCCACCTAGCACCTCACCTTGGTCTATGCCCACTCCATGGTCTTATCCTCCCCAATATGTCATTCCTCCTTTTCAGCCATATCAGCAATAGCCTCCTCAATGGGGTGGTCTATCTTTCCCTTAATATCCTCAGTATCCCCAAATTCCAATATGAACACCATCCACCTCCACCACAACCATCTCAAGAACCCACCCCCACTCAACTATCTACACAACCATTTCCAAACCCAAACAATAAAGTTACTCATCCCACTTACATTGTTGATGTACAAAATTACAAATAACTCCTCTTGATCTAAATGATATTCATCTTAGATGAGGATGAGTATTGCAAAAAAATATTCCCTTGTTTTCATTGAAGAACAAAATCCACAAGAAGAAGATCCAAAGGATACTAAAGAATCATGGCCCGCATTTGATGGAGAGCTGAAATTAGAACCTGAGATCAAGGAATTTATACTATGCCTATCATCATATTCTTTATGTGTTTAGGATGTTAATAAACAAATAGTAGAATATTTGAATGGCATGGTAGAAGAATACATACAGAATGATCCAGATGAGAAACTGAACCAAGGGCATCACAGTTGTATTGAACTTTGGTTCCATGTAATCATTAATCTAGAGCACCACTCTCTTCTTAAACAATGCATCATCACAATCAAAGTAGCATGTCTCTCATATTCTGATATATATCCAAAAATATCTTTCAAACATGTACAAGAGTTTATCTGTCATCCTGTTGTGCAGATGGCTCCATTGGAAGTATTCCTATAATTGAAAGAGATTTTATTTTTCAAAAGAGTAGGATATAAAAAAGAAGAAAAGAAAAGAGAGAGAGAGAGAGAGAGAGAAACCTCAAGTGAAAACCTCCTTTAAGGTGCTTGAGGCAAGCTCATTAGTTGAAAATTTCTCTGAGACAGCCTATGAGCCTTAGAAAAAATAAATAAAATATCCCCAAGTGAAAAACTCCTTTGAGGCATCTAGGGCAGACCTACTAGCTGAAAACATGTATGAGGTGGCTAGTGGGCCTCCAGGTAAAAAAGAAGAAAAAGAAAGAAAAAATTATACAAATAGGGAAATTCCTTTTTACCATGTTTAATGTGCACATGTTATAGGAAATTAATCATCAAGTAAGACAGGTCAACCCAAACATCTGGCCCCAAGCGTAAGTGAATACACCCCCAGAAAGACAAGAAATCCTCTCCACACCATTACCCAACCATCCACGGCCTTCACCCATCATTCTCAAGTCCTTTCCATTTGTTCTCCCTCACTATTCTGAGTTGCTAAATGTTGGGATGGGGTTCCCTAGGTCAGTTTTGGGGTTAAAAACCCAAGTTTTGATGTAAATTTTGGTTAAAATATGTAAAGTCTCCACAATTTGTGGATGTGGAGTGTGTATATAGTTAGAATTCAAAAGGGGTTTTAGCCCCTTTGTTATGCAAAGTCGATTTGATTTTGAGATCCACATATGGTCTGCGGACCATGGGATTGTATGTAAAAAGCTATAAATAGGTGTGTCTTAAGAGAGTATAAGGCATGCTTATGTCTACGTCTGAGGAAAAGGGCAAGTAAATGGTGAGTAGATAGAAGGGAAAAGGCTCTGTATTTGAGTCCGTGAAGGCCTAGAGTAGAGTTTGCAGCTGATTTCGCGGACCCCTGTAGCTGAGTGCGTAGGGTAGTTTTGAGTCTATAACATCATATTGAAGATCAATAAAGAAGATTGTTGAAGAAATTCATGTGTTTATCTGTTTACTTTTGTTTACTTATGTTATTTATGTTTATGGTATATGTTGTGATGGAATAGTGTCTTTATGAAATAATTATGTATTGATGCGTGACTCTATTGGATAAGTCTTATAAACTTAATGCAGTGCATGTTAAGTATTTACATGAAGATTATAATACATTCTGTTATTTTTATTAAGCCCTTAAGTAGCTCTACGTGAACTCAGATCTGGGGTTAATTTATGGTGCACGTAAGTGGATGATTCATTTGTTAAGGGTCCGCAAAGACCTATTATAGACCTTCATGAAGTTCTAGAGGCCGTTTAAAGGAAGTTGTAGTACCGAGCCCTAAGGGCTTATAGCTCTGCATGAAGGCGGATCTAGGGAAATAGAAGACATCACACTAATCTTTGGATGCGGAAACTTGGTTCCAGCATCCCCCCATACTACTTCGGGTGAGACTTCAACCTGCGCCACGCGGGTTGATTTCAAAAGGGCTAGTAGTGTAGGGTTTTGTTTGGTGCAACTAACTCTGAACCTAGGTCAGGACCCACTAAGCCAACAAATGGTTCCGTTGTCAAGATCGGGATCTGCATAAGGAGATGTGTGATGTTGCATCGCTGGAATCCAACCAATAAGGATATTGAGAATTGGTTGGATAGGAATATTCATGAATTTTCGGTGCAAGAGAACAGGAATCCACGCTTGTCAAAGGAGAAGTAGTTGGACAGGTATTTCTAGACATAAATACATGAAATTTTCTTCTACACCTTCCTGATTGAACTATGTGAGTCGATAGTTAAGTTGCTAGACAGTTAAGGAAGGTGGAGGCTTGACAGTCCAATAGTGTGGACTCTGGAGCTAGTGTAAAGGTTGGAAGCTTCTGAAGACAATATCGTGTGCATTGTTGACCACTAGCTCAATCAAATTATAGGATGATTTGTTACAGAGTTCGCGGTTGATACCTCAGTCAATTACAGCGAAGCAGAGTGACACTTCTTCAAGGGACTGCGAGTTAAGTATCTAAGATCTTTGAATACATATATTAAGATGTTCTTGTGTGAGAAAACGATTATGTCGTTGCCTTGATGTTTGGATCTACGCGAAGTGGACAGATCTTCAGAAATCAAGAAAAAGCGGGCCCTGAATATAGCCCATTGATTATACCTCCTTCGAGCGACAATGAGGGAATGGCACAAGCCTCACCACAGAGTATAGTCCAGCTGATAAGATAGGGTTTTCCGCAGATACATCATTCATCCACCCTACCTCCACCCTCACCTCCATAGCATACACCTTTGCCCTCAACGTCGCCACCACCACTGTCATTCAACATGTCAAACTCAATAAAGCTTTCGATTTTCAAGGGTATAGGGAGTGAAGATATAGATCAGATCTAGTTTGTTGCAAATGTTGTGTGGACCATGCAGTAGATCACTGATGACAACATAAAGAAGGCACACTTGGTTACTACTCTATAGGATCGCGCACTGACGTGGTATATTAAGTATTGTGTTGATCATCCTTTAGCAACACTAGAAGACAAAAGGATGCTTTAAAAAAGGAGTTTAGCAAGCCTAAATCTGATGCGCAGTTAGTAGTTGGATTTAAGGAAATCATGATGAGGGCTAGTGAGATGCCTTTGGAGTTAGATCAAAGGCTAAAATGTGTAATCCACGAAGCTAATATGCAGCTCACAGATGGTCAGCACTATGAATGGTTTATAGCCTTGCTTCTACCCCACTTGAGGATTGCTTTGTCACAACAGAAGATAGGAACTCAGGTGGAATCCCTAGAAATCATGATGAGATTGCACAAGATGCCTATTCAGTATGCAACTTTGGGAGTTCAACAAATTCACTCCCAGTTGCAGAACCTCTGCTTGGAATTACAGAGCTTGAAAAAAGAGAAGGAGGCTAGGCCAGAGGTACGCAAGGAAGTGTGGTGCCTCAAGTGTAACAATCAGGGGAATGATAAAGACCATTGCACTGTCTTCGCAAATTATATTAAAGGGGGGACCGATCCCCCTGAGGCAGGAAGCTCCAGCAGGACCAAGTGCAGGGCCCGCGCTATGGTGCACTATTTGTCAGGTGGCTAGAAAACATGTAACGGATAATTTCCATTTGCTGCCAAAGTTCATTCAGACACCACAACAGTTGTTCTGTGAGAAAATCAATGGACCACGATGAGCGCCACTGTCGTAGCTATGAATTGATGATGGAAAGGATGCCTACTTACCGAATGCAAGAAGAAACTTGGCCTCTAGATCAAGGTGTAGGAGGAGTGCGTGGAGGTTATCAAGGAAGAGGACGGGGCCGAGGAGGAGGAGAACCTAGTAGAGGCCGCAGACATGTTGTTTGCTATAATTGTGGGACACCAGGGGACTACGTGTAGGAGTGTCAGAATTAGACACACCCATCCTACCAATACTGTAGCCAGTTTGACCACACTATAGAAGAATGCCTTGTTCTAATAGATAAGATGCAGGAGAAGAAGGTGCAGACTCAGTAACCTATGCAGAACTTACAAATGATGAGATTTGATCCTCACGAGGAAGATCTAAATGTGAATATCGTGATGAGAAGTGGAATAACAAGCAGGGATGATAAGGGAAAACAGCCTGAAGAGAATGGATGGATCTGCAAGGCCCCAGAAAAGGAAGTTTGGTTTGATCTGGAGCATGTGAAAAAAAAAATTATGGAAGCCAAGAAAAGCTTCATTGAGGCATCTACCTCAGGAAGCCAGAGCAAAGTACCAGAAACCAGCGCGCCTACAGAGGTTGACCCTTCTGTACTTACCACATTCCTGGAAACCTGCATGAAACTTCTGCACGATAGCAAGGCTATGAAGGGTCTGCAGGAATTGATCAACAAGTGTGTTGGTAAAGAAAACGTCCCTGAGGGACACCGCATAGTTAGAAAAATTGGCAAACATAAGGCAGGAACAGGGCGTGAAATGAGGCTCACCGCGCAGATAGGGGATTATCAGATGGACCAAGTTATTTTGGTTATGGGGTCTGACGTGAACGTTTTGCCTAAATAGACATGGGAGAGAATGGGGAGACCTGCACTACAGTGGTCTCCGATCTAGCTGAGAATGGCGAACCAGCAGAAGATCATCCCTATGGGATGACTACATGGAGTCACCGTAGATATAGAAGGTGCGAGCACACTGGCTAATTTTGAAGTAATAGAAATTGTGGACGACAGCAATCCATACCCCGCACTCCTTGTAATTGACTGGGCCATCAATATGAATGGAGTCATCAACTTGAAGAAAATAAAAATGTCATTCAAGAGGAAATCACTTCAGGTTGTAGTACCGTTGGACCCTGTAGAAGGATCGGACAATACTAAACTGGTTCGTGATTACGAAGAGAGTGATGATGATTTGGATCAGATCTACAAAATAACTACATGAGATCAAGACTGGATTAATCCAACAGCTGATGGAAGGATTGAATGGGACCGGGAAAGTTCTTGTACCTCAGATTCAGATGAAGAACTGGAGCATTGGCAGAATAGGTTGCATGATGTATCTACGCTGCATTGCAACATGCTAACTAAATCGTTGCGTTGTGTGTCATTAGAGGTATGAAATTTACCTTATTATGATGGTTTAACTGATGTAGATAAGATTTTGGATGCCTTTGAAAAAGAGGTCCCTGAGGATCACCGCTTCCGAGCATTATATTTGGCACTGCGCGCTATGCCCACACGATGGTGGGGTATGCACAAAGACAAATTTGATGAATGGAGAGATTACAGGAGGATGATGAGGTTTCGATTTGGTCATCCTAAAATTTGAATGACTGAGAAATATGATGGGACAAATGATATGCACAATCATTTAGCGAAGTGGACTAAAGTTTATGGAACGGAGCTGCAGCCAGAGTGGTGGCACTTATTCTGTCATACTTTGGATACAATCCCTATGAATTGCTACCTAGAAACGGAGCTCTAGCATGGCACCGCAGAGTGGTATATATTAAGGGAAGGATTCTTAATTACCTTCAGTTTTGAAGATGGGTTCGAATGCATTGATGAAGCTCTGCAGGCGGTTAATGCAGCGATCTTCAAAATTCCACAGGATCCTTTGGAGTTGGTTCATCCAGATTGGAGCACCTACCTGTGCTATGCACTAGAATGTTATAATGTGACCACTGAGGAGGAGGATGAAGATCCAAGAAATATTAATATTCCTCAGGCAGAAGGCCATCGTGAGGTCGAAGGTCCGCAACTAGAAAACCTAGACATCACCGCGCCATTGAAAACCAAGCAAGTAAACATTGGTACTGAAGCAGAGCCAAATTTGTGAAGATTGGAGACTACTGGGATGACGCCACAGTGGATAAAGTTGTTGAGTTACTCTGCGAGTACCGGGATATTTTTCTGACCAATTTTTCAAACTTGAAGGGAATCATAAGCGACTTGGGTGTGATGAAAATCACTTTGAAACCGGATGCAAAGCCTATTAAGCAGAGGTCATATCGCCTTAATCCCAAATACAAGGAAAAGGTCCGCTTAGAGTTGGATAAGATGCTAGAAGCATGCATCATCAAACCAGTGGAAGAATCTGATTGGCTGAGCCCGATGGTTGTTCAAGAGAAGAAACAGAAGGGAGAAATAAGGATTTGCATAGATCTAAGGAAGCTTAATGATACCTGCGTCCATGATCCTTTTGCGACGCCATTTACTGATGAGGTTTTGGACAACGTTGGAGGGCAGGAGGCTTACTCATTCACTGATGGGTTTTTGGGGTACCATCAGATCAAGATCGTGCCAGAGGATAGGAGCAAAACTACCTTTGAGACTGAATGGAGTTGTTTTTAGTATATTGTCATGTCGTTTGGATTCAAGAACATGCATGTGATATTCTCTCACGTAGTTATAGCAATGTTTAAGGAGTTCATCCATAAGTTCTTGGAGATGTAGTTTGATGACTGGATGGTGTTCGGCTTAGTGAAGCGCCATGTAGCAAGTCTACGCCTAATGCTGGATATAAGCCACAGATACTAGATCACGTTGAACCTAAAGAAGTGTCTATTATGTGTCCCCTTTTAGATCTTGCTGGGTCATGTGGTGTGCAAGCAATAGCTAATGGTGGACCCTACCAAGATCGCGGTGATAGTGAATTTGGAGGCCCCAAGAAGTGTCAAGTAGTTGCGCGTAACGCTTGGGCATATAGGATATTATAGAAAGTTCATCAAGCCTTATGCTCAGATTACTGCGCCCATGGAGAAACAGCTGAACAAGGGTGCTACATTTTGTTTGGATGAAGAATGTCAACGCAATTTGGATGTATTGAAGGAGAAGATGGTCACCACACCGATTTTGGTCTTCCCGAATTGGAAAAAGGAATTCCATGTACATGTTGATGCCTCTTGCATTGCGCTGGGAGTAGTGCTAACACAAGCCGGTGAAGGAGAGATGGACCACCCTATAGCCTTCGCGAGCAGGAAATTATCAAAGTTTGAGAAGAATTACTCAATGATAAAGCACAAAGGGTTGGCTATGGTATACGCGCTTCAAAAGTTCAAGCACTACTTGTTGGGTAGACATTTCAAAATGTACACAGATCATTCTGCCTTGAAATATCGAGTCAATAAGCCTGTGTTGGGGGGGTAGATCCTCTTATGGTTGCTTCTATTCCAAGAGTATGACCTTGAGGTGATTGTGAAGCTAGGTAGGTTGAATGCAGGACCTGACCATCTATCGCGGATCAAGACAGGGGAAGAGCCTACTAATTTGGAGGAAGGATTGCCTGATGTGCATCTCTTCATGGTGCGCATAGAAAATAACCACTTTGCAGATATTGTTCACTTTCCAACTACAGGGATGGCACCAAAGGGATATACAAGTCAGTAGAAGAAGGAACTAGTAGTGCGCGCGGCGGATTTCTCAGTGATTGCAGGACATTTGTATAAAATCGGTGTAGAAGAGATATTGCGATGGTATGTGCCAGATTTTGAATGGAATATCATCCTCACTAAAGCTCATGGAGGGGCTACTAAAGGACATTATGCAGGAAAGGCAACAATGTAGAAGATTTTGCGCACAAGGTTGTGGTGGCCTACGCTGTATAAAGATTCTAAATCATATTGTAGGGCATGCGATGCATGTCAACGAATGGGCAACCATTGCAGAGGGACAAGTTTCCACTGAATCCCCAAGTATCATTGCAGCCATTTGAAAAATGGGAAATTGATTTCGATGGACCAATCCAGCCCCCAAGAAAGAAGACAGATGCGTGCTATATCATCACCATGACGGAGTATCTAACCAGATGGGTGGAGGCACAACCAGTGAAGGATTGTACAGGGGATACTGTAGTGAAGTTCTTGTTTGAGTATGTGTTAACTAGATTTGGATGCCCAAAAGGGTTGATGAGTTATCAGGGTACACACTTCCTAAACGAAACGATTAGCATGTTGACTGAAAAGTTCTAGGTTTATCATCAGAAGAGCACACCGTATCATCCTCAGGCTAATGGAATAGTTGAGGCCTTTAATAAGATCTTGGAGAATGCGCTGACGAATATCTATAATGCATAGCAGAATGACTTGGATGTGCACGTACCTGCAGTGCTATGGGCGTACAGGACTACTTGCAAAAAGCTGACAGGATAGACACCTTTTAGATTGGTCTATGGCATAGAAGTTGTGATGCCTATGGAATATATCATGCCTAGTCTATGCATAGCAGCTTTCACAGGAATGGCATATCGCGAAGCCTTGGAAGAACAACTTGCACAACTGATGGAGGTTGAAGAAGATAGATTCTTGGCTAGATTCGATCAGCAGGTACATAACGAACATGAAAAATCATGGCATGATTGACACATCGAGTTGCACACGTTCAAGGTAAATTATTTGGTCTTATTGTATGATAAAAAGTTCACTAAGTTTCCGGGGAAATTTCAGATGCACTAGCTTGGGCCATATGTTATCAAAGAGATTACAGATGGAGGTGCAGTACAACTCGCAAAGCTTAATGGAGAACCTTTTCCAGGAAGGGTGAATGGCAGCCGATTGAAGCCATATACAGGGGATATGGCTCAATGACTATATGACGGTAGAACAGTCTTAGTGCTCCAGGCAGTTTTAAGGGAGCGAGGGACTATAAACTACACTGCCAGGCTGGGAGGACTCTGTGGCAGGTGGACTGCACGAAAAATGGTGAAGTTACAGTATAATAAGTTGCACAAAGGGATTTGCGCTATGGAGGGAGGTGTCATGCAGCACAGCAAGAAAGTGATCGTTGGAGTCATTGTTCATGATTTGACAGCTAGAATACGGTTAAGAGGAGTAGGCTGGTGGCATTTAAGGCTAAAATCTTTGAAGATCTACCACCAAAACAGCATTAATGATCGTATTTTGGGGGGAACAGTCGGATTTGAATTCAAAAACCCCTATAAATTACGTGTGCTAGTCCAACAGAGAACACTTTGCATACTTAGAATTTTTTAGCTGAGTTATCTGTTGCTTATGAACCGCTCGTTCTTTGAGGACTTGGTCGCGAGCTTGGCATTCACCAATTTACCAGAGTTGAACCAGAATTTTATCCTTAACACCATGTTAGATCCAAGCCTTGCTAAGACTATGAGCACTGGGGGAGATATCGCGTCTGAAGGAGCTGCTCCAGAGGTAGTGAGTATGGAAGCTCCAGCTCTTGTGCCTACGGCGCTGAGGTTGCCTAATACGAAGCCTACACCTATTCAAGAAACCCAAAAGCCGAAGAAGGATAAACAGAAGAAGCCAATGATGGTGCGCGAGTCACCCAGTAAACATTCTGCAACTCAAAAGTAGAAGAAAGACAAGCAGCCTAAGAGGATTGTCGCCTTAGAAGCCGAGGAAGGACAGGGCACTGAGGACGTCGATGCTGAGGGGGTGGAGCCCCTTACCAAATTTCCTGACTATATCCCTCCACGTAAGGGGAAGGAAAAGGTCACAAGGATCTAGACTTAGATAAGTTTGTCATCTCTACACCCCTGCTGGAGGGGAAGCAGCTCCTCGCACAGGTAGAAGCAGCTCAGAAAAAGGAGGTCATGCTTAAGGCCAGGTTGGGACCTTGGTTAGAAGAATCTTACCAAGTCTCAACCAACATTCAAGAGAATCCGACGAGCTTGCAACAAACACAACAAAAGATGAAGTTGGCCACGGAAGGACCAGCTATAGAGCAGCTTGTAGAAGAGGTTAAGCAGGCAGCTAAGCAGATCACTGTCGAGCTTGCAGTTGTGCAAGTGGAGTTGGGGGATCTTCGCAGCAAGATCACCATGCCAACCAAGTGAATCGAGGGCGAGTCACGACCTTTGTGTTGGGAGCTTGTTGGTATGGGGTCCCCTGGGTCAGTTTTGGGGTTAAAAACCCAAGTTTTGATGTATATTTTGGTAAAAATATGTAAAATCTCTGCAATTTGTGGATGCAGATCACGTAGATAGTTAGAAGTCAAAAGAGGTTTTAGTCCCTTAGTTATGCAAAATCGAGTCAGTTTTGAGATCCACCCATGGTCCGCGGAAAATGGGTAGACCTCAAAACTGACTCAACTTTGCATAACCAAGGGGCTAAAACCCCTTTTGACTTCTAACTATCTAGCCCATGGACCATGGGATTGTATGTAAAAAGCTATAAATAGGTGTGTCTTAAGAGAGTATAAGGCTTGCTTATTTCTACGTCTAAGTAAAATGGCAAGTAAACAGTGGGTAGATAGAAGGGAAAAGGATCCACAGCTGAGTGCGCGAAGGCCTAGAGTAGAGTACGCAACTGAGTGCGCGGACCCCTGCAGCGGAGTGCGCAGGGCAGTTTTGAGTTCGTAACATCATATTGAAGATCAATAAAGAAGGTTGTTGAAGAAATGCATGTGTTTAATTGTTTACTTATGTTATTTATGTCTGTGATCTATGATGTGATGGAATAATGTCTTTATGAAGTAATTATGTATTGATGTGCGACTCTATTAAATAAGTCTTATTAACTTAACGCAATGTGTGTTAAGTATTTACGCGAAGATTATAATACATTCTGTTATGTTTATTAAGCACTTAAGTAGATTTGCATGAACTCAGATCTAGGGTTAATTTATGGTGCGCATAAGTGGTTGATTCATCTGTTAAGGGTCCACAAAGACCTATCGTAGACCTTCGCAAAGGTCTAGAGGCCGTTTAAAGGAAGTTGCAGTACCGAGCCCTAGGGGCTTATAGATCTACGTAAAGGCAGATCTAAGGAAATAGAATACATCACACTGATCTCTGGATGCGGAAACTTGGTTCCAGCATCCCCCCATACTGCTTCAGGTGAGACTTCAGCCTGCGCTACGCGGGTTGATGCTGAAAGGGCCAGTAGTGTAGGGTTTTGTTTGGCGCAACTAACTCTGAACCTGGGTCAGGACCCACCAAGCCAACACTAAAATAAGACCCTGCATTGTTACAAGAAGCCACAAAATTAATAAAAAGGACAGAAATTATTTTAACCATACCTTGTAAATTATGCTTCCGTCGGTCTTGAAATTTTGAGGGTAAATGCATCATCATAGGCTAAATAAATACAGAAAATTTCAAGAAATTCCAATGTATATTTTTCAAGAAATTGGCTTCCATCACCTAAATCAATTTCTCATTTTTCTTGAGATTCTTGCATCCATTCGCTGAGATTTTTTAATGAGAACATGCATAAAGATGATGGTACCAACCTCAAAAAAATTCAGGAAATTCAAGTTGTATATTTTCAAGAAATTGGTCATCATCACCTATAGCTATGCCTTGTTTTTCTCAAGATTTGTGCATCCATTGGTTGATATTTTTATGAGAATATGCATAAAGGTGATGGTAACAACCTCAGAAAAATTCAAGAAATTCTAGTGCATATTTTTCAAGAAATTGGTCGGCATCACCTAAAGCCACTTCTCATTTTTCTAGATATTTGTGCATCTATTGGCTGATATTTTTTCTGAGAAGGTCAATAAAGGTGATCGTAAAAACTTAAGAAAAAATCATGAGAAGAAAATCTATCATTTGAGAGATATTGGCTAAATAAATCTGCTACAAAAAAGTGGACACATTATGTAGCCTAGATTTGGAAAAAATACACATATCGAGTATTTCCTCTGCATACAAGTAAGGAAAAAGCATTAGAAGCTTCCTAAAACTCAACCATTCCATCAGCGTGTCTCACCCCTCATTTTTTCCTTCACTATCCATCACTTTCTATTCACAGTAGTTCAACAAACTCCTTTTCTCCCTCTCAGTCAAGTCCTGCAATAACATTTCCAACACCACCACTAACCTCTCTTCGAATTATCATAATTGTGTGGTAGCTAGAAAGATGAAATAATGATTCTGAGGAGTTTCTATGATTTCTACAGGAAACTACACAGTCTTGTAGTATCCTTCAGAAACCCTATAGGACCAAGCCTCCAACATTTTTGAAGGAAGTCACTACATGCCACAAGTTCAAAAATATTCAAAAGAAGCTCCAAGGAAAAAACCACCCTGAGTAGCTATAGGATATCTTGTAGGCTTCTAATGGAATCTCTTATCCACCAACAGCAGCAATGAAAGCGCCAAAGTTTCCAGCAGTGGTATCAAAGTCACCCACAACAACAACAAAAGCAACAAAATCTCCAGCAGAATCATCAAAAACAATAGCAACAACCTCAAAATATATAGCAAGATCATAAAGGAAACAACAACATCTAAATCTCTCGTAGAGTCATCAAAAACAGCCTCAAAGTCTACAATGGCATCATCTATGTCACCTACAAAAAGCACAAAAGGTATGGTACAGGTATGCATCTCTTGAACCTCGCCCTATGAACTTATCCTAAGTTTGAGGAAACGTTAAAAGTGTAAAAAAGGGAGAAATTTATAGCCAAACTCAGTAGCAGCAGGTCTCAGTCACATCTAGCAGTGAACTTCACTTTTTATCCAAGACACCCAGACTTGTGGGAGAAGAAGAAGACAAAGGATGAAAAAGAGTCAAGAAGTTGGGTTGTTAACACTTACTCATGGATGAAGAAGAAGACAAAAGATGAAAAAGACTCAAGAAGGTGGTTTATTAACGCTTACTCATGGGAGAATATGTGGAGTACGAAGGGGTAGGCGAGGGTTAGCTCACTTAATTCAAAGCACTCTAAGCTTGTTTTGCATGAAATATTGTTTATATCAAAATTATTAAAAAAAAGTAAAAAAATAATAAATAATAAATAATAAATAAAGACACGCCATAACCACAGGAGTAAATTACAACTCGCAACCTACATAATGTTTACTAGAGGAACCTACAAGCACTACTACATGATGCAGACATTGCTACATCAACCTACAAGCACTGCTACAGGATGAAGACATTGCTACAGGAACCTACAAGCACTGCTACAAGAGATAGACAAAATCATAGAGGAACCTATAGGAACTTCTATAGGAGACATACATATTGCTATAGGAAGCCGATTTTTTTCCCTTAACAACCACAAAATTTTCAAATGAATTAAAAGGAAAGGGTATATTTAGAATAAATGCAATTCAAAGTTATGCCCACTTACATTTTGCATAGTAAAGAGTGCTCAAATTATCTCAGTTATCTAGAATAATTCTCCATGTTAGACAATCTGAATTAAACAAGTAAAGTAACTAAATAATTCGATTGTCTTCAAGGGACACAAAGTGGAAAAATGATGAGGAATTACATGGAGTAATCAGTGACATTTATTTTCCTTTCCTACCTTTGAAAAAACTATACATCTCTTATCTGCTAAAAGATCAAAACTTAACCAATACTTATTTATACAAATTTTCTTTCCCAAATATGTGAAAAATTATGTCAACTTATGGGAGGAGGTTTTAATAGAAGAAAACCAACATATACTTTAGGAACATCAAAACCAAGAGGAAGAAACAAGGGAATGGAAATAAATTGATGAAAATGCAAGTTTTCGTCCAGCAAGGGCAAATTCATATAGCACAGCATGGGATGTCAAACAAACCATCAAGAAACTAATTGAAGAACATCAAAAAAAGGAAAATTGGTTGCGCAGTGGATGAACAACATTTTCAGTAGAGGTGTATGATGGTTTTCCCAATTAGGTACAACTAAGGCCCATCTAACCTTTCCTAGGCATATTTAACCTCTCCTTTTGCACATAATAATGCATTTCTCGACTTTAATAAGTTCTTAGGAAGGTTAGAGATTATTAGCATATATTGTGTGCCTAATGTGTTTATTGTATAAAATATTGAGAATATTTGGTACATATCATAGGGAATCCAATCAAAGAGAAAAATATGGGACTTTTCCCCTCTTGAATGATAACCAAAACTCAGTTAGCTTGGAATAATTACTACTCCTCCCTGTAGATGTGAAGTCATCAGGGAACCAGATCCTATTTCCTATGATTTTTGGAGGGAAGTAGCCCTAAAGTAGCCCTCTATTCAAGGAGGTTTCCCCTTAGCTATATTCATATAAATGAGGGGTTAAGTGGCCAATTGGGGGGGGGGGATTTTACAGTTAAAATCAGCAATAGTCAATGAAGCCTTTTGCCTAACGTTTTAGTTTTGTAATATTTTGTGTATGAGCTTGTTTCCTTATCAATGAGAAGGATTTTTCGTTCCTATACTATTCTTTCTTTAGGGACTTGATTATCCTAGGGTTAGGGCCCAACCCAGGTGCTCAGGCCCCCTCTTTATACTTTTATTTTCCATGCATTAGTTCAACTAATCATTTATGTGATATCACTTTGAAATATTGTTTTCTGTAGGTTGATAAGTTAGTTTGTTTATCAGTATCTTTATGCATTTTTATTTAATTTTAACAATATTTATTTGATATGTTTAGCATTATTTTCCATGCATTTAGCTTGCTTAGATTAATGTCTCCTTACTTGTTGTCATATATTTCTGTAATTTGTTAGTAAATAAATTCATGTTTTGGAGACCTACAAGAACCTTCTGATTTACTCTTTTGAGGAATATGTTGATTTATCATAAGCATAAGGAATTTTTAGAGACTCCTTGGCCCTTATTTAACCCTCCTTCACCTCCTTCATCTCTCAAACCGCATGTAGAACACATAAGACTTTTCTTGGGTCTGTTACCTGTAACAAGGCTTCTTGTAGCTAGCCATAGAATGCATCAAAAAACCTCCAAATTTTCATTCAAATAATTTCAATCCTTCCTTGGCACATTACAATGCATACCATAACATGAATATGGAATTTAGTATTTCAAAGACCCCATAGAATCCTTAACCTAGTGGTTGTAGAAAAACTTCTTTCTTTTTTGCAATTAGGGTTTTTGTTTGAATATTTTCTTTCAGTTGAAAGTTGGTTTACCATGCATAGCAGAATGGAATTTCTTGAAATTTTTTGCTTTCCCTTTCTACAATTAGAGTAGGTTTACTTGTTGTTCTTTATTTTTCTACAACTAGAGTAGGATTACTTGTTGTTCATTGCTTTCTACAAATAGAGTAGGTTTACTTATTTTTAATTATTTTCCTGCAACTAGAGTAGGTTTACTTATTGTTCTTTACTTTCCTACAAGGTTTTTGTATTTCATATAGCTTAGAGAGTATAAGTGGTCTTTGTATAACCTAGTTTCCCTTCAGTTGCACCAAATCAACAAAACAAGAATACATTGCATGTTGCACACATAGTGTTCACCCCTCTTAAGTTTGTACAAACACAAAGTTGATAGTTAGGTTTGATACCTTTAAGAGTTTCAACATTCTAGTTATAATATTCAGGGCCATCAAGAGTTTTTAAAATTTTGATTTTCCATCCATCCTGATAGCTTTTGCTACCAATTTTCCTGTATCAGAATTTCTGATCTCACATCATTTGGAGTTGAAAATGCTACATCAAAACCTCAATCACACATTTTATTGTTGCTTAGAAGATTATGTTTTAACCCTTCAACATATAGGACATCCTAGGCTTTGGTTATTACATTACCAATGTAGATAGTCCCTTTTCCTATGATTCTTGTTGATGAATTGTTTCTAAAATTAACTTTACCTTCATCTATATCCTTAATACTAATAAACTTATTTTGATCCCCTAACATGTGCCTTGAGAAACCACTATCCACATAACACTTATATTTTTTATTTTGAGCATATATTATGAGATCACATTTTTCTTCTTTCTCCTTCCACATCTTAGACGGGCATCTTTCCTTCTTTTGAGTTATTTTAGAATCCTTGGCCTTGTATTCAAAATTATGGCATAGAAAAAAATTTATATGAATTTGAACATAACTGCAATCAATTGTCTGTTGACCAAATGCATGGCATAAATAACTATAACCATAAAATACTATGTGGTACTTGGATGATGTTTCTTGCTACTTATTTTAGCCTGAATCCCTTCCTGAATTTATTTAGTTAGTTTCCTTGCTACATGTGTTTCTTCTTTGAGAAGGACAATTTCATCATCCCTATCTCTTATTTATTTTTCGTCTCCCAATTGATTGTCAAGATTTCATATTTCCTTTTAAATTATTTAAACTGAATTTCTAAGAGCATGACATGATTTTCATCTAGGTCCATGTTTCTAGGATTTCTCCTTCCAATAACTAATTGTTCCTTAAGGCAACTTGGTATGATTTCACTTGTTGGACCAAAGGTCACACTAAGAGGGGGATCATTGTGGAAGTAATTTTACCATTTCACAACTTTGATCAATAAACAATTATGTAGAAATGTATCATAACCTACTTGCAACATATCAATGAATAAATCAATGCATCAAGAAGTCATTAACATTTCAATCAATGCATCAAAAATCCATCCCATCAACTCAAGGAGACACAAGATTTTACATGGAAATCCATACAAGAGAAAACCAAAAAGTATTATTCTTCTTCAATTCATTAAATATATTTGTAGGCATTGACCTACTAGAGGCCCCCACCCCCAAGATATGCAAGATGATGCATGTGGTAGGCCACAACCTAATTGAGGCACCAACTTGGAAAATGTGGAAGCAGTAACTCACTATAGGCTACAACCTGAATAAGTCACCAACCTCAGTGATGAGAAAGCTTTGGCTTGCTCTAGGCTCCCACTTGATTAAGGCACCAACCTTAGTGATATGCAAGCTTTGACTTTCTATAGGATCCAAACTGATTGAGGCACCCACCTCCTTTAATTTCCTATGGACCTCTGTTTTAAATATTTAAAATTAGATCCACCTGCCCTTCAATCAATATATGTATTTAAAATAAATAAATTGTTGATGTCATATTATTTTCAACACCCCGTAATACCTTATTTAAACTCTATTCCAACCTACTCATCAAACTAGTCGCATAAAACTCATCTCGAGACCTATTTCTACCATATACTCAACATCAACTATAACCTACTCATAAGCTCCCAAAACATATAATAGGGATTCTAATCATCAAAAATATATCATCTAGATTCTTCATGCATATAGGACTATTCACCAATGAACCCTGATCAATATGCTTATTTAGGAATTCAATTTGGACTTAATATGACCTCATAAACCTCCAAAAACCATTTGAAAATATAAAAACCATATAAAATTTAAATCCTCTATGAAACAACTTATTCTGAGCATATTCTACAGAAGGGTTGTTTACAGCCACTGGAAAAGTTTAATTGTGCTACAAAATGAACAAATTGTAGAAAATTTGTGATAGGTTAACCCAATAATGCAATATAAATCAAAGCAGAATACTATAACCTACTTCTACTATCAATTTGCGGAAGCTTAAAGATCGAGCTGAACAATATAACCAGAAGAAGAAGAATCAATGGCACAATACACATGAAAATACTTTGGGGAAAGTCTCACATAAAACCTCCACACTATTGTATTATCATTCATGGTGGAAATACATAGGAATTATACAAAGCCTTAGCTCTCACAGCTAGCTAGCTCTCAGTACAATCCTCACAGATGCTCACAAGCAATCTTGGCTTCTCTCTAGCCTTTCTCTCTGCCCTCCAAGCTCCTATTTCCTTGTGTTGTTCCTTGTGGATGATTAGCCTCCAAAACTGTGCAATCCTCAAGGATGAATACTTGACTGCATACGAGTTTTCTCCATGATAAAACACATGCAACTGATAGTACATTGTCCTTGAACATTAATCTCAACTGGGTCTTTCTCAGAATAGACATGCATGAGTTTCTGATGAGGGAATCTTTAGTTAACTAGAGTAGTTCCTTAAACAATTTGGAAATAATTTAACTGGACTTAACTCAGTAAACTGTGTTAACTAATTACAACTCAAATATAACTCAATCTTATCTCCTTAATTTAAGGGATAAATCTTGCATGACTTCAGAAAGACTTCTAACTTGAATTTCTCCAACTAATTAATTTCAAATTAATTAATTAATTATTTCCAAGTAGCTATTAATACTAAATTCGATTTTAATTGACAATTTAATTCAAGGAAATCCTGTCTCTATGGAAATCAAATTTACACTTTGACAATGTCTTTGTCAAAATATCAGCATCTTTCTCCTTTGTTGAAATGTACTGCAGCAACATGATCCTCTCGGCCTGTGAAAAGCCACGGGCAACAATTAGCAGCTTTATTTACCTTGTAAAGCCAACGGGAACTCACAACTGACTTGTTCTCCGGTCTTGGAACCACGTCCCAAACATTGTTACGAACTATGGAGTCATACTCCTCCACCATAGCATCAACCCAAATCGGTTGCTGCACTTCTTCCTCAAAGGAATATGGCTCAGTCTCAACACATTCGCTAGCAAGCGCCATGTATCCATTGTACCTCTCAGGTGACCTCCTCTGTCTGCGCTGAGGAGATGGTGCTCCCACATTCTCTCTCACATCCTCCAACAATCTGTCAACTTCTCTTGTGCGCTTTTGTCCATCTCTGGAAGACTCTGCTTGAGTGGATGTCTCCACTTCTAGAACCTCTACATGCAGCTACTCCACATCAGTTTGAGGCTCCTCCTCCTTAGGAACCAGCAGTTCCTCCATAGCCTGTAGTTGGAGCTCCATCTCAAGGGAAACTCGCATGGCCTTCTACTCATCAAACTTGAGATCTATGCAAACGACTGTCCTCCAATTGGTAGGCAAGTACACCCGATAGTTGTGAGGTGTATCAGTGTACCCAAAAATATCCCCAACTCTGTTGTTGGCTCAAGCTTCTTTCGCGCATCCTTTGTCACATGGCAATATACCGATGAGCCAAAGATACTGAAGTGACCCACATCTAGTCTCTTACCGGAGAAAGCTTCCTCTGGTGTCTTCATCCCAAGTATGCGATGTGGGCTTCTATTCTGCAAATAGACCGTTGTGTTGCATGCCTCAACCCACAAGTGAAGTGGTATGCCTTGGTCATGTAGCATTACCCGTTCTGCCCTACAATAGTTATGTTCTTCCTCTCGGCCACCCCATTCTGCTGTGGGTTATGAGTTGCCGTCAACTCTCGTTTAATTCCTTCCGCTGCACAGAAGTCCTTAAACTCTTGATAGACATATTCTCCACCATTGTCGCTTCTCAAGGCCTTGATCTTCTTCCCTTACTCTTTCTCGACCAAAGCTTTGAACTCACAAAATTTTGTGAAAGTTTGTTCCTTCTTCTGCATGAAATAAATCCATCATTTACGAGAATAGTCATCAATGAAAATCACATAATACCTTTGCTTCGTTGTGGATGCCATCGAGAATGGTCCACACAAATCAGTATGAACTTGCTCTAAGATAGCCTCTGCTTGACTGTCTCGATCGTGAAAGGAAGACTTGGTGTACTTTCCCAAGGTACAACCTTTGCATGTGTCAACTTGCTCAAATTTACCTTTGGGAAGTCTTGTAGATATCTATTGCATTATCTTCAAAGCCCCATGATGCAAATGGCTCAACTGCCTGTGCCACAACTTGCCAATGTCTTGGCTTTGTACCAATTCTGCTTTCGTACTCCATGTTGTACAATCATCTACCTCTAGTTTATAGAGATTCTTCATCCGAATCCCTATCCTCTTGGTCTGACCCATGTCTATGTATCTTAGGAATGCCTTTCCTTTATTGAAGACAACATTGTAGCCTTTGTCCTCCAACATCGCGACCGATACCAAGTTCTTCTTCAGTCTAGGCACATACATCACATCTGTCAAGGTGAGAGGAGCTCCATGCTCCCTCTTAAAAGCAATCGTGTCCACTGCTGAAACACTATACCTTCCATCATCACCCATCTTTATGTGCATCTTGAGGTCTTTCTCCTCCAAGGAACTAAATAAATTTTTATCACCGGTCATGTGGAATGAGGCTTCACTGTAAAGATACCAGACACAACCCATCATCGATGACACATGCATGCGATGAGGGTAAAGTCCATTTCGAATTGATAGGCTAATGCCTCACCTTCTGACCTTTCTGAGGATCCCTTCTTGGACTTCTTCAATGGGAAATTAGTCGCATAATGTCTCATCTTGTGACAATTAAAGCATCTTACTTTAGACATATCACCCTTCTTCCCTCCATGAGAAGAATTTGATTTGAAATGGGAAGCCTTCCCCTTCCCTTTCCTTGCCTTACTTGCTAAGGCCAGATTTTCTTCATCATCATTCTTGGATGAATAACCATTTCGTGTGCTCCTCCTGATCTCCTCCTGCATAAGATCCGACCACAGTCTTTCCCAATCCGATAGTTTCTCCCTTCCATTCACAGAGTGCTGGTAGAAATTCCAACTCTTTGGAAGGCCAAGGAGGGCGAGGCTCGCCATATCATCATCGGCAGTAGTTATTCCCACACTGCCAAGCTCATCTCTACAGGTGGTGAGCTTGTTCAGATATGTGGAAATAGTATCACCCTTCTCCATATTGATTCTTCGAAGCTTATCCTTGAGCACCAATTTCCTCTGGTCACTACTGTTCTGGTAGAGGTCCTTCAATGTCTTCCACATTGAAAATGGAGTATCCTTCCCATGGAGACTCGAGACAATATGGTCTCGAACTCCCTCGAGGATGATCTGTCTCACCTTCACCACACACTTCTTCCACTCAGCCAACTCTTGTGCATTAGTTGAAGCTGGCTTTGGGATTTCTTGATCAATGAATTCCTTCAAGCCATTTCCTTCTAATACAGCCTCCATTCTATCTTTCCATGCCATGTAATTCAAGCTACCTTCCAAGGCATACTCGAGTCTCAAGCCATAGAATGTCATTGGCCAACCTTGAAGTATGATATGAATTCAATTTGCACCTGCAACCCTGAACTTCAAACTTCGAATTCACTTCTTAGTATACCGTTCATAGCTCTGATACCATGTAGAAAATGTGTGATAGGTTAACCTGATAATGCAATATAAATCAAAGAAGAATACTATAACCTACTTCTACTATCAATTTGTGGAAGCTTAAAGATCGAGTTGCACAATATAACCAGAAGAAGAAGAATCAATGGCACAATACACATGAAAATACTTTGGGGCAAGTCTCAGATAAAAATCTCACACTATTGTATTATCATACATGGTGGAAATACATAGGAATTATACAAAGCCTTATCTCTCCCAGCTAGCCAGCGCTTAGTACAATCCTCACAGATGCTCACAGGCAGTCTTGGCTTCTCTCCAGCCTTCCTCTCTTCCCTCCAAGCTCCTATTTCCTTGTGTTGTTCCTTGTGGATGATTCGCCTTCAAAACTGCGCAATCCTCAGGGATGAATCCTTGACTGCATGCATGAGTTTTATCCATGTTAAAACACATGCAACTGATAGTACAATCTCCTTGAACATTAATCTCAACTGGGTCTTTCTCAGAATAAACATGCATGAGTTTCTGATGAGGGAATCTTCAGTTAACTGGAGTAGCACTAGTTGAGTGCATTAATGCATCAACTGACTGTTATCTCACTATTAGTTCCTCAAACAGTTTGGAACTAATTTAACTGGACTTAACTCAGTAAACTAAGTTAACTAATTACAACTCAAATATAACTCAATCTTATCTCCTTAATTTAAGGGATAGCTCTTGCATGACTTCAGAAAGACTTCTAACTTTAATTTCTCCAACTAATTAATTTAAAATAAATTAATTAATTATTTCCAAGTAGCTGTTAAGACTAAATTCGATTTTAATTTACAATTTAATTCAAGGACAAATTAAATTGGAATATTCTTGTTGCCATATTTCAACACAAATAACGCATGCCAAAAACCCTTCGACCAAAAAAAATTGATCGAGTCTACCCAGACTTGAACCCATGACCTACACCATACAAATCATGTAAATAACCAATTGACTTAATCATCGTGTAATGATCGGAGGGTGATGCATTGTCACAGAACTAGACCTCGAACTGAACCAACAAAAATTGTGTCAACTCTTCGCAAGAAATGCCACTCTTATACATAGAACACTCGCCCGAGAGCTAGAACTCATAATAGACCAAATGTGTTACCACATCAAAATTTCCATAGAATCACACGAAAAAAAGTGAGTTAACTCTCCACGGGAATGCCACATTCTTATACACAAAACCCTCACCTGAGATCTGAAACTCACAACATACCAATTGTGCTACCATATCAAAATCACCATATAACCACACAAATAATTTTGTTAACTCTCCATGTGAATGCCACACTCTTATACATAGAACACTCGCCCAAGAGCTCAAACTCGCAACAAACCAATCATGCTACCACATCAAATTGACCACAAAACCACATATATGTTTCACCTTTTTTTTGGTGGTTCAATGGTTTCTATGAGGTCATGCCACTGTAATATATATGTGTGGGGCGGTCTCAGGGATTTGAGGGCCAACCTCGGGGCTGACCACACCACCATATGATTTGTTGTTAAAACTTGTCACACATGCATCCTAGGGATTATCCCTTAGACAAAGAAACAGTGGCCATATCACCTTGCTTAGAATTCAAAATCAGCTCCATATGACCTTTCTTAGAATTCACGCTTAGCTCCTTATGATCTTGCCATGTGACCCTCACTTGGGGGTCCATGGTCACTCGCATGATGATGTCATTATGACATCTTCATGCCATGTGTCAACCATGAGGGTTTCCATGTGTCATCCTTGGATTAGACACTATGATTTAGTTAATCAGTGCACATGTTGGCCTATATTTATCATTTTATCTAAGAAAGATCCACACTCTTTAAGCTTGTTAAAATTCAGGAAAGTCCTGTTGAAATCTTCCATTGAATTATCAATTGAACCATGGATCTTCCTACGAGTCGTGTACTCAAAATGCACCAAATCCAACTACCATGTCGCAGTCCCTAGTGCAACCGTGACATGGTGCTAATTTCATATGTTGATTGTGCGGGGAGGCCACATCATCCAACCCAACATTGCCACATGTCATTCTTGATGACTATGCAGGGGACCATGTCATCTAATCAAACACTACCATGTGTCATAGGTGACTATGCAGAGGGGTCCATTTCATCAGTGAATAAATCATTGTTACATCATGGATGACTATGAAGAGGGGGCCATGTCATCATCCAATCAAGTGTTTCCACGTGTTAGCCTTGGATTAGCCATTGTGCTTCAATTAACCAATGCACATGTTGACCAATCTTTGTCGTTCGATCTAATAAATATGCATACTCTTTAGGCCTATTAAAAGTCTTGCAATTCTTGTCGAAATCCACCATTAACTTATCCATTGAACTAAGGATCTATCCTAGAGTTACACATTATTTAACGTATTAATATTTGGGGATTTCACCCTATAGCTTTTTTCCCTCAACTAATGTTGATTTTCAAATGGTCATAACTTCTCATTTGGGACGAGGTTTTAAAAGAGTGATATATCGTTGGAAAATTTGTGATGAGGTATACGCAACCATTTTTTTTACAGGATCATTAAGAATCATAACCATCTCAAAAACTCAATAATCATTAAGTTTCCTTTGACTTCACCTGTTGAGGGTATGCAAGATATCCAGTTGTGATACTGCTTCCTTTGACCCATGAACAGTATTGTTGTTGTCTCGGACATCACTGGCACTTTTTTCATCAATGACAACACTAAGTGAGACACATTTTTAATGGAGATTTTGAGAATATGGTCAATAGCTTTTAGGATTTTCTTTTTCTTATGGCTTTGTGGCCTTGCATCTCCCTCGAGGGTCTTTAATTTTCATCATATTCAAGACTTGACTTGATGAGTGGTGGCCTTTGGAAATAGAGAATATTATCTATGATTTCATCACTCTTTCCAAACTTCAATACTTTATTAAACTACTCAATTTTTTTCTCTAGTTCCTTTCTTAGGAAATGATTTTAGCTTCTCATTTCTTGAAATTTTATTCCCTTTATTCTAGTTATCTTCTCACAACTTCTTATATATTTTTTGTCTCTTCTACTTGAGTCCCATGATGATAATTTTTTCTTCTCTTTCATAACTATCATGATCCTTATTTTCATATTTATGCAATTGCACCTTCTACTTTTATTATTTCCCTTGAGCTTGTCTATTTCTTCTAAGGCACTAATGAGCTTTGCTTCAAGATTCACTTCCCCATCAATTTCTTCTTCTTTTGAATCTAATTTTTCTTTTTTAGTGTCTTCATTTTATTTATCTTTATAATTTGTATCCATGGATTTGAAGAGAAATTCTTATTTTTCAATATCAGAAACATATCCATCGCTTTCTCTAGATGAGTTATTATCCTCTCTAGAGTCCAGCTGAGCTATTGTCCTTTCTAGAGTACAAACTCTTCTTAGTATATCTTCCTTTTTTGTGTCTATAAGGTTTGTTTTTATTTTTATATTCTTCTTCATCATAGTTTTCTTCCATATTTTCATATAGGCATTTAACAGCAAAATTCCTACTCTATCATAATTAAATTTTTTGAAGGGTAGCTTACCTTTGAATTTTCAAAATCCTCTTTTTAGCTTTCTTAAAAATTATGCTTCTTTTGGTTTTGATTCATGGCTAGAACAATCACAAGATTTGTGTACTTGTTTTTTCTTTAATGCTTTGAAATTTGATTCCTTTTGTGTTGGATTTTTTTTTTTGTCCTCATTTTATAAGCAGTGAGAATCCCATGCAACTCATCCATTGTCAATTTCTCCAAACCCTTATTTTCTTCAATAGAAGAGACCTTGGCATCAAATATTAAGGGAAGTGACCTTAGCACCTTTTGTACAATCATTAATTCTTCAACCTTCTCGCTAAGTCCTTTGATGGTGTTGACAATTTCATCGGCACGAAGGAAATAGGTTGCAGCATTTTCTTCATATTTCATTTCTAGCCTCTCAAACTATCTTATTAGAGTTTGGAGCTTTTATTTCTTCATCACCTTCACAGACGTTTTGAAGCTTTTCCCAAATTACTTTTTTTGATTCAAAATGCATCACCTTAATCAAATTTGATTTTGATAGACCACACAAAATAGTATTCATGGATTTTGCATTATGTTCACTAACCTTCTTCCTATTCATATCTATTGAAGGAGTTTTTAGGACTATATAACCAGTCATGATTGATTTTCAAATATCTAATTCAAGAGCCATTAGATTATTTTGCATCCTTATACTCCAAAAAGCATAGTTTGTTTCCATCAAACAATGGGGCTATATTTGCAAAAAAACATTTGTGACTAGCCATGGGTTCTCGTGAAATTTAAATTCTAGCAATAATATTGTTTCGAAGGAACCTTCTCTGATACCAATTGTTGAGATTTTTTTCTTACTGAAAGGGGGAGTGAATCATTATAATATCATATTTTTATTTTAAATGAAAACTCATTAATCATTCATTAACTTCAAAACATTAAATGCATGTAAACTCAAATCACAATACACGGAGTTTAACATGGAAACCCTTGTAGGAGAAAACCACAAAAACTTATCTTTATAAATGTTTGTAGGGACCATCCTTTTGTTACAAATATTGTAGGAACCAACCTACTGGAAACACCAATATCCTTAGTTCAGCACCTACTCAACAAGATATTGTGTAGGCACTAACCTACTAGAGACACCAATCTCATTGGCTAAGCACCAACTTAGCAAGACATGTATAGGCACCAACCTAAGGTATTATTTAGACATGGTACTTTTGAATTCACCTACATGCTTCATATTTCATGCATTTCACAACATCATCATACCCTTAAATTTCATGTTCCAATTTTGCTCCTTGCTTCACACTCTATGTTTAATTTTTCATAGGGCTACATTGTTCTTTGCTTTGATAATTGCATTTCTTCATTAATACATTAAGTTCACCCCATATCATCATTACATTATTCCAAATCTACACCATTATTCATCAACATATGTAACTATATAGAAAGAACAAAATCATCATCATCATCAATGCAGTGGAACATAAAGGAACAATAGAAGAAAAGCATGCACACACATAAAGACACCACAGTTGGTCCGAGACCAAGTAAACACCCACTATGGGGAAAACCCTTGTAAATATTCTTCTTCTTAGATCGTCATCAAATGATTCACCAAAAGAGATTATAATGATCCATAACTTTATCTATGCAACAAAACAACTATGATATCCATGAAACATATCTAATCATGGTTATAATCAAAACCCTGATTCTGAGGACTGTAGTTTGTTGTCACTGATTTTAGTAAATTGTTGGATACTTCTATCACTGTGTTGAACATTTCTAAACATTGTTGTCACTAGAAGGAATCTTCGCGATATTGATCTCATCTTTGGGTCCTAGATGCAGTGAGGAGGAGTTGTGTGAGCGTCTATAACAATCTTTGACGCTCTTTGTGAATTGTATGTTAGCATCTATGGTAGCCCGAACGCTCCCTAAACCATTTTGTGCATGCATCTGAGGACCAACTCACCAGATATGCTCCAAACCCCCAGACGCTCTCTTCCAGTTATTCTGTGTGCGTTTGGGACAGCATGGACACTCTCAGGACCACTCTGTGTGAGCGTCTGAGGACCGACACCTCCAAATCTACCTCTGAAACCCTCTACGCTCCCATAGGCTTTTCTGCCAATGTCTAGGGCTCTCTAGATGTTGTCTTAACCATTGTGTGCCAGAGTCCAGGGACTAAAATCCCGATTTCAATTCCAGTGTCTAGGAATCAGAAAACCCTAGATCAATGAAAGCTTCACCCCTGAGATTTCGGACCCTTGCTTGAACTTTCCTCCAACAGACCTGTGTGAACTAAGACAATAAGAGAAGAGAAGATGGATTGATAAATGTGTCCAAATGAGCTTGAGGCATCTTCTATTTATAGGCTTTCATGATAGTCCACTTAGGGTTGAGGCTGACCTGTCCAATTTAACATGTGCTTAGGGCCAACCTAATCCAATATGCATGAGTGAATAAATAAATTCAAAAATCAACTTTCGCTTGTCCAAATAAGGTGATATTTAGGTCGATTTATGTCCTCTCGAAAAGAGGAATCTAATGCAATCATCATCTTAGTAATTTGAGCTATCCAGTGTGTAATTTGATCGCAATTGCAAAAATTAACACTCCCTCTCAACTAGGAAGAATTCCACTTGCCAATGTATGTCCATCGATCAATATGTCATTCTGGTATCTTCACGTATCATCACTGACCATATTTTTCATGTAGTCATCATTCCATGACCACCTCAAGTATATCATTATCACAAATCATCAATGTACATCTCTAATTATCCCTTGCTTATTCTAGCTTATCTCTTGATTGTTCCCACTCATATGTTGAACATTCTCGAATCTAAAAGAAGAAGAATTTGATACCATAGGGGAGCTTAAGCTACCACCCTCTATCCATCAGGTTTATACCTGAAATCTCTGTCAGTGGGCTACTACCTGGAATATCATCATCAATCATCATCAGAGAGAATATCATCAAGGAGCACATCTCAACCTAAAACCACATCAGGGAGCACATCTCAACCAGAAATTTCATGGGGGAGCTATACATCTACAACCCCATATCGATCAATAGGTTATCCAAACACATAGGGGAGCACATCTCGACCCTGGGCTCTCATAAGGGAGCTTAATCTCAACCTGGAATCGAATAGGGTTATCTCAACCCATCATATTTCCTACTAATCTTCCCATCGATGACCCTGAATAGTCATGTGACATAACACCTGCATCATAATAGACTTAGGTTGTACACCCTAAGTACACTCTCAACTCGGTGTCCAAACAAGGAGCAGTATTCTCGACAAGCCCATCTTGTGGGTATGATGCAAAATGGGGTATACTCTGCAAAGGATAGATAGGGTAGAAGCATTCTCCGACCCTATGAAGATAGGGGAGAAGCATCTTCAACCTTATGGGTAATAGATAGGGGTCTGTTGATGGTGTTGAACCTACCAACATGTCAGGGGATCTCCCCGGTATGAAGTCCCAATTAGACCTCAGACTGTTTGGTGTAGGAGTCCTAATGGTGGGTCATACGGTAATGCCTTGACCATGATTTCGCACAGAGAAAAGTAAGATAACTCTATTGGTAGTAAGGGTGTGGCATATGTAGTAAGCCAAGGAAGGTGCATGAGAGGTTCTAACACACGGGGGTTGAGATGAGTGTGCCCCTTGGAAACCTATGATAGCACAGAGTTAATAAGGGAACACACAAGCAAAGATGTATCACAACATGGAAGGAAAGCTATCTAACAATCCACAGTGATGGCTAAACCAATAGCACATTTCAGAAAGATTCATACATACATACACAGAAATAGTTATACATGCATGCGTAAGCAAAAAAATGCATATATCATTTAGAGTAAACACATAGTTGAAATACAATACAACATTGTTGTGGGTGAGACCACCCTAGGGTCTTGGGTTGAGAACCCCAATAGAGCGGAGGGAAAACCACAACAAGAAATTCTCAAGCAATCAACCTAAGTTCTTATTCTAATGAACTGTGTAAGAGTGTCCTTACCCGAAAGTCTTACGTTTGAGTAGATCCCGCAGGGTGAAAACCCTCAGCTTCTCTTGATATCTTCGAAACCTGAAAATTATTCAAATGAAACATATATAGCAGTAGAAACATAAAGCATGTTCGTGATATTAACTTTAAATCATATAAATGAATGAATAATTACACATCATTGTAAGATTCATAAACGAATTACAATATAAATAGATGCATAAACACATTTAATATTTGAAACAAAACATCATTCTTTTATTGAAGTTAGCTACAAGTAAAGTGGAGAAATATGACCTAAGTCCTTCTCCAGCTCCAAGCGAAACCATCCTCCGAGTCTGTCCTTTCCCAGCCTCAGCGATCTTCCTCCATCGCCAATACAAGGATATCTTCGAGGAAGATGAAGGATATCTCCAACAAGGAAACAAGGGTTTCCTGAAGCTTTGGGGAGTGCAGGAGGAACAGGGATTCCGTCAGAATCGATCAGGGATAATCTCACTATAGTATCAATATCTCATATCTCCTCCCTTAAGGCCTTCCCGTGAAGGTTTATTTACACTTCTCCAAATTAGTTTTTTCAGTTGGGAAACAGTTGGGCCACGGGCAATAAGAGGTGAGTAACAAGTAAAACCCGTGAACTCCGCCCGAAATTAAGGAAATTTAATTTTTTAAAGTCTTTTAACATATGTACGTGAGTTGGGTATATACTGACCCGCATGTACACGCTTTTATCATGGGAAAAGTAGCATATAGGGAATAAAACACTATTTTTTAGATTTTGGACCAAGTCTGGAAGGAAGGGTTTCCTTAGGCCATAATCAGAGCATCAGATCTACCAAGAGTGGTAAATAGTGATATAACAGATCGCCCCTAATATATACGTCAGAAGGGGTACATGATGGCCGAAATGTACTAAGTGTATAGAAGGAATCATGCCGAGACCGACAGGAGTTCACTAGAATTCAGCCTGCCAAGCCAACGAAGGAGATCAGAAAGAAATTGTTGTCTGAGGCAGGTATACCCATGCTCAAAAATAGTAAAGCATGTCTGCATTTCAAGTACAAAATTGGATCCAATATGTATACAAGTATAAAGGAACTGAAAATGCATAATTTATCATCTGATCATAATCAAGAAAGTACATGTCTGAATATCACACATAAAGAGTTGATCTATAATGCTGAAGTATGAAGTTGATCACTGAAGTCAAGAAACTGATCCAAATAGTACCAAGTGAACATGATGGAATAAATGGTACTACACTGCAACTTGGGTGCCAACATATAAGATGTCGGTGTAAAGAACTGCAACATATAAGGTGGATGGTGTCAACTAGCAGAACTAGGAACAACTAACAAGTGAAATAAGACATGCTGATGCAAACCCGAGGTCTTCACCGACTGCCGTGGTACATTTCTACACAATGGGAATAAATGATTCGAAGTTGACAATGTGAGAAATCATTTGATTACCAGTCATTGATGTATACCATTAACAAATGTGAGGCTACTCACCGATAATGATGATGAGAGTAAAGGTACCCAGTACAATCTAACAAGTGCAAATAAATGAGTTGTAGTCAAACACTTGGAAGAATCTATCAATCAGGAGACAATGATGTTTTCCCATTGTCGATAGCGAAGGAATCTGCCACTAATGACTGCAAACCCTAAGGTACTACCAAATGGACTCTAGATCTCTTTCCCAGAGCAATGAGCTGAAGTCGATGGGAAAATATCCGCTAGAAGGAAGGCATTAAGGCATCCTTCATCAATCTAGCACGAGTGTAACCCGTAGGCCAATAATGTGGAAGGAATTGGATGAACAAAGATGTAGTAACCCAACTGAAGCACGTTTCCAGCGTACACAAGATGTGGCTAGCGCACGATAGAAACCCTCTGAACCAACCAATAATGAAAGTTGACACAAAGGCGAGGAATCCACCAATAGGGTCAAATGGAAACCAAGGCACTACACGAATCCCAATGTGTGATAATGAAAGATGATGTCGAACACAATGGAAACCACTCAGTCAAAGACCCATGATACTGATCGATGTTGAGCACAAGGTGACCTATCAATAATGAAAATAGGGCCAGGGTGTGGCTCTAGATCTGCCCTCAGAGAAATTTGTCGTAGTCGATAAGAGCAAGATCCGCTAGCAAGAAGTCAATGGAGACCTTCTCAAACCAGCACGAGCAAAGGACCAATATAGCTAATGTGATAACAAACATGATGCTGAAAACTAGGGATGGTCGACTGAAAAATAGGTCAAGAGACACCACAAAGAGGTCGACTTAGGTTTACTTCCCTTGAACAAAAGCACGACTCAATTTTGACTCCATGGTAGCATATGATAACTTTGTATAAGTTCGTCATGCAAGAGGCATAAGCAAACTCTCCATATGATTGGAAGAGGTAACCAATTGAAGGAGTACTGACTCAATAACAAGGTTAAGGCTCTCCTAAGTCAAACTAAAGCCCATCCCAATGGAGGAAAGACTTACTTTTGAGTGCTTTGTTCAAGGGTGACACAATTGACTCTAGCTGCCATCAAATATGGAAATAATGTCTTGTTCCCGCTCTTTTTGGAATATATAATTTTTTTGTCTTTTTCTTTTATTTGAAGCTTGAAAAAGAATAAAATAATTTTATAGTACAGTGGAAAGAACGAGTGTCGAAAAAACAGATGCTCTAGTTCCTAGGAGGGGAACATTCCTATGCTCAATGCAATGTGGCGAAATTGGTCAAGGACACTCAAAGGAATGCTCTTTTCATGGGTAAAAGGGTGCATCAAGTTGCAGATGCTAACTAATTACAAGGTTGATTTTGCAAAAGACATGGTCGAAAAGTGGCTTAAACATGAGTCCAAGTGAATCTGGATCAAGGCCAAAAGGTGCAAATATTCAATATGCAATGCAGCAGTACAACTCAACACAAAGGAGCCTCTAGGGTATAAGGCCAGAAAATAGTGCAGAAGAACAAGAATGAGTCTTCAACGCATAAGTCATGGCGGGACTAAAGAGGACTCCCGAGCCTACTCAATATAGCAGCATGGGCAACAAATGTTAGCGAGGATCTAACTAAGATGCCCATGTAAAGGTTGTCTCTACCATCGCGTCATGGTTTTAAAGTCGGCGAGTGAAAATGGTTTGTGAACCAAGACACGATGGGGTCGACCCTATGGAAAATATATTGCAGTATGGAGGCTAATATGCAAAATGCAGTGGAAAGTGGTATTCCCTAACCTATATGCCAGTAAGAAAACGATACCTGCCATGACGGGTTTGCAGTCATGAAACCAAAATGCTTTCTCGAAGAAGGCTCCAAAATTTCCTGAAAAGACAACCCATTCTCGACACTCCAAGCCAAAAGGTCAAGAATTCCATAAGATAAATAATTTTTGAAAAAATAATTTTCATTTTTCAACCTATATAAGGACTTTTAGACTCATATTTTTGTCATTTGTGTTTTGAGCAAGGAGTTGTGGAGACAAACTCAAACAAACTTCCTCCATCAAATCCAGTTGTTCAAATCGCTCCAAAATTCCAGGTAACCCTTGTATCATGCTTTCAATCATTTGTGATACATTTTAGATGTTTTTTTTCATAATTTGACCATAGGAAAATATGTTAAAAATTTCAACTCTACGTACACATGGGTTGAATACAGGTAACCCGCGTATACAAGGGCCCTACACACGACTGTGTAAAAAGGGAACCCGCGTGTGCGCGAGTAAAAAATTTAAAACATAAATCTAATGATTTGAAACATATTTTTTGGGCAGGATGACAATCACCTGGAGAGAAAGGGAGCATAGTGCCATTGATAACCAAGTAATGGAGGATCAAAATGCTTTAGATGCTTTGAGAGGTTGTGGCTTGCTAAAATTCTTTAAAATGCCAAATATGAAAGCAAACACATGATTGCTTGAGTTGTTGATTCATTACTGGAGTGCAGAGGATGATGCATTCATGATCGATCAGATGCCCCTAAGGATCGAGATTGAAGATATTTACTTCATTACCAGTCTTTCTCGAAGGGGAGAGATAGTGCATTCTACTAGCAGGACAAGAGGTAGTCTCAATGTTGAAGACTACATCCACATATACTGTCTCAATCATCCTGAAAAGTTTGAAAGTCGGATTCCAATCAAGCATGTAGAGAGCTTATCCTTAAATATCCTACTATTTACCATCGCTAGGGTAAATCAATCTGCTACTTTACATCAGGCCTCACAAGTATCCATGAGCCTAGCAGTGGAATGCCTCACTACTGTGTTTGATTGGTGTACACCTCTACTGACCAACATGAAGAACCAACTCACTTCCATTTAGAAGGGTCAGACAAAGAATTTTGGATATGGCACAATCTTATGCTCGTTCTTCTTTGAGAAAGTACCTGGGCTTCGACCCAAGGTGCTATCAACCATCAGCAGCCTCAGGGATCTGCGGATGGGCAGATGGGCTGACCTGATGAAACGCCTAGGGGTGGTGATGTCCCCAGGATGACTTTTGATGACGATTTTTTCACATGGTGGGATCAACAGGTCATCACAGTCGATGACTACCCCTACACCGGAATGGATTTCCGAGGAGATCCAGATTTAGTATTACCACCAAATGCAGCATGGGGCACCATAGGTAACAATTTTTTTATTTTTTGAATTTCTTAATATCTTTTGTATTTTTATTATAAATGAACTTAAAAATATTTTGATGAGAGAAGACATTTACAAAATATGATCATGTTTTAGATGTGGGGCCAGTGAGACCTGACAAATTTCCCTGACATAGGCATCGTGGAAGAGATGTCGAAGGGGCTGCAGCTGAGACAGAGAGAGTTCTCCATGCAGTTCAGAGGAACTTGGTGAGACTGACTCACCAAGTACCCATGATAACCATAGAGGACTTACCCGAGGAGATGCAGCGTCACGTGGTAGGAGTACCACGAGACTGGGTGCGACTCTTCCGGCGTGTGGCCAATGTCATTGTTTATTTTTTAGCTAGTCATCCTGAGCCAGCCAGATAGATGATCAGATCTCTTTATGATTAGACATGATGATGGGCATAAGCCTGAATTTTGTAAGGAATTTTGTCCCGCTTTTTGTATATTATTTTTGGACATAAACACTTTATATATATACATGTGATTTTATGATGATGATATATACAGATGATACTTCAATTATTTTTGATGTTTTTTAATTTAATGAATGATTTATATTCTAGTCCAATGCTTGATTAGCAATAGAATCAGCGAAGGAATTTTTTGATCGTGGAATGTGAACATATGTGATATAAATAAATGATCGTTGCAACAATCTCACTCTTAGAAATTGGCGATACCAATAAGGATCTCATACCCAATAAATTTTATTCAGCTGAGATACCACTAGTTGTGAGTCTAAATAAACCACTAACGAATCAATATCAAGAGATATCGCTTCGGATAGAAAATTAATAACGGAAGTATATTCAGAAATATTATTCGAAGCAGGACCAATACATACTCCTCTCGAAACCATCAACTGGCCAGATGGATAATAAATCACCCAAGCCACAGAAGCAAGGTTCCGGGTATGCCTACTCGCACCATCGGTGAATCCTAAATATATTGAATCGTCCATCAATACCTGCCAAAGCAGATCAAAAATATCGACATCACTAAAATTGATAGATAGATATGTACAAACATACAATATATACAAACAAGTAAGTTCTCAGTCGAAGCCTAAGAAAAGTACTTCTTAAGGTAGAGCCCATTTCTAGGCTCCGCCAACTTATTTCCTTCAAATTCAATTAATTCATAAGCTCCCTTTTTCAAAACTCACTTGACTATGAAGGGACCATACCACATAGACTAAAACTTGCCTGCCCCCAAGGCATCTTTGTCTTGATCGTAGACCAGGACAAGATGACCTTCAGAAAAATTTCTAGGATGGACAGCTTTATCGTATTGAGATTTTACCCTCTTTTTATGGGCTTTGTTTATTGTGGCGGCATCTCGACACTATTCATCAAGGTGCTCCAAATGAATGAGGTGCTCCTCGAGACTAGAAGTCTCTGGAAGAAGTTCAACAACTAGTTTAAGGGAGGGAATTTCACATAAAATAGGGAAGATAGATTCCAACCCGTAAACCAGTTGAAAGGGAGTAAATCTAGTGGCAGTCTTAACTGACGTTTGGTATGCCCAAACTGCCAAATACAACATGATATGCCAATTGGATCTAGCTTTGTTAATTATCCTTTGCAAGATGATTTTAAGGGATTTGTTCATGGCTTCAACCTACCCATTGGCCTGAGGATAACATGGAGATGAATGCTCCTGCCAGAAACCAAACTTGAGAGCAAATTTAGACATCTGTTGATTTTGGAAATGACTGCCATGATCAGCGAAAATCTCTTTAGGGATACCAAACCGGGAAATAACTTGATTGAAGAGAAAAAAGGTCATCGTTTCACTGTCATTCTTAAAATTAGTCATGGCCGCAGCCCACTTCGTAAAGTAGTCTACGGCCACTATGATGTACCTGTGATTTCTTGTCGAAGGCTTATTACAAGTAGTAAAATCAATGCCCCACTTCGTGAAAGGACCAACGGTGATAATAGGGAAAAGAAAAGATGGATGTGCGCGCATTTTCTGAGTAAAGACTTAACAAGGATGACATCTTTTGACCACTTCAATACAATCTTTGAAGATAGAAGGCCAAAAGTAGCCTGCTCGCAAAAAAATTTGGGTTGTTGCAAGCCCAGATAGATGACCGCCACAAGATCCACTATGGCAATCATTAAGAACTGACTCGGCTTCTTCCAAGTTTAAACAACAACTAAGGATTGAATCAATCCTGCGATGATACAATGTGTCACCTATAATAACATAATTCTTAGCACGGTGACACAACTTTCTACGCTTGTCTTTGGAAAAAGCAGGCGGGAACTTCGAAGTCTGGAGATATATAATGATATCCCCATACCAAGGACCTTGTGAAGAAATAAGAAATAAATGTTCATTAGGAAAATTTTCCTCGTGAATAATTTCTTTCTCACAAGGCAGCTCTGATATCAACTCTGTAAATACTAAAGAATTCTTAGATTTAGCCGACATGAATTCGAGATCGAATTCTTGCAAAATGACAATCCATTTATTATATTTTCCCCAAATCACTCACCTACTGAGAGCAAACTGAAATTGATTGACGGCTACTAAGACGACCATTTTTCTAAGCAGAATGTAATGCCAAAGCCACTAGACAGCATGGCCAACTACCAAAGCTAATTTCTCGATGGGAGAATAGCGCAGTTCAGGACCTACCAAGCCTCAACTTAGATAGTATATTACATGCTCACATAAGGCATCATCTTCCTAAACCAGAACCATACCAATGGTTGATTCTGCTACAGCGAGATACAAGAGGAAATCTCTACTATAATCAGGTGGACTCAACAATGGAGCAGAGGTTAATGCTTTTTTCAAAGCATCAAAATATCATTGCGTGAAATAATCCCATAAAAATGGAACCCCTTTCTTAAGCAAATACATAAATCCTTTTGTGATCTTGATGTAATTGGCTATAAATCTCCGCAAGAATTTTTTTTTTTCCTTGGAGACTTTTAAGTTGATGTATGGAATATGGGGGAGGCAACTGAAGTATTGCCTCAACCTTGAAGGGATCAACATGAATCCCCTATGTTGACACGATGAATCCTAACAACTGACCAGATGTGACTGTGAAAACGCACTTATTCGGATTCAATTGGATTTTATAAAAACGAAATTGTTCAAAGATCAACCGAAGGTGCTTAGGATGATATATTCTCTTTCAAGAATGAGCAGCTAAATCATCCATATATGCTTCGATAATGTGCTTGATGTCGTGAAAAGCATAAGACATGGTCCACTGAAAAGTGGCTCAAGCATTTTTTAGGCCAAAAGGCTTCTTTTTGTATGCAAACAAACCCCAAGGACAAATAAAGGTTGTCTTGTGCTGATATTTTGGACGGATAGCAATTTGATTATAACCAGAGAATCCATCCATGAACGAAAAAATTTCATTACCCGCACATTCATCAATAATTTGATCAATAAAGGGCGTGGGGTAATTGTCTTTCAGACAAGCCTTATTTAGGTCCCTAAAGTCAATACATACTCGAATCACTCCTTACTTTTTGTCTATCGGGACTGGATTAGAGACCCACTCAGTTAGAGGAACGGGGTATATGAAACCTGCCTTTAACATCTTTTTGACTTCAACTTTGATAGCTGCTGCTTTTCTAGGCTTAACTGATCGAAGTTTTTGACGAATAGGTTTAGCATTTTCGTATGTCTTGACCTCATGTAGGACAATAGATGGATATGTTCCACACATTTCCTCATAATACCAAGCGAACACGTCATGAAACTCTTTGAAGAGATTGGTATAAGTTTGAATTTCTTCAAGGGAATAGTCAGCTCCAATGAAGACATTTTTTATTATGTTAGGATTCCTAGAGATGTTCACTGGTACAATTTGTGAAATAACAGACATGTTATCTTCACCAGAAAACTATGTTGGGGCCAAAAGGGCTTAAAACTATATGAACATCACTAGTAGAAGGACTGGAAAACCTTGACTCAATTTCATGCAAAAAGAGGGAGGAAATATGAATGATGATGTAGATCATCCCATGGTCTATCAACACCCATCATTGCTTCTAGGATTGCTTCCTCAGATGGTAAGACTGTATCTAAGCAATCCTGAGCCGAAGTTGAATCGAGGGTCCAGGTCGGAGCCACATCTCCATTTAACTCCTCTGGTGAGAAAGGAGTAGGATGGAAGTTTGCAGAGTTAACAATAGATTGATAAGTCATTTCTATTGCATACATAGGACATGCCATTCCACCTACCTTCCCTCCATCTAATGTAGTGTTAGACAAAGGTAAAGGCGAAGGGTATGAAAAATAATGAGTTCGAAATAACTCTCTTCGGGAAGGTCCCTTGGAGGATGAAATAGCATTGATTCTAGCTATAGGAGAAGGAAGATCAAAAATACCCATTAAAGAAGAGTACATCCCAACTCCTCAATTCTCTACATGTTGCTTGGGATTGTCCACTAATGGAACAATAGAATCAGAAGATGTGTGGGAGTCACCTAGAGAATAATCCATCTAGTCAACTTTTACAATCCTCCCCTCCTGAGGAAAACAAAGGATGTGAAATAATGATGAAACTATGGCATCCATCTCATAAATCCAATTCCTGTCTAAGAGGAGATTGTAATTTAGATTCGCATCGACTATTTCTACCTCAATATTTACCACCTTTCCCCCAACACAAATGGGAAAGGCTGGAATAATCCTATGTGAACTATGAGAATGTCCATCAAATGTCGTCAATAGAGTTGGTGAAGGAACATCTTGAGGTGATCCAATGGCCTTCCAACATGACATGGACATCACACATGTGGAAGCTCCCTCATTGATAACGGTTCGAAATATGTTGGTATTTCTATATGTAGACTTTATCTGAAAATCCATATGATGGGGGAGTCTCTTTTTGACATTTGACATATCAAAAGTGAGCACAAGAGAATTTTTTGGATCTACTGCTCTGATTGCCAAGAGTAATGCACTCCTCTGAGCGGGGCACGACTGGAGTACCTCTAACGCTGACATAGCACAAGGACTCTGAGCCAGATATTCTACAATCGAGTAGTTTTGGGCTGCCCTAGCATTAGGGTTAATGGTCGAGGGTTTGGCTATATCCACCTTGGATCTAGGAGCGTCAGGTAGAATTTTTTGAAGAACCCCAAACTGAGAATATATAAGTTCCAACTGTTGGGCTCTGAAAATAGTCTGCTCTTCGGTGAAAACACTGAAGAGGGACACATCCTGTTGAGATTGCAACAAGATGATGGAGCTTAGTGAAAAGAGTCGCCTTCACTAAGTGGGCCCGCAGGAAAATTATGGCGCAAGTTCTATTTTTGGATCACAGCAGGAGTGATCACATCAGGAGTGATCACAGCAGGAGTGATCAAAGTCTATTTTTAGACTGGCTGTCAAAAATAGAAAAGTCAAATATTATTGTCTCATAATAATATTTAGACTATAAACTTTATCTTATTCTCTTGGAGCACTTCAGTTTGAGCTACAGATGTGGCACATGCAGCTGTCAGAAGGAAGTACGCTTTCTTTGTGGGTCAATTGAGTTGTTGCATGCATGACTTCAGTTAGAACTCAATCAGTTGAGTTTGGTGGAGTTGATTGTGGAGTTGATGGAGTTGTGTTCAGTTTGACTTGGTTAAACTAGTTGTAATTATTCTAACTACAAATAGACTAATGATGAGTTGTTAAACTAATTATTAACTCATAATGTGACTATAGAATACATCAGTTAACTCAGTTTCATGTCAGTGCATGTACAGTTCAACAGGGATAGGTGTTAGAGGATCATATTGCTATCAGTTGTGACTATAGTTGTGCATGAGGATTTGCACAAGCAATGTATTGAGTATGCCAATGAGTATTACATCGAATTTTCCTAGTAGAATAGCCTGTGCTCACGTGATTTCCAGTGTGAGTGATTCTCAGCAGGTTTATGCAATAAAGGCAGGCAAAGCAGTGGAGAAGATTTGAACTTGTGACTTGTTTGAGTCTGAGCCGGTTTGTGTGTAACAGGTGGAGATAGTGATGGATACTTGTGATGAGTATTGACTATTGTAATGTTACATGTTCTCAATCATTAATATACAGATAGTGTGGGGTTTTTAGCTGTAAGCTTTCCCCGGGATACATACTGTGTTAATGTGTGCATGCTATTGATGTTTTATTGTTATTGATGCTGCTATATTGATGATCAACGTAGAGGAGCTTATGTATTGTGTATGTATTCCGCAATAGTACATGATCAGGATAATCTCCATTGAATATATTTTTATTATTCAAAATTTCTACGCATCCTTAGAGATATCAGGCTGTAATGATTTAAGAAACCATTTAAGAAGGAATTCTTGTGGAATATCGGCTTTAATGAGCCTCTTCCTTCTCCTCCATTCCTGGATATGATCTGAAATGTGAGTTGCCTGATCCTGTTGGAAATTATCCAGAAGCTCAGTTCCAGCATCATATCGGACAGGCAATTGAAAATGGTTCAAAAAGATAGTAGCCAAATCACCGAAAGAAGTAAAGGTCCCCCCTGGCAGTTCTATGTACCACTTCACTGCATTTCCAGTTAGGGTACATTGAAATAATCTCAACCTGATTGAATCGTCTATTAGGGAGTTGGATGAACACCATAAGTGGAAAGTGGTTACGTGGTCACCCGGATCTTCACCAGTCTTCCCCTCGAATTTTGGTATATCTGAGGGAAGTTTGGTTGGGACCAGAGGCCAAACTGGGTTATACCTAATTGGATCATTATTCAATTTAGAGAGATCTGAAAAGTTTAACATTGATAGAAAAGGGAGTCATGGCGAACCCTGAGGATTCCACCCAGTGTGGGCGGAACTCCCAACGTTTTGAAAATAATGGCTTGGCTTTGTGAAGGCATCAGGTTTCTTGAAGTAACTCGTAGACCCAACTGAACCATAAGGAGATCCTTGTGGTCCAGAAAAAACTGGATTTTGACCAACTCCTGCCGAAAAACCTCCATAACTAGTAAAGTTACCCCCTAGATAAGTGTTAAAAGGAGCAGAGAGCCCTTGGTAGGGTTTCGTGCATTAGCATAGGGATAAAATTTTTGGAAAGAACTGACAGAAGAATATGGCATATTCTCGTGTTGGCCAAAATAAGATTTATTCCTGGCTCCTAACCCACTAACCGCAGGGTTTGTCCAACTTTGAAACGGATTATAACTTTGACCCATAGAGGAAAAAGGCATCGACCCCAAATTTGGACTGGAATGTGGTATATGACCACCCCTAAATAGGAAACCCTGAAAAGAAGTTGATCCACTTGCCATGGATGTGGAGGAAACTGATGGAATACTTAAAGGAACCGAAGGAATCGCACTGGTCTGCATTCCAAAAGGGAAAAAGCCAATGCCAGAGGCCACGGCTTGAGAATTTCCACTTGAAGATGGAATGGAAGTAGAACCGAATATAGCAATGCTAGGAGTAACGGAAGGTATAGAAATAGTTCCTCCTCCTTGTATGGATACAGGATTTTGCATTATCGTAGCACTTCTCATGGATGCCATGCTTCCAATAGTAGTCATCGAAGGAAAAGATCGATATAAACCTCAACTCGAAGGCCTGTTGGTCAAAGTCCTGACGTATAATAAAATATCTCGATAATCAGGAGGAAGAGGAGAATTAGGAGCTGCAATAGACTCAGAAATCTCTTCAACCTCAATATTTTCTTTCGACTAGAAGAGGACTCGAGAAATAACTAGAGTGTTCCTCTCTAACTCTCTACTTGTACCAGGTCTATCTTGTGAATCGATAACTCCAACCGAAGGATCAATCTTTGATATGCCTGCTGCCACCGGTTGAAAACCACTAGCAGGATTTCTCCTACGCCTTCGAGGAGAAGGCTTAGGACTCGTAGGTGATAGCCCACAAAGTCTCCTAGATCGACGATTCGATCGATTAGCCACTTTGAATTATTTTTAAGAGATATACTTAAAGACTCAAAAAATTGTAAATCTAGGCCAACTAGGAGAAAAGAGCACTCTCTAAAAGTCCCCAAAGATACAAGCAATCAAACAACTTTCAGTTATTTCCACTCCAAGTGATTAGGACTGGACACCAAAATACAAGAAAGTCAAAATCAAGGGCCTTCCGAAAATAGTCTGGGGTAATTATGCCCCAGGCCTACTAGCGAAGGTATTAGAAGTAGTTATGCTGACCTCTAGAAAACAACCTTTGTCGGTGCAAGCACCCAAGCTTTGTAAGGGTACCCTCCAGAAGTAATGTTGAATGTGATGCAACGTTAGCCTCAGGTGCCATAGGATTCCCCTCCGCAGCCACCTATGTGATCCCTAGGAAAGGCAACTATGGATACCAACTTGTATCAAAAGTCAAGTGGAACAGTCGTGAGGCAGGATCCAACAAGTAGGAGAGGGGGTATCTCTCTTCCTTGTCTTCACTCTCCCTCGTGCTTAATTCCCAGTCATAGAGCTTTCCTAGTATTTCTAATGATAATGGTTTTCGCTCTTTATTCAACTTCTAAGTTTTGTAATTTGAGCGGCCTTGGAGAGTTAACTCTCCACTCACCTAGTCCAAGGCCCTAATGAACCTAAACTTGATGGTGTTTATTAATGACAACAATAAAAGTTCTAGTTCATTTTATTCGATCGTTGATTTTATATAGTTGTTCTTTAAGTCAGGGGGAATTACGAGAGTGAAATTGATGATGTTTTATGACGCAAAAGAAATCAATAGAAAACTAACTATATGGATGTTGTCATTTTCTTCGATTAAGAGTGATTTCTACTTGGGTTCTATGAAAACCTATATATAAGAAAAATATTTTTCTTATCTTTTCTGAAGCAATCCACACACACCCAAAATCTAAAAAGGCTAAGAATGCTTAGAATCCAAACTAACCTAATGCAAGTCAAAATGATGACGCAAGATCCTAAATAACACTCACAAGAAAATGCAGTTCTTTATAGAGACAATAAGCCAACTTGAAAATGAAGAGGGCAAAAAATTAAAAACAAATATCTCTCCAAAGCAAGCAGAACAAATTGCAAAAGATTACAATTCGCTTCTCAACAACAAAACAAAAGAAACCGTAAACCAAAATCTTGGAAAAAGAAAAAGAAAAAGCAATGTTTTTTGTGTTTTTCCTTTTAAGGAAACAAAAGCAATTTTTTGAGGTCACAAAAGTACTACTAAAATTCCAAAGAACAAATAGGTACAAGGAGTCTTCCAATATTGCAGGTTATAAAACTCATGAAGAAATGAAGAAAGACTAGAAAATTTCACAAATTGATCCAAACAGCAGCAAAATATTTCAGCAAACCAACAAAATGTCAAGAAATAAATACTTTCAAACTTGCGAAAAAGACTCTCAAAAAGGCACGAAAAGAAACAATGCCATAAAACAAGGAAAAGCAAAGTAAGGGAACTTGAAATCTGGGGTGAAAATGAAATAAATATCATTTTCTTTTTCTGGAAAACCAGAACATCCAAGAACTTCAAAAAAGAAGCCTTGAACCCAAGGCACAAACTACAAACTTTCTTAAGAAGCAATCCTAGGCCAAACAAGACTTTTCAATGAGAAGGAGATTTTAAAAAAGAAAGCTTGAAGGAAAATTGAGTTCTCCAGACAGCAGATGACCATACAACAACATAAAACACCACGCAGTAGACCTAACTGGGCAAAAAGATTTGAAAAAACAATTCAAAAAGGTGCATACGCGACTGTGTAAAGACACAGAATCGTGCACACATGTTTCTAATACAAGAAAATCACGTATACGCGAGTCTGCCTGAAGAAACCTACGTGTATACACAACTGTAACCTAAGAAAACAGCGTATACAAAGCTTGATTAGGGAAAAACAAAAATCAAAGTTTGATCAAGAAGATCAGACTTGATGCTTGGGACAGTAATGGATCAAACAACACTATAAAAGCAAGCAATCAAGAAATTGAAACCAGATTGAGAACAAACAACCCAAACCAGGAACAACAAGAATGTTATCCCCAACGGAGTTGCTAATTCTATTGCGGGTGAGACCACCCTAGTGTCTTGGGTTGAGAACCCCAACAGAGCAGAGGGCAAACCACAACAAGAAATGCTCAAGAAATCAACCTAAGTTCTTTTTCTACTGAAATGTGTAAGAGTGTTCTTACCCGGAAGTCCTATGTTTGAGTAGATCCTGCATGGTGCAAACCCTCAGCTTCTCTTGATATCTTCGAAACCTGAAAATTATTCAAATGAAACATATACAGCAGTAGAAACATAAAGCATGTTCATGATATTAAATTTAAATCATATAAATGAATGAAAAAATACGCATCATTGTAATATTCATAAACGAATTACAATCTAAATAGATGCATAAACACATTTAATATCGAAAAATAAACATCATTCCTTTATTGAAGTTAGCTACAGGTAAAGTGGAGAAATACGACCTGAGTTTTTCTCCGGCTCCAAGCGGAACCATCCTCTGGATCCATCCTTTCCCAACCTCAGCAATCTTCCTCCATCACCAATACAAGGATATCTTCAAGAAAGATGAAGGATATCTCCAACAAGGAAACAAGGGATTCCTGAAGCTTTGGGGAGTGCAGGAGGCACAAGGATTTCGACAGACTCGATCAGGGATAATCTCACTATAGTATCAATATCTGATATCTCCTCCCTTAAGGCCTTACCATGGAGGTTTACTTATACTTCTCCAAATTAGTTTTTTCATTTGAGAAACAGTTATGCCACAGGCAATAGGAGGTGAGTAACAAGTAAAACTTGTGAACTCCACCCAAAATTAAGGAAATTTAATTTTTTTAAGTGTTTTAACATATGTACGCGGGTTGGGTATATGTTTACCCGCGTGTACATGCTTTTTTCACAAGGCAAAGTATCGTATAAGGAATAAAACATTGTTTTTTAGATTTTGGACCAAGTCTGGAAGGAAGGGTTGCCTTAGGCCATCATCAGAGCATTAGATCTACCAAGAGTGGTAAATGGAGCTATAACAAACATATGCATGAAAAGTGTTGGCTCGTGTTATATTAAGAATTGTAAGTTCCATTCATAAAATAAATCCATGTCCAACCACTAGTTCCGATAGCGGAACGTTAAAACCACAATCACCTGCTCCTCCAAAGAGATGTACTAGCTCTACGTAGTAGAGAAGCCAAGGCTCGTTACAATATTGTCCAAGCTCTCTCTAAGATAGTCTAATCGAAAGATTGGTTGACCAAAAGCATTTATAATGAGTTATGAGGGACTATTTATAGCAAGGGGTGGGGTGGCCCTTGACATTCCCCTTTGTGACAGTTCATCTACCCTCATTACTCTTCATCTACTCTATGACTGTTACATCCAACTATTGACACTTAAACTTACACTTGACAAGGTGTTACATTACAATTCACATGTACCCATGTGAGACAAAAATGGCTTGAGCAAGCCATTCAATACATCACTATGACTCAGACAACCGTGGGAAGTCCAACTCTTCAGCATCCTCGCGATGATCAACATTAGCGAACTGAGGCCAAGACCAATAGTCCGTGATGGTGTCCGTGAACTCCAAGGTGGCATCTTTCTGGAACTTGAATCTTGCCTCCATAGCATCCGAATACACTACTTGGGCTCCTCTTTCCAACTCGTCTGAAATCATGTGCATCATTATCTTTAACGTGGTCGGACCAACAACATACTTGTGCATGGTGTCTACACTGATTGGCAAGTCTGGGCTGGTGGCTATGCACATCAACTTGTCAAAGTAGGAGTCAAGCTCTAGTCGGACTTGTTCCTCTGTCTTCACCTAGGTGAGAGTCCCAATAGATGGAATCACATGTGCGTGCACCACAACATCCATACTCTTGAATACACATGCATGGGAAGCCTGTAGACAGATCTTCATAATTCTGGATCTGACTCTGAATGCATGCCTTCAACTCAACCGCTCTAGGCTCCATCATCTTAGGCAAGTGGAGTGGGTCTCCCTTGTATCTCAATGTCCACATTTGCATGTAATAAACAGCACCATGCACATTTGACAAGATACATGCTCTTCTAGCACATCATTGTTGCCATCCGTTGAGATGGACGACTGCCTTATGCACAGTACAAAACTTGGAATACAACACTCGCATAACTATGTCAAGGGACAATACTTCATCTAGTATTGCCTTCTTTAGTTCTGCTCAGGTGGACGTTGTCACCAACTCTCCTTCTTGCTTGGCCATTTGTAGCTCCTTAGCCATTCGCTCATTCTCAGCTATCATAAAGCGAACACTTGAGCTAGTGGCTTCGTCATATGCTCTGGTAGCATTGGCTAAGGCTGCTGGATGTTTAAGCATGTCAGACACGATCACTCATTCTTCATACTATGCAAGAGATGTATGATATTTTGGATTCGACACTCTACAAGATTGCACAACTCTATGTTGAGACTTGTTAAATGAGATTTTGTGCATTCTCCTTCCCACTGATCTCTAAGGATCTCAATGTCCCCTTGGTCGCTTGGGACTTGCTCATCTTTTGGATGCAGTGAAGCTGGTGGGTTGACCTCTTGGTGATGAGGCATGAGGTCAATGTCTTGCTCTAACTCCTGTTGCTCCATATTTGTATCCATCTATTCAAGTGCTCGCTCTATCTCATGAGCGAAGTCCTGCTCCTGTGATGGTTCACCCTGTTTTCCTGATGCCAGCTATTCTGATGAGTCTGCTACCTATATGGGCATTGTTTCATCTGTTTGCACATGTTTCTCCCCCTGTTGTACCTGTTTCTGGTGTGCTTCCTTCTCCTGTTTTCACAGCTCCTGTTCCTTCTGGAGTTGCTCCTTCAACTCATGCAACTCCTTCTTCGTTTCCTCCATTCTTTGTTTCTCCCTCTGCCTTTACGTGTTTCGCTTGTCGCATTGTTGTCTCTTTGCCTCTATAGCCATAGTTGCTTTCTCCACAATTGGATCTACTCGGAACTTGTAGTTTTTCTCTTCCTCCATGCGATCAACAATCTTCCTCTTGCCCTTGTCACGCACTGGTATGTTCACCTTTTTTGTTGATGTTTCTTCTGGTGCTCTCCGGGATGCTGCTTCACATTGCTTCGCTAACCATTCCACAGTGAAGCTGATCGGTTCATTGAGTCTAGAGGAGTTGTAACAATATCGCCATGGGTCCTCCTCCACCCAATGACATGCCCCATGGATCCAGTTGAACTGTATTCTTGTGCAGTGATCTTTCACAAGACAATGCGGGTCATACGGATTGTAACTTCGAAGGTTGAATGGATACTTCTTCATCTGCTCTACTTCAACATTGGCATGCTTGAAACTTTGAATCTCGTATAACCCAATGCATAGTGGAAGAGCGGGCCAGGGTGCCTTCTTCTTCTGGTGTAGCCTAGCCATCAATCCTGTCAAGATGTGATATGCTACTTCCTGCATAACGAGTATGCCAAAGGAAAACTTCGGTAGAACATGCGGAGGATTTTTCACGATATACATTTGTATGAAGGTGTCGAATGGTGAGGCATACCAATCAACAATCTCTATCAATGCCTCCATTGCTACCTTCGACATGCAGGGCGGATCTTGTTCGAATATCATCTTGTAAACTGGGGTGACAAAATGATCGGACAACCGTGTAATAACTCCTCTGAAGCTACATTCGGACAACATCTTACAATAAGTGTTCACAGCAGTCTCTGTCAGTGACCATGCCCACTTCAAGCCCAGGAACTCTTGTCAGGCACAGATTGCATCTAAGATGTAGGTGGACATGTAGATTTATTCTTGTATACCTTTGGGCGGTTGTCAAGCCCTTGTTACTTGTTCCTTCAATTGATGAGCGTTGCATGCTTTTCCCTCTCTGGCCAGTTGGTCCAGCACGATCACCCAACTCTGTGGGAAGGTTTCCATTCTTTCTTGGCCATACGGTCGACATGCAAAGATGACCAAGTACTGATACGCCTTCCGCATTATCTTTGTCTTATAGATCTAGTTGGGAGTCATCCTGAATCTAGTCGGCTCCTTTACCCAGTTCTTCAAAATGTCTCTGGAGTTGGCATTACTGTTGGGTAAGCTGAAGGGAGTCTCCATGATAGTCACAGGCTCTGACATCTAATACATCTCATCATAATCATGTGCCCTAAAGCTTGCAATATTTATCCCGCTAACATTGCTCAAGGTCATCATCTTGGGATCAGTGTGCGAGACGATCCAGTGTATCATGTCCACACATGGGAATGCGGGGTATCTACATGCAATCCGGTACAAGTCAGACTTGTGGATGTTCACATATACCTCACAGTCTTCGAGGTCTTCCCCAAATGTGGCTGCAAATGCATCATTGACCTCTTGCCATTTCATCTTGATGTCCTTGTCTACAATCAGCTTGGTATCTTCATAGATCGGTAGACTTGTGTACACTTTCTCAATTTCTATTCCAGTTCGACTTCCACCAGTGTCCTTTGATCCTGCTCTCTTGGACACCATTGATCCTAAACTACTAAGATGCGGATGAACACCTGCTGGATCTAGAGACAAAGTGACATGCATTGCAAGAAATCTGTCAGCAAAAACCAAAGCAAATTCAAGAACGACATAACACATACCTTGGGATTGACTGGCAAGGATTGTGTAATTTCTTCTAGGAGGCTTGGATATTGGTTGTCAGACTTGCGAAAAATTCATTTGGGTTGTCTGGGAGGCATGAATGGCTACTGGAATTGTGCAATGCGCAATCTAGGCTGACTGTTGACTGTTGGAATTGCGCAATGCACAATTTCAGCTGGCAATGGGTGTAGGCTAAGAGACTGCATTGTGTAATTTTCTAGGCCAGCAGTCGATGTCCCTTAGAATTGTGAAAATCATGCTTGGAGGATAGTTACTGGGTAGAAATTCACATTTCCTAAGGGGAAGACAGAGCCTTCCCTCTCAAGATTGCGCAATGTTGTCTTGGTGAGGCAGAGTTCGGACCAAGGCTTCCTAGACCTGCTGATGGGAAACTGAAAGAAAATGTGAAAGTGAATGCATGGAGATACTGAGTGTAAGCATAATCAAATGATCATGCATGCAAACAATGAACGAAAGATTCAGAAAACGGAACAACATGCATGTGGGTGAAGCGAGTCGCCGAATCGGTGACCGTTCGTACAAAACAGTTTCATGCATGCAACAACAATAAGACACTAACAAAAAATGAAATGGTGCTAGTAAAAGATATTAAGCATGTAAATGACAGCAATCGTTCAAGGAAATCAAGCAAACATCACTCACACAAGCAAAAACATAAAAAGCGACAGAAATGGTGCAAAACACAAGTTGAGACCACTTACCCTTGAATAGTTGAGCTGGATGTGTCAAAGAGTCCTAGATGTGATGCAGGATATCAGTGCTCCAAGATCGATGTGAAGAAATGAGCTCTGAAGTGTCGAATAAATAAGTTTGAAGCTCACGACGTGCATGCTACAAATCTAGGAAAAAGTGACACTTGGAGGAAATATTCTAAAACGATATTTGCATGTAGTCTGTAGATGCTAAAAATAGCTCCCTAAAATCTACGGATTCTTTTTACATGTTGCCTTTTGCTATTCTGGGAAAAATCAAGCAATGCATGCAAGTCGAATTTCTTTGGTCCCAGGTGGAATCGGTCAAACCACTTGCACATGAAAGAGCCTGCTCAACTGTTAGGAAAAAATGCACATTTCTGGAAGGGAGCTAGGCTGGCTACCCAGGATATTTGTGCAATTTCTGGCTGGAGCAGCTGACTACTGCCCAGGACTACGCAATTCCTAGGTTGAGCAGCCCTACTGGGAGGAATTGCACAATTTACCTGGATGAAGCTTGACTGGTAGATTTATGCAATTCTGGAACCCAACGGGCTATTAGACAGAATTGCACAATTTCTGGAGGGAAGTTTGGTTGCCCTCCAGAATTGCGTAATTTCTTGAGGGAGTTTCTCAGCCTGAAGTTGGATCAAGTTTGGAGAAACAACCTGTAAGGGTAATGCAATAAGCTTTGATAGACAGGTTGTCTTTCTGCGAGAAAATCGTTCAATATTGTGTACTTGACGAAGCAAGACATGTTGTTGTGAAAGGTTGGTAAGGAGGCTCCAAAATGAAGCTAAGGAAAAATTTTGGAGGGTGGTTATAGCCGCTACAACACTTGGCAACACACTGGTAGAAATCCAGCTCTCTAAATGGACCTTGTTCATGAAAAACAAGTCTAACACCTCTAGAAGTATTGTTCAGTTCTTAGTTCGTATTGGTTTCACACTAGTCTGATAGTAAGATGTAGCATCTGCTAAGCTCTTGGTCAATTGACACACATTCCAAGCCAAGGAAACACAGTTGTTTTGATTGGGGTTGAGAGGTATATTGGTGCACAAGCAATATAATCGTCAGAGTCTTAGTTTCATCTCTGGTGTTGCTCCACTGCCAGCAAGCCTGGACAGTACCCCGGTGGACTCACGCAGGAACACAAGCATCGCTCCGCTACCAGCGAGCCTAGTCAGTACCCCAGCAGAATTACTTGCATCACCTCTTCGCGTCGGAAGCCTTTCTCTTCTTTCGCCTTATTCAGTTCTCATTTTTGAAATTTTTCACCTTTTATTTTTTCTTATTTTCTCATAACTGTGCATATTTTCTCATAACTGTGCATAGCACTTACTCATTTCAGAGGTGGAAGAGGGATCCCGACTTATTGAGAGCATAAGAGGTTGTTCCTTTAGAGAAGTAGTTTATTATATACCTCTGACATGCTTGTTAAGGTTTTCCCCCTCACCTTGCTCTACTTGACTGAATTGACAAGGGTTAACCCAAAAACAACCAACTGGAGTAAGTGACACTAGTTAGTGTGCAAGCGTTAGGTTTTCACCAAGGTTCACTTCGAACAATACGTATTTTCCTTCGACGTATCATGGACTAAAAGTAACAAGTTCTTCATATAGAGGCAGGATGATAGATAACCAAGTAGTGACAACAGTACAAGACCTCTTGTACTTTACCCATCTTGTTCCAAGAGTCATACATGGTTCCATCTGAAACTAACCTACAAAAAAAACAAGCAAACAAACAACAAAGAAAAGAAGAAGCAGAAGCAAATGCGAAAGAAAAGTATGAAAACAAGCAAGCAAACAAACAAAAAAATAAAGCAAACAATCATGCAAGCAAACAAAATGAAAGAAAAGACTACTCCTACTCCTAAGCTAATGGTGCACGGACCTGATCACGTGAAGTGATATTTCCAATGTAGCCACCAGCGCATTGGTTGACCCATGTCGGTGAAGGCTTGGTTCGCGAGCATCTCGATTGTGTGGGCCAGCAAAAAAGAAAGATATAACAATGAAGACAAGCACACTTCATGTTTAAAAGTGTCCACAGAACATAAGTGAGTGCAAGTACATTACATGTTTTCCATGGACTTGTCACGGTGTTGTGCGACACTACGAGCAGCTTTGAAGCATATGCATACTCTTGACTGTGACATGCAAGCAAACAAAAGAAACAAAGACAACTTGTGTCGCGCACATGTGCTTGCAATGTAAGATTCCTCCAATGCATGAGCGATGGGATCATGCAATTCGAGTGGAGGAAGCATGATCTGTGTGTGAGATTTATCTTCAATGCATATAGATGAGTGATGAGGAGCCTCGAGGGATTGAACAATTTCTTGTTCAGGAGTGAAACCAACCTCAAGACAGCGAGGGCCCGACATAAGCATCAGCTCACGCTAAAGTGCCTCAACACTCTAGGAGGTTTCGACTTCATCATAAGATAGATCATCACAAACCAGTGGCTTCGAAAAATCAAATGTGATAGAGTCATTATCGTGATCGAATATGGGATTAAATGGATCACGACAGCCACGATCAGGAAAATCAATGATTTCATCGGCATCCTCATGATCTGATGAATCAAATAGAGGGATAGATGAGAAGCGAACAAATTCATCATCTGTGTTTCCAGAAAAGGAAGATGAAAGATCAAGTGGATTTTCAATGAATAACTCATCCTCTTCGTTGCAAGATAATGGACTGACATCTGGTGTGTCTTACGAGTGATCAACATTGGGTGCATCCGTAGATGAAGATCCACATGCAAAATCATGGATGGAAGGTTCACCAAAGATGTCAAGAAAAAATAGAGAAGGCTTGGACAGAAGGGAATAATCCTTCCCCGAGTGTTGATGCTCAAGCTCCCAGACATACTCTTCATGAATGACAGTGCATGTTGGTTGTGAAACACCAACTTCATCGATGGCTTGAACCTCGTTCACAACAAGTGTAGATTCCGGAATGGAAGAGCACAAGACAGTATCATCCGAAGGAACATCCGAGCACGAAGACGGAAGTTGTGGTATGAAATGCATATGACAACTCGATCGACTCACAACCAAATCTGCGCGAAAATTAAGCAGAGTGATGTTGGGAGGATGCAATAGTTGAACAGATGTGTGATCATGATCTCCCACATCACTCTACAATGGTAGAGTTGTTTGATGAGGGGACGGTGGACAGTCACTTGTGACAGTGACCGCATCCATCAGTGATTGCGCGACTCCATCACTGAAGAATACTGAGCGAGGCTTGAGTTCAAACTTCTTCTTGGGATTAGCAGATTTCTTAAGGAAATACTCAAATCGGTTCCAAAGATAGAAAAAATTCATCTGGCTCTTCAGACCTTGAAACTGCAAATCACAGAAGTGCTGCCAAAATCCATAGGCAGTTCATGTGGAGCCTTCTGTTGTTGTAACAGTTTTTGGTCAAGATGTTCTAGATCAAAATGATAGAAAGTGTCTTCAATGAGATCACAGAAGTGCTCAAGTGAGTGCACGCTATTAGCCAGTAGGCTGCATAGCCACCAATGTGGAGATTCGCGAAGTGTGTATGCAAGTAGAAAATTGGCATCTTCATCAGAACATCCATCCTCCTCATGAAGCATGGAAAGAAAGTCATGCAAGAACTTAGGCTAGGCCACTTTGCCTTCACCATCATACGTGTATGTGGACAAGTGATCAAAAAACTCCCTCGTGATGGTAACAGATTCAACATGCGAAAAACATCGTGGAGGGAGGAGAGTGCAAGATTCCATGATAGATGTGCAAAGGTTCAAAACAGGATGAGAGGACACAGCGTGTCATCTGTCCCTCCTTCTAGTGCCAGAAATGTTGACGGTGTTGGACTCGCCAACATGTCAGGGGATCTCCCCAGTAAGAAGTCCCATATAGACCTCAAACCATTTGGTGTTGTTAGGATATTCCGACACATAGGAAATAGTTAAGTATAACTTGGTCTAGTGTAGAGTTAGGTAAAGTGTGTTTCTTTACTATGTACTTTTGTAACTTACAATCCAACGATCACGATATGTTCTAGACATGAAGTGATCCGACGATTCATTCTCTCCTCGGTATTACCGACACTTGATTTGTGGCTTAACACCCGATTGGTCCATGATCTCTATTTAAATAGCCTGGAGGGTCATTTGCAGGTTAACCCATTCATGAGAGAAGCTTATGTAAATTTTCATTCTTTTATTAATAAATTGCCTGAAGTGGCCGCGTTGGCTCAGGCCATGGATTGTTTCCCTCTTTGAGGGTTTTAACCACGTCAAGAATATTGGTGTATTGATCTGTGATCTATTTGTGAATGGTGTCCTTTCATGTTCTGTCGGAGAAACTTACCCTGTAAATTCCTACATGGTATCAGAGCTATTTGAGGGTCGCATCCGTTGGTGATCCAAATCTGAAGCCGGTAGAACTGCATCTGATTGTCGTTTCCTAGATCTACTGATTCTAACTACTTTCGGGCTGAGGGAACTACTCTATTGCGTTAGGAGAATCTATTACAGTGAGTAACCCCTTTCGTTTGACGCGAAAAGGTTTCCGGTAGCCCTAGCTACGTCATTTTTAAGATCTAGAGGTATACAGTGTTCATTTGCAGTTTTTAGTTATTTTCTCTTTGTTTATTTTAGTTTACTTAGGTCTCTGTTTTTTATTACCGGATCAATACCTTTCATTTCTGCGTATTCTATTTTCCCTGCAACTCTGTGTGATATGGGAAAATCAGAAACAGAAAGGAAGGATTTTTCTCATGCGTATGCTCTTTTCCGCAGCGCCTTAATGTGATCTTGGAAAATCAGAAACATTGAGGAAAATATTTAGTTTCCGGCTAAAGCTAACTTCAAGCCATAAGGTTTTTTTTTTTTTGTATGTCCGTGTTGGGTTTTGTGTTTTTTATTTTGTAGGCAAAAAGAGCTTTTTCGAGTAAGCACGCACCCCAAAGCTTCAGTGACTAAGAAAAAAAACCCTTCCTCTTTTCCAAAAATTACTAACCTTTTAAATTAGCTCACTTGGTCCAAAGTTACTTTATGAGAATAGAGGTCTTGAGTTCAAGTCTTTCTTTTTATTGAGTTGCTTTTTCAAAAAGCACATGTAGCTTATGTTTTAAAGTTACTTTATGTAAAAGTGTTCTCACCCATTATAAAAAGTGAATCACTTATAATTGTAAAGTCTCTTTATCTTTTATTTAAGTTACAATTTAGTGGGTAGCTCATAAAGTACCATTGTAAAAGTGACTTTCACTTATTTATAAAAGTGAATCACATAATTTTTTTTTAAAGTGAGCTAATTATATTTATGTTTGGAAAGGGGGGATATTTTTTTTTAAATAACATTATCATTCATTTCTACACATTCACGCACTTCGTTGGCATCTTCAACAACTTTTCTTAAAAAAGCTATAACTTCTTCATCCGGAAGCCGTTTTCAGGGCCCTTTTTTTTTAATCAACTTAATTTTTTTAGATCTTTCCATTGGAACACTTAGTTTCAGCATATACAGCTTCAGTTTCTGTTAAAATGGAAATTCAATGCCAATTTATTCTTGACAGCACCAACTACTTCCAATGGTGGTCCTACATTGTGGATTTACTTAGAAGTAAAGGTCTTTACAGAATAGCCTCAAGCCAAGAAACCAAACCTCAAGATGAAGATAAGGAAGCCAAATGGGAAAATAGGCAAGATCAAGCACGTGGGTTGATAGGGATATCTATTTCTCCAGACCTTAGATTCCATATCACAGAACTTGATACTCCTAATGAAGCAATGAAACAGCTCACTAAAGTTTTTGGAATTAAAAATGAAATTAGAGCCCATCAACTCGAAAACGAGTTGCTTACATTGGACCCCATTAATTTTTCTTCCATTGAATATTTTTTTTCCAAGTTCAAGACCCTTAGACTTCTCTTGGAAGGTGTTAAGGTTAAAAAAGAATATGGTAGCCTGATCTATTCCATTCTTACTAAGTTGGGACCAGCCTACTCTGTGTTTGTTTCCACCTTCCATTCTACAAGAGAAGTCTTCATTTCTCAAGGACAAGACTACAAGTCCCCCTCCTTTGATGCCTTTTGTGATTCTTTAATAACAAAACAAGAAAAACTCTTACATCTTGGTCTTCTTAATCTTGGAAACTCTTCTAAGAAAGCCTTCGTCGCTCAGCAGCAACCAAATTCAAATAATCCTAAGAAGTCGTATCCTAAAAAGAATGGTCCTAAACCAAACAAGGGTCCTAAGAAATTTCAGTCTCAAAATGAAAAATCATTTCAACAAAATGATAAGGCAAATAAAAACAAAGAGAACAAGATTGATAGACATTGCCACTTTTTTAATCGAGATGGCCACTTAGAATCCAAATGCTTTAAGAAGATGGAAGCTTTGGAAGCAACAATGAAGAAGCATAACATCCATTTGGAGCACTCTTCAACTTCAACTTCATATTCAAGAATAGCACTTTCTACATGCGGTTTTCAAGCATCTCGGTTTGGCTATGCACTAAATGTATCTTCTTCTTCTCATTCTCATGAGTGACTCATTGATTTTGCAGCTTCTTATCACATGGCCAAAAACAAAGCCATGTTTTCTTCTTTAAATGATTGTAAAACCAAAAATATATATGTTGGTGATGATAGATCTCTTAGTGTTGTAGCAACTGGAACTGTTCATATAGACAATGGTCAATTTAATGATGTATTATGTGTTCCAACCTTATCCTGCAACCTTCTATATGTATATCAGATAACTCATTCAGGTGAAGGTAAAATCGTTGAATTTTCACCTCACGATGTTGTAATTAAGGACCTAAGAGATCCTAGATAGATTTTAGCTACTGGCGTTGTTGAGGATTCTACAAGGTTGTATAAGTTTAACAACTTTGGGTCATCAAATATTCCCTCGGTATTTGTTGCTCATAATGATGAAGTGAGCAAACTGAGCGATTTGGTCACTTAATCTATCGCTCCCTTTAGAATCTATGTAAAGAAAATATGGTGACAGGTCTTCCAATGGTATCTTGCAGAGATGGTGTTTGTTTCAGATGTGTACTCGGAAAACATCATCGGGATAGTTTTGAAAAACATGCCTCTTGGCACGCCTCAGCCCCTTTACAGCTTGTGCATAGTGATTTATGTGGTCCACTTCCAGTTGTTTCATTCTCTGGCTACAAGTATTTCTTAACTTTCATTGATGATTTCTCCAGACGCACTTGGGTATACTTCTTAAAACTCAAGAGTGAAGTATTTAACATGTTCTTGGCCTTTAAGGCCTTTGTTGAAAAACAATCTGGACATCAAATTCTTAAGCTAAGATCTAATAATGGCGGAGAATATGTTAACAACAAATTCATCAACTTTTGCACTGAGAATGGAATTCAAATGCAACATATTGTTCCATATACTCCACAACAAAATGGTGTAACTGAAAGGAAGAATCACACCTTAAAGGAAATGGCTAATTGTATGCTTCAATCTAAATGGCTTAGTCTTAGTTTTTGGGAAGAAGAAATTAACTGTGCAAATTACATAGTACATCGCACTCCTACTAAGGTTTTAAAGAACATCACTCCAGAAGAAGCATGGAGCTCAATTAAACCAGATGTAAGTCACTTTTTTGTTTTTGGAAGTGAAGAATGGGCCCATATTCCATATGAGAAACATAAAGCTTTAGAACCTAAGAGTGAAAAATGTATTTTTGTTGGATATTTTGAAGACATCAAAGGATATATACTTATTCCACTTAAGTACAAAAATTTTATCATTAGAAGAGATGTAAAATTTGCTGAAAATATATCAGCCTACGAGCCTAGTGCAGCGGATGTGCCACCTCTCTCTATCCCTTCTACTTCTGAAAATATTTCTTCTTCAGATGATGACAGAGAGGATGAAAATCATCCCCCACCTTCTCAGGATCCTCATTCAGCTCCTCAGCTTCCAAAATGGGTCCGTGCTACTCGGGATGCAGCAGGTGCTCTTGCCGGTGATCCTACAGATCAGCGTCATACATGTTCTCAGTTCGATAGAGCCTCTTCTTTACTGGCTCAAGCTTCAACGAATTATGAGCTTGACACCTTTGCAGAAGCTTCAAGCCATCTAGATTGGGACGTAACTATGAAAGAAGAATATCATTCATTATTGGAAATTGATACATGGGATCTTGTTCCTCTTCCAAAGGGACGAAAACTTGTTAGATGAAAATGGGTTTACAGAACCAAGTATGGCCCAGATGGAAAATTTGATAAACATAAAGCTCATCTTGTTGCTAAGGGTTTTTCACAAGTTGAAGGCATTGATTATACTGAAACCTTCTCCCCTGTTGCCAAAATGAACTCTATCTGCCTTGTTCTTTCCCTTGCTGCCTCTTTCAAATGGGAAGTCCATCAGATGGATGTTAAATCTGCCTTCTTGCATGGAGACTTGCATGAAGAAATCTATATGGAACAACCTACTGGATTTATGCAAACAGACTCCAGCCTTGTATGCCGGCTTAAGAAATCCCTTTATGGTCTCAAGCAAGCCCCTCGAGCTTGGTATGCCAAAATGGATAGATTTCTTTTAGGAACTGCTTTTCTAGGTGTCATTCTGACAATACTGTCTACACCAAGAAAGTGGACAAGTCTCTTATCATTCTTGTTCTTTATGTTGATGATATTATCCTTACAGGTAGTGATCCCAACCTTATAAACCATGTGAAATCCAACCTTAAAAAGAAGTTTGAAATGAAAAACTTAGGACACTTGCATTATTTTCTAGGTCTTCAAGTCTTGCAATCCAAGGAAGGTATTTCCCTTTCCCAGTCCAAGTATGCATGTGATCTTCTATGCCATTTTCACATGGAAGACTGTAAGCCAGCCCCTTCTCCCTTTTATTCTGGAGCCAAACTTTCAGTCACTTGTACTTGCCCTGAAGTTGATGCTACCTTATACCGTCAACTTGTAGGAAAACTTTGTATCTGACCCATACTCGTCCTGACCTTTCCTTTATTGTTGGCCTTATTGCTCAATTTATGCAAAACCCACATGAAATTCATTGGAAAGCAGATAAAATAATACTTCGTTATATTCGAGGTACAGTTCAGTTTGGGATTCATTACAGTGCAGAAGCATCTCCTCTATTGGTTGGTTTCACTGATTCCCATTGGGCTGGTGACCCTGCTGATCGGAAGTCTACTGCAGGTTATGTGTTCACTCTTGGTTCAAGACCTATTACATGGGCTTGCAAGAAACAAAGTGCCATTTCTCTTTCTTCAACAGAAGCAGAGTATTGTGGTGTCGTAGAAGCTAGTAAGGAGACCCTATGGCTTCATCAGATCCTGTCAGAGTTTGGCTTTCAGCAGCAGCATCCGACTACATTTTGGTGTGATAATCAAAGTGCCATTCAACTATGCAAAGATCCAGTCCAACATCAGCACAGAAAACACATTGAACTGCACATGCACTTCATCAGAAATCTCATTCATGACCATGTCCTTGAAGTGCAATATTGTTTAATAGATGATCAAGTTGTAGACATCTTTACAAAGGCTCTCACAGAGGCAAAGTTTACTAAACTTCGATTTATGGTTGGAGTTCAGGAAGTTGTCACTAAGGAGGAATAGGCTCTAGTGCCTCTTTCCTTCTCCTATTGTGTCATATTTGTACATCCTTCAATCCTATCCCAATTTGTTCTTAAGGGGGGATGTTAGGATATTTCGACACATAGGAAATAGTTAAGTATAACTTGGTATAGTGTAGAGTTAGGTAAAGCATGTTTCTTTACTATGTACTTCTGTAACTTACAATCCAACGGTCACGATATGTTCTAGACATGAAGTGATCCGACGGTTCATTCTCTCCTCGGTATTACCGACACTTGATCTGTGGCTTAACACCCGATTGGTCCATGATCTCTATTTAAAGAGCATGGAGGGTCATTTGTAGGTTAACCTGTTCATGAGAGAAGCTTATGTAAATTTTCATTCTTTTATTAATAAATTGCCTGAAGTGGCCACATTGTGGATTGTTTACCTCTTTAAGGGTTTTAACCATGTCAAGAATACTAGTGTATTGATATGTGAACTGTTTGTGAGCGGTGTCCTTTGGTGTTCTGTCTAAGGAACTTACCCTGTAAATTCCTACAGGTGTAAGAGTCCCAGCAGTGGGTCGTACGTTAATGCCTTGACCGCGATTTCGCACAGAGGCATGTAAGATAACTCTGTTGGTAGCAAGGGTGTGACATATGCAGTAATCTAAGGAAGGTGCATGAGAGGTTCTAACACACGGGGGTTGAGATGACTAAGCCCCTTGGAAACCTCTGATAGCACAGAGTTAAGAAGGGAACACACAAGCAAAGATGCATCATAACATGGAAGGCAAGTTAGCTAGCAATCCAAAGTGATGGTTAAACCAACAACACATTTCATAAAGATTCATACATATATACACAGAAATATTTATACATGCATGTGTAAGAAAACAAAATGCATATCTCACTTAGAGTAAACAGATAGCTGAAATACAATACAACATATGCATGAAATGTGTTGGATCTTGTTATATTAATAAGTGTAAGTTCCATTCACACAATACATCCATGTCCAACTACTAGTTTCGACAATGAAACGTTACAGCCACAACCGCCTGCTCCTCCAAAAAGATGTACTAGCTTTGCATAATGGAGAAGCCAAGGCTCGTTACAATTCTGTCCAAGCTCTCTCTAAGATAGTCCTATCAGAAGCTTGGCTGACAAAAATCCTTTACCATGAGTTATGAGGGACTATTTATAGCAAAGGGTGGGGTGGTCCTTGACATTCCCTTTGTGATAGTTCATCTACCCTCATGACTCTTCATCTACTTTATGACTGTTACATCCAACTATCGACACTTGAACTTACACTTGACAAGATGTTACATTACAATTCACATGTACCTATGTGAGACAAAAATGGCTTGAGCAAGCCATGCAAGACATCACTATGACTCGGACAACTGTGGAAGTCTGACTCTTCAACATCCTCGTGATGATCAATAGTAGCGAACTGATTCCAAGATCGGTAGTCTGTGATGGTGTCCGTGTACTCCAAGGTGACATCTTTCTGGAACCTGACTCTTGCCTCCATAGCATCCGAGTACACTGCTCAGGCTCCTCTGTCCAAATCATCTGAAAGCATGCGCATCATTGTCTTCAACGCAGTCGAACCAACAACATACTTGTGCATGGTGTCTACACTGATTGGTAAGTCTGGGCTGGTGGCTATGCGCATCAACTCGTCAAAGTATGAGTCAATCTCTAGTCAGAATTGTGCCTTTGTCTTCACCTAGGTGAGAGTCCCAATAGATGGGATCGCATGTGCGCGTACCACAAAATCCATACTCTTGAATACATGTGCATGGAAAGCCTGTAGACTAGTGATGAACTTCGAGAGCTCTTCATAGTTTCAGATCTGACTCCGGATGCATCCTTCAGCACAACTGCTTTGGGCTTCATCATCTTTGGCAAGTGAAGCGAGGCTCCCTTGTATCTCATCTTCCACGTTTTCATGTAATCAACAGCAGCATGTACGTTCGACAAGATACATGCTCTTCTAGCACATCGTTGTTTCCATCCGTTGAGATGGACGACTGCCTTATGCATGGTACCAAACTTGGAATACAATGCCCATATAACTGTGCAAGGGACAATACTTCATCTAGTATTGCTTTCTTCAGTTCTGCTCGGGCGGACGCTATTACCAACTCTCCTCCTTTCTTGGCCATCTGTAGCTCCTTAGCCATTTGCTCATTCTCAGCTATTAGAAAGTGAACACTTAAGATAGTGGCTTCGGCATATGCTCTAGTAGCATCGGCCAAGGCTGTTGGATATTTACACACGTCAAACACGATCGGACAGTGAGGCATACCAATCAGCAATGTCTATCAGTGCCTCCGTTGTTTCCTTCGACATGTAGGTCATATCTTGTTCAAATATCATCTTGTATAACGGGGTGAAAAAATAATCGGACAGTCGTGTGATAACTCCTCTTAAGCTGCATTCGGACAACATCTTACAATAAGCGTTCACAGCAGTCTCCGTCAGTGACCATGCCCACTTCAAGCCTGGGAACTCTTGTCAGGCACAGATTTCATCCAAGATGTAGGTGGACATGTAGATTTATGCTTGCATACCTTTGGGTGGTTGTTGAGCCCTTTTTACCTGTTCCTTCAGTTGATGAGCCAACATGTCGGACTAGTTGCATGCTTTTCCCTCTCTGGCCAATTGGTCCAGCACGATCACCTAACTCTGTGGGAAGGTTTTTGTGATTTCTTGGCGACACAGTCAACATTCAAAGATGACCAAGTATTGATATGCCTTCTGTAGTATCTTTGTCTTGTAGATCTTGTTGGGAGTCATCCTGAATCTAGTTGGCTCCTTTACCCAATTCTTCAAAATGTCTCTGGAGTTGGCATTCTTGTTGGGTAAGTTGAAGGGAGTCTCCATGATAGTCACGAGCTCTGCCATCTGATACATATCATCGTAATCCTGTGCCATGAAGGTTACAATATTCATCCCACTGACACTACTCAAGGTCATCATCTCGAGATTAGTGTGCGAGACGATCCAGTGTATCATGTCCGCGCGTGGCAACGCGGGGTATCTGCATGCAATCCAACACAAGCCAAATTTGTGGATGTTCACATATACTTGGCGGTCTTTGAGGTATTCCCCAAATGTGACTGCAAATGCATCATTGACCTCTTGCCATTTCATCTTGATGTTCTTGTCTACAATCAGCTTGGTATCTTCATAGATCAGCAGAATTGTAGACACTTTCTCAACTGTTGCTCCAATTTCACTTTCGTCAGTGTCCTTTGATCCTGCTCTCTTGGAGGCCATTGATCCTAAACTATTAAGAGATGATTGAAAACCTACTGGATCTAGAGACAAAGTGACATGCATGGCAAGAAATTTGTCAGCGAAAACCAAAGCAAATTTGGGAACGACATAATACATACCGGGGGATTGACTGGCAAGGATTGTGGAATTTCTTCTAGGAGGTTGGGAGACTGGCTGCCAGACTTGCACAAAAGAAGTTTGGATTATTTGGGAGGCATGACTGGTTGCTGGAATTGTGCTATGTGCAATCCAGGCTGACTTCTGACTGCTAGAATTGCGCAATGCGCAATTTCAGCTGGCAATGGGTGCAGGCTCAGTGACTGCATTGTGCAATTTTCTAGTTTAGCAGTCACTGTCCCTCAGAATTGCACAAAGCAATCCTGGAGGAGAGTTACTGGGAAGAAATGCACATTTCCTAAGGGGAAGATAGAGCCTTCCCTCTGAGGATTGTGCAATGTTGTCTTGGTGAGGCGGAGTCCGGGCCAACGCTGCCCAGACCCACCAACGGGCAACTAAAAGCAAATGTGAAAGTGAATGCATGGTGATACTGAGTGTAAGTAGAATAAAATGATCATGAATGCAAACAGTGAATGAAATATTTATAAAACGGAATAGCATGCATGTGGGTAAAGTGAGTCGTTGAATCGGTGACCGTTAGTGAAAAAAAGTTTCATGCATGCGATGATCCATAAATGAAAAAGGTATTATAGACTTTATGTGAAGTTTTCTCATGTTACTTAGTGAAATGGATCAAAAATATTACAAATAACATAAACACATAAGCAAATTGAAACATAATCAAACATATCAACACAGCAACAATTTGATAACGGAGTTCACCAGACTTCCTGGCTACCTCTCTAGGTCCTTAGCTTCGAGTGTGACCGATTTATTAGCCTTGAAAATGCTTTTTACAGACATGAGCTCAAAAATAGAGACTCAAATTAGAAAAAGGATCTCACCATTACGTTTAAATCGAAATTTTGAGTCAAACGAGTATAAACTTGCCCATATTTGGCCTCTGTGACTTACAGACCCCCTATAAAGTCCAAAACCACCTTTCTTCTGTACAAAACCGCCTCCTGCATCAAACCCGCCTTGGGAGACCCACCCGGTGGTATGGCGTTTCTGCAAAACGATAAAGGTTTAAAAAAATAATGGGCGCTTGTCTGAGCAAGCCCCGCCACTTGACAACATGGTCATTGGAGTAATGTGAAGGCGTTATATAAAGGGGAGGTCGGCAGGTCGAATCCACCGCCTGACCTTACTGCCGTTTTACATTGGATATGGCATATACTATGGTTTGGCCTTGATATATATCTCTGCTTGCTACTTGTTCTATGGTGGTTTGGTTATGATATATATGGTGTATCATTCAATACCTCCCATTGCATGTGGGATAATTCGCCAAAAGGACTGGCGGCCGGTGGGTTGACCCCGGTTGTCGGCCTTTTAATCGGTAGCTTCTCCTGCACAATAAATATATCATAATCTAATACCTTATCAAGAATCACCATAGCCTGTCCGATGCAGCCCCTCCAGTGAAAACTCAGTCTTCCGGGAGGTCAGGGGTTTGATCCTCCCTGACCCCAAAAATTTTGGAAAATAGGTGATATTGGGCAAAATCCAGGCTACCATGTGTCAGCACCAGATTGGCCCATATCAACCAATCAGAATTTGCCACGTCAACTCCTATTTTGATTTCATTCAAGACCCATGGCTCATTCCCAAGTTGACACGTGTCCTTGCTGACAGAGGCGTTGATCTAGTTGACCGTTGACCGTTGACCATTGACTTCTGCCCTTTGATTTTTTTGTTATTTTCCCTAATTTTCCCAAAAACTTTGATTGGTCATAACTTCTTCATCCAGACTCAGATTTACGTGTCATTTGCACCTTTGGAATCGTATCTACAAGCACTTCGACTTGATTCTACTTTCAACTGCATTTGAAGACTTTGATTTGGAGGCAAAATTGAATCCATTTTGGATCATTCCTCCCCACTGGAAGCTTTTGGACCACCAAAAGTTGGTTTTAGCTATCAAGTAAGTGAGGATAAAGTTCCTTCACTTTTCCAATCTTGATCCATCGTGCTTTACTTGGATTTGTACCTTTGAGTCCAACTCGAAGATACTCAACAGTTCCTCGTCACGAAGTCCTTATTCTCCTGTCAAGAATTGTGTCCTCCTGTAGCTCATTGAGATACTTGGGTTAAAATTATTGTATGGAAGGTACCCGACTTTTCTCTTCGGGATCTTCAATCAATGATGACTCATATAATCGTAAGTTTTCAACATTTACAATGGACTAGATTTGCATACAAGCTGGTAGATCTAGGCGGAAATAATTTTCACCAATTTTGTCAAGTATTTTTAAAGGACCATATTAATTGGTTTCAATTTCTTACCTTCCCATTGTAGTCTTTCTTTGCTGATGTACAACCAGACTTGATCACCAACTTGAAAACTATGCTCAACTTGATGCTTGTCATGCCGCACCTTATACTTTGCTTGGTTTCTTTCCAGTTGTTCCTGTACTACCTGGTGAATTTCCTGGATTTTTTCAATGAACTTGGTTGATTTGTCCACATCATTGTGTCCATCAACTGCTATGTCTTTACCAAAGACAAAATCCAAGGGAGACTTTGGTACAAAACCCAAACAAGTCTCAAAATGAGATCCCTGAGTAGAAGAATGTTTTGCATGGTTGTAAGCATGTTGCACATAACACAAATGCTCATCCAAAGTTTTGGATGCTTGCTGCAATATCCTCGAAGCAATTGTATCATTGTCCTGTTGACCACTTTTGTCTGACCATCTGTTTGTGGATGAAATGTCATGCTATTCTTTAGCTTTGTGTCCATTAGTTCCCATAAACTTGACCAAAGTTTCCCGACAAATCGAGAATCTCGATCGGATACAATAGAAGTTGGTAACCCAAAATGAACCCATACATTTTGAAAGAACAACTTTGCAGTTTGTTCAGTTGTGACCTGTTTAGTACATGGTGCCAAAATACACATCTTACTGAACCTATCGACAACTACATACAAATAATCATGACCCTTTCTAGACATTGGCAATCCCCCAACAAAATCCATTAGTACACTTTCCCAAGGACGAGAAGGAATTGGAAGTGGAGTATACAAGCCTAATTTTCTATTACTCGGCTTACTTGTAGCACACATAGTACATCCTTTAATATATCTAGAAATTGTCTCATTCATTTGTGGCCAATAGTAGAATATTTGCAATTGTGCAACTGTTTTACTTACACCCAAATGACCTGATATGAGAGAAGTATGTGCTTCTCGAATTATATTTACTCTTTCAATTTGTAGAATGCATAACTTTCCCAAATGATATAAGAGTTTTTCCTTTATGAAATAATCCAATTCTTCTACCTGCTTACCATGACTTAAAATTACATATGCATCCTTAAAATTTGTGCCTTTAGCATATTGTTCAATGTAACTTTCATGAATTACTTAATTATGCTTAAGTATTGTGTATGCATTTATAATTGATCTTGATAACATGTCTGCAACCTTATTATCTATGCCCTTGTTATATCTGATAACAAGATGAAATTGATGTAGAAACCCCATCCATCTGTAATGTCATGATTGTTGCAATTTAGTTTGTGAGTGTAAGTATTGTAGTGGTTAATGATCTGTATGCATGATTGTTTCTTTACCCATTATGTAATGTTTCCACTTTTTAACACTGTACTAATGCATACAATTATTTATCATATGTGGGATAATTAACTACTGCTGATGTAAATGTCTCAGAATGAAAGCGTATGGGCTTTCTGTGCTGCATCAACACTGCTCTCATGGCATATTCACTTGCATATGTCTCGATCTCAAATGGATATTGAAGATCTGGCATGTTAGTATTAGCGTTGTACTGATCCTTTATTTTAATGTGTTGAAGGCTTTCTATTGTTTGCCTCCCCACTGAAACACATGTTTCACACTTGTTAAAGCATGTAGAGACGTTGCAATCAAAGAAAAGTTAGAAACAAACTTTCTCCAATATTGTGTTTCCCTAAGAAACTTCTAAATTTTGTAGCAGTAGTGGGCTTAGGCCAATTTACAATGACTTCGACCTTAGAGGGATCTATCTTCAATTCACCACCCCCTACAATATAACCCAAATAAGTCAAAGTTGTCCTGCGAAATTCACATTTTGACAGTTTTACATAGAGATTTTCTCTTTTCAAAACATCTAAAACAAGCTTTACATGTTCATCCCATGTTCTATTGAAAACAAGTATATCATCTAAATAGACTATTACAAAATCATCAATAAATGGTCTAAATACATCATTCATGACTCGCATGAATGTAGCTGGAGTGTTAGTTGAGAGAAAACGCATAACCATCCATTCATAGAGTCCTTGCTTTGTTTTGAAAGCAGTCTTCCATACATCCTGTTCTAAAACTCTGATCTGATGGTAGTCGCTTCGAAAGTCCAATTTAGATAAGTAAACTGCATCTTTTAACTGATCTAACAAGTCATCAATGCGAGGAAGAGGATAACGATTCTTTATTGTGATTTTATTTAATGCTCTAAAATCAACGCACATTCTCCACGAACCGTCTTTCTTTCGCACTAACACAATAGGTGATCCGCACGGTGATGTGCTTGGTCGAATAAACCCTTGATCAAGCAACTCATGTACCTACTTCTTTATCTCTGCATTCTCTAGATCTGATAACCTATACATTCCAATGTTAGGTAGTGGAGCATCTTGCTGCAAATAAATCTCATGTTCTATCTCTCGCTTGGGTGGAAGCCCTTTAGGCTCTTGAAATAAAATATCATAATCGGAAACAACTTTAACTATATCTACTTTCTATTTAGGATTACAGCCTTGGAAAGCATCGGATTTATCAATATCCTTTGCTTTTACAATCATAAGTAAAAATTGTTTACTTCAATTTACAATTATTTTCATCTGTCCTGAATTTATGAGAGAGAAGTTATCTTTGAGTTTATAAGCTCTTACAATATATTCAATTCCATCCTTAGTGAGTTGGTACTTATTTTTAGTTCAATAGAAGATAGCATTTCTATTGTACAAGTATGGACTTCCTAATACAATTCCACATATGTCCAATGGGACTATGTCTAACTCAACCTCATCTACAAACTTTGACCCAATAGAAAAATGAAGTTTACATTGTTTCGTAACTTGTAGCTTAGTTTTATCACACACCTAACCTAATGGATATGACTTTTTAGGAGGTTTTGTTTCTAGACCCAACTTCTTTACAATTGCTTTAGAAATCAAATTAACTTGTGAACCACTATCAAATAAAGTATCAATTTTAGTATGCTTGGAAATGACTCTAATGTGAGTTAGCTCATTTCTTTTCTTCTCTTCATTATCATTATCAACAGAATGCGAAGAAGTACTTGAAGATGCTTTAGTATTTTTACCTTTTATACCTGTAGTTGTAACCGTTGTCTCGTCACCTGAATCTGATCCCAAGTCCTTTTGAATAGTAGCAACATTCTTCTGCTCCTTACTCCCAAACTTCTTAGGCTTCAATTCCAGATGCAATGACCAGCAGTGTGCCTCATCATGGAACTCCTTTTTATAGTGAGTACACAAAGGTTTATCTTTCTTCATGGTGTTTTCTTTCTTCTCCTTCCACTTAATTTTCTTCTTGTCTTTATTCTTGCTTTCAATAGATTTGGATGATTTCCCAACATCATGGGTTACATTTTTTCCTCTACCTTCTAGATGAGTTTCTTGGACCGATACATCATCTAAGCTAGTTGGATTAAACATAAGTATAGTATGCCTCAAATAACTATGTAGGCCACCTATGTATTTCAACAATGTCTTTGGTGAGTCCAATGATATGCCTAATGTTAAAGATCTCTTACGGAATTCTTGAGTATAACTTTGAACACTTTGACCTTTTAATTGACGCAATGTTTTCCAACTCATCATTGCCTGTTGCATATAAGCCAAAGGATAAAATTTCTTTTTAATAGTAGAAACAAATTCATTCCAAGTTGAAATGATTTTACCATGCTTTTTGAGATCTGCTTGTGTCTTGCCTTCCCACCATACAAGTGCGTTCCTCCAAGTCGAAGGCTAGCAAGCTGGATCTTCTTCCTTTCTGAAACAACTTTCTGCACCCTACAATACACTTCAATTTGTCTTATCCAATTATCAAGATTTTCAGCGTTAAGTTCTCCATCATAAATCGGCAAATCAAATTTTACATCTAATTTGATCAAAGAGTATTTCTTCTTTTTCTTCTTAGAAGGACTAGATTTATGAGAAGAAGATGATGATGATGACGATGATGGTGATGATGGAGGAGATGGTGGAGGAAGCATTTCTCCCTTTCCCTTATCTTCTTGGTCTTTAGGTGATGAAGTTCCTTCATCTTTGTTCTTCTTAAACTCGCGATACATCTCTTCCACCATTACACGTATCGTCATTAAACTATCCAGGAATTGAGATTCTGATCTAGGTGGGTTTTCATCCGTCATCCTTCTTTTTGAAAAGACCCTTCCAATCTCTGGATTCACCTCAACAAGTTCACCTTCACCTTGTTTGATCCGTAAATGAAAAAGGTATTATAGACTTTATGTGAAGTTTTCTCATGTTACTTAGTGCAATGGATCGAAAAGATTGCAAATAGCATAATCACGTAAGAAAATTGAAACATAATCAAACATATCAACATAGCAACAATTTGATAACAGAGTTCACCGGACTTCCTCGCTACCTCTCCAGGTCCTTAGCTTCCAATGTGACCGCTTTATTAGTTTTCAAAATGATTTTTACAGACATGAGCTCAAAAACAGAGACTCAAATGAGAAAAAGGATCTCACCATTGCGTTCGGCTTGAAATTTCGAGTCAAACGAGTATAAACTTGCCCATATTTGGCCTCTGTGACTTCCAGACCCCCTGGAATGTCCAAAACCACCTTTGCCTGGGAAAAACCACCTTTCCCCTGCACAAAAATACCTCCTACATCAAACTCGCCTTGGGAAACCCGCCCGATGGTATGGCGCTTCTACAAAACGATAAAGGTTTAAAAAAATAATGGGCGCTTGTCTGAGCAAGCCCCGCCACATGAAAACATGGTCATTGGAGTAATGTGAAGGTGTTATATAAAAGGGAGGTCGGCGGGTCGAATCCACCGCCCAACCTTACCATCGTTTTACATTGGATATGGCATATACTATGGTTCGGCCTTGATATATATCTTCGCTTGCTACTTGTTATATGGTGGTTCGGCTATGATATATATGGTGTATCATTCAATACCTCCCGTTGCATGTGGGATAATTCGCCAAAAGGACCAGCAGCTGGTGGGTTGACCCCAGTCGTCGGCCTTTTATTCCGGCAGCTTCTCCTGCACAATAAATATATCATAATCCAATACCTTATCAAGAATCATTGTAGCCCATCCAGTGCAGCCCCTCCTGCAAAAACTCAGTGTTCGGGTAGGTCAGGGATTCGATCCTCCCTGACCCCTAAAATTTTGGAAAATAGGTGATATTGGGCAAAATTCGGGCTGCCATGTATCAGCACCGGATTGGCCCATATCAACCAATCAGAATTTGCCACATCACGTCCTCTGCTGATGTCATCCAGGACCCATGGCTCATTCTCGGATTGACACGTGTCCTTGCCGACATAGGCATTGACTTGGTTGACCGTTGACTGTTGACTTCTGCCCTTTGACTTTTTTGTCATTTGCCCTAATTTTCCCAAAACTTTGACTGGTCATAACTTCTTCATCCAGACTCAGATTTACGTGTCATTCACACCGTTGGAATCATATCTACGAGCACTTTGACTTGATTCTACTTTCAACTGCATTTGAAGACTTTGATTTGGAGGCAAAATTGAATCCATTTTGGATCATGCGATAGCAGTGAGACACTAACGAAAATTGAAATGGTGTTAGTACAAGATAGTATGCATGTAAACGACAGCAAGTGTTCAAGGAAATCAAGCAAACAGCACTCACACAAGCAAAAACACAAAAAGCGACAGAAATGTTGCAAAAGACGAGTTGAGACCACTTACCCATGAATAGCTGAGTTGGATGTGTCAAAGAGTCATGGATGTGTTGTGGGATGTCAGAGCTCCAAGATCGATGTGAATAAATTAGCTCAGAAGCGTTGAATAAATAAGTTTGAAGCTCATGACCCGCATGCCACAAATTTAGGAAAAAACGACACTTGGAGGAAAGATTCTAAAACGATCTTTGCATGTAACCTCCAGCTGCTAAAAATAGCTCCCTAAAATCTAGGGATGCTTTTTTCATGTTGCCTTTTTCTATTGTGGGTAAAAGCAAGCCATGCATGCAAGTCATGTTTCTTTGGTCCCGGGTGGAACCAGTCAAACTACTGGCACATGCAAGAGCCTACTCAACTGCTGGGGAAAAATGCGCATTTCTAGAAGGGAGCTAGGCTGGCTTCCTAGGAGATTTGCTCAATTTCTGGGAAGAGCAGTTGACTGTTGCCTAGGACTGCGCAATTCCTGGGTTGAGCAGCCCTACTGGGAGGAATTAGGTAATTTTCTGGATGAAGCTTGACTCGTATATTTGCGCAATTCTAGAGCCCAGCAGGCTACCAGATAAAATTGCCCAATTTTGGGAGGGAAGGTTGGTTTCCCTCTAGAATTTCACAATTTCTTGGGATCTGCTCAGCTTGTAGCTGGACCAAGTCTGGAGAAACAGCCTATGAAGGGAATGCAATAAGCTTTTATAGACAGGATGTCTTTCTGCGAGAAAATCATTTAAGCTTGTGTACTTGATGAAGCAAGACATGTTGTTGTGAAAGGTTGGTAGGGAGGCTCCAAAACGAAGCTAAGGAAAGATTTTGGAGGGTGGTTGTAGCCGCTACAATATGTTCATACCCTATTGTCCAGATTTCCCTTAACTCTAGGAGCCCTCTATCTCAGTTCCTCACCCTATTAGCTCAGACAGGGAGGAAGAGTTGGCTCAGTGTCCTCGATCAACGTTGCAGCTTGTCGTAATAGAAATTGTTTCCTATTCATACAGGACATCAAATCAAATATCATGTCAGAACATAGATAAGCATATAAATCACAAAATGATACCATAATCATCTTCCCTCTCAAGGAGGTTCCAACCACAAGCCTGAGCTTGTTTTGAACAGCTGCATTGTCTCAATATATGAGAGCATCTCAGTGCCAACTATAAATATGGGATTTTCAGCCAATCAGATCTTACTCTATGTCATCAAAATGTATCCATGTCATATTCAAATCATACTCATATAACTCTCTAAGGAGCTTCTTCATCCTACCTCATAGCTAGCCATGCTAGCAACATCTTACTCATCCTCAATCGTACTATGGACCTCTCATCCAAGATATCATGTAAGAACTCATACTAAAGTAGCATCCAAATGTGTTGAACAATAATCTCTATCAACAGCAATACATCCATGTAGTCACATATTATAGGAGAAATATCTCAGCCTCAAAAATAGAATATCTCATGCAGATATTTCAAAGGATGCTTGGTCGAAACTCTATGTGAATGAAGCGGCTCACTCATGAATTTATTCAGGTTCTATACACATCATATATATATACAGATGATTTTCAAAATGGAACATCAATTCTTCAATCAATAGTCAGATTCCATGTCAAGTTCAACAACATCTTTGAACTTCAAATCAGATTATCCAAGGATTTTCATTTTCATTACTCAAAAACATTTTCAACAACTTTGCAATATAGAATTTATTTTCCAAATTTCAGAAATCGATTCATCATGCTATGATACATCATTTTGAGCTTTAGAAGATATCTCCCTATGATTTAGATCATCAAAAGCTCATCACCTATCAAGGGTGGACCATCAGGATATAAAACCAAAACCAAAACCATAATCAAAATCATAGCCATACCTTAGAACTCATCATCCTGACTTCATCAGATAAATGTCAAATATAGACATATCTAGATCGGGGAGCTTGCTTCATGTAATGCTCTAAGCATAATTCCTTGCATAAATAAATGTTGTACCATCACATCAGCAAAGTCATATCATCAAAGTTTAGAAGTCAGATCACAACCATTATCAAATTCATCAACATCACAGTATCAATTCTTTCAAGAAGGAAACAGGGATAGCTCATATCAATTTGTGACTTCATTTATTATCATTCCAACAAGTTTTCATCAACCATGCATTATCAATCTAAACTTTATCAAGTCATTCTCATAATCATAATACAATTCATTTATGTCACTACGTGCAAATGCATACACCAAGGATGAGTCATGCAGGTTCCAATTTCTTGTTGAATCAAAACTACCAGTACCTCAACCATTGTGCTAGGAATGAGGAGGCCTATACAAAATCATTTTTCTGAACACCCACATAAGTCATTATGCCCACATAGCATAGACATCATGGAAAATCAACAATCATCAAATCAAATCATTAGTTATTAGGACAAGTCCAAATTTGATATCGTAGATGGATATATAGTCAAATCATATCTCAATCATCAATTCAAAGTTACTTTCAAGCATCATGAAAACACATTTTTCATATATATCAATCAACCAAATCATGCCAACATCTTGTAGCACAAATATAGTAACATATTTATATGTATGCCCCGGTCACCTGTAAACACAAGTTTAGTCTGCATGTTCATGTTATGAAAAACATTCAATATTTTCTTGCTTCCAAATCTTGTTATCTGCAACATATCTGTGGAACTAACATATTCTAGGTGACCATCCGATTTCATGCACAATACTTCATTTTTATGTGATCAGCAATTTAACTCGACAATTTCAAAAATCATATTACAGTGGCAGAATATGTCAAAGACACCTTGATTCAGAGTTCAGATGGCTTCAAAAAGCTTCAAATGATGGTCAATTGTAGTCAAACCCCTGGACGCTCCCTTCATGTTAACATGGGAGCGTCTTTAGCTACCTAGATGCTACGTGGGCCTTAGCATGCGTGGGTCCAGGGACGAGATTTCCCAGTTCAGTGCCTACGTCTGGAGTAGAAACCATAATTTCTATAAAAGCTTTAGATCTGAGACCTTGTTGCAGATCAATTATGTTAGATGCACATAAATCATAATTCAACGGTACATTATGAAAATAGTAATAAGAGTAAGAATCTTAAGAATAGATTCTCCCTCTAACTGGGAATCTATGTTATCAACCTATTTTTACTAGAGTCAAGCAACAAAAGATCTGTTAGATCATAAAAATATACTATCATGGTTATCTGCATCATGACATCAATTTTTAGACTCAAAGCAGCATATAGATGCAACATCATATCTCAAATATTATGAACACAATAGCACTTTCTATCAAGTCACTCCATCAAGTTAGGACATTTAGTTTAACAATATGCCATCAAGACATGACCACACAGAGTAAGAGATCTAGAATATCAATCTCATAGTTATACCTCTAACATCATGCTTATCATGATCAATAAGATGAATTAAGTTCATTCTAAAGCTTTATCAAAACAATGAGAGTATCAATCTCTCTTTCCATATGATTTCATCATGCTTATCACAAGCATTATCAACAGACTCATGTATAGGAGTCAATGAGCTATCCTTCTATATGAAATCAATCATGGAAAGTATCAAGAGTATCATTTACTAAAGTCAAGGTTTTAGCCTTCTTTATAGGATCAAGATATCAAACGAATGGATGTTAGCCAAACATCAAGTGTATCAATGTATCAACATTAGATAGCCTCATCGAATTCAAAAATATCAAAATGTTCAGCACTGGGTGCATCATTTCATCATAGGAAACATAGATCCAAGTTACTTTCATATGATGTATCAGCCATCCAAGAAAGAGACATTCTCATCATACCTTAGGGTTTACCTATCCATCAATGTTATTGTTGAAATATAACATACCATGCATAACTTGTGGTATTCAAAAACTTGTGCACCTTCTCATAGGCAGCATATAGTGCTTGTCACCTTTTCATCAAGTACCTCTTTCCAGATCTAATTTTTCTTTCCTGGATCTCAAATGATCCTCAAGAAGTGATGCAGGAGCATTCAGCCCAAGGAAAATCATTGTAAATAGTAGACATAGGGAGTCATGCATTTTGGGAAATAATTTTTGTAAATCTCAGGTCAATGTAATATTTAGGCTTTTAAGTGATTTAATTAGATAGTGGGAGAATATGTAAATGCTCTCAAAATAAATAAATGAGAACATGAGTGGTAGAAGTCAAATCCAACTCTTAAACAATTCCATGATTCTAGGAACAAGAGAGAGATTTTAGGCATTAAATGGGAAGATGATAAGAAGACTTTTTTGTTTTAAAACAGAGGAAAAGATGGAATGGATAAAGTCTCAAGGAGACTTATCTGCCACATATGTATGCATGCAGAGAGCTTTAGGGCTTTTGTTAGAGGGGTGATTGGATCCTCCAATGATCCAATCCAATGCATTCTTTTAAATAGTGAACTTGCGCATTCAATAGGAGGAGGGCCACCAATAGTAGAATCTGGCCTGTGTATGTATGTGAGCGAGAGCGAGAAGTCTCAAATGTAATCTGTGCCTTTACATTAATATATACAAAGCTTATTTCTTGTCTGTGTTAGTATGTATTGAAGTATTTCATGAATGATTTACTATGAATTCGTAGGCTCTTCAGGTTGTAGACAGAATTCTAAAGGACGCAGAGGGACAGAGTGATTCATAGGAATCACAATGGATTTTGAATCCAAGTAAAGAGACAGAGGAAGCTCTGGAGGAATGGCGCAGCAAGGATGCGCTTAAGAGTTAAGTTCAGAGAAGCTGAATAGTGGAAGGCGAAGTTTTGAAGAACCTAATAGAGCAGCAGAAACCATTGAAAAAGCGGAAAAACCCAAATAAGAGAGGCGAGTGAGAAGTAAAGGTTTGATGCTCAACAACCGTTGGATCTTCAAAGATCAAAGGCCATGACTGGAATTCGCAATCGCATTTTGGAGGTACCAAAGGATAGCAACCACAGAAATAATAACTCCGACGAGCGATTGGCGATATCGCCGAAAAATCGATCGGCAATCACGCAATCGGAGGTTCGCAGCGGAAGAAGTTAGGTGCGGGTAAAGAAGGGATAGCCGATAGCGATTATAGAAATATCGGAGCTCGGAACCATCGGAGTTCGGTGCAGTGGAAACGTGGAGTAAGTAGTGATCAGACCCGACGAAAATCATAGACGCGGGTTTATAGTAATTGAAGTCCGTGTATGCTGCTCGGAGGGGAATTCCTTTGTATTCCCGTATTTAGGTATGGTCGGGATTTTAGTATAAAAGAATCAATATATGCGTTCTGATAATGGAATATCGGAATCGAAGGGGTGATGGAACATGTGTGTATGACCCGTTGGACATGCGATGGCCGATTGTGACGAGGTTAGCCTCGGGGTCTATGCAGAACCCGTGTAGTGGCAGAGAAAGTTGTGTTTTGAGCATTTTCCCTTTATACACGGATTTTATAAGGAATAGTGCCAATAGAGCATTTAAGCGATAATATATATTTTAACCAAATGTTGAGAGGACTGGTTTTATCTATATATATATATATATATATATATATATATATCTGCGGCTAAAGGCTTGAACTAAAGTTCTGAAGGGTTCATATAATCCCGATAGAGGTTTCAGGCGGGGTGATTGAAGTTCCGTTACACAGGAATGGTATAAGAGGGCCACTTGACCATTTATGGTCTGAAGGTTTGACTCCATTGTAGAGTCAGACACCTGGGACAGTTGTGGATGCATCATTGTAAATGCATACTATGGGTATGTGTGGTGTTACCCTGGCATCAGTTTGCTAAGTATGGTTTATGTCGGGTGTTACCCTGTACCATTAGTGGTATCAGAGCAGAAGTTTGTAATCAGAGCAGATTTGTAATCTATAAGGGGAACTTTGAAGTTCTTGAAGATTGTAGCATTCCAGTAGAGGCTTGGAGTAGGCAGGAACAGAGAATTCCTTAAAGGAAAGAAAAAGCAAGATTGCTTAATGCAAGTTCTGAAGGAAAGAGGACTTGAGGGACAAAACAGAGGACAATCCATTCAAAGTGCAGAAGAATGGGTGAAACAAGATCATGATGAGATCTTGAAGGTGAGATAATATGTTCTGTTTCCAATTAAGAATGTGTGTTTTTATACTAATGCACAAGTGACAGCAAGAAAAGCTGTGAGAGAAGAACCAGGTGAGTTCTTGAAGACAAAGTAAGGAGAATACTCTAAAAGAGAAGTGGCAATGAACCTGAAGAATCCAACAAGAATTGGACAGAGAGGACAGTTGAAGTGTTCTCAAGAGAGAGTGAGAAATTTCAGAAGCCTAGAAGGAGCAAAGGTGTTGCTCAAGAGGAGGTTCCAGACAGAGGACCCGTGCTTACCAAAAGACTGAGTGAGGAGAGCTTAGTGAGGTAAGATTGTAGCCAGGAGGACTAATTGTTGCAGAGGCTTGTTGCAAAGGAGCTCATGAAGAAAGAAGAGAAGAAGATGACTACTAATAGTCATAGCAGAGGTTCAGAGAGAAGCCACAACAGAGGATATAAGAAAGAGGATGCCAATGCAAATGGCAAGAGGATGAGTCAAGAAGAAATTGACAAAGAAGTTGCTAAATTAAAAGAACAACTCAATGCATTAAGGAGAATGCTTGAGGAAAGCCAGAGACTAGGTTGGGTCTTGAGGAAGAAGCCAGTGGAATGGCATGAAATACAGAGAAGGCTACAGCAAAATCAAGTAAAGTGGCTAAAGGAAAAACTAAAGGAAGTTGAGTTAGAAATGGAAGAATCCATTTGTGAACCAGAACAAGGAGAATTTCTGGGAGAAATTGAAGATGAAGACTTGAATACTGAAACTTCAAGTGAGGCCAAAGGGTCACATGGGTTTAAAACTAACAATTTATGTGAGTATACAGGTGAAACATGTTAAGAAGGACAATTGGCTGATATTGTCATGAAGAAGGAAGAAGACCAGTAGAATAAAAATTTTGTTCTGGGAAAAGATGAGATAGATAGATCTCATATACAGCTGGAGAAAGATATCAAGCAACCAAGTGAAGGGCTTGAAGAGATTGAAGAGGAGACAATCGCAAAATTTCTAAATCATCTGAAGGATTTAGAACAGCAAGGGACTGAAGGCAAACTTGAGGAAGAGACTATGTTAGTTGAAAACATTGTAAAGGATTATCAATTCACTATGATGATAGGCACATTGGAGATAGCCACGGAAACTGTTGAGACAGACAATAGGGAAGAAGGACATCTACTGAAAGATGTTAAGAAGGAGGAACCCTATGCAAAGGATTTAACCTTGGGAAAAGGAACACTAACAAAGGAGTGTTTTGAAGAGGATGGACAGTCTTTTGAAGATGTCGAAAGTCTAGAGGAGTACTCTAGGAGAACAGAGTATGATGGAGAAGACCTCTTGAATGAGGGAAGTAGTGATTTGCTACAGCACAAAGACCTTGAGAGTACAAGGGTCAAAGGAAGACAGTATTTTAACACTATAACACAGCATGTGAAGGATGAAGCTGGAAGAAGAGAGCATTATGATGAAGTTCTTGCTAAGTGTGAAGAGGAAATTAAACTGATGAGAGAACCTGACGGTAGAACAGAAGCTGCAGTTATAGTTTCTGAAGAAGAAGATGTATCTCAAGTAGCCATGGAGATAGGAAGATGCAATAATTTGTTTGTAGGTTCATTAAAAAGCATGAATGAGTATGAGTATGTGATCAGAGAGATTGAGCAGAGATTGTTTGAAGATGGTAAAGAGGCAGTAGGAATCAAACAATTTCAAAGTGAATAAAACCACCAGCGGGTTAAAGGAGGATAAGTTCACTATTGTGAACCCAAGAAGGAAGACATCATTATAACATATGGTGTGGAAGAGAAATTAATTAACAGTCTCATGAATTCTGCTGAGAATTCGAATCAGCATACTGATGTGCTGACAGAGGAGAAAGAAACAGAGCAGCAAACTAAATTGTTGCCAAAGGAAGATAAGGCACAACAGCCTTATGTTTTTTAATTTAGCAAGTGTTTTGAGTGTGCAGGTTTTGTTGCAAATGCTGGAGGAGATTTGGCACAAGTGAACAGCCAAATAAAATCGAAAGAAGGGAATTCTATGGAAGAAATCAATCCATGGAATGGAGAAATTAATTTGCTAGAGAAAGTGTTGAACAGTCATGATTCAATCATGAAAGAGGGTAAGGATGATAGGGAGGCAGCAAAAATGGCAGCAAGCCAAGCAGGAGTCAGCATAGGAGTCAGCATAGCAAGCAAGGAAAAAGTGGAGGCAAAGTCTACAGCAATGTCTACAATGGCAGCAAGCAAGGAAAAAGTGGAGGCAAAGTCTACAGCAATGTCTACAATGGCAGCAAGCAAAGCCAGCGTAGAAGACAGCAGCAACAACCTGGAACAAAGAAATATGAAGCAGAAGATGGACCAGCCCAAAGATATGCTGGACATAGAAATTGAAGAAATGTGGGAGTTGATGATGAAGCAGTCCAAATGGAGGAAAATGGTAACAGCAGCAAGCAAGATCAATCAGAAGTTGAACCTAATTGACAGGAAGAAGAAAATGGAGCAAAAGACAGCAGAAATGCAGCAGCAGCAAAGGAACAAAGCATCTGGACAGTTACATAATAAAGTATGGGATCCAGGAAGACCAAGTCCAAAAGAAACATGATCAGGAGATCATGAATATTTTCTACTTTGGGATTCTGATGCAGAAGCATTCAGCCCAAGGAAAATCGTTGTAAATAGTAGACACAGGGGGTCATGCATTTTAGGAAATAGTTTTCCTAAGTCTCAAGTCAATGTAATATTTAAGCTTTTAAGTTATTTAATTAGATAGTGGGAGAATATGTAAATGTTCCCAAAATAAATAAATGAGAACATGAGTGGTATAAGTCAAATCCAACTCTTAAACAGTTCCATGATTCTAGGAACAAGAGAGAGCTTTTAAGCATTAAATGGGAAGCTGAGAAGAAGACTTTTCTATTTTAAAACAGAGGAAAAGATGGAATGGATAAAGTCTCAAGGAGACTTATCTGCCACATATGTATGCATGCAGAGAGCTTTAGGGCTTTTGTTAGAGGGGTGATCGATCCTCCATTGATCCAATCCAATGCGTTCTTTTAAATAGTGAACCTGCACATTCAATAGGAGGAGGGCCACCAATAGTAGAATTTGACCTGTGTATGTGTGTGAGAAAGAGCGAGACGTCTCGAATGTAATATGTGCCTTTACATTAATATATACAGAGCTTATTTCCTATCTGTGTCAGTATGTATTGAAGTATTTCATGAATGATTTACTATGAATTCGTAGGATCTGCAGGTTGCAGACAGAATTCTAAAGGACATAGAGGGATAGAGTGATTCATAGGAATCACAATGGATTTCGAATCCAAGTGAAGAGACAGGAAGCTCTGGAGGAATGGCGTAGCAAGGATGTGCTTAAGAGTTAAGTTCATAGAAGTTGAACAGTGGAAGGCGGAGTTCTGAGGAACCCAATAGAGCAACAGAAACCATTGAAAACACGGAAAAACCCAAATAAGAGAGGCAAGCGAGAAGTAAAGGTTTGATGCTCAGCAACCGTTGGATCTTCAAAGATCAACAGCCACGATTGGAAGTCGCAATCGCATTTTGGAGGTACCAAAGGACGGCGACCACAGAAATAGCAACTCCGACGAGCGATTGGCGATATCACCGATAGACCAATCGGCAATCGTGCAATCGAAGGTTCGCAGTGAAAGAAGTTAGGTGTGGGTAAAGAAGTGATAGCCGATAGCGATTATCAGAATATCGGAGCTTGGAACCATCGGAGTTCGGTGCAGCGGAAGCGTGGAGTAAGTAGTGATCAGACCCGACGACAATCATAGTCGCGGGTCTATAGTAATTGAAGTCCGTGTATGCTGCTCGGAGGGGAATTTCCTTTGTATTCCCGTATTTAGGTATGGTCGGGATTTTAGTATAAAAGAATCAATATATGTGTTCTGATAGTGGAATATCAGAGTCAGAGGGGTGATGGAACATGTGTGTATGACCCATTGGACATGCGATGGCCGATTGCGATGAGGTTAGCCTCAGGATCTATGCAGAACCCATGTAGTGGCGGAGAAAGTTGTGTTTTGAGCATTTTCCCTTTATACAGGGATTTTATAAGGAAGAGCGCCAATAGAGCATTTAAGCGATAATATATATTTTAACTAAAGGTTGAGAGGACTGGTTATATATACATATATATCTGCGGCTAAAGGCTTGAACTAAAGTTCTGAAGGGTTCATATAATCTCGATAGAGGTTTCAGGAGGGGTGATTGAAGTTTCGTTACACAGGAAAGATATAAGAGGGCCACTTGACCATTTATGGTTTGAAGGTTTGACTCCATTGTAGAGTCAGACACTTGGGATAGTTGTGGATGCATCATTGTAAATGCATAATATGAGTATGTGTAGTGTTACCCTGGCATCGGTTTACTAAGTATGGTTTATGTCGGGTGTTACCCTGCACCAAGAAGGATATGTTTACTTTTTTGTATCTTGGTAGGTACTCCAAGCCATAGTGTTCGGGGTTTGGAGGGAAAAATGCCACAAGTAGGCTTGTGGGCTTGGAACCCAAGCATGGGGTTTTTCACCCATCAGTATTTGGGCCAAAACCATGATGAATTTGAGCATGAGATAATTTGAGGTGATAGAGCTTGGCGTGTTGATTCCAACACTTTGAAAATCACCCAAATCAGAGCTCTAGAACTTGATATGTGAATTTTTTAAGTTGACAATTAATTATGGACAGTCAAGTCATGTAGGCTTGGTCCAAGAGACATGTCTCTTCAAGGAATTCACTGGAACCCTTGGATTTGGTATAACTACAAGGTGAGGGAACATTCGTTTACTCATCCATTTGTGCAACACTTACCTCAAAAAGAGCTCATTGGAGAGGGAGATACCTTTGTTCTAGGCCGCAACGAGGACAGGACCAGCGAAGGTTGAAGGGTTGTTTTGAAGCCAATTCAGGAGCACCAAGTTGTTGCAGAGAGGATTGAAGTGCCTTGCTGGAGGGCCACAGGAAGAGGGGCTTGTTTGGGGACTTCTTTGAGGTGGGACAGTCCTCAAAATAGCTTTCCCCAGGCCTATTTGAAGGTGTTGTAGGGTGTCGTTGTAATAAAGGAAGGGAAATTTGTGTTAAGGGCTTGAAACTACCCAAAAGTTGCAGCATGGAGAGACAGCCTCTCATTGAAGGACAGTCACAATCCTTAGGTGCAAATATGAGCAGAAGTAAAGGCTAAAAAGGGGACAGTGATGATTCCCTAGTTTGCAGCGGTGGAGAAAACTTCAAACAGTGGACAGAGGTATGGATTTTTGGTGAATGATTGTACGTGTTGGATCCTAGTTTAGGATTACTTTTGGACCAGTATACATCACAATTTGTTGGGATCCATTTTTTGGAGTTGCCTTAGGCATGAAGGAGCTCCAACAAGGAGTAGATCCCTCTATGGAGTGATGTAGGTGTCCTATAGTGGACAGAGTTTTTGCAGCTTTTGGAAGCTACGAAGGTATAGTTGACGTGGCATGTCAGAAGCCCTAACCAATGGGTAGTTTCAAAGTGAAGTTTGGAGCCTAGATTTGTGCAATAGCTCCTATATTGCATAGAAAAGGGTGGACATGTGGGAATCTGTGTAAGGGTCTCTTAGGTGTGAGGATTCCCTAACTAGGTGCAGATGCTACATCATGGACTTGGTCACTCATGGACTGTTAGAGGGCAGTGTGAGAGTAGACCAAGTGTGAATGTGGATTGGGCACTTATGGTCTGTTGGAGGACAGTGTGATAGTGTCCAAGTTGGAGCCTGGTGTGCACCATCTTCATGGACTTAGGTGGTTCCTGTAGTGGCAGAAGTTGAGCTCAAGGTTTGATCTGCCAGAGGAGTAGTTAAGCAGCCCTAGACTTGTGTGTGGAGAAGGACATCTACAACAGATGATTGGAAGTCCTCCTAGCCCGTGTTCATTGTGGGAGATGGAAATATTGTAGTAATAGGTGGAAACCCTTTGTGCCCTATGTTAGTCTTCATTGGAGCAACGTAGGACAACCATAGTGGGCTGAAGTCCCTGAGTAGATGAGGAGCAGTAGTGGACAGATTCAGAGTTGTGAACAACTCGACAAGAGTCTCGATGTGTTGTGACCTTGATGGACTAAGGCACAACCAGTGAGTAGATTGGATAGTCGAGGTTCAGTGGCCAGATGGACATGGAGCATTGATAGAGGGAGGGGTTGCAGATCAGGAGCCGAAGGACCAATCAGGTATAGGGTACGACTGGGAGGAGTTAAGAGAGCATGTGACATCCAAATGGTCAGAGTATCTTGTTGAGGGAAGATTGGTTATCGATGGATTAACACCAAGCCCCATTTTTTTATTCTTGTACTAGTGGATGTATGAGGGCCATTATCCATGGTAAGGGAGCCCTAGACTGTTGTATTATTCAGTTTGATTAATATAACGAAGTTGGGCTTAAAATTATAAAAATTTGTCTATATTTTGTGCACTAGTATATTTACTATTGTTTTCATATTCCATTGTGCAAAGTAGTTTCATTTTGATTCTTGTTTTGGTAGCGTCAATGATTTAAGATTCTATCCTAGACACCAAAGTAGTGAAAACTCAACATGGTATCAAAGCATATTTGAACTACTTTGAGGGACAGTGAATCAGAGTGTGCACAACGAAGAAACTCAGAGGGAGTTTTCAGTGTTTAGATCATGGAGCAAAAGGTTCAGATGAAGACATGGAGTTGTGGTATTGATTGTCTTGGCAACGAGATTGGCTGGGAGTTGTAGTGGATTGGTGGAGATCCTGGTGACCAACAGTTTGTGTATGGAATATTGTTGATCATGGACTTTTGTTGATTTTTCATGGATGGTTGGGATAGCTCAAGAGTTACTTTGGCATGGATGAGATCAAGTTGATGAAGATGGCTTCATGTGATGGACTAAAGGTTGGAAGGCTAGAGTCTTCATCAGACCGTGATGTTGCATATCCAAGATTGGTGGAATTTGCATGAGTGGTATTTGATCCAAGAGGATGAGTGCTTGTAGGACTGAGCCAGTGGAGATCAAGTAGGCTCATAGGAAGTCTATCCTCAGAGGGAGTAGCCCTATGGATATTCTGGATCTTCGGGTTCGGATGTGATGAGGCAGAGGCATTACCGAGATTGTCGGATTCATCATAAAAGGTATACTGGAGTGATGGATGCCAGATGGGCTAGTGTCGCTGGATGATGATGGTTACTTCCTAGTCTTGGAAGTACCTCCCTCGCTAGGAGGGAGTGTTGATTTTTGTGTAGCTTGGGAGGTACTCCAAGCCCTAGTGTTTGGGGTTTGGAGGGAAAAGTGCCACAAGTAGGCGTATGGACTTGGAACCCAAGCATGGGGTTTTTCACCCATTGGGATTTGGTCCAAAACCATGATTAATTTGAGCATGAGAAAATTTGAGGTGATAGATCTTGGTGTGCCAATTCTAACACTTCAAAAATCACCCAAATCATAGCTCTAGAACTTGAGATATGAATTTTTGAAGTTGACAATTAATTATGGACAGTCAAGTCATGTAGGCTTGGTCCAAGAGACATGTCTCTTCAAGGAATTCGTTGGAGCCCTTGGATTTGGTATAAATACAAGGTGAGGGAGAATTCATTTACTCATCCATTTGTGCAACAATTACCTCACAAAGAGCTCGTTGGAGAGGGAAATACCTATGTTCTAGGCTGCAGCAAGGAGGACAGGATCAGTGAAGGTTGAAGGGTTGTTTTGAAGCCAATTCAAAAGAACTGACTTGTTGGAGAGAGGGTCGAAGTGCCTTGCTGGAGGGACGTAGGAAGAGGGGGTTGTTTGAGGTCTTGTTTACGGTGGGATAGTCCTCAAAAGAGGTTGTCGTAGGCATGTTTGAAGGTGTTGTAGGGTGTCATTGTAATAAAGGGAGAGAAGTTTGTGTTAAGGGCTTGAAATTGCCCAGAAGTTGTAGCGTTGAGGGACATCCTCTCATTGAAGGACATTCACAGTCCTTAGGTGAAAATCTGGGCAGAAGTAAAGGCTGAAAAAGGGACTATGATGATGCCCTAGGTTGCAGCGGTGGAGCAGACTTCAAATAGTGGACAGAGGTATGTATTTTTGGTGAATGGTTGTAGGTGTTGGATCCTAGTTTAGGATCAGTTTTGGATCAGTCTACATTACAGTTTACTGGGAGCCATTTGTTGGATTTTCCTTGGGCATGAAGGAACTACAACTAGGAGCATACCCCGCTATGGAGTGATGTAGGTGTCCTAGAGTGGACAAAGTTTTTGCAGCCTATGGAAGCGAAAGATGTAGGGCCGACGTGGCATGTTAGAAGTCCTAACCAATGGGAAGTTTCAAAGCGAAGTTTGGAGCCTATATTTGTGTAATATATCCTCTATTGTAGAGCAAAGGGTGGATGTGGGTAATTTTGTGGGCAGTCATGTGTAAGGGTATCCTAGGTGTGAGAATTCCCTAACTAGGTGCAGATGCTACAACGTGGACTTGGTCACTTGTGGATTTTTGGAGGGTAGTGGGATAGTGGACCAAGTGTGAACGTGGATTGGGCACTTATGGTCTGCTGGAGGACAGCATGATAATGTCCAAGTTGGAGTCAGGTGTGCACCATCTTCATGGACTTAGGTGGTTGCTAGAGTGGTAGAAGTTGAGCTCAAGGTTTGATTAGCCAAAGGAGAAATTGAGCAGCCATAGACTTCTGTGTGGATAATGACATCTACAACAAATGATGGGAAGTCCTCCTAGCCCATGTTCATTGTGGGAGATGGACATCTTGCAGTGATAGGTGGCAACCCTCTCTGCCCTGCGTTAGTCTTCATTGGAGCAATGGGGGAAGACCATAGTGGGTTGAAGTCCCTAAGTAGCTAAGGAGCCACAGTGGACAGATTTAGAGTTATTCACAGACAGAGTTGTCAACAACTCAACAAGAGTCTTGATGTGTTGTGACCTTGATGGACTAAGGCACAACTAGTGAGAATATTGGATAGTCGAGGTTCAGTGGCCAAATGGGCATGGAGCATTGATAGAGGTAGGAGCTACAAATCAGAATCCGAAGGACAAGGCGGGTACAGGGTACGACTGGGAGGAGCTAAGAGAGCATGCAATAGGCAAATGATCAGAGTATCTTGTTGAGGGAAGATTGGTTGTCGATGGATTGACGCCAAACCCCAATTTTGTATTCTTGTACTAATGGATGTAAGAGGGTCATTATTCCTAGTACGGGAGCCCTAAATTGTTGTATTATTCAATTTGATTAATATAACGAAGTTGGGTTGAAATTTCTAAAAAGTTGTCTATATTTTATGCACTAGTAGATTTACTATTGTTTATATTCCATTGTGCAAAGTAGTTTCGTTGTGATTCTTGGTTTGGTAGCATCAGTGATTTAAGACTCTATCCTAGAAACCAAGGTCATGGAAAAACAACAGAATCTACTCATCACATCCCATCAACGAGGTTAGAAACATCCATATACTCACATACATATGCAGGAAATATAAGCAATAAACATAATCATCAGATCCATAGGTCTAAGAAAAAGTAAGATGCATCATAAGACAAGAAATACTTATCTTCAATGAGAGTTGATCCTCTCCCTCTTGAACTAATTTTCAAGAACCATCAATGTCCATGGTCCATATACCAATGTTTCCTTCAGTTATCCAACCAGGTCTGTTAGGGATTATCCCATCTAGGGCTTCATCAAATCTTTTTCAAGTGCTTGATATTCTTCACATTGACTAGCTAGGTTCCATATCTTATATTGTTTCCATAAACCAAGGTTTTCTCTCCAACCCTAACCTCATAGAATCCATCAAACCTTAATAGTCAAGTTGCCTAGGGTTTTCTTCAAACAATAGAATTCTTTTAGGTCTCCACCATCCTCTTCTTGCTTCCATCAAAAGTGTCATCATCGAGGTGATCTCCATGCCTTTTCTTCAGCCCAACTCAGATACCATGTTTAGTTTTTCATAGGGCTACATTGTTCTTTAATTTGATAATTACATTTCTTCATTAATACATTAAGTTCACCCCATATCATCATTACATTATCCAGAGCTACACCATTATTCATCAGCATATGCAATTATATAGAAAGAACAACATCATCATTAGCAATGTAGTGGAACATAAAGGAACAATAGAAGAAAATCATGAACACACATAAAGACACCAGGATTGGTCTGATACCAAGGCAAAACCCATTGTGGGGAAAACCCTTGCAAATCTTCTTCTTCTTAGATCGTCATCAAATGATTCAGCAAAAGAGAGTACAATGATCCACAACTTTATATATGCAACAAAACATCTATGATATCCATGAAACATATCTAATCATGCTTATAATCAAAACCCTGATTTTGAGGACTGTAGTGTTTTTTCATTAACTGTAATCAACTACTGGATACTATTTTCATTGTGTTGAACACTGTTGTCATTGAGCAGAATCATCAGAATACTGAAATCTCATCTGTGAGTCCTGGATGCAGGGAAGAGGAGTTGTTTGAGTGTCTATAACAATCCTACACGCTCTCTATGAATTGTATGTCAGCATTTATGGTAGCCTAGACGTTCCCTAGAACATTTTGTGTGTGCATCTGGGGACGAAATCACGAGATCTACTCCAAACCCCCAGATGTTCTCTTTTAGTTATTGTGCATGTGTCTAGGACATCTTGGATGCTCTCAGAACCACTCTATGCGAGTGTTTGGGGACCAACGCCTCCAAATTTGCCTCTGAAACCTTGTACGCTCCCATAGGATTTTGTACCAGCGTCTAGGGCTCTCTGGACGTTGTCTTAACCACTGTGTTCTAGCTTCTAGGGACTAAAATCCCCAGTTTTATGCCAGCGTCCAGAAATCAGAAAACCCTAGATGGGTGTGAGCTTCACCCCTGAGATTTCGGACCCTTGCGCGAACTTTCCTCTGACAAACTTGTGCAGACCAAGACAATAAGAGAAGAGAAGATGGCTGGATCAATGTGTCCAAATGAGCTTGAGGTATCTTCTATTTATAGGCTTTCATGAGGGTCCACTTGGGGCTAAGGCCCACCTGTCCAATTTAACATGTGCTTAGGGCCAACCTAATCCAATATACAAGAGTGAATAAATAAATTCAAAAATAAAATTTCGCTTATCCAAATAAGGTGATCTTTAGGTCGATTTTGGTCCTCTCAAAAAGATGAATCTAATGAAATCATCATCTCAGCCATTTGAGTTGTCCAACGTGGAATTTGACCGCAATTGCAAAATTAACACCCTAAATATAGCTTCAAACCCTAGTCAGATTTATCCTTCATGCCCTAGTGAACCTCATCATATAATCCCCTAGAATATAATTCTAGACTAGTGCACTTCAAAGCATCACAAGGGCCAAAATAGTTACTTCATAGTATTGTATGCCTTAGTCCTTCATGGCACACCCTTAACACTCCAAGGAAACTATTTATATTCCTCTTAAGCACCTTTAAACCCCAAGAATACTCAGCAGATCCTCTTGCACACCTTAGACCTCTTTTTCACACGTGTACTTGATCCTCTTGCTTGGGTACACTTCAAATTCACTCATATATCATTTATTTATAGTGTATTATTTCACTTATAGAGCCAAATTGTAAAAACTAGTCGAGTTGACCTATACTTTTTCATTGGGCCTATCTAATAGAATATTTTGTATCTCTCCATTCCTATAGAGTTACATGGAGTTTCACATACTATTAGAAACGTATCATAAAATGTTTTTCAACAATGTATACTATGTTCCCATTTGAATTGGACCTTTAGAGTAAAATGGAATCCAAAATAGGGTGTCTAAATTAGGCATTAAAAGTCCAAAAACAATATTTCCTACAATCTTTGTCGTGCAATATTTATCTTGGACATACATAGTCTCCCTTTGTCTTTGACGTCAATGACAACAATATTTCCAACATGACCAAAACAATTTGATAAATCTAAACAATCATTAATATGGAAAAAAAGAGTATTTAGTCTTCTTAAGCGAGGTTTGCATGTCGTGGTCGATTATCTCACTCATCAAAACCATGTTATTTTTAATATTTCATACATGAAGCAAATTATTGATCTCTTTGACTTCCCTATCTCTAAATCTTTAAAAAAATGGATCCTTAACTTTCAACATCGACACAAGCAATATCCCCCCTAAACAGTTGACCCTTCCCTTCTATTTTATTAGTGAGAGAACCACTCATGATGCAATGTACTATTGTTGTTGTTGATTTTGTAGCCTTGGAAGGTATTCTTCATTAGCTTGGTTTCTTAGCACATAGAAGATATTTGATTACCTCTTTAGGTGCTTGCTTGGTGGAGTAAGTGATTTTATGATTTCTTTTTTAAGGTTAACTTAGGAAAAGTACAATAGTTAATTTAATTAATTATTTTGGACTTTTAGACAAAATTTCTAAGGATAAATAATAAAATTATTTAAGTGAATTAGATATAATTTCAACCATTGATCCCAAGTGAGGCTTAGGATTTAATCTTATTCATTAATCACTTAGGAGATAAGGGTTATGGATTTTGGATTGATGAAATTGTACAATAATTCTAAGGGAGAGGTGAAGACACAGAGTTGTGGAGCAAGTGATTTTATCTACAGTGGAAGGCTTACTAAAATAAAGAGAAGTGAGGAGAAGTGCAACAAGGAATTTTGGGAGAAATTCAAGGAGGTTGAGTTCAGGAAAGAGGTAGGTTGAGTTGTTGAAGAGGAGGGCCAAATTGGAAAGGAGGCCAAAATATCTAGAGAGGCCAATTTTCTAAATTACGCAGGGGCCATACGAAGTGTGAAGAAATGGAGTTGATTTGTTGGTGAGAGGGGTATAATTATTAAGGGTTGAGTTTGTTCAGGAGGATCAATTTCCTTGAGGTCGAGTTTACAGGTTCCCAGTTATTGTATTTTTTTATGTATTCTCTTTGGGCCTAGACCTAGATTTTCTTGAGAATTTTAATATTAATATTATATTGGGTACAAATTTTTTGATGTAGTGTGATTATCTCTCCAATTTTCTAAGTACCAATGTGTTCATTTCATCAACAAATTCATAAATATTTGATATATAAATATTTTCTAGGTTTTTTAATAAATTGTTGAAGTAAATCAAATATGGTATAAAATAATTTTGAATGTGATTCCTCTAAGTCTATCCACCAACAATGTTTTATATCCCCTAAGTATGATGAGTAAAAGAATAAATAACAACTTTCCCATTTGAAAAATCATATCTCTCCTGGATTATATTTGTATGTACAAGTAGTTAGATTTCAACTTTCATTTCATGTCAAGGAGCACACTCTTCTTTTTTCCTCTATTGTGATAATCCTAGCACACAATATGTTTATGTATGCAAGTCATCTAATTAAACTAGCAAACACATAAGCACCAAGATTTCTTTGCAAATACAACATTGAACCTTTAGCAATTAACATAACTTGCCTCTTTCTCTCCTCTTGTAAAATCAACCAATCAATGTGTTCAATTCAAATGAGGTAGTAGTGTCAGCAACTAATAATAGATTGTTTTGAAAGATGGGGTCAAAGTGTTATCATGCCCATTTGGTGGTTATAATATATTTAAACACCTATGGACAATAGCTATTTTATCGTCTTATTTGTGCCATCTACATGTAGCACCATCAACATCTCATTAAGTATTCTCATGTGGCAAGTATCATCAACTAGCTAGGTTCTTCCTATCATGATTTTATAACAACCTCTTATACCACACTTGCAATCATGAATTCATGACCTCATTTCTTGACATTTTTCTTCCAGACAAAACTTCCTATCAATTCTTCTTGGGAATCATCATAAACAAAGTTCATGTAAATAAAGTGTGATGCCATGAAAATCCACATGATCAAAATTATCTTTATAAAATTACTTAATAACTATCATATTGATAGCTTATATGCAACTATCACTAAACACATGTACCTCTCCACTCATTGTGCATCATCCACATAAACTCGATACATATCTAGCACAATTGCATAATATGTTAGTTATCTATATAAATTCACAAACTACTTAGATATGTTATTGTTATATACCAAAGACTAGATTCAAGCTCTCGTAAAACCACAAACTTTATACTTGTAGATCCTGAAAACCCCACAATTAGCAAAATTTGCATTAATTTTTTTCAAGGTCATCAAATTCTATAATGGGTATAAATTAGGCTTCAACAAGATAACCACAACTAGAACTCAAACTCTCAACACATATAATTGGGTTCTAATCCTTACCCCAGGTATTGCACCCTATCACTTGGTTTGATACCACTTTTTGGGAAAAACCAAAAACATAAATTGGTGGTTATATTAACCTCTGACAGTAATTACACTTGCAAACTTATCCACGAGACTAAAATTCATGCACAAACTTCATGTAGCAACTTATGCAAGTCAAAAACATGTTAAAACTCAAAATCATGGTGTGCCTTTAAATACAATTCAACCCAACAACGATGGCATTTCGAAAAATATTCATACATAGATATTTCTAGAGTATAATTTTGTGAACCCTTCATTAACACTTGAAAACTGAGATGGATACACCATAAAATTACAAGAAGTGTACAGCATGATCAATTGCAAATGTAACTACACCCCAAAATTATATGAAATATTTTCTCTTGTAACTAATCAACTCTTTTTAAAGTCTAAAACACTTTTTTTATGGTGACTAATGGCACTAAAAATTAGCATAAGCAATTCAAACTTGACCCTGACATTTTTGTGACAATCAACATTAATTCAATCATGTTAATTAGCATGTCAACCATGCTATCCCATTGACCTAGTTGATCGCCTCTATCAACATTATTCCAACTAATGCATCAATTTTGTTGGGACACAAACTTGTTCAATGAAGTTGACTAATGACACTTGATTATTTGACATTACCACCTTGTACCTTCTGAGAGAACCAACAGTTGAACACATGTATTATATTTGAAAGTGTTCTACAACAAATTCAGAAGAGTAATTTGTACAAACTATTGTGCCATCAATATGGTTCCTAAACATGTTGAGTCATACTTCATTATGTAGATCTACACTTTTGAAAATAATAAACATCACCTCAATATGGAATTATAGTAAAATATTATGCCATATACAACATAGTGGTCATCTTCATCCTAGGGTAGGAGAAACGTTGCTTTATAGGTACTTTAGTTCTTAATATAAAATAACCAAACATTTCAAAAATATTATTATTTTTCTAGGAATAAAATAGCCTTAGGTTTATGAAATATCCATTTCTTCAAAAATAGCATGGCATAAGGCAATTTTAATATCTATATAATGAGTATCCGCCCCAGAAAGATTTCCTTTACAATCCCTTTGTACCTGCTTAGTTTTTACCTATGCACTATATGTCATACATGCGGATGTGGGCCTACTTGGGGGCACCATGTCATCCATTATAACATCATTGAGTAGAATTCATTTGTACATGTTTCTCAGTTTTTGTTGTTGCTACTAATATATTATACACATGTTGATGTCAAGATGATGACAGTGTTGATTAAAATAAGCACATATCAATTATATTATAACCGACATCTATCTACATTCATAAATATTGCACTTTAGTTGATTGGATTGTATATATATTAATTACAAAATCGAAAGTTTCTTCAATGATAGCATTCATATGTGCAAAGGCTTTAGCCACTAACCTAGACCTACATCTATGAATAAAAATATATCCATTATACTTCACCATTAAAACTTGTTTACAACCTATCCCATAGTTTCCTCCAGATAATTCAACAAGCCTTTGTCTTATTTATTTGCTTTTCTCTACATTTGATTTCCACGAGTTTTTTTATATAAGCAGGCTCATGTTAATTCAACTTGTATCCATGAAAGTAATATTTATAAAGATCATATGCTTTGGAATCTTCATTATAAACTACAAAGATTATTTTTTTGTCTTTATATTTTAATATGTTTTGGTCATTTAATATATATGCATATAGCATCAAAATATTTTGAGATTTTTTTTTTTGTAATCCTGCCACTCAATGCCTCTTCAAATAGGATGTTTTGCATAGCCCAGTGACATTTATGTTGAGTAGGTGTGCTATATTATAATTTTTTTCAACACAAAAGTTGTCTCAGGGAATTTCACCTTCTAGGATGCCCCTAACCATCTTCATAATAATCATATTCTTCCTATGAATAGCATTGTCATTTTGTGAAACATATATCTACCCATGATTATTATGTGTTTTATCAATATTTATAGTAGTCATTAATTCCATGTCCTTTCATATCGCATATCCTTAAGACTTTAATCTTCTTCCCTATTTGCAACCATTAGTCTCAATTTTTAATTGTGTTTTGTAAATATTTATAGAAGTCACTAATTTGATGTCTTGTCCTCTCATATTGCACATCCCAAAAACCTTCATCTTCTTCACCCTTTACCACCAAATCATGGCTCTCAAAATTTAAAAGTTTTAAGAGCGGTGAACTTGTACTTGTGAAAACACACTCATTTTTCTTATAGAAAAGTAATCAATAAATATGAGAAATTACTTTTCACTTGCCAATAATGTAATTTCCGATAAGTCAATTGGGGTTATCCCAGGTGGTTGGGAGGAATGATTGGAACCCTCCCCACCCAAGTTCAATTCTCTGATATTACGAACTTTGATGTAATAAAAGGAATATGTATATTCCTCATATGGAATATATAGACTTGTATCTATGGTTAAAAAAAATGTAATTTCAATTAAACTAAAAGGTTATTGTGCACCAATTCTATTTTCATGCTTGCTTTCTATGCTATTTATATGTCAAAATTATTTATATGTTGTTTGTTTAGAATGCAAGGTTCATAAGAAATGGCAAGTGTGGAGGAGAGAAATGGGTTTGGATTTCACTCCAGAGAAACATGTGAACTAATCTTTTCTTGGGGATTAGGGTTATTAACTAGCAAACAAGCAAAAGCATTGCCTTTGTATGAGGGGTCAAATATTCTCAAATCAAAGAGAATAAAAAATTTCATTGTAACTACGGACTCATTAATCACAATTTGACAGATGTGAAATCAAGTTATTTCAAGATACAAGATTTTCCACATTGGTTCAAAGCCCTTCAGTGGTATTAATGAGATTTAGATTATAGAATTCCACCCATCTCTAAGGGAATTCAATAACCTATCATATACTACGTCGAATGATAGGATCTCTTTAAACTTTAGAATGTTGCGCTTAAATGGGGGATCCATTTTTAGCATATCTCCCATGAAAGTTAAATGATCAAGTTATAGAAATTGCATGCCAAAGAAGCCAAAGGAAAAGTGGCGCACCATATCTCAGTGGATGAGATAGGAAATAAACTTAGCCTACCCTATTGTACCTATTCCACACTCCCACATGTAAGGTAGAGGATTGATCATTAATCATGAAAGGATTGAGCTATGTAGCTAAGGTGGGATCTTTTTCCATCTGATTTTGTTCTTTGCAAGTGTGCATGGAGGATTGACTCAATTTGGTGTTATAGACAAAATCAGTGCACCCCACTTCACAATTTTGAAAGGGAATTATAGCATGGTCTCAAATTGTTACTTCAAGATATCTGAAGATCTATTCATGACTTTTGGTTTTGTGGTATGCTTTCCTTTTGGACATTCTAGACTATCACTACCCACGATATCTTCTCTAGCTTTGAAATTGAGTTATTCTCCGACACTTCAAAAAAGCATGGAGGGAAATATGGATTTTAGCTAATGTATTCCATATGAAAATTTTGATCTATAATAAGTTCCACTGTGTTTGGTGAATTGAGGGCCTTCAAGGGCTTTAGTAGTAGGACGAGTTCTTAGCTAGATTGCCAAAATCAAAAAGGGTGAATCATCAATAGTGGTATCTCATCAAAGTCAAACAAATCAAGAAATTGGCAACAGATTTCGACATGCTCTGTGAAATCTTATTGGGTCTTGCTAAGAGATACCACTTTCTGGTTTCTCTTCCAAATATCTTCATTCAATCTATCGAAGTAGTAATTAATGATGAAAAACAATCCAACAAGCACATGAAGGCATAACAAATGAAAATGTGAAAAAATAACTTTCAAGCAAACATAGACAAGAAGCCCTTAGTGAACATGTTTTCTTCTAAAGTCATGTTTTTCTATTTTTGAGTCTTATTAGTAACTCAATTTGTTATACATTTGTAATTGTTCAGCTATGTTCCCAAAACTATAAGCATTGCTCGAATAGTTGGAAATGTTTTGAAATTTTGAATCTGTCAAAAAATATGATATCAAACATTCAAATTTTGCTTTGTATCAATTCATTGTACAGTGTGGAAACAATGTTCTTTTAGTGCAGATGATAACCTTTTCAGTTTTGAAAAAAAAAATACAAGCTTCACAAACACATTTTTCCTATTGAACATGAGGCAAATCATAAGCCTTATTGAGTTTGCTCAAAATTACAAGACATTGATAACTAGAATAACCAAGTCTGCGATGCCCAAATTGACGTTCAAATATTTTCTTAGAAACCAATGTTTTCCCTGCTACTAATATAATAAACTTGTGAAGTCTAGAAACCATGTGAACTTAAACTTGGGAAATCTAGTAACCATGTAAAGATCACATGATGCAAGCTTCGAAAACACAATTTTTATGTTGAAAAGGAGGCATATCATAAACCTTACTAAGTTTATTCAAAGATGCAAGAATATGAGAGTCAAATTCCTATGCCTTTTATGCAAAAATTGGTTTTTGCTGATTTTCTTATCAACTAATGTGTGTCCCACTGCTATTATGAAATGTTTGTGAAGTCCAACAAATTTGTAATGTCCGCCTCTACCAACGACTTTAGCAACTAATCTATCAAGGTTCTTCTTGCCCTATATGACACACATTTTTTCAAATTAAATGCCTTATATGCTTTAAATAAGAAATAACACTTCATCTTCTACCAATATTTCTCATAATCACCAAGTTTTCCAAAGTAATAGCACTTCTTTATTATCTAGGTTGAGGTTAGCTATGATCACCATGCATGCCTTGCTTTTGGATCTCTCTCATATTTTTGTTGACCAAAATTTTCCCTACCATTGCATGCAAGCTTTTCTATGAAGATATGTTTTAAACAATTGCATCATCATAGAACATATTTTTCTGCGCATTAAAACTAAAACTTGTAGCAAACACTTACAAGCACCAAAACAAATTGTTTAAAATTATAGAGACTATCATTGCTCTCTCTCTCTTTACTTGTAATAATGATTCAATTTCATATAAGAGAATTTGGTGAAATGTTCCAAGACCAAATCACATTTTTCCATCATCGGGCTATATTATTGTTTTTCAAATAAAAGACCTTAGTTTCACTAGATGTCTCAAGAAAAATGTGCAATGTATTAGCATTTGGGTTTAACTTGGGTCGTTAGGAGAGAGAGTTGCTATACTTCCACCCAAGTTCAAATCTTGCTTATGACATGTTTTGATTGGACTTGAAAAAGTGCCAACAATCTCACTCACTTAGGGACCTGAGGGAGCGACAAGATTTTACCAAATGTTTTAAACAAATGTGTGTTTAAACCTAGAGAAGATTATATTAAATGACCTCATAGCCTATGCACAAATAAGTGGATCAAATTTGACCCCTATGTCCTTCAAATTTAAAGACACTTGGCTCTGGCTCGAGTGGTTAAGAGGAGCATTGTTATCCTCCCCACAATGTTTCCAATCACTTGTAACATGTTTCCTATTCATGAGCCAATTGTTGAGCGGGACTAGCAAAGTATCAACAATTTCATTCTCTATTTAATGGCTAGGGATACAGCGGGATGCTACGTGTTAAAAAAATTATGTATGTATCACAGGCTTATTAAGAGGTCTTCTCAAGATTGTCATAACAATGACGCAAAAAACTTCTAAAGAAGAATAAGAATCTTATTGAAGTACAATAGCATTAAGATTGTCATAGAAATGACACAAAAGCTTTCCATCTCTATTAATTATAAGTCTCTTGTTTACCAACATCATTTGACCTTGGTTGCTTTCCATTTACAATGTCTCTTTTTTTACCACAACCATACTACTAGTTTTAAATTTTTCACCTATATTTCTTTATACAAGTCTATCCATATATATAGTGACTTCAAATCTCTTACAAGTATCTTACCTGATCTGTCAACAATTTCCAAATAAGACTAAATCTATGTTGATAGGATTTGATGTCCATGTGAAACATATTTCCCGCATTTGGTCCTTCATGATGTTGTCAAGCTAATCTGCACACTATCATTAGACTCCCACCCCAACAATATGAACCCTTTCAAGAGCTCCTCCCACCTCTCCTCCTAACCTAAATTTTAACATCTCCCCATCCTAAGCTTCTCTCCCTTACAAAACATATTGCCCGCATTTGGTCCTTCATGATGTTGTCAAGCTAATCTACACACTATCATTAGACTCCCACCCCAACAATATGAACCCTTTCAAGAGCTCCTCCCACCTCTCCTCCTAACCTAAATTTTAACATCTCCCCATCCTAAGCTTCTCTCCCTTACAAAAAGCTATGATTAGCTCTCAGGGTTACAAATCAAAATTGTTCTAACCAAGTTACATACCACCAGATGATAAATATATAAAAGCACACACAACATTAAAGCATTTTTTAATTTAATTGTCTATTTCATTTGTTCACCACTAACATTATACTTGACTAAGATGGATGTTAGTACATAACGTATAGATATAAAATTTATTCACAAATAGTAAGCATTTATATTTCCATTATAAGATAATAATGAAAATTGAATGGAAATATCCATAATTGTGCTAATCACCAAGTAAAAAAATTGAACAAGCACATCAACACATGCACATACATAGTGAAGACAACTTCATATTGAAGACCTCTATTAAACATCAAAAAAGATTTGCAAACTGTACATTTTAGTTACATGCCTCTCACCTTAATCTTTATTTCTATTTATCCACATCCCATCATAAAATTTGCATTATTTTACAAAACCTTGATTGTGATTTGACTTGCAAAAAAACAATTTGTAAACGACACATTTTGGTTTACTTGCTTCCCACTCTACTCTTTCTTTCAATATATGCATTTCTCATTATGGGATTTACATTATTTTACAAAACCCTAATTGTGGTTGACTTGCAAAGACCCTAATTTGCAGTGACCATCCATGTACATCAAAGCCACCTAAAATGGATAATGTACATCATAGCCACATCCAATACACAAAAAAAACAACATAAGACATTGTAAACTAAAAAAATAACTCTTCATATTTTATTAATCTCACTTACACAATAGTTTAAAGAGAGGATAAATCTAAATGACAATAACCTGAATATGTGCACTGCTGTTAAAAAGATTGCCTAGAATATATATATATATATATATATATATATATATATATTCTCCATAGAATCCCAATGGGTTAATTTAGTTAGTATTAATCGACCAACATCAAGGAAGGCATCTTTAAAAGCTTTGTTCAAATCCAATTAAGCCCTGCACTAAGAATGCATATTGTACACCAATGATTTATATTGAACACAGTTTAGAATGTGAATAAGTGTTTGGGGGGTTAACCCACAAATAAGAAGAGAAAATTAATTAAATAGAAATTGTCCCTAGGAAAACCCTCTGTGTGCTCGCATTCTATGAATGGCACCCGAATAATGCCACCCAAGTACAAAATGAATTCTTAGTGTAAAGAGACTATTGGACAGAAAGCATTGAGGATCACCCCAAGGGTTATGTCAATCGATTGATGTTCTTTGTGTGAAAGTTCAAGGAGATCCCTAGATCAAGTACCATTGGGTCCCATGCTCTGTTCAAATCCAATTGAGTCCTACACTACGACTACATGTTGTACACAAGCAACATTTACTTCCAACACCATTTAGAATGTGAGGAAGTCCCTGGGGTTCCTTCACAAATAAGAAAAAAAAAATTACATAGAAAATGTCCCTAGGAGAACCCTCCAAGTGCTCACATTCTATGAATGGCACCCAAATAATGCCACCGAAGTACAAAATGAATGCTTAACATACAGAGACTCTACTGGACATGAAGCATTGAGGATCACCACAAAGGGTTATGTCAATGCTCAACATACAGAGACTCTACTGGACATGAAGCATTGAGGATCACCACAAAGGGTTATGTCAATTGGTAGATGCTCTTTGTGCAAAAGTTCAAAGAGATCCCAAGTTCATATCCCATGGGAATCCTAAAATCCACATGGTTGGATCAATCACACTGGCTCGTGTATATCTAGAAAGACTTTAACATGAACTATCCAAGCACTCATACATGTCTAGGCTAACCTTGGGAGTTGCCCCAACTTTCTCATACATGTCTAGGCTAACCTTGGGAGTTGCCCCAGCTTTCTCATACATGTCTAGGCTAACCTTGGCAGTTGTCCCAGCCCAACCGTGCAGTCCAGCCGGAATACATTCCCAAGGTTCTGTAGTGGAAAGTGAGGAACTTTAGTTGCTCGACCCCCGGGAGAGGTTGAGGTCAAGTTTGAGGAAGTAAGAGGTTCTAGGTCTAGATCGAGTAAGACGGCTATGGGTTCTGTCGAGGTCAAGGGTCGAGGTTGCTGCAAAGAGATCTAGGTCGATGTATAGGGTGGAGGGTCGAGGGCCTAGGTTGTATGTTCTAGTGGGAGTTGTAGGGTCGAGGGTGGAGATATACCGATTAGGGTGTAGGGTATAGACCATGGCCTAACCCACCAATGGTTCTATGGCTGGCCCATAGGTTGGGTAGGAGCAATGCTCATTCAGCTATGTCGGGTGTCTCTGACAGACTATGTGGGGAGTCCCGTCCCGTCCCGTCCCAGTGGGACCGCCTCACTTGTAACACTGCTTCCGTCCCAGTGGGACCGCCCCACCTCATAAGCTAACCTTGGGAGTTGTCCCAGCTTTCTCATACATGTCTAGGCTAACCTTGGGAGTTGTCCCAGCGTTCTCATACATGTCTAGGCTAATCTTGGGAGTTGTCTTTTCACTTTCCTAACCTTGGGAATTGTCCCAACTTTCCTCAAAGGGGGGGCGGGATAGGCTAGAAAACTGCTATGGCTTTCAGACGTGTGTATTTTAACTAAGCCCAAAATCAATATTGTTAAGCATTTGGCTAGTTTTATATCGACAAGAGCTCAATTCAAAATCGAAGTCTCTTGGGTAACAAACTAATTTGCACTAATAGATTTATTAGAGATGTCTTCCATGACTGAATTTGCTCACAAGACTGTTTTGTGTGTCACACTAAATGCACTGACATTTTACTTTTACATGACAAAATGATAAAAAAATTCCAATGTCTATGCAACATTTTTCTTATCCATCTAATAAAAATACTATTTATCAGGAAAAAAAAATACACTAATTCTCATGATAATCTCTCCTTAAGGAAAACTATTTAACCAATAAATGGAGAAAAAAAACAGACCTCGCCCCAGAAAACCAATTAAAACAAATTCTCATGATAATATCATGGTGTTTAAAGATAAGCCTGCTCAAAAAATTTAAAATTATGTTGGGCTTCATTTATAGTCCTAAAAAGTTATATTGGGATTCATTTAAAGTCCTGGCCAATGTAATTGTAGGTCGTGCACGCAGTCTTCCATTAAAAAACGCATGTGAATATAGTCAACTTATTTCCTATTTTTTATTTGGTAGGTAAAGATCATTGAACCGTTTTGATGCGACATACTTGATATGTCAACCAGATACAAAATGGGCATTAATTTCTAAACCTTCTCGCAATGTATATTCACAATGTAAGGTCTAGAACTTGATGCACATGATCGAAATTTATCCAGCATCTTATTACGTAATTGTCAGAAATCCTTCGACTTCATATACATGCAGTCACAGACAAGAAAAGTATTTACTACCGTGTATGTTATTAAGAAACACAGGGTGTTCCTAGTTTCATTTCCACTTTTAATTAAAGATCGTTATCATCAGGACAAAACCTCCACTTTTTAATTAAAGATCGTTATCATCTGGACAAAACCTGAGCGTTTTCTTAAATTTCTCATATGTTTCAATAGGACTAGCAATCCAGCTTAGAAATCAACAAGTCATGCCAGCAAAAGATCAGAAAAAGATGGGTTGAAAAACAGCATTTTTCCCCTTAATAGCCTCTTCGGCAATTTGTCATACTTCTGAAAGAACATCAACTGGATTTTATTTAGCAGCAAGACAAATGCTAAATGCAACTTAGCACTCATCACATAAACAAACCTTGGACAACTCTAAACCACCACTGCCAACCTATGTGACCAAACTCGTCAAGTACGTTGCAAGCAAGGATGTTTCATAGACATGAAGATTCATGGCACTAGCATTGCTTTTGCCGAACATGTCTCATTTGTTAAGGGGGTCTTCGAAGTATATGCATTGCCCATACTCTAGATTATTATTGGGAAAACCGAAATGACACCCTTGCTTCATTTCTTCAACTGTGCATTTTCAAGCAAACCCTATCGCTTGCCCAGTATTTTTAAGAGATCTGCTTTGTTTATAATGTTAGTCAATACAACTCATGTACAGTATGCAACACAAAAAGTTCATGTGCTTTAGCTAAAGGTCACAAAGATTCCAGCAGTAGAATTTCCTGATTCACACTCCCTCATTACGAGAATCTCTCTCTCTCTGTTCTTCTGTTTCATGAACAGATTCAGCTTCTACTTCACTAGAATCACCAATCTCAAGCTTGCAGAGAGGACAAGATGCATTAATTTTCAGCCATTTGTCAACACACTCTACATGGAAATGGTGCGTGCAAGGAAGCTCCCTCAGCTCTACATCATCTTTGTATTTACCAAGGCAAATGCAACAAATCTGCTTTTAAGAAAAAAAAAACAAACTACACATTAGCACATGGCCCTATTATCACCCCCATTTAATTCAACGTCATATAAAGCAAATCTCTGAAGTTGAAAAAACAAACCGCATCTTCAGCAGAAACAGATCTTTCATTCTCTGTACCAGCTGCTACAAAGCCACCCTCGCATGAACTGTCTGAGTCAGATTCATTGTCATCTTTAGGATCAATACTTTCACGTTCAACTTTTCCCTTGAACTTGTATGTTGGCAGGGAATTAATGACTTCTGATGAAGCACCTTTTGTCTGTGTCTGGTCTTCTCGAAAACCAAGAAGAGATATGATGCAGGGTAGGCAACAGCATATAGTCGCGCATAAAATAAATGGCATGGCATAACCTATACAGCTAAATGTAAGAAATACAATACACAACCTGCAATAAGGCATCAAAATTCATAAGAAATCTGCATGAAACTTTTGAAATTTCAGGAATGTTCATCGCAGGAAAACCAACAAACAGATATTTATTAATAGAAAAATCACTGGACAAACTATATTGATTACTTATCATAGCGTAGATATGATTGACCAAACTATACCCATACCTATACAAGTTGGGAGCCTCATTTGAGGATGCGTGTCCCCCAAAAATCCACACATTTCCAACAACAAACCAAATGGCAAAGAAGCAGTCCAAAGCCATCTTGAACCTCTCAACAAATATGTTGATCCTGTACATCATCAAAATAGAGAAAATATAGTGAGTTAATCCAACCTGTTCAAATGGAACTTGGTACAAATGGAGGTTAATCAACAAATTATCAAATACAGAGCCAAAAAGGTTTTTTAAAACCTCCCCACTGCTGCAAATAAACAATATTATGAAACATTGCAAGATCAGCGTAATATAATTCTTGAAACAGACATGTTTTCTGAGTATGTCTGCATTTGGCAAGCTTTATAATTTTCAGTTCAACTACCAATAACAATCATTGTACATAAAATCTAATCGAAAACAGAACACATTGGTTAATGAGATAGATCGGAGAGCAAATTCTTAACTTTGGAAACATTGGTTTTCAAAAAGTTCAGCATAACATCATTCCCTTTCTATTAGATTTGGAAATTATTCCTCAAATATTTAATTGGCATGTTTTCCACCACCAAGTATGTAGGACCTGTTACTGCTCAAACTAGCAGGGAACCTAATGGGTCAAATGCTAGACTAAGGGCAACAAGTGCAGACTTAGCCCAATGTCACCTCAGCTAAGGCTCCCTACTATTTACGGACTTTCACTGATGGGAGGAGACCCAGTATATATGGAGTCACAAATGAAGGATAAATCAACCCAAATAATCCCTTTCCAGAAGAGGTTGAAGAATGGAGCTCGCTTGCTTCCTAAGCAAGGTACAATGTCTTCTAGGAGAGGGATATGGGGATTTAAGGGTTAGGTTTATGGGATATGACTTATGATAGAGTTTCCCAATCCCTAAAATCCTTATTGAAATTGGTATCACAGGATGGTTCTTGAAGAATTGTGTTTTCAAAGGAATGGGTCCACACAGGACCAAGTGGACTCAACCTAGGTTAGGGGGCAAGAATTTAGCAACCAATGATATTCTTAACCTAGACAAGAAGGGGGAAATGATCAAAGAAAGGATTTTCACTTAAGGGTGTTGAATTGATCCTATGAGGCACTAGCCTTGGGGATACTAGGGCAAAGTTTGATCTTGGAGCTAGGGCTTGGCTTTTCTCACAACTCCACCGTCAGAATGGCTACAAAATTGGGGGCCTTGAGGACACACCAGCACAGGAAGGGCTAGGAGATTGAACTTTTTGGAGGGCTATTTTGTCGGGAAAATGATGCCCTAGGTGACCCCACTTGGCTAGACCTAGGAAAAGGTCAAAAAGATTTGATTTTGGGTGACCACCTCTTGGTAGATCAATGTCTTAGTCTTGGGAGAATGGAGTCTATGATAAATATGAATGAGGATCTAGTTTCTTAGTCAAAGAGGCCTTAAGACTACCTCGCTAGCCTTCTAAGGCAAAGGGAAGCAACCTTACAGCTTTTATACTTTGACTTGCAAAAGATGATGGCTTATCAAGATGAATTCGTTGATAGAATTATCCCTAGGAGATTTCATTCAAATTACATGGCCCATACATTGAGAGATGTTATATAGAAACAAAATTCCACAATTTAAGCAATGAATGCATGCAGCGATTAGCCCTAAAAATAACAAGAATCCCAATCCAATGCTTGTGACAAAGTAAAACAATAATAGTATTAAAAGCATGTACTTACATGTAATAGAACATATCCAACCATCCACATTTTGACAACAAAGAAGCTCCAAGATAAGATAAAGCAAATCCAAACATCAAAATTCATCCATAAAGCTCCAATTCATCCTCCAAGAAAAAGTGTGAAATTCTCAAGAGAGAGAAGAGATCTAATCCAAAGTGATGATGAGCAAATGAACTCATCTCAATTGTACTTATACGCTAATGAGGAGTTCGAAATAGTCTCCTTGGCCTACATAAGCCCCAAAAATAAAATAATGTGTTAATAATCTAACTTTTGGTGAAAAGCCCACCAAACTAGCTCACAAATGAAATAATAAGACTCTTAAGAGGTCAGATGATGAATAATACATGTCGTAGGGCCCTCCAAGAGGCCTAATGAGGTCAATAGGTGCCATAATGAAGAACAGGACCCTCGAAAATGATGGACAAGGGGTTGGCCCCTTGTTCTCCAAACAATAAACCTGTGGTGCTCCTAGTGGGTGTGGGGGCACAATAATAACCTCATGGGTCTCCAAATGAGTCGAAAATGCCTGTAGATCATCTGCAAGGGCTCGGATGACTGTGTAGGGGATGCCACATCATCCTACAAGTCCTGGGTCAGCGGCCAAGTACATGGTACATCTATGGGGCCGACTAGGCAAAGGTGAACCAGATGCATCTTCCTCATCCAATAGGTGAATCTCGAGCATCTCTGAACATCCTCAGGGATCCATGGAGTGTTGTCTACCATTGTGGAGGCCCATGGCTCTCAACAGACACCCTACATGTGCCAATGTAGCCCTTTGAAGGATTAGGACCCCGTATAAGGAGACCATCTGCAATCCTGCATAAGATCCAATGCGTCCCCTAGCCTTCCAATACAACAATTCATTAGAGAAATCGAGTAAATAAGCTTACCAACCATGGACCATAGGTAGGGACTTCATAATGGCCTGCCCTTCCATGATGGGCTTCGGGATTTGCCAATGTCTCCAAAACTCCAAATGGGGTTAACCAAGTATCCTATTAGGTGGTTTCTACTTCTAAAAGGGATAATATGTTCAAGGTACATCCTTCAAAAGGTGGTGGCATGTGACAGATAGGTGAAAGAAGTAAGGGATGAGAAGGGGCAGCCATGGGCCACATGCTGGAGTGCAACAGTAGCTAATAAAGGGAAGGCCACACTTGGGTTTATAATGTACAGGAAGGAGCAAATCGTGGTACATGAGATGCTCCAGCCTTGATTTTTCACACACTTCTTATATGTCTTTTACCTTTTATGATTTTTCTTGAATTAACTGTCCAGGGTTTAAGGGGTAAAAGCATGGTGCATGAGATATAGAAGTGGATACCCCCTTTTAGGGTAGGGCGGTTCATTGCCCACCGGGGGTTGGGACAATCATGGGTTCGTATATGATAAAAGAGGTTCATAGAAACTGCAGTCACCAGGGTGATGGCCATGATGATGGGGTAGAGCTCATGTATTGGCTTTTGCCCATGTGCTAAATGTGTTTGTCCCGCCCATCTTTTGCATTTTGTGGTACATTTTCTTATTGAATGTAGCCAAATATGATTTTATCTTTCTTTTTAGCTGCATCAACCTCCAAGGTATCATTCTAGGCCTAACCCAAGGTGTGGGCAAGGGGATGGGGCGAGCTAACCCTATGTGGACCTAGTGGAGGAATGTGGACCAAAGTGGGAGAAATGATGAATAGGGTAATAACGAGTAGAAAGGGGATAATATATGTGAATAAGGGAGCGGGACCACGCAACCAAAATCAAGGTTTCCCGTTAAATGCCATCCCTAAAACCAAATGGTCAGTAAAAGAGATCCCACGGGACTAGAATCCAAAGTTAATATCCGAAAGGGGTCCAAGGGACAAGAGCACAAACCTAGCTCATTCTTTCTGTCGAATACCCTCACTAATCCATGCCCAGAAGTGTCCATGATAAGCAACTACAATACTCAATTACCCAAATGACAAGGCATACCTTTAGGTTCGGGAGGCCCACCTTCAAACATACGATCACGGCAGATGGGTGAGGGACCACATGGCTGGCTCAAGTGGTGGAGAAATGGCACAATGAGCCAGTTGGTCGCTGCAAGGGGCCACTCGCTGCTGGCTAAGGACCATCTTGAAGAAAAAAGATTCTCCTAGGGATATCACCCACAAAATGGTAGGTAATAAAACCAATTAAGATATCTCAAGCTACAAAACCATTTTCGAGTGCTAAATGATAATTGAGTGCATAAGTTTGATTAGTTTGGCAACCCTTTCTTCTATCCACAGCTTTCTCTATGATGTACATGAAAAACATGCCTACTGCAATATAGCTGGAATTCTCATTGAAAGATGTCATTATGTAATGTCATAATTTCCCGTCTTGGCTGATTATTATGTGAAACAGCTGTTTCTTGGGAGGGAGGATAACTGTTCATTATTAAGTGGGAGGAAAACTGTAAATTATTAAGCTTTCTTATTTACCTGACTACCTATCCATGTTGGAATATTCTTTCCTAGTCTTTATGACACTGGGAAGGCCATCAAAGGCTCACTCTGCCCAGTGCCCCTGAAGCCCTGCTCATAACTGGCAAGCTATTAAACCCACCATTTCAAATCTCACATACTTATTAACTCCTGATAAATGTTGATGCAATGCATTTTCCTCTTGCGCATCCTCCTGCCTGGTTGATAGACTTCTCACTCCACAAGGTCACAGGGCCACACCACCTTGTGTGATGCCACTCCTCAGACCAAAGCATGCATGCAAATATCCATCACCAGAATTTCTCCTCCCTCAGATGTTATGAGAGTTTCAACAGACCACTCCCAAGATCCTTCCAAGTTCACCTAGCCAAACCCTCAGCCCCAAAGGACATTATCAGGTGTTGCATCATCTCCTTAGCAACATGAACATAAGTACTCCCCTCTGCTTCTACCTATATATCTATCTCTGATACTGAGGAGCGTTCCTTTCTTTCAAGAGTTTATTTTTCAGTTCACCCTTTCTCATGTATTTCTTGTCTTTTATTGTACTTTTTATCTTTTTATCTTTTAGGAGTGATCCTGGCATTGCCATAATCCCATGTTCATTAGCTGTATCTTCTCATCCCATTGTATCTTTGGTCATTTGTGGACGAAAATAAAATTATCTTATCTGGATCCAAAACTCCCAAGCAAGTTTGAGATGTTTGAGAAACATTATCAACGTTCCTACATCCAAGGTGTGACAAAAAAGGTCCCTCAATGGAACAATCAGACTTGGATATGTTGTGTCTTCATAGTCCATGAACACAAGAACATCTTCAGATCCTTCTTACATACCTCTCACTCTGAAATTATTTTTTCATGCCACAAATAACATCCTTAATAAAATTCATTGTAAGAGAATTTAAATAATAATAAAAAATTGTACCCTGCAGTCCACTCTTGACAACTTCAGAGACTTGTCAGGAAGATCACGTGAAACAGGGTTTGCACATCCAGACAAAAAAGGCCCAGAAGATACCATCCTGCATCAGGGAACATCCCCAGGACACATGAATGGACATCTAACACCTTTACTGATACCAGAATCCACACATCTCCCAGACCCCCACCCAGACTCTGGCAGTTAAATGTTTAAATACATCAATCATATCTGGAGCTTTGTTATCAGAATCACCAGGCTGGATGGGAACCAGCTGGTCAAGAGCATTTTGCATAGAATCAGACCAGAATTAGACAGGAAGCCAAAACTGTCCCAAACCAGCCGGTTTGGCCAGTCCCAATTTACCAGCCCTTCTGGAATCCAGGCCTACCTATGCCATTGTCTGGGGGCAAAACATAAAAATAAACTTAAAAAATAGTGCCCATCCCTCCCAAAACCTAGTTCAATTGTTATATAATGACACCTCCACCTATTTGCATCACACATTTCTCATTAATCATTGAGGAGCATTTGGAGATTGTGGAGCTGTAGAGGAGTTGATTCAACTCGAACTTGGAGCTTTATCTGGCACTGCTTGTGGGATGCATTCAATGGATTTGGCATCCACATCAGTGGGCTACATATCATCTCCACGCTTGGAGGTCCAAGACTGGTATCTCAAGAATTCATCAAACCCTGTTTTAACTTTTTCCCATTAATTGCTAATTTTTTTAGCAGATAAATATGGATAGATTTCCCATTTGTAGATTGATTGCGCTATCTAAGACATTATCATGAACCCCAAGAAAGTGAAAGACCCTGCATGGATCCATTTTGACTAGGTTACCATGAACAAGTTTTGCAAATATTGTAAAAAGGAAATGTGTTGACACCCAAACGCATCAAGTGAAATCCTCACCATGAATCTCTCATTAATGCATCAATAATACAATAACAGATGCAACCAATCAACAAGGAGGCCACAACAGAAACTGGATCCATTTATTCACAATAAAACCCTATGCTAGTACATAAAGCAAATACAACATTGGCCACCCAAGGGGCTGAGCTCTCTTAGCCTGCTAGACTGTCATGTTCTTGAAACCTAAATGATAGGATAACACAATGAATGGGTGAGTATCTACGATACCATGAACAATCACAATGCCAAATGAGTAACCATAAATTAACTAGTAGCACCAAAAACCCTAACAGCTATATGGCAGACAAGTAGTCTCATCATTCTCCACTAACACCCATTTGGCCGTGAGTATATAAAATATTAATATATGTCTATTCACCACCCAACCAACTAAACGCACTGTCTTAAAATCTCCAACCCCCAACTAACTCTGTTAGACTAAAGATTACACTGAGGGGGGTGAATCAGTAATGGCAGATTTTCATCAATTTAAACAATTTACCATTCAATCAAAACTGCAACCATAATCATGCATCATTAAAAAACATCAGTACATCATCATAAGAGAACACCAGACGTACATAGAAACCCTTGCGCGAGCAAAACCACAAATTATTTTTTTCTTCTTCAATTTTGATTACATAGATTTGCAGGCACCAACCCCCAAAATGTGCAAGCACGAACTTGCAATAGGCTACACCCTGATTGAGGCACCAACCTCAAAAATATGCAAGCATCGACTTGCAGCAGGCTAAAACCTTATTGAGGCACCAAACCTCGATGGAGACACCCACCTCCTTCTTCAGTGGACCACATTCCACAATATTTAAAATTGGATCCACAAGCTCAAATCACAACCAAATCAACCTGTTTGTTATTCATCAATCTTCTACAACTTCATCATCTCAAAAACAAGTTCATACATTCATTATGACAATAACCATGATCCCCCTGATATTAGAAACTATTTGCAGCTCCCTTCTTTCAAATCACAAAATAATTCCCACCAAAACCCCTTTTTCAAAATTCCATTTGCCCTCAAATTGACTCACAAAAACATTAGAAAGATTAATTGTTCTATAAATTGGATTTTTTCGGTGCACGTTCTACAAAATGCACCTTTTCCAACAGTCGTTCTACAAAACGCTCACTGTCATTCAGTTATGAGTTCGACAAAATGGACTTTTGTGGGTTAAAATAAAAAAAAAAATTCAGCCTGCTCAACTGAGTTCAAACCCTCGACCACCTGAGGAGTCACAACACACTTAACCAACTATGCTATCATAAACCTCGATTAAACTTGACAAAACATGTTTATGTTATGTGTGAGATCCACATCACCATGCCCCGGAGGCCGGACCAGACTTGACGCTCAATCACGATTCACAGTGAGCCAACTCAACCTGCCACAAGCCAATCACAGAGAGCCAACTCAAACTGCTACAAACCAATCACAAAAAGCCAATTCAAACTACTGTAAGCCAATCACAGAGAGCCAAGTCAAATTGCCACAAACCAACCATAGACGAACAAACTAATCATGAAGAGCCAAGTCAAACTGCCACAAACCAACCACACAAACAAACCAATCACGAAGAACCAAGTCCAACTGCCATCAGCCAATCACAGAGACCCAAGTCAAACTGCCACAAACTAATCACAAAGAGCCAAGTCAAACTGCCATTAACCAACTCAAATTGTTGTGAACCAATCACAGAGAACCAACTCAAACTTCCATGCAAACCAACTAAAATTTGTGTGTTGATCACAAAGAACAAAGTCAAACTACCACAAGCCAATTGCATAGAGCCAACTCAAACTATCACAGAGCAGCGAAAGCCAGACCAAAGGGACTATCTCAAACCCTCGACCTCCAATATAATATTCCTCGCTCAAACCACGAATGCTAGGCCTTCACATGTTTATCCACAACCACACAAATTCGTTTTAACCTCGACCTATTTTTATATGCAACTAGGGGGGCTAATTTGGCATGAGGGGGTGACCTACTACTTTGTATATTTATTTTTTGGGTCACATGATACAATTCCAACTTCAGGGGAGAGCCACAACGAGGGCCGTCAATCTGGACAAAGTTATTTTTTGTTACTCTTGTACATTATGCACAATGAAATATACTTTCAATTGTTGCAACAAATGATTCAACTTAAATGAGTCTACTTCACCTTCATAGAAATTGATCTTGACTTTCACTTGCATTTTAGACAAGATGCTAACAGCTACTAAGTCCCCCATTTTCAAGTTTCTATTATGCCTTTGCTTTCCTTAACTCCTCATGCTATTCTAGTTTTTCGCGAAGATTTAGGCCTATCCAAAAAGAGGCCAATTGCTTCTCAAGAGAAACCATGAGGACACCCATGCTCCTAAAAATATCAGCTACTTGAGCTCCCAACCTCACAAATCTTATTTTGTTTTCATCTTTAGGTTCTTTTTGGTTCTCTTCTTCAATTTCTAAGGATTGTGGTTGATTCTTAAACCTTATTGTGCTGATATCAAGATCCACTAGCTATAACTCTTGCAAACCTAGATTTCATAAGTTGGCTAAGCATATACTACACTCAAACCACAAACACCCAAATTAACTAGCTCTAATACCAATATGATCTGTAAATTGCCTTGGATATTCTAACAATCATCTCAACAAAACATATCTGAACTGAAAACAACTACAGTGAACCTATGCCTTGACTATTTGACTATCTTTTTGTGCTTCTAATTCTTTGACAAAAATAAAAACACACCATTCAAAACTTTAACTACTTTGACATATGAAAGAGACTACAAGAGAAAAAACACAAATACTTAACCCTACAAATATATGGAGGAAAATCATCATTCAATGCAAGATCATGCCTATTAAGCTCTAGATATTAAGTTATTACATTTCTATTGTTACATTAGTATTGTTCTCATTGCTCAGCTAGACCATTTAATTGTAATTGTACCCTTTTGTCTCTTATATACACCAAGGAGAACTCGTTTGAGAGAGCATTTCATCTTGTATATTTGTAAAACGAGGTTGCCCCCACAAATAGGCTTCTCATTCTCAAGGCATGGAATTACTTTTTTCATATTTTTATGTTATTTGGATGTTTTTTTGCATAATAATGCAATTTTGTATTCTAATATTATGGAAGTTATAATATAGATTACAAAGTTGTCCAAGCTTACTATGATGTCAACATTATGGTCTTCCATAGTCCTTTATGATATCCTTCCATCTCTCTACTTTGTTATTATCTCCTCCACACTTCTGCTCATACTATGAAACACTTGACAGCAAGTGAAAAAGTGAACCCTCTCCCTGCATTCTACTACGTTTTTGGTAGCTAGAATTAAGGTTAGGTTTAGGGTTTCAAAACCCTCTTGGAACCTAAGTCACCAAGTTCGTGTTCGAGTTTGAGTTCGGCGACCATGAAATTCGAATAAAGTTCGGCAACTAAAATTTTGTCGATAAAGTTCGACATATAGAAATTCGAAAAAAAAAATGTATATATATATATATATAATCAATTTAAAGTCAAATTCAAATAAATTTTTGGCTTAGCAAGAGAACAGAGGCTAAATTTTCAAAAAATGAAACGCAATTAATTACTCTTTCAACAGTGAAAACTTGAAAATCTATTCCTATTATCTATTAGATTATGTATTGAAAAAAATATTTCAAACTATTAAATTTTTAATCCTTCATAGTTTTAAAATATATACACCACACTTATAACTTAAATGATAAATTTGAACATTTATTTATGAAAAAAACTTAAATGATAAATTTAAACATTTATCTATGAAAAAATGTATTAATAGATTTAAATGAAAAATGTCAAAAACGTGTTCAAACTAAAACGAATATCTATGGATGCCGTCACTCTACCAACTTCGTCTTCATCTGATCTGACAGTTTTCATTATTTAATGAGAGTTTCTTTCCTAACCTCTTATGTCATATTAACCTTAGACACGAGGACATCAGAATTGTTATGCAGAAGCACAGAGTTATTTAGGATTTTATGTTAGAAGCCTAGCTAGCAACAGCTATATAAAGAATCAAAACAGCGTGGTAGGGTAAGGATGAATCTGCAGACTCATCATCAACTAAAATATGAAAGATTGCACGCAAGCGTTTACTTGGATAACGGCCAATAGATTTATGGAGAATAGACAATTACGTAACTGCAATGAAATATTTTTATTTTTACATCAAAATAGAAACATAGATGCAACTGTGTTGAAATCATTCGGATTCAGACCGACTATGCTTAAAATCATTGTGATTCTCAAAGCAATACGACAAGACTCTACATGTTTGAAAACACGACCAAATATATAAAAAGAGCATGGTTAGAGAAGGAGAAGCCTGTTGACTGGTAGGTCTTAATTTGCACAGAAACCCTAATTTATTTCACCTTTTATTACTTATCGTACACGACTGCAATTAGTTATCGTGTTACAAGATTTTAACTATGTGCTACGGCCAGACTGTTTGTGAAACCCGCAAGGCTGTAATTAGTTGCATAGCTACAAGTTTTTAACTATGTGCCACCTGCAGAGTACTATATAAGACATTCCATTTACAATTGTGTACATGCAACTGAAGAAACATAGATCTGCATACTGTCAAGAAAGAAATTATTAGTGTTAGAGTTGGCCATAAAATCTGAAAATGGATCCTCAAGGAGCTCCTGGGGGACCAGGAGGCAGGAGTGGTCCCGGTCCTCGTTTAAGTTTTAACCCGGCGAACAATGAAACCCACAGGCTACAGGCAATTTGCTAAAACGCACAAAAAAACGAACTTAAATGAACTTTTTCGAACCCGAAACGAATTTCATCGAACCCTAAACGAATTTGTTCGGCAAAAAATTCGAATTCGTGATGAAATTCGAGTTCGCCATAAAATTCGACGAACTCGAACGAATAAATTCGTTTTCGATTAAAATTCGCCAAATCTGGTGACTAAGCTTGGAACCTCCATGGTACTTCTAGAAGTCTAGTGGATTCCCACATTTTACTAACTCCCAATATTCTAATTGGCGTGAGTTCACATCATCACCACCTGAACATTTGGAGAATATTTGGATCGTCACCTTGGTAGGGCCACCATACAAACTTCATTTTAGGTGCACCATAACTCTCAAGAAAGATCTTGATGAGAGGAACAATTTTCACCTTGAACAAGGAAAGCCAACAACAACACTCATTTAACACTAGGTTGAAAAACATTGTTAGGGCCCCAAAAATCCACCCAAATTCTAAACTCAACAATTTCGAGCATCAATGAATTCATATGGTATTTGTGTATATCCATTTTGGATCATTATTTCACATGTATAAATTTGTGTGATATGAAAAATCAAACTTCATGGTCATAAAATTTCCCATGCTACAGTTGGAATTCCACCTCTTTGTTGGTACACAAACATGCACGGTGCCTCCAATACACCTTCACAAGGAGCAAAAACTTTGGTAAGCATGCTAATCAATTTCTATGGTTCTTGCATAAACACGACAATCCACCAAAACATAAAACTAACTTGGAAATTATCATGATGAATGCGACCAAAATTTTTGCAAGCTCATGCTACACGACCAGGCTTTACACATTTGCATCCCACATCGTCAAAGAGTAATTTTCCCATGCATGTTTTTCTAACTTGGCAAAAAGTGGTTGTCATGCTTTAGCCCGAGCACAACTATCACGCAAAAGGTGCAATAATATCACACTACATGTGAATTCCAACCATATTCCAGCTGAGCACAACATGTAGCAATTGTGTTCACATTCCCTTCTTTCAATGTCAATTTCTCATGGTTATATTGTCATCATTAATAGTGTTGCACCTCACCACATCCACATCAAACTAGGCAACACACAATATTAACCATGGCTTAACAATGCATTCATCGTGGACATAATAATAGACTCAAGGGAATTTATGCATGTATAATAATAGATCCATCACACAATAAGCATATGGCTAGCAAGGCATCATTGATATCCATAAAGATCTCCCATTAACATCATTTACCATCATGATCAGCATTTGTCCAAACATGGAATGCACCTCTTCTAAGTAGATCTAACCTACTCCAAGTACAAAAAACCATGTGCTCCTAACTTAAAATACCCCAATCTATATTTAGTCTGTTAACTCACAAGCCTTCTCACACCAATGCATACCTTTATATCTATTACTCTTAGACACAAGTGGGCATGCTCCTTGCTTAGGTGTCACATTTTGATTGCATAACCACCAATGAAATAGCTAAACCAACAAAACCACCATAGATCTACCAACCAGTAGCAACATGACCCTAGATTTGCCCCAAAAACTGATTTTTAACAAAAAACAAAAAGCATAAAAACTCAATAACTCAACATACGCAACTTTGAGATAGATAATAAAATTCATAGGAATCATGAATAAAACTTGTTAAATCAATTAAATCGAAAAGAATTTTTCTAGTTCAACACAAGTGAACCTTTAGGTTGATGGAATTTGACTCAATAATCGTGCGACAAACTTTGCTCATTGATTTTTTTCGTTAAGCTTTTCATAATGTGTGTTTTCATAATTATATATTTCTTTATATTTTTGCACGTGTATTTTTTTATATCGGTGCAGTTGTCAACCTTTCCCCTACCCAAGTCAAACACTTGGCTCTTCTCTCTCACTTAGTTTTTAACTTTTTCCCAATTCCAACTCCGAACAACTTTGAAAGATATACTGCCTCCTTTGGCCAAAGATCATCGTTCTAAAGTCTAAAGCAAAAAGAAAATGTCAACAACCTATAGGAATGTTTGTGCACAATTCTAGAAGAGGAAAACAATCATTCAACACCATATTCTTGCAATGATATCTTCTCCATGGTATTGTTGTCAACCCATGCACCTATCCATAGAGGGAAAACACAAATCACATTATCAACCAGTGAAAAATGTTGACACCCAAAGGAATCAAGTGAAATCCTCAACATGAATGCACCATCAATCCATCAAAAATGCAATAGTAGATGCAACCAATGGACAAGGTGTTGAGAAATCTTAGGGAAGATAGATTAGGTGATTTCTCTTACTTTGATAAGAGCTTGTGATGTGATTTTACTTAACTTTGTATGCTTGTAGTTAACTTCTTCTTATCTTGATTATTATAGTGTTCTTATATCATCAAACTGCTACCAAACAATGAAGGTCAATGAGACAAAAGGACACAAAATGTACGCTATGAGGAAAGGACAACCCACAAGAATTCTTCTCTTCTTATAGAATGTTCAAATGACGAATTCCAAGAATGTCCAAACCTTTCCTTAATGAACTTGCTTCAAAGATTAGTCCAAGTCAAATTTTCCTTCTAGCTGCTGCAATTTTTCTCCTTCAACCAAAAATATTGGACCTACAATTCTGATTGTAATTATGGCTACTATAGAAACCATAGCTTTTGCATGTGTGGGAAAAGATGGTGATTTTGTCCCCCTCTCTCCTTCGTTTAAATTGGTTCTTCCTCCTTGGAAGCTCAGCCGGCAAAGTTGACCTTCTAGATACTTGATTTTGGTTCCTTTAATGACTGTGATTTTTGCAGCAAAAAATGCCCTAGACCTTTTGCACGTGGGAGAATTCAACCATAAAACACATCCAAAACTTCAATTTTAACTTCTTCTTTTATTCTCCTCCTTTCGCTGGCTATAATGCTTCTTCTTCCTTGGTGATCGAACTCCTTTGCTTGCTTGATCGAATGCCTTAGATGACCTTTGGTGAGGTTGAGTTCTTCTCTATATATAGGCTCCTTATCTAGGTCGAGCAGCCCTTTCATGAGGGCGACTTGTCATTGTATACGCCAACTTGGTATTGGAGGATCTTTGACACATTTTGACACTTATTTATTTTACATAATACAACATGCCTAATGGGGTCTTCCATATATGTGAATGACTCAATTGACTTCTTGACCTTATGATAAATCCTAGAAGCACTCAATGGGTGTTGGACCTACAAATAAAATGACCTTGAGCATGAAATGCATGCTACAAAGAAATAATAATAATATTTTTTTCTTTCTTTTTACAATATACAAGAATCAAGAGTACATTTCATATTTATGAAGACCGAACCTAGTTACCTATTTCAACACTCCCTCTTAACTAGGGAGGTATTCATAAACCATACAAAGTACTTGGACATTCTCATACTGAAGAATTCTCATAAGAAGAGTCGGATTGGTAAGCCATCTCATAAGCTATTTATTCAGCTTATATTCATCATGTCAACCAGCATTGTCATATAGCAAGGCCTTGACTAACAGCTCTATCACTCCACAAGAATAAAGCACAATGTTGGGGAGAAAATGACTAATAGACACCTTCATCATTGTCTCACAAGGTATGTCCATCTAGAACATTCCCATCTTGGATTAACACATCCTCATGGAATTTCCTCTTCGACTACTCTTACCAATTAGATGTTCTACACCTCATCCTCAAACAATATCGAAACCAATCTCAGATGCTTACCCAATCCTCCATTCTTTCTTCATAACATGAAGACAAGAATGATGTGTCTATTTGTCCCTCTCACCTAGGGAGGATCAATTCATTCCTATAAAAGAAATATAACCAAGCTCCCTCTTAACTAGGGAAGTGTCCAAGCTCCCTCTTAACAAGGGACTTGCTACCAACAGCAACTCTCTTTGGTGGAGAGCATGGTACTATCAATTGCTTGTAGGGCTCCTCCTTTCAGCATCATGTCATGAACTTCAACTTCTTCATCATGAAGACATCTTCTTTGTAGGGCATCAGTCATCTTCTTTATCACTTCCCTTCAATGAAATATCGTGTTGGGTCAATAGTCATGTCATCCTTCTCTTCATCAAGAAGTGACCTTCTAGTCCACATCTAGCTATTCTTTATCCAGCTACCTCTACCAAGTCATATTTCTTTCAGAATATTCCATCCAATCTCATGAGTACTAGTTGTAGGTAACTTCTACAACCTTCTTTCAGTAGCCCTGTTACAACCCAACTAGATGTTTTCTCAAAAATAAAAAATGAACATCAAATCAACATTACCTTTTTACGATGGCCTTTCGTCATGTCATCAACTTCTTGTAACATCAACATCCTGCACGTGTATGAATCCATCTCAAAGACGTACATTACCAAGGTTCTCCTTTTCTAACATACATATCAAGGTCTTCATACCTTCTCCATGAAGATGTCATAGCTAATCCTTCTTAATATCAGATGTTGATCATTTATCTTATGTGACTATAGATGCATCTTTCACAAAATCTTCTTTCACCTTTCTTCACATATTGATTCCTCGGGATCTTCTATACATAGTTCCTTCATCATAGGAACCTTAGTTGCCATTTTCAAAGGCATTTGAAAATGGCGAAATATGTCGACTCACCTCTTCATTTATTGACGCTGCAATCAAGGCGTAGGCCTTGCTGTTCTTGTTTTCCCAAATGACAAGCTCCTTATCTGAAGTGGGTTTTTCAAGTTCATTGTCTCCTCCTTCACAAACCCCTTTCCACAACTCATTGATAATCAAGTGTGTTTTATCTTCCAAGACCACTATGGAGATGAGTGAATGCATCATATAGTCTAGTTTGGCCTCAAAATAATTCCAGTGGTTGCAACAAAAGGTTGATGAATTTGTAATAAAATTGAGTGGCTATGTCTTCAAAAAATTATTAATATATCTCCATCATATATATAATTTTTATATGGCATACCAACCATATATATATATATATATAGATATGCCACAGTGCTATATTTGAACATTGGGATATCAATCGACGCAACTCTATAATATGAACATTAATATGACTCAACGCATACACTAACTCTATTCATTGCACATGAACCGACAATTACAACTTTACGATGGAATCAATGTGGCAACGACCAACCCTCTTAACAATTCACGACATTTTTAAATCAATGTAGCAACGACCCTCTTAATAGTTCACAGCATATGTGAAACCAATTCAACGCACATATAAAACTTCAACGCTGCATATATAAAACATGGACTAACATACCGAAATTGAACAATTTGGATTCCTTGACCAATGTACGTGCAGAGAATAGACAAACATTTCCATGTTGCTTCAACGCGGAGAATCAATGCACTAAAACTATGATACCATACACTGGAACACCAACTCGAACGCGTGAGGTAAACTCTACAGGCATAAGGAAAGCTCAATTCATTTTGCATAGATGGAGGTGTTTTCTTCTTCAAGACCACAAGGTTTCCAACGGTCGCAGCACAAAATCTCCTACAATGCTCCCTTCACTCTCCCCACAAGGTTGACCACACTCGTAATGTCCAAACATGCTGCACACAGAAATAACATTGTGGAGGAAATAATAGCGGAGTTAATTGGGACAGTGCAATGGCGATATAGGAGACAGTAGGCAAAGGAATTACGAGGGCAGAGAAAGCCAAATTTAGGACCTAAACTCTGACCATCAACAGTCATCAACGCAGAGAACAGCGAACAGTGAGAAGATAGAGCAAGCACTCAGATAGGAGACAGAGAATATGTTAGAGAATAGCAAGAAAATTAGTTGAAAACAAGAGTTACAAGTCTAAAATGGAACCTAGCTCTAATACCATGTCAAACCAGGAGTAACTCCACGAATAAATTATTGCATTTTCTTTAAGATAAAGCATAGATATATACATGGAGAGGGAGACTATTGGGTTTCATCTCCCAATGTCTCTTCATCTTCCAATTCTCTTTATTTTGATATTTACATGGATTTACCTAATCCCAAATTTTAGGTATCAACACATACACATACCTTTCCATCAATGAACACTACCTTGAAGCATTTGCCTTCCATCGCAGAAATAGACACCAAATTCTTCTTCAAATCAGGCACATACAAGACTTCCTGAAGATGTATGGTTTGACCATAGTTCAAGTGAAGAGTGACAGTTCCTATCCCTTTTACGGGGTAGGTGGCATTATCTCCAAGTATAATCTTTAGATTAGTTTTCTTCTCAACTAAATTTGAGAGGGCCTCCTTATATCCAGTGAAATGCCTTGAGGCTCCACTATCAATTAACCAATGATCCAAAGTATCCAGAGGAGAGGCAATAGATAAAGCAGAAATAAGATAGAACTCATCTTGTTTTTCTACAACATTATTTTCATCATACCTGGCATTTCTTGTCCTCTTGGGAGGTCGATTATTTCCTTCTCAGCCAGCGGGAGCATTCCTCTTTCCTTTATTGTTATACCTATTGTTTCTTTGATTGTTATTGCCTTTGAAATTGTTGTTGATGTTGTCATTCCTTTGAGAATTTTTCTTGTGAGGACACTCTCTAACATAGTGGCCAAACTTGTTGCAATTGTAGCATCTTCCACTGCCTTTTCTTTTAAATCCCTTCTTAGATCCTTGAACATGTCTCCTTAATTAGATAGACTAGCATCATTTCTTCTTTTAGCATGTGTAGAGAAAGTAGTAGGTTCATTTCCATTGTAGGACTTATCTCTCTCCATCATCCTTGTTTCCTCTTGAGTGCATTTAGCCAGCAGCCCATCAAAACCAGGTATCCTGTCATTATTGAGAATAGTGGTGACAAATGTATCCCATTGTCTTGAAAGACATCCAATAGCAATGAGAGTGAGTTCCCTGTCAGCTGTAACTTCTCCAATAGATAGAAGGTCATTCTTGACTTGAGTTATTCTCATAAAATAGGATTGAATAGACTCCCTTTTTTCCATCTTGATATCCTTCAACTTGTTTTTGAGAAAGAGGATTTGATTTGCATTGTTCACTTTGAACATACCAACCAACTTATCATACATTTCCTTAGAAGTTTCCAAATCAGAAATATAGGCAACCAAATGCTTTTGAATGGAGTCAATCAAAATTTTATTAGTTTTGACCTCACCTTTTCTATACTTTGTTCTAGCAGCAACAGGTGCATTTGAAGGAGGCTCCACCACTTTCCCTTGCACATAATCCAATACATCATGCTTCTCCAAGGTCAAGTCCAAAGTCATCTTCCATGCATGATAGTCAAACTTGTCATTGAGTTTATCCTCAGTCTTGAAATATGAAGTAGTTGCCATGGAGACTAGTCCTTTCAACAAATATCTTGATGATTGCTTGATCTCTTGCTTGGGCTTGTCCTCACCTCAACTCTGATACCATTTTAATTATAGATAACAATGGTATGTCATATGTTTGCAACAATTACTTCAATGTACCTTTTATTAGCCCAATGTTAATTCCACTTTAATTTCCAATAGCAATCACATAAACCATTATTTCACATTGATATTAATTGTCGATAGAACATATATAATAAATGTAGATGACAAGTCAAAACAAGAGAACACCAATATTTGGCTCAAGCCAAGGAAAAACCCCAAGATGGGGAAAACCCTTAATCAATCCTTCTTATTATTAAATATCAAATGTTCAGCAGAGAGAGAATGTTCAATAGAGTACAATGATGAAAGTCAAAGTCAATGTGACTTGGCTTTTGCAACTTACCCAAAACAATGTCAATCTGATCAACTGGATGAAGCATTGCAATTTTGAAAAGTCAACGGCAGTCAACTTGCCCTAAAACAGTCAACGGTCAATGCAACAATCAAACCTGCCTTCTTGAGTTTGATCAACCTTAGTCAAATGCAGCCTTCCTTGGTGGTCAAACAACAGTAAAAACAATCAACAAATCAACGGTCACACCCAGTCAAATCATGTAGTCAACATGCGATCAAACAATCCTGCAACTTTGTGGTCAACCCTAGTCCTTTTGCCTCAATTTCTTTGTCAAATAATGCGGTCTGTTTAAAAAAACCTATCCCTGATCAGGACGTAGTCAAACAGTGCTTCTAAAGTCCAGAAGTCAACGATGGTCAAAGTCTCCTCACAACAGAAAGTCAACACAGGTCAAATTAGCCCAAGAAACTTTGCATGTGTGGATGAATAGTTGCTTCAAATGTACAAACCAATCAGATGAGGAGAGAGAATGATGTGTAAGTGAATGTACCAAATGATGATGAAGGTCTCCTTTATTTATATGCGTTGTAGGAAAATCAATTTGTCTTATTGACCCCAAGCCAACCTTGACCAATTGTGCTCTTGTGGGCTTGGCATCAAAAACATATTTCTCCTTGTCTGATTTGTGTGCTTCCAAGGTTGATTTTGGTACTCTCGAAAAGAGGAATATTGTTCAATAATCATCTTGGGTCAATGAGCTGCCCAAAGTGGTATTAGGCCCTAGTTGCACATTTTAACAGAGATTCAACAATTTTGACCAAGCTAGGGTTTCAATCATATGGAAGCATATACACCTAGGGATTCATTCCTAGGATCTAATATTGACTATTGTAAAGGTTTTGTCATAAACCTTGATTCACCAAACCCTAAAAATCTAGGGTTTCATTATATAACCTAGACATCAACAGCAAACCTTAAACATCAAGAAATTAGGATTTCATTATATATTCTAGACTTTATCAACAAACCCTGAAGGACTAGGGTTTTATCATTAACAACAACATACCCTAAGCATTTAAAGGTTAGGGTTTTACCAAAACGAACAAAATAGCAAAAGATAGTATGACAAGGGTAGATTCAATTTAGAGATTAATCACCCCTAACAATATAGAATCTTAATGATTCTATAGCGAACCCTAGACATGAAAGAGTTAGTAATTCAAAGCAAATTTAAAAATGACTGTACCTTTAAATGAAGAAGATTCGCTACAAATCTTGTGGTCTTAAGCATAACTGGAGTTGCTCCTTTTACAAACCTTGTAGAGTTTCCTTATCATGACAGCATCTTCATGGTGCATTTCCATATGAGTCAACTTTTGTTCACGGATCAACTTGATTGGCCAAGTCATCATTCTTAATATATATACCTGCAATATTTATTGACAAACACAACCAAAATATACAAGTACAATAGAGTGATGATTATCTAGAGTTTCCATTGCATTTTAGAGAATGAATTCCAAGAGATTTTGAACCCTAACTAGCTCCTAGAGATTAATCAATTTCATTCTTACCAAGTTTGCCATATATCTTGGACTACTTATAAACCTTAGACGTTATGAAATAGAGTCTCTAAAAAATAACAAATGAATGAGGTTTTCATATATATACTATCTAGGTTTTATAATATAGATATTCCCAACCTTTAACACAATGAGAACTTGACAACCTAAGCAACTAAACATTTCATGTTAGACTTTTAAATAAACATGCTATACATACCTCAAGATTACATACCTAAGTTTTTGATTTTCCATTGAGCTTGATGTTCTTTCTTGCAAACTAAAGACATATGTTAGCTGACAAACACATAAAGAATAATATCAATACTTGGTGTTCCAAAATGCTAGATGATTTCTCCAAACTGTAGTAGAGGCTTCCAAGAATAAGTGGCTACAAGTCTTTAAATAGGCTTCTTCGCTCACTAATATACACTACTTCTTCTCAATAGCTAGTGTAGGATATAAAAGCTACTACAAGACTTCTTTGATCACTGGAATACGCAAACACTGATATTTCCTTTGATTCTTTGAGCTGGCTATTATGAAAGTGTGGTGACTCGGCCTTCCTTTATATATATGCACAGATCTGTGTCCTTTTACCCCAAGAGTCTCAGCTCCTTTTTCAAGTGACTGTGACTTTGTAAAGTAGGTCTCCATAGCCTCTAAACAACTCTCCTGTCCCTTTCTTTGTTGTTTTTCAAGGAGTACCTTTATCCTTCAGACTTTATGATTTGGTTGTGTTGATTTTGCACAGAACTTGTGGCAACTTCAGATGCACAGGAATGGGTGACTTTTAGATTTCAAGATTAATTTTAGGGACTAATATTTGATCACAGAACTTCACTCTATTTTATAATGAATTCAGCCTTGTTTAAGTTAATGAACTAGCCTTTCGAATCTTCAAGAAAATGCTACATTATTCCTCTAACTATTTTGGTTATCAAGTTCTGGATTGTGGCCTAGTTAGTTATGTTTTGTTGTGTTTCCTTAGCCATAAGCCCTAGCAATCAATACCTTTAACTGCTAGCTTGTGTCCATTCTAAGATCTATCTGAGAGAACATTGTGGGGCAACCTACATTGAGTTTGGTCATACCATTGTGGGTCTGCTATGTGTTGAGAAATCAATGCATGCAGTTATTAGGGTTTTGATTCCTCTTTTCTTGATAATTACTTGTGATATGTGTTGCCTTCTTTACTCCTTTATTATGTTATCTTTCATCAAGTAATTACCAAATCAAAAGTGCATGAAGATCACAAAAACAAGAGACACACGTTGTAGGCACTCAACCTACATATGAACAAAAGTTCGCTATCACTCAAAATACTCTAAATATCTGGAATATGAGAATATCCATCATAGGATAAATAATATTTATATATAAATGGTTGAATGTACAAAAGTGATATGTTCTAAGTTGCACGAAACGGGGAAACGGGAAGCGATACGAAACGCGACCTCCCCAAATTTTGGAAACGGGGAAACGCAAATATATATATATATATAGAAAATATTTAAATATATATATATGTGTGTGTGTGTGTGCAATCATAAAGCATAAATGATACATTATAATTTATTACACTTAAACATTAAGATTTAATTTACATCACATTTACTCATGAATGATCACATAATGAAAATAAAAATATCGGAATATCCAAAAGCAACCTTTATTAGATATCCAAATCTCAAAATCAGCCTTTATTTATATTAATATATGAGGCTGCAAGTACAATAAAGACTATAAGGCTGCAAGAGAGAGATCCAAATCAGGATTTTCTGCATCCACATCCCATTCTTTAGAAGGACCACTGTTGTATTGGGAGTCTCCTCCTACATAGTCGAACGACCTTAGTGCTCTTGATTAAATACACGTTTCATACCCTAGTACCCTACATGATCTTGATTATTGGGAGTTTCCCCTGCATAGAGGGCTTGGTTCTCTTGATTAAATACAAGTTCCATACCCTAGTACATGATAAAATCCAATGGAAACATTGCAATCCCCCCAATCCTGAAATCCTGAAAAACAAATAAGTCTGCTGGATTTTGAGTGAGATCTAAAATTCTACTTTCTCCATATGAAATCCAATGAGGGCGAAACCACTCTCAAACATCCTGAGTCATTTCATGGTAATGTTAAAAATTTAAGTAAAAGGATGAAAATGAAAAATAAAGGAGAATATCACTTTTACTTTAAGAATTTAACATTACCATGAACTGCATATCAACACTAGGGCAAAAATTCACTTTTATAACTTTAGACACACATCTAGAAAATTAAAAAACAAATTTGAAAAAAAAAAAAAAAAAATTTAAAAAACACAATTCAATTGGGAAACGCGGCTGTACGGCTGGGAAACGCGTTTCTGGCCGTACTGCCACGTTTCCGTTTCGGGAAACGTGGTAGTACGGCCAAACGCGTTTCCGCGTTTCGTCCCGGTTTCCAGCCGAAAACGGGCCCCCCCCCCCACGTTTCCTGCAACATAGGATATGTTTGAATACAATGTTGGGCCCTATATAAATACTAGGCAGGAGTGCTCTTTTGTAAGTAGTCATGTTTTTTTGAGACATGTCATTTCATAATTGCTAATTATTATTATTCATATTATTTATTATTTATTATTCCATATTCATGTTCATAACACAACGTTCCTCACCAATTCTCAACATGGCAGTCTCACAAAATCAACATTTCACATTTCCTAAGGCAATTCACATTTCCCAATGCAAGTGGTCCCAAAAGTAAAAAAGTCAAATTGGTCCCAAAATGCTCAGCTTGATATGAAGATACCATGCTATGTTGAAATTCTTCCAAATTGTGAAGGAAAAATGAAGTTACAGGTGGTCAAAGTTGTTCAAGTATAACAAGTTTCCAAGTGGTAAAACAAGGGCAATTGAACAATTTTCCACACGCTTTGTGTCAAAGGTGGCATATATAGAAGAAAATGAACACAACCCATGCCACAGTTTCTCCAAAATCCCTAGTGTGTTAGGGATCCAGCACAAGGCATGATGACATGGCAAGGGAAATGATGATGTGGAGGTGATATCAAGCCAAATTACAATATTGTGGTCAAGGCCCTGAAGAATAGGGAGAAATTCCAAAAAAAATTATTGAATGGCTAAAAATCCTATATGGCCAACGGCCGGAATCAAAAGACAAGGCTTTGATAGCAAATGATATGAACAAAAGTTTGCTATCACTCAAAATACTCTAAATATCTAGAATATGAGAATATCCATCATAGGATAAATAATATTTATATACAAATGTTTGAATGTACAAAAGTGATATGTTTGAATACAATGGTGGGCCCTATATAAATACTAGGCAGTAGTGCTCTTTTGTAAGTAGTCGTGTCTTTTTGAGACATGTCATTTCATAATTGCTAATTATTATTATTCATATTATTTATTATTTATTATTTGTATTATTCCATATTCATGTTCATAACACAGCGTTCCTCACCAATTCTCAACATGGCAGTCTCACAAAATCAACATTTCACATTTCCTAAGGCAATTCACATTTCCCAATGCAAGTGGTCCCAAAAGTAAAAAAGTCAAATTGGTCCCAAAATGCTCAGCTTGATATGAAGATACCATGCTACGTTGAACTTCTTCAAAATTGTGAAGGAAAAATGAAGTTACAGGTGGTCAAAGTTGTTCAACAAGTATAACAAGTTTCTAGGTGGTAAAACAAGGGCAATTGAACAATTTTCCACCTAGATAACCGGATTTGTCCTATAGGCCCCACGAATCCTGAATCCATCGTGTCCGACACGATTCTCTCGAGATTCGTGTCCAAAAACCATGACACGTCGTGTCCTATTTTGACACGTCGAATCACACTGCGTGTCACAATTTTGGCAGCGTGTCCCGTTTTCGAAGACTCGTTAGGCAGTAAAAGTGACCTGCGCAGGTATGAAAAGGTCGCATTTGGTCATTACAGCCATGCATATTTTCATTTGGCAAGCGTTTTGGCAACTTAATGATCAAGTCTAGGCCCTAGTATTGATATGCTATTCATGGTAATGTTAAATTCTTAAAGTAAAAGTGACATTCTCCTTAATCTTCATTAGGATGAAAATGAAGATTAAGGAGAATGTCACTTTTACTTAAATTTTTAACATTACCGTGAAATGACTCAGGATGTTTGAGAGTGGTTCTGGCCTCATTGGATTTCACATGGAGAAAGTACAATTTTAGATTTCATTCAAAATCCAGCGAACTTATCAATTTTTCAGGATTTTAGGATAGAGGGACTGCAATGTTTCCATTGAATTTTGTCATGTATTAGGGTATGGAACTCGTATTTATCAAGAGCACCAATCCCTCTATGTACCTTGATGTTAGTGACATTGGTTGTCGAACTCCTGTATCATGACCCTCCTAAAAATGTACGCATCACTCAAACAAAATCTTGACTTGACATATTATGCTTTTTCTATGTTATGTTAACGCTTAAAGGGTGATATTAATGACAAATATCCCTATACAGATACAGAGGTAATGACAAAGATACCTCTGGATATTAATGCTTAGAGGGTGATATTAATGACAAAGATCCTGATTTTCCAACAAGACTAAAAATATTAGACATTTCTCGTGGTGGCAAGAGGGCCAAGCATAAGAAATAGATAATAGATTGACATGTATTTGAATTTTGTATGCACTATGCATGCTAATAGCTATAGATGAAGATCTATATTTGAAATCAATTAATTTGTATCATTAATTAAAATTTGTGTAAGAAATATCTAATTTTTAATATATATATATATATATATATAATAATAATATATAATGAATCCTACGTGTCCTGTTCCGGGGGGTCAACGTGTCTGAATCCGACACTACGAATCCCGAATCCCCGTGTTAGGTGACTTAGTTTTCCACATGCTTTGTGTCAAAGGTGGCATATAGAAGAAAATGAACACGACCCATGCCACAATTTCTCCAAAATCCCTGGTGTGTTAGGGATCCAGCACAAGGCATGATGACATGGCAAGGGAAATGATGTTGTGGAGGTGATATCAAGCCAAATTACAATATTGTGGTCAAGGCCCTGAAGAATATGGAGAAATTCCAAAAAAAATTATTGAATGGCTAAAAATCCTATATGGCCAATAGTCGGAATCAGAAGACAAGGCTTTGATAGCAAATGATATGAACAAAAGTTTGCTATCACTCAAAATACTCTAAATATCTAGAATATGAGAATATCCATCATAGGATAAATAATATTTATATATAAATGTTGAATGTACAAAAGTGATATGTTTGAATACAATGGTGGGCCCTATATAAATACTAGGCAGGAGTGCTCTTGTGTAAGCAATGATGTCTTTTTGAGACATGCCATTTCATAATTGTTAATTGTTATTGTTTATTATTTGTATTATTCCATATTCATGTTCATAACACAACGTTCCTCAAACAATTCTCAACATGGCAGTCTCACAAAATCAACATTTCACATTTCCTAAGGCAATTCACATTTCCCAATGCAAGTGGTCCCAAAATGCTCAGCTTGATATGAAGATACCATGCTAAGTTGAACTTCTTCAAAATTGTGAAGGAAAAATGAAGTTATAGGTGGTCAAAGTTGTTCAACAAGTATAACAAGTTTCCAGGTGGTAAAACAAGGGCAACTAGACAAATTTCCACATGCTTTGTGTCAAAGGTGGCATATAAAAGAAAACGAACACGACTCATGCCACAGTTTCTCTAAAATCCCTAGTGTGTTAGGGATCCAACACAAGGCATGATGACATGGCAAGGGAAATGATGATGTGGACAAATTAAGATAGACCAAGGTGATATCAAGCCAAATTACAACACTCTAAGGTGACATAATTGTCAAATTCATCAAGGCGTTGAAGATCAAGCAAAAAGGTGGTAAGGTCAAGTTTACTAGCCATTTAAAGTCAATTAGCCATTAGAGCCTTCAACTAGCCATTATGGAAGTCATCATGGAGCATTAGGATACTATGGACCAAAAAGGTTGGTGAGTGGACAAAAATTTAGCTATTGGAAAGTCAAGAAATTCCTCCTCAACTAAGTCAAGTTGCTTCATAGACTAAGTCAAGCTACCTACTAGCCAATTGAACTGGACATTGAGCCTCCTAGCTAGTCGTGGGCATTTTGGGGCTACTATTCATCTTCTTTTCAGCTGTTGCAAACATGGCAAAGGGAACATTCAGCTTCTATTGTCATCCTGAGTCAAGTCGACCCCCTTGTGGCCAAATTAGTCATGTAAATGTAATATTTTGTCAAATTTCTTAGTCTCTGACATGTCAATGACAAAGATAATATTTTCCTAGATGAAGTGTCAAACCAGTCGTTAAAGAAAAACTATAAAATCCAGTCTCTCCTCTAAATGATGTGGTTGTTGATTTGAGAGATAACTATATGCCATAATAAAGAACTCAATATCCAAACCATTTTGTATTACATTGTGTGGGTTGGTTTTTTCCTATTTTGCATTTTCTTGATCATTGTGGTAATCGCTCTTAATATAACAACAACAACAAAAAATTCACAGTAAGATTACACAGCAATTGGAGGAATGATTCGTTGAGGGGCCACATAGCCATGTCAAAAGGGTTGTACCCAATGTTGCAGTTATCGTTATCGGTATATTATTGGTGAACGGGAAAAATCGGAAAGTATGGTAAAAATCGGGAAAAAAAATCAGGAAGAAATCGTAAAATACAAAAATATTCATTTTTTTCAATTTTTTTAATATCTAAAGCATCTACAACATAAAATAAATACATTGACACATAAATATGATAAAAGAACTAATATATAAGATGTGTAATATCATTTCTATTGCTACATCACACATAACAGTGAATCATGTCTTGAATAGTAAGTCCTGACTCCCGAATCCCAAATCAGCCTCAAAATATCAACAAAAAATATAATAATGTATCTCATATCATGAGTCATAATGTCATATACAATGAAATGAACCAAATAACTAAAGTCTAATACTACTGATTTCCTCTGCCCCTCTTGCGAGAAAATGCAATAGCTTTCCCTTTCCCTCTAGATGTAGATGCCAGTGGAGTTGGCAGTGGACTCTGTTGTGCTCTAGAAGCTGAAGAACTAGGAGCTACAGGAGGTAGACCACGTCCTATACTGGTGACAAGGGTAGCCTGGGTAGGTTGTGTCACCTCTTCCTCCTCGTAAAAAAATCAGAAGAACAAAGAAAAAAAAAATTCCAAAAGATTTTTTCCCAAAAAATCGCGATTTTTTCAAGTTATCACGATTTTTCCACGATTTTTTGAGAGAAAAATTAGCGTAAAAATCGGGCGATAATATCGCCAAACTCAAAAAATCGTGATTTTGCCTATAATATCGCAACTTTCGCAACACTGGTTGTACCAGGTGCTAGGCCACTTCATTTTTTTGTTGCAGGTGGGACACTCTGACTCTGACGTAGCTTCAACTGAGAGAAGAGGACTATTTAGCATATTATCAATATGAAGATCAAAGATGCCATGCTAGGGGTCGCTCCTAGTTTAATTTGAAGGTCGAAAGAAGTTTTAGACATAGGTGGGGGTGAAATTCTCAAATCGAAACCAAGCCAAACTATTGTCCAATGAACAAGGTCAACTTAACTACAATTGTGGTTCACACCCAACATCTTGAAGTAATTTGTTCTGGTACAAGGGAGGGAATCTTCAACAACCACTTTATCTTAAAAATCCAAAATCTTTTTCAATCTTTGTTTTTGTTTAGCTTATAAAACTAACTATTCCAAGTTTTACATCTCAACTTGCTAGTTTACACCTACAAGTTGTGAATATTAAAGAGAAATCTTAACTAAGGATAAATATACCAATTTGTGTGCTTCGTTTCCACATTTTCATGGAATATTTAAGTTTTTGTTCCATATCTGCACTTTTTCCTTATTGTAACATTTAGATATGTTGGGATTTCAAAGTTCCAAGCACCTTACAACTAAGCACTTTACTTTGGGACTTTAAAGTTAGGCTCTAAAATTATTATATTTGCTTCGCTATCATTTTTAGAGTCTAAAAACCATATTTTCCAACTGTTACATAATTAAATACTTTGCTAGAATTTTTTGAGACACATACCCAATGGGATTTGATCCCTAAACCTCACAAGATCAATTTCCAGCTTGTTGGAAATTGTATTTTACTGCTAGAAAAAGGCCTTGGAGTGACCTTATAAGGCTTATCTAACACCTCCTAGCCTACCCATCCCCAGATCCTTGATCTAGAGCAATGTTGCACGAAGCGGGGGCGTTTTTTAGAAGCGAAGCGTCGGAAATGTTATTTTCCAAAAATTGTCGGAAGCAAAGCGTATATATATAGTTGTAGAAGATATGAAAACATGCATATTTGTACAAAAATCAAAATAGATATGGCATCCATTATACATTAATGATTAATTATTTGAGCATCAACAATCTAGAATCTAGATTCCTCTCCTCTTGTCTATCCTTTGCCTCTACTTCCATTCCCTAGGGATATTTGTCAACATTGCCCAATTTTGATCAAATTGCCTAATCCAAGTCTTATAATATGGCATATAGTTGTAGAATATATGAAACCATGCACATTTGTACATAAATCAAAATAGATATGGCATCCATTGTACATTAATGATTAGAATCTAGATTCCTCTCCTCTTGTCTAGCCTTTGCCTCTACTTCCATTCTCTAGGGATATTAGTCAACATTGACCATTTTTTATCAAATTGCCTAATCCAAGTCTTATAATATGGTAGAAAAAGCTTCACATGCCTGATCAATGATTTTGACTTAAGTGAAGAGTACATTTTTGCTAAGGCCATGACAGAGTTCAACAATCAACATCACCAACACTTGAGTACATATAGGGCTTGGTGATCTTTATTAAATGCCAATCACATACCCTCATACATGATAAAATCTAATGAAATGCCACAATCCCATTGATCTTGAAATCTTGGGAACTGTTAAGTCTGCTGAATTTTGAATGGGATATGAAATTATATTTTCTCCATATGAAGTCCAGTGAAGTTGGAACCACTCTCAAACATCCCAAGTAATTTCATGGTAATGTTAAAAATTTAAGTAAAAGTGACATTCTCCTTTATCTTTCATTTTTATCCTTCTACTTTAAAAATTTAACATTACCATGAGGGAGCATCAAGATAGCACCTTGGGAGTGTCGAGGAGGCATGGTTACTCACATAGCAATTCCAAAACTTCGAAAAAAAAAAAGTTTCACAGAACAATACAAGCGATTTCTGGAACTATGGTTGAACAGCAGTTTGGACCTGCAGAACCGTGCCAGAACCATGGTTCAGGCTTGCTAAACTGCAGTTCGGAACCGTCATAGTTCCAAAAATCCACGAACCACAAAAAAAGGGTGAAACCGCACTTCCACTAGAGGATTGGAGGCCAATCCGTCTGGGATGCGAATCTGCCTCCTAAGCTGGGGGGAAGGGATGATTCCTGCAACATGATCTAGAGTGCTAAGCCATTGTTTGGGTAGCCTTTTTAAAGGGGATTCGCCTATTATTCCTGTGTTTGACGGCAAATTTTACGATCTACAATCACAAAACAGCAGTTGAAATAACACTGAACCCCTCTAACCAACATTCCAATCACATGAACATATACTGAGGTTATAGCTGCCTTCGCAAGGGTGAGCAATGGAAGCCATCTGCGAGTCTAGGGTTTCAATCTACATCTGCGCCGTCGAGATCCAAAAATCTCTGTTCTGCAATGGATCAATTAAAGGCCGGGATGCGAGATGCTCAGAAATCGTGGCTTCATACCGGTTCTGGGCCAGAACTTTTGATGGGACGGATTCTTCGATCTGCATACAGAGACTGGTGCGGTTCTCTTCCCTTTGGATGCAGATCAATAACCACAGGGCGGCAGTAGAAACCCTTTCTCTTCGCCTGGAGGTTCTTAATCAAAACCGGTTGGATCTTACCCTGGCACGCTTTGCACCTCCCGTTGCCGTGAATATTGTGCACAGATCTGGTAGATCAGCCTGCGAATACGGCAAGAGACGGGTCAGCGAAAGTCAAAAGCCACATGCAGGCATTCTCAGGGGATGGCATAAGGCAGATCCGTGCCTTCATTCGATGGCAAGGCCCTACCTTCGCAGATCCAGCCGGGATCCGTTTGACAGGAACAGAGGTCACGCGTTTTTTGGCAAGGCCCTGAAGACGAATACTAGAAGATCAGCAGTTGTCGTCTCTTCACCGGACGCCGTCAGACCCCAGCCCGGCCCTGCCAATGCTGGAGTAGCGCTCCTCTGCAAAGGAATGCAGGTCCATCTGATCACTGATGAATCGCAGGTCCTCAGGCAGCCTTCGAAAGCCTCTTTTCAGATCCAGATCAAAACCATATCTGGCAAAACCCTGTTGCAATGGGTAAGAGCGACGGATCTAGTGCAAGACCTCAAGCAGGCTCTGGAAATCAAGTTGGGGATTCCCTCTGCAGCATATCGACTTCTCCACGCAGGTAAACAGCTTGAGGATCTCAACCCCCTGTCTTTTTACAGCATCCAGAGAAATTCCTCCATAGAACTCATCCTGCGTCTAAGAGGAGGCGCAGCAGGACAGTCATCCTCAGCTAAGGCTTTTTCTTACAAGGATGCTGTCCATGCTAAGACTCCAAAGAAAACAGATCCACCTGCTCAAGCTCCCAAGCCTTTCCTGGTGGATAAACTGAAGGAAACCCCCTCCATAGAAATAATGCATCCATCGCTGGATGAGCAAACCCAGCATTTTCTGGATCATGGCATTATATGCAGGTTTAATGGGCTATGGCCCCGCACAGCAGACCTCTACCAATGGATCCATTCTGAATGGACCAACAACTGCAAGGTTCTGCTATGCTCAAAAGGATTTTTTATTGTAGTGTTTGCCTTTGAGACGGATTATCAAAAAGCCTTAACTGGTGGCCCATGGTTCTGGGGTGCTGCTGGCTTATTCCTCACTCCTTGGTTCCCAGAGTTCGATCCATCCACAGCAGTCATCACCAAACTTCCCATCTGGGTCAGACTTCCAAACCTCCCAGCGAATCTTTGGCATTTTGCGGTTCTTCAAGGGATTGGCAACACTCTAGGCAGCCTTTTAGACACTGACGTATATAGAGGGGAAAAGGGATTATACACTTATGCCAGGATTTGTGTAGAAATAGACATCAGCAAAGGTCTCTCGGACCAGATCAATCTCAAAATAGGAGATTTCCACTGGACTCAGACTTTGGACTACGAGAACACAGCCTTCCGATGTCGCTACTGCCATCTTACAGGCCACCTTCAGAGTTCTTGTCCCACGATGCCAGCCCAAAAGAAGAAAGCCAGCACTAAGCAGAAATCCAAAAGCTGGAAGCCTCATGATCCTCCTCCCATGGATGACTTTGATTTCAGCTCTGACGAAGAGGAAGAGAACAAGGAAGGTGAGGCAGCAGCGTCGGAACCAGATCCGTCCTTGGCAGGTCCAACGGTTGCGTCTGTCACACCAGCCTCTCAGAAAAGGAACCATGAAACCTCATCCTCGGACTCGGACAAGGAGACCTCTCCGTCGGCGCATCTCAGCTTGCAAATCACGCCAGCACAGCAAAACCCCCCTGAGTGGGTCAAAGTTGGCAAAAAGAAAGGGAAAAAATGCAGAATAGTGGATTCCGCACATGATGGGTAGATTCCTCTGTTCTGTTCCTGCTCCTCTGTTCCTTCTGTTTCTTCTTGTTCAGCATTGTTCTCTACTCTTTCTCTCTTAGGAGCCGAGGTGGACAACCAATCCTTTCCGGCTGCCTTTGTTCTTGTTTCTCCTGGTTGTAATCCCGCATTGTACCATAAGTTTTCTTAATAGATTTAGTTTTTTACCGAGAAAAAAAAACATTCCAATCACATAAATAACTTCATATTTAATTAGTTTATTTTAAGTACACTCAATTTGATTGGTCATACTGATATATTTCTTGAGTTTGACTTTCTAGCTTGCTGGTTGTAAGTGTTTACTGTGGATTTTTACAGAGTCAGCCAATAGAACAACAAACATTTAACTACTCCACTTCACCCATAGACTGAATTCAAGGCACTGATCTTTATTGAGTGGGTGAGGTATTCAAAGGGAATCCTCCCATGGCCATTACGGAAGTAATTAGACTTAAAGAGTGAGGATTCGGATCAAGGTGACAATGGGTCCTCATCATGTGTGTGTCAATCAAAACAGGTTGCATGGACTTCAACAACCCTGCTGATTTTATAACAGGTCCATTCTAGGTGAGATCACGTTATACTTATATTTCTAGTTGGCCTACCTTCTCATGAAAACTTTCCTAATTTTCTGAGAATCCAAGCTATTATTTAATACATTATGGGAATCAGTTATACCTTTAATGAAATCCCTTTATTGAGTGCTATAATGCCATTGCCGACAGAGAACTCAAGAGTGATATAAGTAGACAGCTCAATGATATGGACTGGCTATAAGGGAAAGGATAAAGAGAGTGATATAAATAGACAGCTCAATGATATGGACTGGCTATAAGGGAAAGGAAAAAGGTATTTACAGGACTTCTTAGATCGCCAAAAATATATATAATGAAGTTCAGCCTATACTGGAAAACTTTTGATGTTAATTGTAGCTTTGAGCCCTCACGATAACAGCCACCCCCCTAGCGCTCCCAACCCACCCAAAAAAAGAGGGGAATCAAATTAAGTGCCAAATAATTTACAAACCATAATAAGCATCACCCCTTCTCCTTGATGTGAGAAGGCCTGGTCATGGCCCAATCACTAATCAAGTAACAATTACATCAATAAAAAGCTCTAAAATAACTTGAAAACTAATATTGGCCAGAAAAAGAAGTGTTAACTCTAGGTTGAAAGTGACTAAGAATTCACTAAGCAAGAAAAAATAGTTCATATTACATTCATATAAAGTTATTTCATTGACCTACTTTTGTTGTCATTCCTTGGACATTAATATAATTATATTTTCTTAGAGACTTATCTACCAATTCTACAAGGGCATTTGATAGAAAGGGCAAAATTAATACAATAAAGATAGACCAAACCTAAATGAAGAGAATTGACCAATCATTGGTTGATACCACTATTGTGCTCATTTGGTCCTCTAGCTATTGGTTAGGACCACTTTGCCTAAGCACACGATCTGTCAAACAAGACAACTACTACAATTCAAGCTCAAAGGCATCCAAAACATCATACTCAGTAGACCAAAAGACATCCGCAACCCTTCTTCCTTTTAGTTGATTGATGATCACTCACTCATGTTGTGAAATATCAACTACCTTAAATAAAATAGACTATGATCTCCATTCTACTGCTTCAGACCACACACATTTCTACACTATAGTTTTACTGCTACCCATGGTCTGATTACACCAAAGGTCTGCTACCATTTATAGATCCAAATCAATTTGTCTAAATCAAATAATGGTGGGATAGCCAAATCGTCATATGGAGCAGATGCAATTAGTTTAAAAGCAATAAATGGTGTCACAATATGGAGAAATTCCACCACAATTCAGTGATGCTCCAACACATCAAATGATATGCAGCCTGTGAATAAATTCCATGGGCAAATTCTACAATCCACTAGTTGTTACTTCACCACATTATTGCACTACTCAGGCAACACTACTTAATCTTCTACCTCAATCAACTCAAATTCACCTCAACCTCTTTGCACAGACTGACTCCTAGATCCATAATCTATTCATGGATAACAACATCATGATCTCATGACAGATGCAAACTCAATTATGTTCTTCTAATCTGTAGCAATCACCAAACAACAGCATCGAATCTTTACTCAATACTCCACAAGTTCATCAAGTTGTGGTTAACAAGGCTCACAGGGCATCCACTAATCAGTTCAACAGATATCAACCTTCACAAAGTATAATGCACACAAACCTAATTGATGTTGCACACAACATGATTCAATCACACAAAGTCAAGAACTTGTGCGTACCACACAGGGCATACACAAATCTCTAAATCTCTCCCATGCCCAATTATGACCAATGTTCAATAGCAAACAACAATTATTTGAATTCTATACGAAGAAGCTTGCAACAACTATACCAAAGAACACGGGCTATCATAACCATTCCACATCACATTACACGGGATATCCATTTTAATCTTCATGAAAAGCAACTCTAACCCATGCTATGATTTCACATATAACACATAGCATAGCCATAACATAAAACATTGACATAACAGTTTCTAAGATAAAAGACACCCCCATTGACACCATGGCCAAGCCATTGATGCAAGAGACAAGATGGGTATTCTTGATACCCTAATCTTCATTAAGCACAAGATTTAGATCATCATAACAATGCATTATGAACCATACAATACAATCTCACAATGATTGTATGATACAATACAATAAAAATGAGAATAGAACCTTTCATATATATAGGTTTTGGGTTGTTCACATGAATCCCCGAGTGTGGTCCCATAAGCAATGAATGAATTTCCACATAACCCAACCAATACACCTGCATAAGTCAGGTTACATAGGCCCAATGTGTGGACCCAAACAGCTCCAATGGTGCCTATGGGTTAGTCAATCAGCCCCTTGATTCAATCAGCTCCATCAATAGGTCGGCCCATCAACTCCTACAAGTTGGGTTTACCAATATCTCATTGTTCCAACAACCCTTCGTTATGGGATCTAAGCTAAAGGTTTTTCTTTCAAATTGTCTACTATAAATTCTCTCTCTTTGGACTTTGAATATGTTCTATGTCTTTCAGTGTATTTTTATTTTAGCAACTTACCCATGATTCATATGCAGTTTATGAACTTTTCCATGATTACTCTACATGTTGGAGAATGTAAATAATTTCGATCTTCATAATTTGTACCATTATATATTTTATGTAAAAAGAAAAATAAAAAGAATTATCATTATTTTCTAGATAAGCATGTTCTTCGGGCTTCTAGACTTTTGAGTCAAAGTCCTATTTTGGACCTATTGTAAAAGAAAAAGAAAAAGAAAAATGAATTTTTAAATGTAAATTTTGGGACAGAAACCCCTCTAGATGCCAAGTCGGCCTACATGTCAAGTCAGCTTGCCCCAATGGACATGTCTATTCGAACCCATCTGAATTGTATAAAAAGAAGGTGGATGGAGCTCATTTGGACACACACACTTGGATGATTTCTTTGATCTGAAATATCGCAGTAAAGATGAAGAAGATGAAGAAGGTCGAAATCTGGAAGAAGATCTGCCTTGGTACATCTATTGTTGCTGGTCTCTTGCTGGTGAATATGCTGGAAAGAAGAAAGTTTTGACTTGGCATCTAGAGGCGGATTTTTTGTGGTTATGGGTCTTGGTGCTCTCATCTGATCTTATTCTCTAAGAAGAGATTTTTTTGGGTTTTCCCCTTGGAGGGGTTTTGCCCTAGCTTGGAGCCTATATCTTGAGTTCTATTGTCCTCTGTGATCTTCATGTTTTTATGGTAATTGCTTGATGAAGAAAGAAAAACCTAATAATAATAATAACGTTGTCAGATTCACAAGTAATTATCATGTAATGGAAATCTGTTAATAAGTAAAATCCTCCCGAATTCCAACATGGTATCAGAGTTGTGGTTGAACAAGGAGGTCTGAAGATCAATAATCGTTGACTCAAAACAATATCTCTAGGTCTTAGAACTATGGACAGGCTCATCAAAATGGCTCGCTCTCCTCTACAAGAGATCAATATACATATTATACAAGGGCTCCATGATTTGAAGACGTTTCTGCAGAAACCCTAAACTAAAGGTTTGAAAGTATCAAAAGTGAAATTCGGGAGACCTGTTCTTTGCGTCGTATTCTAAAACCTATAATTCACTCTAAGGTTCGCGATACTTGAAGATCATGACATTGCTCATAAAAGGCTCGCATTAACCACAGTGGTTTGATTATTTATGATTCGTTATATTGCTTCTAGGCTTTTGAGTCAAAGTCCCTATTGTAAAAGAAAAAGAAAAAGGAATTTTTAAATGTAAATTTTTGGATAGAAACCCCTCTAGATGCCAAGTTGGCCTACATGTCAAGTCGACTCTCCCCAATGGACATGTCTATTCACACCCCTCTGAATTGTATAAATAGAGGGCGGATAGAGCTCATTTGGACATACACACTTGAATGATTTCTTTGGTCTGAAATATCACAGTAAAGATGAAAAAGATGAGGAAGTTCGAAGTCAAGAAGATCTGCCTTGGTACATCTATTGTTGTTGGTTTCTTGCTAGTGAATATGCTGGAAGGAAGAAAGTATTGACTTGGCATCTAGAGGAGGATTTTCTGTGGTTATGGCTCTTGGATCTCTTATTTGATCTGATTCTATAAGAAGAGATTTTTCTGCGTTTTCCCCTTGGAGGAGTTTTTCCCTGGCTTGGAGCCTATATCTTGTGTTCTATTGTCTTCTGTGACCTTCATGTTTTTATAGTAATTGCTTGATGAAAAATGAAAAACCTAATAATAATAATGTTGTCAGATTCACAAGTAATTATCATGTAATGGAAATCTGTTAATAAGTAAAATCCTCCCAATTTGCAACACTACAAACCTAACATATATGTCTATTGTTAAATTTACATGTAATGGTTTTCCCTTCCTTTTTGTAAGCTGGACTTAAATTACAAAACTAAATATAATCCACAGTTTACAAGAATGGTTGGAGTTGGCATTGGCATAATATTTTAAAATCTTCCCTTAATATTTTCAGAAACTAATTATATGTAATATATTATTTTCTAAGGTTTTTTCCATCTCTACTGCTATTCAAAGTTTGGAATACGTTTACACTTGCCTAAACTACTTATGATGAAACACATCATGCATCCATTTATCAAAAGTTGATGTCAAAGAATCAAAAAATGGAAAGAGATTACATGAACGTGGTTATTCTAATGCACTTGGACATAATTAAAAAAATTAGAATGTGTAGTTTGTTGATGGTTCATAGGGTTAAATAAAGAGAAACTAGAGTTTTTTTTAGTAGAGTTCAGATTTTAATAGCATTACAAAGATTAGTTGACAAGATGATGGCATAATTGAGATTTCATAGAAAAAAGGAGGAGATTGTAATGTTGCAAGGGTTATTCTCAATATAACCCAAGTGCACACACTCACTCCTGGGATGCACACACTAGGGTACATCTGTTCTGCACCCATATGTAGGACAATATTGTGTCCTTTGATACAGGAACATCATAAATTATGTTACGGGGGCATCAGAACCCAGAGCAGCATTGACGGCTAGGGACCACCACCTGTCCCAAACAAAACTAAAAATTTAAAGTTAAATTCATTATCATATATGTTTACATTTTAAACATTTTACATTTCTAAATTCTTACATTAGAATTTTCAATTTTAATTTTATTAACATGTATATAATGTGCACCCCAAGCTCGGCACTCCTCGCACCCCCAAGACAGCAAGGCACTTAGCAACATGGTTTGCTGCGTCTCCATTTTCCTGAAACTCTGCAAAACGCATGGTTAGATGTTCCACGAGAATGAGAGGGCCATTTTGCCAGTATGAGCTTATGGGGGTCCCCCCTCTTGAAAAGCGGGATGTCTGGACATCCCCTGTAACTTTTTTAAAGAAAAACCCAAAATTTTTAAGAAAAACTAAAAAGAACTGATTCGCCCAACCTATCCTAATGCCTCTAATGCTCTACATATATTTTTCCATGTCCATTTGAACCTGCACTTACCGGATGGAATTCCTCTTTGAACTGTCGACTGCCAAGGAAGAGAAGAATATTGTTTGTCGCCAAGCCACTAAGGAAGATGCATTAGAAGCTACGAAGCTGACACGAATAAGCTAGCAGCAACAACCAAGCCACCAAAGAGATTGATCATTCCATTTTTGGATTTTGCTGTACAGCTTATAGAATGAAATGTTAACACCCCGAGTTTAAGAGATTTGACAGACAAGTGTTCCTTGTGTAAATGTTTAACAGCCAAGGCGAAGCCTACAGTCCAGTGTTTCACAGCAAAAGTGATAGTTATAGACAATTAGAGACAGGAGATAGTTATAGCCAATCAGAAAACGTTCCCTCGTCCCCCATGATGCTCCCTAAAGTGTCTCCACACTTCCCCCAAGTGTGTTCTCTACTCCCCACATCCCAGAAACCGGTGGAACATTGTATACAATCAATGCACCCTCCCCCATTCACCCCAGACAACCAAGGATTACACACCCGTGGACCACACCAGCACCCACACACCCTGGTTACATAGGTTATTCTGTATGGCAAAAGGGATCTACCAAAAAAAAAGAAAAGGCAACAGAAGTAAAGAAGGATTCTGATTCTGCAAATATTACTTATTGCAGCACTGGAGACCGAAGAGAAGCAAGGTTTCATTAAAAATAAGAATGCAATGATTAATTGGGTAATGGTTATTCTACTCAATCATCTTAATCATTACTAGCCCATTGATATTTTTCTATCCAATTTGTGGTGACCATGTGCACTGCTAACCTTTATATAACTCCTATATGACATCTTCGCTGTACGACAGTGACAATGAAAACTTGTTGGAATAGGTCATTCAGCACAACCATCACAAGCTACACCAACTGCCTAAATGTTAAGAGCAATTCCTTATGGTGGCAATGATGGAGCTCAGCTTGACGAACATTTCCTGCACTGCTCAAGACATGTTTTATTGAATAAACATAAGGCAACCTGAAACTTGAAAGTCATATGTACCATAAAATTGTCTCATAAAAAAGAAACTAGAACCAAAGTCACAACCCAAGGAATGAACATTCACTGACCCTTCACATTACAAACCAATCTTGTACAAAATGATGAATCTTCAACTAAATGACAAATCATAGATGGAAAAAGTTGTTAATAATTACAATAACAATGGTAAAAACTACTCATATTTCTAGTAGTGGACTTGAACGAAGGCCCATCTCTAATTATTTATCACAATCTTCTGTTGCTTGGTATTAATATCTTTAATTTTATAAACCTTCCATAAACTTTTGTAAAAAGAACAAACAAAAGAATTGATTCGCATAGGCAAGGAAGCTCCTTTAGCATTCACTTGTAATTATAAGCAAACAAGCCAAACTGGAATCGGTAAAGGAAGACCAGCTTTGTCAGTAAAAATAAAAGTAAAAGGGCTGGTTATGTTTCGAGTTACAAGGTGGATACAATTTCCAATCAAATTGTCTATACTTAGAGCATAAGTAACATTTCAGCCATCAGAAGACCACTACAGAGATGAATGATTATTTCAAACTAATAGGTTGTGAACATCAAACGTTATGAGATGTCCTAAAAATTTCATAAAAATGCATGAGGCACACCATAATTATCTACCCACCCTCTGCAATAAACAAGAAATATGTATATACTATGCATAACATTTTCTTCAACTCCCACTGCTTTATAAACCCATAAGCTGGCATTCGCAGTTTTAATTTGGCTTTGAAAATTAACAGTGGATACATATTATAAATTCAAAAGCAAGCAACAAAAAAATATGTTGATGTCACTCTTTTCAACAGATGCAGTTATAATACGCTTCACACCTGATCTATTTTTCCCTCCTAAAATATGATGAATACCTAAAAAAATTCAAAATCTAATGCCACCACGATTATAATGTTTCTAGATTTTGCATGGTTGCCTAAAAGAGTCTCCCATAGAATTTACAGGTGAAATATAAAATCCAAAAAAATGTAGAGCCGAGCACATTCAGTAATAAAAACATGTCCTCACATGTCAATTCCAGGTGATAAGTGCCTATATCAAATTCCCTCTATATTCACGGGAAAAGGCAGATCAACCCGAAAGGATCTACTCACCAGCGAAACAAGCAGGGCTAACCCCAAGGGCGTTGAGGAGATTTGACCCCGTGAACTCCCAATTAGCAAGGTACTTAGCAACCTCGGGGCTAACATATGTATCAAGGGGTTAGCATATGTATCAAATTCCATGTTATAGGTGCCCATAAATCCGATTAAAAGTTTAAGCTGTTATCATGCCAAATATTAAAAAAGGGCTCATTTAGAGAGAAGGGAAAATGTTTCAAATACCTAGTATCAGTTGCAGCTGCATCATGGCTGCTCCCGGATGATTGGAATGTACCATTAGCGTCATCTTCTTGAGAAAAATGGGGCCCTGACGTAGCAACGTAAGAAGCAACTCGAGGAGAATGGGGAGTAGGTTGGGAACCAGCTGAAGAGGAAAGAGGGTCTTGCTCTGGCAAATAAGTGTACCGGTGTGTATAACGCCAATATAGGAGAGGAAGAGTAGCAAAACAACCCGCAGCATAGCCCAAAACCCAAACATGTAATGGAGCTTGCGGCTTTTCACGCCTAGATAGTGACAAAACAATGATAGAAGCTATTATCTGGCTAACTGTTATGGTAAGCTCCATCGATATCCAGAGACCTGAGTTTAATGGACTTGTTCTTTGCCGTCCCCCATAGCCACTAAAGTCGTCAGTTCTGGAAAAAGAAGGGTTTCTTAGTGAGGATGATGATGGTGGCAGCCGAGACTGCACTTCTACTGTTGACAATGTCCTGTCAAGTGAACTCACTGTAATTGCAACATCGCATTCAGATGAAGGCAATGAATGATTATCTGTGACAAGGCTCTGATAATTTCCCCCTCTCTCAGATGTCATTGCTAGAGGGCTTGCAGTGACCGGTATATTTACAACATGTGCCTGACTTGATGAGATCTCCGGGTGTTCCATGAGCAAAGGGTCCCTGTCACTCCCAGTATGGCTTTCACAATCCAAGGCAATACAGCCAGCAGCCATGGAAGTCCCACAATAACCCAAAGGCCAACGCCGAAAGACTCAAAAACTATAAAAAGGATATATGAATTTATTTTCACTGTGGGTAAACTTCCCTAAACACCGCAGTTTCAATGCATATTCAGCAATTTCGATGAATGGCAAGCCAGCTCTGTGAGAAGGTCGGGATCGATACAAGGTCAATGATTTGCACTTGAAATAGATTACGGGATCAAACGACTAATTTCTTCTGTAGTAAAATAACAAAATCCCCCTCAAAAGAACGAAAGAGTAAAAAGCCCAACAAAATTACGAGACAGATCAAGCTTTTCTATAAAAGATATATAGTTCACCGGATCGCATCAAATGTTCAACAAACTGCCTCTGCTTACAGGATAAAAACTCTTACTTCCTTCCACTTCTTGACCTTGAAACCGTTTGCCGGACAAATTTCTAGCAGAGGCCATCATTTAAACCCTTAAAACGATACGGATCGGTCATTCCACGTCCACGGTGCCAACACCATTCAGTAAAATGCACTAAAATTCTTCAAACCAAAGTATTTTACGACCAGACATTTAATGCAAAATATCTTGCATCACAATTTATGTGACGTCCTTTGATGTCAAAGGCGTCCGATGTGTTTCCAGAACAGTCCCGATACAAGTTCGAACGCAAATTTTGTCGGTGGGCTTTTCCAGAGATCTGTTCGCTCGAATTTGCCGGCCCCGTAGCCTTTAAGCTCGAAAATCTTATCAATTCAAACAAAAAAAATTGCCCTTCAGAGCCGTCTGCAAATCACCACGGCTAAAAGTTTAACGGCATTTAAGGACATTGTCGAAATTTATCCAACTTAAATCCCTCTACGCCAAACCCTAACCTCTAACATCTGACTCGTTGTGCAAGGATAATGCCGCGTACTCTGCCAAATTCAGCGTTTTGCAGCTCAAAAGAAATTGCAGCGGATTTTATATGATTCGAACTTGCTGGGTTGAATTATGTGCAATTTACTTCCTACCATCCTCGTTAATGGCCGCCTCTTTTTGTCCTTGTCTTCAGGAGTGACGAGTCGTCCTCGAAATCTACAAGACGCCTAACCTTCATTGCAGTTACGAAATCTTAAAATATAATATTAAAAATGAAATTTAATTTACAAGTATAATATCTATTATTAAAAACGGTAGGCTTTTCAATCTTTAAAAAAATAGTATTTTAGAGTTTGATTTTCAATCTTTAAAAAATAGTATTTTAGGGTTTTAATTTCAATAGTATAATCCCTAGAATAATTAAATGATTATAAAAAATTGAGATATATTTATATAAAGGTATATTCACTATTATCAAACATTGTGGATTTTTAAAATTCCAAGAAAAATTCTGTATTTTTTAGACTTTTAAAATGGTACGAGATGTTTTCAATTTTTATACATATATAAAAAGAGATGTCCAACTTCTTTTTAAATGGTGAAAACAATACATCTTAAAGTAATTAGACTTTTAAAATGGTAAGAGATGTTTTCAATTTTTATATATATATAAAGAGATGTCTATGGTTTGAAGACTTTTTAAATGGTGAAAAAAAGTATATGGTAAAGTAATTGTTAATGTTGAGGTAAAATTGTAATTTTTTATTATATTAGTGGTTTTAGGTAATTTTTTTATGGAAGTGTTTATTTAGTTGAGGAATTGTTTGGATGGCTAAAAGTGGTCGGGGCAAAAAAAAATTCAAAAAATCTTGCACCAGTAATGTTTAAATCATTTTGTTTGATGGTGTAAATGGATTCAACACCATCAAAAACCTCTGCACCCAAAACCTTGAAGTTTGAAAGCTATAACTTGGATTTACAAATAAAGAGTATATTCTCAATTATCAAAAATTGTGGATTTTTAAAATCCCAAAAACAATGTGTTTTTAGAATTTTAAAATGGTAAGAGATGTCCATGGTTTGAAGACTTTTTAAATGGTGAAAAAAATACATGGTAAAGTGTTGGACACCTAATCCTCTAAGGGTAAAGTGTTGCTCCAAGTCCTACAGTCAACATCAGACGTGGCATTCGCGTTACCGGTCCAGTAAATCAGGCTCACATAGGTGAAGCCACACGAGGTAGGGGACCTTTGCGTTTGCTGCCTCCCGCCTCAATTCTGATCGCGCAATATATTTTATGGGGGTCATCTTCACTCTTTTTGGAGGCTGGCTAGCAGAGTTGTTGGTTGCTGCACCGGATGTTTTTGTTATTTTTTGCAGAGGCGGATTCTTTTATCTTATTTCTCGTGTGCCTTTCCTGAGCTGCGAGAATTACAACAATATCAGTACCTCTAAAGATCATCTCCGAGAGAACAACAACCATATCACTATCGTTGTGCTTCTCAGTCCCCTGCAGTGACAACAACACACCAACGAAGTCAGAATCCCCTTTGTCTATGTTCGTAGGAGTAGCTCTGTGCTCTTCAATGATATGGGTATATATTATGGTCATATTTGTGGTTCTGCGTTAACCCTTGATTCAACCTATAATTCCTTGCGCTCTCCCATGGAACGATGTCAAATTGGATAATTTATTCCAGAATTAAAATATCAGTGGGTCATATTATTGTAATAGGCTGTAGCAAACTCATCAAAGTATTTATCCATCTCTTATTTTTGTCTATAAGAAAAGGATTGTATCATTGAACAGAGTCGAATAGTATTTGTTTATTGATCAAGAGGAGACCAAATTCGAAGGAGTCATTGGTTGTTTGTGATACAAATCTGAAGTTCCTCTTGAAACCATTCTTTCCTGTAGCAGCTTAATTTTGGAGAAGTCAATACCTGAGTGCTGGATAGTGATGTTGTCGTGTTCAACTGTGTAAAATTCCAATACAAAAATTGAATGCGTTGAATGGTTAAGGTATGTTGATTTTTGAAGACCGAAATATGCTAAGGAACATGATTTTTAAAGAGATCTGTGCTTGGTTCGGTGGTATGAACTTTTAATAAGGTTGATACATATATTAAATGGTGAAAGAATATGTGCTGGTCATTTATGTTAAAGAGGATGTGTTGGTTATGTGAAATCCGTGAGGCCATGGTATATATATGAGTATTGTTTCATTGCTCGCTGCTGAACTGAAGATCAATAGTTTCATTTCGTGGAGAAAAGATGATTATTTCATGTAAGGGCTGACAGAGATGTCCTCCTAAATATGCTAAGTTTTTGCGTGTTTTTTTTTAGTGCTGCCATTCACTGCAGTCTTGCTTATTTTATATGAAGAAATTGATGATATTGTAAGCACTTGTTTTGGAAAAACTTGTAACAAAGTTTCACCCCAGGGTTTCAAGGGGGATCACTTCATCATCTGCCACTTCAAAATTAGCAAATGTGAGGCGCTTCTTATGTGCTTTCAGCTTTGCAGTTTATGAGATTATGTACAGCTCTTTCTCTAGCGATCTGTTATCCCATAATTGCAGCTGTTCCACATGCTATCATCAATGGTTACAAGAATGTATTAGCAGTCGCTATTGAACTTGACTATTATTTTCCACTGGCCGAGCAAGTGAAGGAGTATTTGAAGGATCCAAGCAAGTTTGCAGTTGTTGTTGCCCCAGTTGTGGCATTGTATTTAAAACTCATTATAGTTTTTGTGTTCAGTGTTGAAGTTCCCGTAGAGTATTAAAGTATATAGAAGTTATCCCCTTATTCCAAAAGTTGTATAATTTCACCATTCAGCCAAAACCTGGTGCAAATCGAAATTGGAGCAACTTCTAATATCTTTGAAATAAGTGTATTTAACAAAGTTTGATTTGTTGATAAAATGGGAAGACTTTATGGAGCATTAGAGTTACTGAATACACTAATACATTCTAGTGTCGAAAACATAGTCGAAATCAACAAAGACTTTCTCTTTGAAATTCAGACATGTCTACAATATGCACAAGAACAGATTGATTTTTTGCAGCTTGAATCTCAACTACAGCAGGAAGAATTACAGCAGTGGAGTCATCATTCTGAACCTGTTTTTATTCAGAAGATTGAAACAGACTCCCATAAATAGCAAGACAATAATGTTACAGTTCATTCAGATTTAGTACCCAATAAAGCAGCAAGGTTACATGCAGATGCAGAAGTTCAGCTTGCACCTCCCAAGCCCATCATCAGACCTTGGGAAGAGCTTATCCATAACAAGCACAGAACTAGTCTTGGATATGACAAGGACTTGTCCTTTCATATTCCAGACTACTCCAAACCAATCCAATTTCAAAGTGTTGGATTTCTTCAGGACAATTCATCTTCACCTGCTCCTCATGACAGTTCACCTCCAGTTGTTCTAGATTCTGCCCCTCTTCCACAGCAGCCACAACAGATTGTGAAATGCCAACACTGTGACCGAGTTGGCCATCTGAAAGATCACTGTTTTGATCTTCATCCATGTAAGCACTGTCATAAAACCAGTCATTCTTCAAACAGATGCTTCAGAAACAAACCTCTTGCAAGAACAAAGATTCATCTTGGATGGATCGCTTCTTGGCAATGGGCATCAACAGCCAAGAAGATATTCCAGTCACATGTCAGAACTTGTTCTAGAGTATTGAACAGTCTTACAGTTGAGTTTTCTCCATCATCTCACCTTGTATCTGACAGGGGGGGAAATGATGGTCATCTACAAGCTTCAAAGCCACATCAAGCGAGCCTGAGCCACAACATGCCACACCAGTTTCAGAGTTGTAGACAGAGACAAAGATGCCCCTGAGCATGCCTTCATTTGGTAATGCCTCTTCAAAATTGGGGATACTTCCTCTAGCAGAAGACTTCAGCTTCTTGCCAATTTCGGAAGAATTCCAGGAACAAAATTGGGGACACTTCCTCTAGCAGAAGACTTCAGCTTCTTACCAGTTTCAGAAGAGTTCCGGGAATTGCATTAAGCATTCTAGAGTTGTTGGTCATCCTTAAACCATCACAGGTTGAGACTTCCCTTTTCAAGTTGAAGTTCTCCCTTTTATGCGGGGTGAGACCTCCCTTTATTAGTTGAAGGTTTCCCTCTTCAAAACATCAGGAGCACTTCCTCTAGCAAAAGACATGAGCTTCATGCCAGAATCGGAAGAGTTCTGGGAACTACACTAAGCGTTCCAGTGTTGGTGGTCATCCTTAAACCACCGCCCTTTATACCAACATTTCAGAGAGCACATTCAGCCTAGTGCTACCATGCATTTTTTCACATTTTGTATTACAACTCTCTTCTTGGACTCATACATAACCCTTCGGATTAAGGGGGGGAATGTTGGACACCTAATCCTCCAAGGGTTAGTGTGGAAGCTGAATAGATTAAAGGAGTCCAAGAGACCATGGGATGTGGAACCCAACGGTCAAACTATGTAATATAAATGTATATCATTTGTTAATAAAAAAAGTACTCTCATGTTTTATCTTTCAGATTCTGTTGCTGCCCATGTGTGTGTTTAACATAAAGTAATTGTTAATGTTGAGGTAAAATTGTAATTTTTTATCATATTGGTGGTTTTAGGCAATTTTTTATGGAAGTGTCTACCCAAGCTGAGGAATTAAAAAAAAATTCAAAAAATCTTGCACCAGTTGTGTTTGTATCATGTTTTTGATCGTGGAAATGGATTCAGCACCATAAAAAACCTAGGCACCCAAAACCTTGAAGTTTGACTTATAACCTAGATTTACAAAAATCCCTGTATCATGTTTTTAATGGTGGAAATGGATTCAGCACCATCAAAAACCTGAGCACCCAAAACCTTGAAATTTGACCTATAACCTGGATTTACAAAAATCCCTGTCGGATTTTATCAAAATCTTAGCGGAATTTCCATAATATTCATGGCACAAACAAAAAAAATTATAATATTGGTGGTTTTGGAAAAAATAGTGTTTTTTTTTCACAAATTTAAGTTGTGATTTTTTTATAATTTTGAAAGATCTTTTCAAAAAACATTGAATCCATTTATATATTATGGTCTCTACATTGCTCCCTGTTTAAGCCTTTGTCATGGTTTGCCTCTTCATCTTGGCCCTGATGATGAACCACACTTACCACACTTGTTGGTTCGAAACGCGTGGCCAAAAAGACTTTTCTTAAAACATTGAATCCATTTATATATTCAAAAATACATTTTAAACAACAAAATCTTACCATCTAACCAAAAATTGTTACTACTTATGATTAAAAGATATTTAGTAAGAATAAAACTCTACTTTATTAATAAGTTATTTTAAGTGGTATGATTTTTTCAATCCATTAAAAAGTGATTGTTGGCCAATATTGGAGCCCTACCCAAGTTTGAAACTTGGTGAGCCTACCTAGCATGGCTTATGGGCTAGCACGCCCCTACAAACTTCTGACAATTTAAGGCGCCCCACAATATCTAGTCATGCAGCACCAACGTGTTTTTTACCCAACCCCCTTAACAATACTTCACCTGGACTATGCCTCACAAATCCACACTTGTTTATTATATCTTAGTTAAGTTCTTAGCAAGATATCAAACTTACACTAAAACCAAGTGTATCATTATCCACATCAACATCATCATCATTAAGTTATAACAACATATAGAATTTTAGTGTTTCAAGGACATGAACATTCCACAACTCATCAAATGCAACATGTAGAAACACCAAAATATAGGACAGGATGGCTTGTCGCCTTATCCCCACATTTTTTTTTTTTTTAAATTAGACTTCTTTACAAAAGAAGGCTTGGGTCGAGTCTCCACCCTACCACTCGCCCATACAACCAAAATATAATATAAGATAACTTACTTGAGTCACAACTACCCATCCACCCTTGGTGCAAACAAACATGTTTTGGTTAAACCAAAGAGCCCATTAGTTTGTTCCTCCAATTGGTTCGGTTAAAAGGACCAACATCCCTCCTCTAAGACTTCATGCGGTTGTGGCTCGTCTTCTTATTTGACCTTTAACTCCTTCGTTCATCTTGTATCACACATCAACTCAGGTATGTTTGTTATGATATCTTGTTTTTTTCCCTTCGCTCCACACCTTCAATTTATTTATATGAGTCATGGATTGCCCAAGGGTTGTGTCTCTCGAAGTGGTGAAGGGTAAAACCCCGCACATACCCACAGTATGCAAAAATCTGCATAATTGCATATGTCCCAGGTATTTGACTCTTCAAAGGAGTCAAAATTTCAAACCATGAATGGTTAAGGCCCTTTTAACCACAGTTCCTTTGTATCAAAACTCAATCACCCTGCCAAAACCTCCTATCGGGACTCATTCACCTCCTCACAACATTTATTATCCCTTTTAATGAAGCCGTCCCCAAATCTTCCTTTCGGGACTTTAAAACCCCTTCAGAACCTTTAAACCACCCTTTAAGCCGCATAGATATACTCAACCCACTTATATTGGACTTAACCTCAAAACCCTCTTAACCGCATGTATATAATCTTCCCTTCCTAACATTGGTTATATATGGTTAATACATACAAACTTGCCCATCAGCGCTATTTCTCTTCATAACCCTTTTACAAAGGAAATGACTCACAAACATACCTTTTTTCCCGCTTCCCGTACAACTTTTGCACAGTTCTCAAGACACCACCTTTATTGCAATCGTAATCGGGTTCTCCACAGGTCATATTACATATATGTCTCACACCTTCCGACATGTGATTTTCCTTTGGAATCGAACTGCACCACTTAAACATAAATACAAAGGAATAACAGGAAAAACCCGCTCTGACACACATAGATGGATTTCAAATCTTATAGATCGGCACTTATAAATGTCGTCGGGTCCACACCTTCTATGTTAACCTTTCGGCACACCACTCCTTCGAACTCTGATAACTCTGATCGCTGATCGTCGATTGGTGCTTTATCGCTATTAGCGTATAGCTGGATCCGATGACCAACCTCTTACACTTGAAACCGTCGATAAGGCGATTAGCGATTAGATCTGGATCATCGATCTAGACTCTCGATCCGACGGTCCGAGATCCATCGCGTTATCGCTATCTCTCTAATTCAATGGCCATCCCAATGACTCAAAGAAAGGCTCTGCCAATGCGATTAAATCTCTGCCATTGATCTTAAAGATCTAACGGTTCCTGAGCATCAATCCTCCGTTCAATCCTTTTACTTAGAAATTTTCCACGTTTTCTTCAACTCTTTGATGATTTGGGTTTTCCTCAGGTTTCAGCCTTTCGTTCTTCTGTTGTTCCATTCGTTCTCGCTTGAACTTAACTCCACAACTCCATTAACCAATGTCCTTCCAGAGCATTACTCAACCCTTTGAATGGATTCAACAATCCATTACGATTTCTTCGAATCATTCTGCACCTCTGCGCAGTCTCACTTTGCTATTTCCTCAGAGCTTCACTCTGTCCATCAATTGGATTCAATGACCCATTGTGATTCCTCTGAATCACTCCATTCCTCTGCGTCCTTCAGAATTCTGCCTGCAATCTCCTGTAACAGAGCCTATGAATTCAAGTAATTCATTCATGAAAACACTCTTCAATACTCTGACACAGTGAAGAATAAACTCTAAATATGTATTAATATAAAAGCAAAGATTACATTTGAGACACCTCGGTCTCGCACAGGCCTGATTCTCAACATTCATGGCCTCCTCTCGACTACACTACATCTATCTCTGATTTCACAGTTTTTAACTATTTCTCTATATCACCTATTGAACGCGCAGGTTCATCACACATATATTTATATGGAAACATTGGATTGGATCACTGTGAAGGATCCGATCACATCCTTTCCTCAAAACTCTCAACTAAAGCCCTAAAGCTCGCTACATGCATACATATGTGGCAGTATTACATTTTATAAAGTCTTCGAGAGACTTATCCATTCCATCATTTTAGTTTTGTTTTAAACAGAAAGTCCCCTTGTTTAGCTCCATGGTCCACGTCCTCCTCCTTATTCACTTTGGATTCCTCCTTTTGACTAGGAATGCTGGATGCTCCTGCATCAGACTCCCAAAGTAGAAAATATTCATGATCTCCTGATCATGTGTCTTCTGATCTTTGTCTTCCTAGATCCCACACTTTGTTCTGTAACTATCCACATGCTTTGCTCTCTTGTTGCTGCTGCACTTCTGTTGTCTTTTGCTCCATCTTCTTCTTCTTATCAATTAGGTTCAAGTTATGATTAATCTTGCTTGCTGTTGCTACCATTTTTCTCCATTTGGACTGCTTCATCATCAGCTGCCATGTTTCTTCAATTTCTGTCTCTAGTACATCTTTGAACTCGTCCATTTTCTGCTTTGTATTTCTGCCTCTTTCTTTTTGTTTCAAGTTGTTGTTGTCCACTAGTTCTTCAATTCAGTGCTGGTTTTCTTTACTTACTTCAACTTTTACCTTGGTTGCTTTGCTGACTTCTATTTTGCTTGCTCCAACCTTTGGTTTGCTTGTTTTGCTTGCTTCAATGCGTGTTGTGACTCCTATGATGACTGCCTCCCTATCATCCTTACCCTCTTTCATGATTGAATCATGACTGTTCAGCACTTTCTCCAGTAAATTAACTTCTCTATTCCTTGGATTGAGTTCCTCCATAGATTTCTCTTCTTTCACTTTTTTTTTTTTTTTTTTATGTTCACTTGTGCCAAATCTCCTCCAGCAATTGCACCAAAACTTGAATTCACAAAACACTTGTTAAAATTAAAAACACAAGGTTGTTGTGCCTTGTTTTCTTTTGGCAACAATTTAGTTTGTTGCATTGTTTCTTTCTCCTTTGTCAACACATCAATATGTTGATTTGAACTCTCAAAATAATTCATGAGACTATCCATTAGTCTCTCTTCCACACCATTTGTCTTGATGATGCTTTCCTGCTCTTGTCCACTATAGTGAACTCCTTTTTCTGCAATCATACTGTCATACTCTGAATTATCCAGCAAATATTCTAGCAATGCAATTTCTCTGTGACACTTTGCTAGTATTTCATCATCACTTATGTTTCCTGCATTTACACACAAATTATTTGTTTGGGAATCATAAGGTTCAACAGTCTCAACTGTTGCTTCACATATCAGCTCTTTAGACTGAACTTCCTTTCCTTCTTCCACAAGAACTTGTTCCTGTGTTGTCACATCTTCACACATCCATGCATTGTTAAGTTCCTTCTGTTGCAATAAATCATTGTTTCTCTCATTTAAGAGACATTCTTCATCCTCCTTTATTTCAGAGTTTTTATCTTCTAAAAGATACTTCTCCATACTTCTGACAGCTTCTAAAGATTGCTCATCCTCTACAAAACATTCTTTTGTTAGTGTTCTTTCCCCCTTTGTTAAGTCTTTCCCATAGAATTCCTCTTCCTTAACATCTTTCAGTAGATGTTCTTCTTCTTCACTGACTGTCTCAACAGCTTTCATGGCTATTTCCATTGTGCCTATCATCATGGTGAATTGATGATCTTTTACTATGTTTTCAGCTAACATAGTTTCTTCTTCTTCAGTACATTTTTCCTTGTTGTCCCTCTGTAACTCTTCTCCCAGAGTTATCCTTGTCTCACCATCTGCATTAACATTCTCCTACATTTAGTTTTCATCATTAACATTAATCAAAATCATTTAATTACCTTTCTGAGATAGTATTCCTTCATTCTTCATCAGAATAAGATCCTGATTCCTCATCTCCATGACAGCTTCTATAGACTCATCCATAGACCTTTTCTTCTGTATGTAGTCAAATTCCTTCTCTTCTGGAAAGTTTTATCGGTCACCTTTTGCTTCTAGGTCTTCATCTCCTCTGAAGATATCTTCAAATGGTTGCTTTTCCCCTGCAATATCTGCCATCATATACAAACTATAAGTTTTAAAAATATAAGACCCTATGGTCTCACTTGATGGTTCAACCATCATATATCCTTGTTGTTCTAAATCATTCATATGATTCAGAAATTCTTTGATAGTCTTTTCTTCAATCTCCTTAAGCCCTTCACTTGGTTGCTTAACATCTTTCTCCAGCTGTATATGAGATCTATCTATCTCATCTTTTTCCAAAACAGAATTTAGATTCTGCTGGTATTCTTCCTTCTTCATGACAATATCAGCCAATTTTCCTTCTTTACATGTTTCACCTGCATACGTACACAAATTATCAGTTTTAAACCCATGTGACCCTTTGGCCTCACTTGAAGTTTCAATCTTCAAGTTTTCATCTTCAGTCTCTCCCAGAATTTCTCCTTGTTCTGGTTTATAAATGTACTCTTCCATTTCCATTTCCAACTCAGCTTGCTTGAGTTTTTCCATCAGCCACTTCACTTGCTTTTGTTGTAGCCTTCTCTGCATCTCATGCCATTCCACTGGCTTCTTCCTCAAGACCCAACCTAGTCTCTGGCTTTCCTCAAGCATTATCCTTAATGCATTGAGTTGTTCTTTTAATTCAGCAACCTCTTTGTCAATTTCTTCTTGACCCATTCTCATGCCATTTACTTTGGCATCTTTCCTTCTACTGTGGCTTCTTTCTAAACCTCTGCCATGACTATCAGTAGTCATCTTCTTCTCCTCTCTCTTCATGAGCTCCTCACTTCTCTGCAACAACAAGTCTTTCTTACTGCGATCTTACCTCACTAAGTTCTCCTCACTCAGTCTTTTGGTAAGCACGGTCCTCTATCTAGAACCTCCTCTTGAGCAACACCTTTGCTCTTTCTAGGCTTCTGCAATCTCTCACTTCCTCTCGAGAACACTTCAGTTGTCCTCTCTGTCTAATCTCTTGTTGGATTCTTCAGGTTCACTGCCACTTCAGAATGCTTTCCTTGCTCTGTTTTTAAGAACACATATGTTCTTCTCTCACAACTTTTCTTGCTATCACATGTGCATTAGTATAAAAACACACATTCTCAATTTAAAACAAAACATATTACCTCACCTTAAAGATATCAGCATGATCTTGTTTCACCCATTCTTCTGCACTTTGAATGGATTGTCCTCTGTTTTGTCCCTCAAGTCCTCTTTCCTTCAGAACTTGTATTAAGCAATCTTGCTTCCTCTTTCCTTCAAGAAATCCTTTGCTCTTGTCTACTCCAAGCCTCTGCTGGAATTGCTACAATCTTTCAGAACTTTAAAAGTTCCCCTTACAGTCTTCTATTGCAGCCTTATGCACATTACCTTCTTCTGTGTGCAACCTCCTTTTCATAGGAATTCTTCCCTCACTCTGATTTCATACCTGCTCTGATATCAATTATGTTTTGATACCACTAATGGTGCAGGGTAAAACCCCGCACATACCCACAGTATGCAAAAATCTGCATAATTGCACCTGTCCCGGGTATTTGACTTTTCAAAGGAGTCAAAATTTCAAACCATGAATGGTTAAGGCCCTTTTAACCACAGTTCCTTTGTATCGGAACTCAATCACCTTGCCAAACCTCCTATCGGGACTCATTCACCTCCTCACAACATTTATTATCCCTTTTAATGAAGCCTTCCTCAAATCTTCCTTTCGGGACTTTAAAACCCCTTCAGAACCTTTAAACCACCCTTTAAGCTGCATATATATACTCAACCCACTTATATTGGACTTAACCTTAAAACCCTCTTAACTGCATGTATGTAACCTTCCCTTCCTAACATTGGTTATATATGGTTAATAGATACAGACTTGCCCATTGGCGTTATTTCTCTTCATAACCCTTTTACAAAGGAAATGACTCACAAACATACATTTTTTCCCGCTTCCTGCTTCTCGTACGACTTTTGCACAGTTCCCGAGACACCACCTTTATCACAATTGCAATCGGGTTCTCCACAGGTCATATTACATATATGCCTCACACCTTCCGACATGCAATTTTCCTTTGGAATCAGGCCGCATCACTTAAACATAAATACAAAGGAATAACGGGAAAAACCCGCTCCGACACACATAGTCGGATTTCAAATCTTATAGATCGGCACTTATAAATGTCGTCAGGTCCGCACCTTCTATGTTAACCTTTTACCACGCCACTCCTCCGAACTTCGATAGCTTTGATCGTCGATCGCCGATTGGCGCTTTATCGCTATCGGCGTATCGCTAGATCCGATGACTAACCTCTTCCACTTGAAACCACTAATAGGGCGATTAGCGATTAGATCTGGGCCGTTGATCTAGACTCTCGATCCGACGATCCGGGATCCATCGCGTTATCACTATCGCTCTAATTCAATGGCCGTCCCGATGACTCAAAGAAAGGTTCCATCGATGCGATTAAATCTCAGTCGTTGATCTTAAAGATCTAACGAATCCTGAGCATCAATCTCCACTCCTCCGTTCAATCCTTTTACTTAGAAATTTTCCGTGTTTTCTTCAACTCTTCGATGATTTGGGTTTTCCTCAGGTTTCAGCCTTCTGTTCTTCCACTGTTCCATTCGTTCTCGCTTGAACTTAACTCCACAACTTCATTAACCAACGTCCTTCCATAGCATTACTCGACCCTTTGAATGGATTCAACAATCCATTACGATTTCTTCGAATCGTTCTTCACCTCTACGCAGTCTCACTTCGTTATTTCCTCAGAGCTTTGCTCTGTCCATCAATTGGATTCAATGACCCATTGTGATTCCTCTGAATCACTCCATTCCTCTGCGTCCTTCAGAATTCTGCCTACAATATCCTGTAACAGAGCCTATGAATTCAAGTAATTCATTCATGAAATCACTCTTTAGTACTCTGACACAGTTAGGAATCAACTTTGAATATATATTAATTTAAAAGCAAAGATTACATTCGAGACACCTCGGTCTCGCACAGGCCTGATCCTCAACATTCGTGGCCTCCTCTCGACTACATCGCATCTATCTCTGATTTCACAATTTTTAACTATTTCTCTATATCACCTATTGAATGCGCAGGTTCATCACACATATATTTATATGGAAACATTGGATCGGATCATTGTGAAGGATCCGATCACATCCTTTCCTCAAAACTCTCAACTAAAGCCCTAAAGCTCGCTACTTGCATACATATGTGGCAGTATTACATTTTATAAAGTCTTCGAGAGACTTATCCATTCCATCATTTTAGTTCTGTTTTAAACAGAAAGTCCCCTTGTTTAGCTCCATGGTCCACGTCCTCCTCCTTCTTCGATTTGGATTCCTCCTTTTGACTAGGAATGCTGGATGCTCCTGCATCATGGAGTGACACGCCCCTCTACATTTGAGCTAACCCTTGTCGTGACTCATCCACACATCACACATCTTAATCCAACTCACTTGTGCATTCAGTTGAACTCTCCTTTAGTCAGGTTGGCCCCTCAGTCGTTCCACCCACATTTGTGTTACATCATAAATTTGAGTTGTGAATGTTTTATAATTTTGAAAGATTTTTTTAAAAACATTGAATCCATTTATATATTATGGTCTCTACATTGCTCCCTATTTAAGCCTTTGTCATGGTCTGCCTCTTCATCTTGGTCCTGATGATGAACCACACTTGTTGGTTCGAAACGCGTCGGCCAAAAATTTCTCTTACGTGATTTCTACCGAAAGACTTTTCTTAAAACATTGAATCCATTTATATATTCAAAAATACATTTTAAACAACAAAATCTTACCATCTATCCAAAAATTGCTAGCCAAGAACTTTAAAACATAAAATTAAAATGAATATATAATATTATATGGCATTTGTCTAGTTTAAATGATGATGGAGCATATGGTATATCTTAAAATGTTATAAAAGGTTTGAAATTATTTTTTTGGTTATTAGTGTAAAATTGTTTTTAATGCATCAAATGTTTGGTTTTTTCTTTTTTCTCTTTTTTTTGTTGCGGGGCGGGGGGGGGGTGGTGGGGGGGAGGGGGCGCGGTGGGGTGGGGAGTTAATGTGAGGAAATAAGGTAACTACTTGTGATTAGAAGATATTTAGTAAGAATAAAAATCTACTTTATTGATAAGTTATTTTAAGTGGTATGATTTTTTTAGTTCATTAAAAAGTGATTGTTGGCCAATATTGGAGCCCTACCCAAGTTTGAAACTTGGTGAGCTTGCCTAGCATGGCTTATGGGCTGGCACGCCCCTACAAACTTCTAACAGCTTAAGGCACCCCATGATATCTCGTCATGCAGCACCAACATGTTTTTTACCCGACCCCCTTAACAATACTTCACCTAGACTATGCCTCACAAATCCACACTTGTTTATTATGTCTTAGCTAAGTTCTTAGCAAGATATCAAAATTACACTAAAACCAAGTGTATCATTGTCCACATCATCATCATCATCATCAAGTTATAACAACATATAGAATTTTAGTGTTTCAAGGACATGAACATTCCACAACTCATCAAATGCAACATGTAGAAACACCAAAATATAGGACATGATGGCTTGTGGCCTTATCCCCACAAAATTCTTTTATAAATTAGACTTCTTTACAAAAGAAGGCTGGGGTCGAGTCTCCACCCTACCACTCACCCATACAACCAAAATATAATATAAGATAACTTACTTGAGTCACAACTACCCATCCACCCTTGGTGCAAACAAACATGTTTTGGTTAGACCAAATAGCCCATTAGTTTGTTCCTCCAATTGGTTAGGTTAAAAGGACGAACATCCCTCCTCTAGGACTTCATGTGGTTGTGGCTCGTCTTCTTATTTGACTTTTAACTCCTTCGTTCATCTTGTATCACACATCGACTTAGGTATGTTTGTTATGATATCTTGTTTTTTCCCTTCGCTCCACACCTTCAGTTTATTTATATGAGTCATGGTTTTCCCAAGGGTTCTGTCTCTCGGAGTGACGTGCCCCTCTAAATTTGAGCTAACCCTTGTCGTGACTCGTCCACACATCGCACATCTTAATCTAACTCACTTGTGCATTTAGTTGAACCCTCCTTTAGTCAAGTTGGCCCCTCAATCGTTCCACTCACATTTGTGTTACATCATTTTGATCAAGTTGACCCCTTAGTCGTTTCTGCCCATGGCCATGTCACATCGCGAGGCTTCAAACGTCTTGCCCATCATGTCATCATTCCATGTGGTGAAAGGAGGTGCACGTTATATGTCTCAGCCCATGTCCATTCGCATATTGTCATAAGGTCTCTAATCTTAGGTGTGTGCATCTTGCTACACCTAGCTTTTCAAGTCGAGTCGTCTCAGTTGGACATGTACCCCTGTCGTCATGTCCAATTGTGCCACTCGGTTTTATTGTGTGCACATATCAAGGGAAAACCCCTAAATGTCCCAACTAACGTCACATATTTTATGATATCCATGTCATCATGTTAGCACACCTTCAATTAAGTGCATGCTCAACCTAAGGGTCTTACATCCTCCCCCACTCAAAATAATTAACATCCTCGACAATGCTCCAATCCATAACTACCTTAGTCGCAAATCAAAGTGTCGTATCAAGGTTATGATGTGTCTAAATTTTTCTACACTCCTCAAAACTCCATCCTTCGACATACTCTTTAAGATTACAACTAATAGTACCTACATGTCTGTTAAGTTATGGTTTGTTCTATGCTTATAGCAGTTTACTTATCTTTCTTATTACTATCCATAGATTAGCAATCACATGTACATAAAGTAAAGTGCAGATAGAACATTAAACGATCGACAGAAAACAAGCTAAGACAAGAGACACAAGATGTGGCGGCTAGCCAGGGACAAACCCCAATGTGGGGAAACCCTTTGATCAAATCTTCCTTTATCTTCAATAATTCAACAGAGAGAAATAGTACATAAATCTGATTTACATCAACAGCAGCAAACCCTAGATCAGCCTAGTTAGGGCAAACAATATCTTGCAAATCGACCGTCGGATCGGCTTGATTCCTTCACCAAAAAATGCAGCCTTCGAAGGAGATCCAGATTCACCTACAACGCAATTCTGAGAGGCAGACTGATGGTCAACGCTGGTCAAACTTTGGTTCTGCAGTTGCAGCCCTAAATTCTGCACCTTCCTTCCACACGTGTGAGAGAAGAGTCTCTTTCTGCGCAGTAGGAGAAGAGCCTCTTTTCAGCGCAGGAGAGAGAGAGTGATGTGATGAGTTTAGTGAGTCCAAATGAGGAAAAGACCTCCTATATTTATACACAATTGTTGATGATTGAATAGATGCGACTGTTGGGCTTCTGAGCCTACATGAGTTGTAGGTCAGCTTGATAATTATTCCATAATCAAAATAAATTCATATCTCCATAAATACTTATCAGAATCGGATGATCTTTAGATCAATCCTACACCTCTCAACGAGAGGAATCTAATAAAAATATTGTCAGCCATGAATAAGATGACCTACATGGAGTTTGGCCCTAGTTGCCAATTTTAACACTCCCTCTTAACTAGGGAGAACTCCATCTGCAATTTGTCTGTTGGTCGCTACTATTCATCCATCAAATGCACTGCCCTGTACAGCTTGACCCCTGCTCTACTCCGCTCTATCCTGCCTGCTCTGCTCTGTTCTATTCTGCCCTGTTCTGATCTGCTCTGCTTTGCTCTATTCTGCTCTGCTCTGCTTTGTCTAAATTATGAAGAGGAAGAAATGATCGAGGATGTATCATACTAACTCAAAGTCTGTCTCAGAGTGTGTACCATTGGTCCCAGACCAGTCTCAACTAACCCAAAGTCAGCGTCATAGTGGGTACAACTCCTACCACTGGTCCCAGACCAACATCATCCTCCACTGACTCAAAGTTAGTCCCAGAGTGTGTACCACTGGTCCCAGACCAGTCTCAACTGATCCGAAGTCAGCGTCATAGTGGGTACAACTTCTACCACTGGTCCTAGACCAGCATCATCCTCCACTGACTCAAAGTCAGTCTCAGAGTGTGTACCACTGGTCCCAGACTAGTCTCAACCGACTCGAAGTCAGCGTCATAGTGGGTACAACTCCTACCACTGGTCCCAGACTAGTATCATTGATCCCAGATCAATGAAGGTCATCCTAGCATAGGGAGTACGGTAGATACAGCCATGTGTCCATCGGTACTACTATGGTCCTATCCTCATTTCCTTGCTCATTGATCAGATGAGAGGTACTTCCCATGAGTCCCAGACTGCATGGGTAGGATTCCTTGACAGGAGAACTAATCAATCTTGTCCACAGGAGAGCGAATCATCCTGTCCCACAATAGAGCGAATCATCTTGTCCACAATTGCCATGGAGAACACATCATCCAGGCCTCACAGGAGAACTAATCATCTTGCTACACAATCGTCATGGAGAACACATCATCTAGACCTCACAGGAGAACTAATCATCCTGCTACACAATTGTCATGGAGAACACATCATCCAGACCTCATATGAGAACAAATCATCCTGCTACATAATGGTTATGGAGAACACATCATCCAGACCTCACAGGAGAACAAATCATCCTGCTACATAATCGTCATGGATAACACATCATCCAGACCTCACAGGAGAACAAATCATCCTGCTACATAGTTGCCACGGCGTGTCATAGGGAAAGTTTGATTCTTTTACCCTGTTCCTCATATGTTGCTCCAAGAAGTACCCTGCACCCCTCGGAGCTCCCAAAGCTCAATACATCATACAAGACCCTCATCAGAGGGTTTTTGAACGACACCAAGTCATTCTCGGAAAGTCAAAAATTTGACCTTTCCTAGGGGCTTTGTCAGAATGTCAGCGACCTGTTCATCTGTACTGATATGTTGGAGCCTTATAGCTCCCCGCTGCACCATATCTTGAATATAGTGGTACTTGATATCGATATTCTTGGAGCGATCATGAAATACAGGATTCTTTGACAAACGAATCCCACGCTGGTTATCACATATGATCACGGTGGTATCCAATGTAAGTCCAAATAGCTCCTGAAGAGATTTCGCAACCAGACTGCTTCACAGGAGGCCATGCTAGCAGCAATATACTCTGCTTTGGCGGTGCTCAACGCCACCGACTTCTGCTTCCTGCTCATCCAGGATATCGAAGCAGATCCCAAGGAGAAACAACACCCAGAAATGCTCTTACGGTCCTCCACATTGCTTACCCAATCAGAATCAGTGTATCCAAGTAGTCTCACATCTCCGGCAGTGTATCTTAACCCATAAGTAATTGTGCCACGAAGATATCTCAACAGCTTCTTGGCACCAATCTAATATATGTGGTGAGGTTCAACCATATGTTGACTCAACGTGTTGACTGTGAAGCATATATCTGGACGGGAGTTCACTAAGAACATTAATGCTCCGATGAGTTGACGATACTCGGTGGCATTTCGTAAAACAGGTCCAGTAGCGCTACCACTTAACTTCTTAAAGTCAAGCTCCATCGAGGTAGTAACAGACTTACAATCAACCATACTGAATCTTTCCAATATCATCACCACATATTTTCCTTGAGATAGGAAAATTTCCCTTGGCTTCTGCCACACTTCAAGTCTAAGGAAATAGTGCATCAATCCTAGGTCCTTCATTTCAAATTCAGAAGCTAACTCCCTCTTACATTTGTGAATGAGAGGGTCTGCACCTGTTAGAAAGAGGTCGTCCACATGCAACACCAGTATGAGAGGTTTGTCATCTTCAACCTTAAAGTAAAATTTAGGATCGACTTCACTCCTACTGAATCCCAGCTTTATCAAGTAGCTATCGATCCTCTCATACCATGCTCGAGGTGCTTGCTTCAACCCATAGAGAGCCTTCTTCAACCTGCATACATGAGATTTTCGATCATACATCTCAAATCCTTCGGGTTGCTCCACGTAGACCTCTTCTTTGATTGAACCATGCAGAACGTGGTCTTGGCATCCTTTTGATGTAGGTTCCATCCTTGTGAAGTTGCAAGGGCTATGATCGAGCGGATGGTGGTATATCGGGAAACAGGTGCAAATATCTCGTCATAGTCAATACCTTCCTTCTGGGAGAAGCCACGAGTGACAAAACGAGCCTTATACTTTTCCGTACTTCCATCTGCTGCATGCATTATCTTGTAAAGCCATTTAGAAGTGACAACTGTCTTGTCTTGGGGTCTGGGAACTACTTCCCAGACATCATTCTTTATAATAGACTCATATTCTTCGGTCATAGCATCCTTCCATACTTGATGCTTGACGACATCTGAGAATGATGAAGACTCATTTTGTATGATCGTGCTCATGATGGTCAGGTATCCCTGATACCTGTTAGGTTTCTTACTTTCACGGAAGGTTCCTCGGGGTACAGTGTGTCCTTCAACATCATCGAGTAACGCCCTAAGCCAAGAGGGCCTCTTTCTAGAAGAGGAAGGCTTTGGTGGATCAATAGGATCCGTAAGTTCATCCACATCGAGCATTGTTACATCATCTGCCCATAGAAACTTCGGAAGTCTTTGATCATGGAGCATGGCACGGACAACTTCCACAATTGTACGGTTCTTCCTTTCCGCCACACCATTATGTTCAGGAGTATATGGTGTAGTAGTCTCCCTCTTAATGCCATACTCTTTACAAACGTCATGAAACTCGTTAGATTCATATTCAGTCCCATTATCAGTCCTTAAGATCTTGATCTTCTTTTCAATTTTCTCGATCAAGGCTTGAGATGTGTCACAAGACATGACACCTAGCGGACTTCCACTGACCTGATATAATGAATCAACTCAAAACCCAAGAGTGAAGACATCTTTAACATTATTTTTCCATATACGTACCTGGCCATCGCTGAAGGTTACCTTGTAGCCTTTGTCTTCCATTGCCGAGATGGACACCAGTTTCTTTTTGAGGTTAGGTACATACAATAGATCTTGTAAGTGGATCGTATTACCTTGATTCAATTTGAGAGAGACATTGCCTACACCTTTCACGGGATATTTCATATTATCTCCAAGGACAATTTCCAAGTTAGTTTCTTTCTCTATCAGATTATGGAGAACTTCTTTGTAACCAGTGAAGTGCCTTGAGGCACCACTATCAATGAGCCAAATTCCCATTGAGTCCGAAGGAGCAGAGGTAGATGGAGTAGCTAGTAGATAATATTCATCCTGCTTATTTTCAACAATGTTGGATTCATACCTGGAATTTCTAGCCTTCTTGAATGGTTGTCCTCTTCCTTGATTTTCAGCACTCCTTTTACCTTTGCTATTGAATTTGCCATTCCTTTGATTGCCATGAGAGGGATTTTGATCATCGTCCCAGTGTGAGTCCTTTCTATCAAGGCACTCCCTTGCATAGTGACCTGCTTTATTGCAAATGTAACATCGTCCTTTTATTCCACCCTTAGGTCCAACCTTTCCTTTTGATTTAGTCCCGGAAGTATTTCTTTTCTTAGCATGAGAAGAAAGGTAGCAGGAGGACCTTTAGGCATGGACATTTCTTGCTCTTCTACCCTTGTTTCTTCTTGGATGCATCTAGCCATTAATTCCTCGAAACCAGGAATTACATTATTGTTCATAAGAGTAGTCCTAAACACGTACCATTCGGATGGTAATCCTCCAAGAGTCGTGAGTGCCATTTCCCTATCAGTAATAGTCTCCCCAATAGATAGGAGATCGTTCCTGATCTCGGTGATTCTTAAGAAGTATGCTTGCATACTCTCATCTTTGCCCTTCTTAATTTCCTTTAGCTTATTTCTAAGAAACAAAACTTGATTTGCATCATTAACTTTAAATAAACTCACCAGTCTATCGTAGATTTCCTTGGAGGTGTTCAGGTCGGAGATGTAGGCCACCAAGCGCTTGTCGATAGAGTCCCGGATGATCTTCTTTGTTTTGACTTCACCGGTTTTCCATTTGTTCCTGGTAGCAGTGGTTGCATTTGATGGAGGCTCAACAATATTGCCTCTCACATGGTGGGACCACTCCTTGATCTTCTAAGGTTAGATCGATAGACATCTTCCATCCGTGATAGTCAGCTTTCTCACGGAGCTTGTCCTCGGCAGGGAAGAGTGTTGAGGACCCCATAGTTCTTTTAGGATAGCCTTGACAATCTTTTCTTCGGTGATTGCTCTTGCTCTTGCTCGGGCTTTGTCTTCACCTCAGCTCTGATACCATGTTAAATTATGGTATGTTCTATTCTTATAGCAGTTTACTTATCTTTCTTATTATTATCCACAGATTAGCAATCACATGTACATAAAGTAAAGTGCAGATGGAACATTAAACGATCGACAGAAAACAAGCCAAGACAAGTGACACAAAATGTGGCGGCTAGCCAGGGACAAACCCCAATGTGGGGAAACCCTTTGATCAATCTTCCTTTATCTTCAATAATTCAGCAGAGAGAAATAGTACATAAATCTGATTTACATCAGCAGCAGCAAACCCTAGATCAACCTAGCTAGGGCAAACAATATCTTGCAAATCGACCATCGGATCGGCTTGATTCCTTCACCAAAAAATGCGGCCTTCAAAGGAGATCCAGATTCACCTACAACACAGTTCTGAGAGGTAGACTGATGGTCAACACTGGTCAAACTTTGGTTCTGTAGTTGCAGCCCTAAATTCTGCACCTTCCTTCCACACGTATGAGAGAAGTCTCTTTTTGCACAGTAGGAGAAGAGCCTCTTTTCTGTGCAGGAGAGAGAGAGAGATGTGATGAGTTGAGTGAGTCCAAATGAGGAAAATACCTTCTGTATTTATACACAATTGCTGATGATTGAATAGATGTGACTATTGGGCTTCTGAGCCTACATGAGTTGTACGTCAGCTTGATAATTATTCCATAATCAAAATAAATTCATATCTCCATAAATACTTAACGGAATCGGATGATCTTTAGATCAATTCTACACCTCTCGACGAGAGGAATCTAATAAAAATATTATCAGCCATGAATAAGATGACCCACATGGAGTTTGGCCCTAGTTGCCAATTTTAACAATGTCATTGCACATTGAGCTCCCCTATCTTGCAGGCTAATTAGGTAGCTAATTCATTCGTCACTCCAAATCAATGAGAATGTACTTCCCCATGCCAAATTCCACTCATCCACCTCCTATTTTTTCCATGGCTTATTTTTGTAGGTGTACATGTCTTCATGTATGGATGCCTTCACCTAGGCACCCTTAGTGCAATGCCCCTCTCATGGAGGCACTTCACTCATCCATGTTGATCTGGATTGGATCATTATATCATTTTTCATCCATCTCAATGTTTTCATATTGGAAAAAGTGGAGAAATCAACCCATAAGACCAATTTTACTGACGGGTCTTAGTTTGGAAAAGTGGGATCTTAAACCTTCTAGAAGCAGTTTGAGGCATAAAATTGCATTTTGGGAGCGGGTGTTAAAACTTTGATACTTAAATGTGCGCCCCCTAACAATAGTCCCCGCATGGATACCTTTCCAATGGTGTAACAATGACCTCAATCAAAGTCTATATGTGAATGTTATGCCACCCATAAGTTTACCTTCCTATTCTGACCACCATGATTTGAGAGGACACCACGTTAGCCCTCATTTTTCATGGAAAAGGGGCTAGCCACGTGGTAATGATGAAGAAGACTCTAGAAGACTCAATACTGCAACTCTAGTTAAGGATTTAAGGAGACAAATTTAACCATTAGTTGGCTATCAATTTGTGTTATAACTAAGCCACTAGGAGGAATAGGGGTTCCATTCTACTGGAGTGCATATGTTCGATAAATGAGAAAAGTGGCTGAGAGTGGATAGGGAGAGAAAAAACATAGAGGGTTCATGCTCTGTAATAACCCACGAGCCATAGGTCTCGCTTCTTTGTACTTACATCCATTTCCATTCATAAAGAGAGAGCAGAGCAGCCTTACCTCAGAGTTGAGTTTTCTCCCGAAAGGGTTTCCTAATTCATATCTTGTGTTATTGTGGTTTGTGAGTGATTGTATATTTGTTCTCTATATTCTTCATAATTATAATTTTCATGCATACACAAAAAACAATAACTAACAAATCTAGAAATTTAAGGAGAAATAAACCATAATAGTATAGATTTCGAAAATTTTAATTTATTTTAGTATATTTGTTGCGATGAAATGTCCAGTGGAATATCCATGGAAATTTATGGGTTATATTGGTATCAAAGCAGGTTTCTTTGGGTACATTTGGGAGAGTTGTAGCGGATTCAAATCAATTAAGGTCAAAGTCATACAACCCGAGCCATGGCCGACAAATTTGTGAATAAACTTCCAGATCCTGTAGAGGAGAGATTCGCATGGCTATAATCACAAGTTATATATATAAATTGTAATGTGAACCTCATGGAGACCCTAACTAATAAGCTTGATCTATTTGAAGAAGATGGAGGTTCTAATGTGGAGGTCGGATCAGAGGGGAAATCGGGAAATCAGGAAAAACTAGAGAGGGAGTCTAAGAAATAACTCAAAAGGATCAACCTTGTTCAAGTGTCGTGAACCATTTACAGTCCATATTCAAAATGGAAGTGAAGATTAACATGAAGCCATATAAATGTGAGATTGATGTTCTGAAGTTAAATCACTGGTTACAACAATTATAAGTTTAATTTAGTGTTCGTCGTATAGAGGAAGTACAAAAGATTTGATTTACTTCAATGAAATTAGAGGGCCATGCCTTGAGTTGGTAGGAAAGGCACACAAAGACCTTGAGGTTGGAGGGAGATCCTTTGGTGACTAAGTGGGAGGATTTCAAAACTCTTTTAAAGTCACAATTTTACCCCATTGAGCATGTAGAGGACTAGTGGATTTAGTGGCATTACTTCAGGAAGAGATAGGGGCAAAGCATGCAAGGGTACACCTTAGAATTTAGAAAGATAGCCATAATATTAGGTATCTCCCCAAAGAACCTAGATGTACTCCTCAAGTATATGGGGGGCTACATAGCCATATATGGAAGTAAGTGATGTTTTTCAAGCCCAAATCGATGAATGAGGCTTGTGTGCATGCATAATACCAAAAGAACATAAAGCATAAGAAAGGGAAATCAAGTGGATCAAAGAAGAAAGAGCACCAGGAAGCTTCCAAGGAGGGGAAGAAGAAGTGGAAAGATAAAAATGATAAAACAACAACAACCACAACACACCAATGCAAAGATCATAACAACCATTACAACCATTCTAACATTGACAGTCATACAAAGGAGAATTGTTGGGAGTTACATCCAGAGCTCAACCCAAAGAACAAAAAGAAAGATACTAAGAAGAAAAATCGCATGGCCATAGATTCGAGTAATCAAGTGGAAGGTAGCTTAGATGTGGACGAGAAGATTGTTTGTCCATCGATGTAAAGGGGGGTGAATATAAATAACCTTCAACGATAGGAAGAGAATGAGAAGACCAGTGTCTTCAGATACAAGTCAAGAAGACAAAGGTTGATGTTTTGTTCGACTTGGGATCACAAGAAAATATTATTGCAACAGAGTTAGTGAACATATTGGGATTGGAATTTCGTGATCATCCAAGCCCATATCCATTCAGATGGGTAAATAAGGATGCAGAAATAAAGGTGAACAAACACTACAAAATAAGGTTTGCTATCAATGTTGATTTTATTGAGGAAGTAGAACTAGATGCAATTCCCCTTGATGTATGTGGAGTGGTGTTTGGAATTCCCTATATGTACATAAAGGATGCAATATTCATGCAAAGAACCAACCAATACTAATTCATCAAGGATGGAAAATCCTTCACCATCAACGTGCACAAAGGCAAGTCCAAAAATTCACTCATATGTGCCAACCAAGCCACACTGATGACTTCTAACAAAAAGTATGATTTACTAATTCTAAGAAAAAATCAGTTTGTAGAAGAGTCGGTAAGAGAAAAGTCATACTTAAAGGGGTGTAGTAAGGAATAGAAACATCAACTAGAAGAGGTTCTACATGGATACAGGGTAATGTTTCGAGAGCCTAAGGGCTACCGCCCAAGAGGGAAGTGGAGCATGAGATCCAGTTATTGTTAGACTCCCCATTGCCAAACATTAGGCTATACAGGCAATCCTTTATAAAAGCAAGTGAGGTGAAGAAGTAGTTTCAAAAACTACTAGAATAGGGTGTCATTTGATTGAGTACCTCGCCATGTGGTTCACACATCATCATTATTCCAAAGAAGGATGGGACTTAGTAGATGTGTATTGATTACAAGGCGTTAAAACAAAATTACACGTAAGAACAGTACGCCCTATCCACAACAAATGATTTGTTGGATTAATTGCAACAAGCCAAATACTTCACCAAGCTAGACTTAAAGTCAGGATATCACTAGGTTCAAGTCAAGGAAGGAGATACCTAGAAGACCACCTTCAAAGCTAGGCAAGGATTGTATGAGTGGTTAGTCATGCCATTTAGCCTATACAAGGCACCAACTATGTTTATGTGCTCGATGAATGATAAATTATGCCCTTTTATAGATTCATTTGTTGTTATCTATTTGGATGATATATTGGCATATAATGCTACATGGGAGGGGAGCATATCACATTTGATGCAAGTGCTAGAGACATTAAAGAAGCACTAGCTACTGGAAAATCTCGAGAAGTGTGAGTTTGCACAACAGTCTTTGGTGTATCTAGGGTATGTGATAGGTGGAGGAGAGTTGAAGAACGATCCTATGAAGATGGAGGCCATCATGAAGTGGCCAACATCTATTAATGCTTTTGAGGTTAGGAGATTTATTGGGGCAACATAATACATGAGAAATTTCACAACCTCATTTTCAATAGTAGCAACGCCACCCCACACTATAACAATAAGTAGCAATAGTTTCCAATGGGGAAAGGGTCAACAAAAGGCCTTTGAGGAGTTAAAGAAGAAGATCATTCAAGCATCAGTTATAGCATTATCGAACTTGCAACAACCCTTCGAAGTGGAGACAAATGCGAGTGGGTACGTTATGGGAGTAGTCTTGATGTAAGGAGGAAGCCTTATATGCTACCATTTTGAAGTATTTCATGGGGTATTTATCAACTACCCTACCTACAATAAGCAGCTATATGCCCTAGTGAAAGTAGTGAAGAAGTGGAAAATTTGTTTGATGGGAAAGGAGATAGTAAACCACACAGATTACTAGCCACTGCAGTACCTGCAAGCCTAGAGTAAGCTATAATAGACTAGGAATTACAAGTGGATATGTTTTATACATCAGTTTCGTTTAGTGATCAAGTACATGAGGGGAAGCACAAATATGTTGATCGACATGCTTTCAAGCCACAACTTTGGGAACTCTTATGCACATGTAGATTTTCTCCCATGATGCATATAGAGAGGCATACATAGAGGATGAGAACTTCAAGGAGGTGTTTTAACAGTTGCAAAGCTAGAGTCATGTGCATAGTGGTGACAACACAATTGACTACCATATCCATAATGGGCTACTCTACAATTTATATAAGTGATGTGTTCATAAAGGTGAGTGACTATAGTTGATGATAGAGGCTTACACCTCTAAGGTTGCAGGGAATTTTGGTGGAGAAAAGACAATGGCCAACTTGTAGAGGTATGTGTATTGACCCAAGATGCAAGAACATGTAGTTAGGTTCATAAGAGGATGCATGCTTCGTTGTACCAACAAGCCTAGTGTTAGGGCCTAAATCTACCTCAGGCTGAAAAAGGCAGGTCTAGGGTAACATCAAACCATGCTTAACCTGGTAGCTAGCCCTACTAGGTCAGCAGAGGGCTCTCTCCTTGTCAATCTTAGTTAAAATATGGCAATTAGGGCTTAAGATGACTAATAATAACTGTTGATTTTAGGCTAGGTATATTAGGTTAGAGGATTTTGTTTGATTTTGATGGTTGGTTGCTGGATCAAATGAAGAAGGCAGCTTTGGGTCCGGGAAATCAACTCAGATTTGCAGGGGGTTATGTGGGGCGAAGTAGGAAGGTGTTTTGGCACTTTGAATTGGGTTTGATGGTAAGTCTAAGACCGGTGAGGAGTTGGAGAGGGCATGCAAGGTTCATGAGTCCTCTTCAAACAACAGAAAACATTAAAAACTAAATGTAACCTCAAGGCAGAGCACTGAATATCAATGGATTCCACCTATTTATCTTGATTCATTTAGTTATGAAGAGAAAGATAGATGCTAGCACATATACACATAAGAGACACTAAATAACAAAGGAAGAAACAATGCCAAGACACATTACCACAAGAATCCCACAAAATGCTGCAAAACCTTAGTTCATTTCCTTGCCAAACTGCAGAAGTGATTTACAATCAAGCTCAAAGCATCCATAAGAGTCCAACCTTTACAAATGACTAAGAAAGTACATAATATAGGCATCAAACCACCTATGCTAGCCATCAAGGGTCGAATCCATGAGTCAAGAAGCTGTTTCAACAACATCTAAACTAGGAACTAGAAAATAGACAGTGGAACAACTTGCCTCTAAAACTATGGAAACTGATTCATTCAACCTCAAACCACCTCTAACTGACGTATCTACCCCCTCAAGTCATTTTTCATCAAATTTACATCATATTACAGCATTTACCATCACAAATTTACCAAGGAGAAGAGAAAGAGTCAACCGGTAGTCAGACTGGGCGAAATTCTGAGTTTTTAGGCAAAAATTTGCCTGATGCGCAGCGCCTTGAGCCTGATGCACAGTGCCGCTTCAAGGCTACTTTTGGAGGCCTTCCACTCATCCAAATTAGGCCCAAGATAGCTTGTTGGAAAGCCCTGCCTATCTAGTTTCTGGAACACTTTGAATTTTATGATTTGGAGGTCATTTGCCCCCTCAAAAGTTGATTCTCCTAAGATTGCTTCCTGTGGGTCCAAAAAGTGGCAGAGAGGGCATTTTTTGGGTGTTTTTTGCCCTTTTGGTGGCCCAGATCTTCTCCAAAATTGATGAAACTTTTTGGGTTTGCTTATTTTTTGATGTTGAATTCAAATCTATAAGCCATTTGTCAAGAGGATGCACCAATTCAATGCATCAGCCAGAATTTCCTGTGTTGCCTAATTCAAAAATTGGAAAATGACAAAATTGTTTCAAAATTTCTCAAAACTTGCCCAAATTTGGCACATGGGTCCCTCATTGATTGCTTTGCTGGGCTAGTGAAGCCTCAACCAAGATCTTTAGCTTATCATGCTCCTTTTTTCTCCTTAAGTCTCTCCATGGAACTGTCACTAAGGATTTCTCTCTCATAGTGATACTCACTATCCCTCTCCATACTTTATAGTTGTTTCCCTTGTGATGATTGAGAGGAGTATGAAGAGATTTAAAAAGGAAAGCAAGTGAGGGTGAACAAGAATTGGAAAGGGATGCGGGGAATAAGTAAGGTTAATGAATGATGTAGGGTTTGGGAGTAATGATAGGGTTTGGGATAATGTTGACACCTAATCCTCTGCGGTTGGGTGAACCTGGAATGTGAACAGTCATCAGAAGATGAACTGAGCAGTCACATTCTTGTATATAAAAATAGCTACCTAATGTAATAAATCGAATCAGTTTTCCGAGTTTTCTGCCAAACTGGAGTTACTCTTGGCCTGACATGGTATCAGAGCCAGTTCTAAAAATAGTTGTAACTCCCTTCATCTCTGCCACTGCCTCTGTCCTGAGCCTCTGTCCTGAAATAGTCTGCCACTGCCTCTGTCCTGAGCGTTGCTCTGCCTCTGTACTGAAATATCCTGCCTCTGCCAGCGCTGCACATCTGTCCATATTGTCCAGACAGAAGCGCTGATGCCTGATGCCTGACATGGCGCTAGAACATGGTATTCTGCGTTCAATGATCTCTGCATTACTTTGATTCCTTAGCGTTGAATGCTGAGTGGTGTATGTTGAATACGCTGGCCATTCCCTTCTGTAATTTCGTTCATTTCATTTACATCCTCCAAGCTACGAAACAAGCATTTCATGCCAGGGTGCCACCATCGATGAAGCTTCTGCGTTTGTCAGCATAGACGTTTTTAAGATTTGTTCACATAGTGCGAATACTTGTTCAAGAATAACAAGAGCAGAGGGCGTTTGGCTTGGGGCACCATAAGCGGCCTGCAAACCCTTTCGGTTATGGACATGAATCGGCAGCACTGTGACCTCTCTGTGCGATGAACCTTCTCCTTCATCCAGTGCATTAATTCTTTGAAAGTCGTTTGAAGACCAGAATGCTACATTATGTTGATTGGTTTGTTGAATGTTGAAGCGTAACTGTCGGTCTTTGCAGTTTTATTTTGTGAATGACTATGAACCGACCTCGTTCACAACAACCGCATAGTCACAGATTTGTGGAGGTGAATAGTAGTATTGCGCAGTTTTTTAAAAATAATTTAAATCATTTGTGGAGGTGAATAGTAGTATTGCACAGTTTTTTTAAAAATCATTTAAATCATTTGAATGGTAATGCTGCGTTGTAAAGTTAAAGCATTAAAGTGATATGTAATATATAAATATATTACATTTTAAAACATTGAAGTGATATGTACATAATATTTCAATGAAATGATGTGCTTCTATCAAACATTAGAGGGATTTGAAGAAAATATAGTGCATAAGGTTGTAACGTAAGGAAGACATTTTAAATCTTTTGAGAATCCTCTTTTGAGTACAATTTCACTGTATATCAGCAGAAAGTTTTTTATCAGCAGAAGTTTCTTTTATCAACAGAAGTTTTTTATCAGCAGAATTTTTTTTTATCAGCAGAAGTATTTTTTACAGAATGCATTCAATCATCTCTATGGTAGGAATAGTTCTCATTGGCAAGGAGAATTATCCTCAATGGTCCCGGATGATAAAACACACCCTCATCTTCAATGAGTTGTGGAAAGGAGTGTGTGTCGGAGAAGGAGACAAAGACCCGATACAGCCTACCTCAGACAAAGAGCTCGTCATTTGGGAAAACAAGAACAACAAAGCCTATGCATTAATCGCAGCATCTATAAATGAAGAGGTGAGTCGCCATATTTCGTCATATTCAACTGCGTTTGAAGCCTTAAAAAAGCTGAAAGAACTCTATGACTCACATTCTGCACTTGAAGTTGTTCAGGTCATGATTAAACTCTTCACTCTTGAACTGAAAAATAATGATCCTCTTGCTCTTGCATCTGAAGTAAAGTCTATAATGCATGATATCAATTCCACTAAGGTTGAGCTAGATATCCCTCTTATTGCTTTTCTCAAGGCACTCTATCCTACTTACTCCAATTATCTTGAGTCTTTGCAAGCAAATGGAAATCTCAAAGATATAACCTTTGACTCTCTTGTGAAAAAGTTTGCTGAAAGAGAGAAAGCTTTTGGAAAGAAGACAGCCCCTGAATCTTCTGAAGAGACTGTGTGCCTTGCTCATAAAGAAAAGCATCCTGCTCAAGATTCTACAAGAGGAAGAGGTGGACGAAGAGGAAGAGGAAGATATTTAAGAGGCAGGGGGGGCAGACATTCTCAAGGAGAAAAGGCAGACTTACACTGCATTCGCTGCAAAAGAAATGGATCACATGATGCCTCTACATGCAAGCTACCATGGGACAAAATTGAGCAGAAAAGAAACCAACAAAAAGGTAAAACTGATGATACCGACAAAGGTAAAGCACCTGAATCCGCTCACTATATTGAGGCACAATGTAACATTGGAGTAAATGAAGATTTGTTTAATGCTTCACTTGCTTCTTCGAAAAATGATTGGTTGCTTGATTCAGGAGCAACCTGTCACATGACTCATAGAAAAGATTTTTTTGAAGATTTCATTGACAATGTTGATGGAGCAGTATACTTTGCAGATCAGTCAAAAATCAAGCCATCAGGGCTTGGCACAATCAGGCTTAAACTGCCTGGTCTTCCAGACTTTCTTCTGGATCATGTTCTATATCTCCCACAACTCAAGAGAAACTTGCTGTCCTTGGTCCACATCCGCCAGCAAGGTCACTCCATTCATATGTTTGATGGCAAGCTTGAGGTAAGAAAAGCATCTGACCACTCACTTGTCATGAGGGGAATAGAAGAAGAAAGGCTTCTCAAACTGCAAGGAACCTCTGCTCATGCACAACATTTCTCATATATTTCTCATCATGAAGAAGGTACACTTCCATCAAGTTTATTATGGCATGCTAGATTTGGACATTTAAACTATGACAGTCTCTGCTTATTGAAGAAAAATGGTGTTGCTGGTTTGCCTACAATTCCTAGGAAACATAAGCAATGTGATGCTTGCATTCTAGGAAAGCATAGCAAACAGTCTTTTCATGATTCACATTCAAGAGCACATAGGAAGCTTGAACTCATTCATTCAGATTTATGTGGTACAATGCCTGTTCCTTCTGCAAATGGAAATAAATATATCATGACATTTATTGATGATTACACCAGAATGTGTTGGGTTTATTTATTGAAGAACAAATCTGATGCTTTTCAAACATTCAAGAATTTTCATAAATGGATTGAAAATGATGCACAATCTCATATTGGGTCTATTCACACTGATAATGGAAAAGAATATACATCAAATGAATTTGAAAACTATCTTCGCCAACATGGGATCAAACATCAAACAACTGTGCCTTATAATCCCCAACAGAATGGTGTAGCTGAAAGAATGAATAGAACAATCTTGAATATGGTACGATCCATGCTTTTCTTCAAAAATGTAAAGATAATGTTTTGGGCTGATGCTGTTCTATGTGCTGCATATGTAAAGAATAGATGTCCATCTAATGCTATAAGAAACAAGACTCCTTATGAATTGTGGTATGGACATGTTCCTTCGGTAAAACATCTCAGGATCTTTGGTTCCACCTGTTATGCTTTGATACCAAAGGTACATAGAAACAAACTTGGTGCTAGAAGTCGTAAGTGTATCTTCCTGGGGTATTCAAACACCTCCAAAGCATACCACCTCTATGATGAAGCAAATAAAAAGTTTGTTGTATCTAGAGATGTCATTTTTCTTGAATCATCCAAATCTGACAATGTTGTTGAGCGGCAACTTGATCGCTTGGATAGATTCGCAAAAACGAAATCATTTCAAGAATTTGATAATCAGATTCCACATCTTGAAGGGGGGATTCCTATACTAGATCAACATGTGGAATCTTCTTCTGAAGAACAATCTCCCCTGCATGAAATTCCAACAACGGATGATGCTTTAAGTGATGTAATTGATAGAATTGGGAGACTCAATCTTGATTCAGTCCCAACTCAATCAACAGAGCAGCCCCGACCATCTCAGAAAGGTCCCCCAAAGTGGCTGACAAAGACACTTGAAAGTGTTCATCTTGATGAAATTGGAAAAACAGGAACCAGAAATTCAAACTGACAAAATGGAGGTGATGTAGATGACTCTAATTCACCTGTTGATATGGATGTTTCTTATGATTGTGAATTGAACTTGTCTACAGATTTTGAACCAACTTCCTTCAAAGAAGCAGCTTCTCATGATGAATGGAAAGAAGCGATGCAAAAGGAGTATGATGCCCTCATAAAGAATGGCACTTGGAAGCTGGTTGATCCTCCATTTGGAACAAAACCAATTGGCTGCAAGTGGGTCTACAAGAACAAGTACAAAGCTGACGGCTCACTTGACAAGCACAAAGCTAGGCTTGTGGCAAAAGGTTTTGCACAGAAGGAAGGGGTCGATTATGAGGAAACTTTTGCCCCCACAGCAAAATGGGCCACCATCCGGACACTCTTTGCACTAGCAGCTCAGAACGATTGGAAAGTCCATCAAATGGATGTAAAAACTGCCTTCTTGAATGGAGACCTAAAAGAGAATGTTTTTATGTCCCAGCCTGAAGGATTTGTTATGAAAGGACATGAACAAAAAGTATGCAAACTTGTGAAGTCCTTGTATGGCCTCAAACAAGCACCGCGAACCTGGTATGAAAAACTAACTGAGCATCTTCTGAAACTCAACTTCAATCATTTTGATCTTGATGATGCAACTTTATTTGTCAAGAAAGTTGGCAAAACAGTTGTATATCTTGTGGTATATGTAGATGATCTTTTAATGACAGGGAACAATGAAAGCTACATTGCATCCATAAAGAAGGAATTGGGGAAAAGTTTTGAAATGACTGATTTGGGCTATGTTCATTACTATCTTGGCATTGAAGTAACCCAACATCCAAAATCCATATTTCTTTCTCAAAAGAAATACATTGGAGATTTGTTAAACAGATTTGGCATGACAGAGTGCGATCCTCTTTCTACTCCAATGGAACAAAACTTAAAGCTCACATCTATTGAAGGAAAGGAATTTGAGGATGCAACAAAGTATAGACAGCTTGTAGGAAGTCTCATCTATCTCACTACTACCAGACCAGACATTTCATTTGCTGTTGGAATCCTCTCCAGGTTTATGCAAAAGCCTTGTGAGGGACATTGGTCTGCTGCAAAAAGAGTTCTAAGGTACTTGAAGGGAACTCAAGACCTTGGAATCAAGTATACACAGGTGGACGACTTCAGCTTGATTGGATACTCTGATTCAGACTTCGATGGAGACAAAGAAACTGGGGTATCTACTTCAGGATATACTATGAGTCTTGGATCAGGAGCTGTCTCTTGGAGATCACGCAAACAATCAGTTCCAATAGATTCCACAACAGAAGCAGAATACGTGGCAGCAGCTGAAGCAACAAAAGAAATTGTGTGGCTCAGGAAAATTCTTGAAGATTTGCAGGTAAAACAAGTACAATCAACTCCACTCATGATTGACAACACCTCTGCAATAAAGTTGGCCAAGAATCCAAAGTTCCATGATCGTACAAAGCACATCAATACTAAATAACATCTGATCTGACATCATGTTGAGGCCAAAACAATCCATCTCCGTCATTGTTCCACAAATGAGCAAATTGCAGACATCTTCACCAAAGCGCTTGGAAGAGAAAAGCTTGAAAGATTCAGAATGATGCTTGGACTCACCAACATCCCTTCAGATTAAGGGGGGGAATGTTGACACCTAATCCTCTGCGATTGGGTGAACCTGGAATGTGAACAGTCATCAGAAGATGAACTGAGCAGTCACATTCTTGTATATAACAATAGCTACCTAATGTAATAAATCGAATCAGTTTTCTACCAAACTGGAGTTACTCCTGGCCTGAAAATAATGATAGAGTTTGGGAGTATGGTAGGGTTTGGGGTATATGAGTATAGGGTTTGATATGTGAAGGGTAGGGTTTGGGAGATAGGAGAAAGGAAAAGGAGTTAGGGAGGATGGGGTTTAGGAGATAGGTTTTGGGAAAATGAAATTAGGGAATAGGGAATAAACAACTATAATTTGTAGTGTATGAGGTAGTTTTAGAGACAAATTAGGGTTTGAATTTTTAGGATGCTAAAACCACCATCAAAGCATTAAAAACCCTATGTGAGATCAAAAGAGGTTTTACTTACTTGCTTTGAGGAGAAATGCAGCAATGAGAGTGATTGGAGGTGAAATTTGAGGGTTTTGAGGCGTTACTGGCCAATGCGTAGCACCCTAAACCCAATGCGCAGCGCCTCTCTGATGCGCAGCGCCAGTGTAAATTTACACTGGAGAAACTGCGTGATGCGCAGCGCCGACCCTTTGATGCGCAACACCTTTTTGAAGATGACTTTTGAAGGCATTCCTGGTGTCCAAATTGGACGTGTGATAGCTCGTTGGAAATCTTGTCGAGTCTACTTTCCAGAACATCTTGAATTTTTAAATTTGGAGTTCATTTGCCCTGTCAAACGTCAAATCTCCCAAGACTGGTCAAAATGTGCAAAATGAGGCTGCCTAAATGCAGAGTGTTGTTGCAGTCAACTTTTGAAGGTCTTGCTCAACTCCAAATTGAGCTCATGATAACTCATTGGAAAGATACCTCTGTCTAGATATCATTTAAATCATCAAGCAAGTCATTTGAACATCCTAGCTAAGTGAAATCTTGATTTTCCCAAGGTCACTCCAGAAGTGCATCAATTCTCCTGAGGCCAATGATGTTTTCGACATTTCTCCCAAACCATGAAACCTGTGTAAAAACTTAAAGAGTTTTTTTCTTCTTGGGTAAATGATGGACAAAAAACCTCTCTCACTTTTGTCAAATTCATCTTTTATTTCTCAGAAACATAGTTTGAAGAAAACCTATCCCGATATGTGGAACAGGGGATTTGTAGAAATGAAGGGAAATGAAGGGGATGAGGGGCTTCTAAATTATTGAGAAAATTTTGGGAAGTAGGGAGGGATGTTAGGAAGTAGGGGAAAGTGGAATTTCAAAGATTGAGTGAGGGGAAGGGGTCCAAAAGGTCAAAACACAGGCCTAGCCTAGAAAATTGTCAAATTGTAGCAATAAACTAGGGTTTGTGGGAAAATGATGAATTTGAGGGATATGAGTGATGGGAATTGTTTAAGAAGGTATATTAGGGATAGGGGAAGGTGTATGAACATCAGGACACAAGTTTTGTTGATCATTTGGCCATCCAAGAAAAATTACCTTCAAAACCCTAGGAGAGGGAAATGGGCCTTACCCAAGTACAACTGAAGCACGAACAAGGTGTAAAATGACCCATTGGAACCTGAAATGATGATGACAACTCTTTGAATGATGGTACACTAAGCTGAATGGTGACATGGACCAATACTTGGAAGACTTTGGAAGGAGTGAAAACAACCCTAGACCTAATACCTAGTAACCAAATTTTACTTGAAGACTCACTGAAATGACAAAATTTGACTTTGACACCCTGAGACCACTTTGTAAGAGCATATTTGATCACTGATGGAAGGCTTCAAAGGCTGACACTAACACCTAGTAATAGAAAATTAGGTCTATATCATCCTTGGATTGTACCCAATCATCCTTGGGAGATCATTTCCATGGACTTTGTGGGAAATTTACCAACAACTAGGAAGGGACATGATTATTTGTTTGTGGTAGTTGACAGGTTCAACAAGATGTGTTTGTTAATGCCCTGCAAAAGGACCATAAGCAAGAAATAAACAACGAACTTGTTCTTTGGACAGGTTTGTGTGCACTTTGAGATATTGAAGATTGTCATTTCAGACAAGGACACAAGATTTCTTAGTGCATTTTGCACTACATTATAGGAGAAGATGGACATGAAGTTGAACAGGTATACAACATTATATTCGTAGACAGATGGGCAAACATAAGTAGTTAACAAGGCTTTGGTGCAAATTTTGAGGGGATACAATAAAAATCATTTGAAGTCTTGGGATGAAAAATAGTACACACATAATACTCTTATAATAGATAAATCCACACTTCTACTAGTAAGTCTAGATTGAAACTTGTTTTCGATATTTTCTACCATCACCTTTGGATATTGCATAAGGGAAGCAAAGACGAGTGAGGGAGCATTTTACGGGGGATGCCTTAGGGGAAGAAAAAATCCTTGAGAAGAATGGGAGGATCTATCTACAGTATAAGAGACACTACAAGAGTCATAGGAAAAACATAAGGTCATGCATGATCAACATAGAACAAAGAAGTCTTTCAAGGTGGGAGATATAGTATGGTTACAGTTGAACAACGAAAGGTTATAAGTTCTTGGTAATAAAATCAAGGCTTTGTGATATGGCCCCTTTAAGATATTGAAAAAGGTGGGAGATAACACTTATAAACTCAGTTTATCCACATACGTGAACATTTACTTAGTGGTGAATGTAGAGAATCTGAAACTCTGTGAACCTTCCTTGCTAGATCAGAAAGAGGGACATGTCTTACCTTATGTGGAGGGTTTGACACTATTAATAAAGGATACAATTTTGTAGAAGAGGTTCAAAACAATAAGATAGGGGCAACATGAAATTTGGCAATTTGGGTTCAAAGGGCAACTTCCGAGCAAAACTAAATGGTACACCCAAGAGAATGTGGAGGAAAAAACTCCTCACATCATTTAGCAGAAGCTTTTAGGGATTAAAAGCCTCCCAAAATGGGGAGTTGTGATCTAGATTCGATCATTATATTATTTGCATCCATCTCGATTCTTTCAAAGTGGAAAAAGTGGACGAATCATCTCACATGGCCATTTTTACTAGTGGGTCCGAGGTTGAAAAATTGGGATATTAAACCTTTCAATAGTAGCGGGAGGCATCAAACTACATTTTTTTTGGGGGGGCAGGGGGGTGTAAAAATTTTCCAGTTAAGTGTCACATTATATAGAGCTATTCTACACACAGATGTATTTTCAATGATGTAAGAATCACCTCAATTGAAGTCTGTATGCAAACATTATGACACCGAGAATTTGACCTTTCTATTTTGACCACTATGATTCGAGAGGATGCTGCGTCAACCCTCATTATCCATGGAAAAGGGGCTAGCCACATGATCACAAGGAAGAGGACTATAGAAGATTCAATATTGTTACTCGAGTTAAGAGTTGAAGGAGTTAAACTTAACCACTAGTTGGCTATCATATTGTGTTATAATCAGGCCACTAGGAGGAAAAGGGGTTCCATTCTATTTGAGTGCATTTTATTCCATAAATGAGCAAAGTAGCCAAGAGTGGATAAGGAGAGAGTTAACAAAGAGGGTTTGTGCACTATATTATTCCATGGGCCACATATCTCACTTCTTTGTACTTGCATTCATTTCCATTCAGAGAAAGAGAGAGTGAAGCAACATCACCTTATAGCTGGGCTTTCTCCCAAAAGGCTTTCTCAAGTCATATCTTGTGTTATTTTGGTTTGTGAATGATTATTCTACGTTTTCGCTATTTCTACATAATTATAATTTGCATGCATATGTGATAAACAATAATCAATAAATCATGAAATCTAAGCGGAAATAAACCCTCGTAGTGTAGATTTCAGATTTTCTAATACATTTTACTAGATTTGTTGTGACCAACTGTTCAGTGGAATATCCATGGAATTTTATGGATCACATGCTCTCCCTTTACTGGTCAAGGACCTAGATTTCCCTACAAGGCTCAAGCAACGATAGTGTCAAATGATGCTCCATCTCTGAGTATCTCACGACTACATGTAATTCGCTTGTTAAACAACCCAATTCTCCAAGTTTATTTGGTGTTATCTAAAAGTCATAGATACGCATAGTATACCTGCAAAAGTCAACGATGGAAATAGGATATCTATCACTCTCCTTCATCTCTAGGTTGTTCTTGAAGTCGTGCCTTTCACTACTAACCAACATCTTTCGTTGATGAAGGTGATTGAGTGTCACTCCCGGTTGATCATATCCTCATCTCTTAGAAGGACTCCCACTTCCTTGCCAACCTCTCATACGACCTATCTTGCTAATCAAGGCATCGGTATTCATCATATAGTGATTTTCCACTTTCTGCAACATCACGGGAACATGAAATTCCACTACTCTTGAACCCTTCAAGTGAGGATCCTCCTCATATAACTCAATTTTCGACATCTTAGATCAATAACTAAAACTATTTTTCTTCCTCAAGGGAACATGTATGGTTTTTCTATCTCCTATGAACACTAATTATCCTGTTGTCAACAACAATATTGCTTTGGTTGCTTCAAATAAGTTGTGTCCCAATATCATTGCATAATCATTAAGACTACCCTCATATCTAATTCGCCTAATCAATGTACTATTGGAATCAGTGTTGATCGAAGTACCCATGTGGTTGACTTGATTCCAAAGTTCACCACCTTGTATGCACTTCCTTTAGCTTCCTTCTCGTAACAAAGGGACTTAGTTTTCTTTTCACTAATAAAGCTGTGATTTGCCATTGTATCAATTAAAGATGCTAATTTCTTCCCCGTTACTATTAGTTAAATCAAGTGAGGATCCACTCCTTCTTCTATTAAGGTTTTTTTCATCTTACGCAAATGTTGAGAGTCTTCTAGCTACTTTAAGTTCTCTCCTTGCTACTGGAAGGTAGGTTGTCTCACTCGGCTGCATAGTCCTCTCATATCTTCCTAGACATTTCACAACCCTATCATTTTATATCTCCTCTAATTAGTCTTGGTGTGCCTTCTTTTCTGGATACAATTCCACAAAACGTTCTCTAATGTAACAAACCTCGTGAAAATTCCATGTAATAAAAGTTAATAAAGGAAAAAAATAACCATGGTCATGGGACACTTATTCCAAGCTGAATGTTGGGCAAGACATCCTAGTGTGAGTGTTCATTTGGTTTATTATGGCCAAGGAAATTGGAAAAGGCAATGGCAAAGGCTTTGGAAAGGCAAAGTGGCATTAATTGGAATTTTATTTATGAAAATAATGGAAATTAGGAGAAAAGGAAGGTGAAAGGTTACAAGTTGCATGTGAGGAGGAAAATGAAGAAAATAGAGGCCACGTTAATAAAAGGCTTCTGAGGATTAGTTCTTGGCTTTTGGTCAGTTCAATTTTGGATTTCTCTCTCTACTCTCTCTCTCTCTCTCTCTCTCTCTTACTCTTGGACACTTATATTTTTCTTGGAGCACTTCAACATTGGATCAAGAAAGGCAAAGAAGGCAAGAGGAAGAAAAGATTGAGCAAGCAAGAGCAGGATTTAGCAGCTACAACGAGATTATTTGCATGTATCAATTTGCATGTGTGATTTCCTTGCTAGATTTAGCATGCATGGTTATGCATGTGTGTTCTTGGTTCTCTTGTTGTCATGGGTATGGGTTTTTCCAGGTGTGACAGTGTTTTTCAGCCTAGCCTTGTCATTTCCAAATAGCCATGGTGTGGTGGATTCTTTTGTATGTGGTTGATTTGGATTGTTGGATGGACTCAAAGTTGAGTGGGGTGGTCCCAGGATTATTCACAAGGCCTAGGAATCCTGGGATGGGATACATAGTAAAGCCTGAATGTGAACACCTCGATTGAGCCTAGGAATCCCTTGACAGGAAATGGCGGGATACACGGTAAAGCTCAGTGGTGAGTACCCTTGATTAGGCATAGGAATCTTAGGATGGGATACACGGTAAATCCCAGAGGGTGGAGACCTCGTAGGCATAGGAATCCCTTGACTGGTAATGGCGGGATACATGGTAAAGCCGAGAGGTTGGGACAAACAAATTCCTCATTGTGTAGGTGGACAGATTCGGTGGCATCCATACTTGTTTTTGGCCTAGTGATCTGGTGAGGATTGCGGTAAAGCCTGGTATTGTATGTTTATTGTTTATGGCCTAGTGATCCGGTGGGGATTGCGGTAAAACCTAATTCTATTGTTGAGGCTGAGGTGGTGTAGCCTCAAGAAGCCCTGGTTGATTTTGGTGATAAGTCCCACATTCATGCTTGGAACATGGCATAGGGGTGATTGGATGAAGGGAGACTTGGCTTAGGCAATTTATAGTCGGGTGGAACGTGGTAGTCTCATACCCAGTTGGATTTTTCATTCATTAATGAGAACTATTTTTCCTTGGTATTTTATGAGCAAATGTACTGGTTCATATGAGACATTTATGGCTGATGTATCCTTGATATTTATGTTGGTTATATGCTAGTTATGAGCATGTTTTATGACGACGATGATATATGGCTCTCATCATGCTTTGATTTGTAAATGAATGTATGACCTAATAGATGATAATGCAGCTAATATGACAAGGCATTAATGCTTCTTATCAACTCTCAAATAAGTATGAGACCCATATGCTCAAATCTATTGTGATGACTGGCAGAATGCTTATTTGTGACATGTTTGATCAAAAGCATGTCATGGATAGTAGGGGTCCAATCAAGTATCTATTCAAGTAAGTGTATTTGTATCATTGTTTTGATGTTACTTTTCATTCCTGAAAGTTTCATGGAGTTACGGGCAGTGGCATGAGTCCTGGCCCTGAAAAAGTGGCACAAAATCTAGGGTCGCAGGCTCAGAACTAGCTGAAAAATACCCTAGTCACTTTCATGCCCATGCTGTGAGAGCAACTAGAGGACCCCAGTCGCATGCATGCCCATGTCATTGGAGCGACTGAGGCTCTAGGGCAGTGAAATGTCAAGTTGTTGCAAGGGTTGATCATATGGAAGGATTGGTTGGCTCCTGTAGGTTTTGTGGTGTGTGCAGAAGGTCAGATTGGTTGTGTTGTGTCAGTTCCACTTCCTTAAGGTAACTAAGAGGTTGAATCAAATTGTAGTAGCCTCTTGTCACATGTTTACCCTAGCAGAATGGTTAACTTGGGTAAATGTGGGAGGAGGGTGTTACATCTAAGACATTTTCTACACTTGAATTCTCTACTCATAGGTGCTCCTTGAGACTGCCATCTTGCTCTTTCATGAACACAACATTATCAACCAACAACTTTTCCACCTATCCCATTTGAGAATTCCATCTCCCCGAGATATCCCAAATAATGTCCAAGTGCTATTGTACTACGTCTATATCTATCTACACCTGCAACTCTCCATGATATTCCCTTCATGAAATATCTTTACCTCACTCCAACTTGAGACCACTTGAAAGGTAATCATTTCCTGACATGATTTATGCTCCAATGTCACGTGTCATCTTGGTGATAATTAGCTCTGATAGGTCTCTGCCTGACCTACTGTAACAACCCCAGGTTAAAAATCCATGTAATAAAGTTAATAAAGGCAAAATAATAACCAAGGTCATGGGACACTTATTCCAAGCTGAATGTTGGGAAAACATCCTAGTGTGGGTGCTCATTTGGTTTATTATGGCTAAAGGAAATTGGAAAAGGCAATGAAAAATGTTTTGGAAAGGCAAAGAGGCATTAATTGACATTTTATTGATGAAAAATAATGGAAATTAGGAGAAAAGGAAGGTGAAAAGTCACAGGTTGCATGTGAGGAGGAAAATGAAGGAAAAATAATGGAAATTGAAGAAAATAGAGGCCTCACTGACAAAAAGGCTTATGAGGATCAGTTCACAACTATTTGTCAGTTCAATTTTGGAGCTCTCTCTCTATACTCTCTACTCTCTCATACTCTCATACACTTAGAGTATTCTTGGAGCACTCTAGAACTGGAGAAAGGAAGGTAAAGGAAGGACAAGAAAGAAAAGATCAAGCAAGGAAGAGTGGAATCTAATGGCTACAGTGAGATTACTTGCAGGTATCGAGTTGCATGTATGATTTCCTTGCTAGTTTTGGCATGCATGGTACATGCATGTGTGTATTTGGTTCTCTTGTTGCCATTGGCATGGGTTTTGCCAGGTGTGATAGTGGTTTTCATCACTTTCTTACCATTTATAGATAGCCATGACATGATGGGGTTTCTCTTATTCGATTGAGTTGGATTGCCAAATGGTTCCGAAACTGAGTGGGGTGGTCTTAGGGGAGAAACACAAGGCCTAGGAATCCCTGGACCGGTGAAGGTGGGATTGTGGTAAAGCCTAATTTTGTATACCCTCGTTGGGCCTAGGAATCCTTGACTGGTAAATGACGGGATATACGGTAAAGCCTAGAGGGTGGAGACAGACAAACTCCTCATGATTTAGGTGGAGAGATCTATAGGCATCCATGCTTGTATAGACATAGTGATCCCTGTACTGGTATGTGGTGGGATTGCAGTAAAGCTCAATAGTGTATGTTTCTTGTTTGGGCCTAGGAATCCCTTGGTGGGATTATAATAAAGCCTGGTTGTATAGATGAGTCTTTTGGGCCTAGGAATCCCTTAGCGGGATTGCGATAAAGCTTGGTTGTATAGATGAGGGTTTCAGGCCTAGGAATCCTTGACCGATATTGGTGGGATATACAGTAAAGTCTAAGGAAGCCTTGGTCAGTTTTCTTGTGAGTCCCACCTTCATACTTGGAATATGGCATGGGGGTGATTGGCTAAGAAAGATTTGGTCCAACCCAATTTATGGGTGGGTGGTATGTGGAGGTCCCTGACTTGGTTGGATTTTTCATATGTTAATAAGAGCTATTTTCCTCTTGTATTTCATGTGTAAATGTACTTTTTAATATGTGGTTTTAATGGTTGTTCTATCATTGTTATTTTGCTACTTATATGTTGGTTATAAGCATGGTTTATGATAGACTTGAGTTATGTCTCTCATCATGTTTTGATTAATAAATGGAATATTAATGAATATATGACCTAATAGATGATAATGCAACTATTGTGAGAGGGCATCAAACCTTCTTGACGAATCTCAGATAAGTATGAGGTCCCTATATTCAGATATGTTGTTATGACTTATAAATTACATGTTCATGATGTGTTTGATGGAATGTCTGGCATGGTTGTTAGGGGTCAGGTCAAGCCCTTGTTCAAGTTTTTGTGTTAATGGCCTTGTCTCATTGCTATTTATCATTTTTTGAAGTTTCATGAAGTTATGGGGAGAGGCCTTAGTCCTAGCCCTAAAAAAGTGGCTTACAATCTGGGGTTGCTAACACGGAACTGCCTGAAAAAGGCCACAATCACATGGATGCCTTGCTGTGGAAGTGATTAGGGGGTCTCAGATGCATGGAGGGCTTGTCATGGGTGTGATTGGGGGTCTAGTTCATTCAGAAAGCATGTTAACTCAGGGGTTTGACACCTAGAGTGGTTGGTTAGCCCTTGGGGGTCCTGTAGCTTCTAAGGAAGGTCATTTTGGTTTTGGTTTGTCAATTCCACTTCCTTAAATTTACTTGGGGAGTTGAATCATATCATAGTAAATCTTCATCACATGTTTACCCCAACGGACCGATTAGCTTGGGTAAATGTGGGAGGAGGGTGTTACAATGTGGTATCATAGCATGGTTCACCGCTTAGATTGGATGGGCAGAATATGGTTTTCATGCATGCATGTAGGTTGTATTTGTGCTTGATGTGTATGCATGGTGATGGCCATTATTGCAGTTGTGTTGTCATGTAGAAGTTTAATGTGTTGTTGTTGGGATGTGGTCATCATGAGTGCATGTCAATTATGCATTTGTTATACATGTCAATGTGTATATGTCCGTATGCATGCATTGCCATGGTTATGATATAGTCATGCATGGTAATTGGATGATGATTGAGATGATGTTTATATATTGCTATGATTATGTTTATACATGTATTGTGTTAATCTGGTTGATCTTGTAGACAAGATATCCTCCCCTGAACTACACTGAGGTACATTGATTATGTTTATATTTTGGTTTAGGTGAGATTCTCCATATAGATTAGATGAGTAGCATGGTGATGGGCACTCTCCTGACATAGCAGACACATTGAGAAGTTGCAAATTAGATAATGACAAAATCGTCCAGGCATAGGAGAAACAATGAAAGGTTAATGCAGTTATCCTTCAGAGTTTGTCAAATTTGTAGAGACAAGGACCGTTTAGGATCAACCACGGGAAGGAGGATAGGACTAATGGGGCATATGGCAATAGGTTTCATGGTGGACACAGGTCAAATAGAGATGACATGATCATAGATGGCAGGTTCTTGGACACACTTGATAGGAGAGGTGATGGACACAAGTTCTATTATAGTTCTAGTTTCGACAGGTATCATGGTCATCCTCATTATCATTCTTACATGAGGAATGACAGGGGATATTTGTCAGAGGAGTTCAATAAATCTAAGCCACCTACCTTTGATAGAGATTTGAAGAAACCGGAAGATGCAGAGGCATGGTTACTTTGGATGAAGAATTTATTTGAGCTACATGATTAAACAAAGAATATAAAGGCCATAATAGCTATGTTAAGCCTCAAAGGGAAAGAAAACATCTGCTGAGAAGATGTGAAGTGGGTTAAAAACATCAAGACAAAAGAGTTGAATTGGCATGAATTCCAGAGACTTTTTAGGAAGAAATATTTGTTAGAGAGGTATTATGTCAATAAAGCCAAGGAATTCTACGAGCTAAAGATGGGATCGATGATGGATGAGGAGTACACGACTAAGTTCCTAGAGTTGTTGAGGTATGTACTATATCTTAAGGATGAGAAAGCGAAATTTCAGAGATTTGTCAGTGGATTACCATTAGCATTTAAAGATCAGATTGAGTATGATGAGCCTCAGTCACTTGAAGAAGTCATTGGGAAGTTGAAGCACTGTTATGAGCAATCAAAGCATAAGACAAAATCTCAACAAGGTTGGAAAGGGAAAGACAAAGCTAAAGGTAAATGGCAGCTGAAAAGAACAAGACCCCAAGATGCAAGTGAGAAAGAAAATGTTGCACCCTACAAGAAGTTTAATGGACCTCAACCTGGAGGGCAGCAGAATAAAGGTGATGGTAAGGGACAATTGTAGTGTTGGACATGTGGTAAGGATCATCTCAAGAGGGATTATTTGCAGAATCAGGGTGGTAGGCCTCATATCTATAGTTCACAAGACGCACATACAGTTGGGGATGTTGGGCAGAGCATTCCACGGATCTATGCAACATTGGATAACATGTAGGTGGATCACCAGGAATCTATTATCAAGATGGATGGTAAGCTTTGTGATCAAGTTGTTTCTATTTTGATTGACCTTGGATCTAATTATAGTTACATTAATCCTAACCTGCTGGATAAATGTGGTTTGAAGAAAAAAAGTGCATGCAGAATCTTGGTTAGTGCAGTTGGATATAGGTACAAAGAAAATAGTTCATCATTGGGTAAGAGCTTGTACATTTGAGTTGAATGGTATGCCTACATCAACACATTTGAATGTGCTTCTGTTGGGACCATACAATATGTTGTTGGGTATGGACCGGTTGTACCTTCATAGGACCAAAGTGGAATGTTATGACATGGTTATTGAGTGCTTGGATGATAATGGAGAACAAAGGATCTTGTAGGGTAAGAAGAAGGCAACATCAGTTAGGATGGTTACAGCTATGCAGGAAAAACGTAGATGCAGGAAAGGGTGTGTATTATTTGTAGTGCATATTTCTAGTGATAAAAGTAAGTATGTTGAGGATGCAGAGGTATTGAGCAGGTACCCGGTTTTACCACAGTTTCAGGATGTATTTCCTGCAGAGATTTCATAGTTTCCACCTCATAAGGAAGTGGAATTTTCCATTGAGTTAGTACCAGGGGCAACACCAACATCAAAGGCACCATACATGATGAGCACACTGGAGTTTGTAGAGATGAAGTTGCAATTGAAGGAAATGATTGACAAGGGATACATTAGGCCAGGTGTATCACCTTGGGGTGCACTGATATTGCTTGTGAAGAAAAATGATGGTATTCTCAAGTTATGCATTGATTGCAGGCAACTGAACAAGGTAACCATCAAGAACAGGTATTTGTTGTCGAGGAATGATGATTTGTTTGACGAGTTGAAGGGAGCAAAAATGTTCTCAAAGATTGATCTGAGATCCGTATACCATCAAGTATGCATCAAAGAAGAGTATATTTAGAACACTGCTTTTTGGACCAGTTATGGGCATTATGAGTTTGTTGTAGTTCCATTTGGGTTAACTAATGCTCCAGCTACTTTAATGTGCTTGATGAATAGTGTGTCGCATCCTTATCTGGATAAGTTTGTTATTATGTTCATTGATGATATATTGATATATTCTAAGAATGAGGAAGAGTATGTCGAACACTTAGGAACAATGTTGAGATTGCTCATGGAACATCAATTGTATGCCAAGCTTAGTAAATGCAATTTATTTTAGACAAAGGGACATTACTTGGGGCATGTTGTTTCCAAGGAAGGCATAATAGTGGATCTGAAAAAGATAAGAGTTATCATGGAATGGGCAGCTCCTAGGAATGTGGATGAGGTAAGGTCATTTACGGGGTTAGTGGGTTATTATAAAAGGTTCATGAGGAAATTCTCATGGACTACATATCTTAGCACATCATTACAAAGGAAAGGTAAGAAATTTGAATGGACCGAGGAATGTGCAGCATGTTTTGAGCAGTTGAAGCAATTGTTAACAAATGCTCCAGTTCTCAAGATTGTAGATCCAAATAAAGAGTTTGTGGTGTGTACAGATTCCTGCAAGAGAGGACTTGGTGGAGTCCTAATGCAGGAGGGATAGGTGGTATGTTATCAATCAAGGAAATTGAATGAGCACAAGTAGAATTATGTTACACGTGATCTTGAGTTGACAATGATCGTCCATGTGTTGAAGATGTGGAGGTACTATCTTCTTGGAATGAGGTTTGTACTAGTGAGTGATCACAGTGGATTGAGATACTTGTTTGACCAACCAAATCTGAATGTCAGGCAATCTAGATGATTGGCCACGATTAGTGATTTTGATTTCAAGATCAGGTACATTAAGGGAAAGGAAAATAGGGTTGTAGATGCTCTTAACAGAAGAGTGTAGGTGAATCATATAGCAACTATGGGTTCTTATGGGATAGATCTACAGGATTAGATCTTACAGGTAGGACAACAGGATGACAGGGATGTGGAGCTTAGGCAGATGATATAGGTGAACAAGATGAACAGGATGAGCAGGGTATAGGTGAATAGGATGTAGACTATCATCTTACAACAAATGGTTTGATCAGATTTAGGGTCAAGATCTATGTGTCGGACAATAGTGAGCTCAAGAAGCTTATCTTGAGGGAATTTCATGTTAAACCATATTCAGGTCACCCAGGATATCAAAAGACATTGACAGTGGTGAAAAGGTTCTATTATTGGCTAAATATGAAGAAGGAAGTGCCAAATATTGTGGCTAGATGCTTGGATTGTCAATAGGTAAAAGCAGAGTGTAAGCATTTATGTAGTTTACTACAACTGATTTCAATTCCAGAGTGGAAATGGGAGGTCATTTCCATGGAATTCACTACAGGTTTGTCGAGGACATTTAGAAAACATGATTCCATCATGGTTGTGGTGGATAGGTTAACAACGGTAGCACACTTCATTCCAGTGAAGTCTACATATTCAGCTAGTGATGTAGCACGAGTCTTCATTAAAGATATAGTGATATTACATGGTGTTCTGAAGAATATTGTATTGGATAGAGATGTTAAGTTCACTTCCAGATTCTAGAAAGAGTTATTTGCAGGTTTGGGTATGGAGTTGGCTTTCAACACAACTTATCATCCGTAGACAGATGGATAGACGAAGAGGGTCAACTGGACACTGGAGGACATGTTAAGGATGTATGTGGTGCATCAACAACAGAAATGTGAAGAGTATCTTCTCGTGATTGAGTTTGCTTACAACAATGGGTATGAGGAGTCAACGAGGTTGAGTCTTTTTGAGGCACTTTATGGGCGGAGTTGTAATACTCCCATTAGTTGGAGTGATCTAGTGAATAAGGTGTTGATAGGACCAGACATGTTGGTAGAGATGGAACAAGAAATGTAGGTTATCAAAAAGAATTTAAAGGCAACACAACACATGCATAAGAGTCATGTAGATCATCACAAGTTGTTTAAGGAGTTTTAGGTTGGGGAACATGTGTACTTGCACATCAAGCCCAAGAAGAGCTTCTTGAGGATTGGGTCATGTGCGAAGCTGGCACCTCAGTATTGTGGGCCTTTCGAGATCCTTGAGAGGATTGTAACAGTGGCCTACAAACTTGCACTACCTCTGACAGTGAAATTCCATGATGTTTGCCATGTTTTATTGCTTAAAATATATGTAAAGGATGTTGATCATGTTATTGATTTGTCTGTATTGCAAGTGGATCCAGAAGGAGAATTCCATTCAAAACCTCAGTGTATTTTGCAGACAAATATGATCATGCTCCAGAACCGAGCAATCAAGCAGCTTAAAGTGCAGTGAAAGCACTTTGGGCTTGATGAAGCTACAAGATAGATGGTTGATCAGATGCGGGCTATGTATCCTTCCTTATTTTCCGATTGAGGAAAAACAGTTTTGATATATGTATATGGATGTAAATACCACCATGAGTTGTGTTATAAATATCCAATAAGCGATATGGGTGTCATGTTGTTATGTTTTCATGTTGGTTTGCTTTTTAGCAGGTTGATCATTGTAAATACTACATTGAGCTAAGTTATAAAGCTCCATGGGAAATATGTTTTGTTTTTCAGCGGTCTTGCTGGTTGTAGGTGTCATTGAACATCGAGGATGGTGTTCCCCTAAGGGGGAGGGGTTTATAACAACCCCATGTTAAAAATAAATGTAATAAAGTTAATAAAGGAAAAATAATAAGCAAGGTCATGGGACACTTATTCCAAGTTGAATGTTGGGCAAAACATCCTACTGTGGGTGTTCATTTGGTTTATTATGGCTAAAGGAAATTGGCAAAGGCAATGACAAATGCTTTGGAAAGGAAAAGAGGCATTAATTTGCATTTTATTTATGAAAATAATGGAAATTAGGAGAAAAGGAACATGAAAGGTTACAAGTTGCATGTGAGGAGGAAAATGAAGGAAAATTAATGGAAATTGGAGAAAATAGAGGCCTCATTGATAAAAAGGCTTTTAAGGATCAGTTCACAACCTTTTTTTCAGATTAGTTTTTGAGTTATCTCTCTATTCTCTCTACTCTCTCATACTCTCATACACTTAGAGTGTTCTTGGAGCACTCTAGCATTGGAGGAAGGAAGGTAAAGGAAGGACAAGAAAGCAAGGGGAATCAAAGATCAAGAAACGAAGAGCGGGATGTACGACTACAATGGGATTACTTGCACGTATCGAGTTGCATGTATGATTTCCTTGATAGTTTTGACATGCATGTGTGTATTTGGTTCTCTTGTTGTCATTGGCATGGGATTTTCCAGGCGTGATAATGGTTTTCAACCTTGCCTTGCCATTTCTGGAGAGCCATGGTGTGATGGGGTTTATCTTATTTGGTTGAACTATATTTTCGGTTGGTTTTGAAACTGGGTGGGGTGGTCTTAGGGGAGAAACACAAGGCCTAGTAATTCCTGGACCGATGAAGGTGGGATTGGAGTAAAGCCTGATTGTGTACACCCTCGTTGGGCCTAGGAATCCTCGATTAGTAAATGAAGGGATATATGTTAAAGCCTAGAGGGTGGAGACAAACAAATTCCTCATGATTTAGGTGGAGATATCCGGAGGCATCCATGCTTGTATAGGCCTAGTGATCCCTGGACCAATATATGGTGGGATTGCCGTAAAGCATGGCAGTGTATATTTCTTGTTTGGGCCTAGGAATCCCTTGGCGGGATTGCGGTAAAGCCTGGTTGTATAGATGAGGTTTTTGGGCCTAGGAATCCTTGACTGGTATTGGTGGGATATAAAGTAAAGCACGAGGAAGCCATGGTCGATTTTGTTGTGAGTCCCACATTCATGCTTGGAATATGGCCCAGGGTTGATTGGCTGAAAGAAAGATTTGGTTCAACCTAATATATGGTCAGGTGGTACATGGAAGTCCTTGACTTGGTTGGCTTTTGCATATGTTAAAAAGAGTTATTTTCCTCTTGTATTTCATGTGTAAATGTACTTTTTAATATGTGGTTTTAATGGTTGTTTTATCGTTATTATTCTGCTAGTCATATGCTGGTTATAAGCATGGTTTATGACAGACTTGGGTTATGACTCTCACCATGTTTTGATTAGTAAATGGAATGTTAATGAATGTATGACCTAATAAATGATAATGCAACTATTGTGAGAGGGTAACGAATCTCAGATAAGTATGAGGTCCCTATATTCATATTTTTTGTTATGACCTGCAAATTACATGTTCATGATGTGTTTGATGGAATGCCTGTCTTGGTTGTTAGGGGTCAGGTCAATCACTCGTTCAAGTTTTTGTGTTGGTAGCCTTGTCTCAATGTTATTTATCATTTCTAGAAGTTTCATGAAGTTATGGGTAGAGTCCTAGCCCTGAAAACATGGCTTAGAATTCAGGGTTGTTGGCACAAAACTGCCTAAAAAAGGCTATAGTCACATGGATCCTTTGCTGTGGGAGTGAATGGAGGGTCTCAGTCACATGGAGGGTTTGTCATGGGTGTGATTGGGGGTCTAATTCAGTCAGAAAGTAGGTTAACTAAGGGGTTTAACACCTAGAGTGGTTGGTTAGCCCCTTGGGGTCCTGTAGATTTTGAGGAAAGTCAGTTTGGTTTTGGTTCATTGATTCCACTTCCTGAACTGTACTTGGAGATTTGAATCATATCATAGTAAATCTTCGTCACATGTTTTCCCCAGTGGACTAGTTAGATTGCATAAATGTGGGAGGAGGGTGTTACACCTACTCTTGATATCAGCTATATCGAGTCTCCACCTTACCTACTCTTGATATCAGCTTTGTTGAGTAATAGTGAAGATCCCTCCACTATATTTGCTTTGCTTGAGCTCTGATACCACTTGTCAAGCCCCTAAAGACTTCTCATGGTTTCTCACCAATTGACTGACCCTTTCGGCGATGCTTCACCCAGACTACGCCTCACAAATCAACACTTGTTTATTATGTTTTAGTTAAGTTATTAGTATAATATTAAACATATGCTAAAATCAAGTTTGTCATTGTCCACATCAACATCATCATCAATAAGTTATAACAACAGACAAAATTTTAGAATTTCAAGAACATGAACATTCCACAACTCATTAAATGCAATATGCATAAACACCAAAATATAGGATGGGTTGGCCCACAACTTTATGCCCACAAACTATTTTAAAATGAAACTTCTTTACAAAAGGAGGCTCAGGTCAGGTCTCCACCCCACTACCCTGCCATACAACCAAAGTATAATACAAGATAAATCACTCGGATTCGGGCTACCCATCCTCCCTTGGCATTAAATAACTTGATTTGGTTAGACCAAAGAACATGTTGGTTCATTCCTCCAATTGCTTCGGTCAAAAGGATTGTCAGGCCTTGAAATTGTTGTATTTAATGCATGTTTTTAACCATAAGATGCCCTACTTATTCCCTTGTTTTACCGGTTTATGAATTTCTACTTTGCACTTCTACATTATTCAGATGCAATAATGAATATTTGTGTTTGGTTTGTATTTTATCTAAAGAACACCTTCGTTATATGCATTTTTTAGGACTAACGTTCATTAAAATGTTGTTAATGTAGATTGTCTTGTTCTTTCATTCCATATGGATCTTGCACCAAGTATATGTGGACCATTTCATCATTCAAGCTTGTCACGAAGGAAAATTCTAGCTAGTACTAGAAACACACATTTGGAACTGTTTTGGAGCCTATTTGATAGTTAGAGGTGTACTTGTCTTTCACTGATTTGTTTGTGCACTAAAGAGCAACATTACTGCACCAATTTGGGGCTTTCATACATTAGAAACTTTTTGGGAAAAAAACAAAGATGGTTTTTGTCAAAAATGATGTTTTAACACTTCCACATGAGTCAAAACGCACCCAGGTCATACGGATGGATTTTTGGAAATTAATTATTGTTACAACCCCAAATTCATAGTAGTTTTTCAACGATCAACTTTATCCTCGATTTACGTGTAGATGAGGGAGAAACTCAAAATTCCAAAACATGGGTTTTGTTGATAATATGGCAAATGAGGTTAGATTTGAACAATTTTCTTAAAATTTTCATGTTTTGAGAGTTGTGCAAGGTTCTTTGAGGCGGTTTTGTAAAAAGTGCAATTTTTTCCATAATTCTAGGATTATGCATAGGATTGCAAAAAAATGGAAATTACGTATAAGATCCATGTCTTCTTGATTAAATATTGGTTAGACTAGACCTCCTTTGGATGGAAATTTGTTATGATCCCCTCTTACTCAGTTTATGCTTGGTTTGGCTTGTTCAAAGTCTGTAATTGTAAATTTTATAAAATCCAAATCATGGCTCCATAAGAGGGGACAACAAGCCATTCTTTGTACTCACATGTTGTCAGGATGAGTGTTGGGGGTTCTACCTCATTCCTCTAATCAATTGGAGCTGGGCTACTAAAGCTTGTGATGCATTAAAGACTGAGGTTTCATTAATAAATTATAAATGTCAGGTTTCTTTCCTATTCTTTGTGCATATGAATATTCATTTATGCATTGTGAATTAAAGCTTTAAACAACGGTGTGAACTGGTCTAGTAGGGTCCGCCAGCCCAACTCGACATCCCTCTAGCTCAGTAGTATTGTTAATTTGCAGATCTGCCCTTTCGGTGTGCTTGTTATTTTAGTAACCATGTGTGATAACAAAACTTTCTTTGGTGGGTTGATATATCAGTGGATGCCTTTCTCATAGACAGATTTCTCCCTAGTATACGCTTGTCACTTTCATGAATGAGTTGATTGAATAGATCTGAAGTATTGTAGTGATCTGCAATTGAAAATTGAAGGTGATATACAAATTGCAAGTGAAATTTTATATGTGTTTTGGGTAATGGATCAAGTTACTAAACACATAAACAAGTGATTTTTAACCAATTTTAACAGCTAAACAGAGACAAATAACCATATCTAAAACACATAACACAAAACAATAAATAAGTTCACCCCTCTCTTGGGCTAGATCTCCTGGTCCAACTTCCAATGCAGGGCCTCTTTCATCAAGTGCTCAAAAGTGTGTTTTCATGGCTTTACAATGCTCATAATGCAATAATATTGTCTCCAATGGCTCCATAACAGTAAAAAACCCCTAACTCAACTCTTGTTTCCCTAAAAAAGGTCAAAAAATGACTGAGTTATGCTCTAGAACAATTTCCTTGCTAACTGTGCTACAATTCGCACCCACCTGCAATCCATTCTATAATTTCCGCCTTTTTCAGCCACATGGAGCAACAAATTTGCCTCGCGCCAACAAGATTCGCGTCAATTCAGGTGAAATTTGTCGGATCATTAATTTGACTATGTCCTTGATCCAGGTGGGTATTGGTGGCCACCCGCCAAGTCCACTTGGACCCCCACCATTGTTTCTTTCAGCTTTTCAGTTTCCTTAAGTGTAGCACAGTTTACTATTTTTAGCAGTTTTTTGGGTCTTGAACTTCTGGAGCCATTTTGAGGCCCTAAATGACGTTTTTTTGGGAAAAATGGGAGCAAGATGGGGCCATGGACTAATGTTTCTCCTCCCAAAGTTGTAGTTCTTGGATAGATCTTTCTAACGATATATTGTGCGCGTCAAATGAAGACCATATGCTAAAGTTACGACCCTGGGAAGTTGATGTACCAATTTACCCAAACGGGGCCCATAGTTTGGCGTTTCATCTTCTAGGGTTAGGTTTTTTGATGTTTGGGGTTTTCCATTGTTTCTCAACAATAAATAGGCCTCTAAGCCTCATTGTAACACAGTTAAGAGGCATGTAGCCACCATATCTCTTCTCAGAGATAAGCTACCATTGCCCTAGCTGGTTTATTTCCATTTTTGTTTGTAAGTATATTTCAATATTTTACATTAATGAAATGAAGTATTATTTCCGCTGCATCTCTGTGTTTATGATTATCTCTGTAATCTGTTGCATTCCTGTTTAAATCTGGACCAGCGACCCACGAACCGATTAAATTGTGCCACTTGGCGCATTTCGAGCCATTGATCTCAGGTTGTTTGAACAAACCCCGCCAATTCTTAAACCCCTATCGGAACTAGAATTGGAATGGGGGTTGGGTTAACATCCTTCGAGGTTTTGCTCCCTTTCATTGGCATTATGGTCATGTGACGGGCCATGTGGCCCGGGCCTGGCCCCTTAACTTTTCCACCAAAGGTTCTCATTGCGATGCATGTGGCTCGGGGATGGTCCCTTGGGGCTGGCCCTATGTAACTCTGCCTCTGGTTGTGGGCTTGGCTCCAACGGGTTCTTGCTGGGTTCCATGACTATGGGCCAAGGTAAGACCTAGCCCTAGACGTGTGTTGTATGGCCAAGGGCTAAGGCTTAGCCTGGCCCTTCCCCCAAATGCGTGTTTGTTACAATTTAAATAACACTGCGAACATATAGTTTTTAAGAAACATATGTGTGATGTGATGGTTGAGTCCTATGGTTTCTTGGAAGAGGTTGTGTGTTCAATCCTGGTGGGGTGCTTCAACCCTCACCCAACATTTTGATGCATTATTCAGAGGCCACGTGGCAGCCATTGATTGGCACACATGGCTCTCTCTAATTGGTCCATATAAATGAACCCACGAGCCAATAAAAACACACCATTCACAACCAATCACAACGAGAAAAGTGTCAATCATCCATAGGCCCAGAAAAACACAGTCATACCCAGTCAGCGTACAGACTACTAACTGGGTGTACCTCCAACCCAAATTCCAAAAACAAATTGTTGTTTGCCAATTCGGTTAGAACGTGATATCGGGAGCATACGATATCGGTTTTGAGTGAAACAAATTGCATTGGATTCAGATCGCGGAGATATATCCAATAGTTTAGTCTTCAAGCTTTGTCGCACACTTTGAATTTTGAGTGCTAAACTGACCCCCTGGATTGCTTCTCACCCTTGGAAGCTTTTGGACCTCCAAAATATCATTTTCAATCAACAATTAGATGAGGGTATAGTTCCCTCACCCTTGCAGTCTTAATCCACTTAGCTTTACTTGGATTTGTTGCTTTGAGCTTTTCATGAAAGTACATCACTTTCCCTAATTTTGGAGTCCTTGTCTTGCTATTAAAGATGACACCTTGTTGCAATTTCCCAAGATTTTCATAAAATAAAACTGCCCTTGAAGGAATCTGAACATTCCCTCCTCGGTCTTCAATCAAGGAAGACTTATTCAATTTCAAGTTAACTTCACCTTGAACACTATAGTCATAACGATGCTTAGCATGTCTAGCCTTGTTTTTGGCTTGACTCTTCACCAAATGTGAACACCATCGTCATGCACCATTCTTCCTCCAAGCCAAAAAATTATGAAACCCACAAGAAGATATTTCAGAACCATTGTCCTCTTTTTCAAATAGCTTTTGCATTTTATTTTTGACCCTTGCATTCTTTAACACTGAATTCCTGTTCACACCAATGTTCAACAATGATGCATTTTACTGCAAATGAACTTCACCTTGTTTTCCTATTTTAGGAGGGAACATGTTAGACTCTTGAAACATCTTATCACATGAATTAGAAACCTCAATGAAATCATATTTCAAACTTGATTCATTTTCTTGAAAGACTTTAGATTCATCAATATCTTTATGTTTAATCATCAACAATGTAAAATTTTGACTAGCATTTACAAACCTCTTCATTTGTCCAACATTCATAACAGATAAATTCATCTTCTTGCTATGTGCTCTAAAAATGTACTCAATCCCATCTTTAATCAAGTGATACTTGTTCTCATGGCGACGAAAGATGGTTTTCCTATCATATAAATATGGTCTTCCCAAAACAATCCCATAAATGTCAAGTGGTACCACATTAAGTTCTACCTCATCAATAAAATTTGCAGTGATGGAAAATCTAAGTATGCATTTCATTATCACTTGCAACTTGGAATTGTCACATACCTAACCCAAAGGATAAGTTTTAGGATGAGAAATGGTTTCCAAATTTAATTTATTGACAATGTCTTCTAAAATGAGGTTTGCTTGTGAACCACTATCAAACAAAGTATATACCGTGTTATGTTTTGTGATGGTTCGAATATGGAACAACTCTATTCTTTCTCTTGCATTTTGATTTTCTATGGGTTTGCTAGACGAAATAGTACTTGCAATTGAATCCTTACCTTTCAATCCCATGGCTATGATTTTTGTTTCATCACCAGAATCAAATCCTAGATCTTGTTGTGTAGTTGCAACAATCTTTTCTTTCTCCTTGTTATTCATCTGAGGATGAAGTTTCAAACAACATCTTCATCATGGCCTTCTTTAGAACAATGTTTACATGTGATCTTTTCTCCTTGTTATTCATCTCAGGATGAAGTTTCAAACAATGGTCTTCATCATGGCCCTCTTTAGAACAATGTTTACATGTGATCTTTTCTCCTTCTTTCTTGACTGCAACATTTTTTTATCCTTGCCTTTAAATTTCCCTTTTCCTTTTTCTCCATACTTGAATGACTTCTCACTAGTTTCTTCAAAATCATTTTTCCCTCTTGCCCCTAAATGAGTTGCCTGTACACAAACTTCATCCAGTTTTGTAAGGTTAAACATGAGAATAGTATGTCTCAAGTAACTATGTAATCCTCCAACATATTTAAGCAAAGTATCTTGGGAGGAAAAATCTATACCCAAAATCAAATCTCTTTTCCTAAACTCTTGAGTATAACTTTGCACATTTTGTCCATTAGCTTTCCTAAAGTTTTGCCAATCCATAATAGCTTTTTGCATGTATGCTAATGGATAAAACTGCCTTCTTATTGCAACAACAAAATCATTCCAAGAGGATAAAACCTTACCATGTTTCTTCATGTCCTATTTAGTTTTGGCTTCCCACCAAATAAGTGTTGTACCTTCCAATCTAAGAGAAGCAAGTTGAATCTTGGTTTCGTCATCCTTGATTCTTTGTATCTTGTAATACACTTCAATATGACGAATCTAATTATCTAATTTCTCAACATCTACCTCTCCATGATATATAGGTAATTCAAACTTAATATCAAGAATCAACAAAGGAGTTTTACCATGTCCTTTTGGAGAATTTGGAGGTGTTTGTGAAAAGGTAGAAGAAGTAGAAGATGAGGATGATGGAGGTGAAGTTGGTGTCACCATTCCCTCCATTCCCTTTTGGAGGTTTTGAGCTCTCTCCATACAACCTTGCATTGCTCTCTTCACAAAGAACCTTTACGATTTCAGACATCTCAAAGAATGCTTTTTCTGAAAGTTCCTTCGTCTTCAAACATCCCTTCATGACCTTCTTCATGTGCCATGACTATTGAAGCTTGAGGTGTGTTTGTTCTCCTTGAAACAATTTGAGATCTTGGCTCCACAAGTTCTCCTTCTCCTCTTTTAAGCTTCAACCTTGTAAGCATCAGAAAAACACTTGCAAACAAATAAAACCTTCACAATAACCTAATGCTCTGATACCAAAATGATCTATAATTGAAAACTGAAGGTGATATACAAATTACAAGTGAAATTTTATATGTGTTTTGGGTAATGGATCAAGTTACTAAACACATAAAAAAGTGATTTTTAACCAATTTTAACAGCCAAACAAAGACAAATAACCATATATGAAACACATAACATAAAACATGATAAAGGAGTTCACCCCTCTCTTGGGCTACATCTCTTGGTCCAGCTTCCAATGCAAGGCCTCTTTCATTAAGTGCTCAAAAGTGTGTTTTAAGGGCTATATAATGCTCATAATGCAATAATATTGTCTCCAATGGCTCTAGAATAGTAAAAAACCTCTAACTGGGTTCTCATTTCCCTCAAAAAGGTAAAAAATGACCTAGTTATGCTATAGAACAATTTTCTTACTAACTGTGCTATAATTCGCACCCACTTGTAATCCATTCTACAATTTCTTCCTTTTTCGGCCATGCAGAGCAATAAATTTGCCTCGCGTCGACGAGTTCCGTGTTGGTTTGGGTGCAATTTATCAGATCATTAATTTGACTATGTCCCCCAATGAACCGATTAACTTGTGCAACTTGGCGCATTTTTGGGTCGTTGATCTTGGGTCATTTGAACAAACCCCGCCAATTCTTAAACCTAGCTCAAAACTGGAATTGGAACTAGTAATGGGTTAACATCCGCCGTGGTTCTACCCCCTTTCATTGGTAGTATGGTCATGTGAAAGGCCACAGGTCTGCCCCCCCCACCCTCAAAGGGCTAGCCCCTTAACTTTTTCACCAAAGGTTTCGACTACGATGCATGTGGCTGGTCCCTTGGGGTTGGCCCCATGTAACTCCGCCTCTAGTCATGGGCTTGGCTTTCACGGGTTCTTGTTGGATGTCGTGACTATGGGTTGGGCTAAAACTTATCCCCAGGCCCCCTTTGCCATAGTCCCATGGGTGTGGGGTGTGGCCAAGGGCTAGGGCTTAGCCTGACCCTTCCCCCAAACGCGCCTTTGTTACACTTTAATTAACACCGCGAACATATAGTTGTTAAGAAACATATGTGTGGCATGATGGTTGAGTCCTATGGTTTCTTGGAAGAGGTTGTGTGTTCTATCCCAGTGGGGTGCTTTGGCCCTCACCTAAATTTTTTATGCAATATTCGGAGGCCATGTGGCAGCCACTTATTGGCCCACGTGGCTCTCTCTAATTGGTCCATATAAATGAACCCATAAGCCAATAACAACACACCATTCACAACCAATCACAAAGAGACAAGTGTTAATCATTCATAGGCCCACAAAAAAGATTCATGCCCAGTCAAATGCCTAGTCAGCGTACCGACTACTGACTAGGTGTGCTTGCAACCCAAATCCCAAAATTTTTAGTTGTTTGCCAATTCGGTCGGAACGCGATATCGGGAGGATACGATATTGGTTTTGAGTGAAATGAATTACGATGGATTCAGATCGATGAGATCTATCCAGTCATTCAGGTTTCGAGCTCTGTCGCACACGTTGAATTTTGAGCACTAAATTGATCCCCTGGATCATGTAACAAGAGTGTGAAATTCATTTCAAATATTGCATGTTTAGAGAGAGAATCATTTTCCTCTCTTGTTAATACTTAACACATAGACTAGGTTAATATTTGTAACTTCTCGACCCTTAAATGGTTTGAGAGATAGTATTTTTCTTCCAATATTGTTATTTGTATATACAGGTTAGGACCTTGTTGAGATCATATTGTTGTGATGTAGGATTGCACAAGTTAAGAGGAATTACAAGATCCCTGGTGAGCGAATAACTCGATATTACTATAACATGATCGCTTGAAGCTTGTTGGCAGTAGCAAATCCTAATCATCGGGTACACTCAAAGGGTCTTGGGACTGTTTATTATTAGAATACATACGTTGAAGGTTTATGATCCGTGGAGGAAGATAGTCATATATTTGAAATATGTATTGACATTTGAGTGAAATTTCCATCTAATCTTATAGACCTTTTCGAGCCTTATCAACATCTTGTTACTTGAGAAAATTTGTTGCTCAAATTTGGGGTTATCAAATATAGGATGAAATATCTTCATGAGGGAAAAACATATTTAACATCTATTTGACTCTAAGTCTGTTGTAACCTTAGTGGCTCAAGTTATTTGAGATTGTTGTTTGCCAGAGCACCATTGATATGATTCCATTGATATGATTGATTTAAGCATCTTCTTCTTTAATGATATCATTTGTATTCATGATTTTATTATGTACTTGGGTAGAAAAGCAGGGATCTAAGTTTGTGAGATCTTGCACTTGTGATTTACACTGAGTGCATGAACTTATATTATAGAAAGAGACCGAGACTTATATATTTGTTTAATAGTTGCTTGATACTCCGTCTTCAACATTAATACTTTGTTTCCAGTTTTTCTCTTGAGTGTGGGATCATTGTAAACTTTTATTTCCCAAGAATGGATTAGAGAGACTTTTCGATTGAAACTTGTGTTAAGTTTGGGAATGACAATAGTTTGAGTAAGGTGGACACACATTAATTGGTTTTTTTGGTAGCACACAACATTTGCTTTGACAGATGGTTTATTTGATGAATTTGAAGGCAGGTCTAAGTTATCCTTTTAGCTTCTATTTACATTTGGAGTGAAGTGATTTGTTTTATTTTGTTTGCATAAAGAGTTGATAATTAAGAATAAATAGAGGTTTATTTTAAGCTTTTTTGATATTAGAAGCCTTTGGATTTTTTGAAGTTATTTGTTTGAGATCTTTCAAAACAGTGTTTATTTTTTATTTGCACAGTGAGGTAGGAAGTTAATGATCATTTTGTCAGTTGATCAGTAATTAAGATTTTCTCCTTCATTGTTAATAACTAAGGTTTTCTTACAATTGTTGATAGATTGTAGGACTGGTGTTTATGATTTCATTTCTAAATATTTCTTTTGTGTGCAAGATTGGAACAAGATATTGAATAATGCAGGAACCCAAGGTGTGAACGATTTCTCGGCAAATTAGGGTTTTATTTTGCAAGTTTTTGAAGTCTCCCTCTGGCATTTCCAGTGCTCCGTCTCGAGGTCCATGGACCCCAGATTGACATCAAATGTTGGTCCATTAATATACCATATACTACACCCAACATTTTGGCGCCGTTGTCAGGGAGGCAATTAGGGGATTGAGCTCGGTAACCTACTCCAATTTGGTTTGCTCTTTACCTATTTTTTTTCTTGCAAGCTTTTGTTTCTTTCTTGCGCACTTTGTTTTCATTTTTAGGGTGCTATAAGAACCCCACCCTCCCTATATATATATATATATATATATATATATATATATGCTGGCAAGATACACCAACTATCTTGTTGAGAATAAAAAATAGTATTTCAAGGCATTTTTCAATGAGGAGTTTGAGGCTAATATCAATCATCCAATGCACCTATTTCACTAACCGGTTGGCAGGAACATTCGAAGAAGGAGTCTCGAAGTAGTACATGGAGAACCTCTTCTATTTTGGGACGAAATGGCACACATCATTACCTTTGAATTCCCTATCAAAGATCTAAGAGGAGTGGTACAAATGCACAATATTCCCCCATTTGCTCTACCAAAATTTCATGGTTTGGCAAATGAAGACCCAAATACATTCTTATTTGAGTTTGAAGTACTTTGTAGAGGATATGGTTATTGTACTAATGCTCAAAGGTTGCAAGTGTTTCCTCTTACTCTTATATACAAGTGTGCACACTGATATACAAATTTTTAACTTGGAAACTTAAATAGGGAAGATTATAAAGATTGTTTGGTATATTTTCCCTTTAAAGTGTTACAATACAATATGCATATCCACAACATTCATAAAAAAACAATTTGTTTCACCTTGGACCGGAATACAGCTATAGCTTATTAATCAGAATTACGAAACCATGGACTAAGCCACCATGCACCACAAAATAACTACAAGCAAAAGTCTTGAGCCAAAAACTGCCAAAAATAAATGCAAAAAAACGCCTAGTTTTTTCCAAAGGATCTACACCTGACATAACATATAATGTGTGGGAGTAGTTGTGCAAAGAATATAACACATTCCAACATTCTACCACTCGCTATTTTTGCATATAATGGGTCAGAGGAGTACATGATCAATAATCCAGGATAATAACACCCCTTTTTTTTCTACACCAAGAGAAATTCTTAGTGCTCATAGATTTTGTTAATGAATTTGCAACATTCTTCATAATGTGCACCTTCACCTGCAACACCCTCTTGTCTTCAATCATATCTCTCATGAAGTGATATTGAACATCAATATGCTTTGTATTAGAATGATACATTGGGTTCTTTGCCAAGAAGATTGTACTATGAATATCACAATCTATATTCACAACTTGTTCAACCAATCAAATACATGAATAAAATCTATATAATGATATTGATTCCTTGCTTGAATGAGTGGTTGCCATGTATTCAACCTATTTAGTTGAGAGTGCCACTACATACTACCTCTTGCTCATCCAATTGATTTCTCCTTTAAATAGGTTAAACACTTACCCACTTGTATCTATTTTGCGATCAAAATCTCCATCCTAGTTTGGATCAACAAACCTAGGTATGTCCAACACTCTGTCCAATCCTAGTCTTTGTTGGTAGAACAATCCAAGTACTGTCATGCAAATACTTGAAAACTCTCTTTACTGATGTCTAATGCTCCTTCTCTTTACTGATGATACTTATTTGAAAATCACCAGGAAGGTCTAATGCCATATCATAATAGTTGCAATAACATTTGTTTCATGCATTCAATAACCATTCATCAAATAATGAAAACATGTCAAGAGCCATAACTAGAATATGTTATGAAACCATGCTTATAACCAACATATAACTAGAATAATAACCATGATAGAACAACCATCAAATCCACATAATAACAAGCACACGTACTCATGAAATACAATAGGAAAAGAAATCTTATTAACATATGCAAAGGCCAACCAAGTGAGGGACTTCCACGTACCACCTAACCATAGATTGAGTTGAACCAAATATTTTTTTCAGCCAATCAACCTTGTGCCATATTCTAATAATGAATGCGGGACTTAAGACAAAAACAACCAGGGCTTCCCGAAAATTAAACCACCTCCACCCTCATGCTCCCGCGATCCCACCAAAATTGATTAAGAGATCACATAAGCAAACCAATACATAAACAACTAGGGCTTCTTGGTGATTAAACTACCTCCACCCTCAGGATTTACTGCAATCTCGCCAAAATTGATTAAGGGATTACTAGGCCCAAAATAATCTTGGATGCCTCAAATTTTCTTCACCAATATCTTGAGGAATTTGCCTGTCTCCACCTTCAGGCTTTACCACAATCTCGCAAAAACTGGTCAAGTGATTCCTAGGTGTTATGGGAATTTTCCTGAGACCATCTCACTCGGTTCCAAAACCATCCAACAATCCAAAGCTCAACCAAATAAAAGAACCCCATCACACCATGGCTATTTGGAAATGACAAGGCAAAGCTGAAACCACTGCCACACCTGGCAAAACCCATGCCACTGACAACAAGAGAACCAAATACACACATGCATGTACCATGCATTCACAAACCAGCTAGGAAATCACACATGCAACCCGTTACCTACAAGTATTCCTGCTAAAGTTGCTTAATCCAAATTTTCCTTGCTTATCCCTTACTTTCCTTTGCCTTCTTTTCCTTCCTTTCCTTTCCTTTCTCCAATTCTAGAGTGCTCTAAGTGTGCAATATTATGAGAGAATAGAGACAAAGATCCAAAGTTGAACTGACAAAAGTTGTGAACTGATCCTCATAAGCTTTTTTTTATCATTGAGGCCTCTATTTTCTTCATTTTCCTCTATTTTCCTTTAATTTTCCTCGTCATACAATCTTGTGACCTTTCGCATCCCTTTTATCCTATTTTCCTCTATTTTCATAAATAAAATACCAATAAATACCTCTTTGCCTTAGCCATAATAAACCAAATGAACACCCACTAGGATGTTTTTCCCCAACATTCAACTTTGAATACGTGTCCCATAACCTTGGTCTTATTCCACCTTTATTAACTTTATTACATAAACTTTTAACTCGAGGCTATTACAAACCCCTCCCCCTTAGGGGAACACTGTCCTCGATGTTCTATTACACCTATAACCAACAAGACTGTTGAAAACCAAAACATACTACCCATGGAGCTTTATAACTTAGATCAATGCATTATTTACAAAGAACAACCTACTAAAAAGCAAAACCAACATGACAAACATAACAACATGACAACCATATCTCTTATTGGAGCTTTATAACACAACTCATTATGGCATTTACAAAAACAACCATACATAAATATATATACATATACCAAAACTCCTTTGCCTCAATTGGAAAACAATGAACGATACATAGCCCTTATTTGATCAGCCATCTCCCCACGTAGCTTCGTTGGGCCCAAAACGTTTCCACTGCACTTTTACTTGATCAATTGCTCAATTCCAGAGCATAGGTTATTTATGTTGCAATATGCACTGAGGTTCCGCCTGGGATTCTCCTTCTGGCTCCACCTGCAATACAGACCAATCAATCACACGATCAACATATTTCACATATCTTTGAAGCAATGAAACATGAAAAACATCATAGACTTTCATTGTCGGAGGAAGTGCAAGTTTGTAGGCCACTGGTCCAATCCTCTCAAGGATCTCGAAAGGCCCACAATACAGAGGTGCCAAATTAGCACATGATCCAATCCTCAAGGAGCTCTTCTTGGGCTTGATGTGTAAGTATACATTCTCCCAAACCTAAAACTCTTTAAATGCCTTGTGCTAATCTGCTTAAATCTTTTTTCTATCATGTGTTGCCTTTAGATTCTTCTTGTTAACCTACATTTCATGTTTCATCTTTGCCAACATATCCAGTCCGATTAGTACCTTGTTCAGTGGATCACTCCAACTTATGAGAGTATTACAACTCCACCCATAAAGTGCCTCAAACAAACTCATCCTCAATGACTCTCGATACCCATTATTGTAAGAAAACCCAACCAGTGGAAGATACTCCTCCCACCTCCTTTATTGGTGCATTACATACATTCTCAACATGTCCTCCAAAATCTTGTTGACCCTCTCTGTCTGTTCATATGTCTGTGGATAATAAGTTGTAATGAAGGCCAACTCTATACCCAAACCTTCAAATGACTCATTTCAAAACTTGGAAGTGAACTTGGCATCTCTGTTGGATACAATTTTCTTAGGAATACCATGCAACCTCACTATCTCCCTGATGGAGACCTAAGTTACCTCATTAGCTGAATAAGTAGACTTAACCGCTATGAAGTGAACTACCTTAGTCAACTTGTCAACAACAACCACAATGGAATCATGATGTCTAGATGTCCTCAACAAACGTATGATGAATCCATGGAAATGACCTCCCATTTCCACTTTGGAATCAGAATCGGCTACAATAAACCACCTAGATGCTTGCACTATGCTTTTACTTGTTGACAATCCAAACACTTGGCGATGAACTCAACTACCTCTTTCTTCAAATTCAACCAATGGTAGAACTTCTTCATAACTGTTAGAGCCTTTTGATATCTTAGATGACTTGAATATGGCTTAACATGAAATTCCCTCAAGAAAAGATTTTTGAGTTCACTATTGTTCGACACATAGATCCTATCCCTAAATCTCACCAAGCCATCTGCCATGAGATGATAATCCACATCTTGTTCAACTGTACCTTGTTGCTGTAACGTGTGCCTAAGCTCCCTATACCTGTCATCTTGTTGTCCTGCCTATAAGTCTGATCATGTAAATATGTCCCAACTCATAGTTTCTATGTGATTCACCTGCACTCTAATGCTAAGAGAATCTGCAACCTTGTTCTTCTTTCTCTTAATGTACTTGATCTCAAAGTCAAACTCATTGAGCATGACCAAGAATCTAGCTTACATGAAATTCAAATTAGGTTGGTCAAACAAGTATCTCAATCCAATGTGATCACTCATCAACATAAACCTCCTGCCAAGAAGATAATGCCTCCACATCTTCAATGCATGAATAATCACTGCCAACTAGAGATCACGAGTCACATAATTATGCTCGTGCTCATTTAGTTTCCTTGACTCATAGCATACCCATTGTCCGTCTTGGATTAGGACTCCACTAAGTCCTCTCTTGCAAGCATTTCTACACACCACAAAGTCTTTGTTTGGATCTACAATCTTTAGAACTAGAGCATTTGTAAGCAACTGCTTCAACTGCTCAAAATTGGCTGCTCATTCCTCTATCCATTCAAATTTCTTTCCTTTCCTCTGCAAATATGTAATAGGCTATACAATTCGTAAGAAGTTCCTCATGAACCTTTTGTAGTAACTTGCTAACCCCATGAATGATATGACCTCATTAACATTCCTAGGAGCTTCACATTCCATGATAGCTCTTATCTTTTCAGATCCACTGCTATGTCTTCCTTGGAGACAACATGTCCCAAGTAATGTTCCTCTGCCTAAAAGAAGCCGCACTTAGTAAGATTGGCATACAACTGATGCTCTCTTAGCAATCTCAATGATGCTGCTAAGTGTTTGACATGCTCTTCCTCATTCTTAAAATATATCAATATATCATCAATGAATATAATCACAAAGTTTTCCAGATAAGGATGCAACACACTATTCATCAAACACATGAAAGTAACTGGAGAATTAATTAGATCAAAAGGAACTACAACAAACTCATAATGCCCATACCTAGTCTGGAAAACAGACCTGTAGATACCCTCTTCTTTGATGTGTAGCTGATGATACCCTGATCTCAAATCAATCTTTGAGAATGCTATTGCTCCCTTCAACTGGTCAAATAAGTCATCGATCCTTGTAAAAGGGCACATGTGCTTGATCATCACCTTGTTCAACTACCTATAATCAATACACAAACTAGGAGTACCATCCTTCTCCTTCACAAACAATATTGGTGTACCCCAAGGGGACACATTTGGCCTAATGTATCCCGTGTCAAACGTTTCCTTCAAATGCAACTTCAATTCCATTATCTTTGGAGTTCTCATCCTGTAAAGTGCCTTTGATGTTGTTGATGCTCTTGGTACCAACTCAATAGAAAATTACACTTCCCTATGAGGTGGCAACTCTAAAATATTTGCTGGAAATACATACTAAAACTATTATAAAATTGGATACCTCTTCAAGACTTCTGCATCCTCAACATCCTTAACTTTATCACTGGAAACATGCACTGCAAACAATACACACCCTTTCTTGCAACTGTGCTTTTCCTGCATAGTTGTAACCATCCTCACTGATGTAGGATTCTTCTTACCCTGCAATATTCTCTTATCTCCATCATCATCCAAGCACTCAATAACCTTCTCATAACAATCCACCTTAGTCATGTGAAGATACAACCAATCGATACCCAGAAGCATATTGTATGATCCTAATGAAAGCACATTCAGATGCGCTGATGTAGGCGTATCGTTCAACTCAATTGCACAATATCTTACCCAATGATGAACTCTTTTCTTAGTACATGTATCCAACTAGACCAACCAAGACTCTACATGCACTTATTTTCTCAACCCACACTTATCCACTAGGTCAGGGTTAACATAACTATAATTAGATACAAGGTTAATCAAAATAGAAACAACTCGATCATAGAGCTTACCTTCCATATCAATAATAGATGCCTAGTGATCGACCTACTTATTATCAAATGATGCATAGATTTAAGTAATTCTCTGTCCAACATCCCCAACTATCTACGCATCTTAAACACTATAGATCTGAGGCCTACCACCCTGATACAACGAACAATCCTTCTTGAGATGATCCTTGCCACATATCCAACATTGCAACTATCTCCTACCATCACATCTATTCTGCTGCTCTCTAAGATGCGACCCATTTCCCTTATCAACTACATTAAACTTCTTATAAGGATAAACATTCTCTTTCTCACATGCATCCTGAGATCTTATTCTCTTTGGTGGCCATTTACCTTTAGTCTTGTCATTCCCTTTCCAACACTGCTTGGACTTGGTCTTACGCTTCGATTGCTCATAACAATGCTTCAAATTCCCAATGACTTCTTCTAGCGATCGAGGCTCATCATACTCAATCCGATCCTTAAATGTTAATGGAAATCCACTGATAAATCTCTGAACTTTGGTTTTCTCATCCATAAGATTCGACACATACCTCAACAACTCCAGGAACTTAGTCGTGTGATCCTCATCTGTCATTGATCCCATCTTCACCTCATAGAACTCATTGGCCTTACTATCATAGTACCTCTCCGACAAGTACTTCTTCCTGAAGAGTCTATTGAATTCATGCCAAATCACCTCCTCTGTCCTGATGTCTCTGACATGCTTCACATCTTCCTACCAAATGTCTTCTTTCCCTTTGAGACTGAAAATAGCTATCCTGGCCTTCATGTTCTCTATGTAATCATGCAGCTCAAATAACTTCTTCATCCCAAGAAAATATGCCTCTGCATCTTCCAGTTTCTTTAGCTCTCCATCAAATGTAGGTGGCTTGCATTTCTTGAACTCAATCGACAAATATCCCCTGTCACTCCTCCTGTAAGGATGATAGTGATGATGACTATGATACCTATCTGAACCATAACTAGAGTAGAACCCATATGTAACACCCTCCTCCCACACTTACCCAAGTTCACCGGGGTAAATATGTGATGAAGAGTTACCATGATATGACTAAACCTCCTAGGTACAATTAAGGAAGTGGAATCAACAAATTGAAACTTTACTGACCTTCCTCAAGAGCTATAGGACCCCTAAGAGCTAAACAACCACTTTAGGTGCCCAAACCATGAGTTAACTTTCTTTTCTAGTATCTGGAGCCCCAGTTGCTTTGATGACAAGGCAAGCCAACGACTATAGCTCTCCAGTGGCTCTAATGACCTTGCCTCCCAACAATTGCAGTTTATATTACCCAGTTCTGAGCCTGCGACCCTAAAATCTGAGCCACCTTTTCAGGGCCTGACTCTCAACCACTACCCAAGACTTAATGAGACTTTCATAAATGGTAAATGACACCAAGACAAATCCTTTAACACAAAAATCGATCAAGGACTTGACCTAACCAGGCCTAACTATGACATACATTTCATAAAACACATTGTGAACATGCAATCTACAAGTCATAAATGCATATATGAACAAAAAGGTCTCATACTTATCGAGAAGGTCTAATGCCTTCGCATAATAGCTGCAAAAACATCTATTGGGTCATGCATTCAATAACCATTCATTTACCAATAAAAATGTGACAAGAGCCATAACTAGAATATGTCATGAAACCATGCTTATAACCAACGTATAACCAAAATTATAGCAATGATAGAACAACCATCATAGTCACATAATAACAAGTATAAATACTCATGAAAAACAAGAGGAAAATAACTCTTATTAACATATGCAAATCCAACCAAGTTAGGGACTTCCACATACTACCCTACCATAGATTGGGTTGAATCAAATATCTCTTTCAACCATTCACCCCCATGCCATATTCCAAGTATGAATGTGGGATATCGTGGAATAAACCAACCAAGACTAAACCAAGGCTTCCATAGGCCAAACCACCTTAACCCTCAACCCGTGATTCCACCTCACGATCGAACATCACTAACTACCACCAGATCAGTCTCTACCCAAGTTGTCTAAGGCTCTAGAGCGTTTGTTCCAACTTGGCTCCAGGAGTAGTAACTCAAACCACATTTGCCACAGGGCTCCAGAGCATTTGTCCAACCAAGGCTCCAAGACTACTAACTCAACCCACATCCATAAGGAACATGAGCACCAATCAGAAAACAATTGGGAAAACCCACAACACCATGGTTATCCAGGAAATGGCAAGGCTAAGCAAAATCGCTGTCAATCTAGGCAATCCTCCATGCCAATGACAAATCATAACCAAATAACTGCATGCATATACCATGTATGCCAAAACTAGCAAGAAAATCATACATGCAACTCAGTACCTGCCAAGCAATCCAACTGTAGTTGTTGATCCCGTTGTCCTCTTGCGCTTTCCTGCTTTTTCTTTGCATTCTTTCTCCAAATCCAAAGTATTGCATAATGCTCCAAGAAACTCCAAGTGTGCAAGAGTATGAGAGAGAGAGAATATAATGAGAGTGCCAAAGATTGAACTAACAAAAGTTGTGAACTGCTCCTCAGAAGCCTTTTTATGATTGAGGCCTCTATTTTGTTCACTTTCCTTCAATTTTCCTCACATGCAATTCCATGACCTTTCACCTTCTTTTTCTCCTATTTTCCATTATTTTCATAAATAAATGTCAATTAATTCCACTTTTCCTTTGCCAATGCCTTTGCTAATTTCCATAGCCATTTATTAATCACAAGTGATCCCCATCACTATGTTTTTGCCCAACATTTAGCTTGGAATACATGTCCCATTACCTTAGTCTTATTTTTACTTTATTAACTTTATTACATGGATTTTTAACCGGGGTTGTTACAAAACCCTCCCCCTTGGGGGAACACCGTCCTTGGTGTTCAATGACAGTTGTAAACCAACAAACATATGATGCCTATGGAGCTTTATAACATAGCTTGATACAACATTTACATCATATCCATCTTCTAAAACATAATCGACATATCATCAATACCATATCGCTTATTAGAGATTTATAACGCAACTCGATGCGGTATTTACATACATATGCATATATAGACAGAACCAAAACACACCATCAAAACATATACCAAAATACATTCGCTCAACCAACAAATAAAGAAGGATACATAGGCCACATCTAATCAACCATCTCCCATGTAGCTTCATCTGGCCCAAAGTGCTTCCACTACACTTTAAATTGCTCAATTCCTCAATTCCGGAGCATGAGCATCTTTTGTTGAAAAATACACTGAGGTTCTGACTGGAATTCTCCTTATGGATCCACCTGCATTACAGACCAGTCAGTGACATGATCAACATATTTCACATACTTCTTAAACATTGGCACATGGAAAACATCATGGACTTTCATTATCGGAGGTAGTGCAAGTTGGTAGGATACTTGTGCAATCCCCTCAAGAATCTTGAAAGGCCCGAAATACCGAGATGCCAGCTTGGCACATGGTCCAATCCTCAAGGAGCTCTTCTTGGGCATGATGCGCAAGTACACATGTTCCCTAACCTGAAACTCCTTAAACACCATGTACTGATCTACATAACTTTTTTGTCTTTCCTGTGCTACCTTTAGATTCTTCTTGATTACTTTCATTTCCTGTTCCATCTCTTCCAACATGTATGGTCCAATTACCCTATTCACTGGATCACTCCAACTAATAGGAGTATTACAACTCCTGCCATAAAGTGCCTCAAACAAACTCATCTTCAAAGATTCCTGATACCCATTGTTATACGCAAACTCCACTAGTGGAAGATACTCTTCCCACTTTCACTACTTATGCATAACATACATTCTCAACATGTCCTTAAGAATCTTGTTGACCCTTGTTATCTTCCCATCTGTTTGCGAATGATAAGTTGTATTCAAGGCCAACTCTATCCCCAAACCTACAAATAAATCTTTCCAAAACCTGTAAGTGAACTTGGCATCCTTGTCTAACACAATATTCTTCAGAACACGATGCAACCTCATTATATCACTGATGAAGACATGTGCTATCTCACTTGTTGAATTCGTAAACTTCATTGGAATGAGGTGCACTACTTTTGTCAACATGTCAACCATAAACATAATAGAATCATGTTGTCTAGAGGTCCTCGGTAAACCTATAATGAAGTCCATGGAAATTACCTCCCATTTCCACTATTGAATCGGTATCGACTGTAGTAATCCACCTGGATGCTTACACTTTGCTTTTACCTGTTGACAATCCAAGCATTTCGCAACAAACTCCGCCACTTCTTTCTTAAAATTCGGCTAATGGTAGAACTTCTTCACAAATATCAATGTCTTCTGATATCCGAGGTGACTTGAATACGACTTAGCATGAAATTCCCTCAAGATAAGCTTCTTGAGCTCCTATTGTCCAACACATAGATCTTGTCCCTAAATATAACCAAACCATCTATCTTAAGATGATAATCCACATCTTGTTCACTTGTACCCTACCGTTGTAACCTGTGCTTAAGCTGGTGGTACTTGTCATCTTGTTGTCTTTCCTACAAGATATTATCTTGTAAATTTGTCCCATATGAACTCATAGTTTCTATGTGATTTACCTATGCTATCTTGCTAAGAGCATCTACAACCTTGTTCTCTTTTCCCTTAATGTACCTGATCTCGAAATCAAACTCAGTGATCGTGGAAAACCACTTAGCTTACCTGGGATTCAAATTAGTTTGGTCAAACAAGTATCTCAATCCACTGTGATCGCTCATCAATACAAACCTCTTGCCAAGAAGATAGTGTCTCCACATAGTCAATGCATGAATGATCGCTGCCAACTCAAGATCACATGTCGTGTTGTTTTGCTCATGCTCATTCAGTTTAATTGACTCATAGAATACTACTTGTCCTTCCTGCATCCAAACCCACCAAGTCCTCTCCTGCAAGCATATGTACAAACCGTGAACTCTTTATCTGGATCTGAAATTTTCAAAATTGGAGCATTGGTAACCAACTATTTCAACTGCTCAAAACTAGCCGCATATTCCCCTGTACATTCAAATTTCTTTCCTTTCCTCTATAATGATGTAATAGGATAGAAAATCTGCGAGAAGTTCTTGATGAACCTCCTATAATAACTTGCTAACCCCATGAATGATCTGACCTCATCCACATTTCTAGTAGTTTCCCATTCCACGATGGATCTAATCTTTTCTGGATCCACTACTATACCTTCTTTGGAAATGACATGTCCCAAGTAATTTACCTTTGTCTGAAAGAAACTACATATACTAAGCTTGGCATACAAGTGACGCTCTCTTTGTAATTTCAACACTGCTGCTAGATGTTCTGCACACTCTTCCTCATTCTTAGAATATATAAATATATCATCAATGAATACAATCACAAACTTATCTAGATAGGGACACAACACACTCATCAAACATATGAAAGTAGATGGAGCATTAGTCAAACCAAACGAAACCACAATAAACTCATAATGCCCATACCTGGTCCAAAAAGCAGTCTTGTAGATATCTTCTTCTTTGATGTGTACCTAATGGTATCTTGATCTCAGACCAATCTTTGAGAACACTACTGTTCCATTCAACTGATCAAACAATTCAACAATCCACGGGAAAGGGTACCTATTCTTAATCGTCACCTTGTTCAACTGCTTGTAATCAATACACAACTTGAGAGTACCATCCTTCTTCTTCATAAACAACATTAGTTGACCCCACGATGATACACTTGGCCTAATTTTTCCCTTTTCAAGCATTTCCTTCAACTGCAACTTCAATTCCACTAGCTCTGGAGTGCTCATCTTGTATGGTGCCTTTGATGATGGTGCTACTCTTGGTACCAACTCAATAGAAAAGTCCACTTCCCTATGAGGTGGTAACTCCAAAGTCTATGCTGGGAATACATCCTGAAACTATTGTAAAACCATATACCTCTTCAAGACCTTAACATCCTCAAAATCCTTACCTTTATCATTAGAAACATGCACTGCAAACAATACACACCATTTCTTGTGACTACACTTTGCCTGCCTAGCTGTAACCATTCTAACTAATGTCATTTTCTTCTAACCTTGCAAGATTCTTTGTTCTCCATTGTTATCCAGGCACTCAATTGCCTTTTCATAACAATCCACCTTAGTCTTGTGAAGATACAACCAATCCATACCCAACAATATATTGTATGATCCCAATGGAAGTACATTTATATGTGCTGACGTGGACATACCATTCAACTCAAATGCACAAGGTTAGGTTAACATAGCTATAATTAGATATGGGGTCAATCAAAATAGAAACAACTTGATCACAAAGCTTACCGTCGATAATAGATGCATGATGAACTGCTTTCTTATTATACAACTCTACATAAATCCGAGGAATGCTCTATCCATCATCCCCAACTGTATGTGCTTCCTGAGCACTGTAAATATGTGGTTTTCCACCCTGATGTTGTGGAAAATCTCTCTTGCGATGACCCTTGCCACAAGTCCAACACTGTAAAGGGTTCCTGCCATCACCCTTGTTCTACTCAGAATGAAATCCCTGTCCTCTGTCAACTATATTGATCTTCTTGTGCGAATTTGCCTTCTCTTTTTTACCCATGTCTTGTAGTCTTCCTCAATTCTCATCCCATTTCCCCTTAGTCTTGTCATTACCTTTCTGATCTTGTTTAGATTCAGACCTGCTCTCGGATTGCTCATAACAATGTTTCAACTTTCTCATGGATTCCTCCAACGATTTAGGCTCATCAAACTCAATCCTGTCTTTGAACGCTACTGACAACCCATTGATGAATCTTTGAATCTCCGTTTTCTCCTCCTTGAGATAAGGCACATGCCTCAACAACTCCAAGAATATGCTATTATACTCCTCATCGATCATAGATCCCATCTTTAACTCATAGAAATCCTTCAATTTGTCATCATAATATCTCTCAGATATATACTTCTTCCTAAAAAGTCTTTCAAACTCACTCCAAGTCAACTCCTCTTCCGTAATGCCTCTAACATTCTTCACATCTTTCCACTAAATGTCTAATTTACCTTTAAGACTGAAGGTAGTTATCCTGGCTTTCATGTTCTCTTAGTAATTATGCAATCTGAAGAAATTTATTAATCCCAAGCAACCAGGCTTTTGTATCATGTGACTTCTTCATTTCTCCATCAAATGTAGGTGGCTTTTCTTTCTTGAACTCTTTTGGAAAATACCGCTTCTCACTCCTCCTATATGGATGGTAACGTTGGTGACCATAATGTCTCTCTAAACTAGAACTAGGATAGAACCCATGATCACCACCCCTCCAGTCAGGTGTATCTAGAAATCTTCCATCTCGGACTGTATCCTCTTTATCTAACCTGTGTCTTGATCGAGACCTACTGCCATATGCGCCATTTGTCATTTCCTCCTGTCCATGATTAATCCTAAGTTGTCCCTGCCTCTGGAAATCTAATAAACTATGAAGAATGACTGCATTAACCTATGCTTGTTTCTCCTTTTCCCTAGCAAGTCTTTCTTGTGACTAAATGATCCTATCATTATCCGCCTTACAACTCTTGATATCTGCTTTCAAACTCCTCAATGTATCTGCTATATGATGAGATTACTCAACACTATGTTACTCATATGATCTGGAGGGAGAGTCACGTGAACTATAGTACACCATTTTGCTAGTCATCTTTGATCTTCTTCCTACAAACATACTATGTTAGATAAACCAAATATAAACATAATCAAATGTACCTTAGTGAAGTTAAGGGGAGGCTATCTCGTATGCAAGATCAATCCAGATTAGCATATGTATATATATGTATAATGAAATAAACATGTACATCATCCCAATAACAACATCATCAACTTGTACATGACGATTCAACTTTAACAATTACCATCACCATGCATACATATTAATCACATATACAACCTACATGCATGCATGACAAACACATTCCGCTCATCCAATCCAAGTGTTGAACCTGGGAGCTCTGATACCACTCTGTAACACCCTCCTCCTACACTTATGTGACGAAGAGTGACTATGATATGAATCAACCTCCTAGGTACAGTAAAGGAAGTAGAGTCGACAAACCGAAACTTTACTGACCTTCCTTAGGAGCTATAAGACCCCTAAGAGCTAAAAAACCACTCCAGGTACCTAAACCATGAGTTAACTTTCCTTTTTAGTGATCTGGAGCCCTAGTTTCTCTATTGAAAAGGAAAGCTAGCAATTGTAGCCCTCCTGTTCCTCTAATGACCCTACCTCCCAGCATTTGCATTCTAGATTACCTAATTCTGAGCTTGCAACCCCGAAATATGAGCCACCTTTTTAGGGCATGACTCTCAACCACTGCCCAGAACTTAATGAGACTTTTAGAAATTATAAATGACATGAATACAAAGCCTTTAAAACAAAACTTTATCAAGGAATTGACCTAACCAGACCTAACCATGACAAACATTTCGTCAAACACATTGTGAAAATGCAATTTACAGGTCATAAATGCATATTTGAACATAGGGGTCTCATACTTATCTGAGAATCACAAGAATTTCTAGTTCCCTCTCATAATATCTACAAAAACATCTATTAGGTCATGCATTTAATAACCATTCACTTACCAATCAAAATGTGACAAGAGCCATAACTAGAATATGTCATGAAGCCATGCTTATAACCAACATATAACCAAAATAATAACAATGATAGAACAACCATCATAGTCACATAATAACAAGGATAAATACTCATGAAATATAAGAGGAAAATAAATCTTCTTAACATATGAAAATCCAACCAAGTAAGGGACTTCCACGTACCACCTTCCCATAGATTGGGCTGAACCAAATCTCTCTTTCAGCCAATCACTCTCGTGCCATATTCCAAGCATGAATGTGGGGTCTCATGGAATAAACCAACCAAAACCAAACTAAGGCTTCTAGAGTCCAAACCACCTCAACCCTCAACTAGTAATTCCAACTCACGGTCAGACATCACTAACCATCTGCCCAAGCTGTCCAGGGCTCCAAAGCGTTTGTTCCAACCCGGCTCCAAGACTAGTAACTCAACCCACAACAGTCGTAGGGCTCCAAAGCGTTTGTCCAACCAAGGCTCCAGGACTAGTAACTCAACCCACATCCATAAGGAACATGAGCACCAATCCAAAAACAATTGGGAAAACCCACAACACCATGGTTATCCAGGAAATGGAAAGACTAGGCAAAATCACTATCAATCTAGGCAATCCTCCATGCTAATGACAAATCATAACCAAATAACCACATGCATATACCATGCATGTCAAAAATATCAAGGAAATCATATATGAAACTCGGTACCTGCAAAGCAATCTAGATGTAGCTGTTGATCCCGTTGTCCTCTTGCACTTTCCTACTTTTCCTTTCCCTTCTTTCTCCAAATCTAGAGCATGCCACAATGCTCCAAGAAACTATAAGTGTGAAAGAGTTTGAAAGAGAGAGAATAGAATGAGAGTGCCAAATAGTGAACTGACAAAAGTCGTGAATTGATCCTTAGAAGCCTTTTTATCATTGAGGCCTCTATTTTCGTCCAATTTTCCTCACATGCAATTCTGTGACCTTTCACCTTCTTTTTCTCTTATTTGCCATTATTTTAATAAAAAATGCCAATTAATGCCACTTTTCCCTTGCCAATGCCTTTGCCAATTTCCATAGCCATTTATTAATCACAAGTGATCCCCATCACTATGTTTTTTTCCCAACATTCAGCTTGGAATACGTGTCCCGTGACCTTGATCTTATTCTTCCTTTATTAACTTTATTACATGGATTTTTAACTGGGGTTGTTACACCACATCCACTTCCTCTCCTATTAGGTGTATCAAAGTATGTGCCATCTTTGATTGTGCCATCTCTGTCTAACCTGTGCCTACCATGAGACTTGATACCATATGCCCCATTAGTTCTATCCTCCTGTCCATAACTGATCCGTGTCTGTCCTTGTCACAACAAATTTGACAAACTTTGAAGAATAACTGCATTGACCTTTGCTTGTTTCTCCTATGCCTTAACAAGTCTTTCTTGTGACTGAATGATCCTGTCATTATCTACTTTGCAACTTCTAATTTCTGCCTTTAGACTTCTCAAAGTGTTTGTTATGTCAAGAGAGTACCCATCTCTTGGTTTCTCATATAACCTGTAAGGAGAGTCTCGTGAACTGTAATCCACCATTTTTCTAGTCATCTTTGATCCTCTTCTTCCTACAAACATACCATGTCAGATAAACCAAATACAAACATAATCAACATACCTTAGTGAAGTTTAGGGGAGGCTATCTCGTTTGCAAAATCAATCCAGATTAGCACGATACATGTATATACATAATCATATCAATATACTAACATCATGCATGATAACACCAACTACATACCATGACCTCATGCATGACAACCATAACCATGACAATGCATGCATAACAACCATATAGACACTGACATGCATGCATGACAAACACATTCCGCCCATCCAGCCCAAGTATTGAACCATGCTTTGATACCAATTTGTAACCACCTGTCCCACATTTACCCACTTTCACCATCTTGTCGGGGTAAACGTGAGTTGAAGGCTATTATGACATGACTCAACCTTCTGAGTACAGTTAAGGAAGTGGGGCTGACTACTGATGACAAACTAACATTTCACAACATTCTATAGGGGTTACATGATAGCTAAAGGTTGAGAAACCATCCCAGGTGGCCAAACCCTCAGCTAGACCCCTCCTTCTCTTCCCTGGGCCCTTCAACCACATTAGGGCCTTATTGTGGGTGCGGTTGAGGGCCCAGGACAAAGAAGGAGGGGTCCAAGTCAGGGTTTGGCCACCTGGGATGGTTTCTCAACCTCCGAGTATCCCGTAGCCCCTGTAGAATGTTGTGAAATGTTAGTTTGTCATTAGTATTTTGTCCCACTTCATTAGTTGTATTTAGGAGGTTGAGTCATGTTATATAGCCTTCAACCCATGTTTACCTTGACAAGCTGGTGAAAGTGGGTAAATGTGTGAGGTGTGGTTATAGAAACTTGCATAATATCCCACTTCATGTGCAATGCATGGTTTAGTACAAAACATTGCACACATCAAACTTCTAATCACACTAGCATATGGAACACAGGGCATGTCCTCTTCCTCTTCCTATGTCTTGGGACATTGATCTACAAATAGCTTTACACCTATAAGAATATGGACCTTTACCAATTTATTTTCCAAACCATCATTAAAAATATTGTTGTAAGTCTTGGTCATTAACAAGGAGAGAGTCAATCTTCCCATCTAAAGATTGAAGACGATATGTGTGTTGGCCAAGCTTCTCGTGCATAGTGAATGGTCCTATCCATAAGGATTGGAACTTAGCATGTTTGCCTTTGTCCTTGTGGGATTTGTCCCATTTTAAGTCTAGGTTACCCACATTGAATTCATTTTTCCTTGCATACTTCTTGTCGAACCACCTCTTGACACGACTCTGGTGAAGATACTTTTTTTCTTTTGCTTTATGTCTTTCTTACCGTAGCTTGCGAAGGGTGTCTATCCTACTATGAACCAATAAGCATAGCTTTCCATAGGACTCTTGTGAAAGTTTAAGGGCAAGAAAGTAAATGTTCGGGCGTAGGATGGCTTCTTTTCCATACACAAGGAAGTAGGGATATGTATTTAGAGAAGGTTTTGGCATGACTCGATCAACCCATAGGGCATTCACCAAAGCAAAGTGCTAGTTCCTCTCTTAAGAGAAAACAATATTTTTTATGATGTGAATGAGGTTTTTATTGGTAGATTCAGGAAGACCATTTCCCTACGGATAGCAATTAGCAGAATGTTTCAATAAAATACCATTTTCTAATGCAAAATCATATAATCTTAGAGATGAGAAGTACATTTCATTATAAAAAGCAAGTGAAGTCAAAATGCCAAACCTCGAAATGATATTCTACTTGAGGAAGTTGATGACTTCCTGATCATTCACTTGCTTTATTGGAACTACCTCTGTCCACTGCATGAAGTAATATGTGGCAGTGAGAATATTGCGTTGTTGCTTCGATGAGTGTGGAAAAATATCACCAATGACATCTAGGACCCATTGTTGAAATGGTTCTTCCACAACTATAGGCTACAATGAGGCCACTGACTTCTTTCCTCGGCTGACACACTTCTGATAGACCAGAAACTTGCGGGCATATGCATGGGCATCTTTGAATAATGTGGGCCAGTAAAAACTGGCTCACATAACTTTGTTCATTGTATTGTCACCGACGAAGTGTCCTCCAACTGCTCCGTCTTGGAGGTCATGCAACACTTTCTTTGAATTAGGCACTTCCAAGCATCTAAGAAATATTCCGTTACCATGTTGGCTTATATGTGCTGACCCAGGTTCGGAAGAATTATTTAACCAAGCAAATCTCGCAGCTACCGGCCCTTTCGGCAACAGCCCGCGAAGCGCGGACTGGGGTCTCACCCGAGGTAGCAGGGGAGGGTGCCGGAACCAGGTTTCCACACCCTTGGGATGTCTAGTTGTGGTCTGAGAGGTTTGCGCACCGTCCTACAGCTTCGCGCTGTGCTAGATCCTCGCAGATCCCGATAATCTTAGCTTTCTCTTACCGCGCTAATTACAGATCTAATTTGTCTGATTAAGTATTATAACCCAGATCTACTTAGAGAGGTCTTTAAGCAAACATTTATTACCTTCATTTAGTTTGCATATTAAGATTAAAACCGATTCATAAGTACTTGATAAGCATATGCGCGCGGATCTACACAGTTTCATTAACCATAAAAGATCAGAGTTGCAATAGTTCAAAATTAACACAGAATTCAGAAGAAACTTATCTTTATTTCTACTTATCACCCTTACATCTAGATTTGCCCTGCGCACTCAGCTGCAGGGGTCCGCGTACACAGCTGCGGACTCTTCCAGGCCTCTACGCACATAGCTGCAGAGCCTCTATCCTCTACCCCAACTCCCGACTCGGACTTACAGACGCTCTCAGAATGCTCTTCTCAAAACCTCATTACATTTCAGATATCCAAAATCATACCAAAAACTTAGCTACTCTACCCATAGAGCCTCGCTCTATTTATACCTTTCCATGGACCGGGATCCATAGGCAGGTCGACTCAACTTACATTTCTTTACATTATTTTTGAGCAGACTACCCTTTTGACTTTGACTTATTACACATCACGCTCCGCGCATCTTACGGAGTCTTTACTTTGCTCTTACCTAAAATTGCGGGCTTTGCGCCCATACCCGTTGCGCGGGGCTTTTGCTACCCAACAGTCCCCCAACACAATCATCGTGACTCGTCCCGAGTCACTCGCCGGTGCGGCGAGACGCTCTTGGCTTCATGGTTCGCCTCCCTTTGAGTGACGCTCGTTGTCCTGTTGCTCCTTTGTTGTCTCCTGCAATGCTTCGTCCGGCTCCGGCTTCGTTGTTTCTCCCACTTCCTGCAACCGATAATGCTCATTCTGCTCTGCTCGGTTAACACAAAACATGCCCTGATAGGATTTTAGCGTGAGCGGGGAAGCCACCTACAGGACCCCTTGGTACCACCGCAGTCACTTCTGACCTTCATATCTTTTCTTAACACTGTCTGCTACAGCCTGTGTTGCAATTTTGCAAGACCCTTGCTGCTGTCCGTAAGATCCCAATTTTGAAGAGACAACAGAGCCGACTTAGTATTAGCATATCTATCTGTGGTCTCTATCTGTCGATCCTTTCGCTTTGCTGTTGTAGTTCGCTGGCCAACCCCCGGGCGGAGCGACAACATCCAGACCAATTCTGCTTCGTGTCTCCCTTTTTCCGGTACATCCCCCACCGTTGATGCTGCCATCTACGGGATGCCCGCAGCTGTCACCACCATACGTCTGAGAGAGTCCCGCTTCTTCAGCGGCCAGAACACCACCCTCAGGTGTACTCCTTGTGCAGAGAGAATGAATAGCCCCATATCAATACCCAGTATATGTTTTCCAGGAGTGTATGTCACCCGGTGGATGCCCCTCGGTGATTTATAAGTCATGCAAATTTCAAATTCACTGATTCCCACCTGTTCTAGTGTCTTCGTGTAAAATCTGTTACGACTCATGCCATATCTGACTCGTACTTTCGTTCTTAATTGCCCGCTGCGCACTCCCTTTTGCCATAATGCAGACATCATGTCGTGAACAGTGATAGAAATGGTCACCTTTCTTCGTAGCCACGCAGCGGTGCACTTCTGATCGTGCAACCGCGAACGTATCACTGATCTAGCTTGACGCGTAGCCTGGTACTTGCGCCTTCCTCCAGACTGCTTTACCGTCCTGCACTCTCTTTCAACTGGTTGGAGCGGTGAGATTGTTCCTCGAACGGTTAGTCAGGCAGCCAACCCACCCACGTAGAGCTTCAGGCGACTGCCATTCACTCAACTCGGGAAGGGGTCTCCATTAAGTTTAGCCAGCTGAACCGCGCCCCCATCGGTAACTTCTTTGATGACGTAGGGTCCCAACCAATGCATTCAAAGTTTGCCAGGGAACTTCTTGAATTTACTTCTCGAATCCAACCAAAAATTGTTCCTCCATTTCTTCGAGCTGGGCGAGCCTTTCCTCCAAAACCTCGCGGTTTGCCATACCTGTGATTGTCGCAATCCACAGACTTGGTACAATGTATTCCATAGGCATGACGGCTTCCTTCCCATAGACTAACCAAAAAGGTGTCTGGCCCGTCAATTTCTTGCACGTAGTTTGATATGCCCATAGCACAGTAGGGATGCACAAGTCCCAGTCATTTCGTCGCGCATTACAGACCTTGGTCAATGCAGTCTCCAAGATTTTGTTGAATGCCTCCACGGTCCCATTTGCTTGCGGGTGGTATGGCGTACTCTGTTGATGATATATTTGGAATTCCTCAGTGAGTGCGCTGATGGTTTCATTCAGAAAATGCATTCCCCGATCACTCATGAGAATTTTGGGACAGCCAAACCTTGTCAGTACATTCTCGAACAAAAACTTCACAGCTGTTGCAGCCGTGCAATCTTTAACCGGTTGTGCCTCGGCCCATCGGGTTAAATAATCTGTTGCGATGATGATATACCACGCACCCATTTTTCCTTGCGGCTCAATAGGTCCTACGAAGTCGATTGCCCACTTCTCGAAGGGTTGTAGCGTCATCTGCGGTTGGAGCGGCATTTCATCTCTCCGCGACGGTTTCCCCATCCGTTGACAGACGTCGCAGGCTCGGTAGTGAGCTTTCGAATCCTGATGCAGAGTGGGCCACCATAATCCTGCGCGAAGTATCTTCTAGGCTATGGCGTGACCTGCATAGTGTCTGCTAGCAACCCCCCCATGGGCTTCAACCAGGATCTGTCCTCTCTTGAACTCCGAGACATTTCAATGCAGGATCTCATCGTTGCCCATTTTGTAGAGGTGTCCTGCAATCACGGTGAAGTTTGCTGCACGTATCACCAATTCCTTCTTCTGCTGAATGGAGTATCCATGCGGCGCAGTCCCTGTAGTTAAGAAATGGAATATATCTTCAAAATGACCATCCACTACGTGCACCACATAGAGTTGAGCATTCGGAAGTCCGTCTTCTAGATTTGTGGGTTCTTTGCGGGTCTCACTTTGGGACAGGTGATCTAGGCCTGCATTTAGACGACTCGGCTTGACAACAACCTCAAAGTCATATTCCTGGAATAACAGCAGCCAACGACAGATACACCCCCCCGACACAGGCTTATTCACTAGGTATTTTAACGCTGAGTGATCGATATACATTTTAAAGTGACCTCCCAGCAGGTAATGGCAGAATTTTTGAAGCGTGTATACCATCGCTAATCCCTCGTGCTCAGTGGTGGAGTAATTATTTTCATCTTTTGACAACCGGCGACTTGCGAACGCAATCAGATGGTCCAGTCCCTCCGCTCCTAGTTGAGTAAGTACCACCCCCAGTGCGATACATGACGCGTCAACATGCACATGAAACTCGACGTCCCATTTCGGAAAGACCAATATAGGGGCTGAAGCCATTTTCTCCTTAAGCGTCTCTAGGATTTTGTTACATTCCTCATTCCAGCAATAAGTAGCATCCTTCTTCAGCAATTGTTCCATCGGAGTAGTGATCTAGGCGTAACTTTTGATGAACTTCTGATAGTAAACAATGTAAACTTTGAAACGGGAACTGATACTGTTACCCGTTTCGTAGAGATAGCTAAAAAGTGACCTGATTTTGAAAAGGGGTGATGCAGAACACACATGTTTTTTTAGAGCATAGTTTTTGACACTTTAGTTTTTTTTATGTACATCACGTTTTAGAATGGTAGTGATTTTCATGCTGATTTAAAAAAGTGAGCATTCTGCATCATACTCCTTTTTTAAAAGCCCTGTTTTTTGGCTTTAAATTTTTTAATGTATAAAATGTAAATAATTATTTAGTAAATTTGATAATTTTTGAAGTGGTCGTTTTCTTCACATTTTCTTGTTTTTTATTATAATTTCAATTTTTTTTTTTTTTTTTTTTTCGTGAGGTTTTTACTGTTTTACATTTTTAAATTAGAAGGTCGATATTTAGACTTTTCGATATTCTACATATTTATACATCCTTAATTAATTTTTCAATCGACATGAAATAATTGTTTCTAAAAAACAATATTTTTTAACAATGGACATAAAATAACAAATTTTAACATAAATATAACTAAAAAACTACACGTTTTGATAATTTTTTGTTAGAATTGATATGTCAAAATCACAATTTTTATACGATAATTTTAACTAAAAATGGTTAAATAATAGCTTTTTCTATGAATTTCATGTCAAAAAAATAATAAAAATCACTTTTTTTTTTTCTTCAAAAAATAATGATTAACTTAAAAATCAATGCAAAAATCACATATTACCAATATTGAACGTATAACAACCCTAATTGAATGTTTATTCTTCTCATAAAATGTCAAAGTCAAAACATTGCAAAGCTTGATTTACAAGCATAACTTAAATTTAATCAACAATGTCACGTAATCCAAACTCTTCGTCCTCTAGAGTTTCATCATTGTCCTTTTCCACAATATTTTCTGTTTCATTTTGCTCATTTTCCTCTTCTAATGGGTCTTTGATGTCTGCGAAACTCCCAATGTATGTCTTTCCAAACATTCCATGTAATGGTGGTTGGGGTTCCTTTGCCTTTTTTGCCACACGTGATTCACTAAAGTCCCCTTTCTTCAACCCAATTTCTTGCATTGCATCTGGAAGAAATTGAAGAGCATTAATTCTTTGCTGAATGAAATTGCACTGTACTGGATCTTTTTCAATTGCAATGCAATTTCTTCCTTTTTGAAGGCAACATGCTAGTGTTGTACCTAATTATCAAGCACAAAAGAAATAATGAACTAAATTAGTACAATGACATATTAATTAAAAAAATAACATATTGAAATTCAATTCCATATAATAAAACTTACCTGAGCGAGAAAATAAATCCAAAACCCAATCTCCTTCATTTGAACAAATGTCTATAAGATAGTTAATCAATAATTGTGGTTTTTGATAAATGTTAACTATCTCTCCTTTTGCTTCTTTGTCTTCATATGTTAGTTTTCTCACAACAGCATCATAACTCAGTATTTGGCTATGACTCTTTCTGTCTACCCGATTAAAAATCATAGACATATGGCTATCATCTTTTGCCCAACTATCAATATGAATGAACTCACAATCATTTATAAATTGTTGATCTTCATTATGAAGAAGATTTGACTTTTCCCTGTAACATGAAATAGTAAAAGTTAAATTAACTTGTACATAAATAAATTTTTCAACATTAATCAAATATACATTTTAAACGTCTTACCATGTAAGCTGCATCCTTGAATTTGTTTTCCCCTTGAAGCTTGACAATATCATTGCCAATTGTGTGTCTGAATGAAATGTCACAAATCTCCATAATGGTGATGACGTGACTTCTACAAATCCCGCAACCACTTTACTAAAATCTTGATAAGTATAAGGGTCACTATCATAGTCAATGTTTGGAATATTGAAACCATGGGGAATATCTGCAATGACTAGGGCATAATCCCTTTTAGGTATGAGTTTAGCAATGTCTTCACAGTCGCCTTGTATTACTTGATATTGAATAGTGTCTAGCCCATTCCAAATGAAATGATTAAGAGTTGGATCAAGTTGAATATCCTTAATACGTTGCTTCCTCAGTCTTTCGATCTTTATTTTTTCGATAAAGGTTTTGAAACTATCTGGCACTCCATTATCATCATTCCTCATCTTTTATAAAATAAACAAATATATGTGTAAGTTATAAATTAAAAATAGTACATAGGTGAATAAAAATGAATGTATAAATCAAGATACCTTTTTAAATGCAAGATAAAAAGCTTTTAATGTTGATGTAGAACTTGAATCTGGATAGTTTCGTACGACATCATCCCAACTATCTTCATTCAACAATCTAACCATTTTTTCTTGAATTTTCATGTAAACTTTGTGACTGCATAGATAAAGTAACAAAAAGTTAATATAATGATATGTATAACAAATACTACCAAGAACAACATGTTTTATTTAAAATATAATTATAATCTAGAAATAAATAAAAATATTTCAAGAAACTTACTTTTGAAATTCTTCAGACATTTCCTCCAATGATACGAGATAATATTGTTTTGACAATTTTTTCATCTTTCACTCCTTGCATCGCCCTCCAAGGTGTGATAGTCATATCGTCTGGAAGATGCTTCATTTCAGGAGCTAATTTACTGTTGCCACATATGAATGGCTTAGACTTTTTGACCTTCTGGTTTTTAATGGCAATGTCTTCCCACATGCCAAAAATCTCATCAATCAACCTCCAAACATCTCCAGTTCTAAATTCCAATTGGAAAATGTTATCAACACCTCTGAATAAATCACTATGTTTGCTGCCCTTTCCACCTTTTGAATTGGTTTTCTCTGCAATTTGATATCCTATTTCCATACAACATTCCTTTCGGAAATCTGCAGTAACTTTTGTCCTATCCCCACCACATTTTTCTTCAAATTCACTATGAATAAATCTAACCCTTTGGATGAAAGTCATAGACATCCTATATTCATTATCTGAATTATGATCCCATGCCACTAACTTTGCTTCTGTATCAGATAAACCAGCGTAAATGATACATTTCATTGTTTCAAAACGTGGGTTATTAGGATATTCCTCCATCAATTGTCTTTGAGCTTCTACAGAATGGTTCCCCCCAAGCACATAATAATTGTATTCAAAACATTTTGACTTATCAAATGCTTCTTTGTTGGGAACTTGAAGTGGATCAATAAGAAGCACATAACTAACCACATGAGCATATGGATTGTACCTCATCAATGTCTTCAAGTTGTGAACATGCAGATGATGTGGCTTTCTAACTTGATATTGACATTGTCCTTCACTTGCTTTATAGGTTTGCCTGACATTAAGCTGAAATGTGTGACCACCATCAATTAAGTTTCTCTTTGTCAAATTTTCTCGAATGACATTTTGTTTTGTTTTGATAATGCCATCTTTTAAATCAGCTCCTGGTGTAATGATTTCTCTGCTTTATTTTGAAGTTTCACTAGGTTCTTGACTGCTGGTAATGACTGCTTCAAAATCATCAACTTTACTTTTCTTGGTCATAACATTCCCACCAAAGTTATTCTTGGGCATTGTTACTTTTGGATTTTTATGGCTCTTCTCAGTTCCAATGTCATCTTCAGTAATGACAACATATGTTTCATCGTCAATTTCAACTTCATCGTTCTCAAAAGTAACTTGTTTACCCTTGCTAGATTTATCCACCAGAGACCTTTTTTTCTGATTCCTTGGATGTAGTTTTGTAGCATTATCAATTACTTCATTTTGCCTATTTTCCATATCTTCTTCTGACACTGAGTAAAAACTGCCGACAACTTTCATGATATCATTCTCAATGAAATGAATGCCTCCCAACCTAATTGAACAACTTTCAACGAAATTCTGCCAAACAAAATATCATATGTCAATAAAAAACGAAGTTAAAAAATATAGTGAGACACTTTCAAAAACGCAAAATACAAATATAAATAATAATACTTACGATGTTTTGTGTCATCTCATTTACGATTTGACTACACAACTTTGTAGATACCTCTCTCGTGTCATACAATGAATATGATAGTTGGTATTTAACCCTTTCATGTGACTTGGGAGCTTTTGTAAGTACGTAAAAAACTTCAGTGTCCGGTACCGAACACATATCTACGACTCTTCCCATCACCTCAAAAATTCCATTATCATTCGGTATATCGATATATAGATATTTATTCACATTTGCGCTTTATCTTTCTTTCACATACCACATTCTTGATGGAAATTTCACCTCTTTCGAATTCTTCCAGTCTGAAATCATCTTCTTATCACTTGAGGCACTTGAAAGATTTGTAGTCATGAGCTCAGGTGGAGTTCGTTCACCAATGTTTCTTTTAGATGCACCTTTATGAGTCTTTGGTCCAGAAAGATTCACTGAAATCTCTTTGATGCCATTTTCCTGAAAAATAGAAACACATAAATCAGTAAATAATAAAAACATATTAACTTAAATTAACAATGAAAATATATCATAAATTTTAATCAACAATCGCCCCACCCACCACCCCTCATATTCCAAAAGGACATGCATTAACATTCCAGTGTAAAAAAGTAAATCACGAATAAAACATTTTGCTCGAGTGCCCTCACCCACGCCCCCCCCGGCACGGCATGGGCGCCCTCACCCACTCACCCCCCCCAAGCATCCCAACCCCCCCACCTCAGCGGCCCGGGCGCCCTCACCCGCCCCACTGCCCGGGCGCCCCGGCCCAACCCCCACAACCCTCCCCGGCTTGGGCGCCCTCACCCGCCCGCCCGCCCCAACTCTCTCCCTACTTCGCCCCCGCCCCACCCGCCTGCCCGCCCGACCCAGGCGCCCTCACCCACCCCTCCGGGCGCCCTCCCTACCTCTCCCCCAACCCGCGCGCCCCGCACCCCCTCACCCGCCCGCTCCAACCCTCCCGGCGCCCCACCCCTTCGGGCGCCCTTACCCGCCCGTCCGCCCCACCCCTCCGGGCGACCTCACTCGGCCCCCCGCCCGGCGCCCTCAGCCACTCGCCTGCCTCACCCGAACCCCCCTCCGCCTGGGCTCCCTACCTCTCCCCCAACTCGCCCACCCCGCACCTCCTCACCCGCCCGCTCCAACCCTCCCGGCGCCCTCACCCGCCTGTCCGCTCGGTGCCCTCACCCACCCGCCCGCCTCACCCGAACCCCCCTCCGCCCGGGCTCCCTACCTCTCCCCCAACCCGCCCACCCCGCATCCCCTCACCCACCCGCTCCAACCCTCCCGGCGCCCTCACCCCTTCGGGTGCCCTCTCCCGCCCCCCGCCCGGCGCCCTCACCCACCCGCCTGCCTCACCCGAACCCCCCTCCGCCCGGGCTCCTTACCACACTCGCACACCCCGCACCCCCTAACCCGCCCGCTCCAACCCGCCCGCCCCGCCCCTTCAGGCGCCCTCGCCCGCCCGCCCGCTCCACACCTCCTAGCGCCCTCACCCGCCCCCCCACCCGGCGCCCTCACTCACCCGTTCGCTTCACCCGAACCCCCTCCGCCCGGGCGCCCTTGTGCAGGCGCCACTCGGGCCGCCCGTGCCCTCACCCGACAGGTAGGGCGATTCCCGGCCATCGTGCAGGCGCCACCTGGGCCGCCCACGCCCTCGCCCGGCAGGCAGGGCGAGGGCGCGGGCGGCCCGGGTGGCGCCTGCACGAGGGCGCGGGCGGCTCGGGTGGCGCCTCCCCTCGTGCAGGCGCCACCCAGGCCGCCCGCGCCCTCACCCGACAGGCAGGGCGATTCCCGGAATCGCCCTGCCTGCCGGGTGAGGGCGCGGGCGGCCCGGGTGGCGCCTGCACGAGGGCGCCCCCCCTTGTGCAGGCGCCACCCGGGCCACCCGTGCCCTTGCCCGACAGGCAGGGCGAGGGTACGGGCGGCCCGGGTGGTGCCTGCACGAGGGTCGGGAATCGCCCTGCCTGCCGGGCGAGGGCGCGGGCGGCCTGGGTGGCGCTTGCACGAGGGCGCCCTCCCCCCCTGCAGGCGCCACCCGGGCCGCCCGCGCCCCTACCCAGCAGGCAGGGCGATTCCCGGAATCGCCCTGCCTGCCGGGTGGGGGCGCGGGCGGCCCGGGTGGCACCTGCACGAGCCCCATTCATGGGGTTGAGGGAGGGTGGGTGAGGCGGGCGGGTGGGGCTAAGGGAGGGTGGGTGGGGCGGGCGATGGCGGGTAATGGCGCCCTGGCCGGGCGGGCGGGTGAGGGTGCCCGAGGGTGGGTGGGGCGGGCGGGCGGGTGAGGGCGCCCGGGGGTGGGTGGGGCGGGCGGGTGAGGGCGCCGGGAGGGGTTGGGCGGGTGGGTGAGGGCGCCCGGGCCTGGCGAGCGGGTGAGGGGGGCGTGGGTGGGTCGCCCAGAGGGGTGGGGCCGGCGGGCGGGTGAGGGGGGACGGGGTGGGTGGGCCGGGCGGGTGAGGGGGCCCGGGCCGGGCAGGCGGGGGGGGGGGGCTGTTAGGGTGCCCGGAGGGGCCGGGCGGGTAGGTGAGGGGGGGTGCTGTTAGGCCGCCGGAGGGGCCGGGCGGGCAGGTGAAGGTGGGCGCTGTTAGGGCGCCCGGAGGGGCCGGGCGGGCGGGCGAGGGGGGAGGGGCGCACCCACGGGTGTTAAGAAAATGAGGTTGACCGGGCCCACCATGCTCACGATTTTTCATTAAACTAATTTAATGTAAAAGTTTTCAAGGAAAAAAAATTAACTTACCTTTTAATTGCGAGAATTCTTCGTTGATTATGTTGTTGATAGCGATTTAGCTGCTCCACAAATTCACGACTCTTTCAACGATTTTTAGAAAGCCTGGATGTGATGTTAGTAATAGTGATAATGAAATTTTAATATGTAAGTGAAGTTACAAGGATGTTTTACTGTATGGTTAATATGGGATAATTTGTTTTACAATATTATAAAGTGAATATTATAGATTTGTTTTACAACGGGTTGAATGTGGGATAATTTGTTTGAAAATATTGTAAAGTGAATATTGTAGTATTGGAAAGCGAATATTATATGGTTTAACTATTATAATAATTAATGTAGAAGTTGTAGTGTACAATTTTAATTATGATTTCATAAAAAAATTTAGTTTACATTTTCCAATAAATTGTAGAACAAAGTAATAAAGGTAAATAAATTTAACAGACTTTTTGGAGGGAAATATTTTCGCAAAACTTTTTGGAGGGAAATATTTTCGCGAAATTTTTTGGAGGGAAAATTTCATTCTTTAAGCTATATAATATCTTTAGGAGACTCTCCATTTGTATCATTCAACATCTTCTATTTGAAAGGGATGGATTGTTCTGATAGTGAAGTTTCGATTTATACACCATCAACTTCTTCATCGCGTAACAACTCTATTCATATTGATGAACATAGCAGGAATTCTTCCACTATGAATAGAAAGTCACTTCTTCCACTTAGTACTGATTCTAAGGACTATGAGAGCAGCACTGATGAAAGAGGGGATGGAGAATTTCAAATAAATAAAGAGTCACAGGTTCCACTAAGTCCTACTTTTAAGGACTATGAAAGCCGCAGTGATGAAGAGCATGATGGTGAAGTTCAAAAGAACGAAGTGTCACGATGTCCACTTAGTCCTAATTCTGAGGACTATGAGAGCAGCAGTTTTGAAGAGCATGATGGTGAAGTTCAAAAGAATGGAGGGTCACGGTGTCCACTTAGTCCTAATTCTGAGGACTATGAGAGCAGCAGTTTTGACGAGCATGATGGTGAAGTTCAAAAGAATGGAGTGTCACGGTGTCCACTTAGTCCTAATTCCGAGGACTATGAGAGCAGCAGTTTTGAAGAGCATAATGGTGAAGTTCAAAAGAAGGGAGTGTCACGGTGTCCACTTAGTCCTAATTCTGAGGACTATGAGAGCAGCAGTTTTGAAGAGCATAATGGTGAAGTTCAAAAGAAGGGAGTGTCACGGTGTCCACTTAGTCCTAATTCTAAGGACTATGAGAGCAACAGTTTTGAAGCGCATGATGGTAAATTTCAAAAGAATGGAGTGTCACGGTGTCCACTTAGTCCTAATTCTGAAGACTATGAAAGCAGCAGTGATGAAAAGCATGATGTTGATTTTCAAAAGTATGGAGTGTCAAAGTGTCCACTTAGTCCTAATTCTAAGGACTATGAGAGCAGTAGTGATGAAAAGCATGATGTTGATTTTCAAAAGTATGGAGTGTCACGGTGTCCAGTTAGTCCAAATTCTAAGGACTATGAGAGCAGCAGTGATGAAGAGTGGGATGATGAATTTCAAAAGATTGGAGTACCACAGTGTCCACTTAGTCCTAATTCTGCAGACTATGAGAGCAATAGTTATGAAGAGCGTGATGATGAATTTCAAAATAATAGAGTGTCACTGTGTCATCTTAGTCCTAATTCTGCGGACTATGAGAGTAGCAGTGATGAAGGATAGGATGATGCACTTAGTCCTAATTCTAATGAGTATAAAGGTAGCAGTGACAAATGACGGGATGTAGCATCTTCAATAAGTAAACATTCACATTTTCAACGTAGTCCTAATTCTATGGACTATGAGAGTAGCACTGGCAATGCATATGAGGAAGAATATCCATTAAACATCGAGTCAGATTTTCCATTCAGTCCGAATTCTAAGGACTACGACAGTAGCACTGAAGAAGCAGAAGATGAAGAATATCCTCCAAGTCAATATTTGAAAAGCAGAGCTGATCATAGTGTGGATAACATTCCTCTTAATGATGATGAAAAGCCTTATACAAATGATGATCAAATGATGGAGATGTTGCCAAGAAACATTGTATCAAGGAGTAGGAGCAGACCTTTTCGTATCAATGCAAGTTGTTCTAGTTATACAAGGGGTAAAGTAGAATATCTGACGAGAAGAAGTTCTATCAGTGCTCTCATTTCAAGTGAATGTTGCCAAAAAGATTGCTTGAAACATATGGATTTCAAATTTGCATTAGAAAGTAGGAAGAGATATTTGTCAATGAATAAAAGCATGCAAAATTCATATTTAGTTGGGTGCATGCAATCTACATTGTCAGGTTATGATTATCATATTGGGACTTTTTTTATCTGTAGAAAAGGTTTCAAAATGTTTCATTCGATTGGGAATTTTCGTCTCTCGAGAATTCAAGAAAATTTGGAAAAGGATCCCACATTTTATTCAGAAGTACGTCATAAAAGACAGTTTGGTCCATTATCAAATACTGCAATGTCATGGATGAAAGATTTCTTTTCAAAGCATGGAGAGTGTATGCCAAATGGAGAGACAATACATATTCCAGATAATTTTTCAAGACGAGAAATCTACAACTTATACAAAGAATATGCAGAAGGTGCTGAGGGACATGGCCAGTTTATTACATATCAATATTTTGTGAAGGTATGGAAGAAAGAATTCAACAATGTCCATATTCCTAAGAAGACAAGGATGGGGGTTTGCAGTACATGTGCTTCTCTTAAATAAAAAAGGGACAAATGTGAAGGCTCAGAAAGAGGTAAGCGTTCATAACTTTAACTTTTAAAATTGTATAGTCATCAACTATGAAAACATATTTCTTAATGAATCTCTTTTATGTTGTGTAGATTTAATTGTCAAACAACTTCAGGAGCATCGCGAACAACAAACAAACGAAAGGAAGAAGTTGTACAAGCATCGAAATAAGTGTTATGATAATCCGAATAAATATTTGGGTTTGATAATTGATGGTATGGACCAGAAGAAAACACTTTTACCACATTTTGTTCGCACACCCAAAAATTTACAGGAGGAAAACTTTATTCAATTTCACTTGGTCGGTTGTATGGTCTTCAATGGGAAAATGTTGCCAAGGGTGTACTTCACAGCTCCAAATATTCATAATGATGCAAATCTGACCATAATCATAATTCATGATGTGATTTCTCATTGGTCTGGTAATCTTCCTGAAGTTTTGTATCTACAATTGGACAACACTTGCTGTGAAAACAAAAATCAGGTTGTTTTTGGATATCTAAACATGCTTGTTGAATTGGGAATTTTTCAAAAGGTAAAGGTTGGTTTCCTTCTTGTTGGGCACACTCATGACCATATTGATCAGATGTTCAGTCATTTTTTAGTCACATTGAGGAGGAAGGAAGTTGGGAGCTTGCCATCACTAATTGAATGTATTAAGAAACCATACATGCCAGAGCCTACTTTTGATGTGTTGGAAGAAACTATTGACATGCGAAGGTTTATTCTGGGATCATATGGTGAGGGGAAATGCGTTGAACAACTTAATGACATTAGCTTCCAACATCAATTTCGTATCAAAAAAATTGATGGGAAAACACTAATATGGGGCAAGAAGTATTCAACTACTACAGAATGGGCACCGTCATCAGGATTGCAATTTTTGAAGTTCATTACAGATCATCCAATATTTGCATCAAAAATATTGTTATTACAATCAGTGGGTGAAGTTCAGAATGCACGTAGACAGAACAAGGCTATAAATTATTCTGATTGCCTGGAAGAAATTAAAAAATGTATTAGATATACATATGAGTACTTTGACATTGCTGATTCAGTTTGGTGGGAGTCGTTTTTCAATAATCAAAGTGATATCATTTCGACAACAATAAATGAAGATATACCTTTGAAAAATCCATTTATTTGGCCACATAATGTGTCGAATGAACATGAGGAAGTAAACATTGTTGAACAGCAACAATCTCAAGGTATTATTAATTCTTCACAGGCATAGGAAAGAGAGATGTATATTGGTTCCAAAAGATCTTGTGCACAACGTGAAGCCATGGAAGACCTTTATAGGGGTTCAGTACAGGATATTAAGGAGGGTTGCATGATTGCAGTGCTAGCAGATGGAGATCCCAATGGCTATCCATTTTGGGTTGCTAAAGTTATAAAGGTCTTTACAGAAAATGAGGATGTTACAAGTGTTGAAGTACATTGGTATGCCACAAATACACACCCATTCAATGGTGTGTATAAGCCAGAGATGGTAGTTGACAAAAAAAATGGCGGAAAAAGAAAAAGAAAGGGTACAAATGTAAATCGCCGCCGCACAGACATATTAAAATTGGAGGATGTAGACATACTTGTTTATGACTTCAATTTAACAAAGAGAGGAACTCTTCGCTTCAAGACGATATAGATTCTGAAAAGGTTGTTACCAGAAGGAACAGTGTTGACATGGGAGTCACCTGAAACCAGTGGTAGATCTAGAAGAATTTTGAAACCTGAAATGTTGGGCATGCATGTGGACTCAGATGGGGCACTAGTTGATGAAAGAGAAGAATATGGAACATCTTCGTCAGCATCCAGTCACTCATCTGAAGATGTGAATTCTGATGGTGTGCTAGAAAACATGAGTGATTTTGAATAATTGTTTAAGACAGTTTATATAACTGATGTATGCATCGTATCTTCAAATAAAATTAATGTTTTCCATATGGTGTTAAATGAGAAGTTATGAGGCATTTTTATGTTGTTGGATTATATGTCTTAGTTATGATAAATTTTATTGTTTAAAATATCTACAATGCAATATTAAATTAGAGATATAAAATATGTTTTATTCAATATACAAATAATGACTTTTGAATGCATTTAGTGATGTAATTTGTTCATAATGTCATGTTTTATTTTATTTTATAGTTGAACAAATTTCAATTTTTTTGTATCTAGCATGTTATGGTTGAAAACATGTTAAATTTATACTTAGGAAAGAAAAATGATATTCTACCAAAAACATTAGTGTGTTTTTTCCCGCATAAACAACTTTGTTTGACACTTAGCATTTTTTTTAAATACTGAAAATTGACCCTAAAAAAAAAATCATTGTTCCAGTGTCATCACTTTCATTTTGAAGCTATATTTTGCACGAAAATTTCATAGTAAATTTTGTAGTCACTGCCAATTTTAAAACATGTTCAAAATTGACGCTTAAAAAATAAAAACATCGTTCCAGTATACACACTTTTCGTTTTGAGCACTGTTTTTGATGTTTTTTTGGGGTTTTTTGGCCAGAGTTCCCGTTTTGAGTTTATAGTTTCCGTTTCAAAGTTTACATTGTTAGTAGCCCGTGTGACCCAGAGTGGCACGTAATTGTTTGACACTCCGCGGTGCTTGCAGATTGAGTATGATAGTGATCTTTGCTGGATCCACCATCAAGGCTTGCTTACAAACCACATGGCCTAGTAGGTTTCCGAACCGGACAAGGAAAGTACACTTCTTGAGATTCCACGCAATCTGGTGTTGGCGACAAGTATCCAACATTAACCGTAAGCTCACTACATGCTTCTTGACTAGTCCAAACACAGTCCAGTCGTCCAGATAGACCTCTAAAAACTTGTGTATGAATCCTTTGAATGCTGCTACCACTATTCGTGAAAATATTGCTGACACGCTCTTCAGACCAAAGGGCATCACCGTGTACTGAAATTAACCCCATTCGGTGGCGAACGTCGTTTTACTCCTATCTTCTAGCGTGATCTTGATCTGGTGGTATCCTGAGAACCTATTCGTGAACGAGTAGGATTCTTGGCCCCCCACATTTTCCAGTACCTCATTTTTAAACGGTGTTTGAAACGGGTCGTTCACACAGGCATCATTGAGCTTCTTGAGATCCACGCAGATCCGAATCTCACCCTTCTGTTTCTTTTCCTGCACCACCATTAGACTTACCCAATCAAACTCTTCGACAGGCTCAATGATTCCTGTTACCAACATCTTGTCTAGTTCTTCACGGACCTTTGCTTTATATTTTGGATTCAATCAGTAAGGCTGCTGCTTAACTGGTTTCGCGTCTGGCTTCAATGTTATCTTCATCACTCCCAAGTCCCCTAGGATCCCTTTTAGCTCCATGATCTTTCTCAGAAACAAGTCTCGATACTCGCGGAGCAATTTGACGACCTTTTCTACTGTAGCATCGTCCCAATAGTCCTCGAGCATTGCATACTTCGGCTTTTCTTTGGTTGTTATATTGACTTGCTTTTTTTTCAATGACGCCATCATATCAGGATCTTTGATTTCGAGTCCACGCACCTCGCGGCTTCCCTCTGATTCTGAAATATTGACGTTTCACAGATCTTCCTCATCATCTTCTACCTGTACATTATAGCATGCAAGGGCCTAGCTCAGCTGCCGTGACCAGTCGGGCTATGCAGGTTCTTCTGGTTCTATTAGCGTTTTGAAAATGGCGGCCTTTACTAGCTAGAGCGCTTCATCTACAGGGTCCATCCATTGATCTTCAAAGAGGAATGTCACTAAGAACCCTTTGCGCAAAATATCCCACTCGCTTGTGTCATGCCGGAGCTCTGCTTCAGTATACCAATTTCTGGGAATGACATCCAGGGTGTGATAGAATAAGTGCACCCATTCTGGCTTAGGTTCCTCTCCGTAGGCTTTGGTCCATCTGGTAAGGTGCATGCGTGGGTCATCACGTCCATCGTATTTCTCTATTATGCATACTTCCAGTTTCCCAAATCTGATCTTCATCATATGCCTGCAGGCGCACCAATCTTCGAACATTCCTTCATGTGTGCCCCACCATCGTGCAGGCATCGCGCGCAGTGCCCATTTCATCGCGTCAAACCGTTGGTGCTCTGGTACTGCGATTTCAAATTTGGTCAGAAATTCATCTACCATCGTCAACCCATCATATTTGGCAATTCATGATCTTGGGCCTTTATGCAGTACAACGATTTCGTCACCATGTTGCAATGTAGCGTGGTTACTCCGTTCAACCGATTGCGCCACCACTCGTCTTCCTCATCTGAATCATCAGTGCAGGATTCTCCATCCCCTTGTGATATTCTTCTATCCTCTAATGTCTTGACCCATCCTCACTCATGGGCAGTCATTCTATAACTACAATCTTTGTCATCATCGCTGTGCACCGGTTCAATGTAGCACGGTCCTTTAGTCGGATCTAGCGGAATAACGACACGGAGCGCCTTTGTTTTAAATATCATTGTCCTCTTCTTTAGATTAATAACTCCGTTCATGTTGGTGGCCTAATATATTCTTAACAATGCAGGATAGGGCGTATTTTCATCCATGAGCTCAATAACTTCAAAATCCGTGCGGGTACTTGTGCCATCAAGGTCTACCGTAACCCCTTGCAGCCTTCCCATGGGCAGCACTTTCTGTTGATTTGCCATCCACAATTGGATAGGGGACCATTGTAGTGTAGGCCTACCCATGTGCTCCCATGTCTGTTTCGACAATATGTTGTCATCTGAGCCCAGATCCAAAATGACCTGCTCCATCTCATTGTTGCCGATTTGTGATGTTAACCGCATTTCCCTTTCGGTTCGTGATGCATGTCTTCCCAATTTTCGAATGACGCGAGGCTCACTCCACCCTGCGCACCTATTTATCAACTCCTGTAAGCCTTTAACCGCCCTGTTGTCACGAAGAAATTTTATACATGTCTCTAAAAAGGTAGTTATCATCGAGGGATCCTTGTCTGTCTCGGGCTGATCCCTATTACCTGGGGTAGAGACCTCCGCGAAACTCCCCTGAGCTTCCCGATATGTCCCCTTATCACCTCCTGGGTTCTGTCCATCTGCTCCTGTGGCTGTGCTACTCTTCAGCACCATGTTGACCTTGGGATCTTCCTCACGGGGTTCAGACCTCATCATCTACACATTCTGGGTTATTGGTGGTTGCGCTGCCCTCTTTTCCCAAATCTGTGCTATCAACGAAGGACAATCTAGCAGCTCTTGATCGAATTGCTCACAATAGCTCCACGAAATTATGTTCGGGTTGGTACAATATCTTGCGTAATGTCTTGGTCCTCCACAGTTGTAACAGATTAACTGCCCACGACCCCTTCGTGGTCCCATTCCGCCTCGTCGTCGATCGCGCCCTTGGAACCCACCGTGCGCAATCGCCACGGCTGGATCCTGATTTCATGCCTCCGTCTGCATTCTATAGGTAGATGACCGATCCATCAACATTTAATAGCTATGCCAATCCTTTTCTTCGTGGCCCACTGATCTACAAAAGTTGCAAAAGAGCTGTTGGGGGGTCTGGTTGTATTTTGGTAATAGTTAACAGTTATTAGTGTTATGCTTTCCTCCCACTTGACAGATTGCACACCAGAGCGGGGTGGTTGTGCTCGGTCCTGCTTGTGCCTCTGGTCGCAATGGTGTTGGCCCCCCTGTTATCACAAAATTCACTAAGACCGGACAATGATCTTTATCGTGTCCCTGGCTCTTACACCTTACACACCATACTTCCTCCCAGACTTTTGAGCGTAGTGTTTGTTCTTGTTTTAACTTATGCATTTCCAAGCATAAGTTTTGGACCTGCGCTTGAATTTGTTGAACTCCCAACCTTGGGTCTGGTATCGGGGTTTCGTGCAACTGCATTGCTGCCTCCAGTGCTTCAGCTTGGGTTGAGATCTTTTGTTGTAACAAAGCTGACTTCAGATATGGCGTTAATGATGCGACGAACCAAGCGCAGTGTTGCTCATCTATCAGTGTCATGTTGGCCTCGCGTATAACGCTTTTCAACCTCTGATCCAGATCCCACGGAGTTTCACCCGACATCATTACAATCTCTTTGAACCCTATGACCGACTGTTTTCCTGACTTCGGCCGGCTAAATTCCTTTTTTAGTTCGGTCTGGATTTCTGCTACCCCCGCTGTTGGGTTATTGCTCGAATACTTCATGTACCATGTCAGCGCTCGGTCCTGCAGTGCGTTGACTAAGGTAGCTTTCCTAATATTATCATCCGCAATTTGCTGTGGGTTCCATACTGATGTTAGCACAAACCAGAATCGCTCTAGGTCTTCACCTCCTATTCCCTTGAATACTGACAACTAAATCGTGCTTACCATGGTTACCCTTGATCTATTACCATCCCTGATCCCTTTGATCCTTCAACGTTTTTCTCTCCGTGTTCCACACTAGACACTTCTTAGACAGATCGCAGTCCTAGCAACAGAACCATTTGTTGGCTTATATGGGCCTGACCCAGGGTCGGAAGAATTATTTAGTTAAGCAAACCCCACAGCTACCGGCCCTTTCGGCAACAGCGTGCGAAACGCAGACTGAGGTCTCACCCGAGGTAGTAGGGGAGGGTACTGGAACCAGGTTTCCGGACCCTTGGGATGTCTAGATGTGGTCTGAGAGGTTCGTGCGCCGTCTTGCAGCTTCGTGTTGCGCTAGATCCACGTAGATCCCGATAATCTTGGCTTTCTCTTACTGCGCTGATTACAAATCTAATTTGTCTGATTAAGTATTATAACCCAGATCTACTTAGAGAGGTCTTTAAGCAAACATTTATTACCTTCATTTAGTTTGCATATTAAGATTAAACCCGATTCATAAGTACTTAATAAGCATATGTGCGCACATCTACACAGTTTCATTAACCATAAAAGAACAGAGTTGCGATAGTTTAGAATTAACACAGAATTCAAAAGAAACTTATCTTTATTTCCACTTATCACCCTTACATCCAGATCTGCCCTGCGCACTCAGCTGCAGGGGTCTGCGCACACAGCTGCAGACTCTTCTAGGCCTCTGTGCACATAGCTGTAGAGCCTCTATCCTCTACCCCAACTCCCGACTCAGACTTACAAACGCTCTCAGAATGCTCTTCTCAAAACCCCATTACATTTCAGATCTCCAAAATCATACCAAAAACTTAGCTACTCTATCCATAGAGCCTCGCTCTATTTATACCTTTCCATGGACTGCGATCCATAGGCATGTTGATTCAACTTACGTTTCTTTACATTATTTTTGAGCGGACTACCCTTTTGACTTTGACTTATTACACATCGCGCTCCACGCATCTCGTGGAGTCTTTACCTTGCTCTTACCCAAAATTGTAGGCTTCGCGCCCTATACCCATTGCGCGGGGCTTCCGCTACCCAACACCCCATGCACCAATTAGTAAGGTAATGCTTTCAACATAACTACCCTCTTTTGTCATGCAGGTAAGTGAGAGGGAAAAGTGACATGCTAAAGATACTAGCACACATCTGCATACTAAGAGTTTGAGATAGAAGTGGGGGTGGCTCGCTCAACATTGTACATCTCGATTTACTGCTTCCACCCGAACGAATCATATTATGTTGCGTTCACCGCTTTTAATGCTAACTAAATTAGACCATGGCCCTTAATAATGTTAACTAGTTTGAATTCTAGATCATACTCTTGCAAACAAGTCATCCAATTCGCTCTTCTCTCACCCAACTCTTGTTGGAAAAACAACGATCTGACTATTGGGTGTGGAACAAAGATAATACATTGATTTTTGAGAAGATAGGGTCAAAACTTCTTTATCGCCTTATAGACTACATATGCCTATTTATTAATGGTGGGATAGTTAAGTTACGATCCTTGTAGGCTAGCATTCATAAAATATATCGACCGCTCATTGTTTCGATCATCCTTTGTGTAAGCTTGACGACAAGAGAAGTATCAGAAGCAAGTGTGTAAAGCAGAAAATCTTTGTTGAAATCTGGGTTGTATAAGGTTGGTTCTTCTGCGATAGCTTGCTTAATATTGGAAAACACATCCTTTTACCCCTGTTCACACTTGTAAATTGCATCCTTCTACACCATCTCCTACTTAGGTTTCATAATTTGAGCGTAATTGGAGATGAACTTGCGAAGGAAGTTTATCTTCCCCAAGAAGGACTGCATGGCTTTCTTGTTCACTAGGAAGGGAATCTACGTAATATCCCTGACCCTTTCAGGGTCTACTTTAATCCCACTCTTTTCTATGATATGGATCAAGAGGTTTCCCTCGAACATTGCAAAAATTCTCTTATTTGGATTAAGATATATCCCATATTTTTGATATCGCTCAAAGATTTGCTTCAAGTGGCATAGGTGGTCAAATCTCTTCTTTCAAAATACCGTGACATCGTCAAGATACACTACTACAAATTGGCCGATCGGTATGAAATGTGATATCCATTGCACATTGAAAGGTCACATCAACATTAACAAGCCCAAATGACATTCTTCTAAATGCGAACATGCCCCACTTCATTCGAAAAGTAGTCTTAAGTCTGTCAGTGTTATCGGGAAAACTAGTGTCTATGCAGAGCTGCTAGTCCCACTAAGGCTGGTAGCTACCTTAGAAACCAACACACTAAAAACTACTTTTGTTTTCCTTTATGAGCAACAGATAAGAGAAGAATAAGGAGACCAACCTCTGTCTTGCGCTTGGTTCCTTGCTTGATTCCTCTCTCTTCTGGTAGGTCTTTGCCACTCGCTTCCTTATCTACCCAACTTCAAGGAGTACCTATAGAATCACAACAGCATAAAACTATCCAAGAACATAGATCTATTATCATAAACAATATAGGATCAGATGTACATTGACCACACAAATGCATAAATCATCAATCATACAAGAGTGTGGAGGAAAACTTGAATAGCTTTATTGATAATCAAGAAAGAGCAAAGAGGATTATAACCAATTGTTCAGACCCAACATCATCCTCTCAGCAAGAAAGCCCTTCTTCACCTCATGAAAAGCTTAGATCACCCAACACTATGATATTACACCAAGAAACCAACAACACTTCTTTACAAGATACAAAATTCCAGCCTCTGGATCTCTGGGATGAGGGATCCATATATAGATGTCTACAAAGGAGGTGAGTCAGCTTTTGAGATTTGATTAGTGTCTTCTCTCTGATAGTTCTTGATTCCACTTGGAGATTGATTATCTCTTACTCATCCCTGGTCGAATTCAGAGAGGCAAGTGTCACAGGAGAGGTTTCTAGAAGATTCCATGCTCCTCCACCTTGCGGATTGACCCTGCCATTTGTCCCTTCTCGCCCATCACACCCCATAGAAGGGATTTTTGACATGCATCGCACCTACTATGTGTATTCAGGTGGGATGCAACGCACTTTGCCTATGGAGGAGGTGAAATGGTCCAGTTTTGACCAGTTCTGAGTAGTTTTTCATGGAGAACTTCTGGGAGATGCTGTAATCAGTTGACCTTGTTCTTTTAGGGGTTGGAACAACACCTTTAGGGACTTAGGAGCCCTTGGTTTATGGAAATTTATGCTTGGGGTTGCAGTGCCCAAAAATGTCTATAACAGTTGCCCCCTAAAGCATGAGGTCGTTAATCTTTTGATGTCGGGTGAAATGCTTTATCATGAGGATCCAAAGTTTTTTCGAGTTGGAAGGCGACCTGTAATAAGATACAATACAATACATTATCTTCATATTATTTTCATGATCTAGCTGAGGCGGGCATTCCCATGCTCAACTTTATAAATTCATTTTCATGTACATAGGACAGACAATCGTCTGAGTGTAGACTGATGATTCTGGTAGAGCCATCATCCCTTAGATTGGATGATTATCTGTGCAGCAATGATGTACATTTGATGTCTTTATTTTCCTGAATATATATCGCAGCTCGGATGGATGAAACTAGATCCGGGGTCTTCAATCTCGTTCGATCTTCACTCAAAGTACAAGTCGATCCATGTGAGAGATGTTCTGGAGTTGAACATGGAAAGACATCGCCTGATTACCAGCCAATGATGTAAGCTATTAACAGGCGCGAGAGGAATCACCGATAATGATAATGATCCTCAAGGTACTGCAGTACAATTCACGTGGTGTGAATAAGGGACTTAGCGTCGAACACCACGCAAAATCTTTCGGCCGAAGGCCATTGATGTAAACCTGTCACCGGAAGTGAGAAACTTGCCATTGAGGCATGCAAGCTTCAAAGTATTGAAAGGGTTGTTCCTAGATCGACTTCTTGGATAATGAGCTAATGTCGACAAGAAGCGATCTATCATAGGAGGGCCTTAGTGAATCCCACATCAATGACACGGAATGGAGCAAATGATTTTAATGGAGGTGAAAACGATCTAGTGATATACGGTTCAGGGTGGCGGTCATGAAAGAATGGAGCGAAAATGTATTATAGTGGGTGAGACACAGGTGAATTCTCTGAGCGACTTCTCTTGAACATATCGGCGACACTGACATGATGGATTGGTAGCATTAACCCCAAATGTGGATGGTGTGATGGAACCATGGTGATGTGACCAGTGAATGGAACAACCCAACCCGACTTGGATGCGGAGTGAAAGTGTCATGTTCAAGAACGACTTGCTACCAACAAAGTTTCTTCAAGTTTTCTTCCCAATTTTTCCCCAGTCATTGCTGACCAGTACCTCTTTATTTTTGTCAAGCTTGAGGAGGATAACATATGCTTGTTCTATAATTTTCCCTTCGGGCAAACCCATCGCTATGTTTTAACGAGCCTAGCAATAGTGAAACTCGTTCTTGTCTGTTATGGACAAGTTTGTCGCTATTAGGTTTTAACGAGTTTAACGACAAAGATAACTCGGTCCTTTTCAATTTTAGAGAGTCTGAAAAGGGACGTAAAGGAAACTCCAAAAATCCTTTTTCGTCATCTAATCCCTTAAGTCCGAAAAAGTATAAAATAATACAAAAGGGATGAATTTTCGGTAATTTTAACGAGCCGAACAAAACAAGTGCTCGATCTTTTTGTGTAATAATCCCTCAGGTCCAAAAAGATTAAAATCTAAAGGAGGGATAGCAATTCTGGTCACTTTAAAGAGCTGGAGAGGCCAATGGCTCGGCAATCTTTTCATTTTTTACGAGTCAGTTGAAAAGAGCTTAAAGGAGACTCGTTTTTTTAGGAACGAGTGATAGATTCGGGTAGCAGCTGATTCCAGGTAAGGTTTGGAATTTTCCAATCACGGCAGTGTCACAAGGATGGCTAACAAGATCACTCTTCGCAGCTGTTCCTCAAAAGGGGTAAACAATCAAGTGGAGGTGAATGATCGGCCAATACAGAGTGGAGGTGATGATGAGAACATGACCAAGGCTTCAAAGGCTGAAGTAATACATTCACGATGGTTATTTACCGGAAATTGGTTCATTTTTTATTTTAAAATGAGCTTAAACGCTGGGGGAAACACTTGCTCATTGCTTATGTTTATTTTTTAACGAGCTTGAAGTCCGCGTTAAAACTGCTCGATCCAGTCGTATAATAAGGATGTCTCATCTAAGATGCCATTTTTAAGAAGCTTGCACCTTACAAAGCTTTGCTTTGCATCCTTTCTTTATGCAAGTTAGGAAACGACCAATCCTATGAGTTTAAATGGTTAGAGGACCTACAAATTTAAAAAATAAATGGTCGCTCTTTGCTTGCATGCCCCTAGGTATAGTGAAATAGAGTTTCGAGGTTACCCCTCAATTTGCAGACAAAACATTTGTTTTATCGGGAAAGGCCTACCTTTTTCAGGTTACCAAAGATTGTTCTATCTGTACCACAGACAAAACACTTCTTCGACGATGTCTACCGAAATAGACAAAGGTGAGTGGCGCAGACGCCTCCACTCACATAACTTTGACGAGGGAATCTTATTCGAGCCTAATCCCATTTTCCTAAACGGACAAGTGTGTTAGACTAGTCATATATCCTCTGCGGAAACCTACACTATACCCAAGGTTTTCCTGCCGAAGCAGACCAGGGTGCATGCCCCCTGGGTTTTAGTCATGCCCTCCGAATCACTCGCGCTCATCAGGAGGACGGACTGGGGATTGATGAGACATTCCTTGCATGAAAAGACCATTTAGGGTTGGTATATGACTATTTGCTATGTGTGAACCGGGGAATGAAAGCTGGTCTACGAGCTTGACCACTCTTCCTTCGTGCGGAAAACACATTACTCTAAAGAGTGAGGAGACAATGGCTCCCATGCAATAAATATAGTCTTGTCCAAGGAGTAGATTATAATCCAGGGGTCCTTGGACTACCATTACGTTCATGTGAACAATTTTCCTTGTCAATGTTATCGGCACATCGGGAAGGATCCGTAACGGTCGACTGGTTCCTTTGTCAAAGCCTGTTAGATTTCTCATCTCAGGAAAAAGCGATGGCGAACCAAGTGCTTTCCAAGCAGTTGAGGAAAGGATACTCACAGAAGCCCGTTCATCTATGATGGTACCGGCCATAACCATTCTATATACTTGAGCAATGATTCGGAATGGTACACTAGCCAGTAAACGGGGTCTGCCTAGTAGATTCTAGTCAAAGGAAACAACCAGGTTGCTTGGAGGTGGGACCGAATAGACGGACGGGTACAACTCTGACGAACTTCCTTCCTGTGGTAAAGGAATGGGTAGACTGCCCCCATGTTCATCGGAGTCTGTGCTTACGAAGAGAATTTGAACGGTGTCGTCCTTGTTCTCTTCGGTGACTGTATCATCTGAAGAAGGACCTTATGAAGGCAAGACCGGGTCAACTGCGACCTCGACCTTTTGACTTTCATCTGGTATGGATTTAGATGGTTTATCTTTAATGATAGACGCTTCGGCCGACCACAATGGCGTGTCAACCAGATTTTCAACTAGTGATGGACTCGGCAAGAGTTTTTTGTATCCAGGAGGAAGTCGTAACGGTGAAACCGGACGGTCGTCCAAAACTCTTTTAGCTTCATCTAAGAAGGGACAACGGTGGATGGCGTGATCGCCTTCACACAATTTACAAGGAAATTTATGTTTTCCTTTTTGTCCAGGGGCTTCACTTTCACTAGTTGACGGTGTATGCTCAACATGATCGTCAGAGGTTGATGACACCGGATTGTGCAAACGAGGAGACCAGTCCCTTAAGATCCGAGGGATGCAAGGACAATCTTGATGATAGTGGTCTCCTTTGCAAATGACACATGGCGATTTAGGCCTGGTCGGTGCAGTGTGTGGATTTTCGCTAGACGATGCTTGGTTACCCCTTTTCGCCTTTGGCTCCTTCTTCTTCTCAGTTACTTGATTTTGGGCTTTACCAGCTTCATCAAGCAAAGAGGAAGGAGGAGAGGAAGAATTGGACGAAGTAGAGGGTTGGGGGGTAACTCTAATATCGTTTAGTTGCTGACTTGATTGTTCAAGAATTACGGTGTTCTGAACGACAGAAGTCGAGAAGAGCCATACGGGCAAGCCGATTATCAATCCTGGAAGAGACAATGTGGCCATATGGGGTGCACCAACATCTCCCCAAGAGGAGAAGGGACTAGGATTTCCTCCAAGGGGAACTCCTTGGTTGGTGGACTCCATTTTTCTCAACTTAAGATCAACGTAGGAAAGGTGATGATTATTCCGTTTAAAATAAATTTTAGACGCTTTGACACAACTTGTTTTTTCAATTTTTGAGAGTCAGGAAAAAACAAAAGATGACTCTAGTCGCCTTTGATTTTTAATGAGCCTGAAGTGACAAGTGCTCAGATGGACCTTTTCCGTTAAGGAGTCTGAAAAGGAACGAAAGGGACTGCTCTGGAAATCTAGACAGAGGGATTACCAAACCAATCGCAAAACTGCAGAATACTTTTTACGGTACGGCAGTCAATCTTCCCAAATGCTGTGTTCAGTGCATTGTGATCGATAGATAAAGCCTATTGTGGTCTCCCAAAATATACTTGACGGTACGTGGGAGCACAAGTCCGTACTGGCACTTATCGTCTCAAAGTGGAGGAATCACCCAACCAACAGTGAAAACAACAGTTACTAGGCTTTACGACGTCGGAATACGTCTCTAGCCTAGACTTCTAGATGTTGTGCATTAGGTTCCAAAGCGTTTTTAGATTCATTAAATTTATTTTATGGTTGATCTTGCTTAAGAAATTTTCCTTTCAGGTTCACCGCGTGATGTAGATGTACAATTCCTAAAATGCAATCTAAGATGATAAACAGTCGTTTAATCTTCTTTCTGCAATGAAAATCCTATCTACTAAGGAAAGAGAGATGGCGCTCTTTCAACAAAGAGCACAGAGCACACACTATATGCACTGTCCTAAATCAAGCCAACAAACAGTCTAAATGCAAATGCACATGCATGTATTTGTTTTTAGCCTTCTTAATGTGTGAATGATAAAAAGAAAGCTAAGCGCAAATCTGAATTATTTTCCAAAGCGACAATTACTAACAAGTTTCTTTTCAAAACAAAATGAGGACGATGACAACACTTTGTTATTTGGAATTGAAAACTTGCTTTCGACACTTGGAAAAATACTAAATCAAATCAAATACAAGAGTAACAGTGTAATCGACTATCAAGAACAATCAGATTCTCTTCTATGACTGAAAACGACACTTGCGACACTTTCAAATCAAGAAACGACAATACAATTACGCTACTTCTTTGTAAAGGAGAACTGAAAATGACTCAAAAATACATAAAAATATTTACAGTTCTTTACACAATGGAGGCAGAATAACAGCAAGGAAATGGGTTTCAAACAGAGGTGTACTGACTACAGGCAGCAAAACTCCTGAATAGAGCTGAAAAGAGTGAACACAGAAACCAAAATTTAGGAACAAGGCCTTGTCTGATCAGCGCACCTGTAACACAGTGAAACTGAAATGCAACGCACCTACTACACTCGGGAAGTGCGATGCATTTGAAGTTCACAGAACAGACAGTGCGCTGGACTAGGGACGAGACTTTGATTGGGTTCCGGGTCACAGTTTGCAGTTCAGTTCAGGTATTTAGGCCGAGCAAGTGGTAATCAGTAAATCAATCACAGGGGTAGATCTAAGGAGGTTACTAGAGCCACCACGAGGGCAATTAGAAAGCTTGTAAATCAATCGTTTAATTCATAAACAAAACCCGAAGATTGACTGAAACAACGTTGATCTACTTTGCACTTGCATAGCAAATGCAGTTCGAAGGCTAGCTAGCTTGACTTCAGGCTCCGTCTGTAAGTTTATAAAGTAAACAAATGTAGATGAATAAACAATCTACTCGGCTCCTAGCGGAGTCGCCATTTTGTTATCGGGAAAACTAGTGTCTATGCAGAGGTGCTAGTCCCACTAAGGCTGGTAGCTACCTTAGAAACAAACACACTAAAAACTACTTTCGTTTTCCTTTATGAGCAACAGATAAGAGAAGAATAAGGAGACCAACCTCTGTCTTGCGCTTGGTTCCTTGCTTGATTCCTCTCTCTTCTGGTAGGTCTTTGCCACTCGCTTCCTTATCTACCCAGCTTCAAGGAGTACCTGTAGAATCAAAGCAGCATAAAACTATCCAAGAACATAGATCTATTATCATAAACAATATAGGATCAGATGTACATTGACCACACAAATGCATAAATCATCAATCATACAAGAGTGTGGAGGAAAACTTGAATAGCTTTATTGATAATCAAGAAAGAGAAAAGAGGATTACAACCAATTGTTCTGACCTAGCATCATCCTCTCAGCAAGAAAGCCCTTCTTCACCTCATGAAAAGCTTAGATCACCCAACACTATGATATTACACCAAGAAACCAACAACAATTCTTTACAAGATACAAAATTCCAGCCTCTGGATCTCTGGGATGAGGGATCCATATATAGATGTCTGCAAGGGAGGTGAGTCAGCTTTTGAGATTTGATTAGTGTCTTCTCTCTGATAGTTCTTGATTTCACTTGGAGATTAATGATCTCTTACTCATCCCTGGTCGAATTCAGAGAGGCAAGTGTCACAGGAGAGGTTTCTGGAAGATTCCATGCTCCTCCACCTTGCGGATTGACCCTGCCATTTGTCCCTTCTCGCCCATCGCACCCCATAGAAGGGATTTTTGACATGCATCGCACCTACTGTGTGTATTCAGGTGGGATGCAACGCACTTTGCCTATGGAGCAGGTGAAATGGTCCAGTTTTGACCAGTTCTGAGTAGTTTTTCATGGAGAACTTCTGGGAGATGCTGTAATCAGTTGACCTTGTTCTTTTAGGGGTTGGAACAACACCTTTAGGGACTTAGGAGCCCTTGGTTTATGGACATTTATGCTTGGGGTTGCAGTGCCCAAAAATGTCTATAACAGTCAGGATCTAAGACCAGAACCTGGTTGTATACAGAATATCCATCAAGCAAAGAAAACATTTCTGACCCTGATAATATCTATAATATATGCTCCATCGATGACATAGGGTAATTGACCTTGTTCGAGGTGTGGTTAAGATTTTGGAAATCTATGCACAAGCATATTTCCTCGGACTTCTTCCTTACTAGGACTAGATTTGACACCCATGTTGAATGTCACACTTTGTAGATGATCCGAGCATCCAACAACTTCCTCAACTCCTTCTGAATCAGGGGCTCAAGCGTTGGATGTACATTTCATAACTTCTGCTGAAAAGGCTTGGTCCCTTCCTTTATTGAGATAACACACTGGATTATTTGCGTGTCGTAAGTTTTGAGCTCATCGTAAGTCCACGCAAAAACATCTCGGTACTGCCTGAATAAGCAGATGAAGGATTTCCTCTCTTATGGTGTGCAACAATTATTGATATTAACAAAATTCATATCCTTTTATGTTCGAAGATTAATCTGCTCATGCAGCAACATTAAATTGTGGTTTTTGGCATTGACTGGTCCTCTAAAGTGATTATGTACGTCATACAACTTTTCTAATGATACCACGCCCTTCAACATGGGATCCTCCTTACATGCTTGAGATGCATCTTGTAATGCGTTATCGTGCTCGTCTTCGTCAATAACTGCATATTTGAATTCATCAACATTAACCATAAAATGCAGTATCTGTTGGTCATCATTAAAAACACGTTAATTAGTGATGTTATCAGGGACAAATAGTTTATAAATAATTTCAATGGAAAAAAAATGTCCCTAAGCGATGACGACCTAGCAACAACATTTTCTAATGCATCCACAGTTGCGTTACGCATTCTAGGAACATATACAATGTTAAAATCTTGGAATTGAGAAATTAAACACCATACCTCTTATTGATAACATTTCAAATTTGGTGACACATAATGTATAGTATTTCGTACATGCCATACGATGATCTTAAAGTCACCTACTACTTTAAGAACTCCAACATTGAGGTTGATGGCCTTTTGTAAGCCCAAGATGAGTGCTTCATATTCTACATTGTTGTTTGTGCACTCGAATTCCAAACGACTTTAGATAAGGAATTTCCTTTGTCATAGGTCTACTAAAACACAACCAACTCGAGATCCCTCCCGTGTCTTAGAACTATCAAAAAATAAAGTCCAAACATCATATGTACAAGAACTATGCCCTACACTAGTACTATTACTATCTATTGTACATAGGTCATTTGTGTCAATAGGACCAGGAAAGAGTTCCAACTATGTGTCTGGTGGGACTAGGGAAGGCTTATCAAGGTATCACCATAGGTCAGTCTCCAAGAAAAAAAATACCAAAGATCAAATCTATGAGAGGAACTGATTCGTTCTTTCACTCCAAGGGTGTGACAATGTGCTTCATGTAAGGTTCTGAGTCTACTCGAATTTGGCTATTCTTGCCCTTATATAGAAGCCAGAAATGTGACTAGTCAGTAGAAAAATACCCCTGCAATTTGTTGGACTAGTCTCTACTCAACAATACACTATATTGCTATAGGCCATTTTTTTCACATCTGGTCAATATGCCTTCAAATAGGATAATTCACATCCTTTGAACACTTTTTCATCCTTCCTACACAAATCCCTAAGTATGGCTCTCTCATATCCCTGAGTTTTTGCTTGAAACTGCCTCATTTCAGTCATTTTTAGGCCCAATGCACCCTCGCCCCTCATTGGCTTGCATTCACCTATAGTTTATCCTACTCTGGGCCTTCGTTGATCACGTACAAGTTGCCCTATGTTGGGGGCGCATTGATTCTAGAATTTTGGGAAAACAAAAAAGAATCTCGAAGCTTCCTCTTCTAGAAGCTTCCAGTATCTGTTGTAACTATTTACCTCGAATAAAAGTCTCAAATCCTATCCTATCCTACCTTGGAGTTTTCATCCCTTGTCCCTTGAGCTCATCCTCCCATCAAGAGTTGATCTCAAGCCTAGATTGGTAAAAGGATAAGAATTCATGAACTACCTCCCTCATCTATATATTTAACACCATCCATAGGCAAGGAGTTGGATTTTGGAGATTGATTCTACCCTTATGCTGTTGTTGTGATAGACATTATTTCATGCATTAGGGTGACTAGAGGTGCACTTTGTGGCAAGGAAAGGACAAGTCAACATGGAGGAGTTCTTCTATAAGATCAACACCTATTTTTGGTTGTAACTCACTCCATTTCTATTAATGCAAAGAGTTCTTTGTTTTCCTATATATGATGTTATGATTTCATGTATTTCAATACCATGTTGATCTATTGAATAAAGTGATTAGATGATGCTACATAGATCCCGTAGATCATTGGCTCATGTTGTTTGATTGTGCAGGTTCTAATTATAGCGATCAGAGCTAGGATTGGAGCGTACAAGCCAAGGAAGGAGTGAAACATACGACAAATTCCAGGTAGGTTTCATCCCATTATATATTTGATTAAGGAAAATATCAACTTGTTTGTCTTTAAGTTGTTCTAGGTTAGTCCACTAGGCCTAGGGAAGATACTTATGTCCGCAGTCGTAGATTCTGCATAACAAATTGGTGACCATACTGCAGAGTAGATTTCCTTGTCTTGTGTCAGGCTCGTTAAAAAATGAAACAAGGTAACCCGAGCAAAGTTCCTTTTCTTGTGTCAAGCTCGTTAAAAAAATGAAACGATCTCTTATGAGGATAGTTCTTTTACAATGTCAACCTCGTTAAAAAATGAAATAGGTTCCTATGAGCATAGTTTCCTCTACGTCTCAAGCTTGCATAAACATGAAACAATATGGAGCAGAGTTCCTTGTCTTGTGTCAAGCTCATTAAAAAATGAAACAATCTTCCTGAGCAGATTTCTTTTTCTCGTGTCAAGCTCATTAAAAATTGAAACAAGGTGCCATGAGCAGAGTTCCTTATCTTGTGTTAAGCTCACTAAAAGATGAAACAAGTTGTTGGAGCAGAGTTCTTTCTCTTGTGTCAATCTCATTAAAAAATGAAACGAGGTGTTGGAGTAGAGTTCCTTCTCTTGTGTCAAGCTCATTAAAAAATGAAACAAGGTCCCTGGAGTAGATTTCCTTCTCCTCTGTCAAGCTCGTTAAAAAATGAAGCAAGGTGTTGGAGCAGAGTTCCTTCTCTTATGTTAAGCTCGTTAAAAAATGAAACAAGGTCACTTGAGCAAAGTTCCTTTACTTGTGTCAAGCTCGTTAAAAAATGAAACAAATCCCCTTCAATTCAAGTCTTTGATTAGATCTCGTAAATTGACGAGCCTAGGTATTGCAACAAGAATGATGCAACTCCCAGGGCTACCAGCTTTACTTATCAACTCGGGGTTTGTACAAACTTGGAGGTGACTGTGCTATATACACAAGTAGAAGTGAAGGTACTGCCTGTTGTCACTGCTTATCTGGCAAGAGACCCTAGGGGCTCCAAGCCAGACTTCTATAGGATCAAAAGAAGCTTGATTTTGATGGAAGGAGAGCAAACTTAGTCTAGGGGAGAGCTATTCTACTGCAGAAGTGAAGAAAACAACATCCAATGTTGAACTCATACCAGACCCTAGCTAACCAATTAAACAACTATGCTAAGGTGCAAGAAAATGAAACTAAGCCAAGTTCGTGTTTAAGCGAAAAAAGAAATCGGATGTAAAAATGGTGAAAAGAGGATGTGGGGGAGAAAAAGTGCATGAGGACCTTTGGATCAAGCGAGTGGAAGGTGAATGAACGACTGGGATCAGATCACAGGAGGGTACGTAGGTAAATGGGCGAACTGTAGAAATTCTGCAAATTCTCTACAAATCTCGCTCTGAGACCATATAGAAAATCTGATTGTAGATTAACCCGCTAATGCAATATAACCAAAGCAAAATACTATAATCTACTTCTACTATCAATTTGCGGAAACTTAGAGATTGAGAAAGATCGAGCTGAACACATATAACCAGAAGAAGAAGAATCAATGAACCAAACACATGAAAATACTTTGGGGAAAGCCTCAGCTAAAAAACACCACTATCTGTATTATCATATAAGGTGGAAATACATAGAGATTATACAAAGCCTTAACTCTCACAGCTAGCCAACGCTCAGCACAATCCTCACAGATTCTCACAGGCAATCCTGGCTACTCACAAGCCTTCTCCTCTTCCCTCCAAGCTCCTGTTTCCTTGCGTTGTTCCTCTGGGATGATTCACCTTCAACCAAGTGGAACATTGCTCTTACACATTGTAAAAATGCGCAATCCTCAAGGAACCTTACCTTGACTGCATGCATGAGTTTCCTTTATAGGAAAACACATGCAACTGATAGTACATTGTCCTTGTCTTTAATCTCAACTGGGTCTTTCTCTGAATAGACATGCATGAGTTCCTGATGAGGGAATCTTCAGTTATCTGGAGTACACTAGTTGAGTGCATGCATGCATCAACTGACTGATAACTCTCTATTAGCTCCTCAAACAGTTTGGAACTAATTTAACTAGACTTAACTCAGTAAACTAAGTTAACTAATTACAACTCAAATATAACTCAATCTTATCTCCTTAATTTAGGGATTTAGGGATAATCTCCTTAATTTAAGGGATAATTGTTGCATGACTTCAAAAAGACTTCTAACTTGAATTTCTCCAACTAATTAATCCATAATGAATTAATTAATTATTTCCAAGCAGCTGGTGAGATTAAATTTGATTTTAATTCAAGGAAAAATTAAAATTGGAATATTCTGGATTCTATTTTTATCATTTCTTGTTGCTATTTTCAACACTCCCTCTCAACAAGAAAGGAATTCAACTCGATCCCGATCGTGAACCTTTGGAATGTTATGCATGCAACACTTCTCTCTAGTATTGTTTCTTTAGCAACTTCAGAAACAAAAAAAACATCGAACCTGAATCAATATGATGCATCTGTCATCAAAGTATCTGACTGCTATTGCCTCTGTCAACTGAAAACTTTGCGCTTCTACTGACTCTGCCTTTCAGCACTGTTGTCAATCCTTCTTTGCACTCTTTAATATCTGACTGCTCTAGCCTCTGTCACTTTGATCTCTGACTGCATCAATGCCACTGATTCCTCCGGCTACAATGTACTTTGGCCCCCCATAGCAAGGTACGATCCATGAGATAAAACCTCTCAATGAACCCTGCCTAATTTCAGCCTTCTTGAGACTATCACTTCACATCACCCCACCTCACACCTGGAGGTATGGCTGCATGTGATCCCTCTGCCTTCTCCAATTGTGGCTCCTCCACAATTGTTTGAGACTTCTTCTGGGACTTCATGTTGAGAGGTAATTTACTCTCCCTCTCAACCACCAAGTCTCTAACATTTGCCTTTCTCCTCAAGTTTTTGCATGCATCTTGAACCTCAAGAGCATACAGGTTCTTAACTCATGAACCGATCTGTTTCGCCTGTTTCGTGGTGATGTGTCTAAGGAAAAACTTTCCCTTACTAAAAAACACATCATAGCCATAGTCTTCCAACATCGCGGCCGATACCAAGTTCTTCTTCAGTCCAGGCACATATTTCACATCTGTCAAGGTGATAGGAGCTCCATGATCCCTCTGAAAAGTAACCGTGCCCACTCCTGAAACACTATACCTTTCGTCGTCACCCATCTCTATGCGCATCTTGAGGTCTTTCTCCTCCAAGGAACTGAATAAATTTTTATCGCCGGTCATGTGGAATGAGGCTCCACTGTCAAGATACCAAACACAACCCATCATCGATGACACCATGCATGCGATGAGGGTAAAGTCCATTTCGAACTGAGAGGCTAATGCCTCACCTTTCGATTCTTCCGAGGGTCCCTTCTTGGACTTCTTCGATGGGAAATTAGTCGCATAATGTCCCATCTCAATTGAAGTATAATATGAATTCGATTTGCACCTGCAACCCCGAACTTCAAACTTCGAATTCTCTTCTCCGTATACTGTTCATAGCTCCGATACCATGTAGAAATGTTGCAAATTCTCTACAAATCTCACTCTGAGACCATATAGAAAATTTGACTGTAGATTAACCCGATAATGCAATATAACCAAAGCAAAATACTATAATCTACTTCTACTATCAATTTGCGGAAACTTAAAGATTGAGCAAGATCGAGCTGAACACATAAAACCAGAAGAAGAAGAATCAATGAACCAAACACATGAAAATACTTTGGGGAAAGCCTCAGCTGAAAAACCCCACTATTTGTATTATCATACGAGGTGGAAATACATAGAGATTATACAAATCCTTAGCTCTCATAGCTAGCCAGCTCTCAGCACAATCCTCACAGATGCTCACAGGAAATCCTGGCTTCTCACAAGCCTTCTTCTCTACCCTCCAAGCTCCTATTTCCTTGCGCTGTTCCTCTGGGATGATTCACCTTCAACCAAGTGGAACACTGCTCTTACACACTGTAAAACTGCGCAATCCTCAAGGAACCTTACCTTGACTGCATGCATGAGTTTCCTTTATAGGAAAACACATGAAACTGATAGTACACCGTCCTTGTCTTTAATCTCAACTGGGTCTTTCTCTGAATAGACATGCATGAGTTCCTTATGAGGGAATCTTTAGTTACATGGAGTATACTAGTTGAGTGCATGCATGCATCAACTGACTGATATCTCTCTATTAGTTCCTCAAACAGTTTGGAACTAATTTAACTGGACTTAACTCAGTAAATTGAGTTAACTAATTACAACTCAAATATAACTCAATCTTATCTCCTTAATTTAAGGGATAACTGTTGCATGACTTAAGAAAGACTTCTAACTTGAATTTCTCCAACTAATTAATCCATAATGAATTAATTAATTATTTCCAAGCAGCTGGTGAGACTTAATTCGATTTTAATTCACAATTTTAATTCAAGGACAAATTAAAATTGGAATATTCTGGATTCTATTTTTATCATTACTTGTTGCTATTTTCAACACGAACATGGTGAACTAACAGGATGGATGGCTGGGATTATATCGCGTGAGTGGAGTTAGGTGATGGACAGACATGATTAATCGACAGATGGACAGCAGAGATTAGGTCATGGGCAAAAGGAACGTGTGGGAATGGTATCGCGTGAAGCGACAGCCGTCGGATTAGCTGACAGATCGACGACGGAGATAGAAGTGGTTAAAGGAAAACATGCAAAAATGGGAGAGCGGGTTTAGAGGGCGGTAAGCGGAATATCGCATGCCCTCACAGATGTAAGAAGTTTTGGGGAATTTCACGCGATTATCCTCGCCGACTGACATTTAGCACGGGGAAACCGCTCATATCGCGTGCCCTTAGCCGAATAAAGGTCAGACAAAAATCCATGTGATATGGCGCGATAATCGTTGGATTGGGCGAAGCTGATCAACGATGGAGATCTGACCGAGTGGGTTGGTGAGCGGGGGTGCGATAGCCGCCAGATCTGACAAGGCAGATTGACAGTTGGGATTTAAAGGGAAAAAAGTCAAATGTGAAAAGTGAATTTGGGCGTTGATTGGTCAGTTTGGATGTGAAAGGCGTTTGACGGTTAAAAAAGGTTTGAACATGGATTGACAGCTTCCGTTGAGATTTTCATGCTAAAGGCGAATGAAATGGGACTGTGAGTGAGGTCTGAGGATGGGGTGAGAGAGTGAAGGAGTAGATGACCATTGAAGGAACAGAGCAATATGACATGAACTTAGTGACTGCATTAAAAAACAAACCCTCTATGAAAACCAAAACCTTGTGTTTTTGGGGTTGTTGCAGGGTTTCTTCCTCACATCATGGTCCCAGAGGGAGGAGGTGAGGCCGACACACCTATGAGAAAACTTATGGATCTTTTCTTTGCCAACCTACTGATTAAATGAAAGCATGAATGGAACAAACTGAAACACAACTACTCTGTTATGCACCACTGTAATGAAACTGCAACTATTCAAGCAAATTAACAGAAAACAGGAAGCTGCTTAAGTACATGAACAAGAAAGCCATAAATCTGTGTTGAACCACTGTAATGAAAATGCATCTATTTAGCCAAATGAACAATCAAACCATGCATCTATGCTACTGTTGCAATGGAAATGAATTGCTTAAGTAAATGAATAGAAAGTAGGAATCTATGCTAGAATACAATACAAGAAAGAGCAGCTTTGGCTGCTAGGGTTGGGCCCTAACCTAAGAGCTTCAACCCTCTAAGTTAACTCAGTGCTGGCTCAAATAAAAACTCATCTTCATTATAAATAAAAAACTATATTACATCAGAACTGTTACAAGTCTGCAACTGGACAAAAATTCCGAATACTTACTGACTGATTGACTGGTGACTGCCTAGCTGACTAACTAACTCACTTAAAAAACCGAGGTCCTAAGCCTCTCTATTTATACATCTGAAGTCTCAACAAATTCCCTCAAAATTAGGTAGGTACAACTCCCAACTTAATGGTAACTTGTCCTTTCACTTTCACTAGCTCGACTGCCTTCTAGTAGGGAGGCTGCTTGTACTTCCACTGGCTTGGCTGTCTTTTAGTACTCCTGATTTGTCTGTTTGTACTTTTAGCTGATGGAGGGATCTTCGAATGGATGGGCAGTAAATGAGGAGGATTTACCTCTTGTAATTCCTCTCCCTTGTCCCATCTGAGTTTTTTACCAAGGTCTTTTACCATAGTTACTTGCTTTTACCTTTTATCCCTACATTTCCTTTGCTTTTATCCTTTATTCCTGCATTACATGCACATTAGACCACAAAGCAAAATATCCAACTCTAACTCATCTCATAAGAAAAATATAATCAAAATTATGTAATAAGTCTTGAGAATAGTTGGTTTGGCTAAGCTAGGAGGTGAATTAAGGCCAATTAATGCCCATATAATTATTCAATGATGAGACTCATCATCACCCCCCTACTGAAAGTGTTGCTCATCCTCTGAGCAAGTTAGTGGCCTTGGTAGCCTCTTTGACATCTCATGCTTCTATTGTGGTCTTTTCTTCTGGTTTATAGCAACCTGCTTTCCTTTCTCCTTTTGCCCACTGATATTCTCTGATCTTCAAGCTATGTGGCAGTGTTTTCCATCTTTTTTAGCAGGCATGTATATTATCATTCTTTAGCAGCCTAAACATATCCTCGAAATGTGTACTTGCTTACCCTTGGGCAGCAAGATATCTGAGTGTCAGCTGAGGATCATTTGAAATTAAATTATGGGTGCTGATTAAGGCCATGGGATTTTGATTGTTCAGCTACTTCTCTGTCCCTGAAGCCACTTAGCTCTTTTGTTTCTTGCTGCTTGTTCTTCTTTGTTTCAATGCCTTCTTCCTCTTCTGTTTCAGCATCATGTTCCTTTGTATTAGTGTCTTCTTTATCCATCTCATCCCCATCTAGCTATGTATCTACTATTTCTTGTTTTGTCCCCTCCTTATCGACAGAAGGACTAACACCATAGATGAAGGTTTTGATGTCGTCCTTTGTTGGTAAGTCGTTGAAGACTGTCCATGTTATAGGGATCCTGAGGTTTTGGAGGGCATAGCCTTTTTGGAGGAAACTGGCCACCTCTTTACTTACAAACCAACTACCTCTTAACCTTTACAACTTTTGATCACATGATGCAGATGAGTGAGTGAGTAGGATACTTACCTGTGGCCTTAATGCCATGCTGCAAGTGTCAAAGATCAGAGGTGCTGTTGATGGTCATTCTTCTTCCTCCTCTGTTGTCTACTGATGGTTTCTTGACTGCATATCAGATTCTGCTGCTGCTGTGTAGTTCTTTCTTCCTCCTTTACTGTTTGCTAATGGTGTTTGTGACTGCAGATCAGATGCTGCTGTATGGTCATCTTTCTGCCTCTTCTGCTACTTGCTGATGATGTTTGTGACTGCAGATCAGATGCTTCTGCATGTACAGAGGGAGTAGGAGTGTGTGTAAAGGTAGGGATGATGGTAATGGATGAGGTGATGCTGTAGAAAACAAAATATTCTCCTGAATTGAAGTAGTGAAGTGAGAAACAATGGAATTTATGGAGGGATGCATGGTAAGGAGTGGAGGAGATGAATATGTGCGAGGCAGGGTTTCCTTTTGATCTTCTCCTTGCTCCTTGCTTGTTCTTTCTCATCCACCTGCAAATAACAATTATGTTTTTTTTTTTCAACCCATTGATCGCCTCATGGAGGTTTTCAATCAATGAGCCAATCTAAGGCGCCTCAAAGGAGGTTTTCACCTTAGATTTTTATTATATATATATATATATATTTATTCTCCCCTACCATACTTGAAAAACAAAATCACTTTTAAGTATAAGAACACTTCCAATGGAGCCAGGTGCAAATCAAGATGACATACAAGATGATATGGGGGCTTGAAATGTATCCTGTGCCATGTACTTGGATTTCAGAGACCAAATGATTTCACTTTGAAAGGATCAAGCATATTTGAGGAAGAGAGTGATGCTACAACTTAGTGACTGTCTGGAACCATACTTCAATGTAGTTGTGATATCCCTGGTTCGCTTGCTGATTTGGATCATCTTGGATGTCTTCTTCTTTCATGACCTTCAAATCTTCCTCTTTTTGCTGAGTGTTCTCTTGAACATATGGAGGAATTGATGGTAACCATGAGGGAGCTTCCTTCATTTCTGATTTTGTTGTCTGTTCTTCATCAACTGCAGCCCATGGTTCTTTGATCTTCTCTTTGGAATCTTCTTCTTCTATATGTTGTCTTTCAATGATATCAAGAGGATCTCTCTTTTGCAATACTCTTCCTGGGCTATGGTGAATACCATAGATATCAAGAGGAGATGGTTGGAAGTGTTGCATCTCAGCATTGTAAATGGGCTGAGGTACTTCAATGTGTGGGTTTGGAAATGGTGGTACAAGTAGTGGAGTGAGAGCGTATAGGTGGATGGGGTTGTGGTTGTGATGGAGGTGAATGACAAGGACAACATGGAGGTTGGTATGGAGGATATTGAGGAAAATACTGAGGATATTGAGGATATTGTGGATATTGTGGATGTTGTGGATGGTTCCCATAAGTTCCTTGCCAACCTTGTTGCCATGATTGGTTTTGGGGTTGTGATGGCTAATGTTGCCAAAGAAAAGGTGTGTTCCAACTACTTGGAGGTGGATGTGCATAAGCTTGAAATTATGAATTAGGCTCTTGCATCATATCAGGCTGAATAAGCTGCCATGGTCCTCTTGGAGCTACATAACATTGCTGCATTGGCAATGGACTTGGTCCATTGTCCTCCTGGTGAACTTTCTTCAACCTTGGTAATGATGGACAATGTCTAACATCCTGTGATTTTGCAACACAAATATCAACATTTTCTTTTCCTTCATCTTGCATTCTTAACATTTCTACTTGTTTTGTTAGATTGCTAAGAATTTCTTCTTTAAAATCATCAAACAAATTTACAATTTTAGCTTGACTTACTGATCTTGATGCTAATTCACCTACTCTTGCTTTTCCTCTTGATATGTGTTTGCATGTTTCACAAATTTCCTCAAATGATAGTTGGCATACATCACCTTTACTCATGATATTAAGGATATCAATCCATTCACCCCTAATTGTTCTAAGTAAGAGGGTTTTTAGTGTGTCAGATCCTAAATGATGTAGCTTTTCCCTCTTAACATTGTACATGAACCTCTCTATTAGATCCTCTAGACTCTCATCTTCTCTTTGATCAATTCTAAAGCTTTCTTCTTTAAGATCACGATCTTTATATTTGTCTAGAAATATCTTTTGCATATCATCCCATGATCTTATTGAATTAGTCCTTAAGCTCATGAACCATCTAATAACTCTATCCTTTAAAGTTGCTGGAAACAATCTCAGTTTTTGATAAGTACCCATAAGATCTACAAACAATCTCAAACTCAAAGAGAAAGGTTTTTGGATCCTCTGACCCTATACCATGAAATTTTGGAAGAAAGGATGGAGGGATGTTCTTCATGTGCACACTACCATCAGTATCTTGAATGGGAAATCCAAGAGGATCTTCCTCATTGTCATCAACTCCATCCATTTCTTCTACATTCTTTCCCATTTTTTTCTTCTACCTGCAAGAGTGAATGGTGATGTGGTTCTTACTACACCATATGATCGGATGGGGGGGTTGGGTTGGTGTTGGAGAAATTTTCGTTTTCGTTTTTATGATTGAATGGAAAACTATAATGCAATGCAATTCTCTACTTTTGAAAATAAATATGCCTAATGCAATTTTTATGTTTTTTGTTTTTTGTTTTGTTTTGCAGAAATGAAATTGTTGAATTGAATGAAAACCACTAACAAAATGAAACAACTTGCTGAAATGAAATTGCTGAATGAGAGACTACTGACAGAAAGAAAACTTCTTGCTAAATTGAAATCCTACTTGCAGAATGGAAAGGAAAGCAGATAAATGACAAAATGAAAGAAAGAAACTAGATCACTTTTGTAGAAATAAACTAATGGAAGAAAGTTGTAAACTAGAAAATAGAAGAAAAGAGCAGTAATCACTACTACTCTGACACCTCCTTGGAAACGATGCCAAAAAGTGATGAGCCTAGGTATTGCAGCAAGAATGCTGCAACTCCCAGGGCTACCAGCTTTACTTATCAACCCGGGGTTCGTACAAACTTGGAGGTGACTGTGCTATATACACAAGTAGAAGTGAAGGTACTGCCTGTTGTCACTGCTCATCTGGCAAGAGACCCCAGGGGTTCCAAGCCAGACTTCTATAGGGTCAGAAGAAGCTTGATTTTGATGGAAGGAGAGAAAACCTAGTCTAGGGGAGAGCTATTCTACTGCAGAAATGAAGAAAACAACATGCAATGCTAAACTCATACCAGACCCTAGCTAATCAATTAAACAACTATGCTAAGGTGCAAGCAAATGAAACTAAGCCAAGTCTGTGTTTAAGTGAAAAAAGAAATCAGAGGTCAAAATGGCGAAAAGAGGACGTGGGGGAGAAAAAGCGCATGAGGACCGCTGGATAAGGTGGGTGGAAGGTGAATGAACGACTGAGATCAGATCACAGGAGGGTACGTAGGTAAATGGGCGAACATGTTGAACTAACATGATGGACGACTGGGATTATATCGTGTGGGTGGAGTAAGGTGATGGAAAAACATGATTAATCGGTAGATGGACAGCGGAGATTAGGTTGCGGGAAAAAGGAACATGTGGGAATGGTATCGGGTGAAGCAACAGCCATCAGATCAATTGACAGATCGATGGCAGATATGGAAGCGGGCAGAGGAAAATGTGCAAAAATGGGAGAGTGGGTTTAGAAGGCGGTAAGTAGAATATTGTGCTCCCTCAAAGCTGTAAGCAGTTTTGGGGAATTTCACGTGATTAGCCTCCCTGACCGACATGTAGCACGGGGTAACCGCTCATATCACATGCCCTCAGTTGGATAAAGGTCGGACATAAATCGATGCGATATGGTGCAACAGTCGTTGGATTAGGCAGGGCTGATCAACGGTGGAGATCTGACCAAGCGGGTTGGTGAGCGGGGGTGCGATAGCCATTGGATCTGACAAGGCAAATCGACAGTTGGGATTTAAAGGGAAAAAAGTCAAACGTGAAAAGTGAATTTGGGTAGTGATTGGTTAGTTTGGCTGTGGAAGGCGTTTGACAGTTAAAAATGTTTTGAACGTGGATTGATAGCTTTCGCTGAGCTTTTCATGATGAAGGTGAATGAAATGGGAATGTGAGTGAGGTCTGAGGACAGGGTGAGAGAGTGAAGGAGCAGAAGACCATTGAAGGAACAAAGCAATATGACATGAACTTAGTGACTGGATTAAAAAACAAACCCTCTGCGAAACCAAAACCCTGTGTTTTTCGGGTTGCTGCAGGGTTTCTTCCTCACATCATGGTCCCAGAGGGAGGAGGTGAGGCCGAGAGACCTGTGAGCAACCTTGTGGATCTTTTCTTTGCCAACCTACTGATTAAATGAAAGCATGAATGGAACAAATTGAAACACAACTACTCTGTTATGCACCACTGTAATGAAACTGCAATTATTCAAGCAAATTAACAGAAAACAGGAAGCTGCTTAAGTACATGAACAGGAAAGCCATAAATCTGTGCTGAACCACTGTAATGAAAATGCATCTATTTAACCAAATGAACAATCAAACCATGCATCTATGCTACTACTGCAATGGAAATGAAATGCTTAAGTAAATGAACAAAAAGCAGGAATCTATGCTAGAATACAATACAAGAAAGAGGAGCTTTGGCTGCTAGGGTTGGGACCTAACCCAAGAGCTTCAGCCCTCTGAGTTAACTTAGTGCTGGCTCAAATCAAAACTCATCTTCATTATAAATCAAAAACTATATTACATTAGAACTGTTACAAGTCTGCAACTGGACAAAAAGTCTGAATACTTGCTAACTGACTGACTGGTGATTGCCTAGCTGACTAACTAACTCACTAAAAAAACTGTGGTCCTAAGCCTCTATATTTATACATCTAAAGTCTCAATGAATTCCCTCAAAATTTGGGAGGTACAACTCCCAGCTTAATGGTAACTTGTGCTTTCACTTTCATTAGCTCGACTGCCTTCTAGTAGGGAGGTTGCTTGTATTTCCAGTGGCTTGGCTTTCTTTTAGTACTCCCGATTTGGCTGTTTGTACTTTTAGCTAATGGAGGGATATTCGAATGGATGGGCAGTAAATGAGGAGGATTTACCTCCTGTAATTCCTCTCCCTTGTCCCATCTGATTTTTTTACCAAGGTCTTTTACCATAGTTCCTTGCTTTTACCTTTTATCCCTGCATTTCCTTTGCTTTTATCCTTTATTCCTGCATTACATGCACATTAGACCACAAAGCAAAATATACAACTCTAACTCATCTCACAAGCAAAATATAATCAAAAGTATGCAATAAGTTGTGAGAATAGTTGGTTTGACTAAGCTAGGAGGTGAATTAAGGCCAGTTAAGGCCCATATAATTACTCAATGATGAGACTCATCATAAATTCCCAGTCGAGTCTTTCACTTGATCTCATAAATGAACCTTCATTCCATCCACCTGTTAGTAACCAATAGTCTACTTAGGTGCATGCAATGTAGCTTGGGGGGCATGTACCTCAAATAGAGTCATTATGTTGGGGGCATGCAAACTTATTTCAAGCATATTTTTCCTCTGTTTCAAGATTGTAAAAAAATGAAACCATCTTCAAGTATTCTCAAACATAGTTTCCACATGTTTCAAGCTTGTGTAAAAATGAAACCATTTTGATCCTACCTCTCGTGATTGCCATTTTTATCAGCCTGTTTCTACTAGATGAGCCTTGGTTTTCTCATTCCATCGTCATCATTTGCTTGGCCGATCATGCACTTTCACTTGGATGTTTTTTACCCTTACTCGAGGAACAACTGCGATAAGTGGTATTATTAGCTAGTCTCTTGACCTTTACATGTTTTGAGTGGTTCCATCGTGACCAGAACCAATTTCTACCCTTTATACCACTCATTTCTCCAGGTGGAGTCCTCTTTCAGCTCTTTTCAAACTGCCAAAATACGAAAATATTGTCGAGCACTTCCCTTTTCGAACTCGTTAAAGTAAATGAAAAGATGTCTACTTAGTATAAGTTTAACCCATTTTCAGGCTGAGATAGACTATTTACAAAAAAGGAATACCTTAGTCGAACATGGCTAAGATATTCTCTTGGGTATTATTTTCTACCTTTTTGGACCTGAGGGGCTATCTATGAAAAGGAACATCTGGAGTTTTCTTTTTCGCCTCTTTTTCAAACTCTCTAAACATGAAAAGAATGATGAGTTTTCACCTGAGTTGGACTCGTAAAAGCATCAAACAATGATGGACTCTTTGTTCATGACGGGACCGAACCACTCCTTCTTTGGGTTCACTAAATATTCTCAGAGGGATTCATCCGAAGGATGAACTTACAGATCAAGTATATGTTATCCTCCTCAAGCTTGTTAAAAAATAAAGATGTACTAACCATAATGGTTGGGGAAATTGGGAAAACAGGGTACTCCATTTGTTAATGGCAGAAAGTTGCTCTTGAACACGACACTCTTCCATTTCATCTCCATGGCTGTTGGGTTGGGAAATCTGCTTGTCTTTTGGTTTTTCATATCGTTTCAAAGCCTCCATTTTCAGTTTTGGGTCAATGCTACCAACTTCATTCAATGTCGCCACTGTGTTCAAGATAAGTCATTCCGTCAATATCTTCTACAATACTCTTAAGCCTTCATTCCATGTTTGCCTTTCCCGATCCAGTTTCGTATCAACATCATTCTGATCATTCTGTCTCAAATCATGATACTCATTTCATGTCATTGATGGGGGATACATCAGGGCCCTCCTGCGACGGGTCACTTCCTGTCGACATCCTCATTATCCAAGAAGTTGACTTATAAACACTCCTTTGGTACCTTGTTGCTTGCATAAATCAACTACAAGTTTCCTTGCTCTCAATGACAGGTTTTCATCATTAGCTTTCGACTGAAATATTCTGTGTGGTGTTTGACATTAACTCATTTATTCACACCATATAGATATTACTATAGTACCTTGAGAGCCATTAACATCATCGGTGGTTTGTCTCGCATCTGTTAATGACTTACATCATTGGACGATAATCAGATGGTGTCTACTATGTTCAACCTCAACTCTTGATTCACATGGTTAGATTCGTACACAGGTTATTTGTGTGAATGAGATAGAAGACCTTGAATCTAGTTTCATCCATTCGAGCTCTGATTTCAGGAGTAATACAAGATCACAATGTATGATGCCTATGATCATACAAAAAATCATCCATTCATGAGTCGACCATTTGTCATTTGTGGACGTCTCTTTTGATAATTATACGTGTAATGTTATCTTATGTGTTGAGTATGGTATGCCTCCCTCAACAAATATGTCATGATGTAAATATATTGTAACAAATGATGATCTCGCCAATTTTTCTTGATCCTGACTTGTCACAAGGTAAAGCACTTCAGTCATCAACTACCATTTCTGACTTTGCGCTTTTAGGGGGAAATTGATTATAGGCCATTTTGTCACATCTGGTTAATAAGCCTTCAAACAAGATCATTCACATCCTTTGAATACTTTGTCATCCTCCCTACACAAAACCCTGAGTATGCCTGTCTCATATCCCTGAGTTTCTGCCTAAAACTACCTCATTTAAGACATTTTTAGGCCTAATGCACCTTGGCCCCTCATTGGCCCGCGTTCACCTACCGGTTGTTTGAATTTGTGCTTGCGTTGATCACCTACAAGTTTCCCTATGTTAGGGATGAATTGATTCTAGAAATTAGGGAAAACAAGAAAGAATCCCAAAGCTTCCTCTTCCAGAAGCTTCCAGGTTTTGTTGTAACTAAACCTTGGATAAAAGTCTCGAATCCTATCCTATTCTACCTTGGAGTTTTCATCCCTTATCCCTTGAGCTCATCCTCCCATCAAGAGTGGATCTCAAGCCTAGATTGGTAAAAGGATAAGAATTTATGAACTACCTCCCCCATCTATATATTTATAGCCATCCATAGGCAAGGGGTTAGCTTTGGGAGATTGATTCTACCCTTATGATGTTGCTACGAGAGACATTATTTCATGCATTAGAGAGACTAGAGGTGCACTTTGTAGCAAGGAAAGGACAAGTGAATTTGGAGGATCTCTTCTACAAGATCAACACCTATTTTTGGTTGTAACTCACTCCATTTCTATTAATGCAAATAGTTCTTTGTTTTCCTATATATGATATTATGATTTCATGTATTTCAATACCATGTTGATCTATTGAATAAAGTGATTAGATGATGCTACATAGATCCTGTAGATCATTGGCTCGTGTTGTTTGATTGTGCAGGTTCTAATTATAGTGATCAGAGCTAGGATTGGAGCATACAAGCCAAGGAAGGAGCGAAGCATACGACAGATTCCAAGTAGGCTTCATCCCATTATCTATTTACTTTAAGGAAAAAATTAGCTTCTTTGTCTTTTTGTTGTTCTAGGTCAGTCCCTCAGGTCTATGGAAGATGCTTTTGTCTGCAGTCGTAGATCCCGCATAACACATATGCTTCCAAGATTTCCACAATTACTATGTTTATACATTGGTGAGTTTGTTGATAAGATGATATATGAATAAGCACATTTCTGAGTTCATTGATAGTTTGGACAAGAGTCTTGTCCAACTGAATGATTTGTGCATCTGTCTTATCCCACTTCAAATTGATTTTCTAATTTACAGATAATGGCATAACATTTACAGACTTACTAGAATCAACTAAGCAATTGTGTACATTGTAATTAAAAATTTCAAATGTCAATAAAAATAGAGGACATAATGTGTTTTCTTCTAATGTTAATGCATTAAGAACAAACTCTAGGGGACCAAAATACTTACTAGATCCCTTTTGCGAAGAATCATTATTACCTGAGGAATATTGATCAAGAGCTCGGACAAGCAGTTCCCGCTGGCTTGCAATTTTGGTAAGTTTTAAGAGTGAAATATTAGAACGAGCTTTCTTCATGTCTTTGACTATGTTATAATCAAGCGCAGCAGGCATCGCCAAAATGTCTGGAGGAATGACTCTATCTGATACTTCCAGAATGGTGAACTTTCTTTTACCATTGGCGAAAGTATTTTTCGTTGTAGCAGTGTTTCCAACCTTATTCTGAGTGTTTTGAGCTGAGTTAACAGGCAATGTAATCTTCCTTAACAAATGTTATTTTAGTTTTTGCCTCATCAACTCTGGTTCAGAAACTGGACCTTGGCTTCTCAACTTATATTGATTGTTCTTCTTTTGAGCCGGGTCCTCACTCAGTGGTGGTTCTTCGACAATTTTCTTTTCAACTTCGTATACATAACTAAACATATTCACTGCGTGCCCAACACTCACAGTTTCTTCAGTTGCAACAATTTCTTCCTTCTCTTTCGCTAGCTCAGTCTGCTCACTGAAAGTACAATGTCAATGATATCTGCAGCCAAAGCATTCATGTTGTGATTCCATTGCGGGCATGTCTTTTCTGAATGATATTCTTGATGAAAAGAAAAATATTGGTCCATGCCCATGCTTTCAACATTTAGCATGACGTTTGAGCTTTGTGTAGACTTGGCTGGTGCATTACTACTGCTGTTGGAGTTGGAAGCCCTTCTGAGGAAGTTGAATTTAGGTGGCTTGTCATGAACGGTGGTCTCGGTTGACCTCTATTTTAACTCTGCCAGCTCATTAGACAAAGACTTGATGGTCCAGGTCAAGCTTTCAAGACTAGTGACTTATTTATCCTTGGCCTTACTTGAGGAGGCATGAGACCTTTTCCCCGTGTCCTTGGATTCTTTTGATGATTCATTGTCCACAATGACTCCAATTATGCACAAGTCCTTTTCAATTGCAATGGCTTCTTCGTAATTTTCAGCCAGAGTTCCTTTCGCAGTTCTCTTGACGAACTACTTGATGCTTGTTGGTAAGGCATAAGTGTAATAATCAATGGCGATGGAGTCATGAGGTTTCGTATCTATAGGAAATATGTTCAATATGTTATTGAACCTCTGATTAATATCTTTAACTTTTTATTTCTGCTCCATCTTTAGATTGCCCAACTCTTTTAATAACATGGATGGGGTTTTGTCATTGGTAAAAATTTTAAGGAACAAATTTTTAAACCCCTTCGAATTCTGGACTGAGTTCGGAGGAAGACTGTGGTACCATAAAACTACCATGCCATCTAAGGTACAAGGGAGAATTCTACATCCAACATCATCACAACGTACCTCAAGTATTTGGAGATGTAGGTAGGAGTTGTCCAAATGGTCCTCCTCTTTGACTACTTTGTGAGGGTCATACTTCATTGGTAGCTTCTCCTGGTGCTTTGACATCTTGTGTAAAACACCTGATAGAGAAAGTAGGACCCTGGGTCATCCAATCCAGATCTTGGTCCACCATGTCTTCGTCTCTATGCTCCTCCTCTTCTCCATAATATGATGGATATTCCTCCTCCTCTTTATAACTGCCTAACATGAGGAAAGTGTCCTTTGAGAGTGCAACATCATCTCCGTCACCACCGTTAAAAGATGGAGGCTCCTTTCATTTTTCTGCATTTTTTTGCAGTCTCTGCTAACTCTTCAAGGGTGGTGAGAACCAAATATTAGACTATATAAACCACTATCCCAGTAGGAGTGGTTATGTTCTTCTTTGGAAAATAAGGAATATTGTGTACTCCAGGGATCAATCCAATAGTCTTTGCAAACTTATGGGTTATAGGCCGAATGGCCCGAATCTGATTGTAAGAGATTTCATAAGTTTGTCTAGGAATGAGTTGAGAAGATTTGCCAACTTTAGGAATATGGGAAGGGGAGGTGGTGGGAATATTGTTTCCTTGACCAGAAGAAGTATGATGAGGGTGGGTGGAATTACCAACCATAAAAATCTGGTCGCCCTCCTTCTAGTACAAAAAATGTTGATAGTGTTGAACCTACCAACATTCAAGGGGGTCTCCCTGATATGCGGTCCCAATTAGACCTCACATCGTTTCGGATAGGATCCCCATCTGGAATACAACTTGGTTACCATTTTCTTAAAGGTTTTCCTTGGATCTAATTGTTAGCAAGAGAGAGGGATGCATATGTGCCTTCGAAAAGCAAGTGATTGTGCCTGTTGAGTGTTTAGTTGTAGGTGTGTCGAGGTTCTTCTATTACGTAGAGGAAAATAAAGTGAGCCTCTGAGAGAGAGGTAATAGTACCACTCTAGCGGAGACACACACAAATAGGAGAGATTTGTCAAACATCAAGGGGAATAGTCCATAAAGATGTGACGATCATTGCAACCATTAGAACACATTCTCAATATGATAATAATTAAAATAACCGAAATAGTTCAAATACTTTAATACATGTGAAAACAAACATGAATGAAAAAATTCACATAATAGTCTTACAAGTATTCATAATCCATGCATGAAGAATGTGTTGGCCATCAAGCTTCATATATTAAGTAAAAGTCCCAAGACACATGTATACAATGAACACCACTAACTGCAATAGTGGAGCGTTGGAGCCACTACTTGCTTCCCAAAAGAACTAGCTTTTCTCTCTGATTCCTTGCGGGAGGAGCCAAGGTGAAAAGTCCTTTGCTTGTACAATGCGGGTGCATATATAACCAATGGGGTGATCCTTCACCTCCCTTGTGACTCTTTGGCAACCCTCATGATTGTTGGACTTCCCTATGACTTTTTGACTTTTACACGACTCTACATATTTTGTACATGTCGTTTGGACTTCCACTTTACAATACATTTTCAAATAAGAATTTACATAATCCATAATAATGATGTGGCATATGATGACTCATGACAAGACATGACATGACACTGATGACATGGATTGCAAGATGACATGGAAATTTCAAGTCATTCTTGTTGCTTCTTTCTATGTGTCTTCATGAGAATGATCTTCTATCCACCTCTAAATGGCTTAGAGATGAGGATACTTCAGTGTCATTAGGTCTTGAGCTATGATCACAAACTGATGTCCCTTTGCATTCTCCTGATTGATTAACTTGCATCTTCAACTACAAAAGTGTCTTCTAGCATGTTCTCCTTCTTCATCATCCTGTCATAACATGATATAGTTCTTGCATACGCAATTCACTTATGACAATACAACATCCGTAAGATAAACCCCTAGTCTAAGATGTTGCATGATTATCCACTAACTAAGCTAGAACTAGGTGGCACGCTGAGGGAGAGGCTCAGTGACTGCACAATTGTGCAACTCAGGTAGTCAGGGTCAGGCTTGAGCCTTGAGACTGTGCAATGCACAATTCAAGCTGGACAGAACATGATGATTGTGTAGTTGGGGAGCTCAAGGAGCCAGACTGAGGGCTTGATGGATGAAGTTGCCCACTATGTAGTTCTAGAAGGATAAGGAGTCCAGGTGACTACGTAATTACGTAGTTCAGGAGCTCAAGGGTTGGGCTTAAGGATTGAGACTGCACAATGCACAGTTCAGGCCTAGATGGAGGGAAGGATTACACAGTTTTGGAGCTTAGGGACTAGGCTTGAGCACAGAGACTACATAGTGCGTAGTCCTGGGAGGAAGGAACTGCAAATTTGTGCAATTCTAAGAAGAGGATAACTGCTTGAGGGCTAAGACTATACAATGCGCAGTTTAGGAGGGCTGGATGAGGCTAAGTTGTTTGGTTGGGATTTTTTTTTGGATTTGACTAAGTGTGGGAATCATGAGGCTGATGTGACACTGACAAGACTTGATTGTGATCACACACTTAGAACACTTGACGACACAAGATAGATCATCCATAATACATGAACAACAAACTTACCTCAGTGCGACAACTTTGCAATGAGAAGTGTGACACCAAAGATACACTTTGTGACGACACTTGTCCAACAGTGCTTAAAACTTTGGAAATGAGTGCAACACATGTTTACATGGTAAGAATGACTCATTTACACGAAGGTTACCCCTTGAAACTACTAAAACAAACTTTTGTACATCGCGTGACACTTAAAATGAAAAAAGATGACACTTTGATTTTCTTGCAAATGGGACCAAAACACTTAAAGAAAAGACATGCGATAAGTCTTAGTGTTTGCAACAATAGTATACAAGATCAGGGCAGGCTCCAAAATTTGGGTGTAAGCCAAAATTTTGGATGGTTTTGTAGCAGAGACAACAAGTACCATAGTCCATAGTCTATAGTCCCTTTCAAGTATCTGAATATCCTTTTTGTTTCTAGTAAATGACTCTGTTTAGGTGCTAATTGATATCTTGCCACTAATCTGACTACCAACATTATATATGGTCTAGGTGATGTTAGGTATAACAAATTCCCTATCATATATATGTAAAGCTTCTGATAAACATCAAGTTGTTTATTATCTGCACATAACTTGCATCCAATTTCCATAGGGTTTCAGACAGGTTTACAGTCTTCCATCTCGAACTTTTTCAATATATCTTTTAGGTATTTCTCTTGAGAAATGAATATGCCTCCTAAATTTTGTAGGATTTGCATCCCTAGGTGAAAAGTAAGTTCTCTAATCATTGACATCTCAACTCAAATCAACAAACCATTTCACTAGATACTCTTTGTTTCTTCCAAACATAATATCATCCACATACACAACCACAATTAGGAGTTCATCTTCATTGGCCTTTATGTACATATTACTATTAACTCCTCCTGTGTTGAAATTATGTTTTTGAAGGTACTTGTCCAATCTAGAGTACCACAGACGTGGTGCTTGTTTAAGACCATACAATTACTTCTTTAACCTTCATACATAATTAGGATTATCTAATAATAAAAACCCCCCAGGTTGTTCAATATAGACTTCTTCCTCAAGTTCTCCATTCAGAAGAGCAGACTTCATATCCATTTGGTACAATTTGAAATCATTATAACAAGAAAAGGCCATAAACATCCTGATTGCCTCCAATCCCGCCACTGGTACAAACGTTTCTTCATAGTCAAGGCCTTTTACTTGTGAGTAACCCTTACACACTAGTTTGGCTTTATTTCTAACAATTTTACCCTGTTCATTCATCTTGTTTTTGAATACCCATATTGTGTCAATGACATTCTTTCCATCTGGTCTTGGTGTCAGTTCCCAAGTATTGTTATTTTCAATTTGATCTAACTCCTTTTTCATAGCGTCTATCTAGTTCTTGTCTTTACTTGCTTGATCAAAATTCTTTGGTTTGATCTGTGACAACATAACAATATGAGCCTGGTCTGTTTTCTCTACAAGTCACTTCCTTGTTTTAACTCCTTCACTTTAATAATTTGTCTATTAGGGTGATTCTTTTGTGTATGCCTTGAGGGAACTTTTGAATTAGTCTCTGTCTTTTATGATTCGTCATCCTGTACTTAATTTTCTTCACTGTCATGGTGATGATCTAGAGGATTGATAAAATCTATGTTATTGTTCTTACTAGGTAGCTCTTCATCAAACTTTATATCTATGCAGTCCACAATCTTATGTAGTCATTTATTATAACACTTGTATCCCTTACTTTTTGACGAATATCCCAAAAATATTCCTTCATTTGATCGAGCATCAAACTTTCCTAACTTTTCATCATTATTTTTGATATAGCATTTACTTCCGAACACTTTAAAATGTTTGATTGAAGCTAGCTTACCGTGCCACAATTCATATGGTGTCTTGTCACAATTTGGTATGAGATGTGCCTTATTGAGAATATGCATTGTTGTGTGTACTTCTTCTACCTAATAGGTTTGAGGAATGTTTCTCTCTTACATCATGGCTCTGGCCATTTGCTGAATAAATATGTTCTATCTCACTGTAACTCCATTCTGATGTGGTGTGTTTGAAATAATATACTTCCTTTTTATGCCAAGTTCATCACAAAAGTATGCAAATTCATTTGAAGTAAATTCACCTCCTCTGTTTGACCTTATACACTTTATCTTGCACCCTGTTTGATTTTCTATTAGTGCCTTGAATATTTTGAACTTATCAAATGCTTCTGACTTATTTCTAAGGAATGCTACCCATGTTAATCTATAATAGTCACCAATTACTAGCATGAATTTTTTTTTTCCTCTCGATGCTTCTATTCTGGAAGGACCACACAAATCCATATGTACTAACTACAAAGGCTTACTACTTGAAAACTTATCCTTGACCTTGAATGAAGTCTGAGTATGATTTACTATTTGGCATGACTTACAAGTAGGGTTTGAGGTTTCTTTAGCTTTTCTAGATCTATGATTGCTCTCTTCTTACTAAGCCTAATGATGTGATCAAAATTGAGATGCCCCAATATCCTATTCTATATCCAAGACTCATCTTGTTTGTTGATGTAGCACTCTTCATTATCTTCCTTCAAAATATATACATTATTCTCTGTCAGAAATCCTTTAGCCAAAACCTTTCCAGTAGTTGTTGACCTGATTTCACAATCCTAAGCTTTGAAGAGAACATCACAACCTCTATCAGTGATCACACATCCGACTTACACTCAACTAATTATGTTTCATACCATCTACAAACAATACATCCTGAGCCTTTCCTCTTCCATTATTCAGACTGAATTTTCCTACTTCATCATTTTCGAATGTGACAATTCTGGTTTTATTTTCATCTAGGGGTACAAAATTGCTTTTATCTCCCGTCATATGTCTAGAGCCACCACTTTCCACATACCATTTACTGTTTTGATCTTGAGCATATAAAACTAGGCCACACTTATCAACTTTCTTTTCTTCTTTCTTCTTTCTCCACTACATACATTCATCTGTTATGAAATTGTTCTAAGATTATGATACATCATTTTGAAGCTGACGTTCATATGACTTATGCCCAAAATTGTGACAATAGAAACACTCAATGATATCAAAGAGAGGGGAAAATGAGTTTCTGTCCAGATTCATGTTTGTTTTGATGTTTGCAAATCTATTGTTAGCCTCACTTCTTTTAGGATTCTCAACTCATTTCTTCTGACATAAACTCTCCAATTTATAGATTTATGTCCAAGATTTTTACAACAGTAACAATAACCATAGAACGTAATAGTGGATGAGATTTGAGTCTATAAACATCTTGACATTTGATAATCTTGTCTCCTGAGAAAGTATGGTTTCTAAAAGTTTGTTGTTTATTTGTCCACTCCTTTTCATGCTGCAATTTGTTGGAAGTGCTTCTTTGTTGTTTCTCCTTTAATGCTGAAGTGATGGTCAACTTCTTGTTCTCAGACTGTTGTGGACTGTAATTGTATCCCTTGACAAATTTTACAAAAGTAATTGTCTTTTTGTCCTCTGTCTTAATTTCACTGGATTCTCATTCATAACCTACCCCAACCTTCATAAGTGGAGACCTCTAACCATTTAATATCACATCCAACTTTTTAGATCCTTTTATATGTTGAATTTTCATGTTCAAATCAATATGTGCCTTCTCCAACATTTTCTTCAGGGTCACCAACTCTTCTTCCAATTTTTTACACTCCTAACTTTTATTCTTTATTTGTTGCAGCAAAATATCTTCCACCTTCTTTGCTTCTTCAAGTTCAACCTTCAGCTTGATACTTTCCTCTAAATTTGATTCTTCTTTTACATATTTTAACAAAATTTCTTTATGTTTCTTATTCTTATGTTTAAGTCTATCTATTTCCTCTAGGGCATTGATCAAACCCCCCTCAAGATCTTCCTCACCTTCTTCTTCTTCATATTACTTGCATTCGTCCTCTAGATCTTCTCAATCCATCAACACGAATTCACTAGTTCCATCTTCACTAGAGGATTCACTAGATCTTTCAGATACACTGTTATCTTCTCGAGCATAGAAGCTTTTATTTTTAAACTTTTTCGCTTTTTGCATTTTATTAGACTTGTTCTTTTCTTTCTCTCTAGACTAATTTTCTTCTTTCTTGTAAGGAAATTTGGAGGCATAATGCCCCACTCTTCCACATTTAAAACACTTTAACGAGAGTTTGCCTTTGTATTTACCTGTACCTTTTTCAATCTTTTGACAAATTTTGCCTCTTCTTCATCATAATTTGAGATTTAACATTCCTTGTCCTCTGTACACTTGTCTACTTCAAAAGTTGCATCTCGTGTGGGCATCTTTCCTTTTTTATCCTCATTTCATATGCTATAAAAGAACCAAGCAATTGATCCCCATTTAAAGTATCCAAGTTGGATGTTTTTTCTATAGCTAAAACCTTAGGATTAAAATTTTAGGGTAATGACCTCAATATTTTTTGGACTATTACACTCAATTTGATTGTTTATCCTAGACCCATCATGACTTTAACAACTTCATCTAATTTGTATAAACAACTTAGCAATATCTTCATCTTCATTCATTTTTAATGTCTCAAACTACATTTTATATACTTGTAATTTAGCCATATTTATTTTGCTATCTCCTTCATGGAAATTTTGCGGTTTGTCTTTGATTTCCTTCTCTAATTTACAATGCATTAATTTAATAAATTCTGATTCACTTAATCCACTAAGAAGTGAATTCATAGCTTTTGCATTAGCTGTGAATTCCAATTTGTCATCTTTATCACTATTCATTTTCTTTGGTTCTTCATACCCCATCAACATTGCAACCCCAACTTCTACTCCAAGAGACATTAAATATGTCTTCATTCTCGCTTTCCAGAATGCATAATTTGTGCCAGTAAATAAATGGGCTTTATTTGTTGAGCATCCTTCCTGACTAGCCATTCTAGTGATTTAGGACCCCCTTCGAGTTGTTAAATTGATATTGAAGGAACCAAATATGATACCAATAGATAAATGCGTGGAAATTACTAAGAGGGGGGGTGAATTAGTAATTTTAACTTTCTTCTAGTATTTAGCTCAACTTGATTTTCTTTTTCAAATGTCTTCTTATGTAGCTTAATGGCTTATGTATATTTTCAATTGTTAGTTGTTTCTTTTGTAGTTATCAGACACACACACACACACACACACACACACACACACACACACACACACACATATGAAGAATTCAAGAGCATTCACACAAGTGGGGCATTCAACAAGTAACACATGAAGACACTAGATATAAGTGGAAACCCATGAAGGGAGAAAACCACGAATTTTGGCTGAAAGTTATGTGAAGGAAAGCTCATACTCCCCTATTACATCAAATTTTTGGTAGGCTCTAACCTATTGGAGGCTGATACCTTAAGGATACTCCAACTCCCACAAAATTTTTTGTAGGCTACAACCCACATGAGGTTCCTACCTCAACTGGCTACAACATGTTCTTTATCAAACTACAACTTGAAAGGAGAGTGCAATCTCCCAATCACAATACGAAATCAAGTTTGTTAGTTACTTGATATTATTTTTTTGCCTCAAGTCTGTTCCTCACCTTCTCTGCTTCTTTTCTTCAATTTTGTTCCTCTTCTATTACTTTTATCTTCTTCTCCTCACCAAAATGTTGCCATGAACCTTTTCATACAAACTTCTCAAAACCAAAAAGTTCTCTTCTCATTCGACAACGTATATTTTATAAGCACAACTTATTGACTGTTTGTATTCTATGCAGGAACATGGAATGATGAGTTGTATGTTAGTCTTCTAAGGTTGTTCACAATCTGCCTCTTCATTTTCATCTGAAATTTAGAATTTTGTAATATAAAATAGAGTTGAAATAATATAAGCCAACAACAATGGTTGCAAAAGACAAATCTTGAAAACTTTATAGATTTGTATTAGGTACATTTTTTGTTTTGTTTAGATTTCTACCAAGCACATGTTTTATTTTAGATTTGTACTATACTATATGTTTAATAAAAGCATCCATTTTCCAGGTTATGTCTCAAGATCTCATGTGACATTTTTCATTTTAATTGTAAGCCATACATCAAAATAACCAAAAACATAATGATCAACCTTCATCAATGATCAACATAGTTAACAATGATCAACCTTCAACAATGATAAGCCTTTGCACTTCACATCACTTATCAACCTTTGCACTTCAAGAAATATTGCAACGATAGCAATCTAGTAATTAAAATTCAAACTTCAATTAATCAATAAACACAATGATCATTTGACATCAATGCCAACATTTCCAACATATATTACTAGTGGAGAGTCTGAAAGCTCTAAATATTGGTCGTGCCCTATTGAAAAAGAGAAACCCCACTAAAGAAAGTGAATAAAATGCCATTAAAGAAGTTTGTGGGTGGTAAATTGTTGAAGAAGAGAGTTTAAATTTCTGCTACGTTGTCATCTTCTCCATCATCTGGGACCCTCTTTGTTACATATGAATTGAATAAATCAGAAGACCGAGCAAGCAAGAAGAAAGAAGGGAATTCACGCAAAAGAAAGAAGACACTTCCCCACCTGGTAAGTCCAAGTTCGATCCTCTATATAAAAAAATTAATGACATAAGAAACAAGAATTAAAATTTAAAAAATCAGTTAGCTATGCTCAAGGAGAAAATTCAGTTCAAGAAACAACTAGGGTAAGAAACCATAGCTAAGGAAGTAGAAACAAATACACTTTCTGAGACCAGTATGACTAGGAAATATTTATGTAGAGTGTGTGGGGAGCTTCTTGAGGAAGATGGCTACGTGAAAGATGAAATTCAGAAACCAATGACTGCTTTAGTCAGAGTACAAGTCAAAATTGAAAAGGAGAATGCAAAATTTTAAGCTGCACCACAAGAACATGTTGATGATATTGTTATCACACAGGAACCAATGGTTGAAACAAAGCACGTTGAGGAAGATAAAATTATTGCACCACAAGAACTTGTTGATGATACTGCTATCACACAAGAACCAACAGTTGAAATAGAGCAACTTGAGGAGGATAAAATTGTTGACACACAAGAACCTACTAATGACACTATTGTTACACAAGAACCACTAGTTGAGATCGTACGATTGGAGGAAAAAGGGGAAGAAAGGATGTGTTCGATAAATTAATTGTCTTTAATTTACTTCATTAAATGTCAACTAGGATTCATGTTCTTGTGAAGTGTATGTGTACTATAAATGCTAGGTTTATTTTGCAAATTAAGTGATCTAAATATGAATGAAATGATTTTTATACAAATTGGAAAGAGTCAACGCACATGTTCTTTCAATCTAGAATCCTATCTAAGTTGAACTTTTTTGAAAATAAATAATCTTATCTATATTGCAAAAATCCACACTTAATTCTAGTCTATAAAAAGGAAATGCTTGAAGATTAAACATGAAATAAAATTATCTAACTTATTGCTACATAATTGAACTCATTCTGCACTAATTGCTAAAAATAAATCTTTATACTAATTGACAAATATGAAAGATATGATAACGAAATGTAAATTGCAAAAAGATAAAGTTGCTTAAAAAAGGGAATGATAATGAAATAAAAAAATGTGAAACTTTAAACCAAAGGCTGATTAATAATGTGTGCGTCCATATCTAAAATGTACTTTGTTCAGCATATTAGAAGTTAGGTGTGAATGAAGAAATCACTCAGAGAAACTGAAATTGAATGGTAAAACAACTAAGAAACGATGTCAAAAATGCATACCATAAATAAAATCTTTTTTGTATTTTTGGTTTATGAGTACTCTGTAAAAATGACTGAAATGAAATAACTGTAATGAAAAGTGTTAATGTAAAACTAAAACGAAACCTCACAGCTCGCAGGGGGCCCTCCCAGAGTGCAAGGTTAATTTAATACTCAATGATTCTTCACGCATGCATTTGGAGAATAACAAGAACTTGTATTAAGAAAACATAGTATCAATTTGTCCACAAAAGGATTATAAACTTAATAACAATAAGCGCCACTTCTACTGTGTTCTTAGTCTCGCTTACTGCTATTTATACAAATAATAAAAACAACTCGAAAGAGTTTTAAGTCGAGAATCTATAAGTAAATCTGACACCTATGAGATCGATATCTAAGAGTCCAATCTCTTTATGACTTGCTATTGAAAAAGAAAGTCATAGGAGATTTCGTGTTTTAACAGCTAAGTGCCTTGCTTGCTTGATTATCTACTTAAATGCCTCACTTGCTTGATTATCTACTTCATGTGTTTATCTGCAATACACAACTTCCAAGTTTGACTCAGCCTTTGACTTCAAGATCTCTGATTTCGCTTAGCTTTCCAAACAATGTCAGTAGGTGGTTATCCATCTGGGAGCCAAATGCCATCTTTTGAAAGTATTATTTCTTCTTCTAGAATGCTGCAACCTATCTAACAATGGATTTTGCTGCGAAAACGAATATCAGTTGCAGAATATACAAAATTCGGTAATTGCAAGATATTTTTGTCATAGTTTCACTAAAAACATAGAATTTAAATATGGATGATTATTACCTTTTAGGTATTGATCTTGACCTTAATATGCTTAGGATTTTGTAGAAAAATAACAAAAAGGTAAAATGTGATGGCAAAAAGGTGGTAAAAAAGACACATTTCTAGAAAAACTGGTTCTTATTTCCTCTATTGGTGAATAATTTATGAGGCTTGTGCAAGTACATCCAAGCTAGTATTCTCCTTCTTCTTTTTAATGCCAAACACGGTCCTTGGTTTCTTCATTAAAATTCTGCTTTGCAATCCTTTGACCCTATTTTTAAGAAACTTTTTTTGAACTTTAAGTTTCCTATTCTTTTTGTACCAATGATAGATGTGTAGAAGTATGCTGTCATTATGAGTTATGAGTATGTCATTCTGAACCTTAGCTTCTTCCCTTTCCTGAATTAGATGTTTATTAAGAACCTCCAATTCATAAATATCTTGCTTCAAATTCTCTTCAATGTTGTATCCCTATTCTGTTGCTGAGGTCTCACCTATTTCAAATTGAGATAACTTTGCTTTTTGCTGTGCCTTTTGCTCCAGAGATTCTACATAATCATAGATCTCTTGTTGATCTGGATCAAGTTTTGGGGTTCGCCTTGTTGGATTGACTGTATGAGGAGGTGTGTGAAATTATTCATTTTCAAGATTTATCGTTTCCAATGATTGAGGGTTTGATAATTTTGAAATTCATTTACTCCTCAAATTTATTCCTAAGCTTCCAATGTTATGCTTTTCTACTACACTATCCTCTATTTTCCTCTTTTGTTCAGGTACTAGCTAACTTGGGCCAGTTTTCTTCCTTCTAAGGTCTTGCTTGCTACTTTTCTGTTTATACTTTTCAAGGTACTCACACAGTGGAGTATTGTCTTCAATTGGGTCCTCTGGAATTTCAGTCATATTTGGCTCTTGGATTTCTTCTTCGATTCTTTTCTTTTCAGGGTTAGGGTTTCTTCTATTTCGTTTGACCCTATTGTTTGGTTATTTTTTTGGAGCTTCTTCAAAATGATTCCTTACTAAGAAATCCTGCCAATTATCCCCTTTTTCTTGTAAATGTGCTTCAATCAGAATTTTAACAAGTCCATGATGATACAAAGAGTTATCTATGGACCTAGATTCTCTTTGGATACTAAGGGCCATTTTCTTTAAACTTTGAAGCAGAAAGTAAGGAATATTGATTTCAAACCCATCAACAAAGTGCATCATAAGCCTAGCATGATAGAAAAACATCGTTCCGAATCTTCCTTCACATGTTATAAATTTTGGAATGAAAAGAAAAATATCGCCATTTTCTTATTAATGTTGTCCCTGGGATACCTTTCTTGAAAATATACAAGTCCATACTTGGTTCTCTTAAGAAGCAAACCCACTCATTTTATTTAATTCTTCTGTTTTAAAACCAACTCTCTCCATTCCTCGGTAAACCTGTTGCTTCAGCTAAAATTGACTATGTAAGGATGAGTTTAACATCTCCTATTTCGGCTTCCACTCTATCAAATGCTCGGGCAAAGGTTTTAGTAATATTTGTTTCATGCCCATCAATTTTTTCGAAGAACTGAAGCCAACCCACCTGCTGTAGTTTCTCCTTAACCCTTGGATAAGCCTGAAGGAATTTCACACCATTTGGTTCATAATGCACAAGTGTACCCATAGTGCGTGGAGAAGTCGACTGAGAACTGGAAGGGAATTTCAACTGAGAACCAGAAGGAAATGAAGAGCATGACAGGATTTGGAACGAATATAATGAATATGGAGTGGGGTTGAAATGATGATAGGTGTAAAATATTGATGGAGGAATTTGCGTTGTGTCCGACTTGTACTTGCACAACTTCCTAGATCCGATTTCAAAGGATTGGTGTTATATGCTTGATCTTATTAATCAAACCTTGATGTGACAAACGATGCAATGATGAGGGGTTAAGGTCATAACGGTTAACACATTTTATAATATTCTTGAGCTTTTGATGATTCATCCATAATTAAAATCTAAGTTCTTAAATGAAAATACAACTCGAATATTCTTGCATACCTTAATGTTTCTTTTGATATCCTCCTTGTTATTGAAATTGATATCCTTCTTGCTGTTGAATTTGATTTGATTGCAGAACTATGAATTGGCTGCAGGATGATAATAATTTTGTCTTTGCTCTTTATTCTTGGACTTCCTTTATTGATTAGAAAAATGCTTCCTTATTTTTGTAGCAACTGTTGCTGATGATGATACTTGATCATAAATGTAGGTTTGGCACCTAAAAATAAAGAGAAGGACAAAAGAAATAAGGACAAGAAAAAGGGTTTTTGAAAATCTAAACTGCCAAGAAATCTTGGTTTTCAGTTAAGATTTTCTGCATAAATATGCCAACATAGTTGGTTTTCATATTTATACATTATTTTGTATTATATATATATATATATATATATATATATATATATATATATTAAAAAAAATTACAATGAAGTTGGAAGGTGAGGAGAAGAATCCTCTTCCTTAACCAACTTAGATTCATAATTATCTTGCAAATATTTGACAAATTCTTCCCTTGTTAGTGGTTTATGATACAATGTTAACCTATGACCATTAACAAGGAAAGTAATTTGTTCATCATCGATAGTTTTGATCTTGACAACTCCATTATAAAAAATAGTGTCAATCTCATAAGGACCAAGCCAATGAGTTTGAAATTTTCCTTGAAACTATTTAAACTTGGAATCAAAGAGAAGAGCTCAATCACCTTTCTTGAAATTTTTATCTTTGATAAACTTGTCATTCCACTTATACCTTTGCAGTTGAACTATGCTAGTTCTTTGAATAACATCTTGTCGGATTTCATCCAACTCATTCAATTGAGACAACCTTTGTTTTTGAGCTTCTGAGAGATCAAGGCCCAACTTGACTGTTGTTCTCAATGTTTCCACTTGGAATTCAATTGGAAGCAAGACTTTCTTCCCATAGACAAGCTCATAAGGGGTATGCTTAGTTGTGTTTCTCCATGTGGTTCAATATGCCCATAATGCTTTAGGAAGCTTTTCTACCCAATACTTTCTATGGAAATGCACATTTTTGGTAAGAATTGCTTCAAGAGCTTTGTTGGTAGATTCCACTTGCCCATTAGCTTGTGGATGATATGGAGTAGATTTCTGATGCTTGATTTTGTATTGCTTCATGATCCTTTGCACCAACTTTGATGTGAATTTAGTACCTTGATCTGTTGCAATTTCTCTTGGAACACCAAAACAAGTGAAGATATCCTCAAAAATAAATGTAACTACAACATTTTCAGTTGTAAATAAAAGAGGCTTAGCTTCTACCCATTTTGTAACATAATCCGTGTAAACAAGTATATACCTTTTCTGTTTAGATGGAGGATTTATTGGTCCAACAAAATCTAGAGCCCATTTTTCAAAGGGTTCTATAAGTACCTAACGTTGTAGAAGCATCTCATTTTATGGAATGGGTTTCCCCATTCTTTGACAACTATCACATCTTTTAACATATTATTTGGCATATTTAAAAATAGATGGGCAAAAATATCCCAAAAGAAAATTTTTGTAAGAAGTTCTTTTACCAGCAAAATGTCCTCCACATGGTTCATCATGACAAGCTTTGATGATTTCAGGTACTTCATCTTCTCGAACACATCTTCAGATAATTAAATCAGGTCCATTTTTGTACAATTCCTCATCTATCTAGGAATAAGGTGCATTGGTTTTGATCACTTTTTGCTTTTCTCTATCTAATAGTTGTGGAGGTAACTTTGTTGTAGCCAAATAATTAACAATATCTGTAAACCAAGGTGTTTTATTAAATACTGCAAAAATATATTCATCAAGAAAGTTATCTTTTAGAGGAACATCCTCATTATTATTCTGCAATCTAGAAAGAAAATCAACAACTATATTTTCTTTTCCTGGTCTATCAAGAATAGTAATGTTGAATTCTTGTAGTAATAACAACCATCTTGTAACTCTACCATTAGTAATTGGTTTGTTCATTAGATATCTAATGGCAGAATGATCTGTATGAATAAAAGTTTCATAACCAGTAATGTAATGACGAAATTTATTAATGGCATGAACAACAACTAAAAACTTCTTTTCTGTTACAGTGTAATTTAACTCTGCAGGAGTCAAATTTTTACTTGTATAGTAAATGACATAAGGAGTTAAATATTTTTGTCCCAAGACAACTCCTAGAGCTGTATTTGAAGCATCAGTAGAAATATGAAAAGGAAGAGCCCGATTAGGTCCTCTTAAAATTGGTGCTTCAATAATCTTTTGTTTCAATGTCTTAAATGTTTTCTGACAGTCAGTATTCCAAGCAAATTCACAATCTTTTGTAAGAAGTTTGAAAACTGGAGAGCCTATTTTTATGAAATTTTCTATGAATCTCCTATAATATCTAGTAAATATTAGAAAACTTCTTACATCCCTTTGGCAAACATGATTTAAAATTTTAGAAATTACTTCTACTTTAGATGTGTCCACTTTAATTCCATCACTTGAGAAATGGTGGCCTAAAACAATCCCTTCATTGAACATCATAAAACGTTTCTCATGGCTTAATGAAAGGTTTGTCTCCTTACATCTAACAATAATTTTTTTCCAAATTTTTCATTGCTTCTTCAAAAGTATCACCATATATAGTAAACTAATCCATGTAAACTTCCACACAATCATGAATTAGATCAGAAAAATACCTAAAGTTGCTCTTTGAAATGTGGTAGGTGCATTACATAATTCAAAGGGAAGGACCCTATAGGCACATGTTCCCCATGGACATGTAAAAGTAATTTTATCTTTACCTTCTTGTGCTAGTTGGATTTGGTTATATCCACTAAAACCATCTAAGAATGAAAAATAATTTTTCCCTGCCAAGGTATCTAACACTTGATCTATAAAAGGTAGTGTAAAATGATCTTTTAAAGTAGCTTTGTTTAATTACCTGTAATCAATGCACACTTTCCATTTTCCATTTTTCTTAGGAACAATCACTAAAGGTGACACCCATTGACTATATGATATTGGATAAATGAAATTCACATTAAGTAATTTTTGTAATTCCTCCTTAACAATTTCTCTCAGATTAGGATTCATCCTTCTCTGAGGTTGTCTAACTGGTTTGACATTTTCTTCAATATTAATATGATGCATACACGCTTTATGATCAATCACTTTCATGTTAGTGTATTCCAATGCATAAGTAGAGGAGTGTCTTTGTAGCATTTGATTCAATTTTCTCTTTTAAAATTCTTCCAAATTATTGTTAATATTTAATGTTTTATCTGGAAAAAATTCTACTTGAGAATTGCCAACTTTATCCATAGAATGTAAAGCCATTTGGTGAGATGAAAAATTGAATATTACATTGTTCCTAAAAACTTTGAATTTCTCACAGTATGGATAAGAATCATTATTATTCATTAAATTTATCAATTGATCTTCTTCATCTAATTGTGAAAAAGTATAAAATGTTTGCAAATCATCAAAGTCTTCATTATCATCATCTAACCAAATCTCACTTTCTATTTCAGTTATTGTTTTTGTAGGAGGATACAAGGTAAACTTCTTAGTGGAATTTTTCTTAGAGATATACATATCACCAGATCTATAACTTATGAATGCATCGACTGTAGCTAGCCAAGGTCTACCAAGGCTCAATGGATGGCCTCCTAAATTATTCCTGGGAGTCAAAATCATGAAATCTACAGGATATTCCCAAGAATATAGAGAAACAGACACATTTTATAATACTCCATCTGGTTTGATAATAGATCGATCTACTAATTGTAATAATGTAGGATTATATTAAGATTAGGAAGCTTCAGTTGTTCCATTGCTTGTTTACTCATGATATTTTTTTCTAAGTTGAGATAATCTATTGATATATAAAAAAAAGTACAGAGAGGACTAAGCCTCAACAAAGTTTAACATAGTGTTTCAGCATTTATCTGGATTGCCCCAACATTGGGGAAACCAGTCCACAAAAAATCAAAAAACCCGAAAGTGTATGAGTCCTTGAGACCGGAAACCACAAAAGAAGCAGTGAGGTTTTACCATGACATAAGATCTAGACAAAAGACCAGATTCCAACAGAAAATAATAAAAGCAAAGAGACCAGATAGAAGACACCTAGCAGCCATGTCGAGACACTTGTCAGCCACGTCAAACTATTTGAAATCATCTGGGATGGGTTCCTCAACAATTGGGCATGCCCAATCATCCGCCTCGTCCCTCGACACGTTGCTGTGTGGCTCACCAACACCGCCATGTGGCTCATCCACCGAATGGGCGTTGCCATGCCTGCCATTTGCCACCTGCGCAACTAACCCATCATACCCAATTCCACCTGAGGAGTGCATGGTTGCAGAGCTACCACCTTCACCATGCTGATTGCCAGCAAGATTCAAGCCATGCATAGCATAATTACCTTCGTCCAGCAAGTTATTCCCTGTATCTTTGCAATTGCTGCGTCTGGGGGCGTCCTCTTGCCGCAAGTCGGAATTTTCCACCTGAGAAGCAATCTGCTCATTGTCTTCTGTGAAAAGGATGGAGATTGTAGCGGTAATTACTGGCCTGTTCAGGGTGCTACAAAATCTAAATTGGGTTGAGTGGGAAGTGGGATGAAGGGGCAAAGGAAAACTGGCCGAGTGAACTGCAAAGTCACCGTGATTTGCACCTGAAGACCAAGCATGACCCCGTCCGCATCGTGTACTAGGATATCTGCCCGCACCATGTCTCCGGGGATGATGCAGTTCAGGGGAAGGAGAGGAGGCAATGGGCTCAGGGTGCAGATCAGTCTGAGGGCGAGAACTGCCTCCCCAAGTTCTGTCTCTTTGACTTCGCATGTGATGTCACACCATGCTGGAGTTTCTGGCTGAGTGCTCAGAGGGAGCTATAATAGAAGAAGCGATGACAGAGGGAGCGCTAACAGAAGGATTGTGAGGGGGAGCAGGGTCAGTCTGAGCAAAGGTTAGATAGCAGAAACTGGAATGGGTATGGTGAAACCCATTTCCAAAATCAACGCATCAAACTAACCAGCAGCGACGCCCAGTTACTGTGCGGGAGCTGGGTTCATAGGCTTGAAGTGGGCAGTTGCAGTGGAGCAGGGGAGAAGGAGAGACAATGAACTGAGGTAAATCCATGTCCGAATAGTTAATGGCTTTTCGTTGATTTAGGCCTGCATTAAATGTCGCCTGCAGTGTGTCAAGAGGGCATCTCAGGGTGGTATGGGGAGTGGCGCCATCAGCCAAGTGGCCCGTCCTCTCGCCGCCGGTATTCATTGTTTCCATTAATTCACTGTGCGTCACCTGCATCCGGGTTTGTTTACTCATGATATTAATGGCCACTCCTAGATCAATTAAATTATTTGAAATCTCAACACCATTGATATGGATTTTCACAATAGGAATACCTGGATCTAGATATTTTTGAACAGTAGGTTTTCCCATCATGATGTCAACAATTTTTCCTACCAATTGGATCTTTTTGATATCTTTTCTTTTTTCTTCCTGGTTTTCTAATGCATAACTCCGTGATAGTTTTTGCAAATATTGGTATTTCCTTTAAAGCCTGTAATAAAGGAATTTAATGCAAATATTCTTAAGCTCATCTAACATATCATAATCTGGTAAAACAATTTTCCTCTTTATTCCTTTATCAATTTTAAGTCTTTCAGGAAAAAGTGGATCATGCAAAGAAACAAAAGGTTGTTCTATTAGAGGAACTGTAGGAGCTTGCTTTATTTGTTCATCTTTTGACAGTATAGGAACATCTTCCTTTAGAGGAATTTTTTCTTGATCAAGATTTGCATCTTTCTTAGGAACTTTATTCTCTTTAGATTTTTGGATGACAGTTGTTGGTGAATTATTTGGTAAAACCCTACTAGATCTAAGTTGAACATCATTTAGACCTAATGGGGTAATCATAAAAGCTTGAATTTTTTTTCCTTCGGCATTATAAATAACTTGTTGATTTTTATTGTTTGGATTCAGAAGTGGTTGGAAAGGTAGTTGATTGGTTTTTGAGGAAATGGTAATGAAAGTTGCTGATTTGAATTTCGAAATTGAGGAAGTTGAGTTGTTTGAGGAGGATAAAATTGTGGTGGAAAAGAAGGATATGGTTGTTGGAACTAAGGATTGAGGATATTTTCCATAAGAATTTTTCCAACCTTGAGCCCAAGATGGATTTTGAGATTGTGGGGACCAAGTTTTCCATGGCATGGGTGCAATCCAATTGTTATGTGGTTGTGCATATGATTGAGTATTGAAACCTTGAGTCATATTCAATTGTTTATTTTGCCATGGTATTTTAGCAATAAAACAAAGAGATTCAACTTGATTTGTCTCAGCTTCTCCTTGGAAACAAATTTAAGGCTAGGTATTGAAGGACATTCCTTTGTATTATGATTTTCAACACATATGACACAAATTTCTATACTATCAAGGGGACATTCTCTTATGGCATGTTTCTTTATACACTTGAGACATAAAATAGATAATGCAACATTTTCAACTTTCTGCTTGTTTTATATCTTAAGGGTATCTAGCTATTCACTAAGACTCCCCAAGATATCTGTTTTAAAATTATCAAGCAAATTTCCTATTTCATCTCTACTTACTACTCCAGTTGCATATTTATTAATTCTAGACATTATAGGATCTCTTGGATTTTTTCCTATCCTAGATTTACCCCTAGAGATATGTGTACATAAATCACATATTTATGTAAATGAAAGTTGCGACACATCTCCCTTGCCCATTAAATTTAGAAGATCAATCCATTCATCTTTAATGGATTTTAACAAAAGATCTTTCAGTATTTCATCATCCAAATTATATATTTTAGCTCTTTTGATGTTGTAAGCAAATCTTTCAACTATATCTTCAAGGCTCTAATCCTCTTTTTGTATCATCTTAAAGACTTCATCTTTTAGGTTATGGGGCATACATTAATCCTTGTATTTTTCTAAGAACACATTTTTCATTTCATCCCATGTTCTAATTGTATGTGTTCCTAATCCCATAAACCATTTAAGTGCTCCATCTTTAAGAGTTGCTGGAAACAATTTCAACTTTTGAGGATCAAGTAAATAATCATAAGTTCTACATAGAACTTCAAACTCAAAAAGAAATGTTTCAGGATCCTCATGTCTCAAACCAAGGAAATTACGGATAATGGAGGGTGATATGTTCTTCATTGTAGCGGTGGTATCTTCATCAAAGATGGGAAATCCATAAGGATTTGGTTCTCCCCTACCACCTCTACCACCACCTCGACCTCCACCCCCTCCTCTATTTCCTCCTCTGCCTCTTCCACCTCCAATCCTAAATTCACCACCATCTACATTATGCACTTCTCCTCCTCCTTCCCTTGCTATTGAAAAATAAAGTCATAGGATATTTCGTGTTTTAATAGCTAAGTTCCTCGTTCGCTTAATTATCTGCAATACACAACTTCCAAGTTTGACTCAGCCTTTCACTTCAAGATCTCTGATTTCGCTTAGCTTGCCAAACAATGTCTGTAGGTGGTTATCCATCTGGGAGCCAAATGTCATCTTTTGACAATCTTATTTCTTCTTCTAGAACACTGCAACCTATCTAAAAATGGATTCTTCTGCAAAAACAAATATCACTTGTAGAACATACAAAATTCAGTAATTACAAGATACTTTTGTCATAATTTCACTAAAAAAATAGAATTTAAATATGGATGATTATTACCTTGTAGTTATTGATCTTGACCTTAATATGCTGAGGCTTTTGTAGAAAAATAATAGAAAGGTAAAATGTGATGGCAAAAAGGTGGTCAAAAGGAGACATTTTTAGACTTCAACATGATGGAATAGGAAAATTTGCAGGAATACATTGAAGCCACCAATGTAACAACAATAGACATTGTAGCAACAATAGAACCTATAAAAATAGTAGAGGTAACATGGCTTAGGTTTGATGAGCATTTGAATTCAATATTTTACTTGCTAAGTTAAGTAAATGGAAATGATTGGAAGTCTCGTTGTAGGAAGGAGTGATCCCTTTGGGTGAACACAAGAAATTTTTTCATGATATTATAATAGTATGGGCTAAAACTTAATACTTCATAAAATAAAATGGAAGAAAATTGAAGAGGAGAGGAAGAAAGAAAAAGAGTAAGTGGAAGAGTTATAGGAGGAAATTCGGTTGTTATAGAAAGATAAAGAGCAAATGTATGATTTGGAACTTAGTGTATTGATCTATAGGGGCCCTTCTCCCTCCTATCCTCTATTTTTACGAGAAAAATTCTCTCTTTAGATTAAAAACATTAAAGGAGAAAAGACCATACAAGATGACCGACCCTAAAACTTTCTTGGAAATATTTCAGTAGGCTGACTTTGTGGAACAAATCCTATTGTGAAAATTATATTTACATGAGTATGTTTGTTTTAGAGAGATTTTTTTTTTACCCTATGTAGGAGAAATCTAGTTGAGGGATTTTACCTATTTTGTACATAATCAAGTTTGTTGGAAAATGGCTGATGGCACTATATCCACAACTTAGAAAACACACCCTTATATGTTTGAAATGAGCCAAGATCTATTGATAAAGTTTTAAGGCATATAACAATTTTTTGTAGTCTCCAAAAGTAAGGGATCAAATGATGAAAATTAGAAACAAGATTTTGGAATGTTGCTCTAGAAGTATTGATTTGATGAAACTAGAAGCACTAGAGGGAAGTAAACTAAGATGTGAAACATCTAATGAAAAGTTGAGAAATAAAGATCCTTATTGTTTTTATAATATCTCTAGGGTTCCTAAATATTTAGATCGTGTTAGGAAATGTGGATCTAATTGGCTTGGGCTCATATTTAGATTCCCCTTAATCTAGATCCCTGTATCCAAGTATCAACGTTCATATTTGTTAAGATAAATGGACACAAAAATGTGGTGGTTAGACTTGCTCCTGTATCATGGCTATAGAACTGGGCCTATAGAATATATGGCAATAGCCTACATTTTTTCTGAATTGCATTCCCGACACACATCCAAATTTGACTGAACAGGTCTGCATGAGGACATGCAATTGCTTAAGTTGGGGAGGATATGTTGGTATGTGTAATTGGCATTCTTTTTGCACTCATTTTGCCTATCTTTCCCACTATTTTGACCATGATAACCACATCTTGTTACTCCATTTCTCGCCTTTTGATCAATTTATGCTTCTTTTATATGTCACCTCTTTTATATGTTAGCAACGGGATCTCCTCTATCTCATATTATTACTAGTATATTTATGGAAGACTTTGAAACCAAAGCCCTTAAATACCCGCCCTTCAAACACAAACTTTGGAAAAGATTCATTGATGACACCTTCTTTATATGGCCACATGAAAGAGATAAATTAGATATTTTCCTGCAAATAACAAGCAATCTGACTTTATGAAATTTACGATGGAAGTTGAGGTAGATGGTAGCCTTCCCTTTCTCGACATCCTAATCACCAGGAATCATGATGGTTTAGTGTCTCACTAGGTCTATCGTAAAAAAACCGACACTAAACAATACCTCCATGCTAGCTCCCACCATCATCCTGCTTAGAAACATGGGGTTCTCAATACTCTAGCAATCTGAGCTGTGAGAATTTCAGACAAAGAAAGTTTTGAGAATGAAAAGACCCATCTCATGGAGGTATTTGAAAATAATGGGTACAAAAGACACCAAGGAATCAAAGCATTCAAAAATGTTGAAAAATGACCTAAAAATAAACAACAATTGGACAATATTGTTGGAAAAGTACACCTCCCCTACATCACGAGAACTACTGACAAAATTTCCCATATTTTAAAAAAGAACAATATTATAGCCACTTTCAAACCTATCAACACAATTAGAAACTATCTCAAATCGGTTAAAGATCCCATTGATCCTAAATGTAAAAAATGAGTCTATTTAATTCCCTGTTCAGACAAGAAACCCTACATTGGAGAAACTAGCCGATCCGTTGTGACTAGGATTAAAGAACATTCCGCTGACATAAAACATAACCTTTCCAAAACTTCAGAATTGGCCGAACATTCCATTAAAACCAAACATAAAATTTGTATTGAAAACCCTTGTGTACTGTCCAAAATTGATCACTATCACCATAAGAAATTTATGGAAGCTATAGAGATAGGAAAACATCGTGATAACATTAATTGTGATGATGGGTGGAAAATAAGTGAGAACTGGATTTCTACCTTGACCACCAAATCTATTTCTATTTGGCACCTTTATTATATTATTATTAGTTTCCTCTATTTAACTTTAATGCACTACACTAACTTAATCATTATTGTCCTCTATATAAATTAGTATACTATGCGAATTCTCTACATTAAAATTTCTTCACAATAAATACATACTTTTATTAATACTTTACTTAATACATTATATTTCATTATAAACCCTAATTCTATATATATATATATATATATATATATATATATATATATATATATATATATATATATATATATATATATTCCTCTATTTAACATTACTGCACTACACTAACTTAATCATTATTGTCCTCTACATAAATTAATATACTATGCCAATTCTCTACATTAAAATTTCTTCGCAATATATACAAACTTTTATTAATACTTTACTTAATACATTATATTTCATTATAAACACTAATTCTAATATCTATCTATCTATCCATCTATCTATTTATCTATCTATATATATATATATTTCACATTACATTTTATTTTATTATCTTATTTCTCCTCTACTTTTAGGATTTTATTCTTGTCGGCTCCTTATCATTCTATCTCCTCCAACGATATATATATATATATCACTTTTACAAGATCAGACTTTCACATCTTTAATTAATCCTGATGATGAACCACATAAGATGGTTCAAAACGTCGATACATTAACCAATATCAATGCGATGGATCCAGAAACTAAATCTACGCACAACACAAATCTCAAAAGCCTTAGATCTAAAATCATTTAACTTTGCTTTCATTTTGATATGAAGTTAACTATATTAGGTGATTAAATGGAATGTTTCATGGTTGTTTGGCTCATTGACATGTTGTTCCAAGAATTTTATGTCATTTCTCTCAGTTTTATCTTGCCAATTCTAGAACAAAATTTTTTGCTCATACAGTTGCAGCTACACTGATACTCTATCTCTCGGGGCCTTTGTTTCTTCAACAACTATAATGATGATCAACATGTGTTGTAATTCAATTAGTGTCAACATTGACTGCTGTGCTAGCAAATAATTTTATTTATTATTAATGCAATTAAAGTTGGCTGAGATAGTTATGATCTCAAGTGTTTCCTTTTGGTTATTTTGGAAAAGTTTGTTAGAACACTATTTATTCATAGTAAACTATTGTAATTTACCATGTTATGTTTACGATTTGGGAAAATTGAGGATAAGGATATTTTCATGATTGCTTATGATTCAAAGATAGATGTAATGTAAACTATAAGATAAAGAGCTCCCTTATTCATGGGGAGCGGTGGCATCTTTATTGTAATTTTGGAGAAACTGTGTAAACATAATCCTTTTTTTATCAATGCAACTCTCATGATTTGTGGTTTCACATATTTCTATTGATTAGCGTATGAGTTGTGTGATTAATATCTCCATATTAAGGAGGAAGGGCCCTCCTATTTAGCAAGGATTGCTGAGATAACGAGGTATTGTGATAGTGTGTTTAGTTTCTCTAAGTTATAATTCATGATTATTTCACTGTTACTGGTTTCTTTAATGCATTATAGTTATTGATTGGTTGGATTGTAGAGTAGTCTCCATCCTTCATCCTTAGAATATACAACTTTTTTCGTAGGAAAAATTTGATCACCAGGACTTAGACTGATACAAATTCCATAACGTGTTCCATAATGCGTTCATTGTAGCTTTTCTTGAAACATCCAATAATATAGAATATGAAAGGCACAACTGTATTGTGCTCTTTGCCTTTTTATCCAACTTAGTCTAGTATTTAATTGACATCCCCATCAATGAAGAACTTGGATCCACAATGATCCTTTGATTTTTCCACCAACAAATCTTCCATTTTGAGCTTCCACAAATCAAAACTTTTCTCATTGAATTTATCAATCTTTATCTTTGAAGTGCTAATCATTTCCTTTCACAACAAGAATTGATTCCACAGATCTCCCACTATAACAATGATTCGTATACTGCCATGGATATTCCACTAAATATTTCGTCACACCAAATATGATAATATTATATTTGAAATATGAAATTCTACAATATTACAGTTTTATTAGATTTATGGACCTGTAGATTTACTGTTAATAGCACATGCATGTGAATGAAATTATGCATAAAATAGATAAAAGAAAATTAAATTCTCGCACACACATTGGACATAAGATATGTCTAGGAAACCCTTTTGAGAGAAAAACCTAGCTGGAAGGTGAGGTCGCTCTGCTCTCTTTCTCTGAATGGAAATATGGCTGCACGTACAAAGAAGTATGGCTTGTGGCTTGTGGACTGCTATAGTGCAAAAATACTCTCTTTGTGCTCTATCTCCTATCCCTCTCAACTGTTTTTGCTTAGATATGGAACAAAGCACTCGTAAGAATGGTATCTCTTTTCCTCCTAGTGGCCTAGTTATAACGCAACTCGATAGCCAACTAGTGGTTAGGTTTGACTACCTTAACTCTTAACTAGAGTTACAATATAGACTCTTCTAGAGTCTTCTACATCATAATCATGTGGTTAGCCCCTTTTCCATGAATAATGGGGGCTGACATGTCATCCTCTCAAATTATGGTGGTGAAAACCGGAAGGTCAACTTCTAAGTGGCATAACTTTGCATACAGACTCCGATTGACGTGATTATTGTGCCATTGGAAATGTTTCTGTGTGTAGAATAAGAAAAAAAGTGCTATGCTAAAGCATCAAAGTTTTACCCCAAAAAATGTCATTTGATGCCTCAAAATCCTCTCGAAAGGTTTTAAACCCTGTTTTTCCAAATTGGGTCCTGTCGATAAAAATGATCCCATGAGTTGATTCCTTAAGTTTTTCCACTTCGAAAGCATCGAGATGGATGATAAACAATATAATGATCCAATCCGGATCAAACAATGTCTACAAGAAGCCCAATCTAAAACTGTTAGCCACAAAAACATCCCCTTGAAGCCAAAATTGCTCTAACACCAAATGTAGGTTTTAACCCTATACAATTAATTGTTGCAAACGTATTATTAGCAAAATAGAAAATATGCAATGCCACACACACACATTAACACAAATAATTTTACCCTAGAAACCTAATTCAGGGAATCCATAAAGATATTTTTGTATATTTTTTTGTTACAAAGTTACAATACAATATTATACCCCATTGCATCTGTAAGAAACCAATCCAGTTTACCTTGGATTAGCATACAACCATAGTTCATTAACTAAAGTTATGCTATCATGGGCTAAACCACTATGCACCACAAAATTGCTAAAAGTGATAACCATGTGCTAAAAATGGCATAAGATGCATGCAAAAAACTATCCAATTTTTTTTCGCGGGTACCACTTGAGAACCCCCACATCTATGCCTACGCGTGATGTACAACTCATGGGGATAGTCATGGAAAGAATATAATACATATACAACACATATATGTGCCCTTTGCGACCATATCCTATATATTGATCTCATTTATATTCTTCTTGGTTTATATCATTGATCTCAAAGATTTTTGTTCAATTTAAGATAAATTATGCGATTGGAATTAAAATAAAAATGAATGGATCAAGGTAAAAATTTGCCACTATAATGATCCAAGTTATTAATGTTTTTTTAAATCAAAATTTTACAAGGTCTTTATATCAAAATCTATACAACTAGAAGTTTTAGAAAGTCTATAACCTTTCATCTCTATCCCAATCCAAGAAAGGATTTTTTTTTTTTAATAAATTTTGTGCTTCAATGTTATTTTGGAACAAATTTAGTTGTTTCTCATCATCCCATTTATATAATAAAAATTGATGATGCCCGAATTTGTCATTCCTAATCATCCATTTACCACCCCTTTTCTTGAGAAAATAACTTGTTTCATCCATTTTTCCATTCATATTATCTCAATTACCCATTATATTTAGTATGATTGGACTAGGTGGAAAGGGACAAGTATTTTTATAACATGTTGATGAATTTACGTATATTGGTGTATGTTGGTTGGATAATGTGTGTTTTGTGGGTAGCAATGGGATAATCAATTTTATCTTTTATGTATGAGAAAGAAAATCTACAAAGATCTTTGTCAGTAATCACAAACTGAACATGCCCTTGTGATGGTGACTACATAGGGGAGTTTTTGCCATAGTATTAAGGATGCACCAACATGTACAACCATATGACAAAGACTTTCTGCAGGCAAGATAAATCTAAGAATAAAAACCAATTCTGTTGAAACTTCATTCAACAACAATGAGTTTTTCTATTGTAAATATTTGTTTTTGTTGATAACTACTTTTCTCGCTAGATCAACCTTATAGTTTCTTGCTTCCACTACTTCAAACCACTCACCCCTTGAGGTTGAGAAATAGGCCGAAGATGGACCTATGATAAGTAGTTAATTGTTTTTTGGGATAGATGCTAAATTTTGGGACACTTATTTGTTGAAACTGAAAAGTGGTTTCCTCCTTTATATCAACTACTAGAATTTAGTAGGTAATTGTGTTAGTTAGTAGTTTCTTTTTGTATAAAAACTAGAGAACTAAACTAAGAAACGTTTAATCTTTTGATAATGTTATTATTGTCTTTTAGAATATAAGAAACCAACAGTTGGTGATATTTTGAGTGTTTGAAGTGTGTTTTTACAATCACTGACACATTGTAGAGCCAGAGTCATTCTATAGGCACGATGATATTACTTTCTGGTATATTTTCTTATGAATACTATTTATTTCCTTGCATGTTTTTCGATTTTATGTAGTAACAGTTTCCTCTACTGAGGATATATTTAATCTATCAATTGTGTGTATACATAAATTTTTTTGTGAATATATTTCCACATTGCAACATACTTTGTATACAATAGTTGTAATTAAAACCAATTTGTATTAGATGCATTGTATTTCTTTTTATATTTATATCAATTATTTGAATAGTTCATTTAAATACTTAACATACCTACAATTTGTTTGATCAACAATAGAATACTCTGTTTTTTTTCTCTTATTCTATTACATGTAGCTGTAATTTCTTTCCAGTTGTAACAAGTTTTTGTAGCAAGAATGACCATTGCATTTACCCTTTTTTCGCAATATATAGATTGTAGGTTTTAAACCCCTACAGAAATTAACTGCATATGAATTCTAAAACACAAAAAATAAACAATGTGAGAGCATAACACATAAAACACATATACACAGAGATTTTCCCCTGGATCCCAAAACCGGGACTACTAGCTTTATTTTTCATTATCTTCCTTTCAATGTTACAATACATATTTATACATGCCAAAGCATCCAATACCATGGACCGAAAACCATCGCGTCAAAAACCATGGACCGAAAACCATTGCGTCCAAAAACATGTGTGAAAATCATGCACAAAACCATAGGTGGGTCCGCCCAACCTAACATAGGGTCCAAAACCAAAATTTTCCAGGGCAGTGATAGATTGGGGTTACCTACACCCCTCAAACCCCCTGTGACTCCCCCTGCTACACAATCGGTACAACAGGGGGGGGCTTCGCCCCCCTCCTAACCCCCTAGTTAACTATGTGGGCTAGTCGTGGAAAGAATATAACACAACCCAACATTCTCCCACTTGTTGTTTTCTTTCCACAGGGGGCCACAAGAGAGCTTAGTCATTTATCCAGCCCTGCAATGCCCATTGTTTCTCTACACCAAGAGAACTTCTCAGAGCTCACAGATTTTGTCAATGCATCTGCAGTATTCTTCAAAGTGTCCACCTTTACCAACAACACCTTTTTGTCTTCTATCATATCCCTCACAAAGTGATACTGAACATCAATGTGCTTTGTCTTTGAATGATATGCAGGGTTCTTTGCCAAGAAAATTGCACTTTGGCTGTCACAGTCTATCCTTATAGCTTCCTGTACTAACCCCATACTTGAACACAATCTCTGCAACCAAACTGCTTCCTTGCTTGCATGAGTGGCTGCCATGTATTCTGCCTCTGTAGTTGATAGTGCCACTACAAATTGTTTCTTACTCATCCAACTGACTGCACCTCCAAGTATGTTAAACACATACCCAGTCCCACTTGTAGATCTTCTCTGATCGAGATCTCCAGCCTAGTCTGCATCAACAAAGCCACGAATATCCAACACTCTATCCAATCCCGGTCTTCCTTGGTAGCACAAACCATATTCACTAGTGCCACGCAAATACCTGAAAACCCGCTTCAATGCTGTCCAATGCTCCTTTCCTGGTTTTGACATAAACCTACTCAATACTCCCACTGCATGTGAAATGTCTGGTCTAGTACAGACCATTGCATACATCAGGCTACCGACTGCACTTGCATATGGAACACGGGACATGTCCTCTTCCTCTTCTTGTGTCTTGGGACACTGTTCAACAGATAACTTTACACCTACAGGAATAGGAACCTTCACCAGTTTACTATCCTGCATATTAAATCTCTGCAATATTGTCTCGACATACTTCCTCTGGTTTAACCAGATCTTCCTCTTTGCCCGATCTCTTTTAATTTCCATGCCCAAAATATAGTTTGCAGCACCAAGATCTTTCATTTCGAATTTGGAGGACAATTGGGTCTTCAAATCCTGGATAATTTCTTTGTCATTTCCAACCAGCAACATATCATCCACATACAAGACCAAATAAATAACACGGTCACCAATTAATTTAAAATACACACAATGATTTGCTTTGCTTATGGTGAAGCCAAGTCCTCGTATAAATGTATCAAATTTCTGATACCACATCCTTGGTGACTGTTTTAACCCATACAGAGACTTCTTTAACTTGCATACTAGGTCTTTCTTACCCTTCACCGCAAAGCCTTCAGGTTGCTTCATGTAGATTTCCTCTTCCAGATCCCCATGAAGAAATGTTGTCTTCACATCCATCTGTTCTACCTCAAAATAAAAAAACAACAACAACATATAAAAGTAATCTAATATAAGTTACCTTGGCAACAGGAGAAAAAATATCACCAAAATCAATTCTCGCACATGGGAATAACCTTTTGCTACCAACCAAGCTTTGTATTTCTCCACCTTTCCTTCTGCATTTGTCTTCTCCTTGAACACCCATTTGCTGCCAATGGGTTTCCTTCCAGCCGGCAACTCCACCAGATCCCAAGCCTCATTTTTGTGTAAAGATGCCATTTCATCAACCATGGCCTCTTTCCAGAGTTTTCCATCCTCTAAATCTATTGCTTCCTTCACAGTTCTGGGATCATCATCAGTAATAGATAAAGCAAAATTTGAACAGAAAGCAGATGGACTATACCTTTCTGGCTGCCTTCTTTCTCGAATTGATCTTCTCACACCCGGAGTTTGTGGCTCTCCATCTTCTGATTCCTCCTCTGCTGTAGAGTTTGAATCTTCCTCCTTTAGCTCAAACTCTATCTTCTTAGGTTCCTTTGGTTGGACTTCATGTTTAATAACATCTTTCACCTCTCTGAACACCACATTTCGGTTGTACACAACCTTCCTTGTTACTCGGTTCCAAAGCTTATAACCCTTTAAACCATCCTGATACCCAATAAAGATGCACTTTTCAGATTTACTATCCAACTTGGTTCGTTTCTCCTTTGGAACATGTACATATGCATCACATCAAAATACCGTCAGATGTGAAAGAGAGGGTTTCTTACCAGTCCATACCTCTTGTGGAGTTTTGTCCTCCAACGCTAATGAAGGTGATCTGTTGACCAGGTAACATGCTGTCTCCACCACCTTTGCCCAGAATTCCTGTCCTAACCTGGCACCACTGAGCATGCTTCTTGCCCTTTCCATCAACGTCTTGTTCATTCTTTTTGCAACTCCATTTTGCTGAGGTGTATATGGAGTAGTCTTCTGCCGTGTTATACCACACTTATTACAGAATTCTTCAAATTCCTTACTGCAAAACTCTCCACCATTATCTGTCCTCAACACCTTTATCTTCTTCTCTATCTGGTTTTCCACCAGAGCCTTGAATTCTTTAAACCTGTCCAAGGCTTCAGATTTCTTCTTAAGGAAATATATCCATGTATTCCTTGAGAAGTCATCTATGAATGATACATAGTACACAGACTTACCCAGTGATGGAATCTTCACAGGTCCAAACACATCACTATGCACAAGCTTTAATATATGTTTCTCCCTCTTACCACCAGAGGGGAAACTCACCTGATTTTGCTTCCCATATACACAATTTTCATAGAAATCAAAATCCAGAGAGCTATTACTCATACCTTCTACCATACCTTTACCATGAAGTATTCAAAGGCCCTTCTCTCCAATATGTCCAAGCCTTTGATGCCACATCTTGGTCTTCTCTCTAGAGACCACTAGATTTTTTGCTCCACTTTCATGAACCACAGAATTGTTGCACCCATCAACAACCGTGCTACCTTGCAGCTTGTACAGAGTTCCAATCTAAACTCCCTTCATAAATACTAGTGCTCCCCGAACCATCTTGCAGGTATCCTTCTCGAACGCTGTTTTTACACCTGAATCATCCAACTTGCTTACATAAATCAGATTTCTGGCCAATGTAGGAATATGCAGAACACCCGGAAGTGTTCTAACCCTTCCATCTTGTAACTTCAACTTTACTTTTCTGCGACCAACGATTTTAGCCTTCCTATCATCCCTTAAGAAGACATCACCACCATCATATTTCTCATACTCGCAGAACCACTCTCTATGGGGAGTGAAGTGAAAGGATGCACTTGAGTCAATCAACCATGCCTCATGATCTACATGTGTACTTGAAGAAGCCAAGTACACATCCCCACCTTTATCTGAGGTGGTTTTTGCCTCTGCAGAAGGAGCACCATCAAATCCCTTTCCTTTATCAAGAGCTTTAGATTTACAATCCCTTTTGTAGTGCCCTTCCTTTCCACATTTCCAGCACACCACTTTTACAGGTTTTCCTGGAGATTTATATCTCCCACTCGATGACTTATTTTTGTTTCTGTTATGGGACCGTCCTCATACAGACAAGGCATCACCATTCTGGCTCTCCATATTTTTTCGTCTCATCTCCTTCGTCAACAAGGATGAGACTATTTCATCAAACTGCAAGGCAATTGCATTGCTACCTATTGCAATAACCAGACTGTCCCACGAATTTGGTAGAGAACACAAAAAACCGATGCACTTATCTTCATCTGAAATTTTAATATCAACAGATGCTAACTGACTTACCACAATATTAAATGCGTTCAGATGCTCTGTCACCGAGTCTCCATCTTTCATCCTTAGGTTATACAACTTTTTCCGCAGGAACAGTTTATTCACCAGAGACTTAGATTGGTACAAAGTCCCTAACTTGTCCCACAAAGCCTTCGCCGTAGCTTCCCCTGATACATTCAGCAATACTGAATCTGAGACACACAATCGTATTTTGCTCTTTGCCTTTCGATCCAACTTCTTCCATTCTTCATCGGACACTCCTGTTAGTTTATTACTCGGATCTACCACGATCCACTGATCTTTATCCACCAACAGATCCTCCATCTTGAGTTTCCACAACTCAAAACTTTGACCATTAAATTTCTCGATCTCTATCTTTCCACTGCTCGCCATCTTCTTTCACCACTAGAATCGATCTCGCAGATCTCTCACTGAACAGGGTCTACCACAGGCCCGAGCGAAACCCCTTAGTAACAAAGGCGTCCCCTTGAAGCCAAAACAATGCTGATACCAACTGTAGGTTTTAACCTCGTACAGAAATTACCTGCATACAAATTCTAACACACAGAAAATAAACAATGCGAGAGCATAACACATAAAACACATACACACAGAGATTTTCCCCTGGATCCCAAAACCTGGACTACCAACTTTATTTTTTATTATGTTCCTTTCAATGTTGCAATACATATTTATACATGCCGAAGCATCCAATACCATGGACCGAAAACCATCGCATCCAAAAACATGTGCGAAAATCATGCACAAAACCATAGGTGGGTCCGCCCAACCTAACATAGGGTCCAAAACCAAAATTTTCTAGGGCGCTGCCTCGGACCCCATAGAGTGGGGTTAACTGCACCCCTCAAACCCCCTGTGACTCCCCCCTCTATGCAATCGGCGCAACAAGGGGGGCTCCGCCCCCCTCCTAACCCCCCAGTTAGCTACGTGGGCTAGTCGTGGAAAGAAAATAACACAACCCAACATAGATTTTCACAATAAGCATAAGTGTTTCCTTGTTTTTAATGGTAAAATTTAATTTAGTTTAATTCAACCACAATGACTTTTTCTTCAATCTTGTTTGTAATATATGTAAATATTTGTGCATAAGTTATAAATAATATACTCACTCGCTTAAGTTAATAACAATATAATAACCCATAAATACATATATATTGTTGAACGTTTTGTAAAAGAAAACGATTACTTATTGATACTAAAGTGAATTCATATAAGCACATTGTAGGAACCTGTGATAAATGACAATCGTTCTTACCACACAGCTAAAAATGTTAATTATAAAACTTTTCTACACAGTTAAAATTGAGCATATTGAAAAGTTCACAGAACTCATTCTCATTAATTTATTATTATTATTATTATTTTTCATCGACATTGTATGATGATGTCATATGAAACAATTCCCTATATACATGATTATAGAATGCATCCCTAGATATAATGATCCAAATGAAAAAATATTATAATAGCACATGTACATCATTGGTGGATGATGAACCACAATAGAATCACCATCCATTAATTTACATCTCTCATTCACCATCTTATCTCTAATCCCATAATTAACATTTGAACAACTAAATTATTTGATGGAGGAGAATAAAAATAAGACACGACTATTGAATGTATTTCCATTGTCCTGTCTTGCACCCCATCATATTTCCAAAATAGGAAATCCTATTGACGTCATTAAGTCTACAATGAAAAAATATTTGAATATTATTATTATAACTTGAAAATATATATTATAATAAAATGAATTAACATATAGGGATTTTAATTTTTAAATGTGTAATCATTGAAAAATATGTACCTTAGTTCCAAGGAGGAAAGTGCTAGAGAGGTCCTTATCAGCCCCAAAGGGAAAATTGTCCACACTTTTCAATGGAGTCTAGCATCATAACACACAACAATTATAAGCACATGTTCATATCTAGGGAATCACTCAAGTCTCCGAGCTAGACATCCACAATCTCATGGTGCTCGAGGATTCTATTCACATCATTAAGAACATGGTTTATAATTCACATCCAATGGATTCTCGTCCATCTTCAATTCTAGACAGGGTTAGGGAAGTAAGTAGTGTCATTGAAAAGGTAAATTGGTTCCACTTTCTTTGTGAAAAAAATGACCTAGGTGACTCTAAGCCAACTCCATAACTAGGAAAAAAGGGGGTGTAATTCAAGTTAACAACCATTTATATGACCAAGCAATCCCATAGAATAACCTATGTTATCACATCAACAAGGCAAATGGAAACAATTTTGACAATGGGTTCTCTTCCATCTTTATTTCTATACAGGGTTAGGGAAGTAAGTAGTGTCATTGAAAAGGTGAATTGGTTCCACTTTCTTTGTGAGAAAAATGACCTAGGTGACTCCAAACCAACTCCATATATAGGAAAAAAAGGGGTGTAATTCAAGTTAAAAACCATTTCTATGACCAAGAAATCCCATAGAATAACCCATGTTATCACATCAATAAGGACAATGGAAACAATTTTGACAAGCCCTCCATAGGGAATTCAAAAGAAAGGGATAAGATACCGCCCTCAATTGATGTTACAATTAATTCACATCTCATATAATGAATCTTCCTCTTTAATTATTTAGCGTCACAGTGGGATAGTTTTCGTGTCACTAATGAAGGATTTCACCACCCTCCTCTAGTCTTAGGGAAGGGGTCTGAAGCTCAACTATTGCAGGCTTTGGAAATTTTGTTTCACTGGTTTTATTCTTAGGAATTTGAAGGTCAACACTCTAGTCACAAGTGCCTGATATGCTCTTGCATATTTCCTCCCTTATCTTGTTCTATTTTGGAAGCTCAACAAAGGTTTGTTTTGTTGTCTATTTCTCTTGTTTCTACTAGACCTCTCTCTTTAGTTGCTCCATCATTCTGAATTTACAATGAAATATAAAAGAATCAAGGAGACAAAAATAATCATTCCACAGGCTTGAACAAGTTATTTCTATATTGATTTCTCATGACAAGTTCTCTCTAAACTCCTCAACAACACAAGTACAAAATATCAACATTAAGATGTAGTTTACAACGAATCTATTGTTTGAATAGATGAGTAATTTAGATGCACTAGAATAGTAAGTTAATACATTTACTCATTAGGAAGCAAGGTCATTGGGGAGAACACTATGATGAATTCTCTCCCAATCAACACACAATGTTGGGTCCTTCATTTTTTGGACAATTTTGATCATAAAGTGTTTGTAGAAAAGATAAAGCGAGATCTAGAAAAGAATGGTTAATCCAATAAAAATTGACAACAAAAAGAAGAAAGCAGCATGTAGAAAAAGAGTAAGTGGACTAAACAATTATCTTGAAAATTGCCAAGCAAGCACAAAAGAAGGATTGTTACATCAAGTGAGAGTGAAACATAATTGATCGGGTCAAAGAACAACTAAGGTTGATCATGTCAAGCCACGAGAGTTAAGTTGGAGCACGTTAAGGGAGAAGATCACTTGATAACGTCAAATAGGCCAAAAACATATAAGGATATGCAAGGTGAGTTGCGCATACATGAAAAATAAAGAAAAAGGCCAACATGATACCAAAATTTATATCTATATTGTGATATTGTATATGTATCTATAATTGAGATTTTGGTGGATGAATTATGAAAGATCTAGTTGTAATCTCGCAGATCCATAATTATAATGTCGATTTGGTCCGATATTAATAAAAGGATGACTGTTGGCAGGGAGATTTGTTGTGTTGTGCGCATGTGTATGTGGGTTATGCACCCATTTTATTTTTAAATTTTATGTTCAAGGCATATGCATTGTGTCTACAATTTTCTTCTATGTGCATTGATTCATAGTTGCTTAGTAACTTTTTAATGGTTGTTGTTGTATCTAACTAGCGAATGTACATACTCACCTTCTAAACCCCAATAATCCAATTAAGTCTTGACTGCACTTTGGTTGAGACTTTCTTCCCTTGTAGAAGATTGAAAATGCCGATGCTATGCTAGACTATAGTGAAAACCTTTGTTGGCCCCAGATGCATAAACATGGTCTCTGCAAACAATTTTTTGCAAACAAATGGTTCCATTGTCAGGACTAGAAAATTAGTTAGGGTTTCTGATAATGGTAAGTATGATTTTGAAGAGGAGTATTCAAGAGTGGTGGGAGGAAAGTGTGATTCTTTCATTCTTCAACAAACACAATTAAGGTAAAATATACTACATTGGGTTCGTGAAGAAACATTTTCCCCTGAACCTCCTTGTGACCAATATGAAATATTTTGGGCTGAGTTCCTTGATAAATTATATTAGTGGTTGCATAGATTCAGGATTCCTTGAGAGATTGAAGTGTTGGTCGGATTTGTAGGAACTGAACTACAACAAATCTAGTTGCATTACATCGCTTAGATCATGAGCTTACTAGAGCTGTCGATTTTTGGGTGCAAGCCACCTTATAGGGATACATTATTTATTTTTCTGCAGAGAACCACTATTCCTATTCAAAAGTAGAAGCAATCTTCAGATTTGGGTTAAGAGGATGACTGTTAAAAGAGATCACATTGTGGATCAAGGTCTTACTAATGGAATAAAGATTTCTACAATTTCCTCCACATAATATGACAACTTAAAACCCTCATAGTTTTTTTTTTTTGGGGGGGGGGGGGGGGGGGGGGGAGTTTGTGGGAGGCGATGACCAGTTGTGGAAGCTAAGAGAGGGTTGCAATGGATAGGGAAGAGAAGTGGAATGCAAGAGGTTTTAGGGCAGTGATAAGGGTACATATATCTAAGGAATGGAGGGAGTGAAAGATGCGAGAGATTCAAAGGAGACAAAGAGAGTTGAAGCATATACGAGAAGTGCTAGCTGACCCAAAGTTGTAGCATGCAGAGTTGAGAGGAGATGAGATCTATAATAGTGGAACGGATGCCAGAGGAAGTGAAAAAATAGAGAAGAGTCAAGGAGATAATGTTTACTAGGAATCCGATGAAGCCCAAACACCAAGCCAAAATATTGCAAAGACTGATCCCATTTCCTCTGCAGATGAAGAGATGAATTTCGTGATGCGAAGGCTATTTCATGAGGACAATCTCTACCTTGAAGTCAATGTTACTCAAGGGGGAAACATGGCCAGTTCTCCTCCATCCCTTCCCCTGGTGCTCTATCATAATTTGGTAAGGCTATTTTCAAAGCTTGTTAAAACTCTAAAGTTTCATAAGGTCGTTGCAGATAACATTGATTCTAGTAGTAATCAATAGAATTTGGGAAATATTTCTCAACCTGGTCTGCAAGGATTTGTTTTAGTTTCTCCTAACTCTAATCCAATGGTTGGAAACGTAGCTGGTTCTTTCACTCACTACCCTGAGTTTTATGGCCGAGGGATGAGGATGTAGAGCAACATTGGTATTTATGTGAGGCCATCTAAAACTCTAGAGGAACTCTAGATGTGACTAATTTAGTTGAAATTGAAACTACATTGAGAGGAAGAGGATTTAAATGGTACACAAAATTTACATCAAACATTCAAAATCTAACTGTGGATACACTTAAAGAGGAATTCACTAAGGAATTCAAATTGCCTGGGATAGAGTAGCAAGGTTTAATCGAGTTGTGAGATATTAGACAAAAACAAGGTGACTCTGGATGGGATTGTATGCAAAGGTTTAAATATGTTGTGGGGAAATTAACTCGTCCTATTCACATATATTATCTACAAACATGGTTTATTGAAGCTCTACTTCCCTTAACAAAAATACCTTTGATGCAACAGAATATAAACTCCCTGCAAGAAGCTTTAGAGAAGGAAATGAAAATTCAAGCTATGGTGGGTTACCTTGGTTACTTTAGACCGAGCTCTACTTCTAGTGATCCTACTTTGAATGATATCCACAATCAAATTATTGTTTTTTTGAAAGATTGAAGGAGATGAATACTGAAAAAATTTCTCATCCTTAGTTTTGATGCACCAACTGCTACATAGAAGGAAATTATGTCACAAAGTGTCCAAGGTTGCGGGGTGCGAGAGCCTCGAGTGTTTCGCTAGGACCCCCTCTTTCGTAGACAATACCTTAAGGAGGAGTTGCACAAGTATCATCAACTTTTCCCCTTCGAGGACATACTTAGTACCATGCTTTTCCTAACCAACAAGGTATGTCCTGTAATGAATATCGTAAGATATGTCGATATTATGGTCATCCAAATTGATTGTTTACTATATTGAAAAAGTATTCCAATGTGCCTAACTCTATTTTCTGTGAGTTCTATGGATCTCCCATGCATAATACTGACTAATGCAGAGATTTGGATGCTTTGGATGATCGATTGGATTGATCTACTTTTTGAGTGAATGAATCCAATGGCGAAAGAGGTGGTGCAGGATATAGAGGTGGAAGAATTGGTGGAAGAGGGCTAGTTAGATGCTATAACTATGGTGAGCAAGGACATGTAGCCAGGGGATGTCTGTTGCCAAAATGACCATGGTGTTCACATTGCCATGTTAACACTCATGAAACCAAAGACTGTATAGAATTGATTGCTTGATGGGAGGAACACAATCAACAAAGAGGGGCTTATTCGATCAATTTTTAGCAACGAAAACCATAATGAGTCCAATCACCAAATATTAATATTGTTACTTGAGGGGGTACTAGGAATGGTGCTGAAAAGGATTCTTCTGAACAACCTACCATTAGAAAAATTGATCCTTCACAAGATAAATATGATCCTGTTCAGTAAAAACAATATAAGAATGTCGCAAATATCTTCAAGGAGATAATTTATTCCTCTCTTAGTCCTAGGGTTGCAAGATCAGAAAAGTGCCAAATTTTATTTCCTGAAAGAAGACCACCAACTAGCCCTTGGTTCTCATCTGACTCTTCACAATTGGTTACTATGTGGTTTCAACTATTTATTGATATTTTGAGTGATGAGCAGGCCTCTCAATAGCTGCGGAAGAAGTTGAAGGGATTCGTGAAAGATGAGGAGTTATCAAAGCAACCTATCTCTGCAAATTTACCAGAGCATCATAGTAGAAGGGTTAGGTGCAACAAAAGGAGTATTGGGAGAGAGTTCCAAATCGATGCTCAAATTAAAGGGTATCAAATAAAGGACACTATGCTGGATTTTGGGATCTGATGTCAATTTTCTAAGAATGGGAGGCATTGGGAAATTCTAAATTAGTGCTCTCACCAATTCAGTTGCAGGTGGCTGACCAAATCTGCATCTTTCCCATTGGCCACTTAGAAGATGTAGAAGTTGATGTCACTGGTGTAAAACCTTATGCAAATTTCAAAGTTATTGATATCATTGCAGATAAATATCCATATCCAGCCTTGTTAGGAGTTGACTATGATTTTGAGAACTATGCCATTGTTGACGTGAAGAGAGAAACTATGAATTTTGAAGTTGATGGTGTTAGAGTTATTCAACCTTTAGATCCTTACCAAGGTCCTAGATACACAGAGCCTATTGATGATTCAAAAGACACCAATGTTGTTAACCACTTGTATCAATTGATTGTTAGAAAAAGGGAAGACTATATCAACCCTACAACATATGGGTTTCTTAGTTAGTGGAGTATTCAGAACACAAAAGCGGGCTTTGATGTTTCACTTGAGGAATGGGAGCAAGGAGATTACGAGTTATATTCCATGAGATACACAACTAGCTGATATGATCAGTGGATTGTAATAGAGGTAATACACTATACTAGCTTTAATAATATTATACCTATAGATGCTTTTGTATGACATATTGAGCTCATAGTTGAGAAGGAGAAAAGCTCCTCTGATAGATGTTGCGTAACAAGATACTCTTGCTTGGTGGTGGGATGCTAATAACAACAATATTCCATCTTGGGAAATGGCCAAATATGTTCTCTTATGTAGATTTATGGAGCCGGAAAAGGGATTTCATCTAGTTTCTTTGTCTCAAGGTCATACTAGTCCTAAGAAGCATGTCCATGCTTGTGTTGCAGAATGAAAGAAGAATAAAGTACCTATTGAATTGTGGAAACATCACTTTATTCATACATTAGGAGCTATTTACAAGGATTGGTATTTGAAAGAAGAAAAAAATAGATAAACTTCTAGCTGGGATGAGTTGAATTCTCAATTTTATGTTGATCTCAATTTCTTAGATGAAGACTCGCGAAATGTAGAAGCCTTGAAGGCCATCAAACAAGTTATTTTCCTTACTAAGAAGCCCCTTGCAAAAATATTTGATAACAAATGTTGTGGGACTATACCTTTTTCAGGTTTCTAGATGGTTATTGTTTGCCAAAAGTTTAATAGGGAACCCAATGATGAATATTTAGAACGGTCGAGGCATATTTATTTCAAGGAGTTTGAAGGAGAGTGAAGCATCAAGGATGATCCACCTTGAGCTTCTCCTCATCTATAGCCCCTGAAGCTACATAAGTTTATTATTAGCTCTGATGAAAATCCTAAGCAAGCTTCTATAGTAGATTATGGGGATGGGCAGACAACCAAGGAAATTCTTGTCCTACTCAAAGAGTATGAGGATCTATTTCTTGCATCAGTTTCAAAGCTTAAGGGTATAAAAAGAGATCTTGTGGAGATGAAAATAGTCTTGAATCCAGATGTACATCTAATAAAGCACCGTCCATATCGACTAAATCCTAGGGTTAAGGAGAAAGTCAAGAAGGAGATCGATAAGATGCTTGCAACAAAGATTATCTTCCCTACAGATGAAACTAAGTGGATAAGTCCCATAGTCATCCAAGATAAGAAGGATTTCAAGGAGATCAGAGTCTGTGTTGATTGTCATAGCCTAAATAATGCATGTGTCTATGACCCATTTCCTACTCCTTTCAGTGATGAGGGCTTGGATAATGTTGCCAGGAAAGAAGCTTATTCTTTCACAGATGAGTTTTCAGGTTATCACCAGGTTCAAATTGCAGAGGAGGATAAGAAGAAAACTACTTTTACTATCGAATGGGGGTCCTACACATATCATGTGATGTTGTTTGGACTTAAGAATGCTCCAACAATCTTTTCTAGAATTGTTATTGCAACTTTCCGGGATTACATTCATAGATTCCTAGAAGTTTATATGGATGATTGGATTGTTTACAATCTTTTAAAGAAACACTCAAGTCTACTAAGGGTGATTTTTTTATTGATGTATACAGTTACAAATTTCTCTTAATATAAATAAGTGTATCTTTGCTGTACCATTTGGAAACTTATTAGGGTATATTGTTTGTAAGGTTGGGGTATCAGTTGATCTAGCCAAAATTTTTGCGATCCTTAACATGCCTCCCCAACAAGTGTTAATCAACTTAGATACATGTTGGGGCATATAGGCTATTATTATAGGTTCATAGACAACCATGCTTCTATCGCTGCTCCACTGGAGAGGCTTCTAAAAATGTTTGAGCCTTTTATATGGATTTCTCAATGTGATGCCGCACTTGTGACACTAAAGAAAAAACTAGCAAGTGCTCCAATTCCAGTCTACCATGACTGGAATAAGGAGTTACATGTATACATTGATGCTTCCAGAAAGTCTCTTCATGTTGTTTTGGTAGAACTAGGAGAAGGAAATTTGGACAATCCCATATATTTTACTAGCATAAAACTCTCTACTGTAGAATGTAATTATGTTACGATCAAGTGCAAAGCCTTGGAAATCATATATTATCAATAGAAGTTCTACCATTATCTGTTGGGAGTACATTTCATTTTTTTTACATATCATTCAACCTTAAAGTACTTAGTCAATAAGCCTATGATGGAGGGAAGAATCTGTCGTTGGTTTCTGTTAATTTAGGAATTTTCTTTTGAGGTTATTGTGAAGCTTGAATGAACCAATGTGAGTTTGGATCATATTTCCTTCTTGGAGACAACAAAATCTAGAGGCTTTGTTGATGATCAACTTCCAGATGCTGAATTGTTTCGAGTTGAAGCTACTCTCGACTATCTAGAAGACAATGCACTATTTTTAACTACTAGTACTTTCCCTGAAAATTATTCTACAACACAAAAGAAGCATTTGGTGGTTAGAGCAACTAACTATCAACTTATTGTAGGGAAATTATATAAATTGGGCCTTGATAACATTATGTGCAAATGTGTTTTTAGTCATGGAAGAGATGAAATTTTATGGGAGTGTCACAATGGGGTTGCGGGAGGTCATGTTGGAGGGAAAGATACTTCTCGTAAGGTACTACAAGTAGCATTATGGTGGCCGACTCTATATAAATATGCGAAGGAGTTTGCTAAAAGTTGTGATGTATTTCAGAGGGTTGGGAGGCCTTCTCTGCGATATGAACTTCCACTACCTCTAGTATGTGCGTTGCAAGCTTTTGAAAAGTGGGCAGTTGACTTTGTTGGACCTATCAACCTTCCCACATGACACTCACAAGCCAGATATATTATTATTTCAAACGACTTTCTCACAAGGTAGGCAAAGGCTAATCTATTTAGAGATTATACTGCCAATACTACAACTCACTTCATTTTTGAGAATATCATTACTAGATTTGGTCAACCAAGAATTTTAACCAGTGACGAAGGAACTCATTTCCTCAATGGTAACATTGCAACTTTAACTCAAGAGTTCCTTGTTAACCATCATAAGATCAGTCCTTACTATCCTCAACTCAAGAGTTCCTTGTTAACCATCATAAGATCAATCCTTACTATCCTCAATCCAATGGCACAGTAGAGGTATTCAACAAAATTTTGGAGAAGGGTCTCCCCAAAGTCTGTTTTGCAAAAAAAGACAATTGGGATGAAAGAGTTCTTACAACACTTTGGGCATACAAGACTACCACTAAATGGTTACACAAGTATAATCCATTCTAGTTCGTGTATGGGAAAGAAGTTGTAGTCCCTGCATAATTTATTATTCCGAACTTATACATTACACATGCTACTAAAACGAAAGATGATGATTCAGTTACGGAATGACTTCAAGATTTTTGGGAATTGGATGAGCACATATTTCTAGCAAATTTCCATCAAACCGTGGAGAAGCAAAGGAAAAAGGCGTGGCATGACTGTCACATTAAGAAGAAGTCCTTTTTTAAAGGAGATCAAGTCCTCATGTATGGAAACAAGTACCTAAAGCATCAAGGGAAGCTCTAAACACATTGGTTAGGACCATTCATACTTGTAGATATCCAAGATTCAGAAGTTATCAAACTTGCACAAATTGATAGTATTCTTCGGCCTAGTTGGGTGAATGACGCTTGCCTGAAACCCTATTATGGTCCTTAATTCATATGATTTCCTTGCTCTTTTTCCTAGAGCATACCTATTTAGGACTTAGGATAGATTTAGCCAGTCTTTTTAGTTTTATTAGTTCATTTTTTATTTATTTTAGTTGCGATAATGATTTCTTATTTTTCTATTACTTTATACTACAACTTATTGTGTTCGGGGAGTTAGAGTCTATGTCATTTAAATGCCAGTCTGAGTCCTTTAGTTATGTGTCCAATTTTTAGAGTCATCCCTGCTATAATGGTTAAATATATTGAGTTTGCAGTCACTTTTTGGTTTTCGTCCACCATCCCACTCCCTTTTTGAGCTTATCTTGTCTAACTTTTTGGTCGTTGATATGTTGTTTTAGGATACGGGTTTCTATCATAATTAATTTTTGTGAATCACACTTTATTTGGTCAGTCCTTTCATCATCTATCTCATACAATTCCTAAAGGGTAAACCAATTATCGATATTTGATATGAATTCCTATAAGTATTGAGCATTGCGTCCCTTTCATCCATTTATTTTCGAGTTCTTACTTAAGGCTTCATTATGGTGTCTGTAGTCCCCCATTTTCGTTACCATCCTCTTATCCACCAAGCATATTCCCACAGACATCTCAATACGGTTCATTCTCTTAAGGCTGATATTCCATTTGAGTTTTCTGATCCTCGTGTTGATAGCCTGGAGGACGTGTATGGTAAATATGAAAAGGCTATCCTAGTCAATAACGATTTTCACACTTATGACCCCTAGAAGAGTTGTTTTGATTCCACCAATCACTCCTTCAATGAAATGCCTTTGGGTCTTTGTATAACCACCTAATTGAAGCCACATAAATAATCAGGGTTCCCCAAACACTTCTTGATAAACATGCATATCACATCTGGTTTTGAATTGACCATAATCATTGTTATGTCCACACCAAAGATGTGGATAACGATAAGTTCCGCACTCGCCCCCTGCCATATTATCTTTGCAAGAATCTTTCCATAAGGAGGTAATGAGTTTTCCTGGAGTCTAGTAGAATCAAAAACCTGAAGGAATCCATTATGCTTTTAGTGGCCTCACCCCATGAAATCCACCAAAAAATACACTAACAAATGGGTCATTATCATCCTGTAAACACCAAGCTTCACCATCTTCTCCTACTTCTGAGCCCAAAGGCTATCAACTTCTGATCAAGAAGCTCTGCTCTCATTTTGTCCCAACCAATGTCACTACTTCTACCCCTAATAGATATGTGCCACCTGTAAGTACATCCATTCCCATTGCTATACTTTTGCAAGCTAACACCTTCAAGCCTCCTACTCTTCGTATGGCTTATTTAACAACACTAGCCGTGGTGCACACTGCATCTACCGTGCCTACTTCTGTTGCTTCCGCAAAAATTCTCAGGATGGATTTTTCTAAGCTTATCCAACTTGATGACGATGAGCCTCCTGAACCTGCTATCCTAACTTTAATAATGGATGAATCACAACCTTCTACCCTTACTTCTACAAGTTAACCTCACATAGTTCCTTCCCCACAAGACAATGATCCTCCATATACTAATTCAGATGCATCATCCACTCACTCTGTCGATGAACAAATTGTTGAGCCTTCATAGGATACCACAAGTTCCCTTGTAGCTAGTAGTGTTATGCTTCCAGATACGTTATCTGAATTCATCAGATAACCAAAAAATTGCAAACACATACTATAACTATGTGCCCAGTCACTCAACATCATTTCGTTGTTGCCTTCTGAAGTTCATTAACATGTTCGAAATTCTATTTAGCAAGAGTAGAAAGAAACACCAAAATTTTCAATGTAAGGGAATTCTGACAAGTCTATTGCAAGTGGTCAACCCTTGCAATCCAAGCTTCCACATGTGAATAGTCTTTCAGTAGAAGATCTCCAACATTATTCTTCAGCTCAATATTTCAGTTTCTAAGGCCTTCTTCGGTACAGTTAGAGGAGAACATGAACTTAACAGATCAAAAGTAGCTTGATATCACACAGGCTCATGAGAAACAACAACAACAAAATATCACTTAGCTTACATAGGGCAGAGACTTGGTACAATAACAACTTGCTTAGTTACAAAGGAGCGATATTAGCTCCAACAACATAGAGATAAGGTTGAATAAGAGATTGTGTTTGTGAATGCTAAACTCATTCAGATGTGGCTTATGTTGGTGGATATGAGGCCTACTATTCCTAAAGATATTTCCATTTACAAGCCCATCCAATGCTTAAAGTTGCTTGAAGATGCCTGGACAACTTTTGCCTCTCATAATAAAACTCTTCAAGCTACTATCTCAATCCATCACTAGAGAATTCTTGATTTGACAATGAAATTTATTCAACAAAAGGAATTTATTATGGACCAAGGTTCTACTCTACACTCCATCCTCCAGCATCAGGCAACGGATTCTCGAAACATTTTAAGGTAGGTGCAAGATTGGCCAAGTATTTTAGCTAAACACAATCAGCCAGTCTATGAGTTGCGGGAGCAGGTCAAGACACTGATGGAATATTCTCTATTTATGATCGACCTTGCTGAGTAGCATAAGCTCTCTTATCAAATATCACATAAGGATGTTGAGATCACTGCGTTGGAGGATGAATCTCATCAATCTAAGCAAACTATTTGGGACCTTAAGCCCATTGTCAAGGATCATTATTTGAAGTTGCACCAACTTAAATTCAATGTAGAGAATGAGTGTAATGCTTTCCTTGCCGCTCGACTAGAATCAAACCAAATGCTGCAACCACTCAATTTTTCGTTGACCAAGGCAATACTTTGTTGTAGAAGTGGCAAGAACGATTGGACACTTATGATTCTTTTTGCCACTCCATTCTTGATACTATTTGAGAGTTAGGTCCTTCCTTCATTTAAAGGAGAATCGTTTGTGCAATTAAAATATTGACTCAAGGGCGAGTCAATAGATTGTGGTCGAGGCTTGTTGAATCCTTCATTTTTTGGACAATTTTGATTAGAAAGCGGTTGTGGAAAAAAAGAAGTGAGAGATAGAAAAGAATGGTTATTTTGATTAGAAATCAATAAAAAAAAGAAGAAAGCGACAAGTAGAAAAAAAGTAAACAGACCAAAAATTTATCTTGGAAATCATCAAGCAAGTGCAAAATAAGGATTGACCACATCAAGCGAGCATGAAATTTAATTGATCGGGTCAAAGACCAACTAAGGTTGATCATGTCAAGCCACGAGAGTTAAGTTGGACTACATCAAGGAAGTGGATCACTTGATGGTGTCAAACATGCCAAAATTATATAAGAGATGCAAGGCGAGTTGCGTAGACACATAGAATAGAGAAAAGGGCTGACATGTTGCCAAAATTCAGATCTATATTGTGATATTGTATTCTATATTTGTAATTGAGATTTTGGTGGATGAATTATGAAAGATCTAGCTGTAATATCACATATCCATAATTGTAATGCCGATTTGGCCTAATATTAATAAAAGGAAGATTGTTGGCAAGAAGATTTATTGTGTTGTGCGGATGTGTATGTGGGTTATGTACCCATTTTAATTTTTAATTTATGTTCAAGGCTTATGTGTATTGTATCTGTAATTTTCTTTTAGGTGCATTGATTCATACTCCACTCTGTAACTCTTTAATGGCCAATGTTGTATCTAACTGGCGAATGTACATATTCACCTTCTAAACCCCAATAATCCACTTAAGTCTTGGCTGCACTTCGGGTGAGACTTTCTTTCCTTGCAGAAAATTGAGAATGCCAGTGCTATGCTAGACTACAACAAAAAACTTTCTTGGCACTAGAAGCTTTACCTTGATCTTTGCAAATAATTTTTCGCCAACATGGAGTTTAAACATTACCTACCATCATTATCAGGAAGGAAGGTATGTACCAATAGCATTCTCTAGCCATTGGTTTAAAGCATGTTTCTAAGAAGGCAACATTGATCTTGATACTTCTCTTAGTTTCTTATATGATGTTTATTATGGTTTTGTTTAATTTGAACATGTTATCTCCGTCTCAAATAATATATTTCGAAGAGTCATTGTTAGTTTTTTGTATCGTGCTCTATAAAATTTATGTTAAGAATTTTTAAGACAAGATATAAAATTAAAAAAAGTCTCATCATGGTGGATAACTTCTCTCTATACCCCTTGTTATAAGCCCCAAATTTAACTGTTTATTAACCCCCCCCCCCCCCCTCTCTCTCTCTCTCTCTCTCTCTCTATATATATATATATATATATATATATATATATATAACTTAGCACAAAATTTCCACTGCTGTTTTAGATTAAATTATTATTTTGATTAGTGTATAATTATTTTAATTTTAAATTTATTCACTTTATAAAGGAATTGAGGATGATGAAGATTTCTAGATGTCCAATGTTTACCCGAAACGTCATACAAATGTGTCATACATATAGAAAATATTCATCACCCGAAACGTCACACATATGCGTCATACATATAGAAAATCTTCATCATCATCAACATTGGACAACTAGAAATCTTCTTCATCATCAATTCCTTTATATATTTAATAGATTTAAAAATAAAATAAATATACACTAATCATAATAATACTTAAATCTAATCATTGAGGGTTGGGGAGCAATGAGGAGCAGGCAAGGGTTTGAAGGAGGCTAGGGTTTGTAGGCGGATTAGGTCACTAACAATATCAGGAAGGAGCAATGAAATGACTGCAAGGTTTAAGGGTGTAGAGGGCAGTGGGTTGTGTTTTTGCCTTTTAAGGAACATGAAATCCTTTAACCTTTCATTGTTTTACAAAGTCATTTTTACTGTAATCTTACCGACGTATTCCGAGTGACCGTTCTGGATTGAGGTGGAACCTTGTGGTTGAAGCTGTTTCTGAATGGACCCAGTTGACTATGTGATGGGCCTCTAAATTAGACATAAATTAAGGCCCATGCCTCTAAATTAAGCATAAATTAAGGCATATGACCATCCTTCAGCGCATTAAACCTCTCTTTCTGCATTAGATAATTTATTTTTAACTTTAACATATCATTAGGAAGGTTTATGAATAATTGGATATTTGTGCCTAATATTATTTATTTTTGTGGAATATTATGAGAATATTGGGCAGAATATGAAGATTTGGAGGATGAGATAATTTAGGGACTTGTTCCCTACTACAGGAGGATCAATAATAAATAATAAATCAACAAGATATTATGGAATTATGGCACAGATTGTGGAACTCCAATGATTGAGAAAATCTAGGAATGTGTTCCTTGGCATTTAATGCAGATTCCTAGTATTGGGGACCAGATCCACTAAACAGGGGATTTCAGCGGGGAAAGCTTCCTCCATTCATGGGGACTGATTGATAATCATTTTGTATAAGTACCAAGTCGAATTTTTCTCTAGGGATAGATTTTCATTAGTGTTCTTGTGGAGAGAACTCGTATTTCTGCAGTTCCATTGTATTTTCTTGCAGGGATGTAATTGTATTGATGAAAATAATGAAGATTGGTGTCATGTTTAGCTTCTAAATCTTGTTCTCCTCCATAGGTCTCTGAGTTTCCTTGGGCTTGGCCATCCTAGGAGCCTTAGAGCCCATTTGTATCATTTTCTTTCCTTCTCTTCACTTCTTATTTACATGCATCTCTTGTTTTTATTTCTTTCTATTTTTGCATTTAGTATAAATGATTTCTTGTTGTAGGATTGAGTTAAATGGTCGATGTAAGTTCTTTTGTATGATCAAAACCATCATTTCATCCTTGGAAAATATTTTGAAGGTCATAGGAATCATTGAGCTTCTTGGATTAGCTTTCTTATTCACAAATCTAGATTTCCGGAACTGCTTTGTGGCAAAGAACAATAAATTTCTGCTATTTTTTAGAGCATGCTAATGAGCTTCAATCGAGTTGGTTCCACTTGAATTAGATAAAAAAAAATTCTAGTTCATAACAAAAATCACCCCACAACATTTTCACTTGATTAGGTTAGGCATTTTTTAGATTTACTAGTTGACTAGTTCTTGAATTTCTAGATTTTCGACTAGTAATGTTTTTCTATTTTTTAGCATGGGTTAACATAGGTATTTTTGAGTGATTCCACTTGGAATGGGGACCTAAGACATCCTAGTTAATAAAAAAAATGGTCCCATCCAATTTGGATTTGATTTTCTTGGTCATTCAATGAATTATAATTTCGTATAGTAAATTTGTAACATCCTGTAGTAAATCATGGGATCCTGTAGGAAATCACTCTAGCATCCTGTAGGAAAGCCTGTTTCAAGTCCGAATTGAGAAAAATCATCATTGAAGCTGGGATTAGGCCTCTAGTTGACCTCCATGCCATCAAGACCATTTTAACCCTCTTGCTCCACACTCGTATCCCCTGCCAAAGATCAAGGAAAGAATAGCATTTACATTTATAAGCAAAATGATTTAAAAAATGAGTTCTTTATATTTACACATGCACACAACAGTTAGTACTCTCTAGATCAGATTTCATGCTCAGTTAGTTTAAATCTTCACATGTGATAAATAGGGTTAAGCTAGGTTTCTTTTACATTTAGTTCCTGATCTTTATGCACTTAGAATATGTTTCTTTCCTTGTACTTTCTTTCTTGCAATAGGTTAAGGTTCTATTTCGAACATTTCATTTTCTGAAATTAGTTTAGGATTTGACTTCAGTACCTACACTCCATTACATCATGACAACAAAGGAAGGACACATTGTATGCTGCACATATAGTGCCGATACCTCTTAATTTTGTACGAACCCTGGATTGATAATTAAACTCGGTAGCCTTGGGAGTTGCAACATTCTTATTGCAATACTGAGGCTCGTCACTATGGAATAGAAAGCCCTATGAGAGGGTTTATTTTCCCATCTCCAACGCATTTTGGGCTTTCGAGAGCTGAAAGGGACGACAATTGATGTCGTGGCTAGAATTCTCAGAGCTAGCTAGAAGAACATGCCAGATATGGCATGCATGTTATCAAACACTTGGTGGAGGTGGAAACAAACCAAAAAGGGAAAGAAATGACCTTGAACCTAAGCTGTAGCGAAGCTTATCTATTTGCTGGCCTTCCATAACATCTGCTACACACATCCATCTTGCACAAACATAAAGTTGGTTTTGAAAAGGATAGGAATGAGAGGGACGAGTGATTAGGTTCTCACCTAAGCTTAGGGCCTTTCGAGACTTCAAGGGGAGGATATCCCATTGACATTTTCCAGCCCAAGGCAACATCTCGGGAGGTGGAGGTTAGAAATGTTGTAGGGGGAAAGGCGGAGGAGGTTATTAGTCTAAACTATCATCTTGGGCAACCTAATGCAAAGGCCCTCAATACCCTGAAGAAAAATACAAGAAAATATTTGGAGAATATTGTAGGGAACACTTATGGGGCTATTTCTTAGCCTGTACTAGATAAAAAGGAGTCATAAGAGGGAAGAGATAATGAGAGTTATAATAAAGGGGATAACAAGGCCGAACAAGCGTAGGGGAGCTGGAAGAAAAGCACTAAGAAAAATAAGAAGAAAAGGGTGATAAAAAGTGAAAGCTGGTCAATTAAATACAATATCTGTGTTAGGGAAAACATAGAGATGAAAGAGGATGCACAATTAGCTGTGAAGTCGATAGTTAGCAGAGCAATACAAAGGGTTTTTGGTATAGGAACCCTGGAGGCCTAGAGAGATGCAAACATAAACAACAAGGTCTCATCCCCTCCTGAGGTAAGGCGTCTAGAGAAAGGGTGGATACAATTGATCTTCAAAAATTGGGAAGATGTAGACCTAATAGTCAAAGAGGTTTGGTTTATCAACCCAAATCCAATAGTGTTTAAGAATTGGACCCCTTTACTTGATGCTTGTTGAGAAAAAATGGATGTGATGCCAACCTGGGTTCGATTGCCAGGGCTCCTGGCGCATATGTGGAATACGCAAAGCTTCAAAAACATAGGAAACACTCTGGGCAAATTTCTTGGGGTGGACTACTCTTTCAAGGAGACAAAGTAGTGGTAAGTGGCTAGAATTTTAGTAATCTTGGATCTGAGGGTGAAACTTTACCAATCCATGAACACTGGGAAGGAGTAGGAATGGCTAGTGGACCTGGATTATGAAGGAGTCCCATTTAGGTGAAACAGGTGCCATAAGTATGTCATATTTTAGACAACTATTCATTTTCCTTTAATCCAAAACATTTTCAGTCGAGCCCCAATAAGAAGTAGAGGAATATGGTGGGGTGGGGAATTTAGGGACAAGAGGGAAAACAAAGGAAATACTGGGCGGGGCTTCGACAAAGACAAGTTTAGGGATTTAGACTAAGGAGGGGATGATAATCAGTGAATAGGGACAAGATGTTCAAATCCCAAATGTAGAGGAGATGCTTCCATCGCCTTATTTGAACTAGAGACCAGTCATTGAGGACAATGGAGCAGATGTGGTTGCTAACACTCAACCGGAGGTAGCTACGGACATGGACATGGAAATACACTTGGAAAATAACACCAACATGAATGGTAATCCTTTATTTCCTCTTGTTTCTTTACTCTCTTGTTCTATTTTTGATGCGAGAAAGAATTGGAATAAGCTATAAAATGAACAGAAGGTTGAAAATATCTAATCAATGGTCACCTCTCTATCTCTGGAGCAAGTATCTTGTACTCTCTCAGGGGCTGCTATGGACTGTCCACCCCCAATTACATCTCTAGACTCTGAAGCCTTAGAAGGGAAATGTATAAACCCAATTCGATACAACCTAAGATCTAGACAAATTGGGTCGTCACAGGGGGTCTTAGAGGGAGGTTTAGGCTATATCTTTGTGTTGAAAAATGTAACTAGTGTTGGTATTCATAGTTGTATTTGAGTCATGATAGTTTTCTAGGCCTCCTCCACCAATTCAGACTCAACCTGGACAAGTCAGCCTCATTAAGGGAATTAGACCTCGTAGATTCACTATATATTGGCAACTATTTGACCTCATTTGGAGAATTAACCAAGAAGTTAGATTTGCAGTAGTTGGAAGTAGAAAGGAAGAGCAAAATTCCCAAGAAGGAGGACGAAAACCTAGTGAAGGAGAAGGAAGTATTTGTCAAGAAAAAGGCGCTAAATTTTATCTTTCTTATCTCACATGTGCAAAGAAGCTGAAGTTGCAGGAGGGCCGAAATTGCAGACTTGAAGATGGGCCAAAATTATGAAGCAGTAGGGCAAAAATTCTTTCTTTGATGCAATGTTGATGCAATATTGTTGCAATTTATATTTGAAGTTTGAGGGTTAACTTGGTGGAGTGAGGAAGGTATTTCGGTAAGGTATAAGGTCTTGGTCTATCCCAATTTGAAAGGTTTTCCCCCCATAGAGGGGTTTTAGCCCTGGCCGAGTGCTTATATTTGGTGTCATTGATCTTCATGTTTTGATTTGATGATTGCTTGATGAAAATATATAAAAGAAGAACATAAAGAAAGTTAATAATAATACAAGAAAATCACAAGTAATTATCAACACAAGAGAATCTTTCTGCCTTTTTGATTTGCTAACATGGTATCAGAGCTGAGGTGAAAGAGGAAAGAAAAAGGTAGTTTGAAGGTCTATATAGGGAAGGAAAAAAACAAGATAATATAAATAGAAAAGGCCTACTATCTATATCAAGAAAATGAGACATTATAAATTCTATGGAAAACTCAATGAAGACAAAAAACAAAGCTAGAAGGAGCTTCCAACTACAAGGCATGGAAGAAGAGGATAGGTTATTCTTGATAAGCATAAAGTTTTGGATTTTGTTCAAGGAAAAGTTAAGAAACCTACAAATGATGGAGGAAAGGAAAAGTACAAGGAAACTGACCTCTTGGCCATGAATCTAATAGTATATGGAGTGAAGGACAATCTAATCCCATACATATCCAATATCGACTCCACACAAGAAATGTATGAAGCCCTCTCCAAGTTCTTTACCATCAAAAACATTGGTCAGATAGCTGGTCTCAAGAATAAACTAAGGAAAATAAATATGACAAAGGATGATACTATATCATCATATGTAGTAAGGATCTCTAGAATAAGAGATGAACTCCAAGCTATTGATGAAGTTGTACCAGAGAAGGAACTCGTGATTGTTGCACTATTAGGTCTACCAAAATCTTGGAGCTCTTTTGCATCAGGAATTAGCAGTTGGAAAGATACACCAATATTTGAACCAATGTAGAATGCATGCAGCCAAGAATAAGCCCACATCTCATTAGTAAGTGAAAAAAATAAGGATGAAGAAAAAGACACTTCAAATACATACTCTTCTCATAACAAAAAGAAGAGAGTATACAAGAAGTTCAAAGGACCAAAGAAGAAGGTTGTTCTATCAAAGCTTGAATGCTACAATTGTCATAAGATGGGACACTACAAAATTCAATGTCATGAAAATCCAAGGAATATGAAGAGAGCAAGAGAACATGCAACTATTGCATATGAGGCCCCACCTAAGAAGAACAAGACTGAAGAATCTGAAGTCAAAGACTTATACTATTAAGTATTTTCTTACATATCCTTATAGATTAAGGTTTTTAGTTTTTGTAAAGTTTGTCTTTAATGTTTTGATCTAATATATCTTGTTAGAACTTTTAGAATTTTTTAAGTTGTAAGTATCCCTAAAAAATATTAGATTAAGAGGGAGCCTTCACCATTTTACCAAAAGATAAGTATATTGCTCTTTGTTTCATCTTTCATGTTTGGTTTCCTCCTCACATCAAGATTTGTTTGTATTGCATACTATGACAATTATTTCATTATATTTTACTTGGTACGAAATCTTGCAATAATACATAAAGGTTATGGAGGATACTTCAAAGGAAAGGATTGAGTCATGAAATAATTTCTGTTGCAAATGAAGCCCTTCAAGAATTGATTTGTTGCAAGGCTTTCTTCATACAAAAGGTATGACCATTATTCTTTTGAAAATTTCTTTACATTACTAACATATTTATGTCTAGGGTTTTGAATCATAAAGATTCTTGTTAGGGTGATTAATCGTTAGATTGAATCTACCCTTGTTATATTATCTCTTCTCATTTGATCATTCTTGGGAAACCCTAACCTTTAGTGTTCATTATAAAAGCCTATCCTCTTGATGCTAAGGGTATGTCAATGTCAATGTTAATAATGAAACCTTAGTCTTCTTAGGGGTTGTTGATAAAGTATAGAACATATAATGAAATCTTATTCTTTTGAAGTTTAGGGTTTTGATAATGTCATGGTGAAAAGCCTAATCCTTTAGGGTTTGCTGCTAATGTCTAGGTTATATAATAAAACCCTAGATTTTTTTGGGTTTGGTGAGTTAAGATTTATGAAAAAAACCCTTGTAATAACTAAAGTAAGATCCTATGAATGAAATCCTAGGTGTATATTCGTTTGTATGATAGAAACCCTAGCCAGGTCAAAATTGTTGTATATCTAACTTTGATGTATTGATGTTTATATCTTGGGTTTACCTAGTATATATTGATATGAGATGCTAGTGCATGATAATAAAATCCTAGATATGTATATGCAAGTATGCTAACCTAATTGTTGATTAATGTAATCTAGGGTTTGTAATAAAAACCTCGTAGAATATGTTATGAATTCTAGGAAATAATATTGAAGCCCTATATGTATATTTCTATGATTGGATTTATATCTTGATTGAGTTTCTTTAAGTCTTGATGATGGAGTCTAGGGTTTTTGCAAAATGCTATAAAGTTGTTGAAATCTAGAATATAAAAGATGTGATCCTTGCTAAATATGAATCTAACTAGGTTTAGGTATTTGATGTCTAAAGCTTGAATGTTTTGATGCTTCCATTACAATGACATGATTTTGATATAGTTAACTTCATGATTCTATATATTTGTATTGGGTTGTACTTGCTATTAAAATTTTGTAGGTACATAATCTTCAAGATGTTCGTAATTGAAGATAATAATAATGATGAGCATGATGAAGGAAGCTATAAGAATGATGATGATCAAGTTGACCATGATGCCATAAGAAAGAAATAAAGCCTTGAACGATTGTAGTCTCTCCAATGTTATAAAAGAAGGAAGCTCTTGAGTTGAGAGATAGCTTGGATATAATAAAAGGTATATATCCCCAATTAAGAGGGAGCGAATATAATGATAGTCATAGTAAATATCTTGAAGAAAGAATGAAACCGAAGAATGAAGAAAAGTACTATAGATGAAGTTGCAAGAAAAATACTTGAGAAGTAATGAGGTTGTATTTGGTGCTGCTGCAGAAATGAAAGAAGAAAGCTTTTGACAAGTTGTATTTGGATAACTTGATGATGATATAAGTAGCATCAAAATAATTGAGGACCTCGAAGGTTTGTGTTCACTTGTATATATATTTGAAGTTTTATTGTTGATTGGGGTTGTGATTGTGCGAGATCTCTCCATAAATAAGTTGGATGTTTGAAGCATGCTTAGATTAGTGAATATATATCTGATTTAGTTTATTTTAGTTGATTAGGAGAGATAAAGCATCTTGTGGTGACAAGATGCTTGGGAGGGTGGCATTGGTATTGGAGCTCCGACCTTGGATATGCACCTATATCCCTAGGTTGGTGTTAAAGTTTAAAAGCTCGATGTTACCTAAAGTGGCTAAAGATTAAGTAAACCTTAGTTCCACCTGATTAGAGTAGCCTGGTCATCTATCTAATTTGTAGCATTACATGTGTTATGGCTCTTCATAGAGAATATCATTTTGAGATATTCCAAGTTCCTCCGTATATATGTAATTATGAATACCTCCCTGGTTAAGAGGGATTGTTGAAAAATGTAATTAGTGCCGGTCTTCATAATTGTAAATGAGTCCTGATATCATGTATTTTAAAAAGAAAGAAAAAATAAATTTATTTTGATGTAAATTAGGTCTTCTAGGCGTCCTCCACCAAGTCGGCCTCAACCTAGACAAGTCAACATCATCAAGGGAATTTGACCTCACAGATTCACTATATATTGACAACTCTTTTACCTGATTTGGAGCATTAACCAAGAATTGTGATCTGCAGTATCTGGAAGCATAAAAGAAGAGCGAAATTCCCAAGAAGAAGGAGGAAAGCTAGCGAAGGAGAAGGAAGCCTTTGTCAAGCAAAATAAGTCAAATTTTCTCTCTCTTGTATCACACATGTGAAGAAGCTGAAGCTGCAGGAGGGCCAAAATATCGGACTTGAAGTTGGGCTAAAATTTTGAAGTAGTAGGGCCAAAATTTTGTCTTTGATGTAGTATTGATGCATTATTGTTGCAGTTGATCTTTGAAGTTTGAGGGCTGACTTGGTGGAGTGAGGAAGATCTTTTGGTTAGGTCTAAGGTCTTGGTCTATCTCATTTTGAATTTTCTAGTGGAAGAGTTTGACTGGGTTTTCCCCTATAGAGGGGTTTTAGCCTTGTCTGAGTGCCTATATTTGGTGTCATTGATCTTCATGTTTTGATTTGATTATTTCTTGATGAAAAGAAGATAAAAGAAGAACATAAAGAAAGTTATTAAGAATAAAATATCATCACAATTAATTATCAACATAATATAATCTTTTTGCCTTTATGATTTTCTAACATACCCCTCTATTTGAGGCCCATCAAGAAAAAATGGATGTGATGCCAACATGGGTTCGATTCTGGGGGCTACCAATGCATATGTGGAATACATAAAGCTTCACAAACATAGGAAAAACTTTGGTGAAATTTCTTGGGGCGTGTAGAAATTTCTTTATAGATCAACGAGCTTTGATACCATGTAGAAATAATCACTGTAGATCACCTAATAATGCAATGTAATTAAAGCAAAATACTTGATCTACTTCTACTATCAAACTTGCAGAAGCTTAATCGATTTTGAGAAAGATCAAACATAACACATATAACAGAGAAGAAGATTCAATCACACATGAAACACATAAGAATACTCTGGGGAAAGCCTCAACTAAAATTTATATTATCATACAAGTGGAAATATCTTAGGATTACACAAAGCTTTAGCTCTCAAGCTATCCAGCTCTTAGTACAATTCCTCACTGCTGCTCATAGACAGAATAGACAACACATATGCCTTCGTTCAGTCCTCCAAGCCTCCTATTTCCTTGCGTAGTTTCTCCTGGGTCCTCCAGCTGCAACTTGTGTGATTCTCACCTCACACACAACACTGACCTCTGAAATAACTGCGCAATCCTGAAGGAGTTAATTCCTTCTGCATGGATGAGTTTCCTTTATAGGAAAATTCCTCCAAATGATAGTACACTGTCCCTTCCCTTAATCTCAACTGGGTCTCTGTCTGAACTGACATGCATGAGCTATTCATGAGAGAATATTCAGTTATCTGAAGTACACTAGTTGCATGCATGCATGCATTAACTAACTGAACTCACAATTAGTTCCACAAACTGTTTGGAACTAATCTAACTGGACTTAACTCAGTTAACTGAGCTAACTAATTACAACTCAAATACAACTCATCCTTATCTCCTTAATTAAGGGATAATTTCCTCAATCAAAGGGATAACTGTTGCATGTCTTCACAAAGACTTCATGTTTGATTTTCACCAACTAATTAACTCAAGATGAATTAATTAATTATTTTTCAAACAACTAGTGAGACTAAATTTGAATTTTAATTCTCAATTTTGATTCAAGGACAAATCAAAATTGGAATATATCCCGAAATGCTATTTTTAGCATTTCTATTTTTTACTATTTCCAACAGATTTGGAGTATATCCTAAAATGCTACTTATAGCAATGCTATTTTTATCATTTCTATTTTTAGTATTTCTTGTTGCTATTTTCAACACTCTCTCTCAACAAGAAAGGCATTCAACTCGAACCCGATCTTGAACCTTTGGAATGTTCTGCATGCAACACTTCTCACTTGAATTGTTGCTCAAGCAACTCAGAAACAAAAAAATATCCAACCTGAATCAGAATGATGCCTCTGTCATCAAAGTCTCTGACTGCTAGTGCCTCCATCGACTGAAAACTCTGCACCTCTGTGCTCTTCAGTATCTGACTGCTCTAGCCTCTGTCACTTTGATCTCTGACTGCATCAATCACACTGATTCCTACTACTGCATCCGTGTTGTTGCTGGTTCTATCTCTCAACATGCATCCATACTGCACCTCCTCTCATCATGTTGCATCGTGCTGCCCACTATTGCACTGCAACTCAGTTACTGAGAAGTAAGTAACTGATCTCCCAACTGACCTCCCCGTTTGCTAGAAACACCCTCTGATGCTGAAGCTTTCTCTGCCGCTGCATCCACATCTATCTCTACCCACTTAGCCAGTCCTGCTACTCCTCGTCGAGGCTCCGGTAGTAAGGTCTAATCAAAGAGGCTGGGTACCTCAAGGATCCTACCCCTATTTCAGCCTTCTTGGGACTATTACTTTACATCGCCCCACCTCACACCTTGAAGTATCGCTGCATGCGATCCCTCTGCCCACTTGGATCGAAATTCCCCCCTACTAGATGTCTTTGCATGAGTGGATGCCTCCACTCAGCCTCCTTTCGGCTTCTCCAGTTGTGGCTGCTCCACAACCTCCTGAAGCTGCTTCACCAATTGTGGCTCCTCCGCAATTGTTTGAGACTTCTTCTGGCACTGCATGTTGAGAGGTAATGTACTCTCCCTCTCAACCACCAAGTCTCCAACAGTTTCCTTGCTCCTTAAGGCCTTGCATTCATCTTGAACCTCAAGAGCATACATGTTCTGTACCCATGAACCGATCTGTTTCACCTGACCCATGGTGATGTGTCTAAGGAAAACCTTTCCCTTACTAAAGACAACATTGTAGCCTTTGTCCTCCATCATCGTGATCGATACCAAGTTCTTCTTCAGTCCAGGCACATACTTCACATCAGTCAGGGTGATAGGAGCTCCATGCTCCCTCTGAAACACAACCGTACCTTCACCTGAAACATGGTACTTTCCATCATCGCCCATATCTATGCGCATCTAGAGGTCTTTCTCCTCCAAGGTACTGAACAAACTCTTATCGCTGGTCATGTGGAATGAGGCTCCACTATTAAGAAACCAACCATGACCCATCATCGATATGCATGCGATGAGCGTAAAATCCAATTCGAACTGAGAGGCCAATGCCTCACCTTCAGATCCTTCCGAGGATCCCTTCTTGGATTTCTTCAATGGACAATTAGTTGCATAATGGCCCACCTCATGACAATTAAAGCATCGCACTTTAGATTTGTCAATCTTCTTCCCACCATGGGAAGAACTCGATTTGGAAGGAGAATCCTTCTCCTTCCCTTTCCTTTCCTTACTGGCTAAGGATAGATTTTATTCATCCTCCTTAGATGAAGAACCATCTCTGGTGCTCCTCCTGATCTCCTCCTGCATCAGATCTGACCACAATCATTCCCAATCTAGCAGTTTCTCTCTTCCATTCACTGAGTCCTGGTAGCTATGCCAGCTCTTAGGAAGACCGAGGAGAGAAAGACTCACATATAATCATCACATGTCGTTATTCCTACACTTCCAAGCTCATCTCTGCAGGTGGTGAGCTTGTTCAGATATGTAGAAATAGTGTCACCCTTTTCACATTTGATTTTCTGAAGCTTTTCCTTTAGCGCCAGCTTCCTCTGGTCGCTGCTATTTTGATATAGGTCCTTCAATGTCTTCCACATTGAAAACAGTGTCTCCTTCCCATGAAGACTCGAGACAATGTGGTCTTGAACTCCCTCCAGAAGAATCCTCCTCGCTCTCGCCAGACATTTCTTCCATTTTGCCAATTCTTGGGCATTAGCTGCTACTAGCTTGGGGACTTCTTGATCAACGAAGTCCTTCAAACCGTTGTCCTCTAATATTGCTTCCACGCGATCCTTCCACGCTATGTAATTTGAGATGCCATCCAGGGCATACTCGAGTCTCAAGCCATTGAATGCCATTGGTGAAATTTGAGATGTGATAAGAAATTGATTTTGTACCTGCAATCAAGAACTTCAAACTTCGAACTTTTTCCCTTCTCAATATGCTATTCATAGCTCTAATCACCTTTGCTCTGATACCATGTAGAAATTTCTCTATTGATCAGCTAGCTCTGATACCATGTAGAAATTCTCACTATAGATCACCTGATAATGCAATGTAACTAAAGCAAAATACTTGATCTACTTCTACTATCAAACTTGCGGAAGCTTAATCGATTTTGAGCAAGATCAAATAGAACACATATAATAGAGAAGAAGATTCAATCACACATGAAACACAGAAGAATACTGTGGGGAAAGCCTCAGCTAAAAACCCCGCTATTTGTATTATCATACAAGTGGAAATATCTCAGGATTACATAAAGCTTTAGCTCTCAAGCTATTCAGCTCTTAGTACAATCCCTCACTGCTACTCATAGATAGAATAGACAACACATATGCCTTCGTTCAATCCTCCAAGCCTCCTATTTCCTTGCGCAATTTCTCCTGGGTCCTCCAGCTGCAACCTGTGTGATTCTCACCTCGCACACAACATTGACCTCTGAAATAACTGCGCAATCCTGAAGGAGTTAATTCCTTCTGCATGGATGAGTTTCCTTTATAGGAAAATTCCTCCAAATGATAGTACACTATCCCTTCCTTTAATCTCAACTGGGTCTCTGTCTGAATTGACATGCATGAGTTATTTATGAGAGAATATTCAGTTATCTGAAGTACACTAGTTGCATGCATGCATGCATTAACTAACTGAACTCACAATTAGTTCCACAAACTGTTTGGAACTAATCTAACTGGACTTAACTCAGTTAACTGAGCTAACTAATTACAACTCAAATACAACTCATCCTTATCTCCTTAATTAAGGGATAACTTCCTCAATCAAAGGGATAACTGTTGCACGTCTTCACAAAGACTTCATGTTTGATTTTCACCAACTAATTAACTCAAGATGAATTAATTAATTATTTTTCAAACAGCTAGTGAGACTAAATTTGAATTTTAATTCTCAATTTTGATTCAACGACAAATCAAAATTGGAATATATCCTGAAATTCTATTTATAGCAATGCTATTCTTAGCATTTATATTTTTTGCTATTTCCAACAGAGTTGGAGTGTATCCTAAAATGCTATTTATAGCAATGCTATTTTTAGCATTTCTTGTTGCTATTTTCAATAGGGAAGACTACTCTTTCAGGGAGACCAAGTAGTGGTAAGTGGCTAGAATTTTGGTCAGCTTGGGTTTGAGGGCACAACTTTACCAGTCCATGAGCATCGGGAAGGAGAAGAAATGGATGGTGGACCTGGATTATGAAGGGGTCCCCTTTAGGTGCAAAATGTTCCATAAGTATGGTCATCTTTCGAGCAACTATTCATTGTCCTTTAATCCAAAACATTTTCAGTTGAGCCCCAATAAGAAGTAGAGGAAGATGGTGGGGTGGGGAATTTAGGGACAAGAGGAAAAACAAAGGAGATAGTGGGTGGGGCTTCGGTGAAGACAAGTGTAGGGATCCAGACTGAGGAGGGGGTAATAATCATTGAACAGACAATATGTTCAAATCCCAAATGTAGAGATGATGCTGCCATCACCCGATTTTAATCAAAGACTAGTCATTGAGGACAATGGAGTAGATGTGGTTACTAACACTCAACCAGAGGTAGGTGCAGACGTGGACATGGAAATACACTTGGAAAATATCAATGACATGAAGGGTACTCCTCTCTTTCCTCCTTTTGTTTCTTTACTATCTTGTCCTGTTTTTGATGTGAGAAAGAATTAGGATAAGTTACAAAATGAATAGAAGGTTGCAAATATCCAATCATTGGTCACCTCTTTATCTCTATGGAAAGTATCTTGACCTCTCCCAGGGGCCTCTATGGACTGTCCATCCTTGATTACATCTCTACTCTGAAGCCTCAAAAGGGAAATGTATAAACCCAAAGTAACACCCTCCTCCTACATCTCCCCAAGTAATTGGAAAACTGGGGTAAACATGTTACGAAGAGTTTCTATTATATGATTCAACCCCATATGTATCAATTAAGGAAGTGGAACCAACAGAACATAGAAAACTTGACCTTCTACACCTACAATAGAACCCTCAACAACCATCCATCCCATCCAAGTGACTAGCCCCTGAGACTAACTGGCATTTTGCTACATTAAAGCCTCAGTCACTCCCTTGACATGGGAATTCATCTGACTGGGACCCCCTAGTTGGTCCCATAGCAAGGCATGCATGCGAATGGGGAATTTTCTAGGTAGTTCTGTGTTAGCAACTCTAGATTTCGTGCCACTTTTTTAGGGCCAGGGCTCAGGCTATTGCCTAGTGTTAGCCTCCTGCTACAGCAGGTTAATCATCTTTCATGATCAACAGTTTTACATGCCAAATATGTCATACTATCCATGCTGCAATGCTCCATATTTGCTACAGATGGCCAAAGAAGTGTCCATAAGAGTGTGCTAGTCTAAGGGCCACTGCTGTGTTCCAATTTTGATAAGCAATCCATTTTTCGGTCCGAGGCAGTTTTTCAGTTGGAGGTACTCAGGCTGGAGTTCACTAACCTCTCCCTTCTTCTCATCACCCTTATTATATAACTCCCTAACAATTTTCCCTCTTCCCCTATTTTAAATCATGTATATAAACTCCCCTATGTAAATACCCCTCCCTGGTAATATAGCCATATTCTCTATAAGTCCAAGAAATCACAGTCCATCTGGGGCTGTTTTTAGCCCATTCGAGTCATTAAGGAACTAGTTTGACATCTGGTCAGCTAGTAACCTCTCCCTTAACCCTAAAAACCCCTAAAAAACCCATATTCCGCCCCTAACCCAAAGTTTCTGTGCATAAGTATTAAGCCAGCCCCTGTAAAACCCACATAAACCCATTTCCCTAAGTCTTTAACCCACCCGCGCAAAAATTAAAAAACGCATATACCCCGCACTTAACCCGCCGTCCCTTCGCATCCGCCGCCAGCCGTCCGATCCACAGCCCCGCAGATCGACGGTGGGCGGGCCGCCCCATCCCCGAACCGCCCGGCCTTTAACGTCCGGGAGTTCGGCGGTTTTGCCACCGTACTCCCGCCACGCGTCAGGCGTTGGGCTGTGGTGGAGCCCCATCCTCCGAAACCGCCATCCCCGAAAAGCGGTGCGCCACATACCGCTTACTGCCTCCTGCCGGGTGACGTCACCACCTACGTCACCCCCTGCACAGTCATGCCCACGTCACTCCCCTGTCCAGTCACCCGATGAGTCACCTGCCTGCGTGGCCTCCTGCCACGTGTCCCCGCCACCGTACCTGCCACATCATCGTCCATACGTGATGACGTCATGCTGACGTCATCCCGCCACGTCGTCCTGCTGACGTCATGCTGACGTCACCCGCCGTACAATGCTGATGTCATCAGCGCTTTTTGGACGTAGAGGTGCAAAAGTCGCACTTCGGAGCCCCGAAATCCAATTCTGAGGCAGTTTTTGATGAGCGATTTGCGCCAAATCGCTCATCGCAGGATTTTTTAGGCCGAAATGGAGAATCTTCAGGGAATCTTTAAGGAATCTTCTCACCATGCGGCCCCAGGAAGCCCGAAAAGGCGCAAAAATGATCCGTTTTCTTCACAGAGCATACCAAAAGGATCAGAAGACAATTCCAGATGATACAGAGGCCGAACAACGGCCATTTACTAGTGATTAGACCCGTAGCACATCAGATCAGCAGTCCGGATTTTGTCAGAGAGTATCAGTGAAAGAAAAGACGCCAGAGAGTATCAGTCAAGATTTTTTTAGGGGCTCAAGGCACCTGAACATTGATGAAGCCCCCAGAAAGTCAAATCAATAAGCATCAGCCCATCCTTGCCTTCAAATCACCATTAAGGCATTCAAAGCACCAAGACAGCAAGGAAGCAGAAACCCATACTCATTTATTGCAGAAAACACTGCAGCAAGCCACCAAGGACAACATCATTTATTCAGTTTTGATACATCGGCCCTGAGCACGGCCCGAGATATTTTTTGCATTTATTTCTGGATAGGATTAGGTCAAGTAGTCATTTTTATGACCTAATTAGGTCAAGATGTAATAAAGGAACTCTGTAGAAAGTTTTGCCCTATATATACCACCCTTGTATAGTTTTAAGGGTTGGTTAATTGAGAATTTTCACTAGAGACTCGCTGTGTATACCTGGATTTTTCTGTAATCAAAGATTGCTTAAAGCTTGAAGAGCAAACTGTCTGTTGTTGATGAACGTTTTGAAGAGTTGAAGATGGAATTCCTACGCTGCGGCCTGAAGCAATAAGTGCCTCTTATCTCTGTTTATGTGTTTGCCATTATCTAAATAGCAGAAAAAAGGAATAGCCTAGAATTAGTTTAAATACTCTCTATGCACAATTTCTGCTGTTTTTTGATGTTTTCCTCTAAAAGAATTGGTTATGAATATTGAATTCCTCCCAGCTCATGTTTACCCCAATTCACCTGTGTTGGCTAATTATCTAGGGATTCTTAACTGCCCTTAGGTAGCGCCCTGTTATTTTCTCTACTAATCTGTTGGAGAGATTCTTATGCCTGTCTTTCTTTAGCATTTAGTTCATCCCTTAAATTTGAAGATTGCTTCAAACCTCAGTTATCTTGCTCCATGTTCCCTCACTGTTATTAATAAAACGCACCAGCAGTTCCCCTCCTCAACTCCACGCCCAATGGCTTGAAAAATTCAGACTATACTCTGCCTCTCTACCTGAAAGTGTCATTTTTCCCACCAAAACTCAATCAAAACCCCTGTGCATCATATCTAGCCTAAAATCATCCCTTTCAACAAAGCTAAATCATAAAGAGAGAGCCCTCTCTGACCGCAGGTAGGCTAGGGCATGCAGTCCAAAGTTGGTTTGTGGTTACCTCGGCCGTATCCCTTTAGGAGTCAAAAGGGACAACTTGAGTGATAACATAATGGCGACTCCACTGGGGAATGAATCATGTGTTTATTAGTGTAAATCCTCAATTTTGACCAGTTCGCCTCATTTTCTGGAGAAAGTGTTCCTTTTCTTCAGGGCTTTTCATGTTCAACTCTGATCTGTGACGGTGGATAGAGATCAGGCACTTCAAGGTTAATTCATCCACCTAGCGACTCCACATCATCCTCATAATAAAGACTTCGTTGGAGAAATGAACCCGAAGGAATTATATAAGCAGATTAGGCTCTTGACTTGGACTATCATCCAAGAGATCGTGTTCTTTCTCTTGCACCAGATTTTGCTGTGCATATTGTACTTTAAAAACGATTTTATGTCAGATTTTTGTGTTTTTCCTTTGGAAAAGGTTGTTGAAAAGCCTCCTTGCACATCAGAGCAGCAGCTTTCAAATGCTGTTGAAGATCATCATACAGCCAAGGAGGAACCAAAAATAGAGCCCAGTCTTCTAGTTCCTGTACATACTCCCGTGCCTCGTAAAGTTCCTGAAAGATATAAGCCGCTCATTTTGCCTCCTGTGCTTGCTCCCCTGCCGGCAGATCATCCTGAATATCTCCCTAGATTTGATGGAGAGAATGGCATTACTGCCCAGAAACATATCCAAGCTTTTGAAGATTATCTTAATACATTTGAAGTGGAAGATGAAGATGTCAGTCTTAGACTATTTGCCCTTTCTTTGCAAAGCGAAGCTAGGACTTGGTTTAAAGCGTTGCCTGAGGCGAGCATATCTAAGTTTCAGCAGTGTGCCAAGATTTTCCTTGATAGATGGATGATCAGAGGTAATCCCTTCGCGCTCATCGAAGAATACAATCATTTAGAAAGGCATCCAGATGAATCTGTTCAGCAGTTTTCAGACAGATTCAATCAAGTTTATCAGTCCATGCCTTTAAATATAAGACCTCCCCTTGATCTAGCTCTATTGCAATATCCTAGAGCATTTGACACAGAGATGGAATTCTGTTTGAGAGAAGGATGCCCGTCCACTTTGAAACAGATGCAGGACATAGCTGTGGACGTGGAGGCAAATCTAAGAAGGAGGGAAGAACAGTGCAAAACAGAGCAAGAAGAAAGATTTCATAGTGTGTTACAAAAGACAGAGGAAATGATGCAGCTGATCTCAATGAAAGTGGAGTGTTCAGAGCACCAGAACAGATCTGTTTCGCAACAGGAAAGTAGTGACATTCACGAACAAACCTGCCACAAAACAGATGACATATTCATCCAGCCATACATGATGGAGCAGTCTCCTGATATACTGTGTGAATATAATAGCTTCTCTTCTTTCAACTGTCTGCCCAAATATGATCTGTATGATGATGATTATGAGCCTAACGACCAAATTAGCCTTGCAGAGGAATCAAATCCTATTTTGGCAGAAAGCAGTGTTCAGGTTCAGCAACCTGAACCCAATGATCAGCATGCCCATCTCAGCTATGAAGAAAAGGGAGAAAACGCAGAGTGTGTTGATTGCAGTGAAGGAACTTTACCCTTTTGTTTTGAATCTTTTCAATTTATCAAGGATAACTATCTTGCTATATATGATCAAGTGTCACCGCGTGTTGCTATTGACCGTCTGGAGGTTAATCAAGGTATTGTTCCAAAGGTATTGCCTCTAGTTTTGCAGCCCCAAAGAGCCATTGAATATCAAATTGAGGAAGACCCAGAAGCAGCAGCATATGACCAAATGATCCAAATGGATCCCCTGCCTCTTTGTTTTCAGCCATCTGAGTTGTTCAAAGAAGAAGAAGACCAGCAGCCTGCATAGATCAGTCAAGTCCTATTCGAGCCAGATTGTAATAAGTTACAAGCACCTCTGCAAGTTTTGAATGACCTATCCGCTGGCAGGCAGAATGATGAAAAAGATCAGTGCCCTTCGCCATCAACAGGCTGCAAGGCTCAGTATCGAGTTGTCGATGATCTCCCGACTCCAAGGCATGGTAGCAATCCTCAACCTTTGTACAGTTCTTTAATTCAGCCTAGAAATTGTATATATATGTTGCAGGACAGTTTTGTACAGTATTTAAACACCACAAAGGAGGTCAGTAGCTTCCTGATCTTCTCAAAGATTGACAAAGCCATAACAAATTGCAAAATCTCAGTTGGTCCCACTAGCAAGCACAAGCAGCAAAGCCCACTCATGTTATTATTGCTTAAGTGGCTGCATTGGCTATTTCACTTCACCTAACAGCAAAGTAAGTACTGGTTAGAGTAGGTAGGTAGGTAGGATCAATAAGGCAGCCAGCCAAGGGAAATTTACAGAACACAACAACAATTGAATACAAGGCAGTCTGACCTGCTGTTCTTGGCTTTTCACAAGGAAAAGCCATCCCCAAGTGGAGCCACTGTTAGCCTCCTGCTGCAGCAGGTTAATCATCTTTCATGATCGACAGTTTTACATGCCAAATATGTCGTACTATCCATGCTGCAATGCTCCATATTTGCTACAGATGGCCAAAGAAGTGTCCATAAGAGTGTGCTAGTCTAAGGGCCACTGCTGTGTTCCAATTTTGATAAGCAATCCATTTTTCGGTCCGAGGCAGTTTTTCAGTTGGAGGTACTCAGGCTGGAGTTCACTAACCTCTCCCTTCTTCTCATCACCCTTATTATATAACTCCCTAACAATTTTCCCTCTTCCCCTATTTTAAATCATGTATATAAACTCCCCTATGTAAATACCCCTCCCTGGCAATATAGCCATATTATCTATAAGTCCGGGAAATCACAATCCATCTGGGGTTGTTTTTAGCCCATCCGAGTCATTAAGGAACTAGTTTGACATCTGGTCAGCTAGTAACCTCTCCCTTAACCCTAAAAACCCCTAAAAAACCCATATTCCTCCCCTAACCCAAAGTTTCTGTGCATAAGTATTAAGCCCGCCCCTGTAAAACCCACATAAACCCATTTCCCTAAGTCTTTAACCCACCCGCGCAAAAATTAAAAAACGCATATACCCCGCACTTAACCCGCCGTCCCTTCGCGTCCGCCACCAGCCGTCCGATCCATAGCCCCGCAGATCGACGGTGGGCGGGCTGCCCCATCCCCGAACTGCCCGGCCTTTAACGTCCGGGAGTTCGGCGGTTTTGCCGCCGTACTCCCGCCACGCGTCAGGCGCTGGGCTGTGGCGGAGCCCCTCCCTCCGAAACCGCCATCCCCGAAAAGCGGTGCGCCACATACCGCTTACCGCCTCCTGCCGGGTGACGTCACCACCTACGTCACCCCCTGCACAGTCATGCCCACGTCACTCCCCTGTCCAGTCACCCGATGAGTCACCTGCCTGCGTGGCCTCCTGCCACGTCACTGCCACGTGTCCCCGCCACCGTACCTGCCACGTCATCGTCCGTACGTGATGACGTCATCCCGCCACGTCGCCATGCTGACGTCACCCGCTGTACAATGCTGACGTCATGCTGACATCACCCGCCGTACAATGCTGACGTCATCAGCTCTTTTTGGACGCAGAGGCGCAAAAGTCACACTTCGGAGCCCCGGAATCCAATTCTGAGGCAGTTTTTGATGAGCGATTTGCGCCAAATCGCTCATCGCAGGATTTTTTAGGCCGAAATGGAGAATCTTCAAGGAATCTTCTCACCATGCGGCCCCAGGAAGCCCGAAAAGGCGCAAAAATGATCCGTTTTCTTCACAGAGCATACCAAAAGGATCAGAAGACAATTCCAGATGATACAGAGGCCGAACATCGGCCATTTACTGGTGATTAGACCCGCAGCACATCAGATCAGCAGTCCAGATTTTGTCAGAGAGTATCAGTGAAAGAAAAGACGCCAGAGAGTATCAGTCAAGATTTTTTAGGGGCTTGAGGCACCTGAACATTGATGAAGCCCCCAGAAAGTCAAATCAATAAGCATCAACCCATCCTTGCCTTCAAATCACCATTAAGGCATTCAAAGCACCAGGACAGCAAGGAAGCAGAAACCCATACTCATTTATTGCAGAAAACACTGCAGCAAGCCACCAAGGACAGCATCATTTATTCAGTTTTGATACATCTGCCCTGAGCACGGCCCGAGATATTTTTTGCATTTATTTCTGGATAGGATTAGGTCAAGTAGTCATTTTTATGACCTAATTAGGTCAAGATGTAATAAAGGAACTATGTAGAAAGTTTTGCCCTATATATACCACCCTCTGTATAGTTTTAAGGGTTGGTTAATTGAGAATTTTCACTAGAGACTTGTTGTGTATACCTGGATTTTTCTGTAATCAAAGATTGCTTAAAGCTTGAAGAGCGAACTGTCTGTTGTTGATGAACGTTTTGAAGAGTTGAAGATGGAATTCCTGCACTGCGGCCTGAAGCAATAAGTGCCTCTTATCTCTGTTTATGTGTTTGCCATTATCTAAATAGCAGAAAAAAGGAATAGCCTAGAATTAGTTTAAATACTCTCTATGCTCAATTTCTGCTGTTTTTTGATGTTTTCCTCTAAAAGAATTGGTTATGAACATTGAATTCCTCCCGGCTCATGTTTACCCCAATTCACCTGTGTTGGCCAATTATCTAGGGATTCTTAATTGCCCCTAGGTAGCGCCCTGTTATTTTCTCTGCTAATCTGTTGGAGAGATTCTTAACTGCCTCTCTTTCTTTAGCATTCAGTTCATCCCTTAAATCTGAAGATTGCTTCAAACCTCAGTTATCTTGCTCCATGTTCCCTCACTGTTATTAAGAAAACGCACCAGCAGTTCCCCTCCTCGACTCCACGCCCAATGGCTTGAAAAATTCAGACTATACTCTGCCTCTCTACCTGAAAGTGTCAGTTTTCCCACCAAAACTCAATCAAAACCCCTGTGCATCATATCTAGCCTAAAATCATCCCTTTCAACAAAGCTAAATCATAAAGAGAGAGCCCTCTCTAACCGCAGGTAAGCTAGGGCCTGCAGTCCAAAGTTGCTTTGTGGTTTCCTCGGCCGTATCCCTTTAGGAGTCAAAAGGGACAACCTGAGTGATAACACCTAGAACTCCATGATACTTCCAAAAATGAAAAATAACATTAGAACAATGATACATATGAAAATACTTGAACACGGACTTGACTGGACCCCTACTAGCCATGACAGGGATTTTTTCAAACATGTCACATATACGCATTCTACAGGTTTAAACAACAGATTTGAGTAGAAGGGTCTCATACTTATCTGAGAATCACTAAGAAACATTGATTCTTCCTCACAATAACTACATTGCCATATATTAAGCCATACATTCATTGTACATTCAGTGATTAACCAAAACATGATAAGATCCATACATTATCATTGTCATAAAACTCATTCATTACCAACATATAATCAACAGAAATAACAAGGATATAACAACCATATAAACCACATATAAACAAGTATATTTACCCATAAAATACCAAGTAGAAGGACCTGTTAATAATGAATGTGAAAGCCAAATGTTCGGGACTTCCACGTTGCACCCAAACATAGATTGGTTGAACCAAATATCTCTTCAACCATTCACCCCCATTCCATATTCGAAGCATGAATGTGGGATCTCATAGAACAAATCCATCAAAACCAAACTAGTGATTCCAGAGGCAAAACCACCTCAACCCTCAACCAGTGATTCCACCTCACGATCAGAAATCACTAACCATCACCAGATTGGCCTCTACCTAAGTTATCTAGGGCTCCAGAGTGTTTGTTCCAACCAAGGCTCCAGGACTAGTAACTCACCCACAGCTGCTGCCGGGCTCCAAAGCGTTTTGCCAACCAAGGCTCTAAGACTAGTAATTCAACCCACCAAGGGCTCCAGAGAGTTTTCCAACCAAGGATCTAGGACTAATAACTCAATCCAAGTTGTTACAGGGCTATAGAGCGTTTGTCCAACCAAGGCTCCGGGAACTAATAAGTTAACCCACAGTCAAAGGAACATGAGAACCAACCAGAAAACCAAAGGGAAAGAATCCCACAAAACCATGGCTATCTAAGAAATGGTAAGGCTAGACAAAACCACTATCAATCCAGGAAGATCTCCATGCCAATGACAGATCATAACCAAGAAACCACATGCATGTGCAATGCATGCCAAAACTAGTAAGGAATCATACATGCAACTCAGTACCTGCAAGCAAAACTCACTATCGTTGCTGATCCCGATGTCCTATTACGCTTTCCTACTCTTATTTCACCTTCTTGCTCCAAATCCCAAGTATGCCACACTCCTACAAGAGTTCTCCAAGAAAAAATTAAGTATCGAGGAGTATGAAAGAGAGAGATAATAGAATGAGAGCTCCAAAACTGAACTGACAAAAGTCTATGAACTGATCCTTAGAAGCCTTTTTATTATTGAGGCCTCTAATTTCTTCATTTTCCATTATTTTCCTTAATTTACCTCCTCACATGCAACCTGTGACCTTTCACCTTCCTTTCCTCCTATTTTCCATTATTTTCATAAATAAATGCAAATAAATGCCACTCTGCCTTTCCAAATACTTTTCCATTTCCTTTGCCAATTTCCATAGCCATTAATTAAGCACAAGTGATCCCCATCACTATGATTTTTCCCAACATTCAACTTGGAATACATGCCCTTTGACCATGGTTATTATTTTTCCTTTATTAACTTTTATTACATGGATTTTTGACCAGGGTTGTTACAGAACCCTCCCCCTCGAGGGAACATCGTCCTCAGTGTTCAATGACACCTACAACCAACAAGATTGTTGAAAGCAAAACATACTTCCCATGGAGCTTTATAACTTAGCTCATTAGAGTATTTACAATGATTAACATGTTGAGAAGCAAACCAACATGACAACATAACAACATGACAACCATAATGACATGACACCCATACCACTTATTGGATCTTTTTAACATAGCTCGTGGTGGTATTTACATCCATATACATATGTACATATAGCAAAACATCATACCAAGCATATACCAAATACATATATCAAGAACATTCACTCAGCCAATGAATACATATGGATACATAACCTGCATCTAATCTGCCATCTCCCATGTAGCTTCATTGGGCCCAAAGTGCTTCCATTGCACTTTAACCTACTCGATTGCCTGGTTCCGAAGCATGAGCATCTTTCTCTACAATATACACTAAGTTTCCGACTAGAATTCTCCTTCTGGCTCCACCTATAATATAGACTAGTCAATCACATTATCAACATCTTTAACATACTTTTTGAGCAATGACACATGGAAAACATCATGGGCTTTCATTGTTAGAGGCAGTGCAAGTCGATAGGCTACTAGTCCAATCCTTTCAAGAATCTTGAAAGGTCCAAAAAACTAAGGTGCCAACTTGGCACATGATCCAATCCTTAAGGAGCTCTTCTTAGGCTTGATACACAAGTACACCTATTCCCCAACCTGAAACTCCTTAAACAACCTGTTCCGATTTGCATAAATTTTCTTCCTATCCTATGTTGCCTTTAGATTCCTCTTGATTACCTGCATTTCCTATTCCATTTCTACCAACATATCCGGTCCTATCAATACCTTTTTAACTAGACCACTCTAAATAATAGGAGTATTACAACTCCAACCATAGAGTGCCTCAAATAGACGCATCCTCAAAGACTCCTGATACCCATTGTTGTAAGCAAACTCTACTAGTGGAAGATACTCTTCCCACTTCGCTGCTGATGCATCACATAAATCCTCAACATGTCCTCCAATATCCTATTGACCCTTTCTATCTGTCCATCTATCTGTGGATGATAAGCTGTGCTAAAGGCCAACTTTGTATCCAAACCTACAAATAACTCTTTCCATAACCTCGAAGTAAACTTAGCATCCTTGTTTGACACAATCTTCTTCAGGACACCATGAAACCTCACTACATCTTTGATGAAATCCCGTGCTACATCACTAGCTGAATAGGTAAATTTCATTGCAATGAAGTGTGCTACCTTAGTCAACATGTCCACCACAACCATAATGGAATCATGCTTCCTAGATGTTTTCGGCAAACCTGTGATGAAGTCCATAGAAATAACCTCGCATTTCCACTCTAGAATCAAGATCGGCTATAGTAACCTACCTGGATGCTTACACTCTGCCTTTACCTATTGATAATCTAAGCATCTAGCCACAAACTCTGCCACTTCTTTCTTCAAGTTCATCCAGTAGTAGAACTTCTTCACTGCTGTCAATGTCTTCAGATATCCCAGGTGACTTGAATACAGCTTCACACGAAAATATCTTAAGATAAGCTTCTTGATCTCACTGTCAACTGGCACATATATCTTGTCCCTAAATATGATCAAGCAATCTTTTGTGAGACCATAGTCCACATCCTGTGCACCTATAACCACACCAATACTTGTACCTGTACCTGTACTCTAGTGTAACCTGTGCCTGAGCTCCATGTACCTGTTATCCTGCAGACCAGCCTGTAAGATTTGATCATGTAGATTTGTCCCATAAGAACTCATGGCTGTTATGTGGTTTACCTATATCCGCTTGCTAAGAGCATCTCCAACCATGCTCTCTTTACCTTTAATGTGCCTGATCTCAAAGTTGAACTCTGCCTGGCATTCAAATTCAGTTGGTAAAATAGATACCTCAATCCACTATGATCACTCATTAGTAAAAACCTCTTTCCAAGAAGATAGTGCCTTCACATCTTCAATGCATGGATGATTGCTGTCAACTCAAGATCATGTGTCAGATAATTATGCTCATGCTCATTCAGTTTCCGTGATTCATAGCATATTACCTATCCCTCCCGCATAAGAACTCCACCAAGTCCTCTTTTGCAAGCATTTGTGCACACCACAAATTCTCTGTTTGGATCTGTAATCTTTAGAACTAGAGAATGTGTCAACAATTGTTTCAACTGCTCGAAATTTGTTGCACGTTCCTCTGTCCATTCAAACTTCTTACCTTTCATTTCTAATGATGTGATGGGATATGTAATCTGTGAGAAATTCCTGATGAACCTCCTGTAATAACCTTCTAACCCCATAAAAGACCTTACCTCATCCACATTCCTAGGAGTTTGCCACTCCATGATAGCCCTTATCTTCTCTGGATCTATTGTTATGCCTTCCTTGGAAACTACATGTCCCAAGTAATGTACCTTTGTATGAAAGAGACATCATTTTCTAAGCTTGGCATACAACTGATGTTCTCTTAGAAATCTCAATACTGTTGCTAAGTGTTCGACATACTCTTATTCATTTTTAGAATATACCAATGTATCATCAAATTATGAATACAATAAAAAACTTGTCAAGATAAGGATGCAACACACTATTCATCAAACACATAAAAGTAGTTGGAGCATTAGTCAAACCAAATGGAACTACGACAAACTCACAATGTTTGTACCTAGTTCGGAAAGCTAGTTTGTGAATGTCATCTTCTTTAATGCGTACCTGATGATATCCTAATCTTAGATCAATCTTCGAGAACATTGCTACTCCCTTCAATTAATCGAACAAATCATTAATCCTCGAAATGGATACTTGTTCTTGATGGTCACCTTTTTCAACTACCTATAATCAATGCACAACCTGAGAGTACCATATTTCTTCTTCACAAATAATACCAGTGCGCCCCATGGTGATAAAATTGGCCTAATATATCCCTTGTCAAGCATTTCCTTCAATTGAAATTTCAACTCTACCAACTCTGGAGTGCTCATCTTGTACGGTGCTTTTGATGCTGGTGCTGCCCCTCGTACCAACATAATAGAAAAATCCACTTCCATGTGAGGTAGACGCTCTAAAATATTTGCGGGAAATACATCCTAAAACTGTTGTAAAACTGGGTACCTTCTCAAAACATCCTCATCCTCAACTTCCTTACCTTTGTCACTAGAAATATGTATTGCAAATAACACACACCCTTTTCTGTGTCTGTGATTTGCCTGCATAGATGTCACCATCCTATTTGATGCTGCTTTCTTCTTACCCTGCAAGATTCTTTGTTCTCCATTATCATCCAAACACTCAATAACTTTTTCATAACAATCCACTTTGGTCCCATGGAGATACGACTAGTGTAGAAATTTCACCTGTAGAACAAATCGATATATGCAATGTCCTAAAGCATAATACTTGTTCTACTTCTACAAAACATTAAGCGGAAGCATAATCGAATTCATGAGCAACATCAAGTAGAAACATGCATAACTGATCAAGAGAAATAATCACACATAACACAAGATATATCCAGGGGAAAGCACCAACATAAAACCCCAACCATGTATTATCAATCAAGTGGAAATCCTCTTCACAATACAAAAAGAATTAGCTCTCAAGATATCCAGTTCTCAATGAACTATGAAGATATGAAGATATGTCTCATGAACCAACCAAGCCTTGTTTATATAGGCTTTCCCTATGGTCCTTACGTAGTTTTCTTAGGAAATAATAGCAAAAGCATATGCTATTAATTCCAACATACCAAAAACAACCAATGGTCCAACTACGTATTCCTTGAGAACACTAGTTCCTCAACCATGCAAAAACTACTTACTAGAAATAGTTAAGCATATGATAGTACAGTGTCCCACATCTGATCTCAACTGGGTCTCTGACAGAACTGACATGCAACAGCTATCCATGAGTGAATCCTCAGTTATCTAAAATAATAGTTGTCACATGCATGCAAGCATTAACAAACTATATTTTATTATTTTAACAACTTGTTAAAATAATATAACTCGACTTGACTAGTTAGAACTAAGTCAACTGATTCTCTCATTATAGAACTCATGCTTATTCCCTCAATCAGTGGAGGAAACTCATGTGCATCCTCACAAAGACTTCAAATTTAATTTTTCATAATTAATTAACTCATGGAGATTAATTAATTAATATTTTACACTGTTGTTAAGACCAAAATTAATTTTACTTCCTATAGATAGACTAGGGACTGCTATAAATAGGAAGGGACCGAGAAACGCTATTTTTAGAACTTTCTATTTTTAGCAGTTTCACCTCTCACCCAATGTTGCCAATGACCTCATTGGCCAAACTGCTATTTTTAGACATGCTATTTTTAGGACTTCTATTTATAGCACATTCTAAATTTAACATTTCTTGTTGCAAATTTTTCAACACTCCCTCTCAACAAGAAAGTTTTTCTCTCGAACCCGATCCTGTAACTCTGGAATGCTCTGCATGCAACACATCTACCTGATCCACTTGCTCCAACAACACTTGGAACAAAAACACTCCCAACTGACCACTCTGTTGGGCTAGGAACATACTTTGATGCTGAAGCTCTACCTGCTGCTGACAAGTGCCACCTCTTTGACATCTGCACTACTACAACATCTCCATGCATCTCGCACCATTGCACACCTCTCTGTGCCACCTAGCACTGTGCAAAACACTTGTGCCTCTCGCATTGCTGCAACCTGCTAGCTATGCGCTGTCCTGGGATTCCCTGCACTGTCGCTCTCTCTGCCGCTCCATCCGCATCTGTCTACCCAATCAGTCAGTTCCTGCTACTCCACATCAGGGCTCCTGTAGCAAGGTCTCATCCAAGAGGTTGGGTACCTCAAGGATCATGCCCCTCCTCCTTGGGACGATCACCCTATATCACCCCACCTCCTACCTAGAGGTATGGATGCATGTGATCCCTTTGCCCACCTGGCTCGAAGTTTCCCCCTACTGAAGGTCTCTGCATGAGTAGATGTCTCTACTCGATCTCCACTCAGCTTCCCCTGTTGTGGCTGCTCCACAACCTCCTGAAGCTGTTGGACCAATCGTGGCTCCTCCATAATCATCTGAGACTTCTTCTGGCCCTGCATGTTGAGAGGTAATATACCCTCCCTCTCAACCACCAAGTCTCCATCAGTTGCCTTGCTGCTCAAGGCTTTGCATGCATCTTGAACCTCAAGAGCATACAAATTCTTGACCCGTGAACCGATCTGCTTCACCTGTCTAGTGGTGATGTGTCTAAGGAAAACCTTTCCCTTATTGAAGACTGCATCATAGCCTTTGTCTTCCAGCATCGCGATTAACACCAAGTTTCTCTTCAGTCCTGGTACATACTTGACATTGGTCAAGGTAAGGCGAGATCCATACTCCCTCTAAAAAATAACCGTGCCTACACTTAAGACACTATACTTAAGTTCTCATCATTACCCATCGCTATGAGTATCTAGAGATCTTTCTCCTCCAAAGTACTGAACAAACTCTTGTCGTCGGTCATGTGGAAAGAAGCTCCACTGTCAAGAAACCAACCAATTCCCACCATGGATGAAACCATGCATGCGAAGAGTGTGAAATCCAACTCAAACTGTGAAGCAAGTGGCTCACCTTCAGATCCTTCCCCGGATCCCTTCTTGGATTTCCTTCGTGGACAATTTGTAGCATAATGTCCCACCTCATGACAATGAAAGCATCATACTTTCGATTTGTCAACCTTCTTCTCATCATTGGAAGAACTGGATTCGGAAAGAAAAACCTTCTCCTTCCCCTTCTTTTCCTTACTCACTAAGGCATAGTTCTCCTTATCATGCATAGATGAAGAACTGTCTCTGGTGCTCCGTCTGATCTCCTCCTGCATCAAATCCGACCATAGTCATTCCCAATCTGGCAGTTTCTCCCTTCCATTCACCGAGTCCTGGTAGCTATGCCAGCTCTTAGGAAGGCCAAGGAGTGCTAGACTCACCATATCCTCATCCAATGTCACGACCCCTACACTTGCAAGCTCATCCCTACATGTGATGAGCTTGGTTAGATACATAAAGATCGTCTCATCCCTTTCACACTTGATCTTTCGAAGTTTGTCCTTCAGTGCCAGCTTCCTCTGATCACTGTTATTCTGATATAAATCTTTCAATGTTTTCCACATTGCATGTGGAGTCTCCTTCCCATGGAGGCTCGAGACAATGTGATCTCGCACTCCCTCCAAGAGAATTCTCCTAGCTCTAGCCACACACTTCCTCCATTCCACCTGCTCAGTCTTGTCAGTAGGATTAGGAATTTCTTGATTAATGAAATCCTTAAGGCCATTATCTTCCAAAACTGCCTCCGTGCGATCCTTCCAAGCTATATAGTTTGATTTGGCATCAAGGTCATACTCAAGCCTCAAACCATAGAACGCCATTGATGAAATAGATGTGATAAGAACTTGAGATCTATATCCCGAATAATAAACTTCAAATTTCTCCTACTAGTATATTTTTCTTGCTTGATCACCTACGCTTCGATAACATGTAGAAATTTCCCACCTGTAGATCACCTGGTAATGCAATGTACTAAAGCAAAACACTTGATCTACTTCTATAAACAATTTAGCAGAAGCTTAATCAAACATGAGCAACATCAATAAGAACACATATAACTGATAAGAAGGAATCACACATAACACAAGATATATCCAGGGGAAAGCACCAACATAAAACCCCAACCATGTATTATCAATCAAGTGGAAATCCTCTTCACAATACAAAAAGAATCAGCTCTCAAGCTATCCAGTTCTCAATGAACTATGAAGATATGAAGATATGTCTCATGAACCAACCAAGCCCTGTTTATATAGGCTTTCCCTATGGTCCTTACATAGTTTTCTTAGGAAATAATAGCAAAAGCATATGCTATTAATTCCAACATACCAAAAACAACCAATGGTCCAACTACGTATTCCTTGAGAACACTAGTTCCTCAACCATGCAAAAACTACTTACTAGAAATAGTTAAACATCTGATAGTACAATGTCCACATCTGATCTCAACTGGGTCTCTGACAGAATTGACATGCAACAGTTATCCATGAGTGAATCCTCAGTTATCTAAAATAATAGTTGTCACATGCATGCAAGCATTAACAAACTATATTTTATTATTTTAACAACTTGTTAAATTAATCTAACTGGACTTGACTAGTTAGAACTAAGTCAATTGATTCTCTGATTATAGAACTCATGCTTATTCCCTCAATCAGTGGAGGAAACTCATGTGCATCCTCACAAAGACTTCAAATTTAATTTTTTATAATTAATTAACTCATGGAGATTAATTAATTAATATTTTAAACTGCTGTTAAGACCAAAATTAATTTTACTTCCTATAGATAGACTAGGGACTGCTATAAATAGGAAGGGACCCCAAAATGCTATTTTTAGAACTTTCTATTTTTAGCAGTTTCACCTCTCACCCAATGTGGCCAATGACCTCACTGGCCAAATTGCTATTTTTAGGACTTCTATTTATAGCACATTCTAAATTTAACATTTCTTGTTGCACATTTTTCAACAACTAGTCCATACCCAAAAGCATGTTATACGAACCCAATGACAATACATTCAAATATGTTGATGTAGACATACGATTCAAATCAAATGCACAAGCTCTTACCCAATGATGAACTCGCTTCTTGGTACTTGTAGCCAACTGTACTAACCAATATTCTGCATGCACTTCTTTATTAAAACCACACTTATATCCACTAGGTTAGGATTAACATAACTATAATTAGATTCAGGGTCAATCAAAATAGAAAAAACTTGATCACAAAGCTTACTATCCATCTCAATAATAGACACCTGGTGATTTGCCTTCCTGTTATCCAACGCTGCATAGATCCAAGGAAAACTCTGTCCAACATCCCCCACTGTTTGTGCTTCCTAAGCATTGTAGATATGCGGTATACCACCCTAATTTTGTGGACAATATCTTTGATGATGATCATTTCCACAAGTCCAACACTGTATGGGCTTCCTATCATCACCCTTATTCTACTCAGACTGAAATTCCTGTCCTCTGTTATATGCATTGAACTTCTTATGCGACATTGCATTCTCTTTGTTACTTGTGTCCTAAGGCCTTACTGGTTTCTTTTCCCATTTCCCTTTATCATTATTATTACCTTTCTAGTTTGGTTTGGTCTCAAATCTACGCTTTGATTGCTCGTAACAATGCTTTAGCTTCCGGATCGACTCCTCTAATGATCTAGGCTCATCAAACTCAATCCTATCCTTAAATTTTAATGAGAACCCACTGATGAATCTTTGAATCTTGGCCTTATCCTCCTTGAGGTAAGGCACATACCTCAACAACTCCAGAATATGCTAGTGTACTCCTCATCGGTCATAGAGCCCATCTTTATCTCACAAAAATATTTTTCCATGTCGTCATAGTACCTCCCCGATAGATACTTCTTCTTGAATAGTCCCTCAAATTCATTCCAAGTCAAATCCTCATAAATATCTCTGACGTTTTTTACATCTTCCCACTAGATATCTGCTTTACCTTTTAGACTGAATATAGCTATTCTGGACTTCATGTTCTCCGAGTAATCGTGAAATATGAAGAACTTGTTCATTTCAAGCAACCATGATTCCACATCCTTTGTTTTCTTAATTTCCCAATTGAATCTAGGTGGGTTTTCTTTCTTGAACTCATCCGACAAATATCCCCTATCATTCCTCCTTTAAGGATGATACCGATGATGACCATGGTACCTGTCAGAAGTAGAACTAGAGTAATACCTGTTTCCATAATCCCTCCTATCCAGAGTATCCAACAACTTGCCATCCCTGATCGTGTCATCTCTATCTGACCTGCCCACTGTGAGATCTCCTACCATATGCCCCATTAGTCCTATCCTCCTATCCATAGTTGATCCGAAGTGGTCCCTGCCTCTACAATTCTGTCAGACTTTGAAGAATTACTACATTGAATTCTGCTTGTTTCTCCTATGCTTGCATGCTTCTATCATTATATGCTTTGCAACTCCTTATTTCTTCCTTCAAACTCCTCAATGTGTCTGCTAAGTTAGAATAACGCCCAACACCCTGCTGCTCATCTGACTCATAGGGATAATCTCTATAGTCTACCATCTTGCTAGTCATCTTTGATCTCCTCTTCTTGCAAGGTATATTATGTCAGCTAAACCAAATCACAAACAAACTAACGTACCTTAGTATAGTTCGGGGAGGATGTCTCATCTGTGAGACTAACCAGATTATCACAATACATATATGAACATAATCAGATCAATATATAAGTATCTTTTCAGCCATTACCCAACTATCTATGCATGACTATGCTGAACACATATCATGACTTCGACCATCATCCAACCAATGTATGCATAACAACATATGAACACTGACACACATAACCAATGTACGACTAATATACACTCACAATAAATACATTCAACAATGACACCATCAAGTTTCACATGTCGACACCTCTGCATTCATGACCCACACCATGCATACACAATAAGAACATAGACCACCAACACAAGGACCTATATGCAACCAACACATACATATGACAACACCTTCATCCAAGGGAAACAAAAACCAAACATCGCCTAAGGAGAATGGAACCATGCTCTAATACCACTATGTAACACCCTCCTCCCACATCTACCCAAGTAACTAACCAACCAGGGTAAAAATGTGACGAAGCGTTACTATGATATGATTCAACTCCCTATGTATCAGTTAAGGAAGTGGGACCGAAGGAACACAAACAACCTGACCTTCTACACTTGCAACATAACCCCCGGGAGCCATCCATCCAATCCAGGTGACTAGCCCCTGAGACTAACTGACATTTTGTTGCATTAAAGCCTCAGTCACTCCCTTGAAATGAGCATGCATGCAACTAGGACCCTCCAGTCACTCCCACAATAAGGCATGCATGCGACTGGAGACTTTTCCAGGTAGTTCTGTGCCAGTGACTCTGGATTCTGTGCCACTTTTTCAGGGCCAGGACTCAAGCCACTGCTCAGAATTCCATGAAACTTCCAAAAATGAAAAATAACATTGGAACAATGATACAGATGAAAATACTTGAATAAGGACTTGAATGGATCCCTACTAGCCATGACATGCATTTTTTCAAACATGTCACAAATATGCATTCTATAGGTTTAAACAAAAGATCTGAGCATAGGGGTCTCATACTTATCTTAGAATCACTAAGACGCATTGATATCTCATCACAATAATTGCATTACCATCTATTAAGGCATACATTCATTGTACATTCAATGATTAACCAAAACATGATGAGAGCCATACATTATCATTGCCATAAAACTCACTCATAACCAACATATAATCAACATAAATAACAAGGATATAAAAACCATATAAACCACATATAAACAAGTATATTTACCCATAAGCTACCAAGGAGAAGTACCTATTAATAATGAATGCAAAGGCCAACCATGTTCGGGACTTCCACGTTCCACCCAACCATAGATTGGCTGAACCAAATCTCTCTTTAGCCAATCACCCATGTGCCATATTCCAAGCATGAATGTGGGAACTAATAGAACACATCCATCAAAACCAAACTAGGGCTTCCAAAGGAAAAACCACCTCAACCCTCAACTAGTGATTCCACCTCACAATCAAACATCACTAACCATCACTAGATTCATCTCTACCCAAATTATCCAGAACTCTAGAGCAATTTTTACAACCAAGGCTCCAAGACTAGTAACTCAACCCACAACTGTTGTCGGGCTCTAGAGCATTTTTCCAACCAAGGCTTCAGGACTAGTAACTCAACCCATCAAGGGCTGCAGAGTGTGTTTCCAACCAAGGCTCCAGGACTAATAACTCAACCCAAGATGTTATAGGGCTTCAGAGCATTTGTCCAACCAAGGATCCAAGAACTAATAACTCAACCCACAGTGAAAGGAACATGAGAACCCACCAGAAAACAAAAGGGAAAGACTCCCACAACACCATGGCTATCTAGGAAATGGCAAGGCTAGGCAAAATCACTATCAATCGAGGAATATCTCCATACCAATGACAAATCATAACCAAGAAACCACATGCATAAGCCATGCATGCCAAAACTAGTAGGGAAATCATACATGCAACTCTATACCTGCAAGAAAATCCCACTGTAGCTGCTAATCCCGATGTCCTCTTGCACTTTCCTACTCTTCCTTTGCCTTCTTGCTCCAAATATCAAGTATGCCACACTCCTCGAAGAGTGCTCCAAGAAAACTCTAAGTATCCAAGAGTATAAGAGAGAGAGAGAATAGAATGAGAGCTACAAAAATAAACTGACAAAAGTCTGTGAACTGATCCTCAGAAGCCTTTTTATTAATGAGACTTCTAATTTATGCATTTTCCATTATTTTCCTTCATTTTCCTCCTCACATGAAACCTGTGATATTTCACCTTCCTTTTCTCCTATTTTCCATTATTTTCATAAATAAATGCCACTTTGCCTTTCCAAAGCCTTTGCCATTTCCTTTGCCAATTTCCATAGCCATTAATTAATCACAAGTGATCCCCATCACTGTGTTTTTTCCCAAAATTCAACTTGGAATACGTGTCCCGTGATCATGGTTATTATTTTTCCTTTATTAACTTATATTACATCGATTTTTTACCAGGGGTGTTACACCCAATTCGATACAACCTAAGATCTAGACAGATTGGGTCATCACAATGGGTCTTATAGGGAGGTTTAGGCCATATCCATGTTCCTACTAGCCCAGGGAAATGGATAGGAAGGAAATGAAACATCTCTCTATCGCAGGCTAGAGCAAGGGAAGAGTTAGCAACTGGAAACCAATCCTCAATGGATAGGGCCCTTATAGCTTTGAAAACCCAGTGTATAGTGACCCAATGATAGGCCTATCATTTAATTGCAGAGGTTTAGAAATTAATCCCAAAAAACTTTCTTTTCAAATACTAGTACAAACTGAAGGACCTAAGGTTATCTTTCTTCAAGAAACCTTGGGGGAGGGAGACCGTATTTCAACCTATCTAGAACATATTCTTCCTTATTGGATGTTTGTAGGTATGGATGTAAGGGGTATATTAGGGTGTATGACACTAGGATGGGATACTTGTAAGATTCATATGCAGTGTGTGTGGAGTATTCCTTTGGGTCTAAAGATGGAAGGACTCTTAGAGGATCTGGGAGAGATTTTTACCTTTTAAAATATCTATGGCCCGAATGAAGATCACGTTAGATTTTACATAGACCTTCTAAGGAAGTCAGTTGTGAGGAGATACAACATAATCTTGGGTGGGGATCTTATTTTCTCAATGGGAGTGTCTGAATCGTGAGGGGAGAGAGCTCAACTAGATGTCCTCTCTAATTTCTTCTCCCACCACCTAGGCAAATCCATTCTGATTGATTTGAAACTATCAAAATCAAGCCTACCTAGAGAAATCATAGAGTTGGAGAAGACAAAGTGGAAAAATGCATAGATATGTTTCTGTTGGCAGATGCCCTAGTCCAAAGACACAACCTAATCCATCAATGGATTCGGGTAGGTGGTGGGTCAGATCATTCCCCGATTCTTTTAGAAATCAAAGGACAAACACAGAATCTGGCATGCGCTTTAAAAATGAATGTCTGGTGGCTGTAGGATGAAGGTTTCAAGAACCTTGTCAGTAAAAACTGGAGACATTTTGATGGAAGCTCAGATAGGTCAAAAACTCACCCGTTTGAAGATAACCTTAAAATATTAAAAAAATGATAAATAATGGGCAGCAAAAAGATGTTTGAGGGAGGAGGATTTGCTAAACATTGAAAGACACCTAGAAGAGTTATAAAATTCAAATGATTGGAAGACATGGAGACTGAATGGAGGCTGAAGCGTAGGGCCATCTAGCTATAAAAAGGATATGAAAACACAATTTTTTTTTTCAGGTCTATGCTAAGAGTAATAAGTTGTCAAACACAATATGGAAAATGAAAGATCATCTGGGTAGGGAGATCACAAAATTTGAAGGTCTATCTAGAATGGGCAGAGATCACTTCAAAAGCTTTTCCAAAGCACCTAAAGGGATTTCAATTGTAGAAATTATAACAGTTTCATGTTGAATACGATCTTGGGTCCAAGATAGAATCTTAGAATCTCTGACGCTCCCAAACCAAGAATCTTAATAAGAACTACTTTGCACAATGGAATATATGAAGCAGTAAGTCACATATGCACAAGTATACACAATTTTTAACAAAATATTGTATAATAATGTACAACCCAGTCTTCGTTATATTAAACCAATCTGAATAATAAAACTGTCTATGGAATACAAGATACAATGATAATCATGGTGTAGACTCTATGTCGTATCTTGTCCTGTCGGTCCTTCACTCCCATTCAACTCTCTAGCTTCCTCCCAGTCCATCAAAGGACAACACATAGAGTCCCCAGAAGGGTTGCCACCTATCACTACTGCAAGTTTCTTTTTCTACAATGAACACGAGCTGATCCACGCTACTCTCTACGCTGGCCAATACCTGAGCTCAAATCCGCCAAGCTAGTAGCCTCTTTATTCCATCAAAGGGATACATATTAGGCTAACACTTCACCCAAACTTCAGCTATCACACCTCCTTTAGGACTTCTCGTCATGGGCTACTTTGGGTAGCCAACACACTTCCCTCCACTAGTTCAATGGCTCCCAACTCTTCACTGCAAGATTTGCTCCTAGGAGGAACTTTCAACAATCAAGACAACTCCTCCAAGTGTCTCCCATAGGCTGCAACAATTGTCCACACTAGGACACGATCCCCAACATCAAATCAACATGAATCTAACAACCAACACATATCTGCATTCATCTTGGACTGAGGTTCTATTATGCTACAATTTTTGTGGTTTGGTCCTTCAAGTTCCCTTCTTCCTCACTATTGTTCAGGGCTAATACTCAGCCCAAAACCACCCTCACTTGACCTCTATTTAGGCCTGCGGCCTACTTTCTCTAGTCTCTAGGGCCGAGAATTCATAAATAGGGACAAAACTCCCTCAAAACCTCACCATCACACCTATGAAATATACCTAATAAATGTGACTGTCTCACTTCTAAAAAATCAGACTTACAAGAGGATAACCTCGTCCTTACTCAACCCAAAATTCATCCTTATGCCTACATCTATCCTCCTGTACTAATTTAGCCTCCTCATAGGTGAAAACTTGCCCAAAAACAAACCCAATCACCTTCGTCCTTCTCCTTATGAGCTCAAATTCCTTTCTAAGTTAGATTGCCTATGAAAAGATGTACTTGGATGCTCTAAATGAGCCTCACATACCTTCTTTTTATAGACATAATAAGGGTCAACGAATAGACATGTATTTTTGACAAATAACTTCAAGCCTACATGACTTGAATACCCAAAAACCCATTGTCAACTTTAAAAATTCATAACTTCATTTATACAACTTAGAATTGAATGATTTTGGTTGCGTCAGATTCATCTCGACGAGAGATATCATCCAAATCCATCACATGTCTAAATGTTTCCATGGTTTTGGCCCAAATTACGATGGGTACAAAACCCCAAGCTTGGGTTCCAAGCCCACACGTGACCCTTGTGGTGCTCCACCCTCCAAACCCCGAACCCTAGGACTTGGAGTACCTCCCAAGCTACTAAAAAATCAACACTCTCTCTTAGCGAGGGAGGTACTTCCAATACTAGGAAGTAACTCATCATCATCTTCACTACTCGCAACACTCTCCCAAATCTTGGCACTCACCACTACAACAATCCCTAAAGCATGAACTACGCCTCTCTCGGAAGTTTCACTATCACTGGAAGCATATTGCTTCTTCTTCTTCTCCTTTATCACTTTCCAATCCCTCCATGATTCCTTCTTGGAATATGTGGAATCACCTTTGCTCTCCACTGACCACATGCTCTTCTTGCATTGCAAAGTCTCCCTCTAAATCTACAAGCTCCCGCTAGAAATCGATTCCCTCTAAGCCTCTAGAACCTAGACTTTCTTTTTTTGGAACCTGTACCTACCCCTCTAAAGCCTGCACCTCCAATTGCTTTTCTAGAATCTACAACTACTCCTTCTTCTTCTTCCCATGATCCATAAGCTTTCCCATCAGCCTGTAACCCCTTCTTCTCAATCATCGAGATAGATATCATGCTATATATGAGTCCTAGTATAAATAGCACATCCTAGACCCACATCACATGTCTTGTCTCCATCCTAAATGGCACAACTCTCGATCCTCGGATCTCCTTCTGACTCTTCTCGCCAAATACCATGTGCAACTTCGAGTGCCATTCAACTAGAGTCTCGAAAACCTCCTCTGACTCTGTCATATGTTTCGTTGCACCACTGTCCATGTACCATCCATCATCGTCGATAGTACTCTGTGAGAAATGAGAGATCATAGCAAAGACCTTCTCCTCCAACCTCCTTGCGAGAGAATCTATCTTAGTAAAGGTGGCAACATTAGTGACCTACTTCCCTTTCTTCTTCTCTTCATCTCCCTTCTTCTTCATTAGACATCTCGACAAAAAATGACCCATCTCGCCACAGTTGAAACACTTGACTTTACTCAAGTCCTTCTTCTACTTACCCTTCATTCATGCTGCAAGTGCCATGTCATCATCTAAAGCCCTCTTCTTCAGATGAAGATCCTCGTCTCGCAATTCTTCCTGAATGAAGTCATCCCACAACCTATTCTAGTCTGGCAACGATCCCCTTGATGAAGGGCTTCCATTCCTTGGTGAACCATTTCAAAGAAATCCTTACCATATAAAAATATGAAATAGTCACAACAATGACAACAATCTCATATTTGACCTGAGACAATCTCATCAGATACAAGTCACTCCTTCACCCTGTATCATCTTGGTGGACTTCAACTTATCCTCCAATACCAGTACCTGGTTTTCATTCTTATTCTGGAACAAATTCTGAAGAGCCATCCACATCTCATGGGAAATGTTCTTCGTGGACAAATGAGGTATTAGGGGATCCTTCACACCATCAAGGATGATCGATCTCACCCTCGTATCCAAATCCTCGTACACTTCCAGCTCCTTTAGGTCAATTGGATTCTTGATGGATTTGTCGACGAACTTCCAGATCATGTTTACCTACAAGACCAACTTGATCCTTTCCTTATATGGAATATAGCTGGACAACCCCTCCAACCTGTCCTCATTATGGAGACTAGCCTGCAAATTTGAAATTTACACCTACAATGTGACCAAATCCCTCTCAAGATGTACTTTCGTTCTGCACTCTCTGATTCACTGACTTCCAAAGTAGCTAAGATACAGTTTCATACCATGTTGAATTTCCACGATCTTGGGTGTCAGATAAAATCTTAGAATCTCTGACTCTATCAAACCAAGAATCTCAACAAGAACTACTTTGCATAGTAGAAAATATAAATCAGTAAATCACATATGCACAAGTATACATATTTTTTAACAAAATATTGTATAATAAAGTATAACCCAATCTTCATTATCTTAAACCAATATGAATAATATAACAGTCTATGTAATACAAGATATAATTACAAAAGACTCTATGTCATATCTTGTCCTGCCGGTCCTTCTCTCTCATTCTAATCTCTCGTTGCCCCTTAGTCCAATTTTCTCTCTAGGTTGGCCAATACCTCAGCTCCAATATGCCAAGCTAATAGCCTCTTTCATCCATCAAAGGGCTACACATTAGGCTCAAACTTCACCCAAAATTTAGCTGTAATACCTCCTGTAGGATTGCTCATTACGAGATACTTTGGGTAGATAACACTCTACGCTCCACCAGTCTAATGGCTCCCAACTCTTCACTACAAGATCTTGTACTAGGAGGGAGTTTCAACCATCAAGACAAGTCTTCCAAGAGGCTCCAACAGGCTGCAACAACTGTCCACACTAAGACACGATCCCCAACATCAAACCAACATGAATCTAACAACCAACACATACATGCATTCATCTTGGACTGAGGTTCTATTCTTTTGCAATTTCTATGGTCTGGTTAGGGTAAGGCATAGGTCCATGTTTAGCCCTTCAAAACAAACCCACATACCTCTTTTCTGCTGCGACTAGGGTTTTCCAGTTCCCTTCTTCCTCGCTGTTGTTCAGGGATAATACTAAGCCCAAAACCACCCCGACTTGACCTCTATTTAGGCTTGCAGCCTACTTTCTCTGGTCTCTAGGGATGTGACTTCATAAACAGGGAAAAAAACTCCCTCAAAACCTCACCATCACACCTCTGAAATCTGTCCAATAAATGTGACTGTCTCACTGCTCAGAAATCAAACTTACAAGAGGAGAAACTCATCCTTGCTCAACCCAAAATTCATCCTTATGCCTATGGTTGTCCTCCTGTACTAATTCGGCCTCCTCACAGGTGCAAACTTGCCCAAAAATAGACCCAATCACCTTTGTCCTTCTCCTTATGAGCTTGACTGCCTTTATGAGTTAGATTGCCTATGAAATGATGTGCTTGGATGCTCTAAATGAGCCTCACATACCTTCTATTTATACACATAAGAAGGGTCAACGAATAGACATGTATTTTGGACAAATCACTTCAAGCCTACATGACTTGAATGCCCAAAAACCCATTGTATAGTTCAAAAAATCATAACTCCATTTCTACAACTCGGAACCAGATGATTTTCATTGCGCTAGATTCATCTCGACAAGAGCTATCATCCTCATTGTTGGAGAGGTAAATCCCCTCTACGGATAGAGGCGATCCCTACTAGCCCAGAACGGGTCTAGCAACAATCAGTCAATGCTACTATGCAAGTTCCTAATTGCAAGTAAAAGGTAGGCAATGAACACCTACTTGGATTCCAACACTATTGTTTGATGAAGAGATGTCGTTCTCGCTCCTTCGCTTCGGCCAGTCACGATCTTCCACGATCCCCGCAGATAGATACCTGCACACACGAAGAGAAAGACAAACGCCAACGTGAAATCTAATAAATGCAATTATACATCAGTCAGAAAGGATGTAATTCACATTAACCATTATAAAGACAAATGAGAATGGAACCATAACAGTAGTCATCTATTATTAATCAATAACAGAGAAAGGTACAACCAAAGTTCTGACGCTGAGTCCTTCTCTAGAGGGTCCAGCCAGCAAGTCTCTTAAGCATTCACCCTTGGAGGTAGATTCTCCCAAGACAAAACTCTCTCTCACACAAGCAATACTCACAACCTTCCTTAAGCTTCCTCTAGAAAATCCACACTTGTCACACCAACTACCTACTAGCAGCAGCACTCTAAGCACTATGAATTCCACACTATCCAAACTATCCAAAAACTAGCTGCTCATGGCAATGGTAGAGGTTTAAATAGGAGAAGGAGTCTCCACAAATGGTGGGAGGATAAGCTTATCTCCAAGGAAGGTGGCTCAAATGACGAAACAAACATGCCAGAGAAGGGAGGGTGACATTTACAAGACGAACAACCAGGTCTGGAGTCATCTGGAAGGCCGGCTGTTAGAACAAACTCGCCCAAACTGGATCAGCGCGGGTCCATAACTGCACTGGAGCGCTGACATCGCAGCTGAATAACAAAGAAGGTCATGTCAGCGCGATCAGATATGAATAACAGACATGCTGGATCATGAAATTCGATCAGCGCGGGAAACACGTGTGCTTCTGCGCTGGCAGCGCATTCGGTCTGTTATGGAGCGCCCATCAGCACGGTTATTTTGACAAAAGTCGCGCTGATAGCAAAACTTTGGCAAAGTGGATCATTTGGCCAGATTAGAGAGCATGATCATGATTAATTTGGTTTCATGACACAGTAGGGAGACTGACAGAGAGACAGTGACAAATTACTGTGTAACAGATGCCCCCTAAAGCATGAAGCCCGAGAGAGTGGGAGGGGTGAAATGCTTTACAAAACTGCCGAACTGGAACACCACCAGGAAGGACCTGCACGTATGTACAGCTGATATCTCGATTACATGTAGTCTAGGCATGGGCGTAGCCATCCAAAAGACATACGAAGAAGGTCTGTGGTATGGACGCAGCCACCCATCTGAAGAGACCATGATGATAAGAAGGTATGGTCCCAGCCATCCCAAAGACTCAGGTATGGGCGCAGCCATCCATCAATGAGTCATGTAATAACAATCCACAAAATCGCAGCCTGGTTCGCAACAGACAAAAACCAGGGTCTTGCGCTCCATCCCAACCCGAACAAAGTACAAGTCCAAGCATGTGAATATATGAGCTGGAGTCGAACATGCATGAACATCGTCTGATTACCAGCCAATAATGAAAGCTGTTAACAGACGCGAGAGGTACCACCAATAATGACAATGGTCCTCAAGGTACTTATAGGTACAATCCGCGGCGTGTGAATCAATGAGCTGGTGTTGAACACCCGCAGAATCATCCGATCGGAGGCCAATGATGAAAACCTCACGTCGAACACGAAGAACCTGCCATTGAGGCATGCAGGCTCTAAGGCACCTGAAAGGAGTCTCTAGGTCACGTTCCTGGATAATGAGCTGAGGTCGACAGGAAGTAACCTTGATCGAAGGTGGGCCATGATGTTTCCCACATCATCGACACGAGACAGAGAAGGATAAAATATTTTGTGTGAGACATCAGAGGGAGGTGGTAAGCTTGCAGAGGCCAACTTCTCTTGAACATATCGGTGGCACGACGACGGATTTGGCAGTATCTGACATCAAATGAGCAGAGGTCATGGTCACAAGGCAATGAGCAGATGAGAGGTCAAACAGGATAACCCAAACCTGCGGAGGCTAGTGTGAAACAAGATGAGAAATCCCCACCCAGACACGAATGTAGACGAGTGCCATGTTCAAGAGCGACATACTGCCGACACGACCATTATTACAGTTCCATTTTCCCCACCATTTCTGGCAGGTACCCCGATTATTTTTGGATGACAAGCTTGACGGGGATAGCATATGCTTGGAAAGCGTCATTTCGACGGTTTCCGATGTCATGAGGTTTTAACGAGCCTGACAAAGGAGGAGCTCGACGCCTTTTCCTGTTTAGAGACTCTGAAAAGACAGTGGAAAAGAAAACTCCAGGGGGGTTCTTTTTCGTAAAGTTGTGTCTCGCGAGCCCGAAAAAGTATAAAACAATGCTCGAAAGAACCGCCCGACCAGTATGATCGAGGAGTACTTTTCGTAAGTAGTGACTTCGACCCGAAAAAGTAAAAAAGCGGTCAGAAGCACGTCGTTTTAGAGCCAATAACGAGTGCGAAACGACAAACACCCGGCAATCTTTTTAGTTTAAACGGTCGAAAAAAGAGCTTTAAAGGCGACAGCCTCTCATTTCTTTAACGAGTCGAGAGGGGGACTCAGCAATCTTTTCATCTTTAAACGGTCAGAAAAGAGCTGAAAGCAGACCTCCATTTTTATTCTCTTTAACGAGTCAAAAAAGGAAAAATACTCGGCAATCTTTTCATCTTTTACGAGTCAGAAAAGAGCTTAAAGGAGACTTGTCCTAGAGGAACGAGTGGTATAAAGGGTAGCAACTGGTTCCAGCAATGGTGGAACTGCTCAAAACATATAATGGTCAAGAGGCTGGCTAAAAAAACCACTCACCGCTGCGGTTCCTCAGGAAAGGATAAACAACCAAGTGAAAGCATATGATCGGCCAAAGAGATGGTAGCAATGGAATGAAACAACCAAGGCTCATCTAGCAGAATTCAGCGGATAAAAATGGCAATCACGAGATGTAAATCGGGTATGGGTTCATTTTTACACAAGCTTTAACCATGGAGAACTCTGCTTGGATTCGGTTTCATGTTTACACAAGCTTGAAACGAAAAACTATGCTTCTTATAAGTTCGCATGCCCCCAGCATAATGACGCAAAATGAGGTACATGCCCCCCAAGCTTCATTGCATTCAACAAAGTGGATGGAATGAAGGTTCACTCTCGAGATCGATGAAAGACTCGACTTGTAGTTTACGAGATCTTAATCAAAAGACTCGATTTGGAAAGGGAGTTGTTTCATTTTTTAACGAGGTTGACACAATAAAAGAACTATCCTCATAACCCTTGTTTCATTTTTTAACGAGCTTGACACAAGATCAGGAACTATGCTCCGACCAGACCCAATTTCATTTTTTAGGGAGCTTGACATAAGATCAGGAACTATGCTCTGACCAGACTGCCTCATAATGAATAGGAAGTCGGTGCTTCCAAGAGTGGTACTCCCGGTGAAAGGAGCACATCTTGGAAGTCAGGACCTAATGCCCCCAGGACACTATGCACGACGGTGTCATCACTGTATACAGGCACAGGGTAGGTGGCCACGTAGTTGATCTGCGGTGGGGCAGATACAACTGGTGGATAAAAACTAGGAGGGGACGACAACTGCACAGGAGGCATTGGGGGACTAACGAACGACAATTGATCGATAATCACAATTCTTCCATCGTGTGGAAAGCAAATCACATGGAAAAGCGAAGAAGCGAGGGCCCCCATGGCGTAAACATAGTCGCGACCAAGGAGAAGACTAAAGTCTAGAACACCTTGGGTAACCAAGACGTCTATATAGACGGTTTTTCCCCCCAAAGTAATAGGGAACTTCGGGAGAACTCCTAGAGATGGACAGGCTCCTCCGTCGAAGGCCAACAGATTCTGAGTGACTGGCCCAAGCCGTGGGGAACCAAAGGCTTGCCAAGTAGTGTACGGCATAAGACTGACAGACGCCCCTTCATCCAAAACAGTGCCAGGTACTGCCTTAGCACAGGCATGTACTGTGATCTGGAAAGGCATATGGGATGGAAGGCGACCGACGATCAGGCGATTCCAATCAAAGGAAGCGACCAGACTACTTGGTGGGGGAATCGTATGATTGCCCCCATGTGCTAAAGGAACCGAAGGAGAACCTTCGGGAGCAGTTGGGTTAGGAGAGTCATTTCGGGACTCAGGAGAATCTGAAGAGACGAGAAGAACATGGGCGTGATTCTCTTCCGAAACAGAGTGAGCGAGCGGCGGACTCGAGTCGACACTCTTTCCGACCAATGGTTGGTCTGGAACAGGCTGGACACAGCCGGGTTCGGGAAGAGGGGCCTGGACAAGAGAAGAATGTGAACCAATCTCATTGTCGGGAGGCGGATGATCTGCAGCTGCAGAAAGACATTGATATCCAACGGGAAGTTGGGGTGAGGGAGCTGGGAGACTTTCCAAGACACTGGAGGCTTTATCCATGAGTGGACAAAGGTGAAGGGGATGATTGCCTTCACAAAGTCTACAAGGGATTCGAATCTTCCCTTTTCCCTTACCATTCCCAACTAATACGGTAGCATCGCCGTGAGCTTCAGAGGACGATGAGGGGTGGGCCGAATCGCGAGACCATATTTCTAATACCCTGGGAATGCCAGGACAATTGTGAAGAAGATGGTCCTCCTTGCATAATCGATAAGGAAACTTAACCTTCCGCGGAGGAGCAGAAGGGGGCCCGACTTCAGGTGTACTCGAGGGAGTAACAGTTATACTTGTAGCCTCTCCCTTAGGAGACTTCCTCTTCTTGGTCTTCTTCTTTTTCTTCTTAGCCACCTGGTTACTCGGAACGAGGCCTTCACCAGGCGAAGTAGAAGATGAGGACGTAGAAGTTGGTGTCGAAGGAGAGAGGTCCACCTTAGGATCAACATGACGTTGTTCAGGTGGAGGGACTGATGGACTAACAGCCGACACGGTAGGGACCAAAGAGGTTGAAAACAACCAAATAGGCAACCCGACAGTTAACCCTGGAAGGGATAACGTTTCCATATAAGGAGCACCAACATTCCCGAGAGGAGGGAAATGACCAGGATTCCTGTCAGGAGGGGAACTTGGGTTGGTGAACCCTGGAAAAGTTTCCATGGCAAACAAAAAGAAACCTATTCAAGCTAACACAAGATTTAACCAGGTGATGTTGATGTGGCCGAATAAATTTTTAGGACACAGGAACTAAACTTGACCTTTTCATGTTTCAAGAGTCGAGAAAAGGACGAAAAGATGACTCTAGTCGCCTTCGAATGTTTAATGAGCACGAAGTGACAAGATGCTCACTGGCACCTTTTATTTTAGGGAGTCCGAAAAGGATCAAAAGTGACTGCTCTGGAGATTCTAGGCAAAGGGTTTACCAAGCAATCCGTAAAACTGCTTATACACCTTGGCAATCGTATGAGAACCAAGGACTTTCCGTACTGCAGTCAATCTTCCCGAATGCTGTGTTCAGTGCGTTACGGTTCGCAGGGTGGCAGACTCGGCTTCCTATGGATCAAGGATAAAAGCCTAGTGGGGTCTCCCTATATACGCGACGGTACGTGGGAGCACAGTCCGTGTTAGACCACTATCGAGTCACAGAAGGAGGAATCACCCAACCGTAATGTGAAACAATAGTGACTATGTTTAAAGACGCCGGAACACGTCTCTAACCTAGACCTCTAGATGTTTGCGTTAAGTTCCAATGCGTTTTTAGGTTTATTCAGTTTATTTTATGGTTGATCTTGAATTAAGTTTCGGTTTCAGGCCTTACCGTGTGATCTCTCACAATTACCTAGATGCAAACTAGATGCCAAAGAATACCATTTCGTTCGATGAATTCTAACTATGAGAGGGTTAAGAGTTTTCAATCAAACAAAATGAACTCAATCAATCAAACCATCTAATGCAGCTAATGACAAAGAAATGAAATTTTTCTTTTGAGAACACAAATCAATGAAATGCTCTTCTTTTCATTAACTATTGAATGCAAAAGACATTAGTTTGATTTCTTTTTCAATGGCATTGTGCACTTTAAAATGAATTTTGAGAGACAGCAACACCGAGTAAAGAGAAATAAAATCACTCAATGAAAAACACAACAAGCGTGAAAAGAACCGGTTGACCCCAAGCAACTGTAATCCGTGTCCGGGTAGTGAGAAGTAATTGAAACAATACGGAGACTGGTTCAATAACAATCACCTAAACAACCAAGCAAGTGTGAACTGATCGATCCAAACAATTGTGATCTATGCTTGGTAGTGAAGAAATCGAATCAACATAAAAAGTGGTTCAATAATCGACACTAAAAATCAACCAGCAACAAGCAGTGAAAAGGCCTCAAGCAAATCAATAAGAGGTTTGTGGATGAATCTTGAATAGACAAGTAACCTGAGCAAACGGTTTCTCGATGGAACTTCTAAAGGGCTAGGTCACATGGTCTAAAAAACACAAGACTCACTCGAATGAAATCAAAGAGAGAGCGTCCCTTAACCAAAAGCAATAAAAACAAGCTAATGAGAGACAAGAAACAACAGGGGATAAGAAAGATTGATGAATTCAGGAGATAAAGTTATAAAAACAACTTTTTAGGAATCAGCGAAAGTTACACACTGAGAACCCGCGCTGATCACTATGTCAGCGCAATTTTTACACAGACCACCCGAGATGTCAGCGCAAATTTTACACAGACCACCCGCGCTGATCCGATTTCAGGAGTCGTCGCGAGAATTAAGCTAGCAACCCAAGGTCAGCGCGGGTGTACACGTCTTTTCCGCGCTGATCCGATTTCTAGGATCGTCGGGACTGTTAGGCGTAATTACGCGATGACCACGAAGTCAAAGAAACAGCTATGCGCTGTCAGCGCAACTGTTTTGATATAAACCGCGCTGAGGCCAAAAAACAGGCAGAAACAAGCCAAAAGCTCCCAAACCAAGGCAATAACTCTTTAAACAATTTAGTCACCTCCCAGATTGAACCAGGAAGGTTAAAAGCAGAGGACTAACCCCTGATCTTTGAAAAGAGAGGAACAATCAAACTCAAAACAAGAATGAACAAAAGAGACAAAGGCCAGCCTCCCCAGCGGAGTCGCCAAATTGTTGGAGAGCTAAATCCCCTCTACGGATAGAGGCGATCCCTACTAGCCCAGAACGGGTCTAGCAACAATCAGTCAATGCTACTATGTAAGTTCCTAATTGCAAGTAAAAGGTAGGCAATGAACACCTACTTGGATTCCAACGCTATTGTTTGATGAAGAGATGTCGTTCTCGCTCCTTCGCTTCGGCCGGTCACGATCTTCCACGATCCCCGCAGATAGATACCTGCACACACGAAGAGAAAGACAAACGCCAACGTGAAATATAATAAATGCAATTATACATCAGTCAGAAAGGATGTAATTCACATTAACCATTATAAAGACAAATGAGAATGGAACCATAACAGTAGTCATCTATTATTAATCAATAACAGAGAAAGGTACAACCAAAGTTCTGACGCTGAGTCCTTCTCTAGAGGGTCCAGCCAGCAAGTCTCTTAAGCATTCACCCTTGGAGGTAGATTCTCCCAAGACAAAACTCTCTCTCACACAAGCAATACTCACAACCTTCCTTAAGCTTCCTCTAGCAAATCCACACTTGTCACACCAACTACCTACTAGCAGCAGCACTCTAAGCACTATGAATTCCACACTTTCCAAACTATCCAAAAACTAGCTGCTCATGGAAATGGTAGAGGTTTAAATAGGAGAAGGAGTCTCCACAAATGGTGGGAGGATAAGCTTATCTCCAAGGAAGGTGGCTCAAATGACGAAACAAACATGCCAGAGAAGGGAGGGCGACATTTACAAGACCAACAACCAGGTCTGGAGTCATCTGGAAGGCCGGCTGTTAGAACAAACTCGCCCAAACTGGATCAGCGCGGGTCCATAACTGCACTGGAGCGCTGACATCGCAGCTGAATAACAAAGAAGGTCATGTCAGCGCGATCAGATATGAATAACAGACGCGCTGGATCATGAAATTCGATCAGCGTGGGAAACACGTGTGCTTCCACGCTGGCAGCGCATTCGGTCTGTTATGGAGCGCCCATCAGCACGGTTATTTTGACAAAAGTCGCGCTGATAGCAAAACTTTGGCAAAGTGGGTCATTTGGCCAGATTAGAGAGCATGATCATGATTAATTTGGTTTCATGACACAGTAGGGAGACTGACAGAGAGACAGTGACAAATTACTGTGTAACACTCATCCATAACATGTCGAAATGTGTCCATGGTTTTGGCCCAAATAATGATGGGTGAAAAACCCCAAGTTTGGGTTCCAAGCCCACAAGTGACCCTTATGGTGCTCCACCCTCCAAACCCTGAACCCTAGGGCTTGGAGTACCTCCCAAGCTACTAAAAATAAACATTGAAAACTTCTTCCCTTATTTTGTTGGTGTGGAAGAAATTCATGCTCTAATGGATGAAGTTTCAGAAGAAGAGCTCAAATTAATCCTAGCCAGCTTCTAGAAAGATAAAAGCCCCGGACTAGACAAGTGGACTATTGAAATTTTCATTGAGCTTTATGAACTCATAGGGGGAGATTTATTGGAAGCGGTTAATGAATCAAGAGAGGAGGGTTGTATTCTTATGGCCTTTATTTCAACATTCATAGCATTAATACCTAAAGAAGATGAACCCTTCTCATTTGAAGACTTTCGACCCATCTCTCTGTGTAATTGTGTATACACAATTATTTCTAAGGTGATAGCCCAGAGGATCAAGCCCATCCTTTCTAAATCGATCCCAGTGAACAATTTGGGTTTTTAGATGAGAGGAAAATACATGAGGCGATAGGAGTAGCCTAAGAAGGCCTTCATAGTATAAAGACAAAAAAATTAAATGGGATGTCATCAATCTTGACCTATAAAATGCATACGATTGAGTCAACTAGTTATTTATACGTCTCCTACTTAATCATGTGGGTTTTGAGATACCTTTTATTAATCGGATAATGAGCTGCATGTTGAGTATCTCTTTTTGTATTCTCATTATTGGAGTTGCCTCTCCTTTTCTTAGAGCGAAAAGGGGGCTCAAACAGAGATGCCCCTTATCTCCCCTTCTTTTCCTAATTGTAGCAAAAAGCTTAAGTAGAATGGTGGATGTGACCAAGAGGAGAGGCAACTTTCAAGGTGGAAGTATAGCTCACACTCTATCCATTACTCATCTACTATTCAGTAATGGTGCTTTAAGAGATCTTTAATGTTTACATGAAATTTTTGAAATTATTCAGTAGAGCTACAGGAATGATTATTAAATATCAAAATATACTATCACGATCCGTAATTTGGAGGCTTAAGACAAATAATTTGAGAAGGTTCTTTCCATATGATATCCTTACCTTTGACTTAGGCTTGAAGTACCTAGGATTTCATCTGAAACAAAACTATTAAAGAATTGAAGACTATTTTTGGCTGTTGGAAAATTAGAAATGAGACTCTCTTGTTGGAGTCATAGATGGATCTTGAGAATTGGGCGATTGATTTGGAAAAATCTATCTTGGAAGCAATTTCTGTTTACTTGGCATTGGCATGGATCCTTATGGGAATCCTAGAAAAGGAGACAATAATATGTTTCAAATTCCTTTGGGAAGGAACATAGGAAAAAATTGTGCTTCCATGGGTAAAATGGTCCAGGGTGGCAAACCCTAAACTTTTGGGGGGATGGGGCTTAAAAATATATATTCCTATTTTCTAAGGCTCTTGCAACAAAATGAGGATGGAGGCTTCTCTCCTCTAAAAGCCTATGGATAGATTTACTCTACTAGAAATGCATTAGACCACTCTCTTTGGAAAATTGGATCAGACTCCCCAACAAAGAAAGAGGTAATATCTCTATTGTATGGAGGTAAGTTTTGAACTCTTTTGACCTGATCACATATGGATTAGCTAGGGTGATTGGAAATGGCCACCGAGTGCATATGGGAAGTGATCCATGGATGAGGAGTGGTGTGGATCACATTCTTCCTCACAATATGATAGTCAATTTACATGATGAAGGATACACCAGGCTACATTAGATTTCAGATCCAAATGCCACTACTTTATGGATTCAAAGGTGGTGCTCAACAGAGGAACTGAATATACTAGAGGGATTCCATGAGGATTGGAGGCACTACTTGGAAGCTTTATCCAGGGAGCACATCAAGATAAACGAATAAGTGGATGAATTAATTTGGGCTTCTACACCTCAAGGTATCTATACCCCCAAAATGGGCTACATCTACTTAATGACTCAGAACCAATTAGAGGCCTCTTCTTGGTGGTGGAGTGCTGTGTGGAAGGAAAAGTGCCCACCAAAGTCCAAACTGTTAATTTAGTTCATAATGGAAAAAAAAAGGGTCCTACTTGGGAGGTCATGCAATGAAGGTATGTAATTGGACCTGGGTGGTGTTCCCTATGTAAGGGATCAAATGAGACCTTAGACTACCTGTTTGTAATCTGCTCATTTACCCAACAAGTATGGAGGGAATGCAAGTAGATTCTGGATGCATAGTTTTCATGGAATGGACCACTCTTTGCAGACCCCTGGCAATCTTGCGTGCATGATCGAGCAAACAGATCCATAAATGCACTCCCCATCATAATCAACTGGGTGATATGGATAACGAGAAACAAGGATATATTCCAGGGCATTTCCTCTTATCCATGAATAATAGTAGCAGAGAGTGTAGCTATCCTCAGTCACTTCCCACAGACCAAAGAATGTCAACCTATCAGACTCATCAGAGAGGAGGTTATAAACAAGTCAATGCCATGGGGATATTTTGATGGGGCAGCTAAGGAGGATGGAAATCAAGCAGGAGGGGGTTTTGTGCTTTACCTATTTGAAATTCATTTTTACTGTGTAAAAATTGGTATTGGAAATGGTTCAAATAATTGGGTAGAATCCATTGCTACACGGTCATTAATTGCCTATGCTCTTGAGAAGGGATGTGAAAAATCACAAATACTTAGTGATTCTATGCTGGTGATTAATTGGGTCAACTTAGTACAACAATGTAGAAACATATATTTGGTCAACACTGTGGAGGATATTAGACATTTATGTCTTGAATTTGCACACTTCTCTTGCGGGCACATATATAGAGAACGTAACAGAGAAGTAATCAGAGAGGAGGTTATAAACAAGTCAATGCCATGGGGATATTTTGATGGGGCAGCTAAGGAGGATGGAAATCAAGCAGGAGGGGGTTTTGTGCTTTACCTATTTGAAATTCATTTTTACTGTGTAAAAATTGGTATTGGAAATGGTTCAAATAATTGGGTAGAATCCATTGCTACACGGTCATTAATTGCCTATGCTCTTGAGAAGGGATGTGAAAAATTACAAATATTTAGTGATTCTATGCTGGTGATTAATTGGGTAAACTTAGTACAACAATGTAGAAACATATATTTGGTCAACACTGTGGAGGATATTAGACATTTATGTCTTGAATTTGCAAACTTCTCTTGCAGGCACATATATAGAGAATGTAACAGAGAAGTAGATAGGTTTTCTAAGGAGGGCCTAGATAGGTTTTCTAAGGAGGCCTTCTTCTAGACAGGGGGACATGGCAAGTGACAAAGAACCAAGGAAAAAAATGTTCTACAATTTCCCGTACATTGATATGGCACAATTCTTTTGAGACTTGGTCTATGCTCCAAGCAATGACAAGTTTTCTTTTTTGTTTTTTGATACTTATGCAGAACTAGATATCATCAAACTATTGCAAGTAGTCATAACAACATTGGATCTTGTGACAGTGTGCTTTTTTGTGATGACTCTTAGACATAGGATCTGGTTTCTATACAAACATATACTTATGTTTTTTCTATCACACGACAATATATGGACCATAAATCTAATAACATGATTTTGGTATATTTTGATATATGTTTATGATAAACATTTTCTTTTCTATTATGTTTCTTGATGGGATGGGCTTGTAAAGCTCAATTTGAGACAACACAACAAAAAAATATGAGAAATTAACTTATACAAGGTATGTACTGAATGTAATTTTGTTATGACATATTAAAAAAATAATAATTTAATCTAAAACAATAATAATAAATTTGTGCTAAGTTATAATTTTTTTGATATAATGTAAACATGAGTTGTCTATTCACCAACCTAGATCCATCTTAACTACGAATCTATCAAGCGCCGGGATGGATCAAATATATCGAGGTGAAAACCTCTTTTTTGAGTGAAAAACTTGAGGTTACATCATCCTCAAGTTATTGATAATAATATCATAATATTATATCAATCATATAATATTATTGAGTGCAAAACTTGAGGTTAAATAAATTACACATAAAGCAATATCAATAATACTATTTCCTCTCATCTCCATATTACGTAGTGAAGAATTTAAATTTTTTCCTCATACTAAGAGGTTTTGATACTGGGGGTAACCTATATGGTCGATGTGGGAAGCCCGTTCTACGAACCCAAAAACGTTACCTATCTTAGAGTCTTTCTCACTCGTCTACTCCGAGCACATAGTTGAATTAGAAAGGTGTGTGATTCGTATTTTCAGTTATTAAACACAACGAGGGTATCATATTAGGCCTCTGTGTTGCATCTGACATCACGCGAGGCGAATTGTTGAAAGGCCAAATTTTTTCCTCACCCGGTTTGTTTTTCCATCTATAGTCATTATTCCCGAAGGAAAGTTCAATGATAGAAAGCTAGTACAATAGCTCAGTGTCTTGAATTTGAACCAGACCAAAAGGGCTTCCTAGCACAGTGTCTTAAGGATTCGTGTTTCCGTCCAGTTTCATGATTTAAGTTTCAGGTAAAAACCAACGTTTCAGGAATTAAGAAATTAAGTTTTAGGAGGCAAAATGTTGCACATAGAGGGAGAATTATGTTTCAATGTTGGAGTGATTAGAGACTTCTCACAGGAATGCTACATCAACATCCACAGCCACAACACAGTAATAATAATATCAAGGGAGGACAAGAAATCATTACTAGAAACCATTACAATCTTAGAATCATTGTTTGTGCAAGGAACTGTTATGTCGTGATTTTATCCCTTGCCGCCCTCCCCAACCGTGGAGGTTGGAGTCCAGATTGGATTTTGTTGATGACTTCGTAAATTTTATCAAAATAGCATGACATTCACTAATGGGCCGGTGTTATCTCCCTGCCGTGTCAACTAATGGTTTTGTAATTTACCAGTCGAGTGTTGAACCTTCGACATTTTCGGAACTGGTATGTAGTGTGGAGGAAAGTAACATGGCAAGCAACTGCTGCAATATTGGTTTGGTTTCTACCAATAGCAATCAAGTCCTGAATTTTTAGATTGAGTTGTAATTTTTACCTGGAGTGTAGAATGGGAAAGCAATGGAGAGGATATGAGGTCTGAGAATCTTGGGATAGAAAATGCATTCAAACATGACAACGGGACAAGAAATTTCAGAACCTGTGGAGACAAATTATTTAGGGCAAGCGAAAATTACCTCATCTGCCAAAGCTAGGAAGTGGGTTTGGGTCAATGCCAAACAATATCAGGGCATTTTAAAATGAATACTAGCCCGTCTCGAATGGGAGCAGACAAGGAAAAAACGACCTCAAAAGAAAAGTACTCGGGCCCTTTGCAATAAACACTCCAACAAGTCCTCTCTACAAGCATGTGCAACAAGAAGTCCAAAGGAAAATTCATTGATGATTCTGCCTTATATAGTTCCACATCCACACCTCTCACCTGGTCATCTGATCTTTATGTGAAAGAATTGTTAAATGCAAAACAAAGGTTGGAGGTTTTAGAAGCTAGAGAGTAGGAAAGAGATCATAAAATTCATATCATAACAATTGAGAACAAGGATTTAGAAGGCAATAAAGTTTTGAAAGAACAAGTGGCATTGATACAGGAAGCTCTCTTGATAGGGAAGACATAATGACAACACATGAAGGCGGATGTGCAAAAAATAAATAAATATGTAGTGGAAAGTACAAAGGTGGTGAATGCAAAATCATCCTAGGATAAAGGGAAAACGATTGCCCAAATAGAAAACCATGAAGAGAAAGCAAGAGAAGAAAGGAAAGGAGATTCCACCAAAGTTTCCAAAATTTGGGCTCAAGTTATTAGCAATTTTGCTAATAAATAAGGAGAAACAAACATTCGGGTTGACAACATGCAAGATAGAGAAGGAAAGGAAAGACAAAATATAGCAACAAACATAATTATTAAAGGGGTGAAATACTATCGGAAAAATGAATGTACTCTTGACCTTGCAAGAGACTTCTTTAAAGACAAGTTGTTATGGAAAGGAAAAGTATGCCAAGCATGGAGGGTGGGTAAGTTTAATGGTGAGAGAGCCAGACCCATAAAAGTCATCATGCCTAGCATGTGTGATAAATATATCATTCTAAGCAAGAAACATATCTTGAGGGGTTCTCACCTTTTTCTAGAAGAAGATTTAATTGTAAGACAATAGGAGGAAAGGAGGGAGGAAATGTTAAAGGTTAGGGTAGCAAGGGATGAAGGCAAGCGAGCATGGATTTATAAAGGTAAAGCTATGATAGCACGATTTGGACCTCTTTCCAAAGTAGAGCAGCAAGATGGTGATAAAGAAGAGGCAACAAACTCTTCAACATGAAATCAGGAAGCAAGGTCAGTAAGGGAAAGCAGGGACAAAGACTCAAATGTTAGTCTTGCATGTAAAAATAAATAACAATCAAGTCATACCCAGGTTTCCTTAAGATAGTTTGTTGGAACTTCAGAGGTTACCCATAGAGATGAGGACCTGGGTTTGGGCCTATTGCGAAAGATAGAGACATAATTTGCCTCATAGAAACACATGAGCATGAAGGCTGCAATACACCTCTGTTTGAGGGATACTGGAAGATGGCAGTGTAGAACAAGGCAACAAGGAATGGAAAAGGGCACGGGGGTATCATGGTTTTAGTGAGGGAGAAATAAGGTCGTCTCATTTAATTAGAAAAAGGAGACTCAAATAAACAATTCATTTGGTTTAAAATATTAGAAAATGGAAACCACATTAGAATTGCAGCATGTTATTTTGCGCCACTAGTTTTAAAAATCTATAAAGGTAGAGGGCTTAACAACAAAGATCCCTTTGCATCCTTAAAAGCAGATATTGAAACATATTCTCAGTTAGGTGAAGTCCTTATAGTGGGTGATTTCAATGCTAGGACTGCAAGTGAGCAAGCTAGAATTCTTTGCTGTAAAGAAGACTACGACCCTATTTGGCTTACATAAGAGAATAATCATCAGTGGGAAAGAATTTCAGAGGAAAAGGGCTACAATATCTTTGATGAACAATTGCTTACTCTATGTGGGGCCATTGATTTAGTCATTTGTAATGGCTGGACTAGATGGGAAAAGTTCGGTAATTTCACTTGCAATACTTACAATGGAGCAATTGTAGTAGATTATGTAATTTGATCGCATGGTTTGTGTGAGAAAATGGAGGAAGTTTTGTTTGGAGATTAGCTTTGGGACTTAAAATTAGATCACAAGCCAATTTATTTAAGTTTCTCTTGGACTGGAAATAAACAATTAGAGTAAAAAATTCAGCGTGTCCAACAAAATCTCCCAAAGGGCATAATTCTTTTGACTAGAAAACTGTAATACCTTCAAAATGATGCTAAAGAAGCTCTTCAAGAAGGAGAAAATCACAATTCATGACCTTCATGGATTGAATTAACATAATTAATTCAATGCGCACTTGCAGAGTGAAAAAGATAAAAAATTAAGAAGTCTGAAACAAATTGCTTTTCGGTTAATGCTTGGTTTGATGAGGAATGAAAAAGGCAAGGAGAATGTGGAAAGAGTCAAACAAGGATAACATAAAGCTCAAAGCTTACAGGTAGTTATTAGGCAAGAAAAATGCTGATTTCATGGTTTCAAGGAGGGAATAACTAATCTTCCTTGGGAAAAATAATCCCAAATTATTTTGGAAGGAGCTCCAACCGAGAAAGATACAAACTGGAAATAGTATTGCATCTTCTAAATGGTTTGACTATGCAAGAGAACTCTATGAACAAGATCCCAAGGTTGACCCTCCCCCCTGGTCAACATTGATACTGAACTCTTCACGGTGCAAGAGGTAGAGATGGGTATCAAGAAATTTGGCATTGGAAAAGCAAAAGTCTTAGCTGAAATCCAAGCTAAGTATCTAAAGTGGGGCTCAAAGATCCTTGCACCTCACATTACAAAAATTTTCAACAACATCATACAACAGGGGCTCCCCATAGATTAGACAACTAGTCTAGAAATACCTCTTTTCAAGAGCAGTGACGTCAATAATCCCTCCAATTATAGGACCATAACGATAAACCCTTTGTTTGCAAAGCTATTTGGAAGCATGCTAGAAAATAAAATTAGCAAGTGGGCAGAAGAAAGAGATAAGCGTGCTAAAGGGAAAGCAAGTTCTAGACCTAAAAATTCCACAGTTGATCATTGTATAACTTTAAGGCATATCATTGAAAAGTTTGGGAGAAAAAGGAAGAAGTCTTTTATTGTTTTGTTGATTTCATAAAAAACGTTTGACACGGTTTCTAGGGATAAGATTTGGCACAAAATGGAGGAACTTGTGGCTCTTAAACATTTGAGAGCAGTTGTGCATAGGATGTATGAAGAGGTGAAAGTCAAAATTAGAACTTCAACAGGCATTTCTGAAAGTTTTAGAAGCAATATCGGGGTCAAGCAAGGTTGCCCATTGTCTCATACCCTTTTTGGTTTACATATCAACAAGCTTGGGGAGTGGTTAAATTCGCAAGGGGGTGATGGTATCTATTTGGGCAAGTTTGTTATAAGGCTTCTTTTGTATGCAGATGACCTTATTCTAATTTCTAAATCGACTCTTGGTTTGTAAAAGAACTTATAATCCCTTGAGCATTTTTGTAGAACTGTGGGGATGCAAGTCAATATTAGCAAATTGAAAGTAGTGGTTTTCTCTAAAAAAAGAAAAAATAACCAGCATAAGTTCTACTTTGAAGGCAACATTCTGGAAGAAGTTGCGGATTACAAATACCTCAGAATTAACTTCAACAAAAATCTAAGTTGGGATGGTTGTAGAAAGAAAAGAACTTCGGGGGGTTAGAAAACATTTTATGATTTTCAAAATAGGTGTAGAGAGGCAGAGTTATGGGACTGGAAAACCACTCAAACTCTTTTTGGGCTTCTAGTGATTCCGGTGATTCTCTATGGTTGTGAACTATGGGCCAGCAGTACATTCGACATGCAGTGGAAACAATTTGAGAAAATTCAGAAGCGTTTGATTACAAACAAATTCAAGATTAAAAGTGCAATTCCTTATGTTATCTTGTTAAGCGAAACAAGGGCTTCTCCTATTGAAGAAATTGCTATGGTGCGAGTCATAAAGTATTTAAAAAAAAATGAGCAAATGGAAGAGGGTAGATGACCTAAGGTTGTCTTTAATGACATTTTGTGCAACAAAAAAAAGACTTGGATGTAGCGAAATAACAAATGGTTTAGTAAGTGGGTATTTGCTTGAACACGTGTCCCATAAACAACTAAGAGATAAAATCTTTTGTTATGGATAAGTTCCACAAGCGTACTTGGGATAAGGAGCTAGGAAGAAAGAAAAAGTGTTATATTGAAGTGTTTAATCCCACTCATAGTCATCAACCAAAAGCATACATAGACGCCAATATCTCTTAGAGAGCCAAAATTCTTATTGCTTAGTTAAGGACTAATTCTCACCAACTCTGTTGTGAAACAGTGCACTGGAAAAGGTCAAAAGAAGTGTGGGAGGAAAAAGTATGCATTTTTTGTTATTCTGGAAAAGTGGAAACATAAAAACATTTCATTTTAGAATGTGAGGACTTCAAAGACAACAGGGAAAGTTATACAGATACGTTGCAACTAGCTCTTGGGATAATCTATTTAGCGAGGGGTTTGTCGAGAAGCCGTGAGCATTTATTGTGAGGCTTCATACAAAAAGGGCCGAATACATCAAGTAGATGAAGAAGCAATCCGTCCCATAGGTTATCTTTACCCTCGTGGACGTTAAAATAATTTTCTTTCTTTCTTTATGTTAAGATGGTTAATTTATATCTCTATATAAAGTTATGTAAAATTAAAGTGCAAATTGAAGTATTTTAAATATGGCGGACATTATTTTTTTTTGTTATTACTATTTTTAATTTTAAAAATAAATTATTATTTTACTATTTTAAATGTAACGTTATGTAACAACAATTTTTCTATATTAAGTTGTGAAGCACCTCTCGGCACAATAAATATTCACAAATTTTAAACAAAAATTCAAAATTTTTAAACAAAAATTCAAAAATTTTAAACAAAAATTCAAAATTTTTAAATAAAATTTCAAATTTTTAAAAAAACATTTAGATTCAGAAAGTGTCATTTCACTCGTAACAAATGAATCATTTCATATCGCTAAAGTCAAATGCAAGTTCCAAGTAATTTCATAAAAGTTCAAATTTCTAAAAAAGGAAAAAAACCATTTCGATTCCGAGTTGAGTTTCGCTCATGTGAAATTATTATCCTTGCCGCACAGGGTATAACGCATTCGAAAATGCGTTGACTGTTCTATTAAGTTTGCATTGACCAAAAAATCAAATAACAAATTGTAATGTTAACTTTATAAAAAAAGTTCATTTTATTATTATTATTATTACTAATTGTGATTGGTTGAGTGCGCTAGAGTCTTATTATGGAGTCTTACATAATGTCATGATGATTTCGTTGTCACTTAGTGCCAACATACACATACTTACAATTAAACATGCATTTACTGTTTTTGGACATAATCTGACGTTGAATCAATTTCGATGTAATTAAACATTTCTAATTATTCCTTTGAACCCCTATCATCACCAGAGATGCCTTATAAATTTCTCCATCCGCACGCATTGCATTTCATGATAAATTCTTACGTCCTTTGGAAATTTTCATTCATATAATTGTTTAACATCGATTTTGATACCTTTCGCTTTTCTGACAAGGCAAGATACACTTCCTCTCGAAAATAATTCATATAATTGGTTTATTTGTTGAAATGTGGCAACAAGAATATTCGAATTTTAATTTGTCCTTGAATTAAAATTAAAATTTAGTCTCACCAGCTGCTTGGAAAATAATTAATTAATTCATCTTGAGTTAATTAGTTGGAGATATTCAAGCTAGAAGTTTTTGTGAAGTCATGTAACAATTATCCTTTTAATTGAGGAAGTTATCCCTTAATTAAGGAGATAAGGATGAGTTGTATTTGAGTTGTAATTAGTTAGCTTAGTTAACTGAGTTAAGTCCAGTTAAATTAGTTCCAAACAGTTTGAGGAACTAATTGTGAGTTCAGTCAGTTAATTCATGCATGCATGAAACTAGTGTACTCCTGAAAACTGAATATTCTCTCATAAATAACTCATGCATGTCAGTTCAGACAAAGACCCAGTTGAGATTAAAGGCAGGGACAATGTACTATCAGTTGCAAGAATTTTCCTATAAGAAAATCTCTTGCATGCAAAAGGAATTCATTCCTTGATATTTGAGCAGTTTTACAATGTGTTGGAGCAGTGTATGAGATCAGTGTCACACAAGGTTACAGTTGGAACATGCAGGGAAAACAACGCAAGAAAATAGGAGGCTTGGAGGGCAGAGGAGAAGGCATATGAGTTGTCTATTATGTCTATGAGTAGTGAGAGGGATTGTACTGAGAGCTGGATAGTTGTGAGAGCTAAAGCTTTGTGTAATCTTGAGATATTTCCACTTGTATGATAATATAGATAGCGGAGTTTTTAGCTGAGTCTTTCCCCAGAGTATTCTTCTGTGTTTCATGTGTATTGATTCTTCTTCTCTGTTATATGCATTCTGCTTGATCTTGCTAAAATTGATTTAGCTTCCTCAAGTTTGATTGTAGAAGTAGATTAAGTATTTTTCTTTAGTTATATTGCATAATCAGGTTAATCTGCAATGAGAATTTCTACATTATCAACTTCCATGAAACTAAAATTTCCAATTATAATTACTCTTTAACAAGATTGAATGAATATTTGAACCAACTCTAAACCCTAACTATTAATGTTTGTCATCCCACGACAGGTTTCTTTGGTTAAATTGAGAAAACATTAAATTAAATGTTTAAACTAGAAAATTTGAAAAGACCTTTATACTGTACTATTTATGTGTTGTGATTAGACCTGTGTTGTTATTTATGTGTTGTGATTAGACCTGTGTTGTGATTAGACTTGTGTTGCAGCTTACTCCATTTTCTCTTGGAAAAGGCATTGCACTTTATTTTTATGTTTGTCAATGCAATCAACAAAACTCATCACTTAAACCTTTTCCAAAGTTAAAATAAAATTTATACTATATGGATTTATTAATTGCAAATTAGGTGTTATTTGTAACTTTGAATTTATTACTAGTTAAAATGGCTTCGCAAACAAAATATTAGAATTGAAGCGCACTAAGAAACTAACAAATATATCAAAACAATTTATAACTTTAAACTTATTATTTATTAAAAGGAGTTGGTTAACAAACATCAAAGCCAAGCACCCCCGAGAGATACAAACCCAAAACCCAAACAATTCTAGACATCTATTTAAAATAAGGAGAAGACTCACACTTATCTTTTATATTTAAATAATAGCGTGTTTTAAAAGATTAATAAGCTATATGTGTAATTTAATATTATTAAATTTGATAAATTATGAAAATAATAAAAAGATAGAAGAACAAAAAAAAAATTAAAATGGGATTTTATTTTTTAAAAAACAGTTTATTTTTTTCTTAGTTTTATAGAATTCAAAAATAATCTTAAGAAAAAGAATCATATACTATTCATGTTAATTTATTATCAACTTTAATATTATTTTTATTTTTCATTTAAATTACAAATAAAATCTAAAGTAGATATTTTAGTATAATAATATATATTTTTATTTTAAATCAATTTCTCATTCATTTTCATCAATATTAAATGAGAAACTTTTCAACTCAATAATGCATGCAATTGGTGAATTTTTCATTTCTTTTTGAGTTGATTTCTCATTCACTCTCACTAATCTTATAGGAGGACCTTTTGTAAAAGTCAAATGAATACTTCAAAGTAAAAATTGAATAGTAATATTTATTTAATTTTTTTTTTTTTTTTTTTTTTTCAAAAGGTGGAAAAACCTATCAAACTCAGTTTGTCAAACCAACAGTGAGGACAGCCATCTCTGGCTGCTATCCGCGAATGTCAGTTGACACATCACTGTTATCAAGGAAAACCACGCCACCTGAAATAACCCGCTGGTGGTCCGTAAGGGAGCAGGCTTTCACTCCTGCCAGATGCCTCTGGGTCTTGGGCCGTTAACCTGTTTCCTTACGTCCGAGGAAGACGAGCTCTTAGCCAAGCAGAAGCAGTTTTAGGGCATACTCCAGGCCCGTATATTTATTTAATTAACTTTGAATATTAAATATTTATTTTGTTTTTAAATACTTATTTTTTTAAGAAAACAATAAATAAGCATCTTAACCACTTTTTAATAATTATTTGTTTAAATTGGTTAAAATCATAAATAGGTTTGGTAAATTCATGAATGAATAGATCATTTATAATTCTAAATTATTTATTATTATTTACGTTTATTTTTTATAAGTAATTATTGAAATACAATTTAGTGTTTAATTTTTATTATTCAAATGGTTTTGGAAATAAAATACATGTCAGGCTTAAAATAATTATTTAAAATATAATTGGTAATGCTCTATGTAGAATCACTGACTAGTGAGATTATACTAGTGGAAGTGAAATGAAAAGAGGTGGTGATTAATATCATTGTCATAAATATAATAAGTTTGTCTTTACCTAATAAAATAGTAGTGTATTTTACCCCGATCCGGGTGCGAGCCAGTGGTTGGGACAACTAACAGAGATTAACGCTGAGTACACTTGAGTACTATACCACCACCCCCCACACGCTCAAGGCGATGGGTGCGGTGGCCCTTGGCATGATTGCATGCAAGGGAGGTGGGAAAGGTGGCAGCGAGGGTGGTGGAGGAGAAGGTTTTAACGGGAGAAAGGGTAGGCAGGTGGATGATGTTGGTGAGTTTGTTCGCGGACGAGGGAGCTAGTGCACTCGACGGGTTTGGTGATGCCATCCTCAGCTTCAAGCTTGTCAATGACCTGCAAATATCAATGGGTATGTTTTCTGGTATCTCTCTTCCATTGCAATGTTGACCTGTTTGGGTTTCTATTGGAGGGAGCGGGGGAAAATTAGGAAGGATAATTGGGAAGTTGAGAATCGTTGGTGGAATTGGGGGTGGCACCTGGTTGTGATGGCTCGGTCCTGCGTATATATTTTGCTATTGCTGGGTATTGTTGCAATTTCCCTATGGTTCAAACTCTTATTGTCCCGCATGGGGATCTTGGGAACTGTGGGCCAAGGGATAAGTGGGGATGACTGTAGGGGTTTTGCGGGTAGAGGTCATGAGCCTGGTGGGGAGGGGTGCGGGTGTCAGTTAAGATGCTTCCTAGGTGCGGTCCCTTGCTGTCGACGCCAATGCAAATGCTAGGAAGTAGATAGAAACCATTGCAGAGAGGGAACTGCTAGGAATCACGGGTGGGAAGTCGGTCATGAAAATATCAGAGGCTATAGGCTAGTGTCTTAGGCAGAGGGGAAGGGGTTTGCAAACCATGGTTGGCATAAAACTAGTAAGAGGCAATCCTCACCAACTTGGAATTGGTGAGGGGAAGAGAACCAGTTTGAAGCTGTGAGGAGTTGGGTGTGGCGATGGGGTCTCATTGCTAGTTGCAGTAGGCCTGCCCCTACTGGGGAATGGACCTATGACCACGAAGGCCCTAACATCGATACCAAAAGGAAATGGGAGGAGTATGGTGGGGTGGTTATTAATGGTAATCCAACCCAGGGATGGGAGCATTATTATATCATGTTGAATTGTTTTTGGTTAATGAATTACTACTTAGAACAGGTTTGGGGCATCTTCGTCATGGCTCGAACTGCGAAAATTTGTGGTCGTGGAAGACAGGCCCAGGTGCCGAGAAACGAAAAGGAAACGAGCACATCTAAGCCTCACAGGGTAGAAAATCAGTGGAAAGGCTTATCAATGAGGCTGTCGAGGCATATCACAAGGGCATTGATGAAGGTATTCAGAAAATTTTAGAGGAATGGGAAGCATAAGTTAAGTGGGGCAGCGAGACTGAGGAGGACATGGATGACTGGAGGACCCTTGTCCCAGACATTGGTACCACTAGAGGCAGGGTAACGCAATTTAAGTAGACCTTATACCTTTATTGGCTTATGAAAATCCTGTTGGGCAAGGCCATGGAGCAGATCTCGGTAGGCATGGTTGTTTCTCTCCAAGGCATGCTGAGCTACAAACAGGAATTCCAGAAAGTTCAGTTTCAACTCCATAAGCAAGATATCAGGCTTGGCAGAATTGAAAAGCATATCCCATGCATCTTGGAACTGTCTGAGATGTCGAGATCGAATGTCAAAGACCCTGTGCCTATGCAATCAGCCTCGGAGGAACAAAATGACTAGATGATCCTTTGTTTAATTTTTTTTATATGTGGATAACTTTTACTTTTCCTTATGCAAGAATATGTATAGGTAGAAATCTAGAGTATGGTCATGAAATAGAGACTTATATAGCTTGGATAGAAAGTTTGAAACTTTTTTTTTTGGATGGCATACAATGTGGATAGGTGGCCAACACACTTGGTTTCCCAATGGGCAAGTTGATGGCATGTAGCCAATCTATGTGGTGTAAATTTGCTTATAAATGAATGGAAAAAACAGGACTTGCCAAGCTTAACAAAAATGATAATAATAATGTATCTTTAAAACAATTATCCATCTTTACTAGAAACTTATAGTTAGGTTATGGAATAATATATGCATGTTCTTTTGAGAGCTTACTATTGCTTACAATAACTCAAAGTAGTAGAAATTATTGTAGCTTGTTCTTGTGATATAGTTCAATGGATAAGGGGGTCAATATTTACTAGATGAAATTTGATGTTGAAAATTATTTACCTTCCATCTATTATGTTATTTTTCTTAGCTTTCTCATTTTTGTTCCCTTTTACCAAATAAGAGCAAAAAAAATGAAGAAAAATAAAATATATACCTAACCATGCCTATAGATTCTTCTATTGACTAATCAAGAAATGTTTCAGAGGTATCTTATTGATGCAATATATATAATATAAATGATCTTTATCACATTCATGCTCCTATTGTGGTTCCTCTAACACTTCCACCACAACCTTCCTTCAACTACAAAGAAAAATTCTCTCAACCATTGGTTAGATTTTTATCCCCTTTTCCATATATTCAACTTCTCCATTCATGCTTTAGTCCTTCCCTTCTCTTCATTAACTCCACTCACCACTTCATCTTTCTAAAAGAATCTCCCATACCTTGTCCTTCCACCACTTTTCAAATATTACACCTCACTTCTTATACTGCTCTTCTATCCCTTGATCTTATGCCTCCTCCATAGTACCATTTGAATTTAACTATTCATTCTTTTGGATTCACCATAGACTACTACCAAGCACAAGTTCTTATGCTATCGTGATTGGTGCGTTAAAAAGAATATAGTCTCGTTTCACCAAAACCATCTTCGCTTAGGTTACAATTTCTTTTACCATCCTTCCAAAAGCTCCCTTATTGAACTCCTCCTCTACTTGTGAAAAATATTGGCTAAATTTAGTTGCAAATTTAGTGATGTATCCTTCTATTGTGACTTTTACATGAAAATCAACAACTCTTACAACTTCAAGGCTAACTATATATAATAAAATTAGGTTCTAAACGTTTCACTAAATCCCTCTCCTCACTTTCTAGGCTAGTCAAGGATGCTTCCATACTCTACTCATCTAGTAAAAAAATACCACTAGCGATTATACTGAGATGGCATCATAGTTGTCAGGGTAATCATGAAATAATGCGCATTGACAACCTTAGCATATTTACTCAAAAATAGGTTTATTTTTCTAAACTAATGATGCTTCACATAGCGCTAGGTTAACACGAAAATAATACTTCCAAACCAGTACAAACTTCAGGATAATATCCCATGATGAAACCATTTTTTCTATCAATTTGAGGCCTATATACAAATTGATGTCCAACAAGAGGTTCATTGTTATCTAGGTGCTAGCATTTTCAATCCCCTTGATGGGAGATGTTTCACCCGCATTATATCCAACCATAAATGGTTGTCTATGGATTTAATTAATATAACTAACATGATCAATGTCCATCCTAAAACTCATCCTTAGCAAACAATCAATATTATAGACCATTGATTGCCATACCAAAATCACCACATAAATAGTTAATTGATAACCATTATCTCTAATAATATCATTCTAACCAATAGGTGAAATAACTTATCCAATCAAAGAATAGTCATTTTATAGAATAGATAAACAACAAAATTAAATATATCATAACCATAAACTAGAATTTGAAAGGAGAGCCTTATTCCATTGATTTGAATTATAATCTAGTACGTACATCATGACCTAGCCTTGATCAATGCCTAATGTGGAATAGGATTATAGAATAGTTTTTAAATCCAATGCTTTCAATTATTTAACATTTAAACTTTATTTAACCACTATCTAATTATTTAATATATTAAACCATATATACACATTCACTTGAAGTTGGAAAGGTTAATTCAAAACCATGTATTTGTTGGAGTACTTCAAGCTCCCTTAGTCACGAACTAGGTGATATTTGTCTCACATTTGGCTAGGTAGACTCAATTTTCCACCACTCTCTTAACATATATTTTAATTTAACTATATTTAAACTAAGTTAATTTAACTATATTTTAATCTAACACCACACATCCGTTTTTTCCCATGAGAGCGTTTCTAGAAGGTAGTTGTACCTTTTGTTGAAAAAATAAATTTTCCATACAAATCTATACAAATAATAGATTAAAATGAACAAATATGATAATAAAGTTTATAAAAAACCATCTACAAATAGAGTTCTTATTATCTTTGCCTAGCCAAAGATAATGCAATCATGAATTATCTTTCTATTTTAATTGTAATTTTATTAATGCAAATTCGTTTGTTTTTATTGTTTTTTCCTCTAATTTAACTATATTTAAACTAAGCGAGAATATCTACTCTGTAGTCCTTATTCAAATGTGGGAGTTGGTTCATTCTTTTCAAAATTCAATAATTAAACTAAGTGGCAGGGAACACTAGCTATACGGTCTTGTTTCATATCGATGAAGTAAAATGCAACTTCCAAGTGTGACTAGATGTCTCTGTTGATTTTGTTTTTAACATTATAAGTAAACAACATTTCGTAATAATATTTCTAATTTATAATAAAATATATTTATTACAATTAAAAAGGAGTAATGTATGAGAGATATTTATTGCAATAAATTAAAAAAAGTTATATTCCTAAGTTTATTTTTGTCCACAACATTTCATAATAGTGCTTTAATTTATAATAAAATATAATTATTGCATTAATTAGAGTAATGTATTTTGGGTTTTTTTTTTTAAATATATGCTTTAGGTGTTTTTTTTTTTTAATTTAATTTTATATAGATATAAAATTACATTTTTTAACTGCATAATGATGTGTGTATTCATATAGGTTCCAGTGATTGACTCATATCTATGGTTAATAGCTATTTTGTGGGTGAGATATTTCCCAATGTTTTTGTCTTTTACATACAAACCTTTTATATATAACAAAATAAGTTTCTTAAATTACATCGTTGTTTTTAGTGGGAAAAAAAAAATATAAAACACATAAATTGTATGTCATTTGGTGCTAAACAAGAAAGTTTTCATAATTGCGCATGCCTTGGTGTTGAAACTCATTTATAAATGATCTATGGTAGTATTCATAGTGTTATGTTTCTCTCAGTTTGCTGATGAGCCACTGCCCATAATCTAGTCAAAGACCTTCTTTAGAACAAGTATTTGCGATCCCGTTGCCCTCCCTGTAGACATGACAAAAAACAAAATCATCAAAGGTATGTTTGATGCAAAGGACTTCATCCAATAATGGTAAAAATTGTTCATTATGACACCTTTATACCCCCTTTACCGTTTACAATGACCAGGGAGTCGTTGAAAATCTGTAGAGATATACCCCTTTTTTTGTTGCAAAAAGTAAGAGCATTTTTAGAGCCATAAGTTCAACAAAATTATTTGTGCCTCTTCCCAATCCTGTTTTCATGGAGAATGAATGTGACTTAGATAAGTGTAGAATAGCTCCCCCACCATAGTTGGTTTCCTCACCTTGTGAGGCTCCATAAAAAGATGCTCATGGCCAGTTTTTGTTTATGTCCTCAAGAGAGATGGTCCTATTAGAAGGGATATTGTGCTTAAAAAGAAGAAAAGAGCATATTGCTAAGTTTGAGTCACGGTTGTTTCTGGTGAGGATATAGAGTCTTGAAAGATGGTTTTGTTCCGGCTTACCAAACACCTCAAAAATTAAATATGGTAGAAATTTGTACATTTTCATAGCTCAATTTTTGGACCATAGGCACCAAGATTTCCTCCATGCTCCCCCCTTTCCAATCAACCACTAATCCTAATTGAATTTGACAAAATATCCAAGTATATTTTGTGAACAAACACTCAATAAATAGATGGTGGTGCATATTCTCCTCCTTTAAACTGTAAAAGGCATACCACCTAGGGCCTTGTTGTGGCCAGCAACACCCCCCCTAGTTCATTTAAATATCGACCAAGATACTAAACGAATGGGGACCCTTAGTTAAATTTTTAGGAAAAGCAAAAGTTCTTTTTGAGGTGACAATCATATGCTTAGGTAAAGCCTCTTGGATATTTTTAGCCTAAGTTTATGATGAGGAGAAAATCTTTAAAGTCGCGTTGCAAAAGGATAGGAAATACCTTCATTTCTCTTTAAAAAGAAAAATCGATATGCGCACGACCCTCGTGTTAATAATAACATCGCATCGCAACAAAGTAGTGCCCATAAAGAAAAACTTAAAGATTCACCGATCTGCGATAACGCCGATCGCTAGATCGCATATCGCAGAAATGAGTTGGCAAGATTTGGCAAACATCAAATTTCTGCGATCTGCGATGTTGCGATCGCTGCGATGCTACATCCTTGCGATTTGCGATGATGCGATTAACGATCGCGCGATATGCAAGGTTACGTCAGCAAATCATAAATCACTTCAGTACGAATCCTCTGGGCACGCCATTCAAAGAAAAGCCACTTACCATAATCTGACCCGAAATCATGCGCTTTTACTGATAGTAAATGAATTAGTTGTCAGTTATTAAATGGATTAAAGACGCATGCCTTGGTAGAGATTTACTTCATGTAAGGTGGCATATTTGATTTATCTGCTGCATTTAAAACTCTCCCATCACCTTTCTGGATCAGTCATTTCCATTTCACTCGTAATCTGCAGGAACGAAGAGCTAAGACGACTCAGACACAAACACAGAGAGAAATGGGAAAGAAAAATAAAGCTCAAAGATCCGAAGCAAAGGAGAAGACTAAGGAGATGGCGCCTCTGTATACAGACACAGCCTGTAACAGAGATGCAGGGATATCAACATGGGAAAGCATGTACAGGCTGCTAGAAGAGGAAAAACCTAGAATAATGAAGGTTACTGCTGTCGCGGATGCACCGCGCTCTTCTGAGGCATCCTTAGAGGACCTAGCATGTTCATTTCTTCACAGAATAGCGGCAAGACCCAAAATTCTACCATATACGGATATGATCAAGTGGATACTAGATGATGCAGACTTAAACAACAGACATTTCAAAGTTCAAGGATACGGGCTCGTCGGATCGTTTGCTGCGCAAGATTTGAAGCTTATGTATCATCTTCCTGAACCACAAGCGACCTATAATGCACAATTTGTTAAGAAGTTCGCAGCTGAGAACCCAGATCTATCAGACACCACCAAAGAATGGTCTAGAAAAGAGGAGCCACTCAAAAAGGATAAAAACGGTATGTATAGCACTGGTTCCCTCACCTCTCCATATTGTTTTGCTGCGGCCATGCTCTGTAGGTTATTTGGGATGCCGGATATCAAAAAGTTTTCGTCCGAATGGCTACCATTAATTGATGCTGCCACAAACGCCGACATTATAGATTGGGCCAAAATTCTTTCTGATAATCTATACACAGCCGTTATCGATTACCGGTCTAAAAGATCCTTGTCTCAAAGGGTCTATCCTCCTTTTTATCTGTCTGCATATATTATGGATTCTGTTTGTCTTGTATCTAAATTCCCTACTATGGGTTGGAAGTGGACTACCCAAGACCCATTGCCCATCCATGTTTATCATAAGGTATTATGGGATTCCCAGTTTGCCCCTCACTTCTACCAGATTTGCCATGGGCTTATTTTGCCCCTATATAAAATAATCTATGACAAAGACCCCCCGAGGTGCTCTCCCGAGGCACAAATTGACATCATCCCCATCGCGAGATGGTTCAGGGAAGAATGGTTTACTTACATTAGAGTTTTTTGAAGCACCGTACCTCCACATGTCCTACCCCTATATGTCCCTGATAAGCTTTTGGCTCGGGAAATCGCGTATCAGACCTGTTCTGAAGGCGGCCTGACCAAAGACCTAAAGGACAAGAAGAAGGCCATATGGCCTCAATTCCCTGTAGCTTGTGGGGTCTTCTCTTTGTTCAATGTGGGACACGCTTTCGACGAAGTGGAGAATGTGACGTGTCTTCAATTATTTAAATTCCCAGCAAGGCCATTCGACCCAAATGATGTTTCCCAAGAGTTCACAACGAACGTCAAAATAAGAGTGTTCTCTGGGAAGAAAGATTTGTTTGATGATCTGTTTCAGAATAAGAGTTCGCTCCAAGAAATTTTGCGGGAAGCTCGGTCGAGGTTGTCTCCAGATGACCTCCAAAGATTCATGTTATACAGAGAAGAAAGGCTGGCCAGTATTCCTTTAGAGAAGCTACGATTGCCTGCTAGAGAACCGACTCCGAGCATTAGCCTCAGCAAAAACTCTAGCACTTCCAGATCTAAGTCCAATGCCTCGCAAGGAGTACCTAAGCATCCTAAAGAGTCTGTATACGACCAAGAAAAAAACGAAGAAACAGCCAAAGATACAGCTCAGTCAAGTGCAATGTCTCAACAACACGTTGTCACCTCCCCACCAAGAGATGTCCCCCCTCCTGTCATCGAAGCACCACTCGGCACAACAGAGCTAGACAAAGAATGGGAAACCTTCAACGAATTGATCAATATTGAAGGCCAAGCCCCAAAAACACCCGTGAACAACACACAGGTGGTGCAAGAAGTGGTTTCGACCATAGTCAGCAGTGTCGCAGAAGCAGAACACGTTCATACCACCCCACTTTCTGAGCTTCTACTTAATGTAGAAGAAATTCCCCCACTGGATGTATTCTATAGTCCCCAACACAAAGCAGTTGTAAGGAGACAGAGGAAGAAGAGAAAACTAGAAAGTACACTGTCACAAGATGCTGAACATTTGGACGTCTTATGGAAAGACCCCAATAATAATCCGACCGAAAATCTCACGAAGCTGTCTCAGATCGCAAGAGCATATGCTTCTGCAACTATTGACAAGGCATTGGAAGTTCAACAACTATTGAAAGAACAAGAAAATCATATACAGCTGCTACAACAACAGTTGCAACAAGCCAACGCTAACACTGAAGCTTCCAGACAGCTCGAGAAACTACAGGAAGACTTTCAACAGATGCAGATAGGCTATCAAAGAAGTCTCGAAGAGAAAGAAAAACAATTGCAGACTTTACAAGAAATGCATAAAGATGAGCCTAAGCTAGCAGAATTTATTTCAGAATCTATTGGCTTGAACGAGCAACTATTGCAGCAACAGGAAGAGTTGGGACGAAAAATATCACAGTGGAGTCACTATTGTGAGCTGAGCGATAAAATCACCAGTCAAGTGGTGGACTTGCGGAGTGACTATGATCAGAATGACAAGAGGGTGACAGAATATTTGACTTGGCAGGATGATGATGAAGGAAAAAGAGCAGGTGCACCCAGGATAAACGAAAATCATAAAGAGTTGCTCTTTAATAAATGGGACGATCAAATCAGGCAGGCGGAGCAAGCAACAGAGACAGCGGCAACTCAGGCAAGTATTCTTATCGACTGTGTAAATGAGAATTTACACAGGGCCAATTTAATTGCAGAGACCACCCCGGGATACCTACCAAATAAGTCACAACTGGAAACAGAATGGAGACAGAAAACACAGGCAAAAGGGAAAGCAATCCAAGCATTGGCCAGGTTGAATTGGGAATGTTACTGGACGTACTTGGTTAAACCGCACAGCCAATGGATGACAGTGAAATGCATTACAAACGCGGCTGAAAAAGTAGCGCCAGCTCTCGTAGATGCTGTTTTCGCAGCCCAGCTCAGCGCAGAAATCAGTCAACCGACTCTCCTCAAGCCCATGCTGAACACTTGCAACTTTAAGGACCAAGTTCATAAGTGACTTTATTTAGAATGTTGTTTTTTCTTTCAACTAGATTAGAAAAAGGACGGTCATTTGAAAACCGCATCCTAAATTTTGTAATAATACTATTATTAGAATTAGGAAGTAGTATTTTAACCCTTCTCATCGCATTTGGAGAAGGGTCCAGAAATTTGTCAAAAACTTGTCCTCGGAACATGCACTTCTGCACCCTGAGAGGAGGTTTTGATGAATGAATGGATCGAGGTTTATTAATGTTTGCATTTTAATGTCTGCTACTGATGTTGCACTTCTGTACTCTTAGTAGATGTTAGAACAAGTAGAGATAAATCGTTATTGCTTGAAGTTTATGAGTGAAATCAGTCATAAATGGTACTTATATCTCTTGACCAATTTCTGCTTATATTCTTAGAGTGATATGCAGTTTTAGTTGTTTATATGTTAATGTATGAATGTGTGGGTTACCATTTGGCACTTCTGTACGGTGGAGTCATTTATTTGTGCTTGACATATGAATAACTTATTATGCGATACGCTGTTCACAACTGTTTTGCCTAACTTTTTATGCAGAATGGTTTATCTTAATTGATTTCTATTCTTATGATAGCTGAATGATCTTTATTACCAGTTATTGTTTGAAATCTTTTTAGATCGCATAATAGAAGAAATACACCCCGGGTTAGCGTAGATTAGATGTGTTGTATTTATTAGATTACAATGGCATAGAGTCAGTTTAGGAGTTAGAATTAAATTAGCTCTAAAATACTTCTAGATCAGCATCATCCAACTCTACACACACACACCCCTTAGATTGGGAAACTGGTCCCATTATCCCCAGTCAGACCCGCTACACCAAACGGACAAGGAGCTGCCAACCAAGTTCCGGACCGGGTGGGTATCCCCCTTGTTGTCGACCTGATTTTCGGGGCTTCAACATATTTGGCACTAGAAGGAGGGCCTGAAACATAGTGTCTGTTGGAACGATTTTCAATTGTAAAATTGGAATCAGGATGGCTGCTCATAAAATTCCCATTTGGAGTTGCATCCAAGTTCCTACCTTTTCCAACACTCCATCTGAAGTGGTAAGACTCTTGTCTCAGGTAAAATTCAATGGTAAGAATAATTCTTCTGCTTTTAATCATGCCCTTCAGTTTATTCAAAAAGTTTCAAGTCCTGATATTCAGAGAATTGATGAAGGCGTCTTGTGCAGGATTTTTACTCTTACATTCACAGCGGAAGCTAGAAAATGGTGCAGAACCCTCCCAGTTGCATCAATTCATAGCTGGGACCAATTCGTTAAGACTTTCATTTTGGAATTTGATTGTTATGACTACGACCAGGTATATGATGAAATTGATTATCTACGGAAACAAGATGAATCCGTAAAAGATTTTAATATGCGATTTCATCTTAATTTTCTAAAGTATGATCTTGAAAGTGAGCTCACGGATGAAGAATCTTCGGATTATGTTGAGTATTCCCTACCTCCTATGTCTGATCAAGCAGAAATTAGTTCAACCTTTGTTGCATTTTCCTCTAATGTAAATAAGGATTCCAAGTTGAATACACAAGTCATACATGATGAAGAAAATCTACAAAGCCTAGGAGTCATGCATGCTCTAATGCAAGAAGACAAAAATGAGAATGCTGAAGGAGAAACTACCTTGGAACTAGGAGATGACTCTGATACAAGGTCAGACAATATCATTACAAATCAACAAATGCAGATGCCAAGGTTAGAACAACAAACTATTTCTCTTTCAAAAAGTGTCAGCACACAAAGGTATGATCTAAAACCCGATGTCTATGATGAATCTGATGAACAAAGTTTTTTCCATGATGTTTTCAAATGCATTGTTCCAGATTCGCATTTTTCTCTTTATCCCGATGTTTTTAGTGATGATAATTTCTCCCCTCTCAATATTAAAGATATCTCAAAAAACACAGAGGGTTATTCAAATGACTCATCGTTAGATTTTCAAAATAAAGAGACAACTATAAAACGTCCTTTGACCAATTTCAAACAAGAGCCGCTTGACCTCCCTTGTCTAAAAATATATAATGAAAAAGAGAAACCTAGGGAAATCTGTAAAATCATTTGTGATAGTTACTTTGACAACGATGATGTTGTTGAGTTACCCCAAGTAACTCAACTAAGTTCAGATAATGAGAAACATCCTAATTCAGAAATCATATCAGTCGACCCTCATTTCAAAGAAAAAGATCATTTGCATGATTTTATTATCCAAGACAATGCCCCGATCTATGATTCATATTATGAGGAGACCTCCATGCCTGTTCACGATCATAGCTTATCTTCTGATTCACAAGACCTGACTAGTTCTTGTGAAAAGCAAGATGTTACAAGTAAATCCCAGTTGTGCTGTAACACTATTTGTACAAATAGTCATTCCTTTCTTTCTCACTTGCACTCATTTTGTAAAAAATCGGATTTCGTTTTAAATTTTCAAACTTTTGATAGACTATGTTTTAGCGATTTATATATGGGAACTTTCATTTCAAACGAAATCGCTAAAAGCTCAGCGTTAACAAACATTGGGTTACAAGCCATTGAAAATAAAAAATCATATTCAAAACCTGGCCTGTTATCCTTCCTATTACAAGATCATCAATCCATAACATAAATTCATCCTAATTTTTATGATCCAATAGGTATCCAGTTGGAAAAAATCTTCCATGAGAAAGGAAGATCAGACAGAATTCCAACTAAGGTTATATATTCTTATTCCACATCTAATATTCATGGTCCAAGGAAGATTTGGTTCTTAATACCGATGTTTGGAAGTTACAAACTGCTAGGAATAAAAATGAAGAGATGGTTCCATTGGAAATATCATTTCACCTAGCTATTTTTCTATATATAGTTAGAATAGGAGTAGGAGTAATTTAGCTAGGTTATTAGGTTTGTTTTTCATAATTGATAGGCAAAATAAGAAAAGAAATTATACTTATTCTATACATAACCCTAGAAAATGTCTACCTCCCATTGCTTTAAATATTCTTCTCCATAATAACATTTGCTATGGTTAAACGGCATTTGACATTTACTAAGGACAACTTTTCTCTGTCAAAGATTTTGAACTTCTGCTTCTATGAACATCAAATCTTTTGGGAAACTTGATCTTTATTATCAATATAACTTTAACTCAGATATGATACTAGTTTCAACTCCAAGAAATTTGAAGAAAGCTATCTTAGTGAAGAAATTGTCTTAGGTCAGTACAATGAAAGGTATCAATAATAAAATAAAGATTCTCTGTAGAAACAACCATAACCAAACAACTCTATCATTGTCGTCCAGATCTTTCTTAAGGAAAGAAAATTTGACTTCCTCCCTGCTAAAGGAAAACACAGCATTCAGAGGAACAATCCAAAAAGACTCTATATCTCAAAGAATAAGAGGTCTCATCACGAGCCGGCTTATCATGATCACATATATTATAACTTGCTGACTTTGCCAAAATTGTCTATCAAAACAGGGCAATGACTCAAGATTGTTGCAATCAAAAGACAAGGGATCTCATCATGAGCCAGCTTGTTCAGCAAAAGTGTAAATCAAGTGAATGACTGTGTCATAATTTGGCCACCAAACCAAGACATTGTTCTTTAGAGAATAAAAAAGGAAAAAGTGTCAAAAAGGGTTTTTCTCTGAAAAAGTTGTAAATAACCTTAAGCAGGATAAAGGATCATTGCTGGGTAATAGGTAACCCTGTCGAGGCTATGGACGCCTGCTGGCAGCAGAGGCTCTACCTGCGACAAAGGAGCATATTTAAAAGGCTGTTACATAGGGAAGGCTTTATTTTATGTTTTACAAGACCAAGTAATGACTGATTTAAATGCAAGGACAAACTGAGGATGCAAGTAATTGAAATAGAAAGAGGTTGAAACAAAACGTCATTGAAAGTTTGAAGTGCCATTTGCTTTATCTTTTTATAATGAAGTTCAAGTTTTCTGAGAAATTTTTTTTTTCAGGAGTTTGAAAGCATCAATAGAAAATCAAAGATAACTGGTTCTCCCAAGTGAATCGCCAATTGTTGTGGCCAGCAACACCCCCCCTAGTTCATTTAAATATCGACCAAGATACTAAACGAATGGGGACCCTTAGTTAAATTTTTAGGAAAAGCAAAAGTTCTTTTTGAGGTTACAATCATATGCTTAGGTAAAGCCTCTTGGATATTTTTAGCCTAAGTTTATGATGAGGAGAAAATCTTTAAAGTCGCGTTGCAAAAGGATAGGAAATACCTTCATTTCTCTTTAAAAAAAAATCGATATGCGCACGACCCTCGTGTTAACAATAACATCGCATCGCAACAAAGTAGTGCCCATAAAGAAAAACTTAAAGATTCACCGATCTGCGATAACGCCGATCGCTAGATCGCATATCGCAGAAATGAGTCGGCAAGATTTGGCAAACATCAAATTTCTGCGATCTGCGATGTTGCGATCGCTGCGATGCTACATCCTTGCGATTTGCGATGATGCGATTAGCGATCGCGCGATATGCAAGGTTACGTCAGCAAATCATAAATCACTTCAGTACGAATCCTCCGGGCACGCCATTCAAAGAAAAGCCACTTACCATAATCTGACCCGAAATCATGCGCTTTTAATGATAGTAAATGAATTAGTTGTCGGTTATTAAATGGATTAAAGACGCGTGCCTTGGTAGAGATTTACTTCACGTAAGGTGGCATATTTGATTTATTTGCTGCATTTAAAACTCTCCCATCACCTTTCTGGATCAGTCATTTCCATTTCACTCGTAATTTGCAGGAACGAAGAGCTAAGACGACTCAGACACAAATGCAGAGAGAAATGGGAAAGAAAAATAAAGCTCAAAGCTCCGAAGCAAAGGAGAAGACTAAGGAGATGGCGCCTCTGTATACAGACACAGCCTGTAACAGAGATGCAGGGATATCAACATGGGAAAGCATGTACAGGCTGCTAGAAGAGGAAAAACCTAGAATAATGAAGGTTGCTGCTGTCGCGGATGCACCGCGCTCTTCTGAGGCATCCTTAGAGGACCTAGCATGTTCATTTCTTCACAGAATAGCGGCAAGACCCAAAATTCTACCATATACGGATATGATCAAGTGGATACTGGATGATGCAGACTTAAACAACAGACATTTCAAAGTTCAAGGATACGGGCTCGTCGGATCATTTGCTGCGCAAGATTTGAAGCTTATGTATCATCTTCCTGAACCACAAGCGACCTATAACGCACAATTTGTTAAGAAGTTCGCAGCTGAGAACCCAGATCTATCAGACACCACCAAAGAATGGTCTAGAAAAGAGGAGCCGCTCAAAAAGGATAAAAACGGTATGTACAACACTGGTTCCCTCACCTCTCCATATTGTTTTGCTGCGGCCATGCTTTGTAGGTTATTTGGGATGCCGGATATCAACAAGTTTTCGTCTGAATGGCTACCATTAAATGATGCTACCACAAACGCCGACATTATAGATTGGGCCAAAATTCTTTCTGATAATCTATACACAGCCGTTATCGATTACCGGTCTAAAAGATCCTTGTCTCAAAGGGTCTATCCTCCTTTTTATCTGTCTGCACATATTATGGATTCTGTTTGTCTTGTATCTAAATTCCCTACTATGGGTTGGAAGTGGACTACCCAAGACCCATTGCCCATCCATGTTTATCATAAGGTATTATGGGATTCCCAGTTTGCCCCTCACTTCTACCAGATTTGCCATGGGCTTATTTTGCCCCTATATAAAATAATCTATGACAAAGACCCCCCGAGGTGCTCTCCCGAGGCACAAATTGACATCATCCCCATCGCGAGATGGTTCAGGGAAGAATGGTTTACTTACATTAGAGTTTTTTGAAGCACCGTACCTCCACATGTCCTACCCCTATATGTCCCTGATAAGCTTTTGGCTCGGGAAATCGCGTATCAGACCTGTTCTGAAGGCGGCCTGACCAAAGACCTAAAGGACAAGAAGAAGGCCATATGGCCTCAATTCCCTGTAGCTTGTGGGGTCTTCTCTTTGTTCGATGTGGGACACGCTTTCGGCGAAGTGGAGAATGTGACGTGTCTTCAATTATTTAAATTCCCAGCAAGGCCATTCGACCCAAATGATGTTGCCCAAGAGTTCACAACGAACGTCAAAATAAGAGTGTTCTCTGGGAAGAAAGATTTGTTTGATGATCTGTTTCAGAATAAGAGTTCGCTCCAAGAAATTTTGCGGGAAGCTCGGTCGAGGTTGTCTCCAGATGACCTCCAAAGATTCATGTTATACAGAGAAAGAAGGCTGGCCAGTATTCCTTTAGAGAAGCTACGATTGCCTGCTAGAGAACCGACTCCGAGCATTAGCCTCAGCGAAAACTCTAGCACTTCCAGATCTAAGTCCAACGCCTCGCAAGGAGTACCTGAGCATCCTAAAGAGTCTGTATACGACCAAGAAAAAAACGAAGAAACAGCCAAAGATACAGCTCAGTCAAGTGCAATGTCTCAACAGCACGTTGTCGCCTCCCCACCAAGAGATGTCCCCCCTCCTGTCATCGAAGCACCACTCGGCACAACAGAGCTAGACAAAGAATGGGAAACCTTCAACGAATTGATCAATCTTGAAGGCCAAGCCCCGAAAACACCCGTGAACAACACACAGGTGGTGCAAGAAGTGGTTTCGACCATAGTCAGCAGTGTCGCAGAAGCAGAACACGTTCATATCGCCCCACTTTCTGAGCTTCTACTTAATGTAGAAGAAATTCCCCCACTGGATGTATTCTATAGTCCCCAACACAAAGCAGTTGTAAGGAGACAGAGGAAGAAGAGAAAACTAGAAAGTACACTGTCACAAGATGCTGAACATTTGGACGTCTTATGGAAAGACCCCAATAATAATCCGACCGAAAATCTCACGAAGCTGTCTCAGATCGCAGGAGCATATGCTTCTGCAACTATTGACAAGGCATCGAAAGTTCAGCAACTATTGAAAGAACAAGAAAATCATATACAGCTACTACAACAACAGTTGCAACAAGCCAACGCTAACACTGAAGCTTCCAGACAGCTCGAGAAACTACAGGAAGACTTTCAACAGATGCAGATAGGCTATCAAAGAAGTCTTGAAGAGAAAGAAAAACAATTGCAGACTTTACAAGAAATGCATAAAGATGAGCCTAAGCTAGCAGAATTTATTTCAGAATCTATTGGCTTGAACGAGCAACTATTGCAGCAACAGGAAGAGTTGGGACGAAAAATATCACAGTGGAGTCACTATTGCGAGCTGAGCGATAAAATCACCAGTCAAGTGGTGGACTTGCGGAGTGACTATGATCAGAATGACAAGAGGGTGACAGAATATTTGACTTGGCAGGATGATGATGAAGGAAAAAGAGCAGGTGCACCCAGGATAAACGAAAATCATAAAGAGTTGCTCTTTAATAAATGGGACGATCAAATCAGGTAGGTGGAGCAAGCAGCAGAGACAGCGGCAACTCAGGCAAGTATTCTTATCGACTGTGTAAATGAGAATTTACACAGGGCCAATTTAATTGCAGAGACCACCCCGGGATACCTACCAAATAAGTCACAACTGGAAACAGAATGGAGACAGAAAACACAGGCAAAAGGGAAAGCAATCCAAGCATTGGCCAGGTTGAATTGGGAATGTTACTGGACGTACTTGGTTAAACCGCACAGCCAATGGATGACGGTGAAATGCATTACAAACGCGGCCGAAAAAGTAGCGCCAGCTCTCGTAGATGCCATTTTCGCAGCCCAGCTCAGCGTAGAAATTAGTCAACCGACTCTCCTCAACCCCATGCTGAACACTTGCAACTTTAAGGACCAAGTTCATAAGTGACTTTATTTAGAATGTTGTTTTTTCTTTCAACTAGATTAGAAAAAGGACGGTCATTTGAAAACCGCATCCTAAATTTTGTAATAATACTATTATTAGAATTAGGAAGTAGTATTTTAACCCTTCTCATTGCATTTGGAGAAGGGTCCAGAAATTTGTCAAAAACTTGTCCTCGGAACATGCACTTCTGCACCCTTAGAGGAGGTTTTGATGAATGAATGGATCGAGGTTTATTAATGTTTGCATTTTAATGTCTGTTACTGATGTTGCACTTCTGTACTCTTAGTAGATGTTAGAACAAGTAGAGATAAATCGTTATTGCTTGAAGTTTATGAGTGAAATCAGTGATAAATGGTACTTTTATCTCTTGACCAATTTCTGCTTATATTCTTAGAGTGATATGCAGTTTTAGTTGTTTATATGTTAATGTATGAATGCGTGGGTTACCATTTGGCACTTCTGTACGGTGGAGTCATTTATTTGTGCTTGACATATGAATAACTTATTATGCGATATGCTGTTCACAACTGTTTTGCCTAACTTTTTATGCAGAATGGTTTATCTTAATTGATTTCTATTCTTATGATAGCTGAATGATCTTTATTACCAGTTATTGTTCGAAATCTTTTTAGATCGCATAATAGAAGAAATACACCCTGGGTTAGTGTAGATTAGATGTGTTGTATTTATTAGATTACAATGGCATAGAGTCAGTTTAGGAGTTAGAATTAAATTAGCTCTAAAATACTTCTAGATCAGCATCATCCAACTCTACACACACACACACCCCTTAGATTGGGAAACTGGTCCCATTATCTTCATTCGGACCCGCTACACCAAACGGACAAGGAGCTGCCAACCAAGTTCTGGACCGGGTGGGTATCCCCCTTGTTGTCGACCCGATTTTCGGGGCTTCAACAGGCCTTCCAAGTGAACACTTTCATTTTTAAAAAGTATATATATATAAACTAAAAACTATTAATTAAATCTTATTTCATAGCATTCTCTAGATTGTTAGCACCTTGTAATTAACCTCTAGGCTGAAAAAAGGATTATAGGGGTAACCATAAACCTTTTTTAGGCTAAGGTCCAACCCCCTAGCATTGGAGAGGGCTCTCTTGCTATGTTATGCTATCAATCAACTAGATGACTAATATGATCTAGGTTTTAGGCCGGTTATACTGATCAAAAAATAGTTCAAGATTTGTTTTATTTATTTATTGAAAGGTGGGTGCAGAGGGCAAGACTACTTTAGATCATAGCACTATTACAAATCCAAATGAATAAGGGATATGATGCAATTGAAACAAGGGAAGGATAGACATGCATATTGATATTTAATCAAATCTCGTTGTAGTGAGTGGATGAGTGCAACATCAGAAAGGATGACAAATAGAGCATTAAAATACTGATGAATTTGTATTGTCATAGAAGAAAAGAAAACGCACATGATCAACTGATCTGAAACAGAGTACTAAGTGAATTATGAGATATTATTTTCAAGGTGAGCATGAAAAATGTTTACACCATGGAAATATATATTAGAAACAAAACATAAAGGAACAAACATACCAATAAGCACTAACACAAGAATCCTTGTCAAAACTGCACTTACCTTCTTCAATTCATTTAGGAAAAGATACAATAGTTGCAGAATAATGTAGTCTAGCCTCTAACACTCCAACCCAGAACCATTTTCCATATCTTTTCATCATTATATACAATGAATAATTCATATTACCATTCTAGATGGTCTAATTCACTTCACAAAATTCGAATGGTCATATGTAATGCATCTTTACTTGCTATGCAGAAAAAGCATAAACTGCTATAACAAGACTAATATAATTCAGAAACATCAACCAAGTTGGAACTTATTGACATATGAATTTGAACTTAAAACTACGTGACTTTAAAATTATCTACGCTTATCCAATAACCAAAATGACTTCCAAAAGTTCTACAATTCGAAATTTTTCAAAATAGATTGACTGATATGTTTGAGCAACAATTGCGCAACAAAGGGACCGAATTTATGGAAAAATAGGGTTCAAAGAAGAGCTCATATATCCTGAATCTTGACAGTTATTATAAAACTGAGGGATTTTTTTGTATATGACAATGTTCTTGAGAGAAACCTCTCTCAATTTCCAAACTCCTCTTTAGCTCCTCACAATTTGCATCCAAATATCATAACTAACATGAAATGCCAAAACCTGAAAAATAGGCTGTAAATATGCATTTGAATATTCAAATGTGTGACACCTGTGTATAAACTGAATAAGGTTTTTGTTCTTTGGTCCGTTCTTGACAAAAACCTCATTTTGTTTTTCAAAATTACGCTCCATTTGGTCAGAAACAACTTTTGAAAATGATCGCAAAAACAGTCAATTTCGTAACAAATTTGTAGCAAGAGTGTGGCAGACCTCCATGGTTGATATGGTTGTAGAAGTTCCTGGCAGAACAGAGCAAATGGGTATATTTAGAACGGAAGTGTGATAGTGTAAAACCCTTGAAGTAGTTTTTTCAATGCCTGCAGACCTTCAAGGTAACTGACTCCAGCTTGCGCAGTAGATGCATGACGCCTTGTTTCACCTGAGCTTCAAACACCTCCCTTCGACTGTCTGCAACCTTCTTTGAAACCTTAGACTAGTTCAAAGCTCAAATTTCACTTTTGATGAAGGAGAAATGAGGGATGCCTTGAAGAATTTTTGAATTTTATGCCACCACAAGCCCTCTCATGATGATTAAATTTGAAATCATGGAGGTATGAGAAGTATAAACCACTAACAAACCCATCACATGACCCCTTCAACTCTAATAATGACCCCTCGTGGACTATTAGACCTTTACAAATTCGAATTAGGGCTAAGAGACCCCTTTATGACATGAAAGTTTACAATGACCTTAACTCATACAATTCTTTACACAAGGGACTCTTTAGACTATGATACATAATGACTCATAGGCTAAACATGACAAACAAATCCCCAAGATGAATAGCAAGAGGCAAACACACTTTGATTGCTAGATTATAGGACCCTAACATAGATAATAATTATTAAGTTTACATATTTTTTTTTGTTTTTATTTATTTATTTTTCATTTAGGAAATTACCTATTGAAGTGTTGCATTGTTCAATGATTCTAAACAATTCATTTTCAATTAAAATTTCTTATTATTATTTTAATTTAAAACATATATAAATATTGTTTAATAATAAATTTATTTATTTATTATTTTATAAAATTTAAATGATTTTATTATATATATATCTATATCTATATATATATATATATATATATATATATATAGATATATATATATATGGAAATACAATTTTTATATTTATATTGGTGAATATACATGTTTCTGATCTGGAGGGCTATAAAAAATTCCTTGTACCAGTTCCTTGTTGATATGATTGCGTACATCAGTTCAAGGAAACAACATATGTTCATTCAAGCAAATACTTTCATGAACATAGGATTTGTTCCCTTCCAATTTCGAGTGAAACCAAGCTGTATATGCTTTTGTTGTTGAGATATTGTTGGATAATTTTGTTTAGTGTTACCTAACTGCTAGGGGAGGAAGAGAAAAAAACTCAATAACATATCTAAAAAAACATATAATCAACAACTGGGAAAAAAGTAATGTGTGATGTGCTTTAATGTAGCATGTCAAACGTGGATGACCATTTGTTCATGTTCAACTTCGCCCATAATGTCAAAGACAACAAAAATGCCTACAGGTAGCTCAATTGCTTCTTTGGAAATTCTGCTAGTTTTGTTGGTTAACTCTTAGAGGATGTGTGTGAAGGATAACTATTCAAAAGTGGAAATATCATGTCTGATATTATGTAGAATTGGTTGTAAATAATTGTTAAGGAGACCTTATTATTTTCCCAGTCAACCACGAGCTTTGAGTCTCCCAATTTTTTAGTGATTTTACCTTTGTAAGAGTTTCCACTTCTAGGAGAGTACAAAGGGTTATGAACTCAACTTGATTATTTTTGCCCCTTCTTGGGGCATATCCTACCTAAACAAAAGAAGACTAAGTGAGAAAAAGGACTACTCTAACTCCACATCTAGTAGGATTCCCCTAGGCTACACCATTAGAAAAACCCAAGGAATGCCTAGAGTGAGTGGAGGCATTATTGGAAATCATCATTTCTAGGGTTTAGGATCAATATTGTACTCCTAACATGATTTGACTACTAAGCTTGTAGTGACCTTTGCAAGGATATCACGTGAACTAAAAATGTTGCTATTTATGGCCCACTAGAGGTAGTTTATAAGAATGTAGGGCATTCCTTTGAAAATATCAGTATATTTATTGTTTATCCATGCCTTGAGACTATCCTCTAGATCTGTTACTGACTAGGTGCCTTTGATGTCCATCTCATGAAGGGTGGAGGATGTGACTTTCCCTGTATATGAACAAGTGAAAAAATGTGAGAGACATTCTCACTTGATGATTTACAAAGAGGATAATGACTAGGTACTCACCATTATATTTTCCCATGTGAGAGGTTTGTTTGAGAGAGCCAACCAAAGGGTGAGTTTTCTTTTCAGCAGAGAGTGTAACATCCATGGAGAACCCCAACACCATCATTTTGTCTCTATGAATTCTTGCTCAATATGAGTTTTGTATCCTAGTTTGGTTGTGTAGTCCCAATTGTGGGGGTTCTTAGACTGACTAGTTTGTCTTCTTTGTCCTCCCACAGTTGAATGATGATCTGAAATTAAAAAATTGAAGGTTTCTTGAATTTTTTTTCAAGCTAGTTTATGTCTTGTGGGAAATGGATCAAAATTGCAAAAGCACATAAGCTTATTAATTTTATTTAAGTTTTGCAAATTTAACTAGAGAAAAATAAACAACATGCAACATCACAAAACAACAATTTCATGACGGAGTTCACCCCTCCTGGGTTATGTCTCCAGGACCAGCTTCCAATGTTGGCCCTTTATATTATATGCTAAAAATGTTAATTACATCAATATATAATGCTCAAATTACAAAAATAATGTTGCCGTTGTGTCCAAAATGCCCAAAAACCCTTGTGTAGGATCGTCTTGGGCTCAAAAAGGCTAAAAAATGGCCAAGTTAGGCCTCCTTGTTCATTTCTCTGCTATCTATCCTGCAAAATGACCAAACTAGCAAAACATGCAACAAATCGACCCCTTTACTAGAACCGCCAGGTGAAAATTTGGCATGGGGATGACGAAAATTCTGCCGAAATTGGTGCATTTTGTTGAATACTTAGTTAGACTCCCACGCCCTAACTTCCGCCTTTAGTCTGGTCACGTGGTAGTTAATGTGGCCAGGGGGTGGGCCAGAGGTCACATGACTACAGGCTCCGCCACTCTTGTTCTTGTGCAAGGCCATGTGGTCGTGGGCTGGGTGCCATGCATCAACCCCCTCCGCAGTGTTAGCCATCGGTTATGATGGTTTGTTAGAATCAGGGGCTGGGCTAACTACTCGCCCCCTCCACCTCTGACATATTCTATGGTTATATGGTGTATCATATGACTTGTGTCCAAGGTTTGTCGGGTGAGCCCGCCGGACTGACCCCCCCACCCCCTCCAACTAACGAACTATAACATATTAAATATAACCATTAACTGTTATATACTAAGAAACATATGCACAGTCTATTGGTAAGATGATTGGTTGTTGTGCCAGAGGTCATGGCGTAGAACCCCACAGGGGTCAGTCGGTCCCCAAACAAATTTTTGTATGAAACTTGAGGGCCACGTGGCGCCCTCCCATTAGGCCATGTGGCGTCTGCTAATTGGCCAATATGAAACTCACCAACCAATGAAATTCCGCCAACTAGACTTGTATGACCATGCCACGTGTCAACACGAGTCTGACATCCATACTACTCAGTCAGCCTGTTGAGGTCAACACCACATCAATGTACAACCTTCCCAGTTAGCAACCCAGTCAACCCTACAAATTGACTTTTAAGTTGTTTTCCAAAAAAATCAGAACATGATTACTTTTGAATACAATGTCATATTAAGGTGATTCAAGCATCGTTGGAATCAAAACGACAAGATCTATGATTTGGCACTAGTTTCAAAAGATTTTGAGCATATTTTTGATCCCCTGGATCATTCCTTCCCTGGACCAGCAAAAGTCTGTTTTTACTCAATAAGTAAGTGAGGTTACAACTCCCTCACTTTCCTGATCTCAATCCACCTTGATTTACTTGGATTGGTACCTTTGAGCGCCACTCGAAGATAGTCCACATCGCCTCTACGTGAAGCCCTGATGTGCTTGTCAAGAATTGAGTCTTCCCGCAACTCATTAAAATATTCAGGAGAAAAATCTTGATTATATGGAATCTGAACATTCTCTTCATGACCATCAATCATTGGAGGCTCATACAATCTCAATTTTTCACATTCACAACAAAATAAATTTGCATGTAAGGTGGAAAATCTAATTGGAAAGTATTGTGACCAATCTTCTCCAAGAATTTGAAATGACCATATCTGATTGGATTGAGATTTTTACCTTCACCTTGAAGTATTTCCTTGCTGATATGCAAATAAAATTGATCTCCCACATGGAAACCATGATCAACTCAAAGCTCATCATGCCTTTCTTTGTACTTGTCTTTGCTTTTCTCTAGTTTCTCTTGTACTCTTTGATGCACTAGTTGAAATTGTTCAATGAAATTCTTGACTTCACTATGTCCATCTACTACAATATCTTTACCAAATATGAAAACCAAAGGAGGCTTTGGAAAATATCTCAAACAACCTTCAAATGGATATACTTGCGTAAAGGAGTGCTTGACACGATTGTAAGCATGTTGGATGTAATGAAAATGCTCATCCCAAAGTTTAGGATGCTTACCACAATATCCTCGAAGGAGATGCACTATTGTTCTATTTACTACTTCTATTTGGTCGTCGGTTTGTGTATGAAATATAGTGCTCTTCTTCAACTTTGTGTCCATGAGTTCTCATAAACTTGACCAAAACTTCTTAGTAAATCGAGAATATAGATCATAAATAATAGAAGTAGGCAACCAAAAGTGAACCCATATATTTTGGAAGAACATCTTTGCGGTTTGTTCAGCGGTAACTTGTTTCTTACATGGTATGAACACACACATTTTACTGAAATGGTCCACAATAAAATATAGATAATCATGACCTTTCCTAGACACTGGTAGCCCCCCTACAAAATCCATAGAAATACTTTCCCAAGGAAGAGAATGAATAGGAAGTGTAGGCTTTAACCCCGTACAAAAATTACCTACATATGAATTCTAAAACAGAGAAAATAAACATGCAAGAGCATAACACATAAAACATATATACACAGAGATTTCCCCTAGATCCCAAAACCGGGACTACCAGCTTGATTTTTCATTATATTCCTTTCAATATTACAATACATATTTATAGATGCCGAAGCATCCAATACCATGGACTGAAAAGCATCGCGTCCAAAACCATGTGCGAAAACCATGCACAAAACCATAGGTAGGTCCGCCCAACCTAATATAGGGTCCAAAAAAAATTTCCCTGGGGTGCTGCCTCGGACCCCATAGACGGGGGCAACCGCCCCCCTCAAACCCCCATGTGAAACCCCCGTTGTGCAATCGGCGCAACAAAGGGGGGGCTCCGCCCCCCCCTCTAACACCCCCCCGTACACTACGTGGGCTAGTCATGGAAAGAATATAACACAAACCAACAAGAAGTGGAGTGTACAAATCCAATTTCCTATTGCTAGGATTGTTAGTAGCACACATGGAACATCCCTTTACATATCTTGAAACAATTTCATTCATGCGAGGCCAATAACAATACTTCTAAATTTGTGCAACAATTTTGCCTGCATCGAAGTGACCAACAATAAGAGAAGTGTGGGTTCACTTATGAAATTGAATCTTTCACCCTGTGGAACACATAACTTGCCAAGATGATACAACAACTTGTTATGTACATGATAATCCAACTTTTCAACATGATTGCCTCGAATCAAAGTTGCATAAACATCTTTAAAATCGTCATCTTGAGCATATTGTTCAATATAAATTTCATGCATGATTGAGTTATGCTTAAGAATGACAGATGCATTAATAATAGGCCTTGATAACATATCAACAACTTTGTTGTATATACCTTTCTTGTATCTGATTATCAAATGAAATCACTGTAGGAAACCCATCCACCTGAAATGTCTAGCTTGTAGCTTGGTTTGTGATTGTAAATATTGCAAAGGTTTATGGTCAGTATGAATAATTGTTTCTTTACCCACCAAATAATGCTTCCATTTCTTCACGCTTTGTACCAAAGAATACAACTCTTTATCATAAGTTGGATAGTTAATTACTACATTGGTAAAGGCTTTAGAATGATAACAAATAGGCTTACCATATTTCATAGAAAATGCTCCCATAACATAATCACTTGCATCGGTTTGAATCTCAAATGGCTACTTAAGATCTGAAAGTGCTAGAACTGGTGCTTTATTGATTTTTTCTTTCAGTGTGTTGAAGAATTTATGTTGATTGCCTCCCCACTGAAAGACCTATTTCAAAGTTGTCAAAGCATGTAATGGTGTCGCAATGAGTGAGAAGTTAGCTATAAATTTTCTCAAATATTAGGTTTCTCCCAAAAAGCTCCTAACTTCTGTTACATTGTTGAGTTTAGGCCAATTCATAATGACTTCAACTTTTGAAGGATCATGTTGGGCATGGAATCCCCCCCAAGGCATGTTTTGGGGCTCAAAGCCCAAGTTTTGACCCAATCTTGTTGTAAAGCTCCGCGAATTGCGGGCGCGAAGCGTGAAAAGTATGATAGAGTCACAGGGTTGTCCACCCAGTTTTCTAATGTAATGTCAGTTGGATAGACCTACCCATAGTCCGCGGACCATGGGATTGTATAAACAGAGCAAGGCTCTAAGTGTAAAGAGGGGAAGTAGAGAAATAGGAAGAGAGGCTAAAGAAGCAAGTGAAAAGTGTGTCTTTGGGTCGTAGAGTAGGAGAAGGCTCTGCAGCTGAGTGCACAAAAGCCTAGTAGTCCACAGCTGAGTGCGGGGATCCCTGCAGTTGAGTGCATAGGGCGGAGTTGAGTTTGTAACCGAGGAAGGAATTAATAAAGAGAAGTTTTATCATAATTCTGTGTATCTGTTTTTGGGTTAATGCATGTTTGATATAATTTTCAAATATATTGTTTATTTAGTGCGCGAACCTGTATGAATGGTTTATGTTGTTACGTATAACTTAAAGCATGTAAGTAGGCTAAGATAATGAACTAACATTGGAATACTAGTAAAGTCTTGGGTAATAATGCAGAAGTGCAACATTCAGCCCCTGAGTAGGGCTACGCATAGGCAGTATATCGGGTTGCGAGGTACGAGAAAGTGTGCGAAGAAACCTGTGCGCAGGGTCAAACTGCGGACCACTTGAGCTCATCAGACATCTCTAGGTTGCGGAAACCTGGTTCTAGCACCCTCCCATACTATTTTGGGTGAGACCTCAGTCTGCGTTCTATGGATTGTTGCCAAAAGGGCCAGTAGTATCAGGTTTGTTTGGCTAAATTAACTCTGAACCTGGGTTAGACCCCAATAAGCCAACAAATGGTTCCGTTGCTGGGACCGGGATCTACATAAGAGATGTCTGATGTCGTATCAATGGAATCCGACAAAGAAAGGAATTGAAGAGTGGTTGGATAGGAATATTCATGAGTTTTCAACGCAGGAAAACAGGAATCCACGATTATCGAAGGAAGAGTGGTTAGATTGCTACTTATATACAGAAATCCATGAAATTTTCTTTGCATCCTTCCCCTCTGAGTTGTACGAGTGGATCGCGAAGCTAGCAAACAGTCAAGGAAGGTATAGGCTCAACAAACCTATTGTGTGGACTCCAAAGTTGGTGTATAGACTGGAAGCATCAGAAGATAAGATCACGTGCATTGTGGATCACTGGCTCGATCGACTTATAGGAGGGTTTATCACCAAGTTTGCGGTAGATACTTTAGTAAGCTATAGCGAGGCAGAACTATGCTTCCTCAAAGGATCGCGAGGTAAGTATGTTAAATCTTTGAACACTTGGATTAAAATTCTATTGTATGAAAAGCAGGTTATGCGCATAAATTGATGTTTGTGGCTACGCGAAGTGGGGGGATCTACAGAAACGAAGGTAACGCAAAACTAGAAACTAGCCCCTTGATTTCACCTCTATAGGAAAGCGAGGAAGAGCTCACGAAGGTCTCACCAAGAAGTGTAATTAGTTTGATAAAGTACCGAATTTCGCGCATACCACTTCCACCTACACCTCTGCCAGGTTCACCATCTTCACCCCTGTCTTCACCCACACCACCTTCGCCACCACCACAGTTCAATATGGCAAGCGTGATAAAATTGTCGGTGTTCAAAGGAGTAGGGAATGAAGACTCGGACTAGTTTTGGTGTGTGGTAAGGGTTGTATGGGAGAGTCACAGATGACAATATAAAGAAAGCAATGCTAGTCAGCGCTTTGCAGGATCGCGCACTGAATTGGCAAATTAAGCACTCCAATGACAATATGAACACAGGGAACGTGGATATCCAAGCTGTGCTAAACAAGGAATTTAGGAGAACAAAGTCAGAGACACAGTCGATCATTGGATTTAAGGAAATTGCGATGTGCTTCTAGGAGAGACCCCTGGGAGGAGCTAGATCAGAGGACTAAAGGGTGTGATTCATGAAG